>CM028335.1:18206904-19681096 GCA_016647705.1 Eucommia ulmoides | reverse complement strand
TTTCAGAAACATTCCGTCAAGAAATAGTAGAGATCATACATATTTAAAACCAGCTATGCTAGCCCCGAATGAAACAAAAAGTCAGTTAAAACAACCAGTATTCATATCATATTCAATTTCGAAACAGATTCCCAGGTTTGTCTCCATGCACGCTTCTTTGTACCATCTCAACTCGTCATAACCACTACGATAATCCCTTAAAACATCTTCTCTCGCCTTTTCAACCCACATCATGCATGGTGATAACTTATGTCCAACCCATAGTTATTTTTAAATTCTTTGACGACGTCAATAAGACGCTTTAGTGGTTGAACCTTTAACATGTTTTTTATACAACTCGACACAACTTGGGAATTAATCCTACCATTTTTTCTGGTACGGAATGTAGCACCACACGTGTGAATATTGTTTATTTTCTTGAAGTAAAAATATCCATTCTTACTATCGATGCTCGCACGTACGAACTATTCACATCCCTGCTCAACCTTATATGCGTAGTTTGCAACAATGCGAGATGGTTTGTTCTTATGGTAATCAAATTTAAACCCAATTTCAATGGAATATTTTATCAAGCACTCTCTAAAATCATTAACTCCACCTTTAAAAATTTGTCCTACCTCACAAATTAAATACCTCCAATCAGCAGACATTGTTGTCGATTTGTTTGGGCAGTATAGTACCAACACACTTTCATCTTCATCACTCCTTAGGTTTTCGCTATAATATTCAGTGTCAGTTCCTACTGCATCTCCGCTTCTCTATGCAACATGCATCAACTTTATGGATAATTCAATAAATTCCAAATTAAGACTTTTTGAAATTTTTCGGAGATTACTTAATAACTCTATCTCTCCTAAATATCAATTAGGGTGGTTAAGGATTGAATAAGACAACTTGAAATTTTCCATGCGCAACCCCGTATACTTATCGCACATGCGGTTAAATAGATCCTCAATGATTGAAGTGCTATCAATATAAAAAAATGTGTGTGGTCCCTATGTGTTTAGCCACAAGCATACTCGTCCAATTTTCCATTTCCTAGTCAAAATAAGAAAATATTTAACCAATTATAACTGTATAGAAAAACAATTCACCAATTATAAATTGTATATTAATTATTCAATTGATTATAACTGTATAGTAAATATTCAATCAATTATAAATGTAGATTAATATTCAATCAATTATAACTGTACATCAATATTCACTCTATAAAAATGGCACAATAACTTTTAAATAGATTCCACTTCTATCGAATCAAAACTTTCAAAATAAGGGTTTTAACCCATTTTTTTCAATTAACTATATGTTTGTGTGTGTACAAAAGTCATAACCCATTTTTTTTTTCAGGTGCTTGACGCTAGGAAACATGCCTATACAGTATCCCCTACCATACCAATCATTATCTAACGCCACATAAAAGTATGTACTTGATATATGACATTCCACAATAATGCCCCCCAATGAATGACTTCGGCGATTATGTTATAAGATAATAAAGATGCACAATGAACATAGCTGCATATGACAATTAATGGAGATCTGGTTGATTTAATAAGAAGAATACACAAAATTAGCTTTGTAGCCAATTTGAAGCACTTTGAATGAGGCAATCTCAAGTTTGAGTAGAGGTGTAGTAGATATATATATTCTATAAGGATAAGAAAGAACATCAAGCTGTCATAAATATCAATGTAGACTCCATTGAATCAAATACTTGGGGTTGATGTATGCTATTAAATTGGCATAAGGCAATAACAATACAAATGATTGGAATAATCGAGCCTACTCGAAATAATTACTATCCAAAATTTAAAAAATTTAAACTAATACACATTTCAGTTCAGAAAATCGAAATTGAAATATGAAAAACTAATTATAACTATACAGTAAAATATTCAACTAATTATAAATGTAGAGTAATATTGAACCAATTATAAATGTACATCAAAACAATTAATCAATTATAAGTTGTGTATCAAATATTCAACTAATTATAACTGTACATCAATATTCAATTCATGAAACTATGCATTAAAATTCGCAGTTTAGTAATGAACATTACTTTGACACTTTGGCAATGAAAATCAACAATGAAACTATGCATTAAAATTCACAATTTAGTAATGAACAATCAA
Source organism: Eucommia ulmoides (assembly GCA_016647705.1). NCBI lineage: Eukaryota > Viridiplantae > Streptophyta > Magnoliopsida > Garryales > Eucommiaceae > Eucommia > Eucommia ulmoides. Next base: position 19,678,958 of record CM028335.1, on the reverse strand, counting down.
CAATCAGATGCTTCGAGATTGAAAATGAACATTACTTGATGCTTTGGCAAATTTTTCTCAAATTTCAAAACAAAATTCAAAATTGCAAACACAGTTCTGCCACTTCGATCTTCATGGGGGTAACAAGCTATTTTGCCGTAATTCTAAAAGAGCTAAATAGGTGCATCTTTCAAACAGAGTATACAGGCATTGAAAAAAAATGGAATAAAAGAAGAAGAAAGACAGAGAAATGGAAGCAATGCATATTACTAAACTCATTGACTAGAAGAATAACAGGAAATATCTTCAATGTGTCAAGCATAGAACTTCAAGATACTTAACAAAATAGTAACAAAAATTAGAAACTGGTAAAATAGGTGTGAGAAACTCCACTTATGAATCAAGATCTGCTGCTCAACATTGATGTTGTTGCCCCCGATGCAGTTACCATCGAATTTGTCGTCGATAATGCTGACCGTCGTCGTCATCGACTATGTCGACGTGTGTGTTCGATTTTGAGTGTTGCGATGGCCTTGATTTCTTCTTGCAATTTAGGGCATGAGAAATGTGAACGGAAAGGTTAATCTTTTCCATTTTTGTAGCTTGGTAAATGAATTTGTTTGATTTTTTCTTGATTAGCTTGATTGTAGTTTCTAAATATACCTAAGAGATCTCTACAATCCAAGCCGCGTGTGTGTCTTGTGTGTGTAAGATTTGGGGTTCTCTCAAAATCAAAATAAATGAAAGGTTTTTCTTAGTGTTTGGGCTTGACTATTGGGGCCCATTCAAATATCAATTGTGAAAATGGGTTTCTAATTAAAAATTCCTTAATTATATGTGACTTATCACTTTATCCCCTCATCTCTCTCCAACCATTTAACAAAATGAGTTAATCACACTTTATCTCCTTATGGTTAGGCTGTTTTGTACTTTGCCCGGTCTCCTATGGTATTCGCGTCACCATTTTGCCCCCTCTAGTTAGGCCTTTGTTGAACTTTACCCCTCTCCCGGTTTTCACTTTGCCTTTGTAGTTAGGCCTACATCACATGGTGAAGTACAATAAAACCTAACTATAGGGGTAAACTGGTGACGAAAATACCACAGGGGGGGCAAAACAGCCTAACCACAGGCGATGAATATCAATTTGTAGCTAATAGTTGAAGAATTGTTTACAGCGGTAATTTTTCATTTCGCTGTTAAACTAATAATTGAAATCAAATTGCATTTTACACCATTAAACTTTTAAATGTATTTCTAAATTATTCCCATAAATATAATTTAATATATAATAATTTATTTTCATTGACTTTTTATGATTTAATATATATTAATTTAATATACAAATAATTCATTTATTTTTTACAAAAAAAACCATTTCTCTATTGTTTACCCATCTCTCACTCTTTCTATATCTCTAACATTCAAAATATTTGAAGTTGATTCGACAGGGATTGGGAACGGAATGGACACTGTATACAAAACTAAAACCAAAATCGTTAAAGATATATCAAAACCAAAATCAAAACCGTTGATTTTTTAAACAATTTTAAAATCGAACCATTTAATTGTATACAAAAACCGAAACCAAAATTACGTGCGAAACCATTTAAGATTTTTCAATTTTATAGAAAATGAAAACGTAAACCGAAACCGCGGACTGTTAGTTTTTTATATATAAACAAAAATATAATTAAAATATAAAAACATAAATTCTAAAAAAAAAAATCTAAACCACGAAACTATTAATTGTTACAATAAACGTGATGGCTGCTGAGGACTATTACGCGCCGGTTTTGTGGACTAGTGGTGGTGGGTGGGAGGATAGTGTCTACGGTGCCGTGGACTGGGGGTGAGACCGTGAGAGAGAGAGAGCTCAACGATTTTGATTCAGAGATAAGAGAACATAGGAAATTGGGATGGCACTTGGGAGCTAGAATTCGGCCACAAATGACACAATTACACAAATGAATAAAACCCTAACCCTATATATACTCACACATTAGGGATTAAACTGTAAATAAATGAAAAATACTTACATATACTTCGGGTTAAATTGTAAATATATTAAAAAATGAAGGTATATATATCATAAAAATATATCTAAAATATCGATTACACAGGTCTACGCTGTTTGGTTTCATGATTACTATCCCAAAACCAAAACTGTTTTGGTTACTAATTTCAAAACTAAAACTACAACCAAAACTATTTAGTCAATTTCAAAATCGGACCATTCGGTTCAATTTCGTTTGGTTACCTGTCAGTTCGGTTTTAATTGCCATCCCTAGTCTCCGCCACAATATCAGCACCGATCGTTTTGTGGACTTTCAATCTAATTTGACCTAATTTTTATGCTTTTTTTTGTGTTGATCTATGCTCGATGATATAATTTGTTACTAGTACTGATTTCTCGGTACATTTCATCTTCTTTTATTTTTAATAAGAGATGTAGATACCATTCGATTTTGAGTTTCAGCTACGTATGTTTTGATTATACGATTGTAGATATGCTTAGATCTTATGTATTTTGTGATTTTTTATTGCACAGACCGTGGGCAAGAAACAGAGCGTACCTTGACGCTGATTCGAAGCTACTGCTGCTGTCCAGATTTATTCTTTCTGGAGTCCGAAAATTGAATGATTTTGTTCTTCTATTTCGAAGTAGCCGCCACACTGTACTGTTCGCTGTTCCCTTTTCCATGCCCACACTGTTCTGCCCTAATTTTCTCGCTTCTGCTTTCCTTCAATGATTTCTTAAGACTTTTGATTCTATAAATTATAGAAACTACCCCATTAGATTTTAAAACTCATTGAGTTCCCCAAAATTTATCCAAACAGCCCCACATTTTCCCAAAATTTATCTAAACAGCCACATGACCCTCTAAAGTTCCTATTTGCGCCCCCCCCCCCCCCCCAACTCTTCACATTTCACATACCTCCTCGTATCAATCATGTTTACTAAACCTACATCCATGACACAATGTCAATTGTGCTTTGGGGTTGGTCATTCTGCCCGCAACTACTACTGGCTCGCTTCATTTGCACGACCATCCATTCATCCGTCGAAATACTTTGTCTTTGTAGGTCTACAGATTGCTCCATTTCATGTGATTCAGAATAAACAAACTTCTTCATGGACAATCCATGATCCCAGCTAGTATCCTGACACTGGTGCATCTACACATATGACGGGTAACTCCGCTCTCCTGCAGCAATACACACCATACAATTGACCTGACATTATTCAACTTGCCAATGGTGATCACCTACCAATAATTTATACGGGTAACATGACACTACCACTTGGCTCATCATCCTTTCTTCTTAATAATGGCTATGTTATTCCATCAATGCGTAAAAACTTACTCTTTATTGCTCAATTTTCCATGGATAATAATGTTCTTTGCGCTTTTGATGCTCTCCACTTCTATATCTTTGATTTCACCTCTGGTTCTCTCCTCTATGAGGGCCTATGTAAGGATGATATCAACAAATTACCTACCTTCCCTTACCGCTTACACGTTTTATCTTCCTCGATCAACTCATCCACCCTTTGGCAGAATCGGCTAGGTCATCCATCTACTAAAGTAATGTCGTTCTTGGGTTCAAATAATTTGTTATCTAGTTCTTTTAAATTTAAATCCTCATTCTTCTCCGGGTGTGCATTGGTTAAATCCACGCATATCCCATTTTCGAGCTCACATAAAATCAAAACTTCTTTTCCATTTACTTTAGTATACTCTGATGTGTGGCAATCTCATGTGCTTTCTGTCTCTATCTTTAAATATTATGTGTTGTTCACTGATGACTACACTCGTTTTACTTGGCTATACTTCATGAAACAAAAATATGAAGTTATCCAACATTTCAAACACTTTTTAGCCTATGTCCAAAATCAATTTGCCATCCATGTCCCCCAATTTCAGAGTGATAGTGGTGGGGAATATGATAGTGGTCTCTTTAAATCTCTTTGTTTCTCTCTAGGTATTTATCATAGACTCTCTTATCCTCACACTCCTGAACAAAATGGCCTTGCCGAACGAAAACACCACCACATTGCTGACACAGCCCATACCCTTCTTCTCACAAGCCATGTTCCCGTCCGTCATTGGACCAAAGAAGTCTCCACTACTATTTACCTAATTAATCGTCTCCCATCCTCTAGACATCAGTGGTCCTCACTATTCTCCCATCTTTATGTCTATACTCCTTCCTACTCTTAGCTGCGTGCGTTTGGTTGTGCATGTTATCCGCATTTAGGTGCTTACTTAACTAATAAACTTTTGCTAAGAACTGTTAAATGTGTGTTTTTAGGCTACAACTTGCAGCATATGGGCTATCGTTGTTTGTACCGCACAACTGGCAGATTGTACATTTGTTTACATGTTCATTTTAATGAATAACACTTTCCATTTGCATCTAACATCAGAAGCACTTCATCAGACCCATCATCATGGGCCTTTGTTCCTCTACTACTACCAGTCCCTACTTAACCTCTACAATCAGCTGCACAAAATAGTGCTCTGTCTTTTTTTCATTAACCACTTCTGTTTCATTATTAGCGCCGACAAAATCAACCCTCACAACCTAATCTTTCTGCTGCTGCCACCCCTGAGGCTCCTCAAGTTCATCTGCCTAATCCTTTTGATGCTGCCTCCCCTGAGGCTCTTCTAGTTCCTCCGCTTAATCCTTCTGCTGCTGCTTCTCCTGAGGCTCCTCCAGTTCCTTCCCAACATTTGATGGCCGCACGTCATCTGGATGGTACACGCCGTCCTCTAATTCGGACAAATGGTACAATCCGATACCCTTTCCCACAGGCTCTACTTGCTTTACTTCCTTCTCCCACTGACGAGCCTACTTGATATACTCAAGCTATTCGTGTCCCTGAATGGCATCAAGCCATTACTAGTGAATTTAATGCCTTACTGAAGAACAAAACTTGGGTTCTTTTCCCTCATTCCCCACATCAACATGTTGTGGGTTGTAAGCGGGTATTCAAACTCAAGCGCAAAGTAGACAGAGCCATTGAGTGATACAAAGCTCGCCTAGTTACCAAGAGATTTCATCAACAAGTGGGTGTTGACTTTGATGAGACAATTAGTCATGTAATCAAACCAACTACTGTTCGTACTGTGCTCAACCTTGCCGTGTTCTTTGGGTGGACAATGCGCCAAGTTGATGTGAAGAATGCCTTTCTTCATGGCATTTGGGATGAAATTGTCTACATGGCACAACTACCTAGTTTTATAGATCCAGTCCGTCCTCATCATGTATGTCATCTACAAAAGGCTATCTATGGACTCAAATAAGAGCCCCATGCTTGATTTCAACGTCTCAGCACTTTTCTCTTACAATATGACTTTACCTAGAGTTAAGCTGATCATTCGTTGTTTATTTATCACTCTAACTCTGCAGTGATGTTTCTTCTTTTATATGTTGATGACATCATACTCATTGACAATTAACTGTCTCGTCTCCTCATTCATCACTACTCTTAACAAGGAGTTTGAGCTTAGTGACTTTGGTTCCCTATCGTACTTTTTGGGCCTTGAAGCAACTTCTTCTTCTGCTAACTTACGTCTCTCTCAGCTGAAGTATACTATCGATCTCCTTGCACGTTTCTCAATGACATACTACAAATGTCACAACCCGTCCCGGACACCCGTCATTCCGAGGCGAGCGTGACTACAACATGACATCACCAATACCAAAAATATCCTTGATGTCAATGACAATATACACCTACTATATAATACAAACACCTACTATGGGGAACACACCCATCCCAAAATATTTGATTAACTAAAAGTATTTATCCATGAATCTTTTATAGGTTCGCCTTTGACAGTTTCGCTCAATCGCCCATAAGACTTCATCCCGTAGCTCTACCTAGTGCCAGTAGGGGACCGACTCCTAACTGTTGTACCTGCGAGTGTACTGCCTTCTTAGTAAAATATTTTTAAAATATTAATACGTTCTAAATATTTCCACAATTTAGTATGGATCAAGCATAAGTATGTAAGCAACGAAAATAAAGCAATATAGATAAATTCCACCCAAATTCATCTAGTACAAAATCCTACCAAACATCATAATAAATAACATCAAATAAACCAATATACATAACACCACATCTCAAGCACCAATCTCAAACACACACCTCCAACACACACACACTGGCCAGCCCTAGTGATCGTTTTAACCTCACGATTGGGATTTACTGTTTCTTCTATTTTCAATTTGACCCCTGGACTTTCTATTTGAATTTTGTCATTGTCCTAATTTCATCCCGAATTTTCACAATTATTTTAAAATACCACTGAAATGACGTACATGGTTCAATCGAGGTCTTACAACAAACCTTGCAACACCTATGTATGTGCTAAAACTCAATTGTTATCTCAAAGCGGGGATATTTTGTTAGATGCCACTAAGTATCGCTAATTGGTCGGCTCCTTACAGTATCTGATTTTCACCAGACCAGATATAGCCTATATTGTTCATCATGTTGCTCAATTTATGAGCCAATTTCGGTTGCACCACTTCATAGCCTCCAAATGAATCCTTCTATTCCTAAAAGAGACTTTGAACTTTGGCATCATTTTTTAGCGTAGTGCTACCCCCATGACCCTCAAGACTTATTTGTATCCTAATTAGCCAGGTTACTCTGATTCCCGTCGCTCTACTACTAGCTTCTGTGTTTTCTTGCGCTCCAATTTGATCTCTTGGATCGCCAAAAAGCAACCCACTACTTCTCGATCAAGCGCCGAAGTTGAGTACCGATCACTTGCCCACGTTTGTGCTGAAACCATTTGGGTACTTCATCTGCTCCAGGAGCTACAAATTCCCATATCCACGCCCATTACCTTACTTTGTGATAATCTTGCCACAATATATATGGCCTCAAATCCTGTGTTGCACACTCGTACGAAACATATTGAACTGGATTAAAACTTCATCCGAGAATGCATTCTTACTAGCACACACAAAGTTCAATTTGTTCCCTCTCTTGACCAGCTCGCAAACATATTCACTGAGGGACTTCACAATACATGGTTTCATCTTATGCAAACCAAACTCATCTCTCTAGGCTAGCTAAGTTTGTGGGAGAGTATTAGACATCCTCTCTTCATTTCTACTATTACAAATATTCTTCAGTTTCTACCGTTACAAAATTTTAGTTATTATTCCTCTTCAGTTTCTACTGTTACAAAATCTGTAATAATTTCATATTAATTTAGGAACAGTTACAAAATTTGTATTCTCTTGTATAAATATGATCATTTTATGTAATGAAAATATGTTAAGTTTTGATCTCTTACATAACATGATACTATGGGGAAAAATGGTTTTACTCTAGATTTCCCATGCTTATATCTATTATAATGTTTTGCTTCCGCTCTTTTCTCCATACAAGAAGTTCCACTTATAATTCACTAAATTTAAGGCAGTTTAACAGTTATTGTCCTTAAGATGTGTTGAATCCTATATCGATTGTATTACCTGATGTTGAGCTATATATAATGTTTTGGGCAATCTTCTATTTCAAAGTATCTTTTGAGAGTGAGTTAGGCATATTGGGTTTCTAAATGGTATCAGAGGTAGGCCTTTCGTCTAATGTTTGTGAGTTGAATCCCATATTAATGTTGGATCCCTCCGATATCCATTCGCAGTAGTTTGTAAAAGTTCACCCTGTACTTGAACGGGTCTGTTGAATCTCACATCACTTCTATTACTTGATCTTAAGCTATATATATATATATAAAGTCTATGCATTTCTTCTCTTACCAGGCATATTTTGAGAGTGAGTTAGGCACATTGGGCTTCTACAAGATTCATATGTAATTAAAGTTGGCAAACAATAAATTGTGATAAATTATGATTATTTTTTAAAAGGGTCGCTTACCACCACTCTACCCCTATTATGAACCCAACTGTAGTTTTATGAACTGAGACATTCTATTGAAAAATTGTGGTTTGATTTGTCCATAATAATGTGTTGCGACCTTCCATTCCAAACTAATCGGTGTTTTGGTATATAGGCCCCCTAAATTTGTGGAGCAGTTAGATATCAATTTGTCATGAAAAGATGTAAACAAAAATATAGATTCCTCCATTTGTCTATATTGATCCATCATTTGTTTATACATTTACGATCTCTATCTCACGCTCTTTGAAATGGGAAGTCAATCATTTTTTTTGGAGCGCTGGATTGAAATTCAGTGCTCCAATTCAACATGGTTTGTATTGCAAAGATGAAAAAATGCAACGTACTGCCTGATTATTGGTTTACATGTAACATGATTGATTTTTAAATTGGGGTATATCTCTTCTGTGAAGCACAAAATCATATCCCCTTATGTATTTTTTTTGTGTGTTGAATATAGTATTCCTTCTCGATGATAGTGCACATGTTTCGCTACCCATATGATCAGAACCTCCCCCATTTTGTGTCGGGGTTATATTCAACATGGTATAATCAATTACCAAGATAAGAAAATACAATGTTGCATTTGTATGTTTGTGTAACATATAACATGTCTGTTTGTTAAAAATATAATGTATCTCTTCTGCAAAACACCAAAATCATATATGACATATTTGTTTGTGTTAAATATAACATTTGTTCTTTATGACGGTTCACATGTTCTGCACCTCAGACGATTTGAAACCTCTCTTTTTTCCCAGTGTTGAATATAACATTAATTAAATGTGGAAAAACAAAAAAAAAATAATGAAAATCTCCTATGTTGTTATAATTTGCGGAAACGGTTTTTTATTTTTAATGTGACTGGAAAAGGAAAATCTCCTCTGTTGTTATTTGTGAAAACTATTTTTTGGGGTAAAATCGTTTAATATGGGAGTTTTTAAATCCCGCAAATCAAGGAAGATTATTTTGGTTATGGAAATTTCGACTATTTGAATTTTGGATGAAACAGTTTAAAAGTCAAGTCAATAAGATTATCTGGTTCAATATAAAGATTTGGAATTATTCAGTAATTTGATCCTTAATTTTGGTACGCCTGGTAATTATTATTAATTTATTTTATTTTTTATTTATTTTTATTTTTTATTTTTTATTTTTTGTGGTCAAGATTGACAAATTATAAATAAAAGGGTTAATTACACTTTATCCCCTGTGATTTGGCCAATTTGCACTTACTCCCTGTGGTTTAAAAATCGCCACTTACCCTCCCTGTGGTCAAATATTTGGTGCACTTTTCCCCCTACATCAAGGGGGTAAGTGGTTTGAAAATCTGACCATGGGAGGGTAAGTGGCGATTTTCAAATCACAAGGGAGTAAAGTGCAAATTGGCCAAACCACGGGGGTGAAGTGCAATTTTCACAAAATTTGCAAATAGATCTCATTCAATTAATTAGAACAAAATGACAAAATTATCCTTAGTTTCAAAGTGAACTGACACAATTACTCCTAATTTTAACCATTGCTGTTTAGTCCAAGTCCATAGAGGGTAAGTGCCAAAAACAAAACCATAGGGGCTAAGTGAAAATCGGCCAAATCACAAGGGGTAAAGTGTCATTAACCATATTAATAATCATACTAATTCTATATGTATGCCCCTGGAGAAAACAATGAGGTGTTATTCGTAATCATACTAATAATAATACTTATTCATACTAAATAAATGTTACAGTATTAGATGTTGAATTATTTTTTAGCAAGAAAAATATTTTGGTTTGAATTTCAGCTAGGATTTCAGGTAGAATTTCTAATTTTTTTAATATTTGCATTTAATATTTCGCTCTTGATTATGTGATTCATGTTAAAGTTGTTGTTAAATTTTAATTGTTAGTTTTCATTAAATAATTAGAATTTTTATGTGAAAATTTTGTGGGAAACATGTCTATGTGTTTTATTTCTAGATTGATTAAATGCACGTAGTAAAGAGGTTAAAATTCTACGGAGTTTTGGCTCACAACCCCACAGTTTTTATTGCTGAGGCGATGAAAATAGTACTGCGAATGGAATTGTATTTGAATTTTTATTTAATTTGTAATAACTGTATTTAGGGTATATGTCATTGACCTTCCCCGTCATTTTGCATACCTCCCATGTCATTTTGCAAATATCATAGACCTCCACTGTCTTTTTTTTCAAACATCACTTACCTCCTTTATTGATTAAAAATAATATAATTTTTATTATAATACCAACCACCCGCCGCCACCTCCTACTGCCGCCGCAGCCCACCACCTCCCACTGCCACCACCATCCACCGAAACCCTTCGCCGCCTCCTACCGCCACCCGCCACCCGCCGCCACCAATATTTTAATGTAAAAAGACATAAATTCCCTTACAAAAATATATTTTTATTCTTTTATTTAAATAAAAAATCATTAACATCTTATCTATTTTTCAGTTACTCTTTGCACCCATTAAAGTGCAATTTAAGACCAACCCAAAATTTAGGGGTAAAAGTATATTTTTTTCTCTAATTTCATATCATCTTCATGGTCTTCTTCGGAGAGATCTGTTGCCTTGCCTTGCCCATCTCATCTACAACATAGAGATTTGTTGTGTGCGTTTTTGCTCAATTCGTCTCACCTCAGGCCCTTCCCCTCCTTCAGTCTCCCTCTCTCTCCATGACACATAGATCCGGCGCCGGAATCACCCCCATTTCTTGTTCCCCTTACTGCCCAAGATTCAGACCCTCGACAATGAATCTTGGTTCCCAAGAGAACTCTGAACCATCGGCGAGCTTTACCGATCTATCATAGCTGGTTTTCTTCAAAGTTAAATCGATTTTTTCAAACTTCGAAAATTGAAATTGAAATCGAAGCTTTGTTGAAGAACACCCAACAAATGTTAGTACCTCACGAAGAGAGAGAGAGAGAGAGAGAGAGAGAGAGGAAAATGAAGAAGAAATGGTGGTGGTGGAGAGAGATGAAGAGACCGATTTTCTTCTCTTCTTGATTTTTTTATTTTTTATTTTATTTTTTTCATTTTGTTAAAAACAAAACAGTTAAAAAATGTATTATTTTTAATGGAAATGTTAGTGTAAAAAATAAAGGATGGTGGCGTTAGACGACGGTGGGAGGTAGCGGTGAGTGGCATTGGTGGGTGGTGGCGGCGGTGGCGGTTGGTGGTGGGCAATTTTGTCCAAAGGGATGTAAGTGGTGTTTGAGAAAAAGATAATGGAGGTCTCTGGTATTTGCAAAATGACAGGGGAGGTATCTGGTATAGTGCAAATTGACAGGGGAGGTCAACGACATATACCCATTGTATTTATTATATGTTATAAAATTGACTCGATAAATCGATAATTATAATGATTGTCATAATTTGTAAAAATTTCTCAGATTTTTATAAAATGAAATATTGATTATTCAATTTTAGTATAAATTCTCCAAAGGGAAAAACCGTGTGACGGCCATGGAAAACTAGGTCGTAACATGGAATATTTTTAGGAAATATTTATAATAATCCGCACATAACCCAATTATAATATGTGAGACCTGTAGAGAAATTATAAAAACAATCATATGATATAACCCAATATTATTAATGTTTTTCATTATTGTGTTTTGAATACTAATCTTATCCTATGGAATATTATTGTCACTGGATATATCATATTGACTTTTAACATTTAATAGATTTATGAATAATAAAATATTCGTTATTTTTAAATTCTCTTTGAGAGAAATCGTGTGACGGCCCTAAGAAACCAGGTCTTTACAATCTTCGTGCCATCGGAACATACTATGCAACAATTCATCTTTTCAAGGCAAATTATCAACAAAAACAGAGACTAATTATTTCAGAATATACTAGAGTTATCCATCACCAAGAAACAAAACCCCTAACAAGAATTTAAGATTTGTGACCATTGACCAAAAGATAATCCTAAATAGAGAGAATAATATTTGCCAAGATGCTAAATTGGCAACAAAAACTCACCACTAAATTGATTTAAACTCAAATTTACCTTCTAAAATTGAGCGATTTACCCATAGCAAGGCCTATCACACTGAAACATCCAAAAAGCCATCAACTATCACCATAAAATTTCCTGAATCAGCTAGATAACACCTCTCCACATCCAACTCCTATTATCGGCAGATAACCATCCATAAAACCTTCTCAGGTCCGATTCATTTGCAATCGGGGTCCAGGTGTTCAGGATTTACTTAACCCTGCCCTAGGCGAGGAATAAGCTTCAAATACCAGCTTTTTTAATCTGAACATTTTTGTCCCAAATCAAAACCAATCGGCTTTGATTTTGCATTAATTAATGAAAGAAGATGAATATTTGTATGGACCAAAGGACACGATGGGGAGCTAATGAGACGATCTCTTTATTTGTGTCTGAACCTGGAGGTGTTGCTGGAGATTAAAGGCTTGATGTCCGTCTCACAATTTATTCAATTTGTAGTATCTGTTTGATTTTGATGAATACTTAACTAACTTATGATTTTCGATATAAAAATGATGTGGTTGTGGAGGACGTGAAGGATGACGATCACGACCACACGCTGAAGATTTTGACGACGACAACAATAAGGAAGAATCGATAAACTTTACTAAGGGGTAGATTCAACATATCACCAAACTTCTGCTGAACAGGTTCAACTTCAAGTGGCTTTTTTTTTTTTTTTTTAAATTTCAAATCCATTTGATCCTCTCTCTCTCCCTCTCCATCTAATTTTGTTGCTAGACTTATTTGAAGATGTCAATTTAATTTGCATATCTACGTATTTCACTATATGAAATCAGGGTTGGTGCATTAAATTGAAGAATTTCATGTATTTGTTTGGTCTGTACCTATGTTTTTCATATCTGTGGCTAGTGACAAACTTTGTTCTATTCCCATCTAATGCGATGGGCAAACTTTAATCTTCAACATCATGAAACAACTAGTTCCATTCATATTTAAAAACTGACAGCGAATTGGCGATTTATTATTGAAGATGGCACTAAACACCATACTTAGGATTTTTCATAATTATTAATTCCCAAAGAAAAAAAAATAAAATAAAATTAGCAGAGACTTTTAGATCAGAATTCCTGTAGTAGAAGAAGAATAGCTCCAAAAACAGCAGAATGGAAACATAAACACTAAACAAATGGCACCTCAGGCATTCTTTGTGTTCCTCTGGCATAAATGGCACCTAAAACATTGTTTGTGCTCCTTATAGCAATGATGTTTTAAGTTATTTGGTTATTTTTAGCTGCTGTTTTTAGTCCTAGGTGGTTTGTGATCAATGAAGATTAAATACAGCCCATTTTACTACATTCCTGATCTTTGAACCATGGAGAAAGAAATATAGACCAAAAAGAAATAAATGATTACGCTCATATAGATAGAAGCACCAAACAAATGATCTACTATTCCACGAAATGCCTAGTTCACAAAATAAATGAAAAAAAAAATACCTTTAACCCAATCAAAATATATCAACCCAAAAAACCACATGCTAGCCATGAGACATCACATGGCTTACCAATACTTGTACATTCACAAATCACATCTCCCACCTTAACTATAACACAAAATTAAATTGAACACCTAAACACAACTAAAACGTTGTGCGCTTAGCTGTGAGAAGTTGGTTATTTGTGTTTTAAGTGCTAAAAATCCACTTCTCACCAAAGCCCCTATCAACAAAGAATTCAATACTCTTTCTTCAAAAATAGCCCCAAAAACATGACAAAGATAAAACCGAAAGGCAGAAACGAAAGTGTACTCATAGAAACCAGTGAAAATTAAAAAACCAGATCAACACTAAAAGACTAAATCTGTATAGGTTAGGACTTGTACATCAAGATTTAGATATAATAAGTTCTAGGTATAAATTGATTAATTCGATTAATAAACTAATACTTTGAAATCGAAGTTATGTACTTTGCATTTGATAAAATAACTTATAAATTCAAGTCTTTAATATCAATAAGTAAAATTAAAACTCCAATGTTAAGACTTATTTATAAAATTGTCGTGAATTAGTAAGTTTTTGTCGGGAATTAGTAAGTTTTTGTTTGATTATATATTTTGCAAACACAAAAACAATGTGAACCAATGTATCAAATTTTTCTCCAAAATAGGCAATATTGCATGAAATTTACAGCATAGTATTTTTTAGATGCATAATTGTTGTGAGTTTAATAGGATATATGAATTTACTGCGCAGTAAATTTTCGTGACAAGTAATTATTGATGCATAATAATTTTTTGAATAAACAAAGTTTTGTGCTAGAGAATATATTTATTTTGTTGCACCTATCCAAGCAATTAATAAATCTGAATATATATTGAATATTTGAACGTTGTTTGCATTAAAATGTACACCCTTATGTTTTTTGTTTTTTTTTTTGCCATACAAAAACTATGGAAACTTGTATCATTAAAATCTCAATCATGAAACATATCGTCGAAATATTATGCACATCAAATAAATTAAAAAACAAATAAATATGTTTTTGGTAAATCAAATTAACATAACAAAACTTGGAACCAATAATCCCATGAAATTTGTGTTTCTTAAGAATTGACAAAACAAGAAAGAAAACATAGTGTCATCCTACTAATTGCATTTAACTGCATGCTTTGTTCATAAAATATATCAAAGACTCACTGACCATATTTTTCATTCATTATGTCTTTAATAATTTCTGCCCTTTCCACAGTTGATATTCCCCAATGGCCTGCACGATTGATTTTTACTTGTCAACCAAGTACGAACTACCTCATTAGATACGTAACAAGTGCTCCACAATCAGGCTTACCGAACAAATATACAACATTCTAATATGTCCAAGCATATATTCAACAAATGAATAGAAATTCAAAACGTCACTTACCGGTTGCTCTTTTGTTGAGGTGTTTCTCAAACGGACTGCAATGATATGGATCTTTCCTGCATCAAAGTGCTTGTCTCAGTCGCAGATCAATTGAATTAGTAAGCAATATAATCCTTCAAAAATTTGGAAACCACGAAATCACAATTGAATATTGAGTAGTAACAATAAAAATAACAACATATAATATAGCACTTAGGGGGGGGGGGGGGGGGCAAATGTTGATGTACGACAACCAGTGATGGGGGAGAGGGTGTAAATATTGTAGTACAACTACAAATGAAATCGCAACAAAGGGGAGAGTTGGGAGATACGGATACGAATGTTGCTGTATAGAGACAATATTGAAAATACAGTAACTAGGCCAATGTCGCTTTACAACAATTTTTCATATTCATGCTACAAGCATTGTAGATCTTTTAGTATTAACTCACAACGAATACATGCGCAAAACATATAAAATCCTACAATGGGCTTGGTGTTCTCAAAGTATGGATCATCGAACTACAACCGGATAGCGAATTGTAAAGCTTCAATGTCACATGCTCCAACGCGAATGTCAGTCACGTCCAATGTGAAGGATTAGATTTCATCCCAGGTGTGTTTATTAGCAACATTATAGTCTCGTACAATCCGATAAGACCCTTTTTAAAATTGTTCCCAATAATGCAAAAAATTTCTTCAAAATAGCACAATCAAATCAAAGCTTGGCAAATTTGTCAAAACAAAATCTAAAAAAAAATCGATTAACCCGGCACAAAGCATTGCAATGTTGTGATCTTAGTTTGCAGTAACCCTTTTCTCAAACTTTTGTTGTATAGTAATAATTTCAAGAACTCAAACATCAAATGTCATGGAAGATAATAGTAATCATTTTTTTTTTAACATTTAATCATTCAAAAATCTAGATTTGCAAACATTCTTAAACAAATCTCTGTGGATTTTGCAATCAATCCTAAATGATTTCAGTTAGTAATATTACTAAGCTAATAAAATTTGTTTTATTGTTTATAAAAAAAATTCCCTGAAAAATGAGATCTTTAATAGAATAATTATTTTTTACCATATGTTTAAATCGAAACACTTTGCCATAAGTTTTGTTGGTAAGAGTATTGTGAATTTGTGAAGGATTTTGTAGAAATATGGGAACATACAAGTTTTTGATACTGGTTATGTACAGGTACAAGTTCAATATTAAGCTTTGGATGTTGAAATATGGGAACAAATATGCCGACGCCGACGCCGACGCCGACGCCGACGCCGACGCCTCCTTCTTCAATGACGTATTTCGGAAAATGATTGGATGCATCCGTGTTGTCGGAGGTCCGATTACTTGTAATTGATTCCAATCCCTTCTCTTCAAGTCAAATATGTGTAGTTCCTCTCTTTTCCTCCCTCTCTATCTCTCTCTTTCCACGCCATCGGAGCTTCCATCGCTGAACACACTAGTTAAGAAATGGTGATTTTGATTTTTTGTTGAAGCTTTCATTGGATCTATTGTGGAATTTGGTGTTAATTTGTTGTTAAGGTCCCACATTTAAATTTGTACTGACTAGTTTACTGTATGATACAAGATTTTAATTTCATTTTATGATTCTTGGCGATTTTTTTGTATTTTATAATTTGTTCAATTTAAAATAGTGCTTGATTTGTGATGCTTATGATATTAAATGAGGTTTACTTTCAACAAGTAATAGTCTTACTCTTGACATTGTGCTCAATTTGTAATGTTTGGTATTACAAGAAGTTCATGATCAATAGTTTTTGAAAATGTCTCTTTATAAATTTTATTTAGTATCAAGAGGAAATTGGTATTCTGTTTGATTTGTAATGCTTATGTTTTATGAAGTTTAGTTGATTATTAGTTTTTACAATTCTCTTTTTTTTTTTTTGTAGATTTTGTTTAGTTGCAATTGTAGTTATTAACGTTTGAGTTGTAATGATTATGGTATGAGTAGAGGTTTTCATAGATTAATATTTCTTTTAGTCATCTCACTCTATATCTATGCGTCTCTGGTTTTAATATAAATATTGGGAATAGGTAATATGAGTGAAATGATACTTATTTTCTCATATAATTTAGAATATAATTTATTTATTACTTGCAAATAACTTTTGTTATGTCTATTATTTTATATCAGTACAAATTTTAGTCTCGATTGTTAGTTATTATTGATGTGTAATCTCTCTCTTTTTGGGAATAATAATATTGGTGAAATGATATTTTTTTCAATTGTTTATAGTATAAGTTATTATTACTACCATTCAACGTGTACTATGTTTCTTTATATTATAGGGTTAATAGTACTTTACTCTCCTGTGGTTTAGCTGATTTGTAGTTACCCCCCCTGTGTTAGCACTTATCCCTATGTGGTCTTCATTTAAGTGCACTTATCTCTTTATATCAAGGGGTAAGTGGTCTGAAAATCTAACCATAGAGGGGTAAGTGACGATTTTCAAACCACAGGTGGGTAAAGTGCGAATCGGCCAAACTACAGGGGGGTAAAATGCTATGTTTCCTTATATTATATCAGTACAAGTTTTAGTATTAAATGTCAAGTATTATTGATATTTAATTGTCAATTATTATTGATGTTCAAATGAAATAGTTGTAGTATGTTGTATAAACAAATTACCTAAAAAAATATGGTATAAACGAAGATAATGTAAAAATAAAAATAATATATATATATATATATATATATTAATTTGTTTTGTTGGTTTTATACCTGTGCCTTCAGGCACGGGTTATACGCTAGTGTGTGTCTATATATATAAAAGAACCACTAAATTTAATGCGAGACCCATATGTCGACATAAACTTCGGTTAAATCTCAGTTTTTTTTTATACCTTCTATCAAATGATTTAAATCCTCCAGTGATATTATTTCATTTTTGTCAGTTACTAGCATTCAAGGTGTGCTATGTTTTCTTATATTATTTCAGTACAAGTTTTAGTATTAAATGTCAAGTATTATTGATATTTAATTGTTAGTTATTATTGATATTCAAATGAAATAGTTGTAGTATGTTGTATAAACATCTTACCCAAAAAAAAAAATTGTATAAACGAAGATAATGTTAAAAATAAAATAAAAATATTAATATTTTTTGTTGGTTTTATACCTGTGCTTTCAGGCACGGGTAATATGTTAGTGTGTGTCTCTGTCTATATATAAGAACCATTAAATTTAATGCGAGACCCATATGTCTGCATATACTTTGGTTAAATCTCAATTTTTTTTTATACCTTCTATCAAATGATTTTAATCCTCCAGTGATATTATTTCATTTGTGTTAGTTGCAACAAAATTGAAAATCGATAAACAGAGATTGAGAAAGACCCAAGATATTAAAATTCACTTTAATTAGTGTTGTTTGATTTAGTTTCGTGGTGATGTTTAATTGATTTTTTAATGTTATTTTAAATTATTAAAATTTTCAATCTCTATTCGCACCCCAAATTAATTATTAAAATTCTAAATCTCAATTTCATTTATAGATTCCTTTCGCAAGACAATATTTTGAATATATGTAAAAAATATTGCAAGGTTTGAACATTTTTTTAATCTTTCTCTCATGTTTATATTTGTGAGCAATGAAGATGAAATAGAGCCCATTTTACTACATTTATGATCTATGAACCATGGAGAAAGAAATATAGACCAAAAAGAAAGAATCAACCATTTACTTAATTTCAATAATAAATAATAATTCTGTAATAAGCATTATCCAAATTATAAAGAATTTAAATTATCAATAACAAATGATTACGCTCATATAATACCTTTCACCCAATCAAAATTTATGAACCCAAAAAACTCCATGCTAACCATAAGACATCACATGGCTTAGCAATACTTGTACATTCACAAATCACATCTCCCACCTCTCAAGTAACTATAACACAAAATTAAATTTAACACCCAAACACATGACAAAGAATTCAATACTCTTTCTTCAAAAATAGGCCAAAAAACATGACAAAGATCAAACTAAAAGGCAGAAACGAAAATATACTCACAGAAACTAGCGGAAATTAAAAAACCAAATCAATACTAAACGACTAAATAAGTACAGGTTAGGACATGTACATCAAGATTTAGATATAATAAGTTATAGCTATAAAATGATTAATTCGATTAATAAACGAATAATTTGAAATCCAAGTTCTGTACTATGAATTTGTAAATATAACTTATAACTACATGTTTTTAATATCCATAAGTAAAATTAAAACTCCAATATTAAGACTTCTTATTTTTTGCTATTGTCGGGAATTAGTAAGTTTTTGTGGCAATTGGAAAAGTATCCAATATAAAAGAAATAAATCCATATATAATATTCACAAACACACAAATACTAATAAACCGTTCCAATAACATCCATATAATAAATGCCTATGAAAAGAAAAAAAAGCACCCCTATATTAAATAGAGACAATGAGAATCCTCCTTTCTTACAATTGCATGGTGAAAAAAAAGAGACACAGAGAGAGAGTTGATCATCCATTTATTCAACAATAAAAAAATGCTCTTGTAATTATTTTGGGAATAATTTGGAACCAACAAACTCAATGATTAATAATTAATTTTGTATTCTAATACGGTAAATTTGAGACTTTCTTTGCCAACTTATTTTCACTATTTCTCACGAGCGTTGATAAACATACCACGGTCAATGATTCAACTATTAAACTTATGATGGTGAAGGAGTAGTAATCTGCGTTGCACAATGACTCTTAAGTAAAGGGATAACTAGTTGATTCAGAGGGAAAACCTTCCGCAAACAGTTGTCATCAATGTCCAAGAAAGCCTTGCAGCATGAAGGGCCAACCAAATTGACTTGAGCAGTCATGAATGCCATAACGACCTGTTTAGCACAACCTTCCACACTTCCCAAGGACGAAATGCACTGATTAACTCCAATATCTCCAAACGATTGAGAAACAGCTAGTGCAACTAACATCGATACGCATACTAAAATCAATCCAATTGAGTAAGACATTGTACTGACCTTTGACATTTTCTTTTTTTGGTTAAAAGTAACCAAAAGTAACAAGTTTGGGGGGGCTTTCCTTCTCCTGTGAGATATTTCTAACTCAATGGGTGCATTAAGAGGAAACATCTATCATTTTTATAGGCCAACATGAACTAATGTCACAAACAAGCGTTTCCTTTTTTCTTGTGGTTTTCATTGTTTTTGTTATAAATTTATAGTGTGTATTGAATGTACATTCAATTTCCACATTGAATGAAAATTGTATAGAAATAAATTATTCCTATAAATCTTCCTTTTATGTCGAAGTGGCCAAAAAACAAAAAACGTATCCGCTGGTTTTCAGAATAAGAAAATGTAACGGCTAATCTAAATGAATTTGCAAAACTCACTTCCATTTCCTTGTGTATTCATTCACAACCCTCCAGTTTTAAGACCCCGAATTGTAACTTGTGAAAATTATGATATTCATGACCCCAAATTTATTTAGTGCCATTTTGATAAAAAGTTTAGTAATACTAAAAATCCAAGCCTAATGACTCTTATGAAATTTTTTAGAGTCACTCAAAAACTATTTAGCACCATTTTTAAGCGGAACTTTCAACTGACGCAAAATTAATATTTGTGTGACAATTACAAATATCACAAAATGAACTGTTATTATCTTTTATGTCATTGTCATAGTGATATTAGAAATGTCCTACAAAATGCCATCTGTCGATTACGCAAAATGCACGAAGAAAATCAACCAAACTGAATCTTTCGATCTCTTTTTGTGGCTCGTTTAGTTGGGTGGAATGGAATTAGGATGGGATGGAATGAGAGAAGAAATAGAATAAATTTGTCAATGGAATACTATTTCGTTCTCTTGTTTGTTTGTTATGAAATGAAAGAAAAAAAATAATAGCGAAACATTACAGATTTTTCATAATCCATGTCAATTTTGAGTATATATCTAACAATAAATTATTTTAAAAAATGACTAAAATATATTAGTAATATCCCATGTGAAAAAAAAAATGTATACGTTTATGTTTATGTTTATGTTTATGTTTATGTGTACGCGTTCATTTCTAATTCCAATTTCGAGGCTCCAATATTTATATGACCAAACACTGACTTGTATATATATACACCACTACAAGAAAAATGGCTTTCTATCACACTTGGTAAATATAATTTATCTAATTTTGCAAATAAATTGTGATTAAAAATGTTAAGATAATTGAGATGTGGAAGAATGACTCATGAATTGATATTATGAAAGTGATACAAGAATAGAACGATATATACACGTATTTATAGAGGGAAGTTGGAGCTAGGGTTTTGCCCTAATGGGCCACGTGGGCCATGCCCATATAATACATTAACATTCCCCTTCAAACTCATGGCAGTAAGTGAGAGGTGAACTTGAGTTTGTAAACAAGAGAGTAAAAGCGTCCAGGTGGATGAGCCTTAGTGAAAATGTCTGTTGTCTGATCAGCTAAACTAACAGATTGTAAACGAAACGTATTTTGGAGAATGTGATAACGGATAAAGTGGCAATCAGACTTGACATATTTTGTACACTCGTGGAATACATCAATGTGAGCGATCTAAATAGCACTCCTGTTATCATAGTACAGGGTAGTGGCAGCAAGAGAAGAGATGCCCATATCAGCGAGGAGCTATTAAAGCCAGAGAAGTTCTGGAGTTGCATCAATCATGACACAATATTCAGCTTCAGTACTGGAGTGAGCAACCATAGTTTGTTTCTTACCATGCTAAAAAATGAGAAAATTGCCCCCCAAAAAATAGTAACCTGTGGTAGAACGTCTGTTAGTGGGGTCTCCGGCCAAATCGGCATCAGAATAAACTTGTAAGACGAGAGCAGACTGAGTTGACAAATGAAGCCCATGAAATAAAGTATCCTTAACATACTGAAGACTATGAAGAACAGCCAAGTACTGGATGGTCTAAGGTGCAGACAGGAACTGGCTAACCTAATAAATGTCATTGGCAATGTTAAGGCGAGTGGCAGTGAGATATACAAGACTTCTAATCAGTTGGCGATATAGAGTGGCATCTTGAATTGGTGAACCATCAAGTGGGGTAAGTTTGACGTTCGGCTCGAGAAGAGTAGTAGAAGTGGTTGAGTCAGTGTTCGTAGCCTTAGAAATGAGATCCGAGGCATATTTGATTTGAGAGAGAAAATATCCATCAGAACCCGATGAGACTTCAAGGCCAATAAAATAGGTAAGCATGCCAACGTCTTTCATCTTGAATTGGCCACTTAGAAACTTTTTGAGTTCAGAAATGCCACGTAGATCATCTCCGGTAATAACCATATCATCCACGTATAATAAAACATGGGGCTTGTTCCAAACTATATAGGGCACGACGAAGACGACAAATTTTATTTCAAGGGGCATATAGGCCGAGAGAGGTATGCATATAGACTTCCTCAAGAAGATCGACATTGAGAAATGCATTTTTGACATCCATTTGAAAGTAGGTCCATTTTCTAATGGCGCCGATGACAAGAAGTGTACGGACATATATGAGTCTCGTCACTATAGCAAATGTCTCTTCATAGTCAATACTATATTCCTGAGTAAATCCCTTAGAAATAAGTCGGACTTTATATCACTCAACAAAACCATCAGAAAGCGTGTTGATCTTAAACACTCATTTTCACCCAAAAAGAGTTTTTCCCAGGGGGCAGATCAACACTATCCTAGGTATGAGTTTTGGCTAGGGCTTGAAATTCTTTATCCATTGCTTTCAGTCAAAGAGGATTAGTACTAGCCTCCTTGTAGGATTGAGGCTCACGCAGATGAAGTATAATGGAAAAATAATGATAATCAGCAAGATAAGAAAAACGATGAGTTACCCTGGTAGATCTGTGGGAGTGATCTGCAGGATGACTCTCAGAGGGAGTCGGTGCAGACTTATCAGACATGAGAATATCCTCGGGCATGACCAATTAAGTTGGAGGGGTGCGGTCAGGTGATGGTTCTGGAGCTAGAGCTGGGTCGGGAGAAATAAGGTCAGCTGGTGGTTCCGAAATAGAAGGGATAATATCAATTGGTAATTCTGAGATGGACTCAACCGAACCTAAAACTGGATTCTCAAGAAATAACTCAATAGATGGATCAGTAAAGAATCTAGAGTTGGTGAGGGTTGACATATCAAATGATCGTAAGGAAGATAACATTTGGTGTTCCCAAAAAATGACCTGACGAGAGATACGAAGGGCCTTAGAAATAGGATCCCATCACCGATACCCCTTATGTTCTATACCATATCCAACGACATAACACAGGTGAGTCTCTGAGTTCAAAGTAATCAGAAGGTTTACCGAAAAGGAGTTTGAATGGGGCTGATTTCGGATTTTGGAAAAAGGGACATAGTTGATTGTGTATACTGCTGTTAAGGCAACATTACCCCAAAAACGTTCAGCGCACATGATGATGAAATGCGTAGAGCACGAATGGTATCAAAAAAATGTCTATGTTTGCGTACGGCTTGTCCATTTTGTTGGGAGGTTCCAGGGCACGAACGGTGGTGAAGCATGCCATTTTTGAGAAGTAGGTTTAGAAAGGCACGATCTTTGTATTCCATTACATTATCTAAACAAAAAACTTTGATATTCTGAGGGAAATGAGTTTGAATCATAGAAGAAAAGTCAGAATATATTTGGAAGAGTTCAAATCTACTTTTTATAAGAAACAACAAGGTATAACGAGAATAGTCATCCACAAATATAACAAAATAATAAGCACCACCCATTGATGCAAGAGGAGAAGGCCCCAAAACATCATAATATACTAAATCAAAAGGTGCAAGAGAAACAGAATGATTTTCTTTAAAAGGTAAAGTTGATTGTTTTGCAAGTTGATAATAAATACAATGAAAAGACTAATGCTGAAATGAACCTAACTAACCACTAGAAATCAGAGAACGCAGACGGATGTATGAAGTGTGGCCTAATCGAGATTGCCACAATTCCACGGGTGAGAATGTTGGGATAGATGCAGTTGATTGGTTTGGTGATGGTGAAGATGGGACTTGGAGGTGAATGAGCTCAAAGAGGTGTCCAACTTTACGGCCGATTCTAAGGAGTTTTTATGTCTGAGGGTCCTACACACGACAAACGGTAGAGGAAAAAAATGCAAGTCCAGTCCAAGATCATATAGTTGTCCAACATATATAAGATTAAACGTAAGATTAGGGACCAAATATATATTAGGGAGAGACAAATGAGAACTATCAACATGTCCAGTTTGGCTAACCAACATATTTGATTCGTTGGCAGTTTAAATAATAGGTAAATGTTCATACCGAGTTTTAGATGAAAAATGAAGGTATCAAAAGTCATGTGATTGCAACAAGTAGAATCAAAATACCATCGGGATGTACCTGGTGTGGCTGACATGGCTATATTGTTACCAATTTTATTTAGAGCCTCAGTAAGCACGGTGTAGATACCACTCCAATCAAGTGGAGAGCTGGATGAAATTGGTGTAGCATCCATGGCTATAGCCACAATATTTCTTGGCATGGAATAGGACTGATTGCGAGAGCCTTGAAAGAGATATTGGTTCCCATTTGACTGATTTCCTGATGAAAGTTTAGAAAAGTCTCCAAGGTAGTGGCCTGGTTCCCTGTAGACTTTACATAAGTGGAAAGGACATTGGAGCAATCCATTGCCTTGTGAATGACCATACCTAAAATATAAGGGCTTCTGAGATGGGTTGGTCTTGGCAGCTGGTATGGCAAGAGCAACTGGTCGTGTAGGAGCAATTGGTGCTGCAAGGGAAACATCTATGTGAGATCATTATACTGTGGAAAGATGAGTTTCTTCACTGAGTAGATTAGAAAGGACATTATTTAGGGAAGGTATCGCGCCCCGACGTAGGATTGAAGCTCGTACAGACTTAAATTCATCTCTCAAGCCCATCAGGAATTGCAAAATATGTGTCTCAATTCGGTACTTTTCATGAACATCAACGTCTTTTGTGCATTACCTGATTGGCTCAAAGAGAGCGAACTGATTCCACACGACAGTAATCTGAGATAGAAAATTGTTGACAGATTGCCCAGGTTCTTGGCGAGAGTGGAAAGAAGACGATACCGATTTGAAAGATCTACCTTGGTGTAGCGCTGCTAGAAAATGGATGACGCCTACAGTAGTGATGAAAGTCTAGTGGGAGTAAGATCACATTGGCACGGCAAAAGCTTTAGCATTGCAAAAATTTTAGGGAAAACAGGTCCAAAAAAGACTTGCAAAAAAATGACGACAAACACTAACTAGTATATAGATACACCACTACAAAAAAATGGCTTTCTATCACACTTGGTAAATATAATTTATCTCATTTTGCAAATAAGCCGTGATTAAAAAAATATAAGCTCGTTTCAAATATTGGATTTTTTAACATTATACCCATTTTTAGTAAACATATTATTTTGGGCCCTAACAATGAAGGCCCATACTACAAAAAGCCACCCCATTAATTATTTATGCTTTAAGGAAAACCCAATGCCAGCCATAACACAACTCACGCGCCAGTTGCTTGGACAAAACCATTAGGTATTTTTGGAGACAATTTACAAGGTAAAGAAGGAAATTCTTATTCAAATTCCTTGATTCAAGCTACGAAAATGGAAATTTTTTGGATGAATAATCTTCCCACTCCCATTTCTCATTGCCCTAAGTTGCAAAACAATCAACTGGGTAACCCTAGATTACGAAAATCTGACAAACGTCGACGACGGCTGAGACTTTTTTACCGTTGAACGGCAACGACAACAATGGATATTGGAGATGACGATGGCCATGGATTTCACAGTTACAACAACATCTACGGGCAGTGACGACGAAGGCAACAAAGGTGAATGGTTTGTCTTTGTTTTCAAACCACTTTGGTTTTTTTTTCTTCAGTACACTGTTTCGTTTTTGTTTTTGTTCTTCAATGGTTTTTGCAATGTTCTACCAATATTTAAATGCATCTTAATTTTTTTATGCTTTGTACCCATGATTTACACTAGCCATGGTTTTCACAAGTTCTTCAATGGTTTCTGCGAGTTCAAAGCAATTTTGCACCTATGATTTTTGACTAAAATCCACTCTGATCCACATGGTTTAAATTTGGAACATAAGACACCTTAAGTCCGGGTGTGTGATGTGTGAATCAAATCTATAATACTCACAACATTATTGCACATAATTATTCCAATAGTTATTGCACAGTAAGAATCAATAGTTTTTCAACAGTAGGTTGTCAAAATGTAATTGTACAGTAACAAAGTCACGGAATATGTCCACAACTGGACCTGATTCTTGAAAATGTTGCCATGTAGCAAATATTTGTTGTCAAATGTATAATGTGTGAATCAAATTGACACTACTCATATATGTGCAAAGTCCGAGTGCTATTGAAAAATGTATAACCACACATTTTTTGTTATACAACAACAATTTATAGGCATTAAGTAAGATTATGGCACCCAATCATTCCAATAGATACTGCAAAGTATCACCGTTTTTTCAAGAGTAGGTTGCCAATTGCAACTGTACAATAATAATGTCACGGAATATGCCCACACAGGAAGTGTTTAAAGAAAATGTCATTGTGCAACTAAAATTGTTGTCAAATGTATAATCACATAATGTTTTGTTGTAAAACAACAATTTTCAAGGAATTAGTTTGAATGTTATTGTACAGTAATAATTGATAAACGCCACAATATATGTACAAACATGTGTTTGTACTTTTACAAATGTTATACACGTGTTACTGATAATCAAACACGTTCTATTTTTTATTTGATCAGGAAATGGAAAATGGGCGAATGTCATACTTGTGTGCAAACACTTGGGGACCATACAGATTTTCAGTATTGATAGCACATCGACCATTGAGGATTTATTGATAGCACATCAACTGGTGGGAAATGACTATTACAGGAAAACATGCAGAGAACTAATATGAGATGGCAACATTTATTAGTTTTTTATTGTATTTTTCGCTGCAACCTTTATATTGTTTTTAAACAATTCAACATCATAAGGATTTTTACTGATGTGCATTGTTATGAATTGCGATGACAATTTTCTAGTTCGTTATGTTATTTTTTTGTTTGGTTAAATATTTTGCAAACACAAAAAAAATAATATGAAATAGTGTATCAATTTTTTCTCCAAAACATGCAATATTACATGAAATTTAATGCATAGTATTTTTAGATGCATAATTGTTGCACAACAACATATTGTGAGCTCCATAGGATATATGAATATTACTGCGCAATAAATTTCCGCGACAAGTAATTATTGATGCACAAAAGCTTTTTGAATAAACATAGTTTTGTGCTTGCACTACAAGAAAAAAACTTTTTATCACGGTTAAAAACCGTCATAAATTTTTTTTTTTATCACAGTTTTAGACTCCAAACTTGACCTTGATAGTATGCCGTGTGATTAAAAGTAGGTTTTTTATCACTGTTAAAAACCGAGAGGGTATATTTTTTATCAGAAATTAAAAAATGAGATGGGTATACTATATATTATCTCGGTTTTCAAATGTGATTGAAAGATCATATATGTGTGATGAAATTAAAAACAAAAAAAAGTGATTAATGGACAATATTGGTCTCAGTTTTATAACAAACCGCGATATTTATCCTATTTTCTATCACATATAAAAACAGTGATAGTTTTTCATATCTATATTAAAAAATAAATAAACCACAATTTTACGAAAATACTATAAAAAATAACTAAAAATGAATTTGGCATGGCATAAGAATTCTACATCAACATAAAAAAACACAAGCTACATTATCTTTAATACAAAAATCATAAACTTGAATTTCTATAAATATAAATGTCTAAAATGTAATATTTGTATCAAGTATCAAACAAATAAAAATAACTAACTTATGGTGAACTAATCTGCCAATGTCTCGGTCGTAGAGTATCCAAAGATGACGTTCAACTAGCTTTTGCCATCAGGTGATTCAAAAATGAAGCCCTGCAGCTAAAAAAACAATAAGTTAAAAAATATACTCGCAACTTGAAAAAAGAACGGCTAGGAAAAATAAACTTGCAGCTACAAAATAAACTAGCAGTTAAAAAAAAATAAAAAAATAAAAAATTGCCTATGTTATGAGATTTCTATGCAGGCTTCATCGAAACAATTCAATATAAAATGACTCACTTGCCTGTAGAAGTATTCTCATCACATCAAGCATAGTAGTTTTATGAATCACATTAGCCGGTCAAAAAGACATTTGTATATTAGACAATAGCTTTAATCCTCCAAAAGTAGCATATCCCCCGCTTCATATTTTTACAATGTAGTGGGACATAACTATCTCTAGCTTCTCTAAATATATGCAACTATCCTTGTAAAACAAAAATTAGAGGCAGATAGTGGCTACTTTATGTGGTTTAGCAAAACCATATCAGCTGAATCCTTGGAAAGAGAGAACCGGACCAAATTCTTTAATTTGCATCTACCATGCAGTTGATATTTTCTTCCCTCACTTCATTGTTTCGGTTATAAGATCCCAAACCTGTCCAAACTGGCAAGGTCAAAGAAGTTTCTGACAATAAGTTTTAAAAACTTCAACTAAGTAGCATAGAGATCAAGACATGCCCCCTCGCACCACCACCTAAGAAATTAGTCATGAAGACATTATAGACAGTAGAGGGGTTAAAGCTTTTACATGGCTCTCCACTGTTATTGGTGTATATCCTTTCATCAAGAAATGGCACCTTGGCATAGGAATCAAAGAAGCAAGAAGACCAACCAAGTCATTGTCCACGTATCCCAAATAACATAAGAGTCATTGTGCTTGCTGATATTACCGTAGAAACTAGAGAATTTGTTTTAGTAAAATTTGGCCCTAATTTGTTTAACTTGCTGCAAGGATCACCAAATTCGCTAATTTGTTTGGAGGTAACTATGACTAGATGCTTCAATGAAAATCTAGGAAACATATAGCTCACGTTTTTTGTTATCAATTACCAGATTTTTGCAGGCTATGTTTCAAAGAATTTCAACTCAAAACAACTCTGTTTCTTCAGAAAATGGTTTCTCGAGCTTTTTCAAAAATCTGACCAAAATAACACAAATTTCAACCCATCGAATTTTACACACACACACATATATATATATTAAACAATAATAATTAAAAGACTTATCAGATTGCTTCAATTCTAAGAAAACCTGGAATCAATCAAGAGAGATGACAACGGCAGAAGAGACAGGGAGCAAAACATTTCAATCTTACGCACAAATGAACAACTGGGGAAAGATATATGACAAATATAGGGGAAACTGAAGGGAAAACAAACTTCTAATTCGAAAAACCCTAATTCCATGAAAAATCTACACAACCTAAAAAAAAAAAAAAACATTAAACCTTGCAAATACGGGAGAGATTGAGGGAGTATTGTTCGAATTGTTACTTAGATCTAGTGTTTTTGCTCCAAGATCATGTGATTGGGTATGCAGTGGGAACTTGGAGCCTTGGATGCAAAACTATGTGAAAGAAGAGGACAACGACCTTGAGATCGAGAGAGACTGGTGAAGACGACGATGGCGATGACAAGGGAAAACGGTGATGGTGACGGACGGACAAGAGAGAACAAAGTGAAGGTTGAAGACGATGAAGGCTGATGGCTTGGTGACGGTGATAGAAAAATCTCAGCGATTTCAAGATCGAGAGAGAGAGTATTCGACTGCTAGGGTTCAACGACGACTCTAGGGTAGAGAATGAAGAAATCGTGAGAGAAAGAATTAAGTGCCAACGAAAAGGCGTAAGGGGATTTCAACGGGGAGCGGGAACACGAAGTTTCCTAGTGCCTTTTTGGGGGGAGGGGGAGGGGGGGGGGGGGGGGGGGTTAAGTTCAACCTTAAACACCAATTAATACCAGTTGTAAGTATTAATTGTGATGAAACCTTCAACTTATTATTACAGTTTAATAAAATAGTGAGATAAAAAATATTTTTTGTCATACAATAAATTTTAAGCAAGATTATATCTTATCCACATTGTTACAGTCACAGTTTATTCAAAAAAACGAGATGAATTATATTTACTAAGCGTGATAAAAACCCATTTTTTCTTGTAGTGTTGAGAATATATTTGTTTTGTTGCAGTTGTCCAAGCAATTAATAAATCTGAATATATATTCAATATTTTAACGTTGTTTGCATTAAAATGTACACCCTTATGGTTTTTTGTTTTGGCTACACAACAACTATGGAAATTTTTATCATTAAAGTTTGAATCATCCACAACATTTTATGCACCTTGATTCGTACGTAACGGGGAAGTCACCGAGAGAAAGAAAATTAATCATGTAACATATTGTCTAAATATTATGCACATCAAATAAATTAAGAAACAAATAAATATGTTTTTGGTAAATCAAATTAACATAACAAAAGTTGGAACCAATAATCCCAAGAAACTTGTGTTTCTTAAGAATTGACAAAACAAGAAAGAAAACGTAGTGTCGTCCTAGTCATTGCATTTAACTGCATGCCACTACAAGAAAAAAGCTTTTTAGTGAGAAAAACATTTGTCGCTAAAAGTATTGAATTCGTCACTAAAGCTTTTTAGTGAGGAAATGGGTTTGTGGCCACGATCGTTGTAGAAACCTCGTCGACAAAAGTCTTTAGTGACAAATTTTGAATTCCTCACTAAAAACTATGTATTTAGCAAGGAATTATTTTGTTGCTAATTTTCTCGCTAAATAAACTACTTGGTCACTTAAAATCATCTTTTGCAACGAAATTTATTTGAATAATTTTATCGCTAATAGTTAGCGACCAATTAAATTTCTCGTTAAAAGTAATAATTTGCAACAAATTTTTTTGTATAATTTCCTCACTAATAATTCATATTTAGCGACCAATTAAATTTGTCACCACAAACATATATTTGTCACCATTGAAATTTCGGACAAATATTTAGAACAATACTCATTTCACACCTAAAATTCAAAGAGAAACAAAAGTCCATGACATACATCCCAAGCATATGTAAATAAAACTCTCATAACAAATAAAAATGTCTCAAATAAATCTTGTATAATGTAAATAATATCAAACTACATAAACATTTTTTTCCAAATGCTCAAACCATGCATAAAAGAAAGCTTGGATAGATGTAACTAAAACAATCTCATTCTTGTCAAAAAAAAAAAAACACGCGATGCAGTTGCATCAAATATCTTCCCTTGCACAAATAATGTCTTCATAATTTGATTAATGTACAATCAATTTGCATCACAAACAAATCAGATAAATCAATAACTCATATCTTACTTAAATAATCCACAAAATCTATTCTCTTAGTGAGTCAAAATAAAAGAATAAATCCATGAAACTGAGAGGACTTACAGTTTTTTTTTTAAAATTTATTCAATTTTTCTGTTGCTTTATTCTTTTTTTTTTTTTTTTTTTTTTTTTTTTTCTTTTTTTGTGGGAAAGAGTTCCTCCTTTTTTTTTTTTCTTTTTTTTTTTTTTAAATTTTTTCTTTCTTAGCAACCAGAATAGAAATTAAAAAAAAAAAAAAAAAAAAACACAAACTAAACAGAACTGGTTATGGAGGGCGGACAAAATTCATATTCCACAAGAAGGTAAAACCCTTTGCACATGGCTCTGTCATGAACATTGATCTATATAGCGCCCTTACCTTACCCATCTGCCATGCCTTTTGAAATATGTTTAGATAGGTTTCAGAATGCCAGACATCATCTCTGTAATGCTAATAATTTTTTCCCTGACTAGGCAAAAACAAGAAAGAAGATTGTGCTTAGCCTTAGGTTGCAATGTCGAGGTTGCAAACATGTTTCACAACACCCAATAAAGGTTGGTTTCTGAAATAGTGTGATCTGTTAAGTGAAATAGTATAAAAAGACAAAGTAGTCAAATCATTATAATCATCACAGCCTCCTCCAATAAAAAATAAAAAAATCAACAGTAACAAGTCAAAAAAAACAAAATATCCAATTTAAATATACTTTTTACTCACAAATTGATCCGACTTTAACCTTATGAGGAATAGGCCTTAGGAAAGTTGTCTAGTTTAGTCTATCAGTAAGATAATTAGACAACGTAGGCAAATCTTTCTAATCATCAATGCCTCATTCAGTGGAAAAAAAATATCAACAGTAACAAGTTCAAAAACAAAATATCCAATTTAAATATACTTTACTCACAAACTGCTTCGAGTTTAACATTTTGGGAGTAAATCAGCCCTTCACAACTAATCTTTATTTCCCATTAAGTTATCCACTCCTTCCCATCTTGACTAATGAGAGTCATCACGTGTTCTAACTGCCTATGAATCAGGCTCATATTTCACAAAACCAGTAAATAGTTGAATTTTGTTCAAATATATTGTTGCAAATTAGTTCAAATACTTTATATCCAAGTGATTAAATTAGCTCATGAAAAGCAAGGTGCCTGCACCGAACCAAAGTGAGAAGTGTATCAGCATGTTTAGAGGGATTCATGGTCATTTCTAGACTACTCATTCCACCCCCCCATATTCTTCTTCGTGTCCATATACTACGAAAACATATGGTACTACACGAAATTTATGGTACTAAGTAAAAACAAACGAATTAACTAAATAAAATTATTAGCAACTAAAAAACTATGGGGAAACAGAGGGCTGTACTGATTATGAAATATAATAATAAGAAAAAAGTGCAGATACCCCTCATAGCAATGATGCATCATTTGTCACAAAAGAAATGAATTAGGAGTAGAAAGTAATGCACAAGAAGTGAGGAACTGATTAAACAAAACTCGTACCTGACAATTAAACAAAATATGAATTCAAGAACAACAATATCTAAGGCAGAATACAATCTGCAACAACACAAAACAATACTAAGTAGTATACAAACATTGAAGAACGGAAATAGACAAATAGCAACAACAACATTGAATTGTTGCCCCTTAAGAAACGATACTACACCTCCAGAGTGAAATTCACACAATGCATCACAAGGAATCCAATTCTGAATCTTCAATTCCATGAAATTCTAATTTTTTTTAGAACAAAAACAGAAATCTAGGAATAAAATCAAACCAAACAATTCCGAATCTCACGAGCCAAAAAATTAAATCAAATTTGATGAAACAACATCATAGATACAAATCTATTATAAAAATCGAGAGCCAAAAGGGAGAAGAAACGTACTTGGAACCATGGCGGCCACAATTTTCCAGTGCATAGAGAAACCCTGAGGCTAAATTTTTTGAATTATAGAGTGGTACAAACCCAAACCTTATTCGTCGTCGTCTTCTTTCAAGCCCGCTTCTCTGCCACCATCATTTGTTTGCAGGGCAATAACTTGTGGATGAAATTACTGATGTTGATCAGCGGCATGGGCAACAGAGTAACGAGTGAAGCATCGGGGAAGGAAGAAGCACCAATGGGGAAGGAAGAAGTGCACTGATGAGGCGGTGGGGGAATGGCTTCGGTGTTTCTTTTTGATCTCATCGACTTCACCATGGCGTAAGGATTTGTTGTTAGCTTGCTTTAGAAACCTAAGCTCTTCATATGGCTTCGGTGTTTCCAGATTAAATAGGCATGAAAATAGGGCTTCAAATGTTGATGCATATTATTATACTAACATTTTGATAAATATATTATATTATACCAATATTTCGATAATTAGTGAAGAATTATTTGGTTGCTAAATATTTTAAATTTTTTAGCCACAAAAAATAATTGTTGCTAATAATTTTTTATTTGTTGCTAAAATAAAATTAAATAATGGTAAAGTATTTGTGACTAATTTAGTGACGAATTTCATATTTCGTCACTAAAACTAATTTTCAGTGAGAAATGTTTTGTGTCGTGGTTAATAGTCGTTGAGTTTTAGCGTGAAAATCAAATTTCCTCGCCAATACTAACCATCTGCGACGAATTTTATTTTTGTTGTTAAAGTACGTCGCTATTGCTACATTTTCTTGTAGTGTGCTTTGAGCGTAAGATGTATCGAAGACCCAACGACCATATTTGTCATTCATTATGTCCTTAATAAGTTCTACCCTTTGCACATTTGATATTCCCCTATTTCCTGTGCACTTTATTTTTACTTGTCGCCCAAGTACGAATTGTCTTATTAGATATGTAACAATTACTCCATAATTAGGCCTACCAACAAATAATACAACATTTTAATATGTCCAAGCATATATTCAAAAAATGAATAGAAATCCAAAACGTCACTTACCGGTAGTTGTTTTTCTAAGTTGTTTGCAAACTGACTCCAATGATATTGATCTTTCTTGCATCGAAGCGCTCGAATCAGTCACATACCAATTAAAGTAGTCTGCAATATATTCCTTCTAAAATTTGGAAACCACGAAATCATAATTGAATATTGAATACTAACAATAAAAATAACAGCATATAATATATGACTTGGGGGGCAAATGTCAATGTACGACAACAACGAGTGATGGGGAGAGTGTGTAAATATTGTTGTACAGCAACAAATGAAATAGAAACAAAGGGGGGAGTTGGGAGATACGGATATGAATGTTGTTGTACAGAGACAGTGTTGAAAACACAGTAATTAGGCAATTGTCGCTTTACAACAACTTTTTCATATTCAGGCAACAGGCATTGTATATCTATTATTATCAACTCACAACGAATACATGTGCAAAACATATAAAATATTACTATAAGATTGGCATTCTCAAAATATGGATCATTGAACTACGACCGAATAGCAAATTGTAGAGCTTCAATGACCCATGCTCCAATGCGAATGTCAGTAACGTCCAATGTGACGGATTAGATTTCCTCCCAAGTGTGTTTATTAGGAACATTATAGTCTCGTACAATCCGACAAGACCCATTTTTAAATTGCTCCCAATAATGCAAAAAATTTCCTCAAAATAGCACAACCAAACCAAAGCTTGGCAAATTCGTCAAAACAAAATCCAAGAAAAAATCGATTAACCCTACACTAGGCGTTGCAATGTTGTGATCTTAGTTTGCAGTAACCCTTTTCTCAAAATTTTGTTCTACAGTAACAATTTCAAGAACACAAACAATAAATGTCATGCAAGATAATAGTAATCGAAAACTTGAGTTGAATGGTGATTTTTTGTTGAACAGTAACAATTTCAAGAACTCAAACATCACAAATGTCATGAAAGATAGTGGTAATTGAAGATTTGACTTGAATGGTGAATATTTTCTATACAGTAACAATTTCAAGAACTCAAACATCACGGACCATAAACAATTCGTGAAACAGGAAGATCCAGGTGGTTTGGATTTCTTACATTCAAAGATGAGCTGCCGATGTACTGGTGGGGACAAATTAATAATTTACCACCTTTACCAAAATAGTATACCAAAAAATGGCTTTATTCTAGATTTCCCATGCCTATATCTGTTATAATGTTTTGCTTCCTCTCTTTTCTCCATCAAGACAAGAAGTTCCACTTATAATTGACTAAATTCAGGGCAGTTTAACAGTTATTGTCCTTACGATGTGTTGAATTCCATATCGTTTGTATTATCTGATGTTGAACTATATATAAAGTTTTAGGCAATTTTCTCTTTCAAGACATCTTTTGAGAGTGAGTTAGGTGCATTGGGTTTCTAAATGGTATCAGAGGTAGGCTTTTCGTCTATTGTTTGCATGTTGAATCCCATATTGATATTGGATCCCTCCAATATCCGTTCGCAATGGTTTGAGTTAGGCACATTGTGCTTCTACACGATATGTATGTAATTAAAGTTGGCAAACAATAAATTATGATTATTTTTGAAAAGAGATGCTTACCACCACTCCACCCCTATTTGGGTATCGAAAATGCCAATTGAACCTAACCGTAGTTTTATGAATTGAGACATTCTATTGACAAATTGTGGTCTGATTTGCCCGTAGTAATGTGGTGTTACCTTCCATTCCAAACTACTCGGCGTTTCGGTATATAGGCCCCCTAATTTTGGGAGCAGTTACACATCAATGGCACCTAAATTTCTGTAATAAGATAGAAGCACCAAACAAATGATCTACTATTCCACGAAATGCCTAGTTCACAAAATAAATGACAAAAAAAATACCTTCCCCCCCCCCCCCCCCCACACACACAAAGAATTCTATACTTTTTCTTGAAAAATAGGCCCAAAAACATGACAAAGATCAAACCGAAAGACAGAAACGAAAGTATACTCACAAAAATCACTGGTAATTAAAAAATCAGATCAATAGTAAACGTCTAAATCAGTATAGGTTAGGACATGTACATCAAGATTTAGATATAATAAGTTAGAGCTATAAATTGATTAATTCTATTAATGAACGAATACTTTGAAATCCATGTTATGTACTATGAATTTGGAAATATAACTTATAACTTCAAGTCTTTAAAAGCAATAAGTAAAATTAAAACTCCAATGTTAAGATTTCTTATTTTTAAAATTGTCGGGAATTAGTAAGTTTTTATGGCAATTGGAAACGTATCCAATATAAAAGAAATAAATCACTATATAATATTCACAAACACACAGATACTAATAAACCGTTCTAATAACATCCATATAATAAGTGCCTATGAAAAGAAAAAAAAAGCACCCCTATATTAAATAGAGACAACGACAATCCTCCTTTCTTACAATTGTATGCCACATTCTTGATCATTGATGCCATGGTGAAAAAAAAGAGACACAAAGAGAGAGTTGATCAACCATTTATTCAACAATAAAAAATGCTCTTGTAATTATTTTGGAAATAATTTGGAACCAACAAACTCAATGATTAATAATTAATTTTGTATTCTAATACGGTAAATTTGAGACTTTCTTCGCCCACTTATTTCCACTAATTTTCACGAGCGTTGATAAACATACCACGGTCAATGATTCAACTATTAAACTTCTGATGGTGATGGAGTAGTCATCTGCATTGCACAATGACTCTTAAGTAAAGGGATAACTAGTTGATTCAGAGGGAAAACCTTCCGCAAACAATTGTCATCAATGTCCAAGAAAGCCTTGCAGCATGAAGGGCCAACCAAATTGACTTGAGCAGTCATGAATGCCACAACGACTTGTTTAGCGCAACCTTCCACACTTCCCAAGGACGAAATGCACTGATTAACTCCAATATCTCCAAACGAATGAGAAACAACTAGTGCAACTAACATCGATATGCATACTAAAATCAATCCATTTGAGTAAGACATTGTACTGACCTTTGACATTTTCTTGTTTTGGTTAAAAGTAACCAAAAGTAACAAGTTTTGGGGGTCTTTCCTTCTCCTGTGAGATATTTCTAACTCAATGGGTGCATTAAGAGGAAACATGTATCATTTTTATAGGCCAACATGAACTAATGTCACAAACAAGTGTTTCCTTTTTTCTTGTGGTTTTCATTGTTTTTGTTATAAATTTATAGTGTGTATTGAATGTACATTCAATTTCTATGACTCCGAAAACGAGGAATTAAGTACACATTGAATGAAAATTGTATAGAAATAAATTATTCCTATAAATCTTCCTTTTATGATCAAAGTGGCCAAAAAACAAAAACCGTATCCGCTGGTTTTCAGAATAAGAAAATGTAACGGCTAATCTAAATGAATTTGCAAAACTCACTTCCATTTCCTTGTGTATTCATTCACAACCCTCCAGTTTTAAGACCCCGAATTGTCACTTGTGAAAATTATGATATTCATGACCCCAAATTTATTTAGTGCCATTTTGATAAAAAGTTTAGTAATACTAAACAATCCAAGCCTAATGACTCTTATGAATTTTTTTAGAGTCACTCAAAAACTATTTAGCGCCATTTTTAAGCGGAACTTTCAACTGTCGCAAAATTAATATTTGTGTGCCAATTACAAATATCAGAAAATGAACTATTATTATATTTTATGTCATTTTAATATTGATATTAGAAATGTCGTACAAAATGCCATCTGTCGATTACGCAAAATGCACGAAGAAAATCAACCCAACTGAATCTTTTGATCTCTCTTTGTGGCTCGCTTAGTTGGGTGGAATGAAATTAGGATGAGATGGAATGCGAGAAGAAATAGAATGGATTTGTTAATGGAATACTATTTCGTTCTCTTGTTTGGTTGTTATAAAATGAAAAAAAAAAATAATAGCAAAACATTACCGCTTTTTCATAATGCATGTCAATTTTGAGTATATATCTAACAATAAATTATTTTTAAAAATGAATAAAATATATTAGTAATATCCCATACGAAAAAAAATGTATACGTTTATGTTTATGTGTACGCGTTCATTTCTAACTCCAATTACGAGGCTCCAATATTTATACGACCAAACACTGACTAGTTTATATATACACCACTACAAGAAAAATGGCTTTCTTTCACACTTGGTAAATATAATTTTTCTCATTTTGCAAATAAACTGTGATTAAAAATGTTAAGATAATTGAGAAGTGGGAGAATGACTTATGAATTAATATTACGAAAGTGCTACAAGAATACGATGATAGATACACATATTTTTAGGAGAAGTTGGGGTTAGGGTTTTGCTCTAATGGGCCACGTGGGTCATGCTCATATAATACATTAACATCCCTCCTCAAACTCATGGCAGTAAGTGAGAGGTGAATTTGAGTTTGGAAATAAAAGAGTGAGAGCGTCCAGGTGGATGAGCCTCAGTAAAAATGTCTATTGTCTGATCGGCTAAATTGACGGATTGTAGACGAACCGTATTTTGGAAAATGTGATAACGGATAAAGTGGCAATCAGACTCGACGTGTTTTGTACACTCGTGGAATACATCATTGTGAGTGATCTAAATAGCACTCATGTTATCACAGTGTAGGGTAGTGGCAGCATGAGAAAATATGCCCATGTCAGCGAAGAGCCGTTAAAGCCAAAAAGTTCTTGAGTTGCATCTGCCATGACACGATATTCAGCTTCAGTACTAGAGCAAATAACCACAGTTTGTTTCTTACCATGCTAGGAAATGAGAGAATTGCCTAGAAAAAAATAGTAACCTGTAGTAGAACGTCTATTAGTGGGGTCTCCGGCCAAATCGACATCAGAATAAGCTTGTCAGACGGGAGCAGACTAAGTTGACAAATGAAGCCCATGAAATAAAGTACCCCTGATATACCGAAGACTACGAAGAACAGCCGAGTAATGGATGATC
The DNA here is from genome assembly GCA_016647705.1 of Eucommia ulmoides. Classification (NCBI taxonomy): domain Eukaryota; kingdom Viridiplantae; phylum Streptophyta; class Magnoliopsida; order Garryales; family Eucommiaceae; genus Eucommia; species Eucommia ulmoides. The sequence continues at coordinate 19,639,971 of CM028335.1, read as the reverse complement.
CGAGGTGCGGACATGAACTGGCTAACTTGATGAACGACATTGACAATGTCAGGGTGAGTGATAGTGATATATATAAGACTTCCAATCAATTGTTGATATAGATAGACATCCTGAAGATGTAAACCATCAAGTGGGGTAAGTCTGACGTTTGGCTTGAGAGGAGTAGTAGCAGTGGTTGAGTCAGTGATCCCAGCCTTGGAAAGAAGATCAGCAATATATTTGGTCTGAGAGAGAAAATATCCATTAAAACCTAATGAGACTTCAAGGCCAAGAAAATAGGTGAGTATTCCAACATCTTTCATCTCGAATTGGCCATGTAGAAACTTTTTGAGTTCAGAAATGCCATGTAGATCATCTCCAGTAATAACCATATCATCTATATATAGTAAAAAAGGGATAATACCGTTGGCAGTATAGAGAATAAACAAAGCCGAATCATGAGCACTAGATGTGAACCCAAACTTTATTTGGCAAACCAGGAACGTGGAGCTTGTTTCAAACTATATTGGGCATGGCGAAGACGACAAATTTTATTGCGAGGGGCATCCAGGCCAAGAGAAGTATGCATATAGACTTCCTCAAGAAGATCGCCATTGAGAAATGGATTTTTAACATCCATTTCAAAGAGGGTCCAATTTCTAATGGCAGCGATTACAAGAAGTGTACGGATAGATATGAGTCTCGCTACTCGAGAAAATATCTTTTGACAGTTATATTTCTGAGCAAATCCCTTGGAAACAACCCGAACTTTATATTCCTCAACAGAACCATCAGAAAGCCTCTTGATCTTAAACACCCATTTGCACCCAAAAAGAGTTTTTTCTAGGGAGCAGATCAACACTATCCCAAGTATTAGTTTTGGTTAGGACTTGAAATTCTTCATCCATTGCTTTCTGCCAAGGAGGATTAGTACTAGCCTCCTTATAGGATTCAGGCTCATGTAAATGAAGTATAGTGAAAAAATAATGATAATCAGCAAGATAAGAAGAGCGATCAGTTACCCTGGTAGATCTGCGGGAGTGGTCAGCAAGATGTCTCTTAGATGGAGTCGGTGCAAAATCATCAGACATAGGAATATCCTTAGGCAAGAGAAATTGAGTTGCAGGGGTACGCTTAGCTGATAGTTCTAGAGCTGGAGCTGGGTCTGGAGAAATAGGGTCAGCTAGTGGTTCCAAAACAGAAGGGGTGATATCAACTGGTTATTCTGAGGTGGACTCAACCGAACCTAAAACTGAATTCTCAGGAAATAACTCAATAGATAGATCAATAAAGAATCTAGAATTGGTGAGGGTTGACATATCAAATGATCGTAAGGAGGATTACATTTGGTGTTCCCAAAAAATGACCTAACGAGAGATACGAAGGGTCTTAGAAATAGGATCCCAGCACCGATACCCCTTGTGTTGTATACCATATCCAACGAAACAACACAGTTGAGCCATTGGTTGTAGTTTGTTGTTTTCATGTGATTTGAGAAGAACAAAACAAGCGCAACCAAAAACTCAGAGTTAAGAGTTATCAAAAAGTTTATCGAAAAGGCGTTCAAATGGGGTTGATTCTAGATTACTGCAAAAGGGACACAGTGGATTGTGTATATTGTTGTTAAGGCAGCATCACCCCAGAAATGTTCAGCACATGATGACCAAATGCTTAGAGCACGAACGATATCAAGAATATCTTTATGTTTACATTCAGCTTGTCCAATTTGTTGGGAGGTTCCAGGGCACGAATGGTGGGGAAACGTACTTTTTTGTGCAGTAGCTTTAGAAAGGCACGGTCTTTGTATTTCATTGCATTATCTGAACGAAAAAGTTTGATATTTTGAGGAAAATGAGTTTGAACCATAGAAGAAAAATCAGAATATATTTGAAAGAGTTCAAATCTGTTTTTTTATAAGAAACAACCAGGTATAACGAGAAGACTCATCCACAAATGTAACAAAATAGCGAGCACCACTCATTGATGCACGAGGAAAAGGTCCCCAAACATCAGAATATACTAAATCTAAAGGTGCAAGAGAAATAGACTGACTTTCATTAAAAGTAAAGCAGATTATTTTGTAAGTTGACAATGAATACAATGAAAAGACTAATGTTGAAATGAACCTAACTGACCACTTAAAATAAGAGAACGTAGACGGATGGATGAAGTGTGACCTAATCGAGATTGCCAAAATTCCCCGAGTAAGAATATTGGGATAGATGTAGCTGATTGGTTTGGTGATAATGAAGATGGGACTTAGAGATGAGTGAGCTCAAAAAGGCATCGAACTTTACGGCCGATTCTAAGGAGTTTTTCCATCTGAGGGTCCTGCACATGACAAACGGTAGAGGAAAAATGCAAGTCAAGTCCAAGATCACATAGTTGTCCAACATATATAAGATTAAGCGTAAGATTATGGACCAAATATGTGTTAGGGAGAGACAAATGAGAACTGTTAACATGTCCAGTATGGCTAACCAACATATTTGATTCATTGGCAGTGTAAATAGTAGGTGCATGCTCATCACGGGTTTTAGATGAAAGATAAAGGCATCGAAAATCATGTGATTGCAAGAAGCAGAATCAAAATACTATTGGGATGTATCTGGTGTAGCTGACATAATTATATTGTAACCAAATTTATTTAGAGCCTTAGTAAGCACGGTGTAGATACCACTCTAATCAGGTGGAGAGCTGGATGAAGTTGGTATAGCATCAGTGACTACAGCAGCAACATTTGTTGGCTCGGAATAGGACCGATTCTGAGAGCATCGAGAGAGATATTGGTTCCTATTTGACTAATTTCCAAATGGAAGTTTAGGACAGTCTCCAAGGTAGTGGCTTGTTTCCCTGCAGACTTTACACAGTCAAAAAGGACATTGGAGCAATTCATACCCTTGTGAATGACAATACCTGCAGTATAAAGGCTTCTGGGATGGGTTGGCCTTAGCAGCTGGTGTGGCATGAGCAATTGGTGGTGTAGGAGCAACTGGTGCTGAAAGGGAAACATCTGTAAGACATCATTGTAATTTGGAAAAATTAGTTTCTTCACTGAGTAGATCAGAAAGGACTTTGTTTAGAGAAGGTATCGCGCCCCGGTGTAGGATTGAAGTTCATACAGACTCAAATTCCTCTCTCAAACCCATCAGGAATTGCAAAATATATGTCTCAATTCAGTACTTTCCATGAACATCAGTGTCTTTTGTGCATTACCTGGTTGGCTGAAAGAGAGCGGTAGTAATCTGAGATAGGAAATTGTTGACAGATTACCCAGGTTCTTGGCACATGTTATGAAGAGTGGAAAGAAGACGATACCGATTTGAAATATCTGCCCTGGTGTAGCGCTGCTGGAGAATGGATGAACCCTAGAGTAGCGATAAAAGTATCGTGGGAATAAGGTCGCATCGGCACAGCAAAAGCTTTAGGGTTGAAAATTTTTTGGGGAGAATAAGTCCAAGAAAGACTTGCCCTCGTTACCATGTTAAGATAATTGCGAAGTGGGAAAACGAGTAATGGGTGGTGGCCGCTATTTATACGACCAAACACTGACTAGTATATAGATACACCACTACAAAAAAATGGCTTTCTATCACACTTGGTAAATATAATTTATCTCATTTTGCAAATAAGCTGTGATTAAAAAAATATAAGATCATTTAAAATATTGGATTTTTTAACATAATACCCATTTTTAGTAAACTTATTATTTTGGGCCCTAACAATGAAGGCCCATACAACAAAAAGCCCCTCCATTAATTATTTATTTTTTAAGGAAAACTCAATGCTAGCCATTAACACAACTCACGCACCAGTTGCCTAGACAAAATCATTAGGTATTTTCGGAGACAATCAACAAGGTAAAGAAGGAAATTCTCATTCAAATTCCTTGATTCAAGATACGAAAATAGGAGTTTTTTGGGTGAATAATCTTCCCACTCCCATTTCTCATTACCCTAAGTTGCAAAACAATCAACTGGGTAACCCTCGATTATGAAAATATGATAAACGTCGATGACGGATGAGACTTTTTTACTGTTGAATGGCAATGACGACAGGAATATTAGAAATGACAATGGTCGTGGATTTCACAGCGACAACAGCATCTACGGGCGGTGACGACGGAGGCAACAGCAGTGAATGGTTTGCCTTTGTTTTCAAACCAGTTTGGGGTTTTTTTTTTTTTTTTTTTTCAGTACGCTGTTTCGTTTTTGTTTTTGTTCTTCAATGTTTTTTGCAATGTTCTACGAATATTTAAATGCATCTTAATTTTTTTATGCTTTGTACCCATGATTTACACTAGCCATGGTTTTCACAACTTCTTCAATGGTTTTTGCAAGTTCGAAACGTTTTCGTACCCATGATTTTTTAACTAAAATCCACTTTGATCCATATGGTTTAAATTTCGAACATAAGACACCTTAAGTCCAGGTGTGTGATGTGTGAATAAAATCTATAATACTCACAACATTATTGCACATCATTATTCCAATAGTTACTGCACAGTGAGTATCACTAGTTTTTCAATAGTAGGTTGTCAAAATGTAACAGTACAGTAACAAAGTCACCGAATATGTCCACAACTGGAAGTGATTCTTGAAAATGTCGCCGTGTAGAAAACATTTGTTGTCAAATGTATAATGTGTGAATCAAATTGATACTACTCATATATGTGCAAAGTCCGAGTGCTATTGAAAAATGTATAACCACACATTTTTTGTTGTACAACAACAAGTTATAAGGATTAAGTAAGATACGGCACCCAATCATTCCAATAGATACTGCAAAGTATCACCTTTTTTTCAAGAGTAGGTTGCCAATTGTAATTGTACAGTAATAATGTCACAGAATAAGCCCACAGAGGATGTGATTGAAGAAAATGTCATTGTGCAGCTAAAATTGTTGTCAAATGTATAATCACATAATGTTTTGTTGTAAAACAACAATTTTAAAGGAATTAGTCGGAATGTTATTGCGCAGTAATAATTGATAAACGCCACAATATATGTACAAACATGTGTTTGTACTTTTACAAATGTTGTACTTGCATTATTGATAATCAAACACGCTTTATTTTTTATTTGATCAAGAAATTGAAAATGGACGAATGTCATACTTGTGTGCAAACACTTGGGGAGACAGAGAGTGGAACATTTCAATTGTACGCACAAATGAACAACTGCAAAAAGATATATGACAAATATAGGGGAAACTGAAGGGAAAACAAACTTCTAATTCGAAAAACCTAATTCCACGAAAAATATACACAACCTAATTAAATAAATAAATAAATAAAATTTTAAAAAAATAAACATGAAACCTAGCAAATACGGGAGAGATTGAGGGAGTGTTGTTCGAATCGTTACTTGGATCTGGTGTGTTTTTGCTACAAGATCGTGCGATTGGGTATGTAGTGAGAGGCTTGGAGCCTTGGATGCAAAACTATGTGAAAGAAGAGGAGAGCGACCTTGAGATCAAGAGAGGCTGGAAAAGACGACGTTGGCGATGACCGGGGAAGACAATGATGGCAATGGATGGTGAAGAGAAAACGAAGTGAAGGCTGAAGACGACGAAGATGATAAAGGTTGAAGACTTCGCGACGGTGATAGAGAAATCTCAGCGATTTCAAGATCGAGAGAGAGAGAGAGAAAGGATTTGACTGCTAGGGTTCAGCGACGGCTCTAGGGTAGAGAATGAAGAGATCGTGAGTGAAATATTTAAGTGCCAACGAAAAGGCAGAAGGGGATTTCGACGGGGAGCGGGAACACGAAGTTTCCTAGTGCCTTTTTTTTTTTTGGGGGGGGGGGGGGGGGTTCAAGTTCAGCCTTAAACACCAATTAATACTGGTTGTAAGTAATAAATGTGATAAAACCTTCAACTTATTATCACGGTTTAATAAAATTGTGAGATAAAAAATATTTTTTGTCATATAATAAATTTTAAGCGAGATTATATCTTATTCACATTGTCACAATCACGGTTTACTCAAAACAACGAGATGAATTATATTTACTAAGCGTGATAAAAATCCATTTTTCTTCTAGTGTTGAGAATATATTTCTTTTGTTGCAACTATCCAAGCAATTAATAAATTTGAATATATATTGAATATTTGAACGTTGTTTGCATTAAAATGTACACCTTTATGGTTTTTTGTTTTGGCTACACAACGACTATGGAAATTTTTATCATTAAAATCTCAATCATCCACAACATTTTACGCACCTTGATTCGTATATAACAGGGAAGTCACCGAGAGAAAGGGAATTAATCACGAAACATATCGTCTAAATATTACGCACATCAAAAATAAATTAGGAAACAAATAAATATGTGTTTGGCAAATCAAATCAACAAAACAAAAGTTGGAACCAATAATCACATGAAACTTGCGTTTCTTAAGAACTGACAAAACAAGAACGAAAATATAGTGTCGTCCTACTCATTGCATTTAACTGCATGCTTTGTGCGTAAGATGTATCAAAGATCGAATGACTATATTTGTCATTCATTATGTCCTTAATAAGTTCTTCCCTTTCCACAGTTGATATTCCCCTATTGCTTGTGTGCTTGATTTTTACTTGTCGCCCAAGTACGAATTGCCTTATTAGATACGTAACAATTACTCCATAATCAGGCCTACCAAAAAAATATACAACATTTTAATATGTCCAAGCATATATTCAAAAAATGAATAGAAATCCAAAACGACACTTACCGGTAGCTCTTTTTCTAAGTTGTTTGCCAAATTGACTCTAATGATATTGATCTTTCTTGCATCGACGCGCTCGAATCAGTCGCATACCGATTAAAGTAGTCTGCAATATATTCCTTCTAAAATTTGGAAACCACGAAATCACAAGTAAATATTGAACACTAACAATAAAAATAACAACATATAATATATAACTTGGGGGGCGAATGTCGATGTACGACTACAACGAGTGATAGCGAATTGTAGAGCTTCAATGTCCCATGCTCCAATGCGAATGTCAGTAATGTCCAATGTGACGAATTAGATTTCCTCCCAAGTGTATTTATTAGGAACATTATAGTCTCGTACAATTCGACAAGACCGATTTTGAAATTGCTCCCAATAATGCAAAACATTTCCTCAAAATAGCACAACCAAATCAAAGCTTGGCAAATTCGTTAAAACAAAATCCAAGAAAAAATCGATTAACCCTACACTAAGCGTTGCAATGTCGTGATCTTAGTTTGCAGTAACCCTTTTCTCAAAATTTTGTTTTACAGTAACAATTTCAAGAACACAAACAAAACATGTCATGGAAGATAATAGTAATCAAAAACTTGACTTGGATGGTGAATTTTTGTTGTACAGTAACAATTTCAAGAACCCAAACATCACAAATGTCATGAAAGATAATGGTAATCGAAAATTTGACTTGAATGGTGAATATTTTCTATAAAGTAACAATTTCAAGTACTCAAACATAAAAAATGTCATGGAAGATAACAGTAATTAAAAGCTTAACTTGAATGGTGGATTTTTGTTGTACAGTAACAGCTTCAAGAACTCAAACATGACAAAAGTCTTGGATGAAAATAGTAATCCAAAACATGACTTGAAAGGTGGATTTTTAACATACAGTAATAATTTCAAGAACTCAAATATCACAAATGTCTAGAAAAAATAGGGAAATGCAATACAAATCTCGAAAATTGGTAGCTAGGATTTTATTTAACTTTGTTTACCTATGAAATTCAATACACCTCACTAAAATTGAGCTTCTACGAGGGACGTCGATAGATAGAGCTTCTACAATGGGCCAACGGTTGGAGCTGCTACAAGGACGCCACCCCTAGGAGCTGGTTCGATGGATGCCGGCGGTTAGAGCTACTACTATGGCCGCCTCCGCTGGGAGTTGATGCGAGGACGCCGTTGCGAGGTCCTACTTCAAGAGACGTCGGGGCGGGAGATGGCTTGACAAACAACAGCAAATAGCGTGGCTTGACAGGAATGGGCGATATAAATAAACTATAAGTGAATAATTTCATATACAAAACGAGATAAAAAAAAAAGTACCAACATAATAAAGAGTAAAAAATAACAATTAAAAAATCCGCATGCCGATTGTTTTTTAATTTGAGTGAAAATATTATTAAATAAAGTCTCATATGAAAACTTCACAAAAAAAAAAAAAAAAAAAAATTGTAACTAAATTAAATAGTTTATATATAAATTGTAAATAAATTTCATAAATAAAAAATATTTAGTTTAGAATAATTTTAAATTTTGACAAATCAGTAGCAAGTTCTCTTTAAGTACTGGAAAAATTGTAATAAACCATCATTTGATCCCAAAAGTAATTAAAAATAGAATTTAAAAATTTATTACATAGACTAATAATATTTAATTCTTAAAATAATTTCAAATTTAAAAAATTCGGTACCCAGTACTCTTTAAATACTAAAAAATGTATAGTAACCAACAATTGATTCGAAAAGTAATGAAAGAAACATTGGAATTGAAAATGTATTACATAAAAAAAAAAATTAAATTCAAAAATAAATTTGTCGAAAATTGTAATTCTTTTAAGAGGGTTATATGAGTAATTTTTTTATTGGATAGTTTTAATTCATTTTTAATAGTATAGTAATAAGGACAAATAAGTAATTTTATATTTAACATGAAACGAAGGGGGTGATGAGATATTTTTCAAATGACGCAGAATATCATTGTAGGTTTTCAAAATGTCAAATTAAAGGGGAACTTACCCATATATATATGGTTCCTGATTGTTTTAATTATAATTAAGGGTATTTTATCATGGGTCCCAAAACCCATTACTAATTAATTCTTATACTCACGTAACCATTTAAATTTAGAAAAATAAATAAATAATTGAAATATGTTAATTATTTGTTGTACAGTAATATTTACGTCCCCTTATTTATTATGTTGTTGTTGATATTGTTATTGTATAGTAACATTTACATCCCTCATTCAATATGTTGTTGATATTGTTGATGTACAACAATATTTACATCCCCCCGTTCGTTTTGTTTCTATTAACATTGTTGTTAGTCAATAACATTTGTATTCTCCCATTCATTATGTTGCTATTATTATTGTTGCTAGACAGTAACATTTGCATCTTCTCATTTATTATGTTGCAATTGATGTAGTGAGAGAATATGTATTTGGATTTATTTTAAATAATAAATATATAAGTGGTATTTTCCCAATATGGGTTTGCACGTAGTGACCCATTTTAATTTTAATGGTAAAAGTGGTGTTCTCTCTAATTTTTCCTATAATTATTATATGTGACTTATCACTTCCTCCCCTTCTCTCTCTCTAAGCATTTAATAAAATGAGTTAATTACACTTTATTCCCTTATGGTAAGGCCATTTTGTACTTTGCGTGGCCTCCTGTGGTATTCGTGTCACCATTTTTGCCCCCTCTAGTTAGGCCTTTGTTGCACTTTACCCCGATCGTTTTCACTTTGCTCCATGTAGTTAAGCTTACGTACGTCACAGGGTCAAGTACAACAAAGCCTAACCACAAGGGGCAACGTGGTGACGAAAATACAACAGGGGGTTAAAACTAGAGCAAAACGCCTAACCACAGAGGGTAAAGTATAATCAACCCAAATAAAATTCTCTCTCCATGTATTAATTACATATAAAATTTAATAAATTTCATTTGCTCAAAAGAGTATTACAATAACTTTTAACAAAATAATAGAATCTATTAAACAACATAAAAATGCCTATTAGATTATTTAAAAAACAAAAAAGTAAGCTAAAAATATTGAAAAGCCCCTTCAGGAGTTCATTTACTTTTTTCTGAAATTAAATATGAGTGATAATAATAATAGTCCTAAAGATTGACATTAATAGTTTTCTTAGTTATAATTTTACTTTTATTTTTCATATTAAAATTTATTTTTGCTATATTTTCATAAAATATATGAATTATAAAATTAAAGTATCAATTGTACGTTATGTCTAACATTCAAACAAAACTTATATATTGATATAAATTTTTTACTTGACTCGCATAAAATGCGGGTCTAAAACTAGTGATTGTAAATGGTAGGAAAACAATATGCTACCAAGATATTTTGTCACCAAATGATTTTATTTTATTTTTAATTATTTTATTTTTCATTTAGCAGGAAATGCACTGGCTAAAAAACAACTTTTGTAACAAATTCCTTTACAAGCGATGAATATCAATTTGTAGCCAATAGTTGAAGAATTGGTTTCAACCGTAATTTTTCATTTTTCTGTTAAAATAATAATCCAAAATCAAATTGCATTTTACACCCTTAAACTTTTAAATGTATTTTTAAATTATTCCCATAAAATTAATTGAAGATTATAAATATAATTTAAAATATAATAATTTATTTTCAATGACTTTTTTCGATTTAATATATATTAATTTAATATACAAATAATTCATTGACTTTTTACAAAAAAAACCCATTTCTCTATTGTTTACCCATCTCTTTATCTCTCTGTCACTAACATTCCAAGTATTTGAAGTTGATCTGACATGGATTTGGAACGGAATGGAAACTGTAGCAAACTTTGGGAGAATGTAAATTTGTTTGGAGGATTTATTTCTCTATATTGCAGGTTGTCGGCGGTGAGGACGAAGAGGCCGGATTTGATCGAGAGCGAAGCTAAATGATAAATCATCGATCCAAAGATCCATTTGTCAACACTAGGGATGCCAATGGTCCGGTTTCGTACAAAACCAAAAACAAAACCAAAACCGTTAGACATATATCAGAACCAAAATCAAACTACTGATTTTTTAAGTGATTTTAAAATCGAATCATTTAACTATATACAATAACCAAAACCAAAATTACCAAATCTCGAAATCATTTAAGATTTTTCAATTTTATAAAAATCGAAAACCAAAACCGAATCCGCGGACCGTTGGTTTTTCATATATAAACAAAAACATAACCAAAATATAAAAACATAAATTCTAAAAAACAAAACAAAACCACAAAACTATTATTTGTTACAATAAACGTGGTGGCTGCTAACAACCATTACGCGCCGGTGCCGTGAACTAGTGATGGTGGGTGGGAGAATGCTGTCTACGGCACCGTGGACTGGTGGTTAAACCATGAGAGAGAGAGAGAGAGCTCAGCGATTATGATTCAGAGATGAGATAACGGAGTGAATTGGGATGGCACGTGGGAGTTGGAATTCGGCCACAGACAACACAATTACACCAATGAATAAAATCCTAACCCTATATATACTCAGGGGTTAAATTGTAATTAAATTAAAAATACTTATATATATTAGGGGTTAAATTATGAATATATAAAAAAGCGAAGATATATATCATAAAAATATATCTAAAATATCGATTACAGAGGTCTACGCTGTTCCATTTTTTTACAGTTACTATATCAAAAACAAAACTGCTTTGGTTGCTAATTTCAAAACCAAAAGTGCAACCAAAACCATTTAGCTGATTTCGAAACCGGACCATTCGGTTCAATTTCATTTGATTACCCGTCGATTCGGTTTTAATTGCGATCCCTAGTCTCCGCCACAGTATCAGCACTGATGGTTTTGTGGACTTTCACTCTAATTTGACAAAATTGTTATGCTGGTTTTTGTTTTGATCTATGCTCTATGTTACAATTTGTTACTAGCACTGATTTCTCAGTACGTTTCATCTTCTTTTATTTTTAATAAGAGATGCATATACCATTAGATTTTGAGTTTCAGCTACGTATGTTTTGATTATACGATTGTAGATATGGTTAGATCTTATGTATTTTGTGATTTTTGATTGCACGGACCATAAACAATTCGTGAAACCGGAAGATCCAGGTGGTTTGGATTTCTTACATTCAAAGATGAGCTTCTGATGTACCGGTGGGGACAAATTAATAATTTACCACCTTTACCATAATAGTATGCAGAAAAATGGGTTTATTCTAGATTTCCCATGCCTATATCTGTTATAATGTTTTGGTTCCTCTCTTTTCTCCATCAAGACAAGAAGTTTCACTTATAATTGACTAAATTCAAGGCAGTTTAACAGCTATTGTCCTTAAGATGAGTTGAATCCCATATCACTTGTATTATCGGATGTTGAGCTATATATAAAATTTTAGGAAATCTTCTCTTTCAAGGCATCTTTTGAGAGTGAGTTAGGCGCATTGGGTTTCTAAATAGTATCAGAGGTGAGCCTTTCGTCTAATGTTTGCATGTTGAATCCCATATTGATGTTGGATCCCTCCGATATCCGTTCGCAATGGTATGAGTTGGCACATTGTGCTTCTACACGTATGTAATTAAAGTTGGCAAACAACAAATTATGATTATTTTTAAAAGAGACGCTTACCACCACTCCACCCCTATTTGGGTATTGAAAATGCCAAATGAACCTAACTGTAGTTTTATGAATTGAGACATTCTATTGACAAATTGTGGTATGATTTGTCCATAATAATGTATTGTTACCTTCCATTCCAAACTAATCGACGTTTTGGTATATAGGCTCCCTAAATTTGTGTAGCAGTTACACATTAATGGCACCTAAATTTCTGTAATAAGTATTATCCAAATTATCAAGAATTTAAATTCTCAATAATAAATTATTATGCTCATATAGATAGAAGCACCAAACAAATGATCTACTATTCCACGAAATGCCTAGTTCACAAAATAAATGACAAAAAAAACACCTTTCACCCAATAAAAATATATCAACCCAAAAAACTCCATGCTAACGATAAGACATCACATGGCTTGGCAATACTTGTACATTCACAAATCACATATCCCACCTCTCAAGTAACTATAACACAAAATTAAATTTAACACCCAAACACAACTAAAACGTTGTGCGCTTAGCAATGAGAAATTGGTTATTAGTGGTTAAGTGATAAAAATCCACTTCTTACCAAATTAGTGGTTAAGTGATAAAAATCCACTTCTTACCAAAGCAGCCCCCCCCCCCCCCCCCAACACACACCAAAAAAACAAATCAAAGAATTCAATACTCTTTCTTCAAAAATAGGCCCAAAAACATGACAAAGATCAAACCGAAAAGCAGAAACGAAAGTATACTCACAGAAACCAACGGAAATTAAAAAACCAGATCAACACTACACGACTAAATCAGTACAGGTTAGGACATGTACATCAAGATTTGGATATAATAAGTTATAGCTATTTTTTATTTGATCATGAAATGGAAAATGGGCGAATGTCATACTTGCGTGCAAACCCTAGGGGACCACACAGATTTTCAGTATTGATAGCACATCAACCATTAAAGATTTATTGATAGCACATTAGCTAGTAGGAAATGACTATTATAGAAAAACATGCAGAGAACTAATATGAGATGTCAACATTTATTTGTTTTTTATTGTAATTTTTCGCTGCAGCCTTTATATTGTTTTTAAACAATTCAACATCATAAGGATTTTTATTGATGTGTATTGTTATGAATTGCGATTGCGATGACAATTTTCTAGTTCGTTATGCTATTTTTTTGTTTGGTTAAATATTTTACGAACACAAAAAAAATAATGTGGAACAAGGTATCAATTATTTTCTCTAAAACAACCAATATTACATGAAATTTAATGCATGGTGTTTATAGATGCATAATTGTTGCACAACAACATATTGTGAGCTGAATAGGATATATGAATATTACTGTGCAATAAATTTCCGCGACAAGTAATTATTGATGCACAAAAGCTTTTTGAATAAACACAGTTTTGTGCTTGCACTACAAGAAAAAAGCTTTTTATCATGGTTAAAAACCGTCATAAAAAGCTTTTTATCACAATTTTTGGTACCAAACCTGACCGTGATAGTATGCGGTGTGACTAAAAGTAGATGTTTTAACATTGTTAAAAACCGAGATGGTATATTTTTTTATCAAAAGTTAAAAAACAAGATAGGTAGTCCATCTAATATATCGGTTTTCAATTATGATTGAAAGATCATGTATATGTGATGAAATTCAAAAAAAAAAAAAAAACAAAAAAAAAAACAAACGTGATTAATGGACAATATTGATATCAGTTTTCTAACAAACCGCGATGTTTATCCTATTTTCTATCACATATAAAAACAATGATAGTTTCTCATATCTATATTAAAAAAAAAAAAAAAAAACACACACACAATTTTATGAAAATACTATAAAAAAATAACTAAAAATGAATTTGGCATGGTATAAGAATTCTACATCAACATAAAAAACACAAGCAACATTATCTTTAATACAAAAATCATAAAGTTGAATTTCTATAAATATAAATGTCTAAAACGTAATATTTGTATCAAGTATAAAACAAATAAAAATAACTAACTTGTGGTGAACTAATCTGCCAATATCTTGGTCATAGAGCATCCAAAGATGACGTTCAACTAGCTTTTGCCATCAGGTGATTCAAAAATAAAGCCTTGCAGCTAAAAAAACAGTAAGTTAAAAAATACACTAGCAACTTAAAAAAAGAATGGCTAAGAAAGATAAACTTGCAGCTACAAAATAAACTTGCAGTTCAAAAAAATAAAAAATTGCCTATGTTATGAGATTCCTATGCAGGCTTCATCGAAATAATTCAATATAAAATGTCTCACTTGCCTGTAGAAGTATTCTCATCACATCAAGCACAGTAGTTTTACGAATCACATTAGCCTGTCGAAAAGACATTTGTATATTAGACAGCAGCTTTAATCCTCCAAAAGTAGCATATCCCCCGCTTCAAATTTTTACGTTGTAGTGGGACATAACTATCTCTAGATTCTCTAAATATATGCAACTATCCTTGGAAAACAAAAATTAGAGGCAGATAGAGGCTAGTTTGTGTGGTTTAGCAAAACCATATCAGCTGAATCCTTGGAAAGAGAAAATCGGACCAAATTGTTTCATTTGCATCTACCATGCAGTTGACATTTTCTTCCCTTACTTTATTGTTTTGGTTATATGATCCCAAACCTATCCAAACAGGCAAGGTCAAAGAAGTTTCTGACAATAAATTTTAGAAACTTCAACTAAGTAGCAAAGAGATCAAGACAACCCCCCTCTCACCACCACCAAAAAAATTAGTAATGAAGATATTATAGACCGTAGTGGGGTTAAAGCTTTTACATGGCTCTCCACTGTTAGTGGTGTATATCCTGTCATCAAGAAATGGCACCTTGGCGTAGGAATCGAAGAAGCAAGAAGACCAACCAAGTCATTGTTCACGTATCCCAAATAACACCGAGTCGTTGTGCTTGCTGACATTACCGTAAAAACTAGAGAACTTGTTTTAGTAAAATTAGGCCCTAATTTGTTTAACTTGCTGCAAGGATCACCAAAACCGCTAATTTGTTTAGAGGTAACTATGACTAGATGCTTCAATGAAAATCAAGGAAACAAATAGCTCACGTTTTTTGTTATTAATTACCAGATTTTTGCAAGCTATGTTTCAAAGAATTTCACCTCAAAACAACTCTGTTTCATCAAAAAATGCTTTCTCGAGCTTTTTAAAAAATCTAACCAAATCAACACAAATTTCAACCCATCGAATTGTACACAAACACACATAGAGATACACACACACACACACACACACATATATATATATATATATATATGTACATATCTCTATGTGTGTTTGTGTACAATTCGATGGGTTGAAATTTGTGTTGTTTTGGTCAGATTGTTTAATATACATTAAACAATAATAATTAAAAGACTTACCAGATTGCTTCAATCCTAAGAAAATCTAGAATGAATCAAGAGAGATGACAACTGCAGAACAGACAGAGAGCATAACATTTCAATCGTATGCACAAATGAACAATTGTGGAATGATATATGACAAATATGGGGAAAACTGAATGGAAAACAAATTTCTAATTCAAAAAACCTAATTCCACAAAAAATCTACACAACCTAAATAAAAAATAAAAAAACATTAAACCTAGCAAATACGGGAGAGATTGAGGGAGTATTGTTCGAATCGTTACTTGAATTTGGTGTTTTTGCTACAAGATCGTGCGATTGGATATGCAATGGGAGGCTTGGAGCCTTGGATACAAAACTATGTGAAAGAAGAGGAAAGCGACCTTGAGATCGAGAGGGGCTAGAGAAGACAACGATGGTGATGACCTGGGAAGACGATGATGGCGACGGACGGAGAAAAGAGAACGAAGTGAAGGGTGAAGATGATGAAGGCTGAAGACTTGGCGACGGTGATGGACAAATCTCAGCGATTTGAAGATCGAGAGAGAGAGGATTCGACTACTAGGGTTCAGCAACGACTCTAGGGTAGAGAATGAAGAGATCGTGAGAGAACGATGTAAGTGCGAACGAAAAGGCGGAAGGGGATTTAGATGGGGAGCGGGAACACGAAGTTTCATTGTGCCTTTTTTTTCGGGGGTTTAAGTTTAGCCTTAAACACCAATTAATACCAGTTGTAAGTAATAACTGTGATAAAACCTTCAACTTATTATCACGGTTTAATAAAATAGTGAGATAAAAAATATTTTTTGTCACATACTAAATTTTAAGCGAGATTATATCTTATTCACGTTGTCACAATCAAGGTTTATTAAAAAAATGAGATGAATTATATTTACTAAGCGTTATAAAAAGCCTTTTTTTTCTTGTAGAGTTGAGAATATATTTCTTTTGTTGCAGCTGTCCAAGCAATTAATAAATCTGAATATATATTCAATATTTTAACGTTGTTTGCATTAAAATGTAAACCCTTATGGTTTTTTGTTTTGGCTACAGAACAACTATGGAAATTTTTATCATTAAAGTCACAATCATCCACAACATTTTATGCACCTTGATTCGAACGTAACAGGGAAGCCACCGAGAGAAAGGGAATTAATCACGAAACATATCGTCTAAATATTATGCCCATCCCTAAGAAAAAAATAAATATGTTTTTGGTAAATTAAATTAACATAACAAAAGTTGGAACCAATAATCCCATGAAACATGTGTTTCTTAAGAATTAACAAAACATGAATGAAAATATAGTGTCATCCTACTCATTGTATTTAACTGCATGCTTTGTGCGTAAGATGTATCAAAGACCCAATGACCATATTTGTCATTCATTATATCCTTAATAAGTTATGACCTTTCCATAGTTGATATTCCCCTATTGCCTATGCGCTTGATTTTCACTTATCGCCCAAGTACGAATTGCCTTACTAAATACGTAACAATTGCTCCATATTCAGGCCTACCAAAAAAATATACAACATTTTAATATGTCCACGCATATATTCAAAAAGTGAATAGAAATCCAAAATGTCACTTATCGGTAGTTCTTTTGCTAAGTTGTTTGCCAAACTAACTCTAATGATATTGATCTTTCTTGCATCGACGCGCTCGAATCAATCGCATACCAATTATAGTAGTCTGCAATATATTCCTTCTAAAATTTGGAAACCACGAAATCACAAGTGATTATTGAACACTGACAATAAAAATAATAGCATATAATATATGACTTGGGGGGCAAATGTCGATGTACGACAACAACGAGTGATGGGGAGAGGGTGTAAATATTGTTGTACAACAACAAATGAACTAGCAACAAAGGGGGGAGTTCTGAGATACGGATATGAATGTTGTTGTACAGAGACAATGTTGAAAACACATTAATTAAGCAATTGTCACTTTACAACAAGTTTTTCATATTCAGGCAACAGGCATTATAGATCTATTAGTATCAACTCACAACGAATACATGCGCAAAACATATAAAATATTACTATAAGATTGGCGTTCTCAAAATATGGATCATCGAACTACGACCGGTAGCGAATTGTAGAGCTTCAATGTCCCATGCTCCAATGCGAATGTCAGTAACGTCCAATATGACGAATTACATTTCTTCCCAAGTGTGTGTTTATTAGGAACATTATAGTCTCTTACAATCCGACAAGACCCATTTTTAAATTGTTCCCAATAATGCAAAAAATTGCCTCAAAATAGCATAACCAAATCAAAGCTTGGCAAATTCGTCAAAACAAAATCCAAGAAAAAATCAATTAAGCCTACACTAAGCATTGGAATGTCGTGATCTTAGTTTGCAGTAACCCTTTTCTCAAAATTTTGTTGTACAGTAACAATTTCAAGAACACAAACAATAAATGTCATGGAAGATAATAGTAATCAAAAACTTGACATGAATAGTGAATTTTTGTTGTACAGTAATAATTTCAAGAACTCAAACATCACAAATGTCATGAAAGATAATGGTAATCGAAAATTTGACTTGAATTGTGAATATTTTCTATGCAATAACAATTTCAAGAACTCAAACATAAAAAATGTCATGGAAGATAATAGTAATTAAAAGCTTAACTTGAATGGTGGATTTTTGTTGTATAGTAACAACTTTAAGAACTCAAACATGACAAAAGTCTTGGATGAAAATAGTAATCCAAAACATGACTTGAAGGGTGGATGTTTTACATACAATAACAATTTCAAGAACTCAAATATAACAAATGTCTATAAAAAATAGGGAAATTCCATACAAATCTCGAAAATTAGTAGCTAGGATTTTATTTACCTTTGTTTACCTCTGAAATTCAATACACCTCACTAAAATTGGGCTGCTATGAGGGACGTCAATGGATAGAGCTTCTACAATGAGCCGGCGGTTGGAGTGGCTACGAGGACGCCACCCCTAGGAGCTAGTTTGAGGGATGCCGGTGGTTTGAGCTGCTACTAGGGCCGCCTCCGCTGGGAGCTGATACGAGGACGTCGCCGCGAAGTGATGCTTTAAGAGACGCTAGGGCGGGAGATGGCTTGACAAACGACGGCGAACAACGTGGCTTGACGGTAATGGGAGATATAAATAAACTATAAGCAAATAATTTCATATAAAAAATGAGATAAAAAAAAGTACAAACATAATAAAGAGTAAAAAATAACAATTAAAAAATCCGCATGCCGATTGTTTTTTAATTGGAGCGAAAATATTACTAAATAAAGCCTCATGTGAAAATTTCGCCAAAAAATTAATCAAAAATTGAAAAAGAAAATGTAACTAAATTAAATAGTTTATATATAAATTGTAACTAAATTTTGTAAATAAAAAATATTTAGTTTAGAATAATTTTAAATTTTAACAAATCAGTAGCAAGTTCTCTCTAAGTACTAAAAAAAACCTATAACAAACCATCATTTGATCCCAAAAGTAATTAAAAAAAGAATTGAAAAATGTATTACATAAACTAATAATATTTAATTCTTATAATAATTTCAAATTTAAAAAATTCAGTACCAAGTACTCTTTAAATACTAAAAAATGTGTAGTAACCAACAATTGATTCGAAAAGTAATAAAAGAAAAATTGGAATTGAAAATGTATTACATAAAAAAATTTAAATTCAAAATTTAAATTTGTTCAAAATTTTAATTCTTTTAAGAGGGTTATATGAGTAATTTTTTTATTGGGTAGTTTTAATTAATTTTTTAATAGTATAGTAACAAGGACAAATAAGTAATTTTATATTTAACATGAAATGAAGGGGGTGATGAGATATTTTTCAAATGACCCAGAATATCGTTGTAGGTTTTCAAAATGCCGAAGGGGAACTTACCCATATATATGGTTCGTGATTGTTTTCATTATAATTGAGGGTAGTTTATCGTGGCCTCAAAGCCCATTACTAATTAATTCTTATACCCACGTAACCATTTAAATTTAGAAAAAAAATAAAATTGAAATATGGTAATTATTTGTTGTACAGTAACATTAACGTCTCTTTATTTATTATGTTGTTGTTTACATTGTTGTTGTATAGTAACATTTACATCCCTCATTCATTATGTTGTTGACATTGTTGATGTACAAAAACATTTACATCTCCCCATTCATTTTGTTGCTATTAACATTGTCGTTAGGCAGTAACATTTGCATTCCTCCATTCATTATGTGGCTATTAATATTGTTGCTAGGTAGTAATATTTGCATCCTCCCATTTATTATGTTGCAATTGATGTAGTAAGAGAATATGTATTTGAGTTTATCTTAAATAATAAATATATAAGTAGTATTTTCCCAATATGGGCTTGCACGTGGTGACTCATTTTAATTTTAATGGTAAAAGTGGTGCTCCAACCATTTAATAAAATAAGTTAATCACACTTTATCCCCTTATGGTTAGGCCGTTTTGTACTTTGTCTGGCCCCTTGTGGTATTCGCGTCACCATTTTCCCCCCTCTGGTTAGGCTTTTGTTGCACTTTACCCCCATCATTTTCACTTTGCTCCATGTAGTTAAGCTTATATCACGGGGTCAAGTGCAACAAAGCCTAACCACAAGGGGCAACATGGTGACGAAAATACCACAGGGTGTTAAAGCTAGCACAAAACGCCTAACCACAGAGGATAAAGTATAATTAACCCAAATAAAATTCCCTCTCCATGTATTAATTACAAATAAAATTTAATAAATTTCATTTGCTCAAAAGAGTATTACAATAATTTTTAACAAAATAATAGAATCTATTAAACAACATAAAAATGCCTATTAGATTATTTAAAAAACAAAAAAGTAATCTAAAAATATAGAAAAGCCCCTTAACGAGCTCATTTACTTTTCTTTTTTTTTAATTAAATATGAGTGATAATATTAATGGCCTTAAAGATTGACATTAACAGTTTTCTTAGTTATAATTTTATTTTTATTTTTAATATTAAAATTTATTTTTGCTATATTTTCATAAAATATATGGATGATAAAATTAACATATCAATTGTACGTTATGTCTAACATTCAAACCAAACTTATATAGTAATATAAATTTTTTACTTGACCCGCATAAAATGTGGGTCTAAACTAGTAATTGTAAATGGTAGGAAAACAATATGCGACAAAGATAATTTGTCATCAAATGATTTTATTTTATTTTTAATTATTTTTGTTGGTGTCGAAATTTGGTCCAACCAGCAGTATGGTTCGAGCACTCTCGGATCAAGGGTGAGGGAGGTATTGGCCTTGTTTCTTTATGCGCTACAGCCGGGTCGGGCACCCCAACCTTCCGTGGGCTGTCGAGCGCAGATCTGCCCGGGCTGCCTATACACCGGGCTGATACGAGCGATGGTGCCGTGATGGAAATGACCTTAGTGGAGAACACGTGAAGGAGGCCGATTTCACCCATATCAATTGCCCCCCAAGCCTTTGCATGGAAGTCGAACACGAGACGCTGATGTTTTAGCGGCTAGGCCTCACGGAGCGAGCATCTGTGCTGAAGGATAGAGCAGCTAATGGAACCGGGAAGACGCAGTCCGGTCGGGAATGTCCACTAGTGTCTCCTGGAAGCTAGATCGACGTGTCCGATACGCCTTTTGGCTTCTCAAGGAAGCCAGACTGTCAGTCTGTCCAGATGCCTGACACGTGGCTACGGTGCGAGAATCGGTGTTCTGCAAGCCGCTCGATGAGACGCGACGTTTGGACTTCTCCGCACCCTATAAATATGTGATCCACTCTCCGAATTTCCTCACCAGATTTTTGCGAAAGCTCTCACCGACCTCTAGAGCACAGTACTTGTCCTGTCCTTGTCTTATTTTCTTCTATTTTTATCTTCTCCTGCTTCATGTCTTTTGCTTCTGAGGCCGGCTGGTCGGGGAGTAGCGTGTCTTTAATAGACATGATAGCCACGTACTCCCTCGGCGTCCAGATGGAGCTCAGCTTCTTTGCGATGAAGTCGGCTCTCCCCGTCCCCTCGCCTCCTGGTCAGAAGGTGGACAAGAGCCCATTGTTCAGTGGACTACTTCGTCCGAGGAGTCTCAGGGTGAGACCGAGGCTAGGGCACTCCCTACGGTTGGTCTGTCCCATGGATCTCGGAGGACGAGTCGGGAGGCGGGTGAGACCGGGGCTAGGGCACTCCCTGCTACTATAAGGCCGTCTATATCTGGGCACCCTTCCCAGGTGAGTTCGACTTCACGTCGATCAATTTGTACAGTTCCCCGGGGTGCTCCGGTATGAGATCTAGAATCTGAGCTCTCAGAGAAAGCGGTTCGCAAGCTCCATAATAAGTATGTGATACTTAGCTCGGTAATGCTTCGAGTAGCAGGGCCGGACGACCGAGCATGCGACCCACCCAAGGGATTTATCGTGGTCTACGACCAGCAGCTACAGGCCAGACTGCGATTTCCCATCCACCCCTAGGTGTGAGAGGTCTGTTGGGATTTGGGTCTATGACCGTCACAGCTCTCTCCCAACAGTATCCACCTTATCGTGTCGTTCCATAATCTGCCTGGTCGAGGGAGTGACGTCGTCCCTCGACCTGTTCCATACTTTATTTTTGGCGAAGGCAATGCCTGACGGTAAGGGCTAGTTTTATTTATCAGCCCGGCGGAAGTTCCTCAAGGGCTACCCGGACTCCATTAAAGAGTGGAAGTCGGGGTTCTTCTTCCTAGGAGGTACTGGTTGGGAGTCCGACGAGAAGCCATCGTTTGATTTTCTAATCCAGAGGTACTGGGGAGATCTGGGTAAGCCGTTTTTAGCTCAGACTTTGTTCCCCTTACCTAGGTTTCTATTCTGACTACCTTCTCTTCTTTTTTCAATGACCAGGAAACGTCAGCCCAGCGCGGACATCTTACAAGAGAAGGAGATAATCCTCAAGACGCCGTTCACAAACATCGGTCATTTGCTCACGTCGTGCCTGTATGATATCTACTTCTAGAGCAACCCGACCCTGCTGGCGCCAACCCTAAACCCGGAGTCAAAAAATGGTAAGTGCACAGAGCCCGTCCACGTCGTTCTTCTTTACTTATTTTTCTTCATGTTGATGGGTTTATATGTTTGCTTGTTTTTTAGTGATGGATCTGGCTGTGATAGCCCGGATGGCAACGAGAAACGTGGACTCTCAACAGGCCGCCCGAAGCACACCGGCCGAGCCGAAGACAGAGGAGGCGAGGCTGGCAAGCCAGGCCAGGCCTGTTCCCACGCCCAGCAGAGTTGACACCCCGGTGGCTGCGAGGGCCACGCCGATAGATATCACTGAGGAAGACCCTGCCCCACACGTCAGAAAAGACAATGGGAAGAAGAATATAGGAACATTTGATGCGTCGTCCGACCGACACAAAAATAACCGACCTAACACCTCAATCCAGGAGGAGAACAGTAGCACGGGGATGCCAACAGACCAGAGTTGATCATCCGGATCGGGCTCCATCTAGACCAACCGATGACACAGAATGCCACTGTGCTGACGTAGTTCGCGATGTGAATTGTGCCACCGGCGGATAAAATGAGATTCACCGACAAGTCAGATGCCAAGCTCTGCGCTGACATGAATTGGCACGCACTTTTGGTAAGCGACTATCCCCGGCCAGTGTTTAATACTTGGGAATTTTCATTTCTTAAACGTCATTATTTTTTACCGTGCAGGCGTTGTTTGCCTCTGATAGGTGTAAAATACCTACGTATTTCCAATCCGAATTTGTTAGTTTTCGAGTACATTTATAGTTATTTTTATTATGTTTTAATAAGTTTTTATCTTTTTGTACTAAATCAGGTGTATGGGGCAAAATGATAGGAAACTGGTGCGAAAACGATGAGATCGAACCAAAGCGATTCGAAGTTACGGTGGATAAACAAGCTCGGAGGCTCAAATACGAAACAGGCCCACCGCCTAGGTGGTGAAGAAACTAAGAGAATAGAAAAATATTACTCACGAATGACCGCCTAGGCGAAGATTCCATTGCCTAGGCGAAAATCCAGCAAAAGACGAAGATGGGCTACTGACAGCCGCTCGCCTAGGCGAAGTTTTCTTCGCCTAGGAGAAAATCCAACAGAATGTTCTCCAAATCCATAGCCTACTCCATCGCCTAGGCAGTCAGTCGAACTAACTTAACTTCGCCTAGGCGTAGTTTTATTCGCCTAGGCGGATTTTCCCTACACAGTCTTGAGATATTTTTAGATATTTTTAGGATATTTTGGCTATAAATACCCTCTCTCCTCTCCCCTCTCCGGTCTCTCTTGATTTTTTTAGCACCTTACGCTATATTTAAGCCTAGGTTTAGGAGTTTTAGAGGTGGAGCTCACATCCCGAAGTGGAGAAGATGGCTAATCGATCGTTGAGCATTCTTAGCGGTTTATCTTGGGACGAGGCTAAGTTCTTCGATTGTTTTTCCTTATTTCTTTATCTTAGGATCATGTGATCATGTTTATCTCATTATTCTATTGTATATGTGGCTATGGCCTCGAGTTAAATATGGATTGTAGTAGGGATTAACATATAATTTATAAATACGTTGTTTGGATGATTTCGGTGTTACGTTTATGTTTGTTCTTCGTAGTTTAATTGTGTTTATCGTATTATTTTTTTATTATGCTTGGATTGATAAATAGAGAATATGTGATTTTGAAAAACCTCAGATTCGGATTAGGGTAAACAAACGCCACGATTCTATAACCCGGTCGGGGTTTGAATTGTGGAGAATCAATGACGTGGGGTAAGACACACGCTACCTAGGGTCATTAAGACGTTGAGGGGGACTTCTTCATTGACTTGAAGTTGCGTTATATCCCTCGTCTTACACTCGGGAGAGGTGGCAAGGGAGTTTTAGAATGAAGATTGTCAATAGGGTAAATACAATGCGACGATCGAATAACCCGGGAGGGAGTTGGATTGTGTGCAATCAATGACGCTGGGCGAGACTGAAATGACCTAGGGTCATTAATACATTGAGGGGGACTTCTTCGTTGGCTCAAAGTTATGTATTCCCCCGTCTTACACTAGGGAGAGGTAGCGGTGGAGTTTACGTACCGAGGTTGTCAAATAGGTCGAACACCGTAAACGTGAGTAAATCGAGATTGAACACGTATTTGTAAACACGTTAATCCCTAGGAAATTCTTCACCCTAAAGCATATTAGCATATTATTGTAGTTAATTTAGGTATATTAGTATTAGTTTAATTAATTAAATACATTTGTTTTTCGCCTAGATAAAATTAGGTCACGACAAACGCGGTATTCGATAGTAACGACACCAATCCCTGAGGATACAATAACCCAATCTTAATTATCACACTATACTAAAACTTAGACCTCGTATACTTGAGAGTGTAAGTAGCGGCGTGTTTTACGCCTTACCAGTCTCGCTGGAGGTCGGTGCTCATCTACACCAGTCCATCCAAATGCTTGACGTGCTTATACAGGAGAGGGAGAAGGACATCCAACTACTGGAAGATTTCAAGAAGGAGGCGGACCAGGTCACCGGCAAAAATGAGAGACTCCGCGAGGAGAAGGAGGCGGCGGAGGAGAAGGCTGAGGAGCCCCGGCGATTCGAGCACGTGGCCAACGCAAAACTTAAGAAACTTCATAGGGACTACACAGCCGAGCTTGAGAACGTCTGGGCTAATGCGGTTGTCCGGTACCACATCACCGTCAGCGTAATCGGGCTCGATTTCAAAGGAGCGATTAACTCCTTGCGCCAACAGTTCCCCGAGGTGGATCACACAAGACTGACCCTCGAGCTGACCAGAGAGGACATTGCTAAGGCTTAGGTGAGGCAGGACCCCGCGTTGGACACTGCACCTGCGGTCCCTATCGCCGAGCCGACCATCTAAAACTCGGGAGTAGGGGACAGCAAAAGAGGCCGCCGCCGACCAGTCCACCAGCCCAGCTTGACCAGCTTACTTTGTTTTAATTATCTCTTTTTCTTCTTTCTTTTTTGTCCGGCCCGGTAGATAGCAGGCTTGTATCTGGTATGCATTAGTCATGCTCTTTTTTGTAAATTTAAAATTGATCTGAATATAAAATACTTTTGCTTTTCTTTCTCTTGTGCCCGTTTTGTTTGATAAATGCCGACGTTTTCAAGAAAGAACTAAAGAATTTTTTAATCTTCACCGCAAGTAGCCAAGGTTTGCCGAGCTGGAGCAAGACTATTGTGCTCGGTACTCCGCACGGTCCTTGCCCCCCAGTCGACCAGAAAAGCCCATGAAAAGCGAGCTGTGGTGGTCGACTAGGTAGTTCCCCTTAACCTTTCCACAGACCAAGTGGTCCAGGCGGCTCAGCCTGAAGGAGCTGCTCCGTGCCCGGCCGATTTTTGCCACTTGGTGCATGGACCAATGATTATGCTGCTACCGGACACTTTGCCCCCGAGCCAGTCAAGTGAGCCTGTACAAGCAGGCTTTTGTGGTGTCTTTTCGGGCTGACCTGCAAGTCGGTTGACACGCTAATATGGTTTGATTTTTCCCCCTAGACAATTTGACCAGCCCAATTTTTGGGCTCATCGCTCTTCTCCAGGTTGTGGCCTTTGATTTTATTTTTATCCTCGGATTAATCCCTAGGCTTATAGGGCTACCTCGTCCTGGGTTGATGGCCGGAACCTGGTTTGGTTTCACCTTTATAGGGAAAAGGGACTTGGGAGGTCTTACCCCGGCCTCTCGGTACTCAGAGGGTTGCCCTTTCCCGCCCTAGAATTTTGTTTGGGATCATTTTGCCTCCCAGACGATTTGTTGAGCTCAGTTTTTCTTAACTTGCTGATCTTCTTCAGGGTTCGATCTGCGAGTGAGCTACTTTGTTAAAAATAGAAGGTCATTGAACCGAAAACGCTTTCTTTTCATTTACCATAACCTTTTGCATTACAAGTCGCGCAAGATCAAAATACAAAGTGTTGGGCAAGTTTTCTAGTTTTCAGGCGACGATTTTGTAGTAGCGTTTGAGGTGTTCAACGTTCCAAGGGTGCCTGAGTGGCACCCCTTCCTCCGTTTCTAAGTTGTACGTGCCCGACCGGGCTACGTTAACTACACGGTAGGGACCTCCCAGGTGGGTGCTAGCTTCTCAGCATTTTTTTCCTTAGTCGCTAGAGTGACCTTCCTTACGACAAGGACGCCCACATCAAAAGAGTGAGGATGGACGCGGTGATTATAGTACCGGGCCGTCTCTTATTGGTAGGCGGCCTAATAGACCCGAGCTCGTTCTCTTCTTTCTTCAAGTAGGTCAAGTCTCAAAACCAAGCCGGCTTCGTTCTCAGCTAGGTCGAATGGTTGGGCGGTGCAGATAAATGGTATTCCGACCTCTACGGGGATTACAACCTCCGAACCAAATGTCATCGCGAAGGGAGTCTCGCGTGGTCGGGGTTCGGGCTATTGTGTGATAAGCCCTAGCACGGGATACAAGTATTCCACCCATAAGCCCTTTGATTTGTCAAGTCTGGTCTTCAGATTTTGCAAGATAGTCCAGTTAGTGACTTCGACCTGTCCGTTAGCCTGAGGTTGGCCGGGGGAGGAGAATTTTGTTTTGATCCAAAGCCCGATGCACAGCTCGGTGAACAGGTCATTATCGAACTATCTTCCGTTGTCAGAGACGATCACTTAGTATTCTAAACCTGCAAATTATGCATTTCCATACAAAGTCTCGAATTCGTTGCTTGGTGATCGTCGCCAGTGGCTCGGCCTCAACCTACTAAGTGAAGTAGTCGATGGCGATGACCAGAAATTTCCTCTGCCCGAACCCTAGGGAAATAGGGCCGAGGAGGTCGATACCCTATTGGGCGAACGACCACAAACTGGACATTGGGACCAGCTTGTTCGGCAGGGAGTGAGGGTGTGTGGCAAATCGCTAGCACTTGTCACACCTTTTCACGAATTCCCTTGCGTCCTCTAGTATTTTAGGCTAGTAATATCAGTTCAGGAGCAGCTTCTGAACTAGGGACCTACCCCCTGAGTGATTTCTGCAAATTCTGTCGTGGACCTCCCTCATAACATAATCGGTCTTTTCAGGTCGGAGACATCGGGAATATGGACCAGAGAAGGATTTCGGTAAAGGACACCATCGATGATGGCGTACCGTGCTTCCTGGTACCGTATTCTTCGAGAGTGAGCATGATCACTGGGAAGCGTCCCATTTGTGAGATAGCCCACTACGGCGTCCATCCAGGTTGGCTCTAAATTCAAGGCACATATGGACTCGGGCTCGTCCGAGGAAGCTGTGCTAAGCTCGACGAGAAATTCAACGGCGACTATCCTCTTAAGTGTGTACTCAACTGCCGAGGCCAAGTTGGCCAGGGCGTCGGCGTGCCTGTTTTATTCTTGGGGTACTTGCGTGACTTTCACCTTCTTGAAGAGCTTTATCAGGTCTTTTACCCACTCTAGGTAGGCTACCATGCTCGGGTCTTTTGCGAGGTACTCAACGTTAACCTGATTGACCACGAGCAGGGAATTGCACATTACTAGGAGGGATCTTACATTAAAATCCCGGGCCAACCGAAGCTCGGCCAGTAATATGTCGTACTTGGCCTTGTTATTTGTAGCTCGAAAGTTGAGACTGAGGGTATACTCTATCTCTTCTTTATCTGGGGCCACGAGGTCTATCCCAGCCCCCGAGCTGCTCTGAATGGAAGATCCGTCGGTGAACAGTTGCCACGAGTCGATTCCGAGGTCGCCTTGGTACTTCGCCAGCTCGGCCAAGACGTCGGCCTGCCCTAGGCTTTCAGAGATATGTCTGGGATGACCCAGGTCGGTGACGGTCTCGTCCTAGGGGAAGGTCAGCTCGACTATGAAGTCGGGGAGGACCTATCCCTTGATTGTCGTTCTGGGGCGATATTCGATGCGGAATTGGCCTAACTCCAGGCTATATTTCATTAATCTCCTAGATATGTCAAGGGAGTGGAGGATCTGTCTCAATGGCTGGTCCGTCAAAACCACAATCGTGTGGGCTTGAAAATATTGGCGTAGTTTTCTGGAGGCGATCAGCAAGGCATAAGCCAACTTTTTCAACCTCGTGTACCTTATCTCTACATCAGTTAGGACACGACTAGAGTAGTAGACCAGGCTCTGGACATCGGTGTCCTCCCGGACCAGGGCGACACTCACAGCCGTAGGGGAGGCTGCAACGTAGAGGAGCAGGTCCTCGCCCTTTTGGGGCATAGTGAGCAGAGGAGCCGACGAGAGATATCTTTTTAACTCTTCGAAGGCACGATCATACTCCTCGGTCCATTCGAATGCCTTGTCTCCCTGGAGAATTTTGAAAAATGGGAGGCATTTTTCGGACGATCTGGAAATAAACCAGTTCAGGGCGGCCAGCCGACTTGTTAGCATTTGGACCTCCTTCTTGTTCCGATAAGGTACCATGCCGAGCACTGCGCTAATCTGGTCAAGGTTCATGTCGATGCCACATTGCGATACCGTAAACCCTAAGAATTTACCAAGGGACACGCCGAAAATACACTTGTTTAGATTCAGCCTCATGCGATGAGCTCGGAGTTTGTCGAAGTAGGCCTGGAGGTGGGCGAGGTGGTCCTCGGCCTAGTTACTCTTCACAAGCATGTCGCCGATGTATACCTCCATCGTGCTCCCTATTTCCTCCTTAAACATTTTATTAACAAGCCTCTGATAAGTCGCCCCGGTGATAGGTGTAAAATACCTATCTATTTCTAAACCAAATTTGCCAGTTTTCGAGTGTTTTATTAATATTTTATTGTGTTTTTGTTAGTGATTACGTAATTCAGGTGTAGGGACGTTAATGAGCTATAAAACGAGCAAAACGGTGGGAGAACGACAAAAAAAAATGCTGAAAAAAATATAAGGTTTCAAGACAGCAAGTCACCGTCGCAGCGGTAGAAGCCACGCCGCGGCGGTGAAAGTACTGAGAAAGAGGTTTTCTGCTCAAAGTCCCACCGTCGCATTGGTAGATCTACCGCCGCGGCGGTGAAAATACAGAGAGTTGTGATTCTGCTCAAAGGCTCCACTGCCGCAGTGAAAGGCTCACCGCCGCGGTGAAGAAAATACAGAGAGTTCGTAAAAAGCCTCACCACCGCAGCAAGAATCCCACTGCTGCAGTGATGAGCTAACCGACTTCTCCACCGCAGCAGTGGTGATCTCCACTACCGCGGCGGTCAGCTCTTCACAGAGGAAAATATCTTGTTAGATATTTTTGAAATCTTAGGACTATAAATACCTCTTCCACACGTCTGAAACAGGTTGTTCAGCATCCCTAACCCTAATATAGTGTTCTTAAGCTATCTTTAAGAGATCAAGGAGGAGGTTCATCATTTGGGCAAAGAGAAATCATTTGCGAGTTGATCATTAGCGACAGTGGGTCGTTTCACTTTCAGATTTGATCGTGCTTCTCTTGTTTTTATCTTTGTAATTAATATTCCATATCTAATGATGTTGAATCACTCTTGTTTTGAATGGTATATAGCTAAGATCATTTAGTATTAGTTAAATGTTACTTAGGTGTTGTTGAAATCATGTAAATGCTAGTTGAATTAATGTTACTTTAATGGATGTTTGTCTAAATTCAATTGTGTTTACCATTATTCTTGATATTATGCTTGTACTAATAAACTGAGAATACGGGGTTTAACACTTAGGATAGGTAACCCTGAATTCGAACTAGGGTAAATGCAACGTGATGTTCTAACGACCCAGGAAGGTGTTAGAACGTGTGCAATCCATGACGTTGGCTTAAGAATCACGCGACCTAGGGTCGTTAAGGCATTGAGGGAGACTTCTTCGTTGACACGAAGTCGTGTAATCCCCTGCCTTACACTCGGGAGAGGTGGCAAAGGAGTTGTAGATACAGAGATTGTTGGAATAGATAAACACCGTTATAGCTAACTAATTAAAGTCAAATATGTGTTATGTGAAAGAAATCAATACCTAAGTAATTAATGTAATTAGAACTAACCTAATAGTTTTCATTTATCTTAGTAGATTAAATAGAATACAAACAATTCTTGAAAAATTGGGATAATATGAGACTATGTCAATCACCATATTCAACCAAATTACACCATTCCTAGTGGAACGATATCCGATCTCATGATCACTATATTAAAATTGGACCTCGTACACTTGCGAGTAGTCAATACGAGAGCGATGAATTCCTCAACGTACAAGTTTTTGGCGCCGCTGCTGGGGAATAGTATTTTTAATTTGGTTGATATTGTGACCAAATGGTTAAATGTTAATCAGGATAATTCTTTTGTCTTAAATTTCATTCAATTCATTCATTTATTTGATTTATTTGTTGTGACTGAGCAGTGCATGCGGCGTAGTAAAAGAATACGTCAAAAGAAAGAAGATCAATCTACTACTATGGTCGGTGTGGAAGAACATATCTAGCAATCGCCAGTACCGCAGGCATTCCAGCCTCCGGAACCAAAGCGCCCACAAAAATTCCTTAGGGATTATTATCGACCATTGATGTTGGAGAACTTCTCCGGTATCTAGAGACAACCGATTCAGTCGAACAATTTCGAGTTGAAATCCGCCCTGATCAACATGGTTCAAACAAAACCAATATGGCGGGAATCTTCACGAGGATCCCAATGTTCGTTTGGCCACTTTTCTGGAGATATGTGATACTGTAAAGATAAATGGAGTTGCTGAGGATATTATCCATTTGCGGTTATTTCCATTCTCATTGCATGATAGAGCACGGGGTTGGTTCCAATCTATCCAACCGGGAAGCATAAACACTTGGGAGGACCTAGCTCAAAGGTTTCTAACTAAGTTCTTCCCGCCTTCCAAGACTTCTCAGCTCCGCGGAAAGATTGCGCAGTTTCGCCAAAGAGATTTTGAGCCATTGTTTGAAGCGTGGGAGTGATTCAAAGATTTATTTCGAAGGTGTCCTCAACATGAGTATCAGAACTGGTTTCAAACCCAACTCTTTTACAACAGGTTGGACGGCCAAACCAGAACAATCGTTGATGCCGCCTCGGGAGGATCGTTGTTGTCTAAAACCCCGAGTAAAGCTAATGTATTGTTGGAAGAAATGGCGGCCAATAATTATCAATGGCCGAATGAGAGGAACACGGGAAGAGGGTCTCTTCTATTCAAGAATCGGACCATATCGCAACTTTATCGGCCCAAGTGTCCAAGCTCTCAGAACAATTGGTCGCCTTGTCTACTAAAGGTGCTTTGTCAAGTCATGGAGAGAAGAATGTTGCAAGTTGTTCTCAAATCGGATTTAATAATGAGTTTGAGGAATGCCACTTTCTGAACAATCGAGCCTATACTTTCAGGCCCGCTACCAACATTTCAACTCATTACAATCTTGGACTTCGCAACCATTAGAATTTTGCTTATGCGAATAATCAGAATTCTTTACGACCACCTCCGGGATATGGAAACCAAAATCAGGGATATCTGATGCAATCCAACCGTCAATTGCAACAACCCCTGATGCATAATCCAAAATCAAATTTGGATGAAGTATTGGGTTCGTTTATGAATGATACTTAGACTATTATGCGTGAGACACATAACCGGTTGAAAAAGCATAAAACACTGCTTGACTCGATTGATACAACTTGTACAAACACCAATGCCACGGTGAAATCTTTAAAAACTCAAATCGCGCAGCTTGCTAGATCCATCCAAGAGCAACAAAAAGGGAAGTTTCCAAGCAACATGGAAACCAACCCTAGAGAATGCAAGGCGATTCAGTTGAGGAGCGGAAGAGAAGTGGATGTGAGCAAGCCAATGGAAAATGAGCCGAGGGTAAGTCATGAGATTCAACATGATGAACCAAGAACAAATATGGAGGAGGAAGTTGAAGAGAAAATCGAAGAAAGAAAGGAGAAGTCGAATGAAAACAAAAAGGGAGACATGAATGAGGAGAATAAACAAGAGAAAGTCGAGGAGAGAAGAAGAGATGAAAAGGCGATGCCGGGACGAGTAATATTTTCTGAAAATCCACCAATTCTAGCTACTTCGTTGACATATCCTCAAAGATTCCAAAAGAGGAAGTTGGATTCACAATTTGAAAAATTTCTTGAAATCTTCAAGAAAATTCACATCAACATTCCTTTTGCGGATGCATTGGAGCAAATGCCCGACTATGGCAAGTTTTTGAAAGATATCATGATTAAGAAGAGAAAGTTGGAGGAGTACGAAATGGTAAAGCTAACGGATGAATGTAGTGAAATACTACAAAGGAAGTTGCCTACCAAATTGAAGGATCCAGGTAGTTTGACAATTCCTTGTACTATCGGGAAATCTCATTTTGATAAGGCTCTTTGTGATATTGGGGCTAGTATTAATTTGATGTCTTCTTCCGTTTATTGGAAGTTGGGGCTTGGGAGTGCAAAGCTGACAACGATTTCCCTCCAAATGGCGGATTGTTCGTTAACCTATCCTAAAGGCATCATTGAGGATATGTTGGTGAAGGTCGACAAATTCATCTTTTCGGTGGATTTCGTTGTGCTAGAAATAGAAGAAGATAGGGTAATCCCGATCATCCTAGGAAGACCTTTTCTTGCAATAGGAAAGGCCTTAATCGATGTGCATTATGGAAATCTGACATTAAGGGTGAATGATGAAGAGATAAAGTTCAACATTTTTAAAACAATAAACTTTCTAGATGAACTTTCCAAATGCAATCGAGTTGATGTTGTGGACTCTTGCGTGAGAGAATTCTTTCTTGCAAATGTGGAGACGGATTCATTAGAGCATACACTTACAAATTCCTTATTTATGGGGGATCATGGTGAGGAGGACTCTACCATGGAACTTGAAGTTGTGGACTACGTGCTGACTTTGGATGCTCATTCTAAAAATGTAGAAGATCCTATTCATGTGGCAGTGATTGAAGAAATTGTAAACTCTCCCAAGGAATCAAATCCGTCTCACGGTGGATTAATACTCAAGAAACTATCGGAGTATCTTCGGTATATCTTTTTGAGAGAGAATTCAACCAATCCGGTTATAATTTCATCATCTTTCACAGAAGAAGATGAGAGTAAGTTGCTGAGAATTTTGAAGCGACATCGATCCGCTTTCGCTTGGTCTATCTCGGATATTTGCGTGCATAAGATCTTGATAGAGGACTCGTTCAAACCTTCCATTGAGCATCAAAGGTAGCTAAATCCGGCAATGAAAGAAGTGGTAAGAGATGAGGTATTGAAGCTCTTGAATGCGGGAATTATATATGCTATATCCGATAGCGAGTGGGTTAGCCCGGTGCAAGTGGTGCCCAAGAAATGAGATATGACTGTGGTGACACTACAAGAAAAAAGACTTTTTATCACCGTTTTTTGCTCCAAACCTGACCGTGATAGTATGCAGTGTGAATAAAATAGACTTTTTATCACAATTAAAAATCGAGATGGTATATTTTTTATCACAGTTAAAAACCGAGATAGTAGACTTTTTATATGTCGATTTTCAAATGTGATTAAAATATCATATATATGTGATGAAATTTAAAAAAAAAATGTGATTATTTGGACAATATTTATCTCAGTTTGGTATCAAACCGAGATGTCTACCCTATTTTCTATCACATTTAAAAACTGTGATAGTTTCTCATATATATATATATATTAAAAAAAATAACGCACAATTTTATAAAAAATACTATAAAAAATAACTAAAATTAAATTTCACATGATATAAGAATTCTATATCAACATAAAAAACACAAGTAACATTATTTTTAGTACAAAAATCATAAACTTGAATTTCTATAACTATAAATGTCTAAAATGTAAAATTTCTATCAAGTATAAAAAAAAAAAAACAAACAACTAACTTATGGTGAATTAATCTACCAATGTCTCGGTCGTAGAACATCAAAAGGTGAAGTTCAACTAGCTTTTGTCATCAGATGATTCAAAAATGAAGTCCTGCAACTAAAAAAAAACATTAAGTTAAAAAATACACTTGCAACTTAAAAAAGAACAGCTAGAAAAAAATAAACTAGCAGCTACAAAAACAAAGGTTTTCAGATGATCCCCTATTATGAATTGTCTCCACTCCAGAAGATCTCATTCAAACGAGTCTGGGAAAAAATAAGGGGCAAAGAATCACTGCTATAGAAAAATAGAACGTGCAATCGATCTATATTTTTTACTTCTAAATACCTTAACACCAAATTAAAACATAATAACCATTTTCCCATACTAAATTGAATTACTTGATCACACATTAGGGTAAGACTGATGCTCACTTTACTTTTCACGTAAAATTTACACTACAATTGAAATTGAACCAATTATTGGATGCATTTTTCTGGATTATTTATACTACTACCGCTCCCTTTACTAAGGATACAAGCATAATGTGTTATTCTTGATCAATCAAGAAAGCAATGGCTGACTCTTCACTTCAGGATATCTCTGAGTAATCCTTAATCAAAAAGGAACCAAACTAGTCTAAGCATGATGGATACAAGAAATGTGGGTAGAACTGTAGAAGGAATAGCTATGAAATGAGTTATAACATATAACTCATATGCTACATGTCAAACTTAATTCAACCAAAATCAAATGATGTTCAAAGTTGAAGGATATGATAATTTTTATCAATTTAACCTTTAGATTTTTTACACAAATATAATACAATATATTGGAACTAGGTAAAGGAAAAACAGAAACCTTTGCATCTTCCATCTCAATACTAGCATTGTCAAGTCCATTCAATGTAGAGAAGTCCTTGTTAACGAGTGAAACCTTAAAAAAAAAATTGTCAGTCATCTCAGTTATATGAATAAACAAAACAAAAGAGAAATCAAACAACTTCAAATACCAGGATCGGTGTTAATTGTCCATCCAAGTCAAGGAAGCCTTTAGCAAATGCTGCTACAGACATCTGTTATGAACGCCTCTCACAACGCAAGAGATCAAAACCACATACCTGTAAGTAATAAAAAGAACACAAAAATTAAGATCAAAAAATATTTTCTTTGATAAACAAAGAGTCAATCAGGTGTAAGTTGCTCTGTGTATCAACAGGTGTATCATCGCCTCCCAACTGAAAAACAATTAGTAGGTCATTTATGCAAAGAATAGAAAATATAATAAACTGTAACATCATACTAGTCCAACCAGTAAACATGATTCGTTGCTAAATAAAACAGAACATCCAAAACCTGTGCAACAATCAAAATCCAGCCTATTCAAGGTGCATGGTGATAATAGATCTGTATACACAACAAAGCCCAAGAAATTCATTCTTTCATCTCTTTAAGGGAAACACATAGGTACATAAACTAAGTTAAAATGATTGTATGCAATGGAGAAATATAGTTAGAATCGATTATATTTACCTGATGATCAATTTCAGAGACATAAACTGTCCTCCTAATTACATCTTCCTGCTAAGCCATGCTTGTTTTGCTGTTCGATCTTCTTTTCCATTGATTATAATTATTTTTCTTTCGAAAAACCCACAATCATGAACAAGAATTAATGATTGAATTATACCTTAACGAGTGAAAAAATAGAATTATAAGCAGATAAAACTAAACAAAAACAAAAGGCAGATAAAATTGGTAATTACCCATCGGCCCAAGTTTCCATTCGCGTTAATGTTTCTGATGTTAAATCCTCTGTTGGTTCCATTGTTAGTCAATGAAGGAGGTACAAATTCTTCAGACATGGGATTCAGCTTTCATAGTATTTCCTCCAGCTTTCTCATATCTTGATTGAAGCTTTCTCCGTCATCGCCGCTCCTCTGCAACTCTGTGTCGTCGGATCGATGATGGTGGTGGTTCACCAAAACACCCATTTGCTGTAGATGGTGGTGGTTCGCCTTCAAATCTGACTAGATCTACTCATTTCGAGCGAGATGCGATCATCCGCAGAGAGGTAAGCAGCGAGATCGGGGATGGCGAGGTTAACAGCTAGGTCGATGGAGATATCGACGGCGTGGGATGTCCACTTCATGAAGGTTCGGAGGAGCCTCATCACGAGATCGGAGACAGAGCGAGGTCGAAAGTAAGAGTGAGAGAAAGAATCGCCGAGAACGAGGTAGAGCAGAGCCGGAGGGCGGAGGCTGTGAGCTCAAAGCAGGTAGGCGAGGGCAGCGGTTAGGGTTTTTAGAGAGAGGCTTCACAAGAGTTTTTAGAGAGAGAGAGAGAGGCTCTCAAGACCTGCTAAGAAGTAAGAAGGCAAGAAGAGAATTTGGACGGGGGAGCGGGAATACGAAATTCCCAGTGCCTTTTTTTGGGGGGGCTAGGTTCAGTGCAATTTTACTCGATTACTAATTAATCTCGCTTGTAAATTATAACTGTAATAAAAACTACACCTTGTTATTACAGTTTTTAAAAATAGTGAAATAAAAAAATATTTATTATCACAGTTTAAATTTTAAACAAGCTTATATTTTTTTTAATCACGGTTTATTCAAAAAATGAGATAAATTATATTTACTAAGCGTGATAGAAGACCATTTTCTTGTAGTGTGAAGAATGATAAGGACGATCTTATTCCTACACGGACCATCACGGGATAGCGTGTGTGTATTGATTATAGAAGATTGAATAAGGTGACGAGGAAATATCATTTTTCTCTTCCTTTCATTGACCAAATGCTCGATCGATTAGCCGGATATGATTACTATTGCTTTCTTGACGGCTATTCAGGATATAATCAAATAGCCATTACACCGGAGGACCAAGAAAAGACTACTTTCATACGCCCGTATGGGACGTTCGCTTATAGATGTATACCGTTCAGCCTTTGCAATGCACCGACAACTTTTGAACGGTGTATGATGGCAATATTTTCGGATATGGTGGAAGAGAAAATGGAAATCTTCATGGATGACTTTTCAGTTTTTGGGTCGTCTTTTGATCAATGTCTATACAATTGGCATTTGTTCTTAACCGATGTGAGTAGAAGAATTTAATTCTCAATTGGGAGAAGTGGCACTTTATGGTTAAAGAGGGGATCGTGTTAGGTCATCGAGTCTCTTCCAAGGGGCTTGAGGTGGACCAGGCAAAGATTGAAACAATTGAGAAGCTTCCTCCACCGATTAATATGAAAGGAGTTCGAAGTTTCTTGGGGCATGTCGACTTTTACCGGCGCTTTATCAAGGACTTCTCGAAGACGGTGAAGTCGTTATGTCACCTACTTAAGAAGGATACTCCATTTGAATTCAATGAAGCTTGCATGAAAGCTTTCAAGGCGATAAAGGAAAAGTTGATCACAGCTCTTATAATGGTCGCTCTGGACTGGGAGGTTCCATTTGAGATTATGTGCGACGTGAGTGACTATGCCGTTAGCACGGTGTTAGGCCAACGGAAGGAGAAGATCTTCTGATCCATCTATTATGCGAGTAAGACATTGAATGATGCCCAAGAGAATTACACCACGACGGAAAAAGAAATGCTAGTTGTTGTTTTTGCTTGTGATAAGTTCTAGTCATGTATCATTGGATCAAAAGTGATCGTCTACACGTATTACGCAGCGATTTGTGGCTCCTTCATATTTGTACTCTCCATCTGATCTATCCGTTCGTGAACCTATTCCAGTTCCAACTTCATCACACGCCTCACTTATCATGGCCTCCATAAATACTTTCGGATCAACAAGTTCCATAGCATCTTCGGCAATGCTCTTAGCACTGTTGTGGGACAAGGTTGCTGCAAAGCAAAGTTAGAAAGAAAAGCACCTCACAATTCTCTCTCTTACGTGTTTACACTCAAGAATGTGAATTACTCTACACTCGTGTTTCACTCAAAAAAAATATGTGGCTTTTAACCTTCTAATGTTCTATCTACTCTTGCCTTTTTCAATTCTCTTTCAGTTCTTTTGAAACTAAACAAACAATACTCAAAATTTCCAGCAATAATTCACCAAGAACTCATCAATGAATTTCAGGTTTTAAAAGTAAGAATACAAGGAACACGGCTGATTAGTTTTTTGGAAGCGCAAAATAGCAAAATTTCCACGAAAAAAAATTGATCTTTGGGGTGAGGTGATTTTCAAGCTTAATGGAACCAAAATGGCTAAAAACATACAAATGTTTTTATTTTTCGTGTTGCAGAATTTTATTTTATTTTATTTTTTTATTTTATTTTTTTGTTTCTTTTTTTTTTTTCTGTTTTTTTTTTTTTTTTTTTTTTTTTTTTTTTTTTTTTTACTTTTTTCTATTTTTCTTTTCTTTTTTTAAATACAGCAACTTTTTACCAAGATGGAAGATTTGCAGTACCAATGAGAGGAAAAAAAATTGACCAGATCTGAGTTATTGGCCAAGAAAGTTCAAGTGGGAATGAATAGATAATGATGAACGAAAAGAAAATGATAAATGAACCTGATTTAGACCTTACTCTGATTACCAAATAATATGAATCCCGCCAAGAATAATGAGATCCAACAAGAAAAAGGAACCCAAGATCGTTCTAAGATCAAAATTGGATGACAGACCTCGACCCGTTGTTTACGACAAATAAGAACCTCAGTATATATGACCTCAACCCGTTGTTTAGTGCGAAACAAGAACCTCGGTATAAGAAAAATGCCAAAAATGGTGGTGGAAATCCGTTTGATGAGTCGATGGTGAACGCCACAGGAAATCCCGATAAGTTCGAATAGTTCTTCAAAGAACCGCAGAGAAAATACTCTCACAAATTCACTCAATAATGATTTTGGTTTTTCATTCATTAGATGCCTATTTAAAGGCTGGAATTACAAGGAAAATTCCTAAAACAACTATCCTAATTAAGGCTAAAAATATGGTAAAAAAATAAGTCTTACTTGCCTAAAAGAAATACTTGCCTAAAAGGAAAAAAACGCCACATCCAGCTCCTTAATTGGCTGATCACATACCTAAGATAGAAAAGGAAGGTTGGGAGTCTTAAATGACTTTGTTATTAGACATATTCACCTATAAATGTCAAAAACAAATAAAAGGAAAGTAAATGGCATGCAAGCCTTACAATCAGACCCAAAAAAAAAAAAATAGTATTCCTAAACATGCTAATTTAAGCTTAGTCTTGGCCAGATTCTTCTAGAACTTGAATCATGTTGATGAATCTTTGTTATTCACGTGGATCATGATCAATGGGCCTCCAAGAATTTGCTTGATTCCATGCCTCTTGAATCAGTCTGTTTGGTGCATCTTTAAACTTCCTTGCTCGTTCTCTCGTAACCGGCCCAATTGAGACTTGAACTAGATCCCTTGAAGTTGTGCTATGATTTGCATCACATCGGATAGTAAAGTTGCTACTTCACTTTAAAGCCTCTTTGGTAGTTTGGCAACCTGTTTTTTTTTTTTTTTTTTTTTTGTTGGGGCCTAATATGTGTCCAGATCGACCGTTTCTTCATGCGTTCCTTTATCCTTTCTGCATTTTTTGATATATAAATATTCACAATCATCTTCTTCTTTTTTTCTGTGCTCGGTCTTTCTGTTTCAGCCTTTTAACCATTGAGCTTTCACCTGGTTTTTCTGTCAATTTTCTCTTCTTCTTTTTTCCGTTTCTTCATCTTGTTTGGGCACCGTATCTACGTGGATTTATTTGGCATGCTGTTCAGCTTCTTCTCCAGCAACAAGGTCTGGAGGAGGACTGTTTTTGGCCTGTTTGAGGTCATTCTCCCTTTGAGCTAAAAATAGCGTCAAATTCTTGAATTGTTGTCCATGTCCTCCTTTTGTTGAGCCATTTGTTCTGCTAATTCTTTTATTTTTTCATCACATTCTTCTTCTTTCGGCTCATGTCTTGTCCTTTTCAGCTCAGCCAATTCCAGTTTCAGCTTCGCAATTTCCTCTCCTTTTACCTTATTTTTTCCTCTCAGTTTGATATTTTTTTCTTCAGTTTTGCATTCTTGCGCTCCAAGCTCTCAATTTTGGCTTGTAGTTCCTCAGTTTCTTTTCTTATTTCACCTTCTTTAGCTCTGCTTTTCGATGCAGTTCGATTTTGTAGGGTGAAATAAGGGGTAGTCATCTGTGTCGGACTATTCGGAATGCCGTGACTAAAAGGAGTACCATGGGGGGTCGCTATAGTCTCCGGTTTGCCTTCGTCATCGTCCTCATATTGTCCACCTTCCTCAGTCCATGACCCTTCTTCGTCGTCCTTCTTTCAATCAAATTTCTCTCCTTTTCCAGGACACTTATTTTTTAAATCATGAGCGTGTGTAATCATTTTTGTCTCCGTCCTTGTCATTTTTGGGGTATTTGGGTTAACCTGTCAACATGGCGTTTATTCAGCAGATATATATACATATATGCAGCACATATGTGTATTTTCAAGTGGATATCCACTAAAGATGCAGTATATTTCATTAAAGATATGTATTTTTCAGTAGATATCCACTACGTGTGTATTTTCAGTAGATATCTACTAAACAGTATGTATGCAATACAGATGTGTATATTTGAAGTAGATATACATATTGTTCGGTGGATATCTACTGAACAGTATGTATGTAGTACATAATTGTATTTTTAGGTAGATATCCACAAAATATGCATATTATCAATAGATATCTACTAAACAGCATGCATGCAGCACATATGTGTATTTTCAAGTGGATATCCACTAAAGATGCAGTATATTTCATTAAATATGTGTATTTTTCAGTAGATATCCACTACATGTGTATTTTCATTAGATATCTACTAAACAACATGTCTGCATTACAGATGTGTATATTTGAAGTAGATATACATGTTGTTTAATAGATATCTACTGAACAGCATGTATGTAGTACATATTTGTATTTTCAAGTAGATATCCACTAAATATGAATATTATCAGTAGATATCTACTAAACAGCATGCATGCAGCACATATGTGTATTTTCAAGTGGATATCCACTAAAGATGCAGCACATATTAGTAAACATGTATATTTTCACATAGAGTTTCATTACACGTGTATTTTCAGTAGATATCTACTAAACAGCATATATGCAGCACATCTGTGTATTTTCAAGTGGATATCCACTAAAGATGCAGTACATATCATTAAAAATGTGTATTTTTCAGTAGATATCTACTGAACAGCATCTATAGAGTACATATTTTGTATTTTCAAATAGATATCCACTAAATATGTATATTATCAGTAGATATCTACTAAACAGCATGCATGCAGCACATATGTGTATTTTCACATAGAGTTCCATTACACGTGTATTTTCAGTAGATATCTAATGTAATAAATAGCATGCATGCAGTACAGATGTGTAATTTCTACTAAACAGCATGTACACAGTGGAACAAAGAATGAACATAGAAAAACATATAAAGCAGTACATAGATATCCACTAACCCTGCATCTGGGTCATTATACAGTGCCAATTTCAATGTGTCCTTTGTCAATTTGGAAATATCCCACTTCACAAACCTTGGGGATGCTTCCTCCTTATCTTCCTTGAGTACATTCACATGCTCGCAAAACCAATACTAGACAATTTAAAAGTTTATTAGTAATTATTCAATTTAATTTGGGTTTCGAGATTAAATGGATGTGTCAAAATGGAAATAAGTTATGTTTTGACGTACCAGCAATGCAAGAACACACCCTTTCACCTTCTCAGGCTATAGGGTGTTTTACCGAATTGATGTCATCAACATGCTATTAATTGCATGATTCCAACCATAGGTGTGCATTTGTTCAATATTTTCAACATACTTGTAAAGGCCAAATGCAACAAATTGTCTACTGTTGGGCAGCAAACACGTGCCTAGCAGGTACAAGCACAGCAAACTGACAATATGCCGAACGTCTTCATCGTTGTCACTGTCCACCGACTCCATGATTGCATTTTTTATGTCAGTTATCGACAATCTCTTCCGGTCTTTGCAAATACTTGCCAAATATTCACTTTCCAGCTTGCCATACAAGTAGTTGATGGCCTTCTCACCACATTTCAGTCCAAAAATCACTCTAACATCCGAAACAACAAACTTCACATCAATACCTCTAATTTTGAAAAAGTTTGTTTCTTCGTCCCAGGTCTTCAGTATCTGGACGATGTTGTCGTCCAATTTCTTCATCATCTCCAATGTCACTCTC
Source organism: Eucommia ulmoides (assembly GCA_016647705.1). Classification (NCBI taxonomy): domain Eukaryota; kingdom Viridiplantae; phylum Streptophyta; class Magnoliopsida; order Garryales; family Eucommiaceae; genus Eucommia; species Eucommia ulmoides. The sequence continues at coordinate 19,597,284 of CM028335.1, read as the reverse complement.
TTCTTCAAAATTGAATAAAAAAATTGGCCAGAATGAGGTGCATTGCAGCAATTCAGTGTGTTTTCTTGTTAGAACAATCGTGTCAAGTAACTCGTACACAAGCTTCAACGATGATCTGTATTGTAGATAAAATTTACCTATTCTCCTACTTGTTTCTGTTTTAGTCTTCCTTTCATTTTTTGTTGGCTTCCAGGTTCTTCTAATGGGTCCATCATCGAAGTCACTATCAGACACATATACTGAAAATACACATGTTGATAGGTTAACATTCAGACGACACATATACTGAATATACACATCTTCATAGGTTAACTGACCAACTACCAAAACAGTAGATACAAACACATTGAACAGTAAATCTAAACAACAAAATAGAGCAATACATTTTCAAACATTTATCAAACAGTTTCTTGTGATTGCAAACACATTATTTGAACAAATATTTTGGAAGAAATCTTGTATATACAAACACAGCCAATGTGAACAATTAATAAGAGTAGTACACTGTTTAATATTTGTCAACCGGGGTTCTATTCTGAAGATATCCACTAAAGATGTGTAATTATCAGTAGATATCTACAGAAATGTTTAACATATGCCGTTTCTGTACATACAATAGCCAATGTGAACAATTAATAACATCAGTACAATGTTTTATGTTTGTCAATGGGGGTTCTGTTCAATAGATATCCACTGAAGATGTGTCTTTCTCTGTAGATATCTACTTACATTTCGAATTATGCCGTTTGTTTACACAGTCCCAAATTTACCAATTAAATATATTTTTCATGATATATATGGTCAAGAAATACTCTTCACCAAGTACCAAATTCACTCCAGATAGTACATGATATCAATTTAAATTTGCACGACACTAATGTGAACAAATGAACGAATATCGCCTGAAATTTGTTCAAAACATAATCAACAGCATATGTACATGATATTCACTTAAATATTTTGAATATAACGACTAGTATATGTCCTGCTTATCTTCTTCCTCAACCTTTTCTTTGTAGTCTTTCTCAGGTTCCTTTTCTTTCCCTCTCTCTGCCAATTGTTGTGGTTCTATTGCCCTCTTCGATGGTTTGGAGTATTTGGAACCTGACGTTTCACCGTCCTTCTTTCTCTTCTATGAAGACCTCATGTTCACCATTTTTTCTTCTTATGGTCTTTGGCGATTTCTGAGTTTTTATGCATCGATGTCTCAGGGTTTTGTTATTCGTTCTGCTTCTAGGCACCGTTCCCTCACAATTTTTGGTGAATCGGAGTTCTAGGGTTTATGCTCGTGCGATTCTTGCGTGAAAATGGCGGAACAAATGGCCATGAGTGAACTCCAAAGAAGACATAGGGGCTATGATGACGATAAGTTTCGGCAGAAACGCAGTACGTGCAATCGCGTCATGGTAACTGTTCATTAGGCTGATCGGTGGCATGGATTTGTAAATTACAAATCTAATGAGAGGCAAAATCGGCAATCCCATTTTCGTGGGGATTTTGAGTTGATCCAAAAACCCATGGTCCTTGAAAAGTTCTTTTTTGGCCATTTAAGACTATAGAAAAATTTTCCCAAAATTTAATCGTGCTTTTACCAAATAGATATGAAAAATTGTTTATTTGGCCAAAGATGGACAATTGTCAAGTCTCAAAAGTGGTCAGAAATCCTTCCCAATCGCAACCTACCAAGTAGGCACTAATGTCAAACTTAGAATTGGGGCCAAACCCTTTCTTTCTTTCTTTCTTTTCTTTTTTTTTTTCTTTTTCTTTTTTTTTTTTTTACGAGAGAGAATTTTAGAGAATATTTTTCAGCCAAAAACACAATCATTCTGCCCTTTTTCCATCTGTTAACACAAAGCACGAACCCTTTGAGAAACCAACAATTTGGATATCAAACAAGAAGACCTTAAGGAAGGTCTAAACCTTGTCATACACGTTCTTTGCATTTCGCACCTTTATCCTCTACCCCAAGGCCCTTTATGTGGTCCATATTATTTTTTCATGCATTTCATCCATAGGTGTATGGAACTTCGTTAGGGGAGAGTTCACAACATGAACCATTTTTTTATTTTTTTTTGTTAATAGCATTTTATCCCTGTAGTTTGGCCATTTTGTACTTTACCCCCTGTAGTTTAAAAATCGTCATTTACCCCCCTGTGGTCAGATATTCGTTACATTTACTCCCCTATATCAAGGGGTAAGTGGTTTGAAAATCTAATCACAAGGAGGTAAGTGACAATTTTCAAACTATAAGGGAGATAAGTGCAAATCGGTCAAACCACAGGGGTAAAGTTTAATTAACCATTTTTTTTTTACTACATTCATGATCTATGAGACCATGGAGAAAGAAATACAAACCCAAAAAAAGAGAATCAACTTACTTACTTTCAATAATAAATAATAATTCTGTAATATGTATTCTCCAAATTATCAAGAATCTAAATTCTCAATAACAAATGTTACGCTCATATAGATAGAAGCACCAAACAAATTATCTATTGTTCCACGAAAGGCCCCAATTAACAAAATTAATAATTGATAGACCAAAAAAAATATATCTTTAACCCAATCAAAATATATCAACCCAGAAAATCCCATGCTAACCATGAGACATCACATGACTTAGTAATTCTTACACATTCACCAATCACATCTCCCATCTTATAACAACTCTCAAGAACCAAAAAACACAAAAGTAAACTCAACACCAACCCAAACACAACTAATACATTGTGAGCTTAGCTGTGTGTAGTTCGTTATTTGTGTCTAAGAGCTAAAAATCTACTTCTTACCAAAGCCCCCCATCAACAAAGAATTCAAGACTCTTTCTTCAAAAATAGGTCGAAGACATTACAAAGATCAAACCAAAAGGCAGAAACGAAAGTACTCACAAAAACCAGCGGGGGTAATTAAAACAACAACTAGATCAACACAAAAAGACTAAATCAGTATAGGTTAGGACTTGTACATCAAGATCTAGATAGAATAAGTTATAGCAATAAATTGATTAATTCGATTAATAAACCAATACTTTGAAATTCAAGTTATGTACTATGAATTTGGAATACCTTGGAATTAATATGCTTTGTGGCAATTTGAAAAGTATCAAATATTAAAGAAATAAATCAATATATAATATACACACACAAACACACAGATACATGTTGGGATTTAATCTCCAAAGATATGAATCTATAAACCCTAATCAATCATGTCAAATAACCAAAGGTTTTCAAACACATAAATGTCGTACCTGGATCCATTACAAACGATCGACTACCAATGCAGAAATCATAGGAAGATCGAACACGAACGAGACGCGGATGGGGGGTGGTATGTGGTCTTCCTTAACCAAATCTCCTTATATCCTCTTGGGACTATCGTCTTTCTTCCAGATGGGGAGAAGGGAAACAATATTTTGATTTGATGGGGACCATAACCTCATATTTTTCTTTTTATATCACATAGTTAGGGTTCTCATAATCCCCTAATTACTACAATAAAACTAGTATCTACACATTTAGCCCACATTATTTTGAGCAGTCTACGGGATTCCCAAATTAATTAGATAATTTAATTTTAACCCATTAAATTAAATAGTTAATATAATTGAATTAATAATTTGTTGCCCAATACAGATTAGGAAATAAGATTTCCTAACAATCTCCCACTTGGGTTACATATTACTCCAAAAATAATTATATCACAAAATTCCTTAGGTGCGCATCTGTATGCTATTTATCCTTAGACTTTTCCTAAAAAAAATTGGTCCATCTCATATATTAGTAATGGAATTACAGCGACTCTTATCACAATACAGTCGTGACTAAACCACGATGATCACCATACTAATACACTCAATGACATAGATCAAATGTGGATGAGTAGTATGGAAATTACAAGCAACGTGATCTCAGACATGCCTATTTTTAACTGGTCCTTCTTTAGTCTTTAGTGAGAGCAATCCAAAGTCCTCAATGTAATTCAAACATTGCACACAGAAATCATAAACCACCAACTTTATTCTATAGAAAACTAAACAATCTAATATCTAAAGTAAAACACACATAAAACATAAAACATAAAAATGACTCCTACTAAGCTAAGGTATTATCAGAAATAACACCCATATGAACAATATACTCATGAAAGACTTTAGGCGTCAAGTCCTTGGTTAATGGGTCTGCTAGCATAGAATCTGTTACTATATGCTCTATGGAAATCTGTCTTTTTCTGAACTCTCTCCTTAACAACTAGAAACTTGATGTCGATAAACTTCAACGTCATCAAGCTTCTGTTGTTGTTGGAGTAAAGCACCGCCGAGTTATTATCACAGTAAATCTTCAATGGCTTGTTAATGTCATCTACCACACGCAGCCTAGTGAAAAAGTTTCACAATCATATTCTATGGTTGGATGCCTCATAACAAGCAATAAACTCCATATCCATGGTTGAAGAAGCTATGAGAGTCTCCTTAGCAGACTTCCATGAGATAACTACTCCAACAAACATAAAGAGATAGCCTGATATGGAGCGTCTGATATCCTAGCATCCCTCAAAATCGGAGTCAGAAAACCCAATGATCTCTAAACTGTCTGATCTCCAATAAGTGAGCATGCAGTATTTTTTTCCCCTCAAATAATGTATCACGCGTTTGGCTGGCTTCCAATGTTGTATACCTACATCACTCAAATATCTGCCCAAAACTCCCATTATAAATGCTATATCGAGACGAGTACAGACTTGAATATACATTAGACTCCCTACTGGCAACGCATAGGGAATCTTCTGCATCTCTTTCCTTTCAAGATCATTATTGAGGCACTGTTTGAGACTAAACTTATCTCCTTTAGCCACGGGCATGTCTCCTAGTTTACTATTTTTCATGTCAAATCTACTCAAAACCTTATTGATATAGCTCTTTTGTGACAACCTAAGGATACCTCAAGAACTATCTCTTAGTATCTAAATACCTAATACAAAAAAGGCGTCACCAAGATCTTTCATCTTGAATTTCTTCGTAAGAGTTTTCGTGGTTTCGTGCAGCAAGCCAATCTCACTGCTAGCGAGGAGAATGTCATCAACATATAATACCAAGAAGATATGTTTACTCTCACTGAACTTGTGATATACACAGTCATCAACAACATTTGTCTCAAAATCGTACGAGGTAATGACTTGATAAAACTTGTGATACCATTGACGAGAAATCTATTTGAGACCATAGATGGATTTCTTCGACTTGCAGACCATAGACTTTAGATCTCCCGATACAAAGTTTTCTAGTTGTACCATATAAATCGTCTCGTCAATTTCCCCATTGAGAAACATAGTCTTGACATCCATCTGATGCAGTTCTAGATCAAAGTGAGCCACCAATACCATTATAATTCTAAAGGAGTCTTTCAAAGATATCGGAGAGAAAGTCTCTTTGTAGTCTACGTTGTAAGACGCTAATTTTAGCACGTACAAAATTTTAGTTGCATTTTAGAGCATTTAGGAAAATACGGGGTAGAAATATGTCATTAAGAGTTTAGGGGTCAATTTGCAATTTTAGCAGCATTCATTTTAAATTTTGGGATTTAAATGTCAACTTAAAGAAAGATAGGGGAGGATAATGTAATTTGAAAAAATAATATATATATATATATATATACACAGCTGCACGATCAAGAACCGAAACAGAGAAAGAGGGAGAGCGACGTGGCAACACAAGGATTCATGAACTACCTCCACTTTCATGCAAATAAATTCGTCCATGCACGATTATGATGAGGAACCTCAAAAGAAGAAACGAGAAAATGGAGAGAGAGAAGGGATCGGAAGGGAGGTGTTTGGTCAGTCCGTTGGGTATCGTCGGTGCTGTTTGTGATCGCCGGTAGTGGGTATGTATTCATCGTGTGTTTGTGTATGTTGCTATGTGTGTGGGTATATTTGATCAGACATGGGTGTGTGTGTGACTGTGGGTGTGTTCTGTTTTCCGTTCATCGTCGAGAGTGTGTAAGGGCATGATTGTCATTGTTTGGCTCGACGATGTAGGTATGTTCGTCGCCGGTCGACTGTGTATGTGTGTGTCAATGACAGTATGTGTGCGTGTGTTGCTTTTATTGTGTGTGTGTGACGGTGTGTGTACGTGTGTGTTGTTCAAACGTCGGTGTGTGTGTGTCGTCGGCGGTGGTTGTGAGTGTATGTGTAGTCGTTGCGTGTGTGTGTGTATGTACATGTTCGACGGTGTGTGCATGCGTGATCGTCGTGTGTGTATGGAGGAGAAGTGAGAGTGGTGTCAGCGGGTTGAACGCAAACAGAAGTAGGAGCAGAGGAAAAAGGTTGTCGCCGCGGCAGTGAGGGTTCAGCAAAAATAGAACAGGGATTAAGGGTGTTCACAACGGCGGTGGTGTATCGCCAAGGCTGTGAAATCTCAACAGAACAGAACAACAGAAGAAAGAAAAAGAAAAAAAAAAAGGAAGAGGGAAAAATTAAAATAAAATCCAAAATCCAATTTTTTGGCCTGCAAACGGTTCGAATTAGGTAACGACTTCGTGGGTAATATTTTAATCCTTACCTATTATTTTTCGTTGAAATTAGTCGATTAGTAGTTCTGTTAAAAAATTAAATTATTAGCATTAAAATTTTCGCAACCGGGATAATAATTTTGTAACCGTTAATATTAATAATTGTGTACAGTAAATATTAACGGAACGAAACAAACGAAATAATAATTTTCCATAACTAAATTCGGGAAAAGGAAAATTTTGCATTCTAGAGCCATGCATTAAATATTAGAATTATTTTAAATAAAATGTTAATTTAGGCCTATCACTGTTAGGTTCACAGGCGCCAACGTCTCGGTAGTTTTCCGACGACGGTGTTTTTGTGTGGTGCGAGAATCAAGATGAGTATATTGTCTTCTCTATCAATTTACAATTTTAGTTTCATATAAATTGTGAAAAATGTGTTTATTTAAGAATGAATAATTTTGCGATGCATTTGGATCGAGTTAGTTTTAATAGGAAAAAAAATGATTTTTCCTTTATCAAATTGGTTTTAAATATGGAAAATGATTGTTGAATCAAGTTGGTTTTAAAGGTGGAGGATGAGTTTTAGTCCGACTATGCCATAGCTATGATCCCGTCAGGAGGACATGTCCTGCAGGATGGTTTTGACCTATTAGGAGGGCATATCCTACAGATGGTTGATTATATTATGACATATCCAGAGGATTAGTCCGACAGGTGGTTGTTGACATTATGACCTGTCAGGCGTACCAGTCCTACAGGTGGTTGATTATATTATAACCTGTCCGGCAGGTGGTTATTAATTTTATGACATGTCCGGAGGGTTAGTCCGACAGGTGGTTATTGATATTATGATCTATCCGGAGGGTTAGTCCGGCAGGTGGTTGTTGATATTATGACATGTCCAAAGGATTAGTCCAGCAGGTTGTTGTTGATATTATGACCTGTTAGGAGGATTAGTCCTGCAGGTGGTTGATCGACCCATCATGAGTGCAAAACCTGCAGGTGGTACAGTACCGTTGCGACTCCCGATCGCAAGGTAAAAACGATCATATGGCTAGTAGGAGAGGAGGTATGGTGTATTTCATTATACGTGAAAATATTTAGTCTGGTTGGTTTAAAATATTTGGATTGGGGGATTTAAAAGATTTCAATTGGTGGATTTAAAATGCTTGGGTGTGGTTTATTTAAAATGCTTGAAGGGGTTGACTTAAAATATTTTGAGCTGGGGGTTAATTATATTTCCTCATTTCATTAGTGGTAGTAGAACTGGATTTTCAACATAGTATGCGGGTGTATTATTATATGTTGAAATGTGGTGTTTAATATTTCTGCTTATTTTAAATATATTGGCTCAATACATTGGTGACAGTGGGACTGAATTTTCAACCGGGTATGTAGTTATAAAATATTATATTTTAATCAAGTTAGTATTTCACAATTGTACTTGATCTATTAAATATTTTTATTATGAAGACAGTACACTGATAAAAGATTTTTGGTTTCAGGTACTGCGGTTAGGAGTTGGTCTACTACTGGCACTAGGTAGAGTCCGGAGGTAGTGTCATTTTGGAGGTGAGTCAGTCGGATGTGAACCGTGGAAGGTTCAAGTATTTTTTTATGTTTTTGGTTATAAATATTTGGGACCAGTATATTCCCAAATTTTGAAAACGGGCATTTATATAAATATTTTTGGAGAAAAATTTACAGTAGCGCGAGTATATAGGTATATATATATGGATGGATATGCGTCGATGGGTCAGGTCACGTTAGGTTGACGTTACGCCCGGCCTAAGGTGACGGGTGCCCGGGGTGGGGCCTGACATATGTCATCTTTCTGTATAAAGCCTTTGGCGACTAGACGAGCTTATATCTCTCGACATTACCCTTTGAATCTCTTTTGGTTTTAAATATCTGTTTACAACCAATGGGCTTCACACCTTCAAGCAACTCAACGAGATCTCAAACGTCATTGTCTTTCATAGACTTCAACTCATCCTTCATGGTATCAATCTACTTCTAAGAGCTAGAACTGTGCATGACTTGACAAAAGTTGATTAGGTCATCCTGTGTTAAACCAATGCCATCTTAATGTTCTTGGAGAAAGATGATATACTAATCTGAAATTGCACTTGTCTTCTCCCTAGTGGATCACCTTAATGGCACTTCTTAAGGTTGTTGAGTTTGTTCTATAGGCGCTTGAGGAAGAATTTCATTATTGTCTTGGTCTGGAATAATGTTAGGAATAGGAGCCTGAACATTGTTATCTAGTGTCGGAACTGTGTCTTAAATAGCAATAGGTATAGATACCTAATCACTGTTAATAACAGATTCTTGTTTGAAGACAACTATACCTTGAACGACAATAGGTATAGAAACTTGATCACCGTCAATAACATATTCTTCTTTAAAGACAACATTCATTATATTTCCTTCCCCCTCAAACTTTACACCCTCAAGGAATCTTGTATTTCCCATTTCAAAGAAGTATTTTGATGTGGGATTGTAAAACTTGTAACCCTGAGTGCATTCAGCGTAACTAATGAAATAGCAGCTAACCGTCCTTGAGTCTAGTTTTCTTCCATGTGGCCTATAAGGTCGTGCCTCAACTGGACAACCCCAAAATGTACAAGTGCGTAATTCTAGGCTTCTTACCTGTCCAAAGTTCATAGGGGGTTTTGGAAACTACTTTGGTTGGTACCCTGTTAAGGATGTATACTAAGGTTTTTAAAGATTCTCCCCAAAGTGACTCTCATACTCCTTACCATACTCTTAAGAGTTCAATTTCGTCACGTCGTAACACCCTCATGATAGGTTTACCAAGTGTGGTGTATTGCTGAACAATTCCACACCCAATGAGGAAAATTGTGAAAGGTCTTGAACTTTGTTCTCCTGATTCGTCATTTCTCCCGTAGTACTTACCACCACAGTCCGATTTAACAGCCTTAATTTTCTTTCCAAGTTGAAGTTCAACTTTAGCTTTGAAAGACTTGAAAACGTCCAAGGATTGAGACTTTTCATGGATTAAATATAGTTACCCATAACGAGAGTAGTCGTCTATGAACGTAATGAAATATTGTTGTCCATCCCATCAAGCTGTAGGGAATGGACCACAAATATCAGTGTGTATGAGTTCTAAGACATCTGTAGCTCTCTCGGCACCTAATTTTCTAATGTTTGTTCGTTTCCCCTTGATGAACTCAATACAGACTTGAAAGTCTGTTAAATCTAGGGGTTCAAGAATTTCATTCAACACAAGCCTCTGAATTCTCTGTTTCGATATATGATCTAAACGCTTGTGCTATAAAGTGGTAGAATTTTCACTTTGTACCATGTGACGTTATTTGGAGTATTTCGTTATAGGAACTAACATCAATCATATACAGATTATCAATTAAGGACTCGGAACCAATAAAATTTGAATTTTGATAGAGACTAACTTTACTATTTCTGAAAGAACAAGAAAATCTTGATTTATCCAAACTAGAAATAGAAATTAAATTTTGTCTAAAATATGTTGCAACAAATGTCTCAAACAAATCCAAATAAAATCTAGTTTTCAATTGTAATCTGAAAGTCCCTGTCCCTTCCACCGCAACTTTATTGTCGTCGCCCACAAAGATGAATCTTTCAGCATCATTTGGCGGTCAACTCCATAGGAAACCTTGCATATACATACTTATGTGAGTAGTAGCACCGGAATCTACCCACCAAGTATCCTTAAGTACAAAATCTAAATTAACTTCAGAACAAACCAAAGTTAGAAGTATACCCTTTTTTGCACGCCATGTGGCGTACTTAGAACACTCCTTCTGCATGTGTTCCGTCTTCTTGCAAAAGTAGCAGGTAAATTTTTTATCCTGTTTCTTTTGTTTCTTCTTCTAATAAGATCCTTTCACATTAACCTCAACTCTCTTCTTTTTCTTGGTCTAAGAGGTTGAGGCCAAGTAAGCACTCTCAGTTTTATCTCGTTGTTGCTTCTCTTCTTCTTGCACATAGTGAGATTGATATAGGCTCATTGAGGGATCATTTGTCCTTATGAGTGTTATAACTCACATTAAATTGGCCAAACTGTGCAATAAAATAGATCAAAACCATATGCACGACCAAGTTCTCGGACAGCTGTAACTTTAGTGCCTTTAATTTTGATACGAGATGAGACATCTCCATGATATACTCCCTTATGTTCCCTTTTTCCTTATATTTCATCGTGATGAGTTTGCCTAAAAGTTTACTCGCCCCCGACTCTTTTTTTTTGGCAAAATATTGCTCAATTTCTTCCAAGAACTCGTTGGCACTTTTGTTCTCAGTAATAGAGCCCTGAAATGCTTCCCGAATAGAGCACTTCATGATCATCAAGCACATTCAGTTAGACTCCACGGTTTCTTTCTAGACTTTGAAGTTCGTCCCGCTCAGCATTGGGATGTCGGTGACTTAGGTAGAAACATTTGTGGCACTAGTGATAGAAACTGTATAAGAACAAAATAAACAAGCATACTCACAAGCGTGTCATAAAAATAAAACAAGGGATGAACAAATAATCCAAATTGGAGACCCATCTCAAGATACCTAGTACAACATTAATTCCTAGTCTTTGGAAAAAAAAAATTAACTATAAGTGGTACTCTCAATGTAATGATCAAATACTGAAAATCAGTTTTGTCAGACAACAGCCTTTCTTTGAACTGACTGTTGTTCACATGAAAAAGTCTTTACAATCGTCACGTATTTATCATCACAAGAATATTTATTATTTGGCCATACAATAACCTTCCTTTGGGCCAATTATTGATGGCATAAATAATAATCGTACATATATCAAATCAATGTCTATTGTTTAGTTAAACAATAGCCTTCCTTTAGGCCGATTGTGGTTCGCAAAAACAACAAACTCCAATACTTATTATTTGGCCAAACAATAACCTTCCTTTGGGCCGGCTATTGTTTGCATAAATAATAAACATCAACATTTTAATGTCCCAAATAAAATAAACTACACAATAGAGATTACTTTGGCAACATATTGTTTCATTTTAATTCATTTCAAGACACAAGATTTTATTAGTCGACCGTCCCAATGGTCCATTCATCGATTATCGTTCAATAGGTTAAAGTTTTTGACATTCAGGGGCATCAGTCAGTTTACCGGTCTTGAAAATTCGATTGACGGAATTGGATGAAAGCCAATTGGCCTCTGTTCTGAAGTAGTCGGTCGACCAAATCCTAAAATTTGCTTGACCGATTCGATCAGATCCCAAAAATGGCCAAGATAGTGACCCCTTTCTGACTGAATCGGTTGACTGATTTGGTTAATGGCCAAAACGGTGAACCCTCTACACGAATCGACTAACCAATTCTAGGTATCGATTGATCGATTTGGTCAAAGGCCGAATCTGATCTGAATTTTTTGTAGTGAAAAACACCCAAAAATTTCAAAAAATGGGTTTTTCTTTCCTTAGATCCGTAATAAATCCATAGCTTTAAACAATAATAAATCAAACCACATATAACCTTAATATTTTATTCCACGAAGAATTCAAACTTTAATAGAGAAAACAGAGACCCCAAAATTCTAAGAACTTGAAAAACCCTAAGAACCCTAATGATTCAACATGAAGTAGGCTCTTATACCATTTGTTGGGATTTAATCCTTATATACCTGAATCTATCAACTCTAATCAATCTTGCCGAATCACCAAAGGTTCTAAAACACATAAATGGCATACCTGGATCCATTAGGAACAATCGACTACCAATGCAGAAATCATGTGATGATCGAACACGAACGAGACGCGGACGGGAGGTGGTATATGGTCTTCTTCAACCAAATCTTTTTAGTTCCTCTTGGGATTATCGTCTCTCTTCCAGATGGGGAGAATGGAAACAGTATTCTGATTTGGTGTCTTGGGGACCATAACCTCATATTTTTCTTTTTATATCACGTAGTTAGGGTTCCCATAATCCCTTAATTACTATAACAAAATTGGTATTTGCAAATTTAGCACACATTATTTTGAGCATCTACGGCCTTACCAAAATTAATTAGATCAGTTAATTTTAACCCATTAAATTAAATAGTTAATATAGTTGAATTAATAATATGTTGCCCAATATAAATTACAAAATCACATTTCCTAACAATTCACACAAATATAGAGGGATGTATATATTTTGTTCTTATGATTTTTATGTCAAGATTATGATGTAATTGAAAATATAAATTGATTTTTTTATTTTTTTTTACCATATATATATACTCATTTACATTTGACAAGATACAAAAATTCATTTTTTGAGATAACTTAGGATGCAAGTTAATATCATTTTTAACAATTAAAATATTTATTTCATACCAATATTAGTGAGCAGTGACAGAATTTAAACCGTTCTAAGAAAATCCATATGATAAATGCCTTTGCAAAAAAAAAAAAAAAAAAAAAAAACCGCCCATATATTAAATAGATACAATGAGAACCTCCTTTCTTACAATGGAGCACAACTGGTTGGCTACTGTCATTGCAAAAGGTTAGTGATGAGGGAGCATCCCGAGCTCGATTTCTCCTTCCTGGACAAAGAACTGGAGAACGAGGCAGAAGAAGTGGATGATGATGTTGTTGAGGGTGAGGTGCCTTCTGTTGAGTTGGAAACCCCTCCTCTAGAGGTCTCCACATCTATAAGTGAGATGCCTATCGCTAGCCGAGTCCCAAATCCTTCTGACCAGTTCATTTCTAGTCCAGCTCTTCCTCCTATAGATCAAACACTAGCTTTGCCTTCAACATCGTAGCCTTCAGCTCAACCTGTGGTTGATCAAGTTCAAGCTCTGCCCAATGACTGGTTTTGACCGGTTCAACCATTGAACTGCCGAACCAAAACGATTCATAGAAAACAGGCCGGTTTTCTTCCATGTCCCATTTTGTATAAATTGTTTGTGAAAAATAATTCTATGTCCTCAGTCGTCGCTGCCTTGCCTCCTCGTCTTTTTTTCTCTCTCGTACACCGTCCATCGCTTTCAATCTCTCTCTTCAGCTCCATTCTCTCTCCTCTTAGCTTCGATCCTGCTGTTTTAGTTTCAATCTACCTCATCTCTTCGTCACTGCCTCCGAAGACGATGACAAGCTCCTTGTTGCATCTGAAGACAACGAACTTGGAACTCCTATTCCTAATGCAATCTCTAACGATGTCTCCACTGCAGCCTTCTCCTCCAACATCTCCGCTATGCAGCCTTCTCCTCCAGCGTCTCCGCTAACGCTTCAGACGACAACGACGACATACGGCAGACGAATGACAGAAGACGGTGGATGGTACTAGAATGAGGAAGTGTATTTTTTATTTTTTTATTTCAATGTAATTTTTGTTTTAAATTTTTTTAATAATCAGTTTAGTTTAATTGTTGTTGCTTGATATTGATTTAATGTATTTAATACAATTATAATTTAGTAATTTTTTTATTTAGATTGTTCAATTTTTGTTTATGTAATTTGTTCATATTTGTTCATACATTTTTGTTTATATTTGTGTTTAATAATCTGTTCATATTTGTTTGAGTATTATTGTTTAATAATCTTTTCATATTGTATTTAGTTTTTTCATAAATTTATATATTTTTACATTTTTTAGTGTTTCTTAATATAAATTCATACATATATAATATAAATTTATATATATATATATATATATATATATATATATATATATATATATATATATATATATATATATATATATTATTTTATTTTTTTTAATAACGTCATTATGATGTCATGGTTCAACCACGGTTCACTTACATATACTTCTTTATTTGTGTCGTTATATTGGTGAGGTCGCCCTCCCAACGATCCTCTCCCAATTGCATATGATCTAGCAATGATCTCACCCAAAATCAGTTAGTCTGTTGCAATTCTCCTCATGATGTGGGGGTCGTGTGAGTTCTTGGGTTTATGTCTTCTTGGCCGTTCAACTGTGGGTTTTGCTTACCCATGATTAGGCCACATTATTAGGCCTCCTCTTATTTTAGTATTGGGCCGTTACACCCTCTTTCCTGGTGGGCGGGTGTATATAGCCTAGTATGATCACCGATTGCTGTTTGCAGGTTGAATTACTAACCCGACTCGACCCATCAAAGCTTTCAAGCTTCTATTAATTGTGGGCAGGAATTTTTTTCCTATATCATTTTCCCTCCTGACTTTCGTGATGATTCAAAGAAGAGAGACGAAAGATCCATTTTCCGTTCGCGTAAGTTCTTGTCTTTATTCAATCTCTTGATTATATAGTTGTTCGCACTCAATTTTTTATTTTTGTTACTCTGTCTGAAATGTCATTCAGCCCATCAAAACAGTCGGTTTGAGGCTGGTTCGTAGTCGACTCCTCTTGCGAAGCAGACGATGCCTGCTAAAGCCCGTCTATCCACTGATTCCCTAATTAACTAGGGAGATCATGGTTCTAGTTCTTTTACGGAGGAATGGCTTAAGCCATTCCGAGAATAATAAAGTATTCCTCCGTCAGTTTCTATTAGAGTTCCATTTGAGGTCGAATGTCCCTATATTGCTAAAGATCATGAAATATGTCTCTTTGTGTGGATGTTAAAATACTTAGGTTCTAGTTCCCATCGAAATTTAAGGGTTGGAGCTTGTCACCCGTGCAACTTGGATCCCTATAATTCGCACCCCAGAGCCTGCTTCCACGAGCGCTCAACCACCTCCTCCTACGTCTACTGCATCCATCTAGGGGACAATTGCTTCTCCGAGCATTCAAGGTATGTCTCGTGAGCAGATATGTTACTTGTTGAAATTGGTAGGCCCTTTGATCCCCAATCGCCAAGAGATCTTTGATATTACCACCCAAACTTGTTCTAGCAGTCCTGAGATAAGAGTCAGGCAAACATTGGGAATTATAGCTGGGCAGAGCTTTTTCGGACCCTTATTTGCATACTTTTTCAAGTAATTTTATTCTCTTTCATTAAGTTTGGATTTTCTGAAGCTGGTATATAAGTTTTCGATCAATTGGTATGGTTTTGCAAAGCATCTTCGTTTCTTCTGTGCTGGCAAGGAGTTCTAATGACGTGATTGAGTTGGATACTCAACTCATGCATCAGTTGACTGAGTCATTGTGCTTGGAAAAGGACCTTCGTGTTCTTCAGGAACAAAATGTTTCTCTTAAGACTGACCTGGCTATGGTAAGGTCATCTAAGGAAAAGTTTGAAGCTGACCTACACGTAATCAACTCTCAATACGAAGCTTTACAAAAAAGTAACCAACTATTTCATATGGAAAACAGCAAGATTCTTGCTGAGAACTCTACGCTAAGAGAAGAGATCAACTCAGCATGGTCGGAGGTGAATATCATGAAGGTTGATCTTCAGACCAAGGATGCTTCCCTTCAAGCAAATGATAATGACCTCCAATGCTTAGAGAATAAAAAGAGCCAAGTTTCAACTAAGCTGAAAAAGGAAAAGCTCAAGACTGTTGGGTTATAGATGAAGTCTGTCAACCAATCAAAGGTGGTGGAGAAACTAATGGTAGAGATGGAGGAGATGATGAAGGAGAGCAAAGAAAAGATTACTAAGCTCTGGGAGCAATTCGACACCTTAAAATGGAACATTCAACTGGTTGGCTACCATCATTGCCAAAGATTAGTAATGAGGGGGGCATCCCGAGCTCAATTTCTCCTTCCTAGACAAAGAATTGGAGAACGAGGCAAAAGAGGTGGATGATGATGCTGTTGAGGGTAAGGTGCCTTCTGCTGAGCTGGAAACCCCTCCTCCAGAGGTCTCAACATCTATAACTGAGATGCCTATTACTAGCCTAGTCCCAAGTCCTTCTGACCAGTTCATTTCTAGTCCAACTCTTCCTCCTACAGATCAGGCACTAGCTTTACCTTCAATATCGTAGCCTTCAGCTTAACCTGCGATTGATCAAGTTCAAGCTCTGCCCAATGACCGGTTTTGACCGGTTCAACCTCATCTCTTCGTTACTACCTCCGAAGACGACGACAAGTTCCTTGTTGCATCTGAAGTTGATGAACTCAGAACTCCTCTTCCTAATGCAGTCTCTGACGATGTCTCCACAGCAGCCTTTTCCTCCGAGGTCTCCACTGACGCCTCGGACAACGACGACGACGACATATGGCAGACGAACAACAGAAGACAGCGGATGGCACTAGAATGAGGAAGTGTATTTTTAATTTTTTAATTTCAATGTAATTTTTGTTTTAAATTTTTTTAATAATCAGTTAAGTTTAATTGTTGTTGCTTGTTATTAATTTAATGTATTTAATACAATTATTATTTAGTAATTTGTTTATTGAGATTGTTCAATTTTTGTTTACGTAATCTGTTCATATATTTTTTGTTTATATTTGTGTTTAATAATCTATTCATATTTGTTTGAGTATTATTGTTTAATAATCTGTTCATATTGTTTTTAATTTTTTCATAAATGTATATATTTTTTCATTTTCTAGTGCTTCTTAATATATATATATATATATATATATATATATATATATATATATATACTTTAAAAAAAAAATTAATAACGTCATTATGACGTTATGGTTCAACCACAGTTCACTAACACAGACTTCTTTTTTTGTGCTGTTATGTTGGTGAGGTCGCCTTCCCAATGATTCTCTCCCAATTGAATAGGATCTAGCCATGATCTCACCCACAATCAATTAGTCCGTTGTGATTCTCCTCATGACGTAAGGGTCGTGTGAGTTCTTAGGCTTATGTCTTCTTGGCCTTTCCGTTGTAGGTTTTGCTAACCCATGATTAGGCCTCATTATCAGGCCTCCTCTTATTTATCTATTGGGCCGTTACGCCTTCTTTCTTGGTGGGCTGGTGTATACAACCCAGTATGATCACTGATTACTGTTTGTAGGTCGGATTACTAACCTGACACGCCCCGACCCATCCAAGCTTTCAAGCTTCTATTAATCGTGTGCGGGAATTTTTCCTATATCATTTTTCCTCCTGACTTTTGTGACGATTCAAAGAAGAGAGACGAAACATCACCTCTCCTTCGCATAAGTTCTTGTCTTTATTCAATCTCCTGATTATGTAGTCATTCGCACTCAATTTTTTTATTTTTGTTACTCTGTCTGAAATGTCGTTGAGTCCATCAAACAGTCAGTTTAAGGTTGGTTCGTCGTCGACTCCTCTTACGGAGCAGAAGATGCCTGCCAAAGATCATCTATGCACTAATTCCCTAATTAACTTGGGAGATCATAGTGCTAGTTCGTTTATGGGGGCATAGTTTAATCCATTCTGAGAACAATAAAGTATTCCTCATTCGGTTACAATATAGATGATGAAATATGTCTCTTTATGTGGATGTTAAAATATGGTCTTAGACGTCCTTTTACTCCTTTCCTTCGCAACCTCTTCCTTCAATTAGAGCCCAAAAGTTTTCATCAGATCATGGGATCTTTAGCACTTTCTCGGGTGAACAATGTTTTCCTCTCTGCAGATATAACTAGGAGTGTCTGCTTCCTTAAATTTCTTGATGATATTGGAAGATGTTATTACTCAGTTATCAAGAAGTACTCCTTACTTACCGCCCTTCCTACTTTGGTGAAAAGAGGTTGGCAGAGGCAATACCTCTTCCTCAATGGTAATTAAGAATTCTATTCTGATAAGATAGGGCAGCCTCCAGTCATGCTAAAGCACTTTAACTTCTTGAGTAATTTTCTTTTCCTTTTGTCTTTTGTAATCAAATTCATAAGTTGTCCGTTGGTGATTCTTATATTTTCCTGGGTTATCTTGTGTAGGTGAAAGTGCCTGCAAAACGCTTCGCCTTACACCTAAGATTGATGACGAATTGAAGAGGCTCCTAGTTCTAGAGAAAAGGTCTTTCAAGGTCCTTGCCTCTAATCCATTTGTTCCGCTAGAGGTGGACGATTC
Organism: Eucommia ulmoides; assembly: GCA_016647705.1. Lineage (NCBI taxonomy): Eukaryota > Viridiplantae > Streptophyta > Magnoliopsida > Garryales > Eucommiaceae > Eucommia > Eucommia ulmoides. The sequence continues at coordinate 19,578,873 of CM028335.1, read as the reverse complement.
GGGAGTCATCCGTTTACATGATTTGGCCTTAGGAAAAAGGAAAAGAGCGGCCAAGAAGACTTATCGGCCATCTGGGTAACCTACTACTCAACGCATCCTTCAACCTCCTCATCAGCCTGATACAACTCGTCCAGTAACTTCTCGACCTCTGGCAGCTTGGCTCATTATTTTATCGTCATCTAATTCTGACTACCCTCAATCGATGAGCAGGTATCGCCACGAGGTTGTCTCTGTGTCAGTCCCCAATACTCAGGTTCCAATTCCCATCAAAATTTGAGGACTAGATCTTATCATCCGTGCAGCTTGGATCCCTATAAACCGCGCCCCAAAGCCTGCTTCCATGAGCACTTAACCACCTCCTCCTGCAACAACTGCATCCAGCCAAGGGATGTTTGCTTCTTCGAGCAGTCAAGGTATGTCTCATGAGCATATGTGCCACTTGCTGAAATTAGTAGGCCCTTTGATTCCCAATCACCATGAGATCTTTGATAATGCTATCCAGACTTGTTCGAGCAGTCTTGAGACAAGAGTCGGGTAAAAATTGGGAATTATAGCAAGGCAGATCTTTTTTATACCCTTATTTACATACTTCTTCAGGTAATTTTATTCTCTTTCCATAAGTTTGGACTTTTTGAAGCTGGTATATAAGTTTCTAATCAATTGGTATATTTTTGCAGAGCATCTATGTTTCTTCTGCGCTGGAAAGGAGTTTTAATGACGTGATTGAGTTAGATACTCAACTCATGCATCAGTTGGCTGAGTTCATCTGCTTGGAAGAAGACCTTCGTGTTCTTTAGGAACAAAAGGTTTCTCTTGAGGTTGACCTGGTCATGGAAAGGTCATCAAAAGAGAAGTTTGAAGCTGATCTGCACGCTGCCAACTCTTAATACGAAGCTTTGCAAAAAAGCAACCAGCTATTTCATACGGAAAACAGCAAGTTTCTTGCTGAGAACTCTACGCTAAGGGAAAAGATCTGCTCAGCACGATCGGAGGTGAATATAGTTAAGATTGATCTCCAGACCAAGGATGTTGCCCTTCAAGAAAAGGATGATGCCCTCCAACGCTTGGAGAATGAAAATAGCCAAGTTTTGGCTGAGCTAAACAAGGAAAAGCTCAAGACTGTTGAGTTAGAGATGAAGTCTATCAACCAATCAAAGGTGGTAGAGAAACTAATGGCAGAGATGGAAGAGAGGATGAATGAGAGTTAAAAAAATATTACTAAGCTCTAGTAGAATTTCGACACCTTAAAATGGAGCATCCAACTAGTTGGATACCGTCATTCCCAAAGGTTAGTGATGAGGGGGCATCCCGAGCTCGATTTCTCCTTCTTGGACAAAAAACTAGAGAACGACGTAGAAGAGGTGGATGATGATGATGCTGAGGGTAAAGTGCCTTCTGTTAAGCTGGCAACCCTTCTTCCAGAGGTCTCCACATCTACAACTGAGATGCCTTTCGCTAGTTTAGTCCTAAGTCCTTCTGACCAGTTCATTTCTAGTCCAGCTCTTCCTCCTATAGATCAGGCACTAGTTTTTCCTTCAACATCGCAACCTTCAGCTCAACCTACGGTTGATTAAGTTCAAGCTCTGCCTAATGACGTTGTCTCTGCTCTAGTTGGGCTTCAGATTGTAGGCCAACTAGACGTCGCAGACTAGAGTTCGATGCCCTAATTTGATGATTATCTTTTTAATTTTTAATACTTGCAATTTTTTGTAATAATGGAACTTTTGTAATTATGACATTTTTAAATAGTAGCCACCCCCATTAGTATTGGAAATACGATTTCATAATTATTGTACATCTTTCATCAGTTCACGTCACTTATTTGTCATAAATGCACATATTCAACGATTCGTTTTTACATTCTTTATCATTTTTATTCATCAGTTTGGCTATTTAATGCCAAACCGTGCATTGAGGTTTTACACACACCCAATGCCTCTTTTTTCTTCTATTTGAGATTTCACAGAGCCTTTTCTTTCTTCTTTATTCTCCCATCTATTTACTACCATAGTTATGTTGATGTCATCCTCATCCTCCTCCTTTGATGCTCTCTAGAATGAAAGGCATAAAGAGATTGAGTTGGGCCAAAACTTCCATAACTTGACGACAATGGCAAAAACCCTCTCCAAAGAGCATCCGCGCCTCAGATCTATTGAGGATTCTTGTGATGTCTTCTATTCCATGAAGGCTACTCATTTTTGTGTCATATCTCAGCTTCAAGAACTCAAGGATTATCTAAAGAGGGTGGACAAGGAGATTCGTGAGCTGGCGCGCCACGTGCAGCTCAATAAAGAGTATGCCGACCTGATGAAGGATATGCGAGATATGCTCTAGGAGAAAAATATGGAAAAGAATGAAAAGATCTGAGAGTTGGTCAGTGCGATTAACCAGTACAAGGAGCACGACTGTTACCATTCCAACTCAGACTCAGATGAGCTAGGTCCCCTCTATTCTTTTGGGTTATATTGACGCCACCCAACTCAGCTCCGGTTTAACAAAATAAGTTGTTTAGACTTCTTAGTTTCTCTTCTTCTTTTTTGTAAATAGTTTTTTGTTCTTCGTTCTTTTTCTTTTTATTTTGTAACGTGAACAATTTTTTGTTCCTTTTTTCCTTTCTAATGATGTACACCCTTTTTTTTTTATTAATACAAAAAATGGGTTCTGGTATCTTTTTCTAAGTGTCTAATTTGTGTTTTTATTACTACTGTGTGTATGTTTGTTGTTCTTCTTTTGCCTGTCCTCCTTCATAACATGGTAGTGTACGAAACTTGTTATGAACCAACATAGGCTTTTGGCTAGAGTGAACAAGATATTCGAATACGAACTTTATTCACAATAAGCTAGATCTTGAATGGGTGTTTTTTAGAATTGCTTGTATTTCGCTTAATGAGTGGATTTGAATTAACTGATGTTTTTAACAGTCAATGATTTTTCTTTCGAAAGTGTTTTTGAGTTTTCAACTTTTCACTTGATGATTTTATCATGAAGTATTTCATTGATTAACTCAGTTCGTAATGTGTCATTTCACTTGGTGACTTTTCGTTGCGATGTGTTTTTGTTAAGTTGATATGTTCAACTTATTAGGTTTTTAACATTGAGTATCTATCACCCAATGTTTTGTGTTGAGCTGGATACTAGCTCTTTTTACACTTAGTTTTGTCCACTAAATGTCTGTAGTGAGCTGATCTATTTGGCTCACCCTTCATTTAGTTTTTAATACTAAATGTTTCATAGATTAGCTAATATGTTCGGCTCAACCTTCAAAATTACATTTAGTTTTGAATAATTAATTTTTTTTTTGGTGAGCTGATGTGTTCAACTCACCTTTTATTTTCACGCTTAGTTTCACATACGAAATGTTTCAATGGTGAGCTGAACTGTTCAGTTTACCTTTTAATTTTACACTTAGTTTTAAAGACTAAATGTTTCAACGGTGAGCTGATCTGTTCTCCCCACCTTTCAATTTTACACTTAGTTTTAAACACTAAATGTTTCAACGGTGAACTGATTTGTTTAGCTCACCTTTCAATTTTACATTTAGTTTCAAATACTAAATGTTTTCAATGGTGAACTAATCTGTTTAGCTCACCTTTCAATTTTACACTTAGTTTCAAATACTAATGTTTCAATGGTGAGCTGATCTATTTAGCTCACTTTTTAATTTTACACCTAGTTTGAAATACTAAATGTTTCAATAGTGAGTTGATCTGTTCAGTTTACCTTTTACTTTTACTCTTAGAAATTCTACTATGTGTTTGTTTGATGAATTAGTTTTTAGACAATAGCTTTAATCAAAGTTTGACCGAATAAGTGTTTACAATACTTCTACTGGCTTTTTGAAAAGAAAGTTTTATTTATTTACTTCATTCAATCAATGCTCACATAGAGCGAATAAAGAAAAAATTCCAAAGTTCAACAAAACATGAAGTTCAAAAGGATAAAACATCTTAAACAACATACTTTCATAAGTGTGAGATGTTCCATGGTCTTGGGATTGTCACGCCATCCAAATCTTCTAGCCAGTAGGCCCTAACCTATTTTCTTTGGTTACCTGGTAGGGTCGCTCTCAATTATTGTTCCATTATCTGATATCACTATCATTGGAATACCAAAACAACAAATCATATTTTTCCAAATAAAGTTTTTTACTTCGTTTTCTCCTACTGTCAAGAAGCCTTCAGCTTCAACCCACTTGGTGTAGTAGTCGATTACCACCAGTAAGTATTTCTTGTTCCCTGGTGTTAGGGTGAATGGCCCCAGGACATCTATCCCCTATTGAGTAAAAGACCATGGGCTGATAATCGATGTCTGCTCTTGAGCTAGAACTTTTATGTCGTTTGAGAACCGTTGGCACTCATAATATTTTTTGAAGTATTCTTGTGCATCACTGTGCATCGTTGGCTAATAGTAACCAATTGTGAGTGCCTTGTGCTCCAAGATTCTTCCTCCTTGATAATTTCTCCAAACTCTCTCATGGATCTCTTGTAAGACGTAGGTGGCTTCTTTCAATCTTGAACAGAGCAATAGAGGATGAGTAAAAGACCTCCTATACAGTCTGTCGTCGGTCATAACATACCTTAACAATTTGTACAGGATCTTTCAGGCCAACTCATTGTCATCTAGTAGTGTTCCTTCCTTTAGATATTGAACTAAATGAGTTCTCCAGTCTTCTTCCTGATTCAGTTCACCTATGTATGTGCAAAGGTTAGATGGTGTTACTATCGAGGGTTGTTCAATGAACTCCTCCACTATTTCGGACCGCTGGTCTAGTCTAAAAGAAGATGCCAATATAGAGAGTGCATTGGCTTTCTCGTTTTCAGCTCTTGGAACAATGTCAAATTTGCAATTTCGAAGAATCGTGGTTAGCTCTTTTACTTTTTCTACGTAAAGGTGTAACCTTTCTTTACTCACCGAGTATACTTCGTTTACCTAGTTTACTACCAATTGTGAGTCCGATCTTACTTCCAGATTTCAAGCTCCTAACCCTTTGGCGAGAGTCAACCCAATGATTACTGTTTCATATTCTACTTCGTTGTTGGAGGTTCTAAATTCAAGTTGCACAGCTCTTCCAAGTTGATCTCTTTTGGGTGTTTCCAAGACTATGCCTACACCATACCCCTTCATGTTCGAGGCTCCATCGACCCACGACTTCTACGGCGCAGCTGATAGGTGTAATTTATCTATTTATGCCCAAGCCAATTTTGTTAGTTTTCAAGTATTTTTATAGCGTTTTATTGTGTTTTAATATGTTTTTATTTATTTTATCTTAAATTAGATATTTGAGGTGAAAAATGACTAAAACGGTCCATAAACGATCAAAGCAGTGGAAGAATAGTGGAGAAAAAGGGCAAAAATGTCATATTCAAAGCCTGCATCCACCGCTGCAGTAGTGAAAATACAAAGAGTTTGTTGAAGCTCTACCACTGCAACGGTTAAAATGCAGAGAGCTCCACCACAGCAGAGGTCAAACCACCGCTGCAGCGGTCACCCGCAAGAATCCTAACAACCTATCCACTACTGCACCGATAATCTCACCGCTGCAGCAGTCGGTGCCAAATATTTTTAGATATTTTAGATATTTTGAGATATTTCGAATCCTATAAATATCATCCTCTTCTCCTAATCGCACCGCATTTTGTGCGATCTAGTATCACTAAATTAAGTTTTGTTAATCTTTTAAATAAATTAAAATATTATAAATTAAATTGTTTTATTTGTTTTTGTAGAATTTTGAATTTGGAATAAAATGACGTTAATTTGGGATAAATCGAATGAAAAATGAACAAATCACATCAAACCGAATAGAAGACGAGATATTTTGGGGCAAGGCGGCTCAACCGAGCCGTCCCTGAGAGAGGAGCCGAGCCGAAGGCTCGACTGATAGCCCACAGGCTGGCCATTGCCAACCTGTGTGGGTTGGCAGCCCAATCTATGGGCTGCCAACCCACTTGGGCCGACCAAATCTGGCCGACTGCCAACCCAGCCGGCTGTCGGCCGCCTTGGCCAAGTGACCCCCCCTTTCTTTTCTTTTTTCCATTTTTACCCCTTAAAGTTTGCCTATAAATAGAGGGTTTGGATCAAATGTAAGGAGAATAATCCACTTATAATATCAATTCCATATTTCATTTTCTACACCATTTGTATATATTTTTTTCTTCTTTTATTTTTATTTTTATTGTTGGAGGAAGTTTGAATCTTAAAGGGTACAAAGTGAAAACGGTGTTTTTGAGGATTGTATTCAAAAAAACATTGTTCTACACAACGATGAGCAGCCAATTTCCTTCTATCAGGTTAGAGTTGTGGTGATGTATTTTTTAAATTATGTAATATTGTATTTTTCTTATTTAAATTTAGATATTGTATAAATAATTATGTGGTAGGAATTCCGTTCTAAAAAAATGAATTTAATTGTGATTGAATTTATTGTCAAAATGTTCTTGTAGAGATTTTATTTAAATCCAATCACTGCTAGAACATCAAATCTTGCACCTGTGATCTTGATTTAATGGTCATATAATCGTATTCTTGGGAATTGATTATTGGTCTGAATGGTTTATGCCTAGATATTAATTCACCTTAGATTAGTTTAATGTAGGAATTAAATATCAAAGATAATCTATGCCAGAGAATAATAATTCAAATCTTTCTGAGTAGTTCCGACTTATAGTTACGAACTCTCGTTTATACATATCGGATTTAAATAGAAATTATAAGAAAAATATAATTTCAAAATACTAAACCCACAATTCTTAACCTGATGCTTTTCTTTATTTTATTTTCAATATTTTCTTTTCCTATTTCCAAAATCAAAATTCAAAAATTCTCAAATCGTTTTTCCAAAATGAAGAAAAATAGTCGGAAATTGATAATTACAAGTCCGATCTCTGTGATTCGACACCCGTACTTAAGCACACTATACTAAAATATTTTGCGCTTAATTAGGGTAAGTAATTTGAGCGATCAAATTTTGGCACCGTTGTCGAGGATCGGCATCGCTAATTATTAATTTTTGTTATTATTTTTTATTTCTCCGTCTGTATAAATTCATTTATTTTCTTTCTTGAGTTTATTTTCACAGGTTAACCGTGATCCAATATTTCACTCCACATCTTCAAGCAATGATTCAGGTTATTCTGTCATTTTTCTTTTTTCTTTTTCTTTACTTCAAAAAAAATAAATAAATAAATAAATAAATAAATAAATAAATATAGATATATTGTAGAGATCGGCCGGCTAAAACCACCACCCTCATTTTTCTTGTCTTTTTATTATTATTGTAGATATCGGCTGGCTAAGACCGTCACCCTCATTTTCCTTTCCTTATTATTATTATTATTATTATAGAGATCGGCTGGTTAAGACCACCACCCTCATTTTTTTTTCTTTGCTTATTATTATTGTAGAGATCGACTGGCTAAGACCACCACCCTCATTTTACTTTTCTGCTTATTATTATTGTAGAGATCGGTTGGTTAAGACCACCACCCTCATTGTTAATATAATTAATTACTTTTAAAAACAATTATTAGGACCAAGTTAAATGGATAATTACTTTTGGGGATTTGACATCTCGTTTACAGATTCTCAACAATCTTTTCTCTCAAAACCACAACCTGATCCTTACTCACGTACGATATACCAAAACCCAAACCATTTCACCAATCAATATCCGTACAATTACCAAAATCCCACATATCCCTATGATAATGTTTTTCCCGATCCATATTATCCGCCTCCCGAGTCTAATCAATACTCAAATAATTATGAATGGGATCAACATTATTATAGTGAGGCTTCAGGGTCGTATTCTTACGATCAATCCCGATGTCAACCACCATTTTTCCAAGAAGCTAGGAATTCTGAACCCACTTTAATGCAACAATTTCTAACAATCTTGGAAGATCAACACCAATCCCTAGTAGAGAGTAGCCAAGCTTTCTCAAAGCAACGTCAAACCTTAGCCAAAAACCACCAATCCTTAGCAGAGCAAGGCCAAATCTCAGAAAAGCAAAACCAAATTTTAGAAAAGTGAGCTCTATCCTTGAAAAAGCAATTTGAAGAGATAAACTGGAAAGAAAACCTAATTGGGATAATCATTAAATTAGTAAAAAAGAAAATTGCAAAAAATGGTCTAAAGATTGACTTTCAGGTAAGTGATAAGGAAAGTGGTCTAGAACAAGAGAGTGAAAATGAAAAGTTGTTAAAAGAACCACAACTGAGCGAAACTGGTGAGAAACCCGAACGAGATAATCCAAAGTTGGAGCTATTTTTGGCTCAACCATCACCAGTTAGTGAGGAAGAGAAGGAAGTGGTATACAAGAGTGATGGTGGGCCAGTGAGCATAGAAGTCGAAAATATGTACGTAATGGAGGTTAGGGTTGGAAATTATAAAGATGAGATCCAACCACCAGTGACACATCCAAGTAATCTTCCTATGATTAAAACATCCATTATACCCTTACCACCGCATCCCAAAATTAATGTTTATCTTTTTTATGCGGTGGATCAACCGTCAACAAAAATCATGAACGATTCAAGTCAAATTCAATGGGTTGACGCAAATCAACTTCTATTTTGGGGGCTTAATAAATAGGTCACCAAGTAAGTCCCACAAAAAAAAATGGGATTTGATCCGGGAAAGAAGTTGATAAATTTTAGTGTCGCCCGTTATTCATCACTCACTGACTAAAGAGTAACTCAACAGAAGGTGAGAAGCAAGTTACTCCACTTTGGATAGGAGGTTAAGACACTCATCGTCTGGCTAAAGACGTTAAATTTAGCACTAAGTGGGAGGCAACCTACTGTTGTTTTAACTTTCTTATTTTGCTTTTGATTTGATAAGTTTCCTTGAGTATTCTGTCAGAAAAATTTTACGAGCAGTTTATACCGACTCAGTACAAATAAGAAAATCTGATACGTTAGGTTGTCTCTCTCCTGACCAAATCTAATTTCGTAATTTTCACATTGAGGACAATGCTAGATTTAGGTTTGGGGGGATAAATGCTTGTATTCTTGCTGATATTTTATTTCGCACTAAAACTTTGTCAATCTATCCTATGTTGGCATATCTATCAAATTCAAACTTGAGTTTGCTAAAATAATCATTGGAACAGATGACTGATTAAAAACAAAAAAAACAAAAAAATCAACCTTTACTTTCATGCCAACTTTCGTTTATTTTAAATTAAGTACATAAGTTGGTTTACTGAATTTTGACGTGAAAATAACCTATCCAAAAAAAAAAAAAAACTTTGTCTTAATGATGAACTTTCGCTGAGTAACCGGGTCTCATGCCTCAGTAAGCTTCGAGATTCGCATCAAAACGGGGAAGTGATTTGTTAAAACAATAAGTGGCTCATTAGCTTCGAAGCCTAATTTGTTCGAGTTATTAAGCCTGAGGGGTGTCTTAAACACCTAATGCCCCAAGCCAACTGGATTGGGATCATTTGCCTAACACTCGCTACACGAAAATTTTAGAAACCCAGTGGAGTTAACATTGCACGGTCATTTATTTAAAGAAAATTATTTATTTATATATAAAACATAATTAAAAATATATATATATAAAAAAAAATTATAAATTGCGTTATAAATTTTTATATATATCAGGGAAAACGTTGTTGGAGTGTTTCAATTTAGTTAACTAGCTACTATATGCTAAATTCATTATAAACGAGAGTTGTATTATGTTGTGGGTGCAAAAATGAATATTGTTAAAAATCACGTGCTATGAGATTAATGACTATTTCAGTAACTCTTATTTGCCCTTGATTTGATATGTTAGCATTGGATAAGACTGATAGAAATTTTGTGAGAAATAATATACACAAAAAGGGATTTGAGATGTTTGTGGGTAGCATCACAAAAAACTCTCACGAGACTATACTCGTCCACTAGGGGTGACCTAGGGGTTTAAAGGTTTATTGCATACGGTAAATGCAATCGTGTTCCCTACGAAAATGACTTTTTTATTATACTTAATTTTGCTCGAGTACTAGCAAAATTTAGGTTTGAGGGTGTGATCGCACCGCATTTTGTGCGATCTAGTACTACTAAATTAAGTTGTTAATTTTTTAAATAAATTAAAATATTATAAATTAAGTTGTTTTATTTGTTTTTGTAGGATTTCGAATTTGGAACAAAACAACGTTAATTTAGGACAAATCGGATAAAAAACGAACAAACCACGTCAAGCCGAACAGAAGACGGAACGTTTGGGGCAGCCGCTCCTGAGAGAGGAGCCGAGCCGATGGCTCAGCTCAGCCACCCACAGGCTGTGTGGGTTGCCAACCCGTGGGCTAGTAAAACCAGTCCACTTAGCCGACCAAGCCTGACCAACGGCTAGCAGCTCCCTCCTTTTTTCTTTTTTCATTTTTGCCCCTAAAATTTGTCATAAATATAGAGCTTGGATCAAATGTAAAAGGGAAGAACCCAATTATAATATCAATTCCATATTCCATTTTCTACACCATTTGTATATATTTTCTTTTTCTTTTATTTTTATTTTTTATTGGAGGAAGTTTGAATTCTAAAGGGTAAAAAGTGTAAACGGTGTTTTTAAAGATTGTATCCAAGAAAATACCATTCTACACAACGATGAGCGGCTAATTTCCTTCTGCCAGGTTAGAGTTGCGGTATTGTATTTTTTAAATTATGTTATATTGTATTTTTCTTATTTAAATTTGGATATTGTCTAAACAATTATGTGGTAGGAATTCCGTTCTAAAAAAATAAATTTAATTGTGATTAAATTTATTGTCAAAATGTTCTTGTAGAGATTTTGCTTTAAATCTAGTCACTGCTAGAATATTAAATCTTGCACCTGTGGTCTTGATTTAATGGTCACATAATCGTATTCTTAGGGATTGATTATTGGTCTGGATAGTTTATACCTAGATATTAATTCACCTTAAATTAGTTTAGTGTAGGAATTAAATATCAAAGATATTCCATACCGGAGAATAACAATCCAAATGTTTCTAAGTAGTTCCGGCTTGTAGTTGGAAACACTCGTTTATACAAATCCGATTTAAATTGAAAATACGAGAAAAACATAATTCTCAAAATACTAACGCCACGATTCTTAACTTGGTGCTTTTGTTTATTTTATTTTCAATATTTTCTTTTCCTATTTCCAAAATCAAATTTCAAAAATTCTCAAATCGTTTTCCCAAAAAGAAGAAAAATAGTCGGATGTTTTCGGGAGTCTTGAGGGCTCCAAGGTCATTCGACCAATAGAAGATCACAACGCAATGGAGGAAGCATTCTCGGATCGGTTTTAGCGATGGATCTTCAGATAACGGCTAGTCTCCTTGTTTCTCTCTTTCTCTCTTAGATTTGGTTGAATGTTTATATATGTTTAGCTTGTATTTAATTATATTTAGGGCTACGGCCATGTGTAGCTAAACATATATTGTCTAGGGCTTGATTTAGTTCGCGAAAAATGTTGTTTATATAAAATCTATGTTTCGTTAATGGTTGTCCGTGTTTATCCGATTGTGTTTGCCGTTATTCCACGTTTATATGCTTGTTATGATATACTGAGAATACGAGGTTTGACACTCAGAAGAGGTAACCCCAGATTCGGACTAGGGTTTAAATATAACACGATGATCTAATAACTCATGAGAGAGTTAGAAAGTGTGCAATCCGTGACATTGGGGCGAGAGTCATGTGACCAAGTGTCGTATAGACGTTCGAGGAGGACTTAAGCATTGATGCAAAGTCACATATTCATTCACTTTAGACTCAGGATAGGTAGTGAATGAGATTTCGATACAGAGATTGTCGGATAGGATGAACGTCGTTAATGTAAACTAGATTGAAACGAACACGTTTAAGTAAACGAAGTTAATCCCTAGGCAATAATTTCCCGTAAACATCATACCACTATATTAGTATAATTAGTTTAATTAACTTAGTATTAGTATATTTTATTATAAAAACTACATTTTTATCGCCTAAATAAAGTTAGGTTATGATAATCGCAGTACTCAATGACCATCTAATCCAATCCCTGTGGATATCACAACCCTAACTCTTTCAATCTATACTAAAACTTGACTCGTACACTTGCGGTGAAAGTAGCGACGTAGTTACGCGCTACCAGCAGTCGACTAGTCAAAGCATTCTCCATCTTCTATTACTACTTCTCCTAGATGAGTTAGCTCAACAATGAAGTCTACTAGAGTTTTTCCTTTGATTGTAATTCTGGGCTTATACTTGATGAAGAACTCACAAACTTCTACTGCCCACTTCATGAGATATCTTGAGTCCCCTAGTCTATGCATTACTGCTCTAAGGATGTACGAGGTTAGTACGTTGATTACGTGTGTTTGAAAATATAGCCTCAACTTCCAAGATGAAGTTACCAAAGCTAGAGCGAGCTTTTCCAATTCAGTATAGCGAGTCTCAGCTGGAACCAGTGACTTATTTATGTAAAAAATTGGTCTTTGTCCTCCTAGGTATTCTTTTACCAATGCTGCAGTTACTGCAACTGTGGTCACCACCAAGTACAAGTAGAGCTCATCTTCAGGGTTTACCTTGGCTAGTGTTTCGACTGAGCCCAAGTAATCTTTTATGGACTGTAAAGCTTGTTCATTATCCTTGTCCCACTAAAATTTCTTGCTCCCTATCAATATCTTAAAGAAATGAGCACATCTATCAGTAAATTTGGAGATAAATTTGTTTAGAGTCGCCAACCTTCCTGTCAGTACTTGAACCTCTCTTATGGTTTTGGGAAACTTCGTCATGGCCATGAGCTTCGCCTGTGGCCACATAACTAACTCATGTCAATTAGCTCCTTAATCTTCTTTTTGAGATCCCAACAGTCATTTGTGTCATGGCCATGATCCTTGTGGAATTTGTAATACTTCGCCTTGTTCTTCCTATTGGACTTTGCGTGGATCTTTGATAGCCACTAAACTACCTGGAACGAACGGATTTCATGCAGAATTCTAGCAATTGGCATCCTTAGATCTGGGAGGTTTGGTTCCTGACGTGTATCCAGTCTCGATCCTTAGCTCCTTGGACGATCTTTCTGCCTATCCGAGCTGCTACCCTTAGTTCTGCTGTTATCTTCTCGCTTTGCCTAGGGTTATCTTTGGATAATACCATTCTTTCTATCACAAATCTGTCATCCTCCAGCTTCATGTAGAGTTTAGCTCTATCCATCATCTCAATCATACACTTCAGATTGTGCTTGGTAAGACAGTCTTGAAATTGGTAATGGCGCAACCCCAAAGTAAACGCGTTTATTATGAGGTTGGTGTTGCAACCCTCAATACACGTCAACTCTTAGTTGAAGTGGTTCATGTACTGGTGCAATGACTCCTTTTTTTCTTGTCACAGAGCTAGTAAATAATCGGCCTCTTTCATCAACCTTGGGCAGGTTATGAATTGACGGATGAATTATCTCCCAACGTCGATGAGATAGAATTAGGCGGCAGCTTATACAACCATTCCAAAGCAGATCCTTTCAATGTGGTAGTGAAAGCTCTGCACAGCGTAGAGTTTCCTGCTCTATATAGAGCCGTGACATGTCTGAACTGGAAAGCATGGTCAACTAAGTCTGTCTTTCCATCCTATTTTTCGAACTTCATTAGGTTGAACTTATCTGAAAGTGGCACCTCTAATATGTCAGAGGTTAACGGCATCTTAGTTCCTTTCAATAGCATTTTTAGTTTATCCAAAGGCATATCTCTCTCCTCCTTATTTCTAGGCTACTGATGGGAATTGATGGTCTTGGCTAAGCTGAGCACTTTTCTTTCTACTAGTTGGTCACTACCACCTCCCTGGACAGTCTTTTCTCCCTGTGACGATGGTTCTAGAGATTCTTGGGATTCTACTTCTTCTCCCAAACCGTTGTTAACAGGAAAGGGTTGTTGTGTGTTTTTGGCAATCTGTTGCACAATCCACATAATTATGTTCACCATTTTTTATAGCTTCCCTGTTAGAGCATCGATCAGTGAATCAGTGGTTTTCACTTTTGGCGGAGGATCAACATAAACTTCTTCTGATGCTTCTATAGGAACCTCAGTACTAAATAGCAGCAGAACGTCGCTGCTTTGGCTTAGACCTACTACTCTTCCTTGTAATTGCCTCATCATTATGATGATAAGGTTTTTGTTCAGATTTCCCATAGACGATACCAAATGATGTTGCAAAAATCCCTAGCACGTGCAAAAGATTAAACACATGCCAAAAACCTTCACAACCTTCTTCTTTAACGTGCAAAACTGATTAGCTCTAAGGGACACCGATGTGGTGCCGGCCAAAGAACCTCCAACGTGAGAATAAGTTAGTCTGCTTTTTGGGTGAGAGATCAAGTTCTTGAATTGTAAAATTATATGTTGATACCTTTTCTTTATATAGACTTCTTTATTTGTGCCATTATGTTGGTGAGGTCACCTTCTCCACGATCATCTCCCAATTGCATGGGATATGGCGATGATCTCACCCACAATCAATTAATCTGTTGTAATTCTACTCATGACATAGGAGTCGTGAGAGTTCTTTGGCTTATTTATTCTTGGCCTTTCCACTATGAGTTCTACTTACCTATGATTGGGCCTCCTTATCAGGCCTTCTCTTGTTTAAGTATCGGGCCGTTACAGCCTCTTTTCTAGTGGGCTGGTGCATACAGCCCAGTATGATCACCGGCTTACTATTTGCGGGTCGAATTACTAACCCGACCCGACCCATCAAAGCTTTCAAGCTTCTATTAATCGTGGGCGACAATTTCTCTCATATAAGATCATAACTCGATTATCCCAGAATCATTTTTTGAAGATGGGTTGCACAATATGTGTTGTTCGTACTTTGTAAATGTTGGAACTAAAATTAGTTTTCTTGTTTAGCTCACATATTCTTGTCCTTATGAACTCTCGTACCATTGCCTCGCCTGTTGATAATAGCTGCCAATTAATGAATTAAAATTAGTTTTCTTGTTTAGCTCACATATTCTTGTCCTTTTGAACTCTTGTACCCCTACCTCGACTGTTGATGATAGCCACCGATTGATGAATTAGATGCCAAAAAAAAAAAAAAAATCCATGACTGTTACAGATACCCAAGAAGTTCCCTATAGAGATGTCAATGGCTCAGTTTCAGTCAAACCAAAACCAAATTCGTTACACGTATACCAAACCAAAATCGCTATTTTTTTTTAAACAGTTTTAAAACCGAACCATTTAACTTTATACAAAATTAAAACCACGAAACCATTTAAAAAAAATACAATTTTATCAAAAACAAAAAGGAAAAAAACTAAATTTGAGACCCCATGGACCGTTGTTTTTTATACCTAAACAAAAACATAACTAAAATATAAAACATATATTCTAAAAAAAAATTGATGTAGGGAAAATTCACGCCCACAGTATTTAGAGGCCGGTAAGGTAATGATGAGTTGGGTCTGGTAGTATAATCCAACCCGAAGGAAATTAATTGAAAGTTGTCCATGGTCCGACTATGCCAGTGGCCCAAATGGTGTAAAATTTCTCTATTAAGGGAGCCCAACACATTATAAAACAAGGTGATTCATAAAAAGCCCAACCATATTTGGGCTGATCCAAATAGAAGAAGGCCTCCTAATAGGGGCCTGATCACTAGCAGGTAAGACCAACAGGTGAAGGTCATTGAGCAGTTTTCTGAGAACCCCCATGATCCCATTCATGCAGAGGGGCATAACTATCTAACGCCTCATAATGGGATCATGGACAATATCTGTGAAGATGAAGAGGGGATCGTGGAGGGAGTGGTGACAATGAACGGGCTCTAAGGATAAATGGTTTATATATAAGGAAGACAAGTACCAGGTAATATATACTATTTTTTACATACATAAAGCTTTTTCACCATAAAAAAACTAACTTATTCTCATGTCTAAAGTTCTTTGTCCAACATCATACTAATGTCCCTTGGAGCTAACTGGTTTCATATGTTTAAATTGTAGGCTGTAAAAGTTTCTAGCACGTGAGGAACTATTCCACATGCTGGGGATTTTTTGGCAGTATCGTTTGGCACCGTCTATGGAAAATTAACAAAAAGAAGTTCACTATTGAGATGATACAATTACGATCAAGAGCACAGGTCCCATTCAAGGGAGTAAAGTGAAATCCCATCGCATGCAAACACTGAAGCACATATGGAAGCTTCAGAAAGAGTACACACCATTCTTCCCCCTGAGGTACAGACCACAGACCCAAGAATTGATGTGTTAAAGAAGAATATTGTTGCGATGGAAGGCATGCTGAAATGGATGGCCCAACAGATCGCGGGGAATGTTCAGTAGCCTCCTCCTATCAATAATGACTTTGGAGAGTAAGAAGAGT
This sequence comes from Eucommia ulmoides, assembly GCA_016647705.1. Taxonomy (NCBI): domain Eukaryota; kingdom Viridiplantae; phylum Streptophyta; class Magnoliopsida; order Garryales; family Eucommiaceae; genus Eucommia; species Eucommia ulmoides. Next base: position 19,562,539 of record CM028335.1, on the reverse strand, counting down.
CACTAGAGTCTCTAGACCCTTCACAAGAAAGACGAGCTATTCAGAGGGATATAAGCAACCACCAAGGTGAGAAATGGCTACTCAGCCAAACTGAGGCAGTAGATTGTCACCAGCAACGTGGTGTTCTAGGGGAGATAGACCTGTCGATTGATGAGCTGGAGACATTGTTGAAAGGAACTAAGATGCCATTCACCTCAGACATCCTAGAAGCACTGTTGTCAGACAAATTCGACCCAACTAAGTTTGAGAAATATGATGGGAAGACGGACCCGATTGACTATATTCACCAATTCAGGTATTTGATGGAACTCTATGGAATAGGTAATTTTGCACTTTACAGAGCTTTGGCGATTACCCTAAAAAGATTAGCCGTAGAATGGTTACACACGCTACAACCCAACTCAATTTTTTTCTTTTATAGACTTCGAGAAATAGTTCATTGGCCAGTTTATCTTGTGCCAAAAGTTGATGAAAGACGTTGATTACCTATTAGCCTTACGACAGGAAAAAGGGAAATCATTGCACTGGTACATGAATCTCTTTAATGAGGAATTAACATGCATTAAGGATTGTGAATCCAACCTTATCATAAATTCATTTACCTCGAGATTGTGACAAGGCCAATTCCAAGATTCTCTTATAAAGCACACCTCGAAGACCATAACTGAGCTGATAGAGAAAGCAAAGCCTTATAAGAAATTGGAAGACGTCAGGTATACGACGAAAGGTAGAGTACCAATAAAAGATAACTCTATATCCAATGAGAAAGACAACCAAAGAATAAAGAGAAGTACCTTGGACAGGCAGAGAGAACGTCCTAGAACCTCAGTAACAAGAGTAGGGGTACGACAGGGGCCAAACCTTCCAGGCTTACGAATGCTGATCTCTAGAATCCTTCATGAGATCAGATCATCTGAGGTCAAGCATTGGCCTCCTAAAATCCCAATGAAATATAATAGGAAGAATAAGGCCAAGTACTACGAGTTCCATAAAGATCATGGACATGGTACTGATGACTATTGGGAACTTTAAAAGAAGATCAAATAGTTTATTGATATGGGACGGTTATGTGGATATTTACAGGAGCATACAAGGAAAAAAAGAGGTCGAGGAGCTAAATTCATCCAGAGAACCGCAACAAAGAAAGGAAAAACAATGGCCCAAGAAGGACTCGTGGAGTCATCTACATGATAAATGCAGTTGGTCCCTTCACTAGAGAGATGAACTGTGAATGGAAGAATAAGGTCTATGAGGCAGTGATGGAACGATGCTACAGGAAGCAATATCTTTAACTGACAAAACTGGACTAGTAATCACGTTCAATGATGAGGATTGTAAAGGCGCAGCTCACCCTCATGATGACGCCTTAGTAATAACACTCTAGATCTCCAGCTTTGAGGTGAGAAGAATTATGATTGACACGAGCAGTTTTGCAAACATCATCTTCATTAACATGCTCAATCAGATGGGTGTCCCTAACTCAGATATTAGGTCAACCCAAATGGTAATAGTTGGATTTAATGGTGATTTGAGCTCTCCTAAGAGGAAGATCGCCTTATCTGTCATAGTAAACAAAGATGAGGGTGGATTCACCAAGGTTACGGAGTTCATGGTAATAAATTCCACGTCCCCATACAATGCCATCTTGGGACGACCTTGGCTCCATGCAATGGGGGTCATAGCATCGACGCTTCATCAGTGTATTAAGTATGTGAAAGACGGCAAGATGGCTACATCCGATGAGACCAAGTAATGTCCAAACAATATTTTGTGATAGCTATGATGGGAAAGAAGGCTATCCAATAGCAATTAAAGCAGAAGCTCGTTGGAGCTCAAATCAACAGCCTGGCTCAAGAGATCGATAATTTTCGAGAACATCTCGATATTCTTCAACCAGCTGAGCAGATACGAGAAGTAACTTTCAATCAAAGGATAAAGAGGTTAATGATAAGCATGTTCCTAAGCAAATTCGAAGAGGAAAAACTCATACAGTTGCTAGAAAGAAGTCTGGACCTATTCGTTTGCGCACCAAAAGATATGAAAGGAATCAGCCCTGAGATGGTCATTCATCGGCTCAATATCTCGAGATATTACCCCCCCCCAGTAAGGCAGAAGAAAAGGATGTTCAGCCCAGAAAAGAAAGAAGTGATAGAATCAGAAGTACAGAAGCTGCTCAGAATAGGGCATATAAAAGAGTTGATTTACCCAAAGTGGCAAACCAATCTAGTGTTGGTCAAAAAGAAGAATGAAAAATAGAGAATGTGTGTAGACTTTATTAACCTTAACCAGGCTACCCAAAGGATTGTTATCCGATGCCTAGAATATACCAAATAATAGATGCAACAGTTGGGTACGAGTTGTTTTCCATGATGGATACTTATTCAGGATATAATCAAATCTGGATGAACTACCAGGACAAGGAAGAAACAACCTTCATCACCCCCAGAGGTACATTCTATTATAGAATAATGCCTTTTGATTTAAGAAATGCAGGGGCAACGTATCAACGACTGGTAAATTGCATATTCTAAGAACAAAATGGGACTACCATGGAGGTCTACATAGATGATATGCTAGTCAAGAGTTCCAAGAAGGAGGATCACTTAGAGCATCTAGAGGAAGCTTACATAATCTTACGAAAGTACAATATGAAGTTGAATCCTAAAAAGTGCGCATTTGGTGTGATGTCAGGCAAATTCTTAGGCTTTGTGGCAAATACGATGGGAATTATGGTCGACTCCAGGAAAATAGAGGTTGTCCGAAATATGAATTCCCCTACAATGATGCATGTGGTCCAGGTATTGACGAGAACATTGGTTGCACTAAACACGTTCATCTCCAAGTTTACAAATAAATGTGCTCTTTACTTCAAAATTTTGAGAGAGAGTAAGAACTTTTGATGGGACGAAGCTAGTGAACGAGCTTTGCAATCCATCAAGGACTACATAGGCTCTGTCAAAACTTTAGCCAAGGTCTATCCTAGAAATGAACTCTACCTATACCTAGACGTTACCATAGTTGTTTCTGCTACAATACTGAGTTGGAAAAACTTTCTCTGGCCCTGGTAACTTCAGTTCGAAAGCTGAGGCCTTACTTCCAAGCACATGCAATCAATGTGCTGACTTCATACCAACTCAGAGTAATGATACACAAACTAGAATCCTCAAGTCGTCTTATGAAATAGGCGATAGAAAATAGAGAATTTTACATTACATTCAAGCCTAGAACAACAATCAAAGGCCAACTGTTGGCCGACATCATTGTTGAGGTGACACCTCCATAAAAAGCAACTATAGAGGACGGGGAGTGTTCGTTGACACTAGTAGAGCTATGGAAGTTGTAGGTTGATGGGGCATCAAACGTGAAAGGATGTAGAGTTGGAATAATCCTAGAGACCCAAAAGGTGATCAACCCGAGAGGGTTGTATAGATCGCATTCCAAGTATCCAATAATGAGGCAGAGTATGATCCTAGGTCTGACATTAGCAAAGGGGTTGGGAGCCCATAACGTGGAAGTAAGGTTAGATTCACAGCTAGTGGTGAATCAAATAAACGGACCATACTTGGTCAACTAAGGGAGGTTACGCCTCTACATGGAGAAAGTAAAAGAATTGATGACGATATTTTGTAGTTGCAATATCAAAGCCATTCTGAGGACCGAAAATAAGAAAGTAGATGTGTTATCAATTCTGGCATCATCTTTTGGTTTAGATCAGCAATCCAAGGTGGTGGATTATTTGGAGCAGCCATCTCTACCAACTCTTATCGACTTTTGTGCCTGTATTGGAGAGTTGGAACAAGAAGAATATTAGAGAGCTCCACCAGTTCATTACCTCAGAGAAGAAACGTTACTAGATGACGAAGAATCAACTCAAAATATTTTGTATATGGTGTCAAGGTACATCATGATGGATGACAAGTTATACTGAAGGTCGTTCACACAGCCGTTGTTGCTTTGCTTGGGACCAAAGGAAGCTACCTATATACTACAAGAAATTCATGAAAGAGTTTGTAGAAACCATCAAGGAGGACGAACTTGGCACACGAGGCACTTATGATTGGTTATTATTGGCCAACGATGTGCAATGATGCACAGGAGTATGTCAAGAAATGTGACAAATGCCAACGGTTCTCTAACGACATCCAGGTTTCATCCTATATGCAAACATTTATCCATAGTCCATGGCCTTTTGATTAATTGGGAATGGATGTCCTAGGGCCATTTACCCCGGAACCTAAAAATAAAAAGCATTTACTTGTGGTAATTAATTACTTTATTAAATAGGTGGAAGCTGATGCATTTGTGTCTGTAGGCGAAAACGAAGTCAAAAACTTCCTTTGGAAGCTAGTAATCTGTCGTTTTGGTATTCTGGCAGTGCTGATATCTGATAATGGAACCTCATTCACTGGGGAAAGGTTGTATAGATATGTAATGAACTGAAGATATATTATCGGACGTCAAGCCCAACCTATCCCCAAGTAAATGAACAAGCAGAGGTCACTAATCGGTCCATCAAGGAACTGCTCAAAAAGCGATTGGATGATGCTAAAGAAAAATAAATGGAAGAGCTACCAACAATTTTGTAGTCTTACCGTACTACTTCAAGAATAATTATTAGGAAAACGCCATATTCCATAAAGTATGGAACAGAAACAGTGGTTCCAACGAAGATCGGATTACCTTCAAGACGTGATAACATAGTCAATCTTGTAGAAAACAAGGATGCAATGTGCCAAGAGTTGGACCACCTAGAGGAGAAACGAAGTCAAGCAACATTGAGAATAGGAGCTTATAAATCAAGGATGGCAAGGACATTCAACCATGCAGTATGCCCAAGGTACTTTTCAGTAGGAGAGCTGGTGCTTCGAAGAGTAATGCCACATTGTCTAGAGGCTCGGTTAGGGACACTGGTTGGAAGACCTAGATGGCGTATCAATTCCACGTCCAAGGAACATAGCACATTTGCGAAAATATTTTGTGTAAGTTTCTTGTTTTTTGTTTTGTGGGTTTTCTTTAAAGACTTTGAAGAATAATTATTTGTTGTTTTGATTGTTACTCTTTGAATGAGGAACAAAGCTATTTATTTTTATAACGAAGTTTCAATAAATGATCAACCCTATACCTAAGACGACAAAAGGTCTAAAACTGAGCTGCTCAGATCAGTTCATCAAATAAACCGAGCTACTGAGATCAGTTCGTCAAATAAACCAGTCTGCTCAGATTAATTTGTCTAATAAATTGAGTTGCTCAGATTAATTTGTCAAATAAACCAAGCTGCTCATATTAGTTAGTCAAATAAACTGAGCTACTCAAATCAGTTAGTTAAATAAACTGAGCTACTCAAATCAGCTCGTCAAATAAATAATTGGTAACAAATCACCAAATTTTAAAACTTACACCAAGCTGCTCAAATCAGTTTGTTAAGGGAACCAAGTTGTTTATACCAGTTCATCCAAAAACTTATTAGTGACAAGTCATCAAGTTTCAAATTGGTAAGCAAACTATTCCAATCAGGTTGTCAAAACTTTGCTGATAACGGTTCCCTATTTTTCGAAATATATAAAAGCTGAATTTTGGAATGGAAAACACAACCGTTGGGGGTAAATAGATCCTGTAAACCAATGCAATCCATAACCTATTTATTGCTAAAATTTGTAATGGATGAGGGCAGGAGGTATATAGACGTATATAGTTAATGCTCCATATTTATTCTTAAACGTTATTTTTGAAAATCCAGTACTCCATATGTGAACAGTTAATGTTCCATATTTATTCTTAGTTAATTACGATGTGAGCATTATTCTTGAAATTTCATTCGACTCGAAATTTTATTCAACACGTTCATCCTCGCTCACAACATATGAAACCCAACAATTTTTATATATTATACTACATAAAAACAATGGGTCCATTACAATCCAAAAACAAAGAAAGGTACATTACATCTTTCATCTAACATGACTACATTTTTCATCCAATATAAATCAAATTTTACTATCACACGAATCCTTCCAATGAGAATTTCTCTTTCGTCTTGTTCTATTACATTCTTCTCAATATATTGCTCTTTTCCAATCTTGAACTTATCATTTCTTACCATGGAGTCATGGAGTTAGTGTAGACCTGAACATGTGTCTGGACTTTAATCCTGACTGAATGAATAACGTACGGAAGATGAGCATTACATATTTGATGGAGTCATTGTAAGAGCTTATTTAGTGACTAATAAGCCCGTACTATTCAAAAAATGCTCTTGAGACTTGTTTTTTTAAATAAAAAAAATAAGAAAAGATTAAAAAATGGTCTAAAACTTCTTCTTCGTTAAATTGGGGCTGAAAGGGCTGGAGCTACTCTGACCCAAGAGAAGGCATAGGATCTAAGTCCTCGGAGTCTGAGTTCGAGTAGTAGAATTATGTTCTTTATACTGGTTCAACACTCGAATCAAGGATCATATCTTCTCCTTTTTCGCATCATTCTTCTCCCAAAGTTTGTTCCCTCTCGTCTTCAATAAGCCACTATAGATCACATGAAAATGGACTTGGGCCCGAGGCTCGTTGATCTCCTTTTTAGCCATCCTCAGATGACCTCGGAGCTCGTGGAGTTGGGATATCGCACAGAAATGGGCGATATCTAAGGAAGCAAAGAGTGCACAGGCGTCTTCGATATCATGAAGCCAATAGTGCTCTTCGTCGAGAGTCTTGGCCATCATCATGAGCTCTCGAAAGCGATACCCCAGCTTCACCTCCTTTTTTCTCTCTGAACAGTGTCAAAAGATATCAGAGGCTGATGATGAATAAGGTCATAACTGATATAAGACAGAAGAAAATAGAAGGGAGAAAAGGAAAAAGACGAAAAATAGAAGAAGAAGAAGAAGAAGAAGAAGAAGAAGAAGAAGAAAAAACGTGTAGAAATCTCAAGAAGGTTTATCTTTAAATAACCAAACCAGTGTTCATAAAATAAAATAAAAAATAAAAAGGATGAAACCAAATCATCAAAATATTTATGACAAATGAAATAAAACAACAGCAACGAATATCGAGATAAAAGCAATGGTTTCCAAGACCAAATACAGTGGATGTTTAAAGCAAGTTATAATTACAAAGTCTCATGATTACAAAACTGATAAAGATAAGAAATTGAAAAGATAACCAAATAATCAAATAATGCTCAGATGATCTGCATTATCTGGCAGATGTGCGACATTGAGTTTAGCAGACACCAAGGTTGATTCATTGGGCATGGTCCGAGCTTAGTCAAAGGTGAGTTGAGTTGGGTCAAAGGAAGGCTAATCTGAGGGTTGCGTTGTAGATGACTCATTGAGAGTTAGAACTATTGGAAGAAGAGGTGGATCTGCCACAACAAGACCTAATAGCTCTGCACTTAGCAGCTCTGCAGAAGCAGAGCATGGTTCATCTTCATCTTTGGACACCAACTGGTTCAGGAATGCAAGGTTTAGCTTAGGATTTTTTTTACACTTGCGTCTGATAGTATTTGAAGCCAACCAGTTGAATACTCCCCTTGAGTAAGTCAAAGTGCTAAAAAAACTGTATGATCCCGTCTTCGTGCTTGGCTTTCTTCTGCTCCACTACCGCGGATAGCTCTACTATTGTATTTACCTGGTCAGCTGACTTTACTTCTAGAGCTACACTCCTGAGCTTCTCAGAACTCAGCTCATTAGAGATCAGTTTTTTCCTCTTTCAAGATGGTGGAGGGCATCAACTTTACATCCAACTCGGTCTTCGTTAGATGAAGCTCGGATTGTTGTTTGTTGAGCTTCTCTGTTAGTAAAGAGTTATTAATTGATAGTCTGCCACTTGCAGTCAGAAGCCTGGTGTTCTCATTGATCAAGACGTGATTACTGTTTTGGAGAAACTCACATTGAGCACAGGCGGCTCGTAGGTCGGACTTAGATTTTTCTTTGGAAGACCTCTCCAGTGCCAATTCAATTTCAAGGGAAACCCTCCTATTCTGAAGAGCTCTGAGATCTTTTTCTAGCCGGCTGGACTCTATCAGCTGGTGTATGAGTTGGGTGTCCAGTTCAACTGTATCATCCAAACTGCTGGTCAAGGCAGAGGACAGGTGGATGCTTTGTAATATGGATACATTTTTTCAGAATCTTTTGCAGCACATCAAAAAACATGTACAAATGTTTATTAAAAGAAAAATCAGGAGAGGTAAACAAAATAACAAAGACTACCTCAAGGAGTGCATAAAGAAGAGTTTGAAATAACTATGTCCGGCTACGTTTTTCAATTTTAGAATGGATTTTATCCCAGGACTACTTGAAGAGGGTCCAAAATAGTATTATTGAATATCTCTTAACGAGTCAGGACTGATGGATGTACCTCTTTTAGCAGATGACACATTTGCTCTCAAGAAATCCCTGGCAATCTCGGGGATGTAGATGTGCCAAGGCTAGATGCTGACGATGATGGAGGAGGTTGAAAGGAGACTGTTGTAGCCTTGGAGACTCGAATAATAAGGGTCTCAGCTGCTTGAGTAACCAATTCCAACCCATGAATTTTAGTAGGGATAGTGTTGGCCCAGAGATTGATCCAAGGGGGGTGAATTAGATATATAAAACTTTTCGTGCAATCTTTCTACTAAAATCTCAAATCAAACTTGTTAGTTCTTGTGTATATGTGTGCAGCGGAATAATCAATCAAATCAAAATAATCAAAGTAAAGAGTAAGGGATAGAGACAATCAAACCACAAGACACAAGGGATTTATAATAGTTCGGCAAGACCTTCTTGCCTAGTCTACTCCTCCGCGCTCCCAACAGAGAGTTCTAGTTCACTTATCTTTAATCTTCTTATGGATGAAGATTAAACCGTTTACAATCTTCTTACGGGTGAAGATCAAACCATTTACAACCTTTCACTCTTCTTACGGGTAAAGAGAGACCTTTCACAATCTTCTTACGGGTGAACATCAATTCATTCCACGTGATCTTCTTTCCGGCGAGATCGGTCCGTCACCACCAAAGGCCCTTTATTTGGTCTTCTTCAACTTCTTCACAAGTTGATGTTGATGTAGTGATGTTGAGGATCTTCCTTGCTTAGATGTTTATATGAAGTACAATCTCTCAATACAACACTCAAAATGGTTTTGCAATCTAACTTACAAAACTGACCTTAGAGCTCTAAACACTCTCTATAAATATTACAACACTTTGACTCACTAGTGTTTAGTGCTTCTCACAAATATCACTTAAAAAAAGATAGATAAACTTTAAGTACAAGAGTGATCAATAAGTATAATAATCAAATATATGGTGTAAAATAATATCACTTAGTAATATAGCTCTTTGAACCACTTTTTGTATGATTGATCTTTGTAGCTCACTTTTTTGATACTTGGATAAATGGTTGATTTTCTCCAGCAATCTTCTCTCCTTATATAGATGTAGAGAATGTAGGAGGATATCACACTTAAAGAGCTTGAAAGCAAAGTAACCATTTGGAAATTCTCTTCAAATTTCAAGATTCAAAATGCATAGGCTCCTCTCCATTATCTCTGCAGATTTGTCAAGATTCTTTTTTCTATTTCCAACCTCATTTAATGCTAGATAGTATAATTAAATGTAAAGGACCCATAGTCCATTCATGTCTTTGAGGTAGTGAAAAATTACAGTCATATATCACATAGACAATGTATATAATTGAGTATGGGTGGTAATAACGATTGTAGACAAAACATAATAGAGTTATTCAAAGTTGGGTAGGAATCATTTAATGTAAGGCTCCTCAACTTTGAAATATGCAGCAAGTTTGCTCAAGATAAGATGCCATTCACATTTGTGAAAGACAGGGCATGGGTTTGCATTAAATAAGTTACCCTACCACTAAGTCAAAATAATATCTTTGTATTCCCACTTGGTTGTCTTGACAAATTCAGATCTTTATACTTGTATTTTTATATGATTATGAATTTGATAATTCATATAAATAATTTATAATGTATATCATATATTTATACAATCCAATTATGCACATACAAGCATTTAAAGCATTTGAACACTTAGAATTCATTTAGCATGATGAAAATAGAATTTTCATACCCTTTGAGCTAATTTGTCAATTAATCATAGATGTAATGATGAACATATCAATTGATCATAAATATATCATTTATACATGTTAAACTAACATCCCATAATATTATTTGAACATTCCAATCAAGATTTGATATGCAAATCCAAGTTTGAGTTCATGACCAAAAAGCTGTGAAAGTTGTTCTTAAACCTTCGAAATGGTTTTAATCTAATTGATTCAATCCAATGATGATTTGATCAAATTGAATATTTTTCATAATACTAGACATCTTAAATAAGGTATTCAAACATTCAAGGCTCATCAAAAATAAGTTAAGATAGATCAAAGATCAGACCGAAAATAGAGTAGGAAAGAGAAAGTCTACTGACTTGTTGATCAAAAAGCTACTTTGAAAATCAATGATAGGTCCAAATTATTCCTAATAGACATATGATTAAAGGCAATTGAGTTAGCTATCCATAGAAAAAGGAATCACCTAATTTGGACTCCAAATGAGTAAGATATGGCCATTTGAGTGAACAAAGGTATGTGCAGATTTTTCTGCTGGAACCTTCTATTTGAAGATAGTCGACTATTTTACCTAAATGTAGTCGACTAATTGTGGTGTAACTTCAGCCCAAGTGTCATTTTCGTCCATTCTTGGTTTTTTACCTCAGTCCATGATCATTTACTATTCAAAACACTTTTAGAATATTGTTTTGATGATATTTAAAGTGTTTTCATATTGAGATCATGCAATGTACTATATGATCACATAGAATTCAAGTTTAAGCAATTTAAGAATATTTGTGATCAAATAGTTAATTTCTCATATATACATGTATTGATCAAATCAATGACACGTATTGTGATATATAAGCATATTGGACATGTCAGAATCAATATATCACAATTGTATACATATATTGATCATATTATCATTGTAAGCATATATTGTTCATGTAATGCATGCAAGGTGTGTCTTGAACACATCATATCATGATATAAATATAAATTGAGTATATTAGATCAAATATATCATGTTGTTATTGTATAATAACTATTCTTAGCATGTTATATCAAGCAATGCATACAACGTATCTTTTGATCACATTGAAAACAAATTTTCTCATATTAAGCATACTGTGATCAAGATGTGAATTTAACAAATAATTATGTATTGGACAATCCAATCACATGTATCATGATATAATCAAAAATAATGTATATGTTTAAATTATAATATCATGAATATATGCAGTCTCAGTATGTGCATGCATCCTAATGAGCCAAAGTTCATAATCCTTTCGAGAGTAACATCGTATAGACTTAATCTAATTAATTTAATCTTACCTAAGTCTTGCACTCTTGAAATCGTGATTATACCTACATTTCACAGTTAAAATTTTATTGTGGTTAGCACACGCAATGTATAATTGAATCTTAATACCTGCACTTAAGATATCACATTGATTAGTACACTCGAGGTATGATTCAATCAAAATATATTGAAACATATAATTTATGTCTAATGCGACATCATAATATCACTAATATTGACATCATCAAAAAACATATATCAACATATAGGAATGGACACTACTCCACGTCGCCTTCTGCTCAGAGGTTGCGAATCGTCAGCGTCTAGCGATGTGAGAATGACGGACTAAGTTGCTGGAAGCTGAGAAGGTTTGGGAGGAACCACAACCAGCTGAGGTACAGTGATAGACCTGGATGATTATAAGGTTTTCTTGGGCACTCTCTTTCATTTTCCCAATGCTAAATCGTGTAATTGGTTGACCTGAGACTTATCTATCTTTGGAGGCACGAAGGGTTTGTAAATGAGCTCTTGGTAGGGTCGATTTTCTGGCATCAAGAGTGTCTCCAATTGATCAATAACCTTTGATGTTAGACGAAATATTGAGTAAGCACTTTTACCTATGCAATGCAATTTGTAAAGAGGTGAGAATACAATAGAAGAAAAAACAGTAAATTAAGGTCAGAAACTACAAAAATAGGAAGAGAAAATTACTCGGGAAAATGAAATGTCACAATACAAATGGGGGCTTCTCTATCTCCTCGGAGGAAAATTCTCATTTTTCCTTGAAGAATAGATAACAACTATTCCAATCCTTTACGGCAGAAGGAATGTCAGTGAAGAAGGAGTATTGTTTGATGGCGGAATAGTAGAACCTCCTAGTGTCTTGGTGGAATTCAAGAAAGCACACACTCCTTACCATTGATATGGTTAAAGAAACGCTATTCAACTAAGAGTGTAACGACCTGGTTTCCCAAGGTTGCTACTCAGTTTCTCCTAAGGAGATATAGAACCAAAAGACATACCAATCTACCACCATGCTTCCGCTGCGCCACTCTGATAAAATAATAATAATAATATATTTTTCCAATTTAAAATTTTAACTTTTATACAAAGTTGTCTATTTTATAACAAGATTACAAAAATATTTCAATCACTTACTCCCAACAATTATCCTGACAGCCTCCAAAATAAAACTCACTACCTCATCTGACTCTACTAAGCGCCAGTAGTGGACCCATCTCTATCCGTGGCATCTGAGACCAAATATTTTATCGGTGTACTATCTTCATAATATAAAAATAATTTATGGATCAAACATAATATAAATATAACCGCATACCGAGCCAAAATAGCATTCCACAACAATTCTTGTAATAAGATAATGCATTTAAATCAATCAATCAAATTATTTTGATATATAATAAAATACCGCACACATATTTTCCTACTAACCCTAGGATCATTTCACCTCACGATCGAAAGTTATGAAGGTATCGTAACCTGTACAACTGTGCCATCTAAGGTACCTATCAGTACCAGAGCCATTTAATATCTCTAATGGTAAGAGCAACCATCTTGCAGGACTTGCCTGACAGGTAACAACATATTTCCACCCTGCAGGACTTGCTTGACAGGTAACAACATATATTCAACTTGCAGAACTTGCCTGACAGGTAACAACATATGTCCACCCTGCAGGACTTATCTGGTAGGTAACAACATATATCCACATCTCGCAAGACATGCCTTCCTAACGAGAAGACAATTATGGTATAGTCGAATAATAAAAACCACTGTCCATGTTTAAAACTTACTCGATCCACATAAGTTGTAAAACCATCCATTTTAATAAATATTTTATTTTCATAATTTATAAAAAATATAATTTTTTAATTTATATAGAAGACAGTACACTCACCTCAATTTTTGAGCTACTAAATATACCATCGTCGTAACGCAGACGTGGTCGGCGTCACTTGTGAACCTAAAAATGAAATGACCTAAACTAAGAATTTATTTAAAACAAATCTAATATGCAATGCGTAACCCTAAAATGTAATCTCTCCCATTCCCAAATTTCTTGATTATACGGACTTGTTAAATGCCTAATTTTTTAAGCTAATAGTAACTATCCAAAAATTATTATAGCAACGATTACAAATTTCTTCCTATTAATAATTTATGCCACAGAAAAATATTAATTGACTGCTAATAATATTACTAATCAATTAAATACTAAAATTATCATTTTAATAAAAATTTAGAATTTCTACCATAAATTAAATTTTTTACAATTTAAATATGTTTATATATATATATATATATGAAACTTATCCATATTTATATATATATTTTTATATATATATTTTTTATTTCTTGGGTTTCAACTACTATATATCTATATAATAAATCAGCTCATTTACATTCACAGCCGTCCGATGTCTCTGGATATTCGTAACCGTTGGATGTCTCTAGATATATACAATATATATATACAATATCTTATCCAAGGGCCATCAAATATTTGTAGCCTTAGGATCAATCATCATCAACAGTTGTGATTACATCTTCCCACTAGCCCTAATCATTTTCAAACCCATTTCAAATTTCAAATCCGTCTCTCTCTCTCCTCTCCCCATGTATTCTCTCACGACCTCCAAACCCATCTCCCTCTCAACGATCTCCCTAAATTTATGGCAATCGCCGTCGTCGTCGTCGCCATCTCCATCGCCACCGACATATCCTCCATCGCCAGCCTCTGTCTCCATCTCGCTCGCCATCGACAACCGCTACCACCATCGCAGTAGCCGTCGCCGTCGATTTGGTCAGATCTGAGGTCAACTTGGCCGGATCACGATGGCCATGGCCGGCGGTGGTCGGATCTGGATGTGATGGCTGGCACCGGTCGGATCTGGATGGCATTGGTAGGAACTGGACGGCGTATGACGGTGTGCGGCCGGATCTGGACGGCGTACGACGGTGGTCGAATCTGGACGATCTCGATTTCTCACCTCCACCACCTCGGTTTCAACTCCACCAACAATCGACCTCTGCTTATTGCCGGACCTGCCGATATACAGGTACTCACTTTATCTCCATTGTCATAGCTTCGATTTTGGCTTCCATTTCGGCGACGCGTTGAGTTAGCCTCCGAGCCATTGTCCTGAACCGGTTTAGGCAAACCCCGTTTATTGTTTCTAACCCTAGCTATGGTTTCTTCGTTTGAATCTTCGGTCCCGTGAGCCAAAGTTGTCCTGAACCGGTTAAGGCTCCGTTTGTAGCCAAAGTTTTTTGTTTTGGGTTTTTTGGAACAAAAACACTAAACAAAGAGCACTTTAAATTCAAAATCATTTCTTTGAATCCTGACACTTTTTTTTTTTTCAACCTCGAAATCTGATAATTGTTTTTATTTTTTCCTTTTGCTAGATCAAGGCAAAAAACACTTTGATACAAATGGTTGCTGCAGATTGGGTAAGATCGGTTCCTGTTTCTGTCCTGTTCCTGTTACTGTTTCTGTTATGTTGCTGTTGCTATTCCTGTTTCCATTTGTTGATTGTTTCTGTTCCATGTTTATGTTTCTGTTTATGTTCCCTGTTTCTGTTTCTGTTTTTTGTTAGTAAATGTGAATCATTAAAATGGTGAAATAGCACCGTTCCACCATTGTATTGGGTTTCTGTTTCCATTTGTTGATTGTTTATGTTCCCTGTTTGTGTTTCTGTTTCTATTCCCTATTTCTGTTTCTGTTTTTTGTTAGTATGTAGATTTTGTTTAGTTTAAAACCGGAAATGGAAATGAACAGATATTTGAAACTAGGCAAGCTCTTCAATCACAGGGATGGAAATATGAAATGCAGGTGAGAAAGTCGAGTTTTAATCCTATGGATATGCTTAAGCCCTGTTTGGTTGGTGTTTCTATTCCCAGATTTTTGTTTCTGTCCTCAACTTTCTGTTATGTTCCCAGATTTTGTTTCTGTTCTGCTTCTAGCTTTTTATAACAAATTTCTGTTATGTTCCCAGATTTTAGTTCATGTTCCAAATTTTCAGGGAGCAGAGACAGAAATCCGGGATTAGAAAAACAATTCCCTTTTTTGTTTAAAAAAATCGCGATATTTATAGGTGTCGATGTTGGAAATATACAACGAAACTATACGTGATTTGTTATCAACGAATCGATCAGAGAATTGTGTTTCGGGGAAGCAGTATTCAATCAAGCACGACCTGAATGGAAACACCCATGTTTCTGATCTAACCATTGTCGATGTTCGCAGTAGTAAAGAGGTTGCATTTCTGTTAGAACGGGCTGCACAAAGCAGGTATATTCAACTTTTATTTTCCATGCATTTTCTTTTTTCAGATTCATGAACGAACAGTCTTCTAGAAGCCACTTCGTTTTCACTCTACGAATATCGGGCGTTAATGAGGTATGCGATAAACTCTTCGTTTGTTTTAGGTAGCGTTTGGTTTCATGGGATTGGAATTAGAAATTAACACACGGTGAACATGTTTCTGTTTTCTAATTTCTAATTTCTGTTTCTAATTTTTAGGGCCTGTTGAGGTTCAAAGGGGGGGCTCCCCCTCCCCCCCTTATTAAGTGACTGGTGGTGGTAGTAGTACCTTCAAATGGCTACATAATTGATTGAGAGATCAATTGTGATGCCCCCTTCTCTCTAAAGTTGTTTTCACTCTTCATCTTTTTTCTCTTTGGCACATGATGTGCTTCTGAAAAAACAAAAATAGAGTTGGGGAACAAAATCTAATGGATTCAAGTTGTTCAATTGGGGATGAAACAGGAACCCATTTGGATGATCATGATTTAAAGTTTTGAGGAGATTCTTCAATTAATGTGGAATGTTTTTTTTTTTTTTTAACAGTAAAAACGGTGAAGTTTTTTCATGATTGAGGAATCCGAAGGTATGTATGGTCTACTTTCCGTTTCGAAAGATTTTAATGTCTATGTTTTATAAATAA
The DNA here is from genome assembly GCA_016647705.1 of Eucommia ulmoides. Taxonomy (NCBI): domain Eukaryota; kingdom Viridiplantae; phylum Streptophyta; class Magnoliopsida; order Garryales; family Eucommiaceae; genus Eucommia; species Eucommia ulmoides. The sequence continues at coordinate 19,546,215 of CM028335.1, read as the reverse complement.
TGATATTTGTAAAGATTTTAGTTTTTTTTCTCATTGGGAATAAATAATGTGGGAAATGGTGTTTGTTCTCGATTGTTAGTTTTCAATTGTTATTGTTAGGGATGTTCAAATGAAATAGGTGTGAAATGTTGTATAAATAGAGGAGATTATGTCAAAAAAATTTTGTATATAATATATATATATATATATATATATATATATATATATATATATATATATATATATGTATGTATTTTGTTTTACACCCGTGCCTTTAGGCAAATCTATATGTTTTAGATTTAATTATATTTTTGGTTGGGAAGGAATGGTTGGGAACAGTTGTCCAGAAGTAGTTAACCAGAAACAGTCCATTAATAATTAAATCTAATATAATTGCAATGATTTTTGATACACTAGCATATAACCATAAATGACAGAAACCCTAAAATACCCTAAATTGTTTTTGTTTACTATTTCTGTACCCATTTCTGTTTCTGTTTCTTTACTGTTTCTGTTCCCATTTCTGTTTCAGTCCTAAAATATCAAACTAAAAAAGTAACGTCGCATTTGGTTTTTGTTTTTGTTTCTGTTTCTGTTTATGAATCGTAAAAGATTGATCCGAAAAAAAAAAAAATCAAGGTAGCATTTGGTTTCTGTTTTTGTTTTTGTTTTTTGTTTACTGTTTCTATTCCCATTTCTGTTTTTTTGTTTACTGTTTCTGTTCCTATTTCTGTTTCTGTTCCCATTTCTGTTTCAGTCCTAAAATATCAAACTAAAAAAGTAACGTCGCATTTGGTTTCTGTTTCTGTTTATGAATCGTAAAAGATTGATCCGAAAAAAAAAACCAAGGTAGCATTTGGTTTCTGTTTTTGTTTCTGTTTTTTGTTTACTGTTTCTGTTCCCATTTCTGTTTTTTTGTTTTTTTGTTTACTGTTTCTGTTCCCATTTCTGTTTCTGTTTCTTTACTATTTCTATTCCCATTTCTGTTTCAGTCCTAAAATATCAAACTAAAAAAGTAACGTCGCATTTGGTTTCTGTTTATGAATCATAAAAGATTGATCCGAAAAAAAAACCAAGGTAGCATTTGGTTTCTGTTTTTGTTTTTTGTTTACTGTTTCTGTTCCCATTTCTGTTTTTTTGTTTTTTTGTTTACTGTTTCTGCTTCTGTTCCCATTTACTGTTTCTGTTTCTGTTCCCATTTCTGTTTACTGTTTTTGTTATTGTTTTCAGTGATGGAGCGGCTTGGTTTTTAGGTTTGCTAATCACGGAGATGGAATCGGTGATAGCTAATTGGACGATTTCTTCAGTTGGCGACAGGTAATTGGACGATCTAGGGTTTTCTTCAATTTGATGGTTTTTCATTTCAGTTTTGTTTAATTGTGACTGAATTTAATTAAATTCATGCTTAATTTTACTGAACTTTTTGAGGATATACCATCGAATTGGAATCGGTGATAGCTAATTTTTCAGGTATGTTTCGACCCCCATTCTTCTCTTTTGCCCCCAGATTAGTGTTTCTGTTTTCATTGTGTTCTTCTTTTGCGTTTCTCTTTAGTGAGGTTCCTCGCCGCCCCTGACTTCTCTCTCCATCTTCAACATTCGACAGCATCCCCCATCTTCAACAGTGTTCTAAGTCGTTGGAAACTAAATTAAAGAAGGCTAAAATGTGAAAATGAGAAACTGAACTTCAATCTGCGAATTGAATGTTTTGTGCAACTAATTATGGTTAGTGTTTCTGTTATGTTCTATTCTGTTCTGATAGGTGGAGCTTGAAGGGAACTCATAATTTAATTTGTTTACAGTTTACAGTTTAATTTACGAATGATTTCTTCTTTAATTCCTATCTGTTGAATTAATCTTTTTTGCGATTTGAACTCGAGGTTCATTTCTCTATTTCACCATTTGGTTTCTTAATTATTGTTGTTTTAATTACAATTATGGTATCAATTTTTTTGCAACCTTTCAATGTTTTAGGTGGCCTTTTCTTAGTGTTCCTGTTCCCGTATTTTTTGTTTTTGTTCCCAGAAAACTTCGAACATGGATAGATATATGGGAAAAAATGGTGCGTTCCCAAAAATTTCTTATGAAAATCAGCGAACAGAGGGGAACATATCCTTTTGTTACCATATTTTTGTTTCTGTTCCCCATTTTTTGGCAACATAAATCTGGGAGCTGAAACACCAAATAAATAGGCCTTAATGTTTTTGCTTTTATTTTCAAGAGAATTAGAATCGAAAAAGAAATGGGGGAATAATTTGTTTCTTTTTATATTTTTGTTTCTGTTTTGAGAAAACTTGGAAAAATTATGTTTCATTCCTAGATATTTGTTCTAAAAACCTTTGAGCATAACATAATCAGATTCTTTGTTCCTATATTACCGTTTCTGTTCCCAATTTTTGTTTTTTCGAACATACACAGAAATATGAAAACAGAAACGCTAACTGAACGCCACCTTATACAGGAGAGTTAAATTTTGAAGTGGGATGACGTCGTTTTTATTCCTCCAGAGATTGAAGTTTCAATTGATCCCAGTCGGAAGTAGGCAACCAGTTTCGGATGGGGCGCGATTCTAACCGCGGTTTGGATTTTGCTTATCCTGTTGCCAAATGGGTTGCTTATTTCATTTGGTTAATTGTTTCTATTCAGTTGTTATATTTTTACTCTTTTAATTTGCATTTGTTTTGTTCGATTGTAGATTTAGAGGGAAGAAAGACAAGCTAGCGAGGAGGGAGGGAAGCGACTGTAGAATCAGGTTAAATCTCAGCTCTCGAACTGGCTCTCGAATCAGGTTAAATTTGCATTTGTTTCTGTTTTGTTCCCTATTTCTATTTTTGTTCCTGTTCCCTGTTTCTGTTTCTATTTACGTCTCTGTTTCCATTCCTGTTTCTGTTCCCTGTTTCTGTTTCTGTTTCTGTTTCTGTTTGCTCCCTGTTTCTGTTTCTGTTTCTGTTTTTTGTTCCTGTTCCCTGTTCCCTGTTCCCTGTTTCCGTTTCCGTTTCCATGTGCGACTTTTTGTTTGCATTTCCAGGGTTATTATATGAAATGCTTCGATCAGCTAAGGTGGGAGATTCAAAATCAACTTGGAAGGTATGAGCAACTTTTGCCAATGGTGTTATTTGCAATTTGAAAGCTACTAGCCAACTACCTTGACTCTGGTGATTAGCTTGAATAGCTTTAACTGCCTTATTCAATGTTCTATGTGAAGTGGTTATCTCAAATAAGAAAAGAACTTCTGTCCCACTTGGTTGTTATACTGTTGAATACATTTGATTAAATTCTAAGGCGATTTAAGCGATGAAGCCTTGAGGGCTTCTCTTTTGGATCCTCCAAAGTAAGTTTATTTAGTATTGTTACTATTGTATGTTCCGTTTGGTTCAGTTTTGGAAATCTGTTTTCAAAATTTTTGAAAACCATTATGAAAAATAAAGTGCAGTGATGCGATTGATTGATAGTTGAATTAGAGAAAATTCATATAGGTGTTAGTAATAGTAAGTGATTTGATAGATGGAGGATTGTGAATTTTTTTTTTTTGTAGATATGTTTTTGGGTTGGGTTGTTAAAAATGAAATTGGGTTGTGTGTATATAGATATCTATATATAAATCTGTATTTTTAACTTAGTATTTTCTGTATTGGTTGCAGACATTTTTGTTGGTTTTTTTTTTTCCTTCCGGTTATATTGTTTATTTTGCCTAATCAATTATATATATATATTTTTTATATTAAATTAACTATTAACTTAACAATGAAAAAATCACGTGTATTTAATAAATAACATTATTTTTGTATTATTTTTTTTATATTAAATTAATAACATTATTTTTATGCCCCAGACCCCGTGCATAGCGGTAGTTTTGTAGCAATGGGTTGTCTTTTTATATATATATATATATATATATATATATATATATATATATATATATATATATTTAAATAAAAAATTGAACACCCGTGCCTTCAGGCACGGGGTATTCGCTAGTATATATATATATTGAGAGAAAGAGTGGCAGTTCACAATGTTCATGGACCCTTTTCTTTTCTTTTTTTTTTTAAGTTGACATGTGTCATCTTTGCACAATTCTAACCATTTCATGGTTAAAAAAATTTCCTTCTTTTGGAAGGAAACCAATTCTACCCAAATTTTTTTATTTATACTAACTACCCCTCAAAATAATAAAAATATTAAGGGTTAACAACACTTTACTCCCCTGTGGTTTGGCCCATTTGCACTCTACCCTTTTGTAGTTTAAACATTGTCACTTACCCCTCTGTGGTTTGTGGACCTAACTGCAATGCTAACTCTGTGAACGAAAAATATGGAATGTCGATTTTGCCCTTTTGTAATTATTCACAATTATTGAGGTGTAAAGTGTAATTAAGCCTATTCCATTTTAACCATTATTACTCCCTCCTTCTATCTCTGTGTTCAACCTTGCTCTCCTTCTTGCTTCTCTCCCTCGCTCTCGAATTTACCCTAGATCGTTTGGGGTAGGCAGCGTTGGTAGGGATGAGGTCGGATCTGGATGGCCACGTCCAGCGGTGGTCGAATCTGCACGACCTCTCACTCATTTCACTATTATCTCGCTTCCCCAATCCATCGCCGCCACTGAGATCGTCGTCATTGCCAATGAATCACCTTCGTTGTTTCTCCGCCACGTCACCATTGCCAATGATTTGCCGTGACTATCTCTCGATCTCGATCTTCGTCGTCTCGATTAAGATCGTTCATCATTCGGTCACTCGCTTCTCTCCTCCAGCCCCAGATCTGGTCACTCAATTCTCTCTCTCCCACTCCCAGGCTTCACAGTTACCTCTGCTGGTAAGCCTCCATCTCACTGGGTTTGTGTCTTGAAATGACCATATCTAAAGGTATTGGCTCCTAAATCCCCTTTGCCCAAAAATCATTCGCAAAGTCTATGCGAAAACCCAAATCGCTCTCTTAATTCATCTTTCACACTCCATTTCACTGTCACAGGTAAATTCGATTAAGGTTGTCCCTGTTTCTGACGGCTGATTTTTTTATTCTGACTTTGCATTCTATAATATTGAAGCAATGTTTCCTTCATCGCATCATTAACTGTCCTGATTTTTTGTTATTATTGTTCTCCCTCTGTTCAATTACCAAAAGAGATTGAAGTTGTTTGATTTGGATTGGTTCAGATTTGGAGAGTAAAGATTTGTACAAAGTTATGGAGGGCATGTGCAGGACCTCTGGTTGAGATTCCTCACCGTGGAAAGAGTTTTCTACTTCCCACAAGGCCGCCTAGAACAAGTATTGCCATCTCTCTCTCTCTCTCTCTCTCTCTCTCACTAAAAAAAGGTTATCCCTCTCTCCCACCCTTCTAAGATCCTCTATTGTGTTATGGGTGTTCAATTACTGGTATGTAGAATTCAATTTTTTTATTTCTTTTTTTTGGCTAATCTCAAATTTATACTTATTTTTCAAATCAATCAATTTATAAGCAGAACCCAAAACAAATGGATTTCATGGAGAGACGAAGAATAGTTATCGGCATGGATTTCATAGAGTTCATAGTTTTGGTCGACCATTATAGATAGAAAGGATGGTTTGGACGGTGTTTAAGAGGCGATATTGTTATTTTTTTGGGCTATATATATATATTTTTTTGGGGGGGGGGATATTGTTTGTATAGTGTTTTAATCAACTAAAATATTGTTGATGGTGTATTGAAGAAAAAGTGAATTATAATTATTTGATAGTGAACTTCAATGAGTGAATTTTAGGTTTTTTAATTGTTTTGATGGGAAAATTTAGATTACCATGGATGATCATATATTTTTAATTTCGTGGATTATAGGGTAACCAACAAAATAATGATAATTCATATTTCCTTGTATAGAAATGTGATAGGGTATGAGATTTCTTACTAGCTCCTTTTTAATTTTAAATTATGTGTTAGTCTCTCTTTTTTAATTTTACATGAATGTCATTTTAATATTTATGTTTTGTTTTTATTTTTGTGTACTTATGATTCTGTGTTTGTATACATACAGGTGCGATGCCTTTTTTGAGTTAATTGGACGTTTGATGTGGGTTCTATTTTTTCCAAGGAAATTTTGAGATTAATAGTTGAGATTATTGATATGCGTTAAATTAGGAGTAATTTATTTTAGTTTCAAGTTTGTTGGGAGAAAAAATAAAAGAGGGAGAAAAAAAATGAGAAGGTTTGGTTTGGTGTAGAAAATGTGTGAGAAATATAGAGATTATATAGAAAAACATGAAGGTAAAATGGGAACAAGAAATCGGCATTTTGGAGAGAAAAAACACAAAAAATATGCCCATCCTCGTCAAAGACACGTGAGCTGCACAGCTGATAACTTTAATAGAAGTTAGATTTGCAGTTAGGTCCAAAACTACAAGGAGTAAATGACGAAGTTTAAACCATATGGGGGTAAAGTACAAATAGGCTAAACCACATGAGGTAAAGTGTTATTAACCCAAATATTAATTATATTCCAAAACTTTTCAAATTATATTTTAAATAACTTAAAAATCCCTAAACCTTTTAAAAAGTTGAAATTAAAATTAACATATTAACTCCTAAAAATTTTAAAGTAAAATTTAAATAACACAATGAACCCCATTATATCTAAATGTTCTAAAATCCAAATAAAAATATATACATTCGAAATCGGGTCTTACAATATTTCTCCCATTAAATAAATTTTGTCCCGAAATTTTATTATCCCAAATGAACTCAAATGAATATAATGCAGTGCCTAATATGTACTACTCTCGAGTCAGGTAAAATGATTCCAAACTTATTTCTAAACCGACCTCACAACTCAACGACCTATCCTATAGTCCACCATTGACACGACAATAACATCGAGTCTATAGAATCTATAACCTAAGCTCTAATACCAACTGTAACGAACTAGTTTCCCAGTGACACCACTTGGTTTCTCCCAATGAGAAATAGAACTAAAAGATAAACCACTCCACCACCACGCTTCCGTTGCACCACTCTGATAAAATAATAATAATAATATATTTTTTCAATTTAAAATTTTAGCTTTTATATAAAGCCGTCTATTTTGTAACTTGATTACAAAAATATTTCAACCACTCACTCCCAACAATTATCCTGACAGCCTCCAAAATAAAACTTACTACCTCATCTGACTTTACCTAGCGCCAGTAGTAGACTCATCTTTAGCCGCAGTATCTAAAACCAAATATTTTATCGGTGTACTGTCTTCATAATATAAAAATAATTTATGAATCAAGCATAATTATCAAGTACCATTTTTCAAACATAATATAAATATAACCGCATACCAAGCCGAAATAGCATTCCACAACTATCCTTGCAATAAGATAATGCATTTAAATCAATCAATCAAATTATTTTGATATATAATAAAATATTGTATACATATTTACCTACTAGTCATATGATCATTTCATCTCACGATCAGGAGTTACGAGCATACCGTAATCTCTACAATTGTGCCATCTAAGGTGGCTATCAGTGTCAGGACCATTTAATATCTCCAATGGTAGGAGTAACCACCCTGCAGGATTTGTCTAACAAATAACAACATATTTTCACTCTGCAGGACTTGACTGACAGGTAACAACATATATCCACCCAGCAGGACTTGCCTGACAAGTAACAACATATATCCACGTCTCGCAGGACATGCCCTCCTGACGAGAAGATAACTATGGCATAGACGGATAATAAAAACCACTTTCCACCTTTAAAACTTACTCGATCCACATAAGTTATAAAACCGTCCATTTTAATAAATATTTTCTTTTCATAATTTATACAAAAATATAATTTGTTAATTTACATAGAAGATAGTACACTCACCTCGATTTTTGCTCTACTAAGTACACTATCTTCGTAACGTAGACGTGGTTGGCGTCGCTTGTAAACCTAACAACGAAATGGCCTAAACTAAGAATTTATTTAAAATAAATCTAATATGAAATGTGATCCTAAAATGCAATCCCTCTCATTCCCAAATTTCATGATTATACGGAACTGTTAAACGCCTAATTTCTTAAGCTAATATTAACTGTCCAAAAATTATTATAGCAACAATTACAAATTTTTTCCTATTAATAATTTAGGCTACAGAAAAATATTAATTGACTGCTAATAATATTATTAGTCAACGAAATACTACAATTATCATTTTAATAAAAATTTAGAATTTCTAACATAAATTAAAATTTTCACATTTTAAATATTTTTATTTAAAATTATAAATCTAATTTACACACACACGCATATATATATATATATATATATATATATATATATATATATATATATATATATATATATATATATATATAGTAGTTGAAACCCAAGAAATAAAAAAATAATAATAAATAAATAAATAAAGGAAACTTACCTTACATCTGCAAGAAGCCAAAAAGAGATGGAGAATCAATTTCAGCACAGTAACCAAAAAAGTGACCATGAAAAAAAAATGGATAAATTTCATATATATATATATATATTGAGAGAAAGAGTGGCGGTTCACAATGTTCATGGACCCTTTTCTTTTCTTTTTTTTCTTTTTTAAGTTGACTTGTGTCATCTTTGCACAATTCTAACAATTTCATGGTTACAATTTCTTCCTTCATTTGGAAGGAAACGAATTCTACTCATTTTTTTATTTGCACTAACTACCCCTCAAAATAATAAAAATATTAAATATATCTCAAAACTTTTCAAATTATATTTTAAATAACTTAAAAATCTCTAAACTTTTAAAAAGTCGAAATTAAAATTAACATATTAACTCCTAAAATTTTTAAACTAAAATTTAAATAACACGATGAACCCCATTATTTCTAAATATTCTAAAATCCAAATAAAAATATGCACATTCGAAATCAAGTCTTACAGAGAGAGTGTAAGAGCAACCATGATTTGGCGAAACCTGTTAGGAACTAGTTGGGCTAGGGTGATTTCAAATTGACGAAATAAATTACAAAGGAATGGAGTGAAAGGGAGTCTTATACCATATTTGAACATCCAAACAAAGAAGCATATTTTATCCCATTTGCAGGAATATGGACTCTCATTTTCTGAATGAACCCTAATTTCAATTGAGGAAGGGACGTCGAATGTGTTCTGGAAAGATTCGAGCCATTCCTCATTAAACTCACTCGCACCATGATCTCCTTAGTTCACTGGGGAATCGGTAGAAGAACGAGACCTGGTCATTGTCACTTTCTCAGAAAGAGAGGTTGATAACGAACCAGCCTCAGCCGGACTAAGTGGAAGAGTAGAGGCCATTACCAGAGCAGAATAATCGGGGAAAGATGAAAAAGAACAATGCGATAAGAAAATCAAACAATTGAATGGTATGAGGGATAACTTACATGAAGAGAATAATCTTTCGTCTCACCTCTTCGAATCACCACGAAGTCAAGAGGGCAAATAATGTAGGAAAAATTCTTGCCCACGATATATAGAGGTTGGTAGGGTGATGTTGGGTTGGGTCAAGTACTAAAATTTGACCCGAAGGAAATGACCTGGAAGTTGCCCGTAGGCTGATTGTGCCGGTGGCCAAAATATTATAGAATTGGTCCATTAAGGGAGCCCAGCACATAATAAAATAAGATGATTCATAAGAAGCCCAACCATGTTTGGGTTGTTCCGAATAGAAGAAGGCCTCCTAATAAGGGCTCGATCACCAGTAGGTAAGACCAACGGGTGAAGGCCGCTGAGCATTTTTCTCTCCATGATCGCATGCATGCAGAAGGGCGTAACTATCTAACGTCCCATAGTGGGATCATGGACAGTCTCCATGAAGATAAAGAAGGGATTGTGAAAGGACTGGTGGCAAAGAACGAGCTATGAGGATAAATGGTCTATATATAAGAAAGACAGGTACCAGGTAATATATACTGCTTTTTACATACAAAAATATTTTTCACCATAAACAGACTAACTTATTCTCTCATCGGAGATTCTTTTACCGACACCACACCAATGTCCCTTGGAGCTAACTGGTTTCGTAAGTTCAGATTGCAGGTTGTGAAGGTTTCGAGCACATGAGGAACTGTTACACGTGCTAGGGATTTTTTGGTAGTATCAAAAACTAAACCACAAAACTAACCCTAACACACATACACATATAGGAGGGATTAAAGAGTATATATATATATATATATATATATATATATATATAAGTGAGGGCATAAATGTCATGAAAATAAATTTAATATATTGCTTACAAGGTTCAATTACACGATTCGGTTTCATTGTTCAGTTTCGCGGTTACTATTCCAAAACCAATGCCAAAACTGCTTTGATTGCTAATTTCAAACCTAAAACCACAATCAAACCATTTAGTCGGTTTTGAAACCGAACCATTCAGTGTAGTTTCACTCAATTACCTATCGGTTCGATTTTTATTACTATCCCTAATTCCCTGTATGGTATTATGGTGCTCGATATCAACTTGTCTCTATATCAGATTCCTTCATTGGAATAATATTAAGAACTCAATCAAATACTAAAATTTTAAGGAAAAAGTACAATTTAGACCCTTTAACTATTGACACATTTTTAAGTGGTCTCTCTAAATTTAAACGTTTCATTTCAAACCCTCTACGTATCATAACGTTTCAAAATGGTCCCTCCGTTAGAGATTCTGTTAAAACTAACAAAATCTCAGAGGCAAAATGGTCTTTTCATATTTTTTTAATTTTTTAATCATTTTTACTTAATTTATTTATTTATTTATTTTAATCTCTCTCTCTCTTCCTCCCCTTCCTCTCTCTCTCTCTCTCTCCTGCCACCTCCCTCTCCTTCTTCCTCTCCATCTTCCTTCTCTTCCCCTCTCTCCCTCCCACCCCACCCCCTACAACAGGGGGTGTATTCCACCCCCAAAACAGGGGGTGCCACTCCCTGTTGCAGGGGGTGGAATCTGTAACAGGGGGTGAAAACACCCCCTGTTGTAGGGGTGGGGTGGGAAGGAGAGAGGGGAAATTGAGGAAGAGGGAGTGGGAGAGGAAGGGGAGGAAGAGAGAGAGAGAGATTAAAGAAAATTAATTAAAAATGATTAAAAAATTTAAAAAACGTGAAAAGACCATTTTGCCCCTAAAAATTCTGTTAGTTTTAACTGATTTTCTAACGAAAGGACCATTTTGAAACGTTATGATACGTAGGGGGTTTGAAATGAAACGTTTAAACTTAGAGGGACTACTTAGAAATGTGTCAATAGTTAGAAGGTCTAAATTGTACTTTTTCCAAATTTTAATTATAATTTCGTCATCCATGCAATCATCAAACGGCATCATCCATGATATCATTACACCTAATCAAATCAGGACATTTGATATTTATTACTGAGGAAATATTACTAATTACACTCAAAATTACTAAGAGACCTCAAGATGCTTTTCTGTAGGTAAAAACTAGAGCATATTTTCATTTATTTTGCCAAAGGAGGACAATTGTCGAGTCTACTATTCGAAGTCCTCTGAAAGGACAACCAAAGAATCCCCGAAGAATGGTTTTGGGATTTATTACCAGAAAAAATATCTATGGACTTAAATGCTAAATGCAAGTCACATGTGATGGATTGGAGAGTGACCAAGTAGAAGATAAGAAGTAGGCTACTCCATTACGGATAGGTGTAATCTTCCCATGTCCAGCTATAGACATAACACTTGGTGTTATGTGGGAGGCAACTCACTAGGAAAAAAAAAAGAGTAATTAATTATTTAGTCATTTAGAGATGTATAAATTAGAAAATAACCATTTGATTCAAATAATTAAATTTTTTGTCCTCACAGAAATTATAGAAAAAAATCAACGATAAATGTCCTCCCAATTTATTTTTATTTACGAACTGTGCCATTGGAATTTCTGTGTGAATGTTCATTCAATATTTCAAAATCAATATTAGTTCACTCATATAATGATTTCACACATTCTGTGTGAATATTCACAAGTTCTCTCAAAATTCACTCAATAATAGTTAACACGATCTGTGTGGATGTTCACTCAGTATTCTCAAAAAATAAGTCAGTTCATTCAAATTTCACTCTATATTTCATGACAATCAAAACACATCGTTAAATAATACAAAAAAAAAACTCCACAAAAATTAACAAAATAAATCACATGAACATTCACTAATTTGAAAATTCACAACGATAAATCTAAACATTCATGTGAAGCATTCACATGAATATTCACGCAAAAAAAAAAATCGGTTAATAAACACAAACTCTACAAAAATCAACAAAAAAATTCACATAAACATTCATACTACTATTTCAATAGTTGTGAATGTTTGGGTGAGAAAATATAAAATAAAATTAAAAAATTAAAACAAAAACAAAAAAAAAAGGCGGGGGCAAATGTAAAAATATAACAAAAATTAAAACTTCAACCAAAAAAGGAAGATAAATTAGTTGACAAACCCCTTATCATTCCATTCACATGAACATTCACGTAAAACAATCAAAACACATCGGTGAATAAACAAATACTCTACAAAAATCAACCAAAAAGAAATCACATGAATATTCACACTACTATTTGAATAGTTGTGAATGTTTAAAGGGGAAAAAATAAAATTAAATTAAAAACTTAAAACTAAAAAGGGGGGCAAATGTAAAATTAAAAAAAAAAAATTAAAACTTCAACCAAAAAATGGGAGAAAAACGTAATTAATACCCTTTGTCATTCTCATCCCTATTTTTCACCTTTTGCTATCCAATTCGTGTTGTTGGCGAACAGCGAACAGAGAGAAGAACATCTGGTATATAGCGAACAGAAGATCCGGTAAGGCAGGACGACGAGGATGGAAGAACATCCGACGAACAGCAAACAGAAGGTGAAATCATCGGCAAAACGATTTGAATAGCGGTGAGGGCAGACGGCGATCTGACGATAGCGAAGGACAGACAACGATGAAGGGGTTTGAACAGCTGTGAGAGTAGATGACGATTTGGACTACGGCGATAACCAAACGGCGGCGAAACATGATTGGAACGCTCTGAATAGCTGTGTGAGAGAGAGAAAGAAGATGCTATCGGTTAAGAAGTGATGAGATTAGGGTTTTTCCAATTCACTTTAATATATATATATATATATAGGGGTATAAATGTCCCTTTGTTAAATTGGTCAACGGTCAAAGGACTAAATAATAACAATATTTCACAGAAATACTACATCATGACATAACTATTTAAAAAGATTTTTAACTAAAATAACTCTTAAATAAGAGTTAAACAATAAAAACCTCAAAAAAATATTTAAAAAATAAAAATAAAACAATATATAAACCAATATATAAAATAAATAAAATAAAAATTAATTAAAAACAATATAGATTGAAGCTCGTAACAGTCAGTGAAGGTGACGGCGGCGGGGAGACTGTTGGTCGCACATAAGAGCGCGTGGAAGTTCATGTAATACCCCAGAAATTTATATTTTTTTAAAAATATTACTTTATATAAATTTAATATTTTTGAGATTGTGTCGCAAATTTATGGTATAAATAATAGATGAAAATTTTTGGGGATTAAATGTTAATTTTAAATTGACTTTTAATTGTTTTGGAATAATTGTATTATTTAAAATATATTTTTAAGAATTTTGAGATATAATTAATATTTTTTTTAATTTTAAGAGAGATCTTTGTGTAATAAATAAATAAATTAATTAATACATGGATAAAATTGTTGCCTTCATAAGTCACCCAAATATATTTATATATATGTGGACATGGAATGGAACACGTGGGGTGTATGTATGTTATAATAATAATAATAATAATAATAATAAAACTAGATATATATGCATGGGTTATCAGGATAGGGATAGAACTTACAGAATCAATATATATATTAAGAAAAAGGCTATAGGTTATACTTGAATGTTTTTTTAACGAGAAAAGTATTTCGGCTCCGATTTTAGTTTGGATTTCAGGTAAAATTTTTAATTCTTTTAATATTTGTATTTAATCTCTCTCTTAATTAGGTGATTCATGCTAAAATTGTTGTTAAATTTTAACTATTAATTTTCATGAAATATTTAAGTATATTATGTAAAAATTATGTGAGATACACGTTTATGTGTTTATTTGTTGATTTAACTAGATACACGTATTAGAAGGGTTGAAATTCTACTAAGTATTGGCTCACAATCTCACAGTTTTGATTACAGAGCCAGTGAGAATGAAGCGGCGCAAGAATTTTATTTGAATTTCTATGTAAATTGTAATAGTTGTATTTGTTAATTACTGTTGTAAAAATATTGACCCGATAAATCGATGATTAAAATTATTACTAATTTTTTTTTTTTAGATTTTTTGTTATGAATCAATTCCCAGACTCCAAACTTGATAATTTGATATTTTAAATATTGTAAAAATGTTGATATAATGAATCTTGGAGCCACGGGTGTTTGGTGTTTAAATCACAACCAGGGACCAAAGTGAGATAATGGTTAAGCTTTTATTTTGTAAAAGTGTATTATATATATTTGGGAATGCTTTGTACCTTGCGTTGCATTTTGGCCTTGGAATTGGATTTTGAAAATGAATTCACATTATATTGTCAATTTTATTTGTATTTTGAATTTATAAAAATTGTATTTATTATTTATTATTGTAAAACTAATTCGATAACTCGATGATTAAAATTATTGTTGAAGTTTATAAAATTTCTCAGATTTGTATAAAAATAAAATATTTGTAATTTGACTTTAGTATTAATTCTCCGAAGGGAGAAATCGCGTGGCGGCCCTAGGAAACCAAGTCGTTTTCGTTCAGATGGCATTGATTTTTGTGTCGTTTGGCTTGTCTCATCAAGACAAAGGTGATGGTGTGACTGTTATTAATATCGAAGCGATAGTGAGGCCTGTAGCAGTCAACAAACTTGACGATGATGGTGGTGGTTTGGTTGGTTGCACGTAAGGGTGCATGAGAACCCCGATGACGGTGATTTTCGTGTTGTTGAACTTGTTTTGACGAAATGAGTCTAATGGTGATGTTGAATACAGTGTTGAGATGTTGCATGATGAAAATAAGGTTATAGACAGTAACGCGGCGGAAGGCTTAAAAAGATTTAGTAGGAATAAGACCAGTAAGAATTGACTCTTGATTCCATGTTAGAATAATTGAGAAGCAGTATATTGAGAAAATATGAGATACTTGTATTAATTTATGAGAAAGATACAATTTATTGAGATATACAGGGAACATTCTATATATAGGAAGGGACTAAGGTAACCCTGGTAGAGTAGGATTTGATTTTCCTAGTGAGACTAGGATTTGACTTAGTAGACTAAGCCCATATACATATATTAACAGATGCAACGAAAAATTATACTGAAAATATAGATGAATGTAACAAAACAAAAAAACTGTAGCCAATGACGATACAAAAATCTAAATGGTATCATTGATCGCGGCAAACCCTAATTTAGATCATTAACTATGTGATTAAAATTAAAATATATATATATATATATATATATATATATATATATATATATATATATATATATATATATATATTAATCAGACTGTCTATTTATTTATTTTTTTTATGTTTCATGGGAAATTAAACAAAAAACACACAAACAAACTAGTCTAAAGGAAAAATTCCTGAGTTCATGTCATTGCAAAGCAAAATAGATAGATCCTCCGGTAGGTCAAACACCAGCTTGAAATCTGCCTCTCTCTCCGCTCCCAACTTTGCCAAGAAATCCGCACACTGATTGTTCTCCCTTGCCGTCACCTGGACAGTGTAATCCTTGGTCCTGATTAAGTATTTGCAATCATCGATCCACGGCTCGAAGCTGTGGTTGGTTGGGCAGTCTTCTAAGAAGAGTTTGGTGACTTCTTCCGTATCAGTCTCAATAATAGCACTAGGGTAGCCTCCATAGGCAAGCGTGTAAAGACCTTTGTGCACTTCACTTATCTCCACTTCAAGGTTGTTGTAGCTTTCAAGGTGGCCATAGAAACCAAAATGCCATTTTCTATCTTTGTCTCTGAGCACTCTTCCAAATCCGCCTTTACCAGGATTTCCTTTAGCACAGTCATCCGTATTAAGTTTAAAGGAGTCTGCATGAGGAGGCATCCAATTAGAAAGAAGATTAGCAAAACTTCTTTGGGCAAGATCTTTAGGACAGAAAGCGCTAATAAGATCATTTTTTAGACTGTTAATTTTAAAAAGAGTAGTATAGTTATCTCGAGATATACCCTCGATAACTTCACTATTTCTGTCCTTTCAAATCTCCCAAAGATAGCAAGAAATAAGTACGAAGAGTGAGAGAGAATTCTTCCCTTTCAGGTTAGCTTTTATCCAGTCTTGGGTATTCAAACTTTGGCATTGGTAGACCCCCGAGTGTCCCTAGTATTGAATCCAGACACTTTTCGCTTTTGAACAGATCCTCAGTAGATGGTCAATCAATTCGTTAGCACCTTTACATCTTTGACAAATAGCATTAACCTCATCGGACCATCGAGCAACATACACTTTCGTAATGAGTTTTTTGTGAAAAATAAGCCACATGAAGTGTTTCAAATTTTGAGGGGCTTTGAGTTTCCAAAACCACCCCCAATTCATGTTAGTGTTCATATCTTCATTTCTATCCATTTCATTGTAAGTGAATTTAATGGAGAAAATACCTGAATTTTCAAGTTGCCACATGGCTTTATTCTCTTGGTAAACAAGAGGTGGATCCATTTTGAGAATTTCCATTTTTTCCTCGTCCGAGATAATGTGGAGTATAGGTAAGAGATATCAGTTCCCAAAGTCATCAATGATATCAGAGACTCTTGTATTAGCATAGCTTTGTCTCCCGGTATCTCCTAAAGGACCTTTTCCACACCACCAGTCGGACCAAAGATTCAGATTGGCACCATTACCCACTTTCCATTTAACATTTCTCATAATTCTCTCTTTGTTTTTAACAATGTCTTTCCAAATGTGAGAAGTATTAGTTTTATTTTTCCAGCAACTTGGACTATCTTCCATTTTATTGGGCAATTATTCCAAAATAATGTCACCTATGTATCAGTAATGATGAACTTTATTGGGCATCAGTTTCTATTTTCCTTATTTGTTCTGTTATTTTTAAATTTCAGAAAGGAGTATTTTGATTTGCATATTTTAAGACTTATTTCATCAAATAAAATATTTTAAATTTAATGAAAATTAACTTGATTAAACGTTACAGGTTTCTCGAATACCAAAAATTTATAGGTGAAAACTTTAACCTAATGATCTTAACACTTCCTTATTTAAATTGTTTTGAATTTTGACTCCATAAAAATTGATTATGACATTCAATTGAAATTATTATTTTGAACCACAAATTATTGTTTGAACTACAGACAGTAGTTCATGTTGACCTATAAAAGGACACATTGTTGCCTCTTAATCGTGACATTAAATAGGAAAATCTAGGTGTAATATTTGCAACCAAATTTGTCACTTCCAGCCTCAAAAAAATGTCCTGTTATTCCGTCGGGTTGATTTTGGCCTGAGTGTGGATGTCTGTCTCTGCCCAACCATTTGGAGGCGTACAAATTCATCAGTGTCTATCGTCATTAAGAAGTGTGGATTAAGGAGGTTGTAATGGCATTTATGAATGCTCAAGTCAACAATGTTGGTCCTACATGCTGCAAGGTTTTGTTAGATATCGACAACAAGTGTTTGGCAAAGGTGTTCCCTCTGAATTGACTATTCACCCCTGTGCTCAAGAGTTATTGTTCGACACAATAACTAGTTTAATTGTTTAATTATTGATCGACCAACGTGATAATTATTGAAAGGAAATGGGAAAAAAAAAATGTTAAGTTGAGGGTTGGAGTTTCACTAATTTTTGTTATGGGAGATGTTTTTTCATGAATGAATGAAAGTTTGTTTTGGGTTGGGCTTTAATGGTTTCGGTAAAAATAAATTATGGGCTGGGGGTTGAAACAAATGTGTTTGTTATTGTGCGGAAGTGCTTTGTTTTGTTTATTGGGTTAATAGTGTTTACATCCTCTATCTTTTTCACAAAAATCAGAAGAATTATTTGGACAAAAGATAAATTATATTCCAAGATAAATTTGATATAAACTAATCCTAATTATGTAGTATTAACTTTTATTCCTTCATCGGCCCAAAAACACAATCAAACACTAGTTAAGTAAAACTTAATTAAATTATTATTTTTACCCTTTGAAAAGTAATTAAATTACTATTTTATTCTTTGAATTTTAAACACATATATCTCTCTTTTTTATATTTTCATCTCCCCTCTTTCTTCATCCTCATACCATCTTCTCCGGCAAGAATTCAATGCCTCTCTCTCTCTCTCTCTCTCTCTCCACCCCCCACCGATAACACCACCGCCTACCCCCGCCAACCCTCGGCCCCGTCCACCGCCTCCCTCTTCTTCTTCTTTTCCTCAGTTATATATATATGTCTTTTATTTGGAACTTCATTTGGTTTATGTTTAAATATTATCTATTTAAAAAAAAATTATATTTTTTTTCAAGTGGAGACTTTATTGTATATATGCATTCGATTCCTAATTTATTCTCAATACTAACAAAACATGAGAATGGTAATAGTCATTCCATTCTATTAGTATTGTAATTCAAATCTTATTCTTATTATATTCTATTCTAGCTTTCCAAACGCAACATAATAGCCATAACATTGTATACTATTTAAATTTGGTAAGCTTCTACAAGACAATATTGTTCTAAATGTCAGGCAGTGTTATAATAATAATAAAAAGAAGAAAAATATTAGTAGTAATAGTAAAATAACTAAAATTGAAAAGATCTAAAGATGAGATGGAACCTGAAATTAGAACCATACCAATCTTCACAATGAAATTGAAATTTCGAAACTTTAAAGAATTTAAAATAAAAAAATCAAAACTTCAAAGGGCAAGATGACATTAAATGCAAATTTCAGGGATATATAATGAAAACAATTTGTAACCTTCGAACTAATTGTGAAATCCTATTATCAATTCAACCCAGAATTTAATTAAAAAAATGTTTGTTTGTTTTTTAATGGATGAGCTTTTGAAATATGATAGTTTATCATACCTTCATAATTTAAAGAACCGTTTAAAGTAATATGTGAATCAGATCAACAAAAACGATCACTTTTATCCATGAATTTACAAATGCATTCCTTCTTTTTCTTATTTTGTAAATTAATCTAGCTCATCTACAAGAGAGGCTAAAATCATTCATACTTGACTAAGCAAGCAACTTTATTATTTAAAAATCAAAATAAATATCCTAAATTAGAAAATGAATTCCAAATGAAAATTGATTTACAAACAAACCGATATCAATTTTTATTATTGTAGAAACACAAATACAACACATAAATTAAAAACATGAACAAAAATAAATTAAAAACATGAACAAAAATAAAAACAAAAAACATAAATTGTTAACCCAGTTAGGGATTGCAATGGATCAGCTTTGGATCCGATTTCAGTGTAAACCAAAACCAAAACTATTAGAAAAATACCAGTTCTTGTGAATTTTTTAAACCTTCGTTTTTAAACCAAACCCTCTACTTTTATATAAAACCAAAATGAAACTCGCAAAACTGTAAACCCATTAAATTTTATTTATTTGTTAATTTTCTCTATTGTAATTACTACATACTAGAAATGCAAGTTCATAAAATTATAAATAAAAATATAATTAAGAAAAAATTAATGGGTGATTCTAATTTAAGTATGTAATTACCAAATAATTCCAACTGTTTGAAAATGAACCAAACAATTTCAATGTACAGATTTTTTTAATTGTCCAATCGAAAATTTAAAAATACAAAAATTACATGACAAATTTGCCCTTGTGAGATCCCAAGGATTGGGACTGTCCATGTTTAATGGTTTCATGACAAAAATCATTTTATTAAAATCAAAATAAATATTGTTGTACACATTTTTTTCATGATCTAATTACATATTCGGATTTGTCTGAATAAGATCTTTAAAATGATATCACATTCACTATTTCTTTCATTAGCTTCAGATTCGTACATTCATATTACATTCAATATAGTACTTCTAGAATTTTTAATTTTCATATTTGTGTTACATTTAATACAGTCATATACATTATCAAAATCCAGTTGAGTGTTACATTCAACAGCCAAATCACCTTCATTAGTAAGTCATGCTACATTCAACACGTTGTGCAATTATCAACATTAACTGATATTATTTTTATTTTATTAATTGTTATATTCAACACTCATAGGGGCACACAAATTATAATGTGATAAATTACATTCACATGCATCCTAATCTAGAAGTACAAAAAAAATATTAATATCTCATTTTGAAGATTATAATTTATAGAGCATTGTGATGTAAAAAAATCATTGAACAACAATCACAATTGGAAAAAATTATAGGTTTCGTTTTCAATTTCATTGGTAGTTTATTACCATATTTTGTTCCGTGTTTTTAGAGTTAACAACGTATATGGAAAATAACGATTCATTAATAAAAAAAATTAGTCTACGAAATGTCAGTAAGAGTAATCGGTGCAAAAAAAAATTATTTTGGTTCATTTGATAATTTCCACACCAATTTGGCAAGTAAAGGTGAGCAGCCTTATAATTAAAATATAAAACTTGAATTCCAAACAAAATCACAACCAAACCACTAAATGTTGCAATAAACCTTAATGAATGATAATACACCACAAACATATATACACACACACTATAGGTAAATCTTTAATAGATGAAAAAGTATGATTAATATATGTATATATGAAAGATATATCTAAAGCAAAGGTTACACAATTCAGTTAAGCAGTTATGTTTCACAATTATTATCACAAAATCACTTCAGTTTACAATTCCAAAATCAAAATCGAAATTGAAATCATTTGACCATGGTCAAATTGAACCATTCGGTTCAGTTACACGCCGGTTCGAATTCAATTAGCATCCCTAATCCCAAATCACTTGTTAGGATTTTTACAGTTTGTATATTCTTGAAGTTTGACTACTATTTCATTTTGGTCTTGTAGTTTTAATTTGAACACGTAATACCTTGAAGTTTCTTCATCATCCAACTTTAGTCCAAATCATTATTCGATTTATAATTAGATATGGCAATAGGTCAGTTTGGGGCCGATTTCAATATAAATTAAAATCATTAAGAAAATACTAAACCGTAAATTGTAGGTTTTAAACGAAAACATTTTGTTTAAAAAAAAAAAGACAAAACTAAACCCACTTTTATATATATGTATGTATGTATATTCATTTTGTCTATTCTATATATATATATATATATATATATATATATATATATATATATATATATATATTGATTTTGTCCATTCTAAGTTTTGTTTACTAACAATGCAAGTTCATAAAATTGTAAACAAGAACATGATTAAAATATAAAATATAAATTTCAAAGAGAAACAAAATCAAACACCAAATCAAAGATTGTTACAATAAACATCCCAAATATAACTGCATATAAAATATAAAGTTCAAACGTAATAAAAAAAAAAAAACAATCAAATGATAAACCTAACGCGCACACACATATATGTGTATTGTTAGTAAAATTATAAATAAACAAAAGTACAAGTAATTTATATAAAAGAATAGATCTAAAACAACGGGTATACAAATTTAATTTGCGGCTAAGTTACGTTGTTCGATTTGATAATTACAATGCACAAAATCAAAATCCAAAATCGCTTTTGTTATAAATTCCAAAAAACAAAATCAAAACCGTAACCATTTGAAGATGGTCAAAGCGAACCATTCGGTTCAATTTGGTTCGATTTCACACGCTACTTCGAGTGCAATTGCCATCTCGAAACCTAGTATCCGAATTGATTTTTAGATCATTAGTCCTACAAATGTCCAATATTCAAGAGAGCCTACAATCACAAATTAAAGTGAATAAAATACAAAACACAATCTGTCTAATAAAAATAGAAATTAGAATTTATAGAGAGATCGAAATTGTATTTTGACGATTCCAAGCAAGTTCAAGCTTATATTAATCAAAAATATTTGTTAACAAAAAGCAACCCATCTAGGCAAAGCAAGCAGGCAAGGCTCCGATTGGTTATTGTTTATGTTCCCTGGTTCCTACTGTTTATGTTTCCTGGTTCCTACTCCTCCTCCTAAAATTTTGGGATTAATGTATAGAAACATGTTTGGTAAATATGCTTTCGTTCTCAAAATTTTGAAAGCAATTTGGGACTATTTACTGAATTACTTAAAGATATGAAAAACAAAAAAAATATATTAATTCCTATTTATTCCCAAAAAAAAAAAAAAAAAAAAATTGCACTACCATCACGCCAGTCACCACCATCCCACCGGTCACCATACATTAAAGAAAAAAAAAAATGTTGCAATCGAACGTGTTGTTTATTTTTGCTCTCATAAATTAAAAGAAATAATTTCAAGATATTGATTGTTACCAAACATGTTTCTATTTTCAAAATATTCTAAAAAACAACCATAAAAAAAATAAAGTAGAAAACACATTAAACAATAAACAATATTAAAAATCCGTAGAAAAATCAAATCACAAATGTTAAAGAACCAATCTGAACTATTCCAAAAATCATATTTGAGATATTTCTTTATTAATTTCAAATTTTAAAAATTGATATAAAAAATACCAAAAAAGATAGATCTAAAAATCTTTAGAGTTGCTTACAATACAAATCCTACATTTGAAAAGTTTTAGAACAACTCAACCTAGAAAGAATCCTAAAAAAAAAATTGTAGATGAAACGACCTTGAAAATAAAGTGTTGGGTTTATCCTATGTCAAATGTAAAAGGATTTGGTGCTCAAGTTATAAATATGTGAGGGAAATCTTTACCTCATGAGCTATCTTTTGAGATTGAGTGCGACCCAAGACCACTCAACACTGGTATTAGAGCCCATGCTCTGATCAAATAGCTACAGAGGGAGAGACTAGTCGAGGGTTAACCGATTCAAAGGTTGGGTTTGCACATTGGATGTAAAAAGGGTTGATGATCAAGTTATAAGTAAAAAGGGAAAATTATTGGGTTTATCCTATATCGAATATGCAAGGGACTAGTGGTCAGATTATATGTGTGAGGAAAAACTTCACCTCATGAGCTAGTTTTTGGAATTGAAAGAGGCTCAAAACCACTCTACACTGGTATGATCCAGGACTACTCTATACTAGTATTAGAGCCAAGATTATAACAATTCTATCCCAATAGCAACAAAGAGAGAAATTGGTCCAAGGTTAACCAGCTAAAGACCCGTTGTGTGAGTGAAAGATTTGTAGGCTTATCCTACATCAGATGTAGAAGAGTTGACGGTCTACTTACAAGTGTGAGAGAAATGTTGGTGAAAATTGCTAAAATTTCAAGATAAATAAATAAATAACCATGAAATAAAACTAATAATTATTAAACAATATTAATGTAAATATCAATTAAACATGAATGGACATTAAAAATAAATTATGAAAATTCTTTGAAGAAAATTAAATGTATACTAAATCAGAAACGTTATGTTAACGTTAACGTAATAGAAAGTAAAAAGTAACAGTGACAAAATGTGTTAACGTTAATGTAACAGAAATAAAAAAGAACAGCAGCAGAATGTGTTAACGTTAACATAAGAAAAACAAAGAAGAATAGTAACAGAATGTGTTAACGTTAACGTAATAAAAACAGTGTTATAAATATTATATAAAAACTTATCCGGATGTTCAAACGACGAATTGAATTAAAATAGATCGAGGCTGGAGTTTGACTCTATGCCCTTAAAGTAGATTCACGCCCCCACACTGGTACTAATAGTTGAATGGACGTCTGCCTCCCAGGGTACAACGATCTTCAAGTTTTTGGCACAAGCACTTGAAGCCAAAAACTTCGGAGAACTAGACTTGTGCTTGAACTTTCACAAAACTCTAAATGTTCTGTGCTATTATGGTAATATGAAGTGATAATGTTGTGTAAGAAACGAAATAAAATGAATGACAAGTCTCCTATTTATAGAAGACCAAAAGTCACCATTGAATAAATACAACTTTGGAAAGACATCTGTTCACGTTAACGTTAACGCGAACCGTCACCAACTTTAGAAAGGCACTTGTTCACGTTAATGTTAATACGAACAGTCACCTAGTGAACCTTCATATCTGTTCATTGGTGCTAATTCAAAATTAACGATTATGCAGTTAACTAACTGTTTAATTGTCACTAATTAAATTTTAAACTATTCTAGCGAGTCAAGATCCGACCCAATCCGACCCAACTCGGATCCGATCTAAACCAAATCCAAATATGGATCGATTTGTCCCAACCCAAACTCGACCCGACCCAATTCAAGTTTGAAGGTTTGATTGTTAGTGGTTTACCTTTGTCCTCAATTTATAAGTTGATACAAGCTTGAGTTTTTTCTCCACAACCAATGTGGAATAACTACACCTTATAATTCAAGTTTTCCATTTTCCAAGCAATGTGGGATAACTCATCCCCTTTCCAAGCAATGTAGGATAATTCATTTATTTATATCTTCAATCAATCTCAAATGGGTTTCTTTGAGAATTAAAATCTTATTCAAAACTTAATTATTTTTGGCATATAAATATACTACGTTGATCCTCAAACGACGAGGAACGCAACAGAATAATAACCCGATTAATTTAATTAATGAGTCTCACTTTAGTTAATCAATTAAAATAGTCAAAAATTCTAACAGAAAGATGACAAGATCACCCCCTACATAAGGGAAAGGGAATATTAGGAAATAGGGGAGAGTGGTAGTTGAGTGGTAGATCGGGAGCCCTTGTAGAAATATTGAGTTAGAGATGATGAGAAAAAAAAATGAAGAACATGTACTTGTACATCGGTGGCTTGGGTGATGGCGCAATTTAGCAGCCATAGTCGTGCATGACATTTCGCCAGAGATGCATGAGATAAAGTCAAGGGAAATCAACGATAGTGTGAGGACAAGCGTCGTACATGCCAAGGGAGAGAAGAGGTATGACAATAATGTATGTAATAAGTGGCGATTAGATTTTTATTTAGGATAACGGTTTTTTAATTTAATTAAAATATATTTTGTCTTATAAAAATATGTATGTCTTTTATACTCGTCCTATATTAATTTTTGAATATACATTTAAAAGAGTAAAGGATAATTTGACTAGTTCCCGCACATCATTAGATGCTATCAATTACAAAAGCAAAGAAAAATTGTATTTGTCCTCAAATGATAATTGATAATGACTTTTTTATCTTCTTAACATGCATAATGCGGTGGTGGGCCCCTATCTTCCCCATGCCATATCCTCATTACTCATTAGAATTTAAGCTTGTTAGTTTTTTGTCCTCCATTAAATTAATTAAAAATAATGTT
Source organism: Eucommia ulmoides (assembly GCA_016647705.1). Taxonomy (NCBI): domain Eukaryota; kingdom Viridiplantae; phylum Streptophyta; class Magnoliopsida; order Garryales; family Eucommiaceae; genus Eucommia; species Eucommia ulmoides. The sequence goes on along the minus strand of CM028335.1, from coordinate 19,520,845 downwards.
TTTAACAATTAATAATGATAATATAATTTATTAAATAATAACAGTGTAAATTTATTAAATATAATAAAAGTGTCATTTAACAAATAATGATAACTTCTTACATAATTATCTTCTCACTAGTTTTAGTCCCGCGCTAAGCGCGAGTTTTGGAATAATTTTTTTGTTTATTTTATTTGATTATTTAAATATAATTTATATTTGTTATTTTTAAAAAAAATATTTTATAATAGTTAGTGGGATTTGTATTTTTTTTTTTTTTTTAGTGGGTGAACTATGTATTATTTTGTAGTGTTTGAAATATTTATTTTTTCTATTTTGTAATATTTGTTTTCAATTAGTATTATGAATATTTTACTTTTAGGTGTTGAAATTAAAAGTAATGTTTAATGTTTGATAAATAATAAAATTTTAATTCGTCATAATTTAATTTAAAGAAATGTACGTGTTCAAATTATTTAAGATGAAATTAATTAACAAATATTCTTAATAATGTAAATATACTCAAAATGTTGAGAAAGAAGGAAAATAGTATTGGTGAGCTTTCAAAAAGTTGGAATGTTATAGAAAGAAGATGAAGAGATAATATGAGTCCCTAAAAATTGCATTAAAATAATATGAAACAGAAGTTATCATACGGATTTCATTACTAAGTTACTAATACATAAAAATTCCAAAAAATATGGCTTATTTTTATAATTTATGTATTTTAATTGGGTGTCCTAAAAGATAAATTGTTCTATTTGTTACTATGATGTTAGATAATATCATTTGTCCATCCTCTAAAACAAAAAAAAATTACAATATTAATAAAATAATTTAAACCAACAAATGAAACACATATAGAGAAAACCCAACGCTTTGCACACAAATCAGACCCGAATTTTATGCAAAAAAAAAAAAAAAAACAATGAATACATTTCTCACTTTTAGCTTGACATATCAACTAATAATTTGGCTCTTTTAGTCAATAACGATCCCAATCTCGAAGCCCTCGTAGTAAAATGTTGGCAAGTTCTTGACATATATATTGATAAAGTATTGATAATAGCAAAAGTTTAAAGAATAAGCAAAAAAATATATAAAAATTTAGACAATTTTAAAGTGTGTCTAATTATGGGGTGAAAATAAAAGAATTCTTATATAAAGAATATTTTGAAGTCCTCTCAAATTCTAACCATTAGTAGCATTATGTGCTTTTAATAGAATTATGACAACAAAATAATTGAAAACCTTTGACATACTCACATATGAAAAATATTAAATTGATAGAATTATGATAATAAAATCAATTGAAAAATACTTTTAATAATCAAAATATACTCAAAATTATGAGAAATAAAGAAAATAAAATTGGTAAACTCTCATTCATTTAAAAGTTTAGGCTTTCACTTTTAGTTTTTGTTATATGATTTTTAGATATAGATATCACTCTTATTTTTATTTTTTTTAAATTTGTACTTTATCTTGAATTTTTCTTTCTTTTTTTTTATTTGGGGTAAATAAAAAATAAAAAATAATAATTTTTAGTAATCAATGACGTTTTATAAAAATCGAAAGTAAATATATTATTAAAAATTACCTAAATAATCATAGTAAAATAATATTTCTACAATGTTTTTTACTAATGTACTATAAAATAATAAAAAAATAATCATAAATTAAGATTAATTTTATCAATTTTTGCAAGTTAACAAATTCTAATTTTATAAATAAAAAAATAAAATAAATAAAAATTAGACCCTATCAAAAAGCTTGAAAAATGCATTCTTTAAGCTCATTAAAACATTTTCTATCTTTCTACTTTTAAGTATTAGATATAGATAAAAATATCACTTTTTTTTTTTTTTTAAATTTGTACTTTTATTTTGAATTTTTCTTTTTCTTTTTTTATCTGTGGTAAATAAAAAATAAAAAATAATAAATTTTAGTAATTAATGACGTTTTATAAATATCAAAAGTAAATATATTATTAAAAATTCCATAAATAATCATAGTAAAATTATATTTCTACAAATTATTTTTTACCAATGAACTATAAAATAATAAACAACATATAGATATAAACATAGATATCATTCTTTTTTTTTTAAAATTTGTTCTTTTAGTTTGAAATTTTCTTTTCATTTTTTATTTGTGGCAAATCAAAATCAATAAATTTTAGTAATTAATGACGTTTTATAAATATTGAAAGTAAATATATTATTAAAAATTGTATAAAAAATCATAGTAAAATAATATTTTATACAAATTATTTTTTACTTAATATACTATAAAATAATAAACAAATAACCATAAATTAAGATTAATTTGATCAATTTTTGCAAGTCAAAAAATTCTAATTTTATATATAAATAAATAAAAATTAGAACCCACCAAAATGCTTGAAAAATACAATCCTTAACATCATTATAATTCTATCTCCTTCAATTTTTAAGTATTAGATAGATATAGATATGGATATCACTCCTTTTTTTCTTTTCTTTTTTAAATTTGTACTTTATTTTGAATTTTTCTTTTTTTTTTTTTTTATTTACGGTAAATAAAAAATAAAGATCTATGAATTTTTGTAAGTAATGATATTTTATAAATATCAAAAGTAAATATATTATTAAAAAATGCATAAATAATCATAGTAAAATTATATTTCTACAAATTATTTTTGCACTAATGTACTATAAAATAATAACAAATAACCATAAATTAAGATTAATTTTATCAATTTTCGCAAGTCAAAAAATTCTAAATTTATATATAAAAAATTAAAAAAAAAATTAGGACCCACCAAAAAGCTTGAAAAATGCAATCTTTAATTTTATTAAAACATTCTCTCTCCTTCCATTTTTAAGTATTAGATATTGAAGTTTCTTACTTTTTTTTTTCTTTTTCAAGTTATTAAGAATATTAATAAATTAACAAAATAAAAGTTAAAACAAATTTTATTAGTAAAATTAGATAATGTAAAGGGAAATCATTACATTTTTTTTTATATTTTTAATTTATTAATTAATATTAACTAAATATTTATTTATTGAGTTAATATCAATTAATTGTCAATTTCAAGTAGTTAATATCGTCTAGTATTAAAATATATATTTAAAAATGGACAAAACTAAATTAGTTTAAAATTAAAATAAAAAATAAAATTCCTATGAATAATATCACACACAAATTCTGTATGTCACGACACTATAATATGGCTAAGGAATCCTTTCAATTGGTGGACTTCGATTTGTCTTTTTCATTGGGATTAGTCGTCAATAAAATAAATATTTATAATGATGAAAATGAAATCAATGTTCTTATCATTTGCTCATTTGTGTTGGATCAACACGAGTTCATTCACTCTATAATTGTAAATAATAAAATCAAAAGTGCAATCAAGAGTATATTATAGACTATAAGTTAAGATTTAAATTTCATAATATTTTTTTTTTATGATTGAATAAATAATGCCACTTTGAGAAAAGGAGTAAGATTTTATTTTTTTTTCGCACGTAGTATCATCCTAGACAATCATTTAATTCTTCTTTTTTCTTTTTCCTGTTGCACCAACAACTATCCGCGAACGATCTTCACGGCTCTTGGAAAATCCTTTTCTTTACCAAACCAATCATTTTCCTCTAGATCGTTGGAGTCGAGATCCTTTTTCTCCTTTCTCTGTACGATTTCTATTTATTTCTATTAGTTCTGAAGTTTTTTGAAAATTACATAAATTACATCCTCAATCTATTTGAAAATATTATGATTGTAATCCCAAAAAATAATAATAATAAGATTAATACTTCTTTTGCTTATATGATTGAATCCTTGCATATATGACATGGTCGTTTAGAACATTTTAATCATGATATTTTACGTAAATTAATTACTATTAATTTAATTTCTAAATGTCAAAATAATACAAATCACAAATGTGAGACTAGTGTGAAGTTAAAATTGCCTCGAACTTCTTTTCATTTAATTGAACGAAAGACAAGACCTCTAGAGTTAGTGCACGCATATGTTTGTGATTTAAAATTTATACAAATCAGGGTTGAAAAAAAATACTTCGTTATTTTTATTGATAATTGTTCAAGATATTGTTATGTTTATCTTCTTAAAGATGAAACATTAGATATGTTTGTACATTATAAGATTGAAGTTGAAAATCATCTTAGCAAAAAGATTAAAGTGTTGTGTAGTGATACAGGTGGAGAATATATTTCTCCTTGTAGTGAATTGTATGCACAACATGAACTAATTCATCAAATTACAACACCTTATTCACCTTAGCAAAATAGAGTTGTTGAGAGAAAGAACAAAACTTTGAAAGAAATGATGAATTCTTTGTCAATAAGTTATGGTCTACCTCAGAACTTGTGGGGGTAGACTGTTTGAACAACGAATTTTGTATTAAACAAATTATCTCACAAGAAATTAAATAAGACCCGTTATGAATTATGGAAAGGTAGAAAGCCTTCTAATCATACTTAAAAGTGTGGGGGTGTTTTGCAAAAGTTATAGTTATTGATCCTAAGCACGTTAAAATAAGATAAAAAAAATATTGATTGTGTATTAATTGGATATGCACAAAATATGAGTGCATATTGATTTTTGGTTCGTAAATCAGAAAGTTAAAATGTGCATAAGAACATGATTATTAAATCAACAAATGCATAATTCTTTGAGAATATTTTTTTCCTTGTAAGACTTTTATTAAGTCGAGTTCTTTAAAGAGAATTGGTAATATTACCTCTAGTAATTCACAAGAGGGTGAAATTGAACATAGATATAGTAAAATGACAAAAATTTCTAAATCTTTTGGTCATAATTTTTATGACTATATAATAGGACATATACATCAAACTTTTGAGGAGACTATGTCTATGCCTGAAGCACATCTTTAGAAAGAGACAGTAAATAGTGGAATTTGGTCCATCTTATAGAATCATACTTGGAAACTAGTGGATCTTCTATCTGAAACGAAACCACTAGGATGTGAATGGATCTTTAAGAAAAAAGATAAAAACAAATGGATCAATTGAAAAATATAAAGAAAGACTTGTACCTCAAGGTTACAAGCAATGAGAAGATATAGATTATTTTGATATTTATTCACCAGTAATAAGAATCATATCTATACGTATGTTATTGCAACTACACATTACTTTGAGATATATCAAACGGATGTTAGAACTGCATTCTTGAATGGTGAATTAGATGAAGAAATCTATATGGAACAACTAGAAGGGTTTGTGAATCCTAGAAAAGAGAATAAAATGTGTCGACTTGTAAAATCTTTATATGGATTAAAGCAAATGCCAAAACAATGGCATAATAAATTTAACAATGTTATGTTATCAAATAATTTTAAGATTAATGAATGTAACTAATATTTCTATATTAAGACAATAGGGTCTTGTTACGTTATTGTATACTTATAAGTAGAAGACATGTTTATCATGGGTGGTAGTGATAAGATAATAAATCCACCAAACAAATGTTAACAAATAAATTTGAGATAAATGATTTAGAAAAAACAGATGTCATTCTTGGAATTAAAATTTTAAGAACATCTGATCTATCTCAATCTCATTATATTGAGAAGATCGTTAAAAAATTTAATAAGCATGATTCGGGTATAACAAGAACACAAGTAGATGTTAATCAATATCTTTTTAAGAATACTATATGAGCCTATCTCAATTAGAGTATTCTCGAATAATTGATAGTTTAACATACATTATGAATTGTACAAAATCTAATATTGCTAACGCAGTAATTTAAGTAGGTTTACTAGCAATCCAAGTAGAGAGAACACTGGAAAGCTATAGTGAGACTTTTGAGATATTTAAGATTACTCAAAATTATGACTTGCATTACTTGAGATATCTAGCAATATTTGAAGGGTACAGTAATGCAAATTGGATGTTTGATACTAAAGACACTAAATCCATGAGTAGATATGTCTTTGTATTAGGAGGAGCTGCTGTGTCATGGAAATCCTCGAAGCAAACGTATATTTCTAGATCCACAATGAAATCTAAATTTATTGCTTTAGATAAAGCAGAAGAAGACGCAAAGTGATTTCGACAATTCTTGGAAGATATTCCAATTTGGACTAAGCATGTGCCAACTATCTTTATACATTGTGATAGCTAATTTGTGATTAGAACAACACAAAGTAGTAAGTTTGACAGTAAGTCTTGATATATATAGCTCAAAGACAAAATACCGTGAGGCAGTTATTTTCTAATGGAGTTATCTCAATTGATTATATTAAGTCAAAAGATAATATTGTGGATCCATTGACCAAAGGTTTTGCAAGAGATAGAGTAAACTACTTATCGAGAGGAATAAACTTAAACCCTATTACAAAATAGTCAATATAATAACAACCCAACCTAGTTGACTAGAGATTTCAAGATCTAGATTCAAAGAGACAACCAAATTATAAAAGTGATTGTGAGTGTACAGCTAAGTAGACAAAATCCACAACTAATTCCTATGATATAACAATAATATCTGCAATATGGTTAACGATAAATATGACTTTTAATGATTTCTATATATTGAAAATTTCAAGTGGGAAATAGAAGAATACTCTTTATAGAAAATCATTTATATGAGTGATAACTGGGCCGATTTTGGGATATGAAAAGGTTAAAATTCTCTAAAAGTACTCATGAAGTACCAGGGTGTTCAGGGCCAAAATAAATGCAACCATAAAACAAAAAGTGTCTAGAAAACAGCTATATAGTTTCTATTGTCTAGGTTTACACAAAAGACCGAATAATTCAAGATATCATGTTCAATGTTTGGCTGAGTAAATATGATATATTCTTACTAGGAAAGGTTCAAGGACAAAAGCTACATGTCCTGATATGGTTGCTTTCTTTTTTATCTCTCTCTCTCTCTCTCTCTTTTGACTGTGCATTACATATGCATGTTTATCCAATAAATTTTTATTCATGTAGGGGACTGTAATATAGATTTTTTTTTTGGATATTTATGACCTAATTATTTGTGGAACTCAATCTTGATTTGGGACATATGAATATAGAAAGGTATTATCTTTTGTGAGAAAATGAATATGGTATATTTATTTGTGTAAAAATAATTTAAGATGTGAATTAAAATTGTTCATTAAAGTGCCTACTTGAAGTTGTTGATTGATGTGTGTGTGTAGAGGTGTGCACGGGTCGGGTAGGGGGCATTTTGGGCAAATCCAAGACCCGATTCGAATGTGTCGAGCCAAAGATTTCTAGATTCGATTTCGACCGAATGACATGGAAATTCGTTGTCGGATTCCAGTCAGGTGAGGTTGGATGAAGAACAAAAACAACACAAACAAATACAACGAAGAAACAAACAGGATATTCAAATGTAGAATGAAACTTAGATAGATTGAGAAATCAGAACTAAGAACCAATTTGATTTCAGGAATCAAAACTAAAAAAAAAAAAATTGTTTTATTTTTCGCAAAACAAAACATAAAACCCTAATTAACTAATTGATTTTCGAAAAACAAACTCACCGTCGGTTTTTTTGTCATCGACACAGTCACTCTTTGCCGTCACAACCTGTAGATCTAGATAAAGATGATGATTTAGAATCAGAGTAGGGATTTGAAGAAAGGCATGATACGCCATTTTCAAATGGAGAATTGAACAAATCGAAGATTTAGCCCCAAACCCAAGTAATGAATTGTCATCTAAAAAGTCAAAAATGAAAAACGAAGAGGTTGGGGATGGAGGATTGGAGGCTAGAGAACGACTGGATGATTAGTGGATCTGAACTGGAGATTGGAACTTGGAAGAAGAAGAGTAAACGAGAAGCGAAAAATTGGAAATTGAGAAGGCGTGAACCAAATGAATGAGCAATAAATGAAGAAGCCCTAATGTTAGCGACGTTCTACGGTCGGCTCGAGTGCAACGGGTGGGTGTATATAAAAATCGATATCGAATTTGAAATTAATAAAGTGAAACGGGTTTAACCCGATCCAACCGAAATGAATTAGTAATCCCACGTTTTGCGAGTGTGGATCAGGCGGTTGCAGCGGGTGGGTCGGGTATTGCGGATCCATGCGCACCCCTAGTTGTGTGGATTATCCCACATTGATAACGGAAGATTATGAAAAGTCATTTATTAAGACTCAGGTTACCTCTTGAAGGTAAGTCCTATAGGTTGTTGAATTGATATGGATAAAAGGTAGACTAAAGTTATAAAATAAATAAAGCCACATGGGTTCATGCGTCGTTGTTGCCTATTGCCTGCCCGCCCGACCTGGGCTTAGGCTGGGATTATGGCCTTGGGGCTCTCGGGGAATGTTTGACTCGGACTTGGTATATTTTTTACAGAATCCAAAAATCCAACCCAAACAAAACCTAAAAAGCCTAATTGTTCAGGTAGGTTTGTAGTTGCAGAGAGTTATAAACTTGGAGATTGTTGTAACTGCAAATATTTACTGCAGGCCTCTTTACTGCCATCTTAATTCAGGAGTTTCAATTCTCTTCATTGCCTTCAGTTATCGATTGTGCTCCGTATAAAAGAGCAGACATTATCAACATATAGGCATCCAATTATCTAAGCTTGCATTGCATTTTTTTCAAAGAGTTTTGAGAGATTTCGTTATTCTTAAGGCTTCTTGAGAGAGTTCAACATATTTCCAGTTCGTTGAGTTTTTGGTTTCTAGTGTAGGTACCAGTAACTGTTTGATCGTTGTATTTTGGGAGGCAGACACTCACTTAAACCGTAATCACCGTAGTGGGTGCGAAATCTACTTTAAAGAGAAATCGTCAAAAGATTTCCTCGATCATTTTTTTGTTATTTTTTGTTTTTCGTTTCTATTTGGTAACATAGTATCTTATTCTAGTTTTCTATTCAGTATTTATGTTGTTATTTTCTATTTAGTATTTCATAATTACATTATAATATAAATCTTTATTTGTTTTTTGATGTTGTCATTTATTAATTTGGAATGTTTTTGTATCAAATAACATTAGATAAATTTCATTTTCATTTTTCACGGTTCTTATTAATAATTAATTTTCGGATCATATTTTCATTAATTAAAAGTTTAGGCGCAAGGTGCAATTGGGTGTAAATTGAAATGGTGAAAAATATAATTTATCTTATTTTAGAAAAAATATAAAGGGAATGGGAATTGAGATGTGGTATTGGGTGTAGTTGGGTATTGCTTTCAAAGTGGATTAGCCAATGAGGAGTTAGGTTGAAGAAAACTAAATTCCACCAAACATAGATATCTATGTCCCTCTGGCTTAGCCTTCTCCAATACAACACAAAAATGGATTAGGTTATGGTTGTTGGTGATTGGGTAGAAATTCACCTGATCCTGTTGACATCGATCCACATAAGGGTAAGGGAGATTGCTTTTGCTTGACATCATGAATTGGGATGGCAAAAATGTGGTGGTGCAATTAAATGGACCCCAACTTTTGTTGCGCAATTTGAACTCAACAACACACGATGACCTACTTATGAAGTACCAAAATACTCGAGCCATGAGGCGCTTTCTCAAACGAGGGTATTTTGGTCGTTTTGCAAGTCATATCCTTCCGATATTATTTGAGATGTGAGTATGTGTATATGTATTCTTTTTTAATAAATGTACATTTAAAAAAACAATATTATAAAATTATTCTATAATTATTTTTACCCATTTTTATAATATTTTTTTTTTTCACTCATTTATTTTTTAGAATTTTCACAAAGCACCTCTAAACCCACCCCTCTCCCCCACTTCGGTCACCCAAACCTCCCTCCACCACACGCCGGTCCCCTTAACCCACCTGACACCCAATGCCCCCCCGCCCCCTCCCCTGCCCGTTGCCCAACTCCTTTTCTTCTTTTCCTCGTCCTCAAGAAGCTGAGGAGGAGGAGGGAGAGAGGGGTTGGGATAGCAGAGCAGAAGCTTTGACTGAGAGAGAATGGGGTTGATAGCATAGAGAGAGAAATTAAGAAAAAGAAGAGAGTGACAAATATAGCTACATCGTTGGCGCCAGATACCGCATTGACATCGTTAATCGCTGGAGAAGATGGTGAAGAAAGTAAGAAGGTGGAGGGAGAAGTGTAAACAAGCAAAAAATTAAGAGATATATGTGTTAAAAATATAAAGGGTAAAATAAAAATTGAATTAAATAATTTTTATTTATGTCTTAAGGGGTGTAGGGCTAGCGAAAAGGGTTATATGTTTAGAAGCATTCTCGAAATGTTAACATACTGTTAATTGTGTAGTTTATAGATCGGATTTTCTTAACCGCCACACTATATTCTAATTTATCATCATCATTTGCAACCGATATCAAACTCTAACATATATATAGAATAAATATTTAAAATCTTAAAAATGATTATTACATATATAGAACTAACTAGAACATTTGTTAGAATAGAATGGAATGAAATGACAATAGGATTAAAATCATTGTGGTATTGGAATTAAATGATTATTATCATTCTTATATTTAGTGACAAAATGTGGTATTAGAATGATCGTTCTCATTCCAATGTTTAGTAAGTGTTTAGTTAAATTCAACGAGTAATAAATATTGTGTTTCAAACGTAATATTTATCATTTGTTAAATTTAGCTGATATCAAATCAAACAAATTAAAATAAATAAATAAATAAATAAATCAAACAGAAGATCCAAGCTAGATATACAAATTGTTATAATTTTGAGAAATCAATTTCACCTATCCAATTTCAAATTGGAGTACAAATGGATAAGGGTATATACCAAAGACCTCCCCTGTCTTTTAGCCTTATACCAGAAACTTTCCCTATCATTTAACAAATACCCATCACCCCCCTATAATTTTAAAATTGAAACCACTTACCTCCTCTATCAGTGAATAATTTATGACACAACATTGGTATTGACAAAAATACCCTCAAATTCATTTAATATCAATAAAATGACCTAAATACCCTTTTTTAATTTAATTTATTAGACAAATATACCCCTTAGATTTTCTTCCCTCATCTTCCCTGCATTTTTCTATTTTACTTTGACAGATTTTTGCATTTTCCAGCGGTTTCGCGGTGGCAGTGGCGGAGTAGGTGAATGTGGGCTTGTTGTAGTTCCTTAGCTGACTGAGGTGGTGATTGCAAAGAGAGTTCCCTTCACTCGCCTCGTTCTGGCACTACCGGCCCTTCCCGTTCGCCTGCGCAGCTTTTCCTCCTCCTCATCCCATCCCAGTCATCTTCTTCTCCTCCACCACCGTCGAAAAATACCTATTTTCGACCATTATCGTCATCCTCTTCCTCTGATATCCTCATCGAAGCAACGCTGCAGATTCAAAGATTTCGGATCCCACGGCCCAAAACCGAATCAAGCTTCTCAATTCAGTTCAAGATTCAAATATTGTTCGAAATGTGCGAAAAGAAAAATTCAGATGACAATGGAGGTGGAAAAAATCCTAGTTTTTTCAATTCCTTGCTACCAAACACTACCATAACTAGAAACCCAAAACATAAAAAAAGAATTCAAATTAAAAAGTGAGATTAACTGGATTCTCCTTCACAGGAAATTGACATTTTTCACCAGAAACCGACCATTTTTTTTATAAGAAAAATCATCATACATCTGCAGGGCATCTGATGAGCTCCAATATATTAATTCCTCCGCCATCTTCGGCTGATTGGAAGGCACCTGCAACATGCAAATCAACCTTAATTTAATCACCAATTGCCTCCACTCGAACTATGTCGAAGCTGAATTCTTCGTCGACCTGAAAACTAATGTCGAAGAAGAAAATAAAAGCTTATAAAAATCTTATCGGATAATGAATAGAGAATATTGGAAGAAATAAATTAGATCAATTTGTTAATGGAGCTGATATGGATGATCAAAATGATGCGATTTTAGGGCTTTCCAGGAGAATAAGAATTGAGTATTTGGTAGATCGACGAGAGAGAAGAGTAGATTAGCAAGAGAGAGAGAGACAGAGAGAGAGATTGGAGAGCTAACCCGGTGCAGCGGCAGAGGAGGTGGCGGGGTAGACGACAGTCGCGGCGGTGAAAGTGATTACATCCCATAGAGCCTCCTCCGACGAGCTTCCTCTGAAAACCCCGATAATATTTCCACTATTCAACGATGATGATGACGATGTTTTCACAATTCCTCCTCCGACCACCTTCAACGCCTCCGATGGTGACAAAGGTGGCTCTTTTCTCTCTCTCTCTATGGAAATAGTGTCTCACTCTCAGGGTAATTTTGTAATTGTACATAGAAAATTTTTAATTGTAAAATTTGATAAAAAATTAAGGGTAAAAAAATATTTTCACACAAAAATATTGGTCAAATGGAATTGACTTATATTTGTTAAATAAGAGGAAAGGTTTTTTAGTATAAAGTTAAAAGATAAGAGAGCAGAAGTCTATGGCATATATTTAATAAATAATATCCCAAATAATCATTATTTTATTTAAATAAGGAAATAATGTGTCCATTTTTCGCTATCATGATTCACGCAAGTGTGCAACCAAACCAAAAGAAAGGCGACAGAAAGAGAGTCAGCTGAAAGACCACAGATTTTGTCCTTTAAGACAATTCATCATCACCTCTACCCTAATCTCGGACCAAGTGGACCCCACACCTCCTCCCTCCCTGCACAGCGCCCCTCCACCTCCCCCCCGAATTATACTTTCCTCAAGCAAAGCACCAAAAACGGGCCCACTGCCAATAAACCAATCCATTTTCCTTGTGTTTTTTTTTTTTTTTTTTTGAAGTTTTCCATTATTCAAATCTTCGCATCACAATGTTCCAAACCCAAGAACCAAATCTCGAATCCTTTTCTTCTCTTCTCATTTCAAAACTTTCAAAGAAGAATCAGAACAGCTGTTTCTGTTCTCCAAATGCATTCATTATAACACCACCTCATGCTCAGATCCAATCTATGCCCTTCCCTTTACTGTAGCAAACCCAACTCGTGTTCTTCGATGGGATCATACTCAACTCGTGTTCTGTAGAGATTTAATAGAAACCCAGATCTTGATTTGAGAAAGAAAACTTTTTCCCGAGATGGGTTCTTTGATTTTGAATGTGGGTATTTGGATTTGGGCGATTTGGATGGGGTTTGGCTTTGTGTTTTTGGATTCAGAGGCTGTGGGAGGAGGAGATGGAAGTAGTAATGTTGTTTTTGTTGATGGGAGGAGTGTCATTGGGAGAATAGACCGGGATTTCATTTGCGCCACCTTGGATTGGTGGCCACCGGAGAAGTGTGACTATGGGACCTGCAGCTGGGACCATGCTTCTCTTCTCAATCTGGTTTGTTTTCTCTCTCTGTTTTTTCACTGTGTGGGCGTGTTTGAACTTGCTTAAAGCTGATTTATGCTTGTGAAATTACAAATCTCCTCTATCTATATTGTTCTTTTTGGCGTGTTTCGCTAAATCTACTTTGTTTTCAGATGCATTCTCTCTCACTGTATTCTCAGTGTGTGTGTGTGTGTGTGTTTGAACTCGTTTAAGCTGATTTCATGGCTGATGCAATTTTGAAAATTAGAAATTTTGAGATATTTCTTCATGTCTGTGTTTCATTCGCATTTGTTATGTATATACGATTATAGTTCTGCTTTCAATTTCATTTGGTTGGGTTTATCCAAAATCGGATGTGATATAAGTTGTTGGTCTGATTATAATTGTGAGAGAAAACCTAACTTTAAGTTAACTTTTGGGATAAGAGAGTACAAAATCACTTTACATTGGTATCAGAACCCATGTTACAATAATTCTGGCTCAATAGCCACAAAGGGAGAGACGGGTTGATAGTTAACCGACCAAATAACCGATTAACTGATTTGTGAGAGAAAGATTGTTGAGTTAATTTTATATCGAATGTAAAAGGGACTGATGATCAAGTTATAATTATGGAAGAAAATCTCACCTGATCAGCTAAATTTTGGAGGTTAAAAGAGACACAAGAGCAACTTAATTATTTGATTGTACTAGAATAAATCACTTCTTATTTTTATGGTTTTTTTTTTGTTTGCCACCACCTCAAATTTAGCAATTTAATATCAAAAGTCTAAAATTATTGCGCACCACAAAAATTACTACACGTTTTTGTTTTTTTTTTTTTTTTTTAAAATAAAAATAAAATTACAATAACTTCCATTTAGTACAGTAATTTTAGATTTTTAAAAAAATTACTATAGCGCGTTGATTGAGTAGAAATTTTTTTTTTAATTTGTAGGTTGTTCACCAAGAACCCATATTTTTATTTTTTTTCAGCTCTTTTTCATATATTTTGTGTTTGAATTAATATTAACCAATAAAAAAATAATTTATTTAAACTAGAAAAGAAAAAGTAGAAAATATTAGATAGGATATTCTCTACCAATGCTCAACTACTTGATTTACAATAATTTTGTTTTGTTTTTTCCTCTTTTACTTTCAGGATCTTGACAATGATATTTTCTTAAATGCAATAAAAGGTATGAATTTCTTTTTTTCTTTTTTTAAAGAAAAGAGAAATTATTGGGGTCCAAAATGTAATTTATTTCCCATAAACACAATTTATGCAGCTTTTTCACCATTAAAGATTAGATTGGGTGGCACTTTACAAGACAAAGTGATATATGAGACAGAAGATCATCATCAACCCTGCGTTCCTTTTCACAAAAACACCTCAGAGCTGTTTGGCTTCACCCAGGGTTGCCTTCCCTTGTCCAGATGGGATCAACTCAACAATTTCTTCAACAAATCAGGGTAACATTTCATTTTTGGCCATAAATTTCACTTTGCACCCCTGAAGTTTCGGTGGCCTTCCACTTTGGCTCCTTAATCTTTTGATTTTGTGTCTAATTGTCCCATTTACGCCCACTTTTTCTAGCCTGGGCCCCTTAACTCTCTCTTTTCACATTATGGTGCATTTGGTTGGGTGGAAAAAGATGGATAAGAAAATAAAAAGGAAAATAAGATGAAAAAAAATAACTCTTATTTGATATGAACGGAAAATCTAAGAAAAAAGAAAATAGAAAGGAAAATGTACAATTTTCGAAACAATTTTTTTTCCCACACAAATTAGAGAGCAAAATAAAGGAAAATGAAAGAGAATGAGAATGAATAAAATTACAATTATACTTTTAATAATAAAATTTTTAATTTATTTTTATAATATACGAGGATAAAATAGTAAATTATATTAAAGTAAATTATTTTTCCTCATTTCATTTTTTTTTTAACCAAACAACAGGGAAAATAATTTTTCTTTTAAAATGAATAAAAATATTATTCTCTCATTTTTCTTTTCCTTTCTTTTTTCCATCCTTCCAACCAAATATGCTCTTACAGTTTGAGTACGGTTACACTTTGCTCCTTAATCTTTTAATATTTGCAAGTTGCTCCTTAATATCTCAATTTTGTTTTCTAGTTACCCCAATTGTACACTCCTGGCCACATATGTCATCGGAGAAGGGATAAAAATGCAACCGGAGTTAAATTGTAGGATGAAAATATCCGAAAATTATTTTGTATTGCAGTTTGACTACATGAGAAGACAGAAAAATTTCTATAACCTTGGTTTTGATACCATGTTAAGAGATTCTAACTTAAAACTATATAGTGCGAAGTGAAATAGCATATTTGACTTAGGGCATGTTTGATAAAAAAATTAAGTGCTTAAAACTGATTATATTAAGTACTTAATTAATTAAGTTTGTTTGATAAATGTAATTAATATCACTTAATTAATTAAGTTAACTTAAAAATTAAGTCAAAATGTGAGTAAAAAAATTAAGTTAAAGTCCTTTCACTTATTTTATTATTTTATTTTGCTTAATATACTCCATTATTTTTCACTTAAAAAAAAATTATGTTTTGACTGTTTCATCCTTGATTTCCTATGAGGGTTTAATTAGAATTAGGATTAATGAGAATTGAATTAATTTTAGATTATTTTATGGTTTTAATTTTATTTTATATTTAAATTATTGTTATAATTTAATTTAAGCAATCAAATTACATAAAAAAATGCATAATATTTACATATTTTTGGGTTAATTTCTACTTTTAATTTTAATATAAATTTATTTTTTTTTTAAAATGGCACCATGATTTTATTGTTTTGTTCTCAATTTTTTTTTTCTTCACATTATTTTGATTCAAAAGTAGTTATGTAAATTAAACAATTTTCAATATACAAATTTTATACTTATCAAACAAATAAAAAAAATTTAACACTTAAATTTTCAACACAATTTTATCAAACAACCTTCTTAAATTTTCAGCACTTAAAATTTCAGCACTTAAATTTTCAGCACTTAAAAATTAAGTTGTTATCAAACAAGCCCTTATGGTTTGGTAACTCTCAAGGGATCGATATGGGAGAAACATCTAATAGTTCTTAGGTTTTCTTGAAAAATATTCAAAAATCTGAAAAGAGAAACACTGACAAAGGCCACCATTAATTTTGAAACACTGACAAAGGGCACCACTAATTTTAACATTTCTTGTGATTTTATAGTACTGTAGAAATAAAAAGTAATTTTTGTTGAACAGTCTACGAATTTCAATTTTTTGTCCATACAGTCTACATACCAAAATAATTTTTCCAAAAGTTCATAATCACTGTACACCATAAAAGCTATTGTAATTTCAAAGTCACTGTACATACTAAAAGTCATTGTGATTTTCTCACGTAAAAAATTATAATGATTTTTATAGTGTGTAGTGACTTTGGACTTCTAATATAACTTTCGGATTTCTTAAAAAAAATGGCAAAATTTGGGATCATGGAAAAAAATCCAAATAAAAACTAATTTTTTTTTTTTTTAGGGCTGTGATTATTTTTGGATTAAATGCTCTGAATGGAAGGACTATAATGCCTGATGGTTCTGCGATTGGAGCTTGGAACCCTTCAAATGCAGAGTCTCTAATACGTTATACTGTCAAAAATGGATACACCATTCACGGTTGGGAGCTCGGTAAGAAAAAAAAGAATCGGTGAATTTGCACTCTAATTAGATCACAATAATTACAAATGACCACCTTCTATTTTGATTCAATCTTGCTTTTTCATCTCTAATTTTAAAAATAAGCTTTTTACTCCCATAAATTTTGGACTAAAATGTAAAAGTAAATCTAACTTGTTTAATGACCTAAAGACATTGAAAAAAAAATCTCTATATTAAAGCCATTTTGACCCCTTATATTTCGATACCTATCAATTTAAATCGCTTGTTGCCCCATGAAGTTTAGGTACAATTGCACATTGTTTCTTGATATTTCAATTTTTGTACATTGTTCTTTAATTATTATTTGAGGCTTTTGCATTTTGCACCTATGAAGTTTTGGATATTCTACTTTAGCCCTTGTATTTTAAATTTGAATACATTAAATCCCGAGTATTCAAATTGTATTAACTCAGTCCAAATCGTAAACTCTGTAATTTTTTATGATGAAAATTAGCCACATGTCAGACACGAAATCATTCATGTGGGTGAATTCCATCATAAAAACGACAAAAGGACTGACTTAATAAGATTTGGATATTTCAAGATTTAATGTGTTCAAATTAAAAGGACAAGGGCTAAAGTGATTTTTTTCTAAAACTGCAAGGGGCAAAGTGCATAAAGCTCTTCTTTTTTTTTTTTTCAATTTTTTTTTTATATTTTTCATATCACTTCTAAAGTTTCAATTGTGTCTAATTGAACCAATTGTAAAGTAAAATTACACTTTACATCTCCTAAGTTTAATTATAGTTGTAATTTGTTCCATATTCTGTTAAACAAAAGTAGTCGATCGAGTTATTGGAACAATTAGAGACTAAATTAGATTTAACCAACAACAATTTGATCAATAGACAGTATAAATTAGGACATAACAATGTGTGTTTCTGATACTGAATTGATTCTCAGGAAACGAATTGAGTGGGAGTGGTGTGGGAGTAAGAGTTACTGCAGATCAGTATGCCCACGATACAATCACCCTTCAAACCGTAATCCAAGATATTTACAAGAATTTTGAATCAAAACCTCAAATAATCGCACCCGGAGGGTTCTTCGATGAGAATTGGTTCAAAGAATTCATCAACAAGACGCCTAATTCACTTGATGTAGTCACTCATCACATATATAATCTCGGCCCAGGTAAATTTTAATTATTTACACGGCATTCTTTTATAATTTAACTTAATTTACTCCTTAATATTTAAAATAAGCACTTTATCTCTCTTAATTTCAGATTTAAGTATACATAGATAACGAATAAGATGTCCCTGTATCAAAATTACATTTTGTCTAAGTTTGAAAGGGTTAAAATGCTTATTTTCGAAGTTGAGGGGTGATAAAGTAAATTAAGCCAAAATATGAGGGGATAAAGTGTAATTAAACCCAAGATATTGACCAAAGATATTGTTTATGAAACATTTTGCGTCTCTTTATCACAGGTGTGGACGAGCACTTAATAGAGAAGATTCTTAATCCAACTTATCTCGATGGGGAGGCCGATACATTTAGGAAGCTAAAGAACACCCTCAGGAGCTCCACCAATTCGGCGACAGCATGGGTCGGAGAGGCCGGAGGGGCTTATAACAGTGGGCGAAATCACGTTTCAAATGCGTTCGTGTATAGCTTCTGGTAAGTGAAAAAAAAAAAAAATCAATTCAATCAAACGTGGTTTTAAATTGGCATTTTGTTTTTGATTGTGGAGATAACGGTTGGTGTTTGGAATAAATTTTGGATTCAGGTATTTGGATCAGCTCGGAATGGCGTCGGCTTATGACACGAAAACATATTGCAGACAGACGTTGATAGGTGGGAACTACGGGTTGCTCAATATGACTGCCTTCATCCCCAATCCAGACTACTACAGGTGATTTTTTCAAGTGTTTTTATTCAATTTTGCTTGAATAGTTTGAATTTCGTTTTGGGTTAAAGCGCACTTTGCACCCTTAATTTTAGTAACTTTGCATATTGCTCCACAATATTCAATTTGTGGCAAATATATCTAATTTTATGGTGCTTCAAAATGCAAAATGAAAATCATCAAAATCTCTATTGTTTTCCTCTTTATAGCGCTCTTCTTTGGCACCGGTTGATGGGAAGGAACGTTCTATCTACGAGTTTTTCTGGAATGAAGAAAATACGTGCCTACGCACATTGTGCCAAAGAATCGGTAAGTCAAATCACAAACAAAAACTAAAACATGGGAACAAAAAAAATGAATTTGTTCTGTTCTTAGATGTTCAGAACCAATTCTTGAAAAACATAACAGAATTGTTCTGTAAAAAAAAAAAGGTTTTTATCAGTGACTGAAACCAAGATATTCTCCTATTTCAGAAGGGAATCACACTACTACTGATCAACCTAGACAACAGCACCATCGTTCAAGCAAAACTCTCCTTCAACGGCACACTTACGCATCGACACACACACCACAGATCCCACAAGCACAGAACAAAACTAATCAGATTGCCTTGGATTAGAAAAACGGGAACAGGAACAAGGGAAGAATATCATCTCACGGCTAAGGATGGGAATTTACAGAGCCAAACAATGCTTCTAAACGGGAACATATTAACTGTAAATTCTTCTGGGCATATTCCTCCTTTGGAGCCTATAAGTGTAAATTCATCGGTGCCGCTAACTATTGCTCCATTCTCCATTGTATTCGCTCATATACCGCATGTTGTTTTGTCAGCTTGTAGTTAGGTAGGTTTAGTTCACATGAGAAACGAGCTAAAAAGATTGGTTCAAATTTGGTCATTTGATCAAATAAGATAATACAAGGCAATTCTATTGTTCATTCTTACAAGAATATTACAAAGATATACAAGAATTGTATTCGTGTACAAGATTTGGTTAGACGGTGTTTGTTTAGCGTTCAAGTTCTTTTGTTTCTGTTCTCAGAAAATTTCAAATAAAACAAACAAAAAATAAGGGTTGTTTGGAATATAATATAGAAACAGATCTTTTGTTTCTTTCTAATTCAAGTTTTCTAGGAACAAAAACGGAAAAAAATCAAGAACGGAAAATGTAACCGTGATCATCTACACATACAAGAAGAGTGATTATGTTAGTGGATAGATGATTGATTGGTATGTTGCTCAAGACTATCAAAGAGATGAAGTTAGTGGTTGTCTTACATGAAGTCTCTCCTTCAAAGGTGATTCATCTTGACCACAAAAGAAGGTCAATCCCTCTTAGAGAAGGTTTGCGGCTTACTGCTTGCAAATGTCAACCATACGATTGTACCGGTGAGGTAGAAGAAGATTGATGGAGCGAACAATGAGAGCTGCATAAACGAGAATTATGGAATTAGTTCAAGAAACCGTAAAAAATTGCAAGATGCGGTGAATGCTAAACGTGGCATTTTTTTTTTTTTTGGGTTTCTGTTCCAAGTTAAACTGGGACTAGAACCAGAAATCTGAAAACAAATAAAAATTGTTTATGTTCTATTCCAAGAAATTTGTTCTGAAAATTTGGGAATGAAACGGAAAAAGATCCTATTATTCTTATTTTTTTGTTTCTGTTCCGGGAAAAAAAAAAGAGAAAAAGAAAAACAGGAACATCCGAACAAACAAGCTAAACAATATATAGATATACATATACATATATATATATATATATATATAGTTATGTTGATTAAAAAAATATTTGTTTGGTTAGGTGGCTTGTTAAGTGTTTTGAATTCCTTTTTTTTTTTTTTTTTAAAGAAAATTTGGAATAGAAAAAGATATCTGAAAACAAATAACTTTTCTGTTCTACTCCAACAACTTTGTTTTAAAAGGTTAGGAACAAAACTGAAATGTATCTATTTGTGCCAGTGTCCATAAATATCTGCTGTGAAAACAAAAAACCAAGAACAGAAACACTAAACAGTCGCCACTTTAGTGTTTCGGTTTCTGTTTTTTTTTTTTTTTTTTCTATTTCAGTTACCATAAAACTTGAATAATTTTTTTTTTATTAGTATTTTTTTTTTTATTAAAAAAGGGAAAAACAGAAATTCCAAACAAACACCACCTAAAAAGCCTGCAACTTACACTCCACGAATGAGTTGAATCAAGAAGATAACCGGTGAGAGCAACACCCACGATTCCAGGCACTGCACCAACGGTGTTAGTGATGCCCTGAGAAGACAAATCAAATGAAAAACATATTTATTATGACCATGAAATTAGATTCCAATGATGCAAAAGTATGAGATAGATGCGGAAACATTGATGAACTTGTAATATGGAGCATGTGATTCACTACGCAATTCAATTTTACCGCAATAGGCACCTTATAGAGTGATTTTTCAGCAGAAGATACAAATAACCGAATTTAATTTAGTCACATACCAAGAGTATGCTAGCATATTCAGGTGAAATATCCTGATGAGTACAATACAGTCCTGTGTGAAACAATAGATGGATACCAAATCAACTGCATTTCTCTAAATTCAGAATTCAAGCAGCAATAATAATAATAATAATAATAATAATAATTATTAAAAAAAAATTGATTAAAATTTAGTACCTGACAAAGCAAAACTTGAAAGTGCTAAACCACCGGTGAGCAGAGCTACAACTTCCCATGGAGAGAATCCGAAGTCCACAGAAGAAAGAATCATGCAAGTTGCAGGAGATAAAAAGGAAATTGTCTGGCAAGTCTTCCGCACCTGCATGCGTAAAATAAGGCAAATCAATGAGGAAAAGGCATGGCAATTAGTTGGCGTTTGTTTAGTATATCTGCTTCTATTTTTTGATTATCTTCCCAGGAAACTTGAAACTTGAAATATATATAAATATTTAAAAAAAAAATAATAATAAATAATAATAAAAAAATAACTATCTCCATTCTCTTTGTAGAAATTTGTTCTAAAAATATGGGGACAGAACACAAAGATACTGTACAGTTTCAGGATTTCTGTTCAAGAAACAGAAACAGAGAATCAGGAAAACTGAATTCAATGCCACCTATAGTAATAGATTTTTAGTTTTGACAAGAAAAGCAATGTACTCATAAGAGGAAGGAACTACTATCACAATTTATTCTTCACTATCATTGAATATAAACATTTCCACTCACATACCACAGTGGTGTCAACCCCGTTGCTGATCAAGGTGTCCGCAAACTGTGATGCAATGCTGGTCACAAAAATAGAAGCTAATGGTGGAAGGACAGATACCTGAAACCAAGATTATATCAATGATGAGTTAATCCCATGCAATATGCTTGCATTTCAGAATCAGTTTCAATATGATTTTTTAAAGGGAATTTACAGTTCAATATAAGATCACTTTTAATGGCAAATTTGCAAGGGAAAAAATTGATCCCCAAAACTGAATGATTGTTTATAAAGCAGACCCAACTTAACAGAGGATAACACACCTTGCCAAAATTTAATTCATGTTCTGGTATCGAGACATCAACCCCACTCCAATAATTAATTTCATCTTGAAAATAAAGAAAAATATGATGAATGTGTGAAATAGGTATACGTTAAGGGGTATCTATGACATCTCTTTATTGATTAGGGTTTCTGTACTAATTCGATTATAAATAGAGGGAGAGGTCGCCATATTAGTTAAGTTTTCTCATTCTTCTCGTATTCTCTTTCTACTTTATCATGGTATTAAGAGCAGGTTATGAGACCCAATTCCCATAGTTCTAAGCAACCATTATTTTTTCTTTTCTTTTCCTTTCTTCTCTCTCTCTTTGTTCATCTTCCATACCAAAGGGGAAAATATATATAAATAAATAAAGGGGGGTCTGAAACCCTAGACCCGCCATCCCATTGTCAAAACCGTCGCCGACCAACCTCATCGCCATTGCAGCGTTGCCGCCTCATCGCCGACAACATCAGACCTACACAGATCTGATTGCTCTCTATTTCTTTTCTTTTTATTTCTTTTTAATTGTTTTACTTTATGACCATTTAAAAAATAGAAAGGAACAAAAAAAAAAAAAAAAAAAAAAAAACCAAAAAAACATCTCTTGTTTAAAGCTCTACACTTTGTTTGATAGTTTGTTTTCTTTGTATATATATATATATATATTCTTATAGTTATTTGTTGTATTGTCGGGTACTAATGTCGACAATTTCCACCCAACCATTAACGACCCGCAAGTTAAATGAGACCAACTATTTAATCTGGTCCAAAACAATGAAAGTAGCTTTTACCGGACAAGGGAAACACCATCATCTCACGGAATCTGCCTCGGCAGAAGATGATTAGTATGAGGAGTGAAATCAAGCTGATACGCAGATTGTATCGATGTTATGGAATTGGACGGATACTCAAGTTGCTAATATGTGTACTCATTTAGATACATGCAAAGCAATATAGGAATATTTTCGTGTGTTGTATTCCATTACATAACTTCGAAGTAATGCTCGGGAATTGGACATATATTTCGGTTCGCACTTCCCCTTCCATACCCTGGGTTATAGATTCTGTTACCACTAATCACAAGTCAGGTACCTTTTCCTTATTTACGCATATTCAGTTATCTCTTTTGTTGTCTCCTGTTACTATTGTTGATGGTTCCACAGTCTCTATCCATAACATCAGCACTATGGAACCCTTACCCACCTCATCTATATATGTCTCATATATTCCTTCATTTTCTTTTAATTGAAGTCAGTCAGTAAATTTACTAAACATCTTAATTGCTCTATTTCATTTTTTCTTGATTCTGTCATTTTCGGGGATTTGAAGACGCAGAAGACAATTGGCACAGAGCATGAGCAAAATGGTCTTTACTACTTTGACGATCATGACAAGAGTCATTCTATCCCACCTACTGTCTGTCCTGCTATTGCATCGGCCCACCAGATTAATTATTGCCTCGGCTATCCCTGGCTTGCCAACCTCAAGTTACTTATTCCTGATTTACGTCATTTCTTTATCTTAGACTGTGAGTCTTGTCAGTTGGGAAAACATCATCGTAGTTCATTTGCTTCATATGCTCATGTTCGAGCATCGAGTCCCTTTAGTTTAGTTCGTTCATATGTTAGAGGTCCTTCTTGCGTTGCTTATACATTGGGTTTTCATTATTTTATCATTTTTGTGGATGATTTTTCAAGAGTTACATGGCTCTATTTAATGAAAGATCATTTTGAATTTTTCATGACTTTTATGTTGAAATTAAATCTCAATTCAATGCGTCAGTATGTAACTTCAAAGTAATGCTCGGTTATATTTTTCTTAGCCCTTTACTTCCTTTATGTCACACTCTGGCATCCTACATCAACCCTCTTATCCTCACATATTGCAGCAAAATAGAGTAGCTGAGCGTAAGAAATAAGAATCGATATCTCCTAAAAGTGGCTTGTACTCTTCTTTTTGAGATGAATGTTCTCAAACACTTCTGGAGTGATGCAGTACTTACAGCTTGCTTCTTGATCAATCAGATGCTGTCCTCTACCCTTCAAGGCATGGTTCCCCATTCAATTATTTGTTTTGTTTATCGGTTGACTCCTAGTAGAGATAAGTTAGATCATCGTGTTTTAAAATGTGTCTTCCTCGGCTATTCTCACACCAAAAGGGTTATCGCTGTTATAGTCTATCGTTACATCTCTCATTTATGTGTGCAAATGTTATGTTCTTTAAGTTTACCCTTTACTTTTCTACGCCCTCTTGTCTAGACGATTTGAATGTCATACTTCATTTGCCCACTTTTCCAACCCTTACTCCACCTTCCTCCGTTCTACACCCTGTCGCACCTTGTTACTCTCTACCTCCCTTGCAGTTATACTTTCGTTGTCAAAAGGTCGCTTCCGCCATTACACCTATCGTCCTTGTGTCCTTAGATTCTTCTCTAGTTCATCCATCCACTTCTAACTTGGACATGCCCATTGCTGTTCGGAAGGATAAGTGAACATGTATTGACCATCCTATTTCTAATTTTATCTCGTATGCACACGTATCTCCTTCATATTCCTCTTTTGTTGCTTCTTTGTCCTCTGTTTCTATTCCTAACTCTGTTTCAGAAGTTCTTTCTCACCCTGGTTGGACGACCATAATGGAAGAAGAAATATTAGCCTTATATCAAAATGGTACTTGGGATCCCGCCTCTTCCGCCTGACAAAACAATAATTGGATGTAAATGAGTGTACACAGTTAAGGTTCATCCAGATAGCACCACTGATCGACTTAAAGCTTAGTTGCCAAATGTTATACTCAGGTATACGGTCTTTATTACTCTGAGACTTTTTCTCCCATTACCAAGCTCGCTTTTATTCGCTTGTTCATCTCTCTGGTTGCCACTTTTCGTTGGCCGTTATATCAGCTCGACATCAAGAATGCCTTTTTGAATGACGATCTAACTGAGGAAGTATACATGGAGGACCCTCCTGGATTTGTTGCTCAGAGGGAGTCCGGTTTGGTATTGTCGCTTGAAGAAATCCATATCTAGCCTCAAGCAGCCTCCTCGAGCATAGTTTGGGAGATTCAGTGAAGTGGTCACTGAATTTAGTCTTCGGCATTATGGAGTCGATCATTCCATGTTTTACAAGCATTGTAGAGTCGAGAGAATATTATTGATTATTCATGTGGATAATATCATGATTACTGAGGGCAAAGTTTTAAATCGCGGTATCGGGTTACGTATCGGTAACAGTCGCGGTGTAACGGTGTCGGGAGTATCGGCCTGTCTGTAACGGAAATCGGCCGTAACGGTCGTAAATTTTTTAAAATCACTAGAATATCCTCAAAAACTCAATAAGAGTAATTGTTTCACTCATTTAACCTTTAATAAACACATTATAATAGGTATTATGACATTTTAGAGTTATATACAACACAATAAAGACATAAAAAATACGAAAAACCGTCATACTTAACAATCTTAAAAGAATAAGATGATACACACAATACTTAATAAAAATATATTACACAAACATAATAAAAGAGTAAATTGTACTTGTACATCATATTACAAAACAATACATTCATAAAATTATCAATACCAAAACGAATTGCGCGCAGGCTCTTCATAATCGACATCGGCATGATCACCACTCTGATTTTGTTTTGCAGCATCATAGCTACCAAAGTAGTTAAAGGTGCAATGATCATAAATGGTGTTGCTAGGGCCACTACCACCGGTACCGCTAGATTCTGCTCTTTCTTCGTAGTAACCGAAAGTGGAACTCGAGCTTTCTTGATGTGGAGGAGGGATACCGTATTGGTAAGAAGGTGATGGTGGATATGAGTATCCAGTAGCAAGAGGTTGTGGGCATCCTAAAGGACCCATACCTACATAATGTGGCACCGAAACATATTCCGAGGAGAGATAATAAAGGTAAGGATATGGTTGTGGTTGAGGCCATTGATGATAATTATCCCCTTGATATCCATAGCCGTATCCTCCAACTCTAAGCATACCAAAGCGGTTTGTCGTGTCATTATGTTCTTCGGAATTTGAGGATTGTGGGTTTGTTCTTCTTCTTGATGATTCAATTGCACCAGAAACAGAATGCCTTCGTGGCTCACTAATATTCCCACGTCCGACATCGTCTGCAAATCCAGCCATTCGTAACTCTCCATGATACGGCGATCGTCTAGTGTCTTCTCCACCTCCACCATCATCACCACTAGACTCTCCACTAGGTGGGCTCAAACCACGACCACTATCAGTATCACTTCCATCTCCAGATGAACTATTATTCTGCTAACGTCGAGGTGCTTGGCTACTAGCAGTAGTGACCTCATCATCGCTTACGTTTAACCATCCGGAGTTATCCTGATCATCTAACAATGGTTCTTCTCTCTCTTGAAGCCATGGAGATAGTGGATCATCTTCCTCAAAGATATAATCCAAGTTTATAGGGTTGAAGTTGTCTTCAATTTCACTTTGGCTTAATCTGGTAGCATGTCTAATTTTTAACCTCATATTATAAGCCACGTAAACAAGTTTATTCAGTTTTTGATACTTCAGACGATTTCTCATCTTTGTATGTATCAAGCTGAATGTGCTCCAATTATGCTTGCAATTAGAAGACGATATTGTTTGGCTAAACACTTTAACTGCAATCTCTTGAAGTTCAGGGGCAGATGTATCAAAGTGGATCCACCATTCGGCTGTAGAAACAATATGAATTAAAACGATACAAAGATTGAGATTCTTATATTAATAGTTAATTGTTCATTGTATTACCCGGATTTGTACGTGTTACTGCTTTTTGAGCCAATACTGTCCCGAAAGAATGTTTTTTGTCACGAAACGTCATAATCTATATTTAGAAAGTAACAAATCAAAAACCCACAAATAAAACACAGAAAACTTAGTAACTTGTTAGTCACTAGTTGTTACTTAAAAAAAAAAAAAAAAAACTAACTTGATTAATAGCTTGAATTTGTTTATCAATATTCGGCTCCAATCTTTGAATCACATTTTGAACTCCCTCCATTACCTCTCTATGGTCAGAAAGTTTACCACCATATTGAAATTGAGGATTTAAAAAATAACCTACATGAATTCAAAACAAAAAGCACATATTGTTAAAGGAAGTTTAATTCTAACAAAAGTTTTTAAAATTGAATTTACAATTAGTCAATTACTTACCAGCCGCATGCAAATCATGATGTAATTGGAATTGCCATCTTTTGTCGATTATATTCCAACATTTTTTGTAGTAACGGCAATTGTTTTTCAATGGCCATCTTCGCTTTGTCCATAGCTTCATAGACGAATCCCATTGCAAGCTTCTCATCTCTATCAACAAGCCTAAGCACCCTTACCAATAGTTCTTGAACTTTTAAAATTTCTGAAGCTTTTTTCCAAAAACCATTGTCGTTCACAATTTTTCTAACTTTTTTTCCTCACTTCTCCTTCCCCTATCTTTTGCTTTTTCACTCATCACAATTAAACATATCTTGTAAGGCATTCTTATACCTTACAATGCTTTCCAGCATAATGAAATTGGTGGCAAAGCGTGTGATCCCTGGGCGTAATAACTCTTTTCCTTCAGTGAATCTCTTCTTAAAATCAAGAACCCAACTAGAGTTATAAATGAAGCGTGATATTCTTCTTGCATCATCCAAGACTTTCAGCACATTTGTTTTCTCTCCAATATCTTTCAATATTAAATCAAGACAATGTGCAGCACAACCTGTCCAATAAAAATTTGGTCTTTTTAACATAAGTTTTTTCCCTGCCGCTTTCATTGCAGGCTCATTATCAGTGACAATTTGGACAATACATTTTTCACCAATTTCATCCACCACCTTGTCCATAAGCCCGAAGTAATAATCGGCAGTTCTGCTAACAACATCGGTGGCATCCATTGATTTATGAAAAACAGTCCCCTGATTACTATAAATCAAAAAATTGATAATGTGCTTCCGGGTAGGTCCGCTCCATCCATCACACATGATCGTACGCCCCTCTTCTCCCAACTTGGTTTATGAGATTCGATCCACTTTCTCAATTCTTCATATTCTCTAGGTAAGAAAACTTCAGTCACCTATCCGGAAGCATAAAAAATAAATTAATAAGTAAATATGTTGAATTTATAAGTTATAACTTTTAAGTTGTAAATTTGTAATAAGTGAAGTTATTACTCTCACCTCGTAAGGAGTAGGGGCTTTCACTCCTTTTCCAACCTCCCTTGCAACATCCAACATTGGCTCAAGCCATGGCGAATTAACAACGTTTGTTGGCAAACGTGTGTATAACACAAATTGACTAACTGCGACCCCTAATTTTTTCCTCAACCCTTTTATTACCCTTGTTGAGATCTTTTGTTGTTTGGGGGCTTTGCTACGGTGTAGATCAACATCAATATCAGCCAACCGTGCTTCAGGTAAGGACGAATCAATCCAAGTTTTTTTGGAACTCGATTCACGAATAGTAGAAGATCGTCGAAACATATTAGCAATGCGAGTAGTAGTGCTTCCCCGTCTGGTGCTTTCACCAACCCCGTTACTACTCCCGGTCTCATATCGGTTGCCTACATCCCTCCTATATCTCTCCCTATCTTCTTCTTCTCTATATAACCTCATACTTTCTTTCCATGCATAAGCCATATTTAGATCATCCGAGTCATCATCATCACTCAAATCGTAAGGATCATTTTCATCACGTTGAGAAGCTCAAATTTGTTCAATCACTTCTTCTCTTTGTTTTCTTTTATCCATTTTTTTTCTCCAAGTTACCTTCAAGATGTTTCATCATAAGCGTTCTAACCTCGACACTAACACTTTGGCACGGAGCTACTTGACCCTTTTTGGCCGCCAAGTGTTGCTTCAATCTAGTTATTCCACCATTTATCTCTCTACCACAAAATTTACATTTTAATATGTATCTAGAACAACCAATGGGAATCCCGAATTTCCATCCAATATCATCACTAGGAGAAGGAAGTGATCCTTCTTCACCTAACATTGTTAAATTTTAATTTTCTGCAATTTACATATACAAATTTAATTCATACTATTTACTAAAATTATAATTGAAGCTAATTACACTACATTAACCATTATATATATATATATAATGTGATAAATAATAATGACAAAAAAAATTGCTACAAAAATATAAGTTTAAAAATTTTAGGACTAAATTGTAAACTAAAATTATTTCTAAACCCCCTAATTATATCAGCCACACCCACACCCAAATCCAACCCGACACACCCGAATGGAGAGAGAGAGAGAGAGAAAGAGAGAGAGAGAGAGAGGCAACGGCTTGGAGCTGCGACGTGACGAAGACGACGATGAGCTGCGATGGGAAGGAGAGGAGACGTCGCCGGCGACGGCGAGAGCTACGTTCGGCGGCGACGACTTGTTTCAGTTACGGTTTGGCGATACCACGACGAAAATCTCAACGTTTGACGAGCTCTTTGGATACGGTCTAATTGGTAAGTTTTTTGTTGTCTTCTACTGTTTTTTTCTCCTCCTTGCTCAATTATATGGAAGAATCTCTGAAAAAAGCTGAAAAGCTTGAGGTTGGCTGTCCCTTGTCGCCTTGTCGGACCTGAAAGTAGGGCTTTACAGACCGTAACGCCCGTTACGGTCTCAGTAACGGCCGTTAACAGTCCATATCGGCCCGATACGGTGCGATTCAGCCCTAGACTCCGGAATCGACCGTGTATCGGTATCGACAGGTTCATTTTCCGGTATAAATCGGCCGTTACGGCCGATATTTAAAACCTTGACCGAGGGTGACCACCATGGTATTCAAGAACTCAAAAAAGTTTTTGTATAGTAAGTTTCAAATCAAAGATTTGGGTTAGTTAAAATATTTCTTGAGTATTGAAGTTGCTCGATTGAGT
The DNA here is from genome assembly GCA_016647705.1 of Eucommia ulmoides. Classification (NCBI taxonomy): domain Eukaryota; kingdom Viridiplantae; phylum Streptophyta; class Magnoliopsida; order Garryales; family Eucommiaceae; genus Eucommia; species Eucommia ulmoides. Next base: position 19,490,635 of record CM028335.1, on the reverse strand, counting down.
CAAGGCATTTTCCTGTCTCAAAGAAAATATGTCCTTGATCAATTGAGCAAAACAGGAATGCTAGGAGTTAAACAGATTGACTCGACTATGGATCCAAACAACAAATTGTTAGCAGATCAAGAGTAACCACTGATAGATTCAACGCAATACAGATGGTTAGCTGGGAAGTTGAATTACCTGATAGTTACTAGACAAAATATCTCATTTGTTGTTAGTGCTATCAGCTAGTTCATGGATCGTCCTACGATTTTTCACTGGAATGTCGTGATTCGTATTCTCAGATATCTGAAATGTGCTCATGGTTGCAGTTTGCTATATCACAACTTCAGTCACACGCAAATAAAGAGCCATGCAGACCGAGTCGGATCACACTCGGAGAGGAAGTCTACTACAGGGTCTTTTGTGTTTGTTGGAGGTAATTTCGTCTTTCGGAAGAGTAAAAAATAGATGATATTGGCTCGATCAAGTGTAGAATCAAAATACAGAGCAATGGCCCATGCCATATGTGAGCTAACTTGGTTGAAACATTTGTTGGAAGAACTTGAATTTAAACACCCTTCGCCGATGAACTTTGTATGTGATAATCAAGCAGCACTTCAAATCACATCGAATCCGATCTTCCATAAGAGAACATAACTCATTGAAATCGATTGTCACTTTATACAGGAACAACTATCTCAGACAAGGTCCTAAATATCGGCCGTTACGTATCGTTACGGCTGATACGTAACAGAAAATCGGCCCGCCTTTACGGTTACGGGCCGATATTTCGTGCTTGGGCTGATTTACACCGAATAGGCCCGTAACGGTATCTTTTCCCATTATAGCTGTTACAGGCAATACAGGTTGTATTCAGCCTTGTATAGGCCCCCTCCCATTAAATACAGGTTGTATTCAGCCTTATGCAGGCCCTCTCCCATAAAAAATACCCCTCCCATCAGCAGGCTATAATTTCAGCCTTGGGCAAAGGCCATGTGATGGCTAGAAATTCATCATTTCTTCATATTTGAGCCTTTCTTCAGCCTTAATGAAGAATTCGTCTTTTTTTATATCTTTATTGTGTTGTATATATAATTAAATGTCATTATATCTATTAAAATGTGTTTATTAATTGTTTAATAAGTAAAATAATTACTATCATTAAGTTTTTGTGGATTTTCTGATGATTTTAAAAAAAATCACAACCGTTACGGCTGATTCCCATTACGAACATGCCGATACTCACGATACCGTTACACCACGACCGTTACTGTTAAGTAACCCGATATGGCGATTTAAAACCTTGGTCGCAGAAGTTGATTGAGACTAAACATGTGAATTCAGTCGATCAGTTAACTGATATATTTACAAAACTATTAGGAGGCTCAAGAATAAAGTACATCTGTAATAAACTTGGCGCATACAATATATATAATCCAGGTTGAGGGGGAGTTTTAAGAGGTATTTATGTCATCTATCTTCTAATTTGGGTTTTTGTACTGATTAGGATTTTTGTACTAATTCCATCATAAATAGAGGGAGAGGTTGACACATTAGTTAGGCCTTCTCATTCTTCTCGTATTGTCCTTTTATTTTATCAAGGTATACTGCTCTTTCCCGCAAATACCATTGCTTTATTGCAAGTTAATTGTACAGACATGTAAAAAATTGTCTCCCAAAACAAAAAAGAAATGATGTCTGCAGTGATATCCAAGAATTCAGCCGGTTAAAGCTTGAAGCTCTATGTTAGTCCACATAAAGTCATAAATCTTATAATTTATCTGATAACATCGAAGAATCAGTGCAAACATCCTACTAATGTCAGACTAGAGCTATTGACATTTGAAAGAATATTGTAAATAATTAAATAAACATTATATATTAACTTACCCCTGCTGCTTCTGTCAGATTAAGATTCAGCTCCTCGCTGCACGGAAAGCATAGTGAATTTTAGTTCCTTGCAAATAGTAAAAGAATAAACTCCACATCGACTTGATGCTGCAGACTGTTAGTATGATGTATAAATGAAAGAAGTTCTCATGAGGATTTATATTGTATAATGAAAGAAGCTCTAAGTTAGGCCCGTGGTGTTTCTATATGTTAAGATAATTGAAAAATGGGAGAATGAATCATGAATTGATATATGAAAGTGATACAAGAATACAATGATACATACACATATTTATAGGGGAAGTGGAGACTAGGTTTTGCCCTAATGGGCCACGTGGATCAAGCCCATATAATAAATTAATATCTCCCCTCAAACTCAAAGCAGTAAGTGAGAGGTGAACTTGAGTTTGAAAACCAAAGAGTGAAAGCGTCCGGGTAGATGAGCTTTAATGAAAATGTCTGCTATCTGATCAACTGAACTGACGGATTGTAGACGAACTATATTCTGAAAAATGTGATGACGGATGAAATGGCAATCAGTCTCGATGTGTTTTGTATGCTCATGGAATACATCATTGTGAGGGATCTGAATAGCACTCCTATTGTCACAATGTAGGATAGTGGCAGCAGGAGAAGAGATGCCCATATCAGCGAGTAGCCATCGAAACCAGAGAAGTTCTTGAGTTGCATTAGCTATAGCACGATATTCAGTTTCAGTACTGGAGCGAGCAACCACAGTTTGTTTCTTACTACGCCAGAAAATAAGAGAATTGACCAAAAAGAAACAGTAACTAGTGGTTGAACGTCTATCGGTGGGGTCTCCGGCCCAATCGGCATCAGAATAAATTTTTAAGACGGGAGCAGATTGAGCTGATAAATGAAGCCCGTGAAATAAAGTACCCTTGACATACCGAAGAATGCAAAGAACAACCAAGTAATGGGTGGTTCAAGGAGCGGACAAGAATTTGCTGACTTGATGGACGACATAGGCAATGTCAGGGCAAGTGACAGTAAGATATATAAGACTTCCAACCAGTTGGCGATATAAAGTGGCATCTTAAAGAGGTGAACCATCGAGTGGGCTAAGTCTGATGTTCGGCTCGAGAGGAGTAGTGGCAGTGGTTGAGTCAGTGATCTCAGCCTGGAAAGGAGATCCGAGGCATACTTGGCCTGAGAGAGAAAATATCCATCAGAACCAGATGAGACTTTGAGGCCAAGAAAGTAGGTGAGTACGTTAAGATCTTTCATCTCGAATTGGCCACTAAGGAACTTTTTGAGTTCAGAAATGCCACATAGATCATTTCCAGTAATAACCATATCATCCACATACAGTAAAAGAAAGATAATACCGTTAGCAGTATGTCAAATAAACAGAGCCTAATCATGAGCACTAGGTGTAAACCCAAACTGATGAATAGTAGTGTTGAATTTGGCAAACCAGACACGTGGAGCTTATTTCAAACCATATAGGGCACGGCGAAGGCGACAAACTTTATTCGGAGGGACTAGGCCGAGAGAAATATGCATATAGATTTCCTCAAGAAGATCCCCATTGAGAAATGCATTTTTGACATCCATTTGAAAGAGAGTCCATTTTCGAATGGCATCAACGGCAAGAAGTGTACGGACAGATGTGAGCCTTGCCACTGGAGTAAATGTCTCTTCATAGTCAATGCCATATTCCTGAGCAAATCCCTTGGCAACAAGTCGGGCTTTATATAGTTCAACAGAGCCATCAGAAAGCGTCTTGATCTTAAACACTCTTTTGCACCCAATAGGAGTTTTTCTAGGGGGCAGATCAACAATATCCCAGGTATGAGTTCCGACGAGAGCCTGAAGTTCTTCGTCCATTGCTTTCTGCCAAAGAGGATTAGTACTAGCCTCCTTATAGGATTGAGGCTCATGCAAATGAAGTATAATGGAAAAACAATGAAAATCAAAAAAATAATGTGGAGGATGAGTTATCTTGGTAGAGTGGTGAGGGTGATCTGGGGTGTGGGTGTCAACGGAAGGCGGTACAGGATCATCGGCTACAGGAGAAGTCTCAGGCATGGTCGCTAGAGTTGGAAGGGTGAAATCAACTAGTGATTCTGGAGTGGGTTCAACTGGTGGTTCTGAGGTGGACTCAGCATAAGGTGCAGGGCTAGGCTCAACTGGTGGTACTGAAGTGGACTCAACAGTACCTGGAACTGTATCCTCTGAAAATAACTCAATAGATGAATCAATAAAGAAACTGAAGTTGGTGAGGGTTGACATATCAAATGACCTTAAGGAAGAAAACATTTCATGTTTCCAAAAAACGACATGTCGCGAGATATGAAGGGTTTTAGACATGGGATTCCAGCACCGATACCCTTTATATTCGATGTCATATCCAATAAAACAACACAGACGAGCCCTTGGTTTCAATTTGTTGTGTTCATGTGGTTTGAGAAGAACAAAACAAGCGCAACCAAAGACTTTGAGTTCAGAGTAATCGGGAGGCTTACCGAAAAGGCACTCAAATGAAGACTGGTTCTGGATTGTAGTGGAACGAACATGATTTATTGTGTCGACAGCTGTGAAGACAGCATCATCCCAAAAACGCTCAGGACATGATGAAGAAATGAAAAGAACACCAACTATGTCAAGAATATGTCTATGTTTGCATTCGGCTCGTCCATTTTGTTGGGACGTACTAGGACATGAGCGATGGGGAGCGTGCCATTTTTGCGAAGCAAGTTAAGAAAAGCATGATCGTTGTATTCTATTGCATTATCTAAGCGGAAAACTGACATTTCTAGAAAATTGGGTTTGAACCATAGAAGAAAACTCAGAATATATTTAAAATAGCTCGGATCAATGTTTCATAAGAAACAATTATGTATATCGAGAATAGTCACCCACATGAGGAGAAGGCCCCCAAATATCAGAATGAATTAGATCAAAGAGTACAAGGAAAAGAAATTGACTCTCTTTGAAAGGTAGGGCTGGTTGTTTCACAAGCAATGGATACATTTGAAGGACTCATGTTGAACTAAACCTAACTGACCGCTAGAGATAAGCGATTGGAGTCGGTTAGATGAAGTATGGCCTAAACAAGCATGCCAACTTTGGGATGGTGAGAGAAAAACTAGTGGTAGTGGAAATAAGGATGATGATGAGGATACTGGCGGTAGTGGTGAGGTTGCACAGATTGATGAAGGGATATGTGGTTGTGGTGGGGGTGGAGTTGGAGATGGAAGGTGCAAATTGGTAAGTTCAAATAGGTGTCCAACCTTACGACAAGTACCAAGATTTTCTTCTGTCTGAGGATCCTGCACACAACAGCTACTATTAGAAAATATGACTTCAAATTCCAATTCACAAAATTGCCCAACAGACAAGAGATTTAAGGTGAATTTTGGAATCAAATACGTGTCAAGGATAGAAAAATAGGAAGTAGAAACCTAACCGGTATGGGTAACAGGCATTTGAGAACCATCATCAATATGAATACTAGGGATATTCATCGCAGATAATTTAGTTAAAGAAATATTGGGATCAGATGTCATGATTACAATAGGCAGAATCAAAGAACCAAGAAGAGTTATCTGTAGTAAGTGAGAGAACAGGGGAAAGGTTTGTACCATTTTTAGAGAATATATAAAGCAGGAGGGAAGCCAAATCTGCAATGGACAAGGTAACAGTGGTGAAGGCAGGATCTGAACCATCTTTGGCATTGATAATGAGTGAAGAACCCACAGACATCGTTATTAAACCTAGAGAAACTGTTGTCACGGATGAATTGAGAATACCAAAATTGTCCAGAAACCGATGTTGAATCTTCAAGTACCGGGTAAAAATCAGGTGAACCGGTGTAGGAATCACATGGATATAACAGAAAGTATATTCTGTGAGCCTCAAACCACAAAATGGAGGCCGAAAACAGAATCAGAACACCGAAAAACCCCAGAAACCGGTCCAACTATTTAGAAAACCGGTCTAAAAATGCCTGAACCGATCAAAGCAAAGTACCTCAAAGAAAACTAGTGACGTGGCAGTCCACCGTTTGACTAACGCTGACGTGGCAGTCAACGGCATTGACATGGCGATGAGGTAGTGCTGAGCTGGCGCTAACTAGGTGCTGACGGGGCAGCTAGGGCTGACGTGGGAATGAGCGCACCTATTAGGCGTGTGAATCTGAGAGCAAGACACCAACAGAGTCTATGCGCCGCGCGTGAGAGCACGTGCCGCTGAATACGGCTGTGTGGTTCGCTTTATTTGAATCATCTAGTCGATTCCGATAGTATATCATGAGGTGAATTTAGAGCCCTGGTTGAGGCGGTAGAGTCCAAAATCCGAGACGGCAAAAAGTGGTGGTACTGCTGGATGTTGGAGGCGCGTGAGAGTGCGTCTGGACTCCGGTAGCGGTGATTTTGGTGGCGTTATGTTCGTCTCTGCAAGACGAAGTTGGTGGTATGATGTTTGTTGATACCGGAGAAGGGATGAAACCTACAATAGCGACAAAAGTCTCGGGAGAATATGGGTGGCGGCGGAAGCATTAGGGTTGCAAAAATTTCATTGAGAACAGGTTCATGAAAGACTTGCTCTTGATACCATGTTAAGATAATTGAGAAGTGGGAAAATGAATCATGAATTAATATATGAAAAGTGATACAAGAATACAATGATATATACACATATCTATGGGAAAGTGGGAGCTAGGGTTTTACCTTAATGGGCCAAGCCCATATAATACATTAACACTATAGATTGTACATAGAAATATATTCTACAAATTGGTTACTCCAAAAAAAAATTGCCTTCAATGACCTTCATGCATTAGCACATCACATATAGCTACTAGAAAATGCTCGATGAAGAATGAACATAGCCAAAAACTCAGAGAAGGAAAGTGAACTATTTAATCACCATAAAGAACCTGAAAAAGGTAGGGAGCCAAGACAAACAAGTGTAGTGACCCCAACTCCCGCAAAAATGAGCATAAATCATTGCCCATACAGCTTTGCTTTGGAAAAATTCCTTCCACGGCACATCCTATTAGTGACAAAAGTAATTGGAAAAGCACATACAATAGAATAAGAACTAGATCAAGACTCAGTTACGAATTTCCAAAGTTGTATAGAGCATTACTAGTAGAAGCACCTTGCCTTTTTTGAAAGTTTAGGCACCGGGCAAGATCAATGCATGATGGGATGAGAAATATCAAAATTAAAAGTTAACGTAGACGCAAACAGAAACAGAACAAATAATATATAAGTTAAATGGAAAACCACCCATCTAACATGGCAAGGACACATGCAACAAAGAACATAAAAATGCACCAAAAAGGTAGAATGAGTTGAATACTACCAACAGTAATCTTAAGAAGGAAAAATATATAAATAAAAGTGAATTAAGTTAATTATAAAACAAAAACATACACTAACAAGTGGTTTGAGAGAGCAAATATTCCTAATTAATTATTCCACCGGGAGGATTTGTCCGTGCTGACAGATTTATAGAATTCATAAAGGACTCAACTCAATCACTAGATGTGGTCACCCATCACAATTATAATCTCAAGCTCCTCATCCAATTATCACTGTAACGCAGATTGTTAATGACAGGATAGACTCCATATGTCTCATAGTATCAAATTTAGACGTTGCATGGATGGATGGACAAGAGGAGGCTTGTAAATGAAACAGTGAACAGAATGCCAATCAACAAAAAATAATGCTAGAGTCCACATGAAATACACACAAAAAGTTGTGTGTGGAAGGTAACAAATTAAGAAACGAACGGAAAAAAAAAAAAAAAAAAAGGATAGTTCATAGTGCCTTGATTAAGGAAAAACAAATGATTATAGGGACAATGCCGGAACCGCACTGCGGTAGACACAACACCACACGACAGCTGCTGCCACCACACTAGCTGGCTGGCGGTGTCGAAACTTCTCAGTGCCTCCACTAGTGCTGCACTGGTGCTGATGGCCCTCTGGCATCTTCACCAACATCGCACATCGGCGTTGCTGCCTGCTGGCTCTACTGGCAACACCATCGGCGCTGTGTTGGAGCTTCCCAGGCGCCTCCTCGGTACCCTCGGCCAATGCCGCGTGCCAATCCCGTTACCAAAGCTGATGTTGCCAACGTCGCGTCACCGTTGTTTCTTTGCATCGTTCTACTTTTGGGTGGCTTTCCGGTGAAACATTATTTTCCATATATATATTTATATATAAACAAACATATATTATATAAAGTATATATATGTTAAATATAGGAGTATACAAATATATTAGGTACATATATTATATAAAGTATATATATGTTAAAAATAGGAGTATAGAAATATATTAGGTAAAGTATATATGTTCAATAAAGAAGTGCATGAATATGTTATGTAAATATCTTTTTTATAAATTAACTTTAAATACACATCTACCATATCTATCATTTACACTAACACCCTCAATCTTAAATAACTACTTCATGCACCCCCCTTTACTTTTAAACATTAACACCATACATTCTTTTTAATTTGGGATAATTATTTTGTGTTCCCCTTTTATTTTTGTTAATATCATTAAATAGACATTTTAATATTATCCTTTAGCGGACTATATCTCCAGCAATTGAAAAATACAATCTGACTGTCGTCTTTGTCACGACATGATCCACAAATCTGGGAGCAGTGTGAGTGAAAGATCACCGCACGTGCTCTCGTAAGCTGTACGAAGCCCAATCTGTACGCAAGGCATTAACAACTGTCGCCATCATATCACGCCCCATGAATCAAGGAGCCGTGTGAGAGAAAGATCACTGCATGCACTCCCCCAAGGCATTCAAAGCCCAATCTATACGCAAAACACCAACACCCGCGTGCCCCTCAGAGAGCGGGGCCACGGTAAAGACTCACATATCGGAATTTTAGGGAGATTATAGAATGGAGAATGGAACACGGTGCTCGCAAGAACGTGTCAACCACGTGGCCCCGCCTCGCACACAAGGAAGAATTGTCAACCGGCAACCGGTTGGGTCGACTTGACATCGGACATGGGCAAAGTATGGGAACCCTTTTAATTGTATCCAATGTTGTGAAAGGTGGAGGTGTTGGGCGGGGTGTTTTAACCTGTCCGATACATAAGTTTTTAATATTTAGATATTACATTTAATTAAAAAATACCAAAAATTAATTAAAAATGATATATCATATATACGAAAACCAGATGTAGATAAAATCATAAGATGGAAAAAATAGACAGAAAGATTGAAAGTGTTAACCAAAACAAAAAACCAACAAAGTTTTAACTAGTTCAATTCTCGCTCAAAAATCAACAGTGTTATTATTATTAAATATTAATAATAACACAGAAATAAACAGAGATTCAGATTCTGAAAAAAAAAAAATCAAAATCACAGAGAAATACAAAGAAAAAATAGAAAAATAAAAAGAGTTAAGAGGAAAAAAATGAAAAATAACAGAGCAAAATAAAGTATTAAACAAAGATTAAGAGAAAAAAAACAGAAAACTAAAACAAAATAGAGAAAGTCAAGAGAAATTCAGAGAAAATAAAGCAATAAATAGAGATTAAGAGAAAAAAAACACAGAAAAATAATATACATGCTAATAAAGAACAAATCATGAGACAGTACAGGAAAGTGATGGAGACAACCATTGATGCGAGAGGTCCGAGACAAATAAAAAGAGAAATAACCTAAACAAATAAACACAGAATAGAAAACCAAGAAGAGGAAATACCTGGTGCGGTTCTGTTTCATAAGAGGAAAACAGAGAACCGTTGAAGCTGCTGGAGGTTGCTGAAGCGGCTGGTTCCGGTTGAAATAGCAGGTTTAAATGGGCAGTGAAGTTTGGAAAATTCGAGAGTTTGGAGAATCGAAAAAAAAAAAAAAGTGCGGAAAACAGGGTGTACGCCTAGTACAACTATGCACAGGGCGTACGCCCGTCACCCAGGTGGTTCTTCCCCCCCGCCCCCCCAAAAAAATAAATAAATAAAATTGCCCAGGGGCAATTTTGGATCGCACTGTCAGCACATTTGACAATATTGATTGTATCAGTATAGACATTTAATGATATAATTAATTTAACGTCACAAAATTATATTATAAATATGCACTTGAAAAGTCATTTGGGGACAAGAAGCAGAAAAGGAGATACCCAATATCTTCTTACAATCAAATAAAAGCTTAGCATAAGCAAATCTGAGGTCACATAGTCAGTCCAACGATTGTGTGACTTAACTCTCTCTCTCTCCTTTTAACAAGTTGACCGTTGTTTCCACTCCTTTTCCCATACTCTCTAGGTCCATTATGTGTAATACCCTCAATACATATTTATTAAAATACCCCTCAACTCTTTTCTGACCCTCAATATTGTGCATGAATGGATATGGCGACTATTTAAGGACAACTTACTATTACTGAGGCACATCTAAATGATATAGTACCACATCTATATTTGCATATTTTTTGTGCACAATTGCACATTATTTGTAAGTATAACATCGTTGATCAACAAAACTAGCATCTATATTTAAACTCATATATTTGATGCATACATACAAAATCGGAAAGCGATCAACAAATTATGAAAGTGAAATTACCTTTAACGAGTCACCCAACTCTTCCAATGAAGTAAACCGTGATTTCCTATCTGAGATAGACTGGAACGCTGTAAACATGAAAAAATTAAACTATGGTTGGTGAGGAGAAGTAGGAGTAAGAATTATATGTGAATTAGCAAACCATGGTAGTGAAAATCATTCAAGGCCTTTATTCCAAAGTTAATTCATAGTAGTACAATATCTATTTGCCTGAACTATCGACCAAGACTTCATTTTTGGCTCAATTAACTGATGGAGAAATAGACTGGCAAATCCTAAGATGGATTAACTTCATTATCCTGCTTACGCTAAAAATGTAATGACTGATGGGCCTATAATATGGGATTAAATCTCAGGTAGGGTTACTGATGTTGGCTACAGAAAACCGTTTAAGCTGATGCACAAGCATGTGGCTGCAAGAAGGGAAAGTTCACTGGATGGAATACTTTCAAAAATGATCATGCTAAAGATGTAATAGTTGGAGTCAACATCTTAGTGGCCTTTAATTGCCATGACCACTCTGCCCTGCAACTTCTTATTCAGATTCTTCATGGAAATTATGGCTGAAGAAAATGGTTAGAAGGTACACGATGCCAAATTAGAGGAAACAAAACTAGTACTTCCAAGATGTTACTGCTCCCTCAACTAGTCAAGATTAAATATAGACTATTATAACACAAAAACATGCCCTTGAGCTTCAACATAAGCAATCAAATTGTCATGTTTGGAGAAAAATAAAGAATCTGATATTATAACTCAAGAAAATGGCTTACATGGAGTGAGTGTATCACCAAATGAAGGCTGTTCTTCTTTAACAGTTTGGAAACCTAAATACCTTCAAGATTTTGGATGATGAGAAAAGTAATAGGTCATAAATCAGTCAATTCTTCACATAGCCAATTCAAAGACCCATTGATTTCTGAATTGACTGTACATCCAAAAATGAGCACTAGGAAATAAGGAATAAAATGGCTGTAAAACCCACAGGAGATAACGAACTAAAGAAATTGTAAAACCCACAGGAAGGCAGGAAATAAAGAAATAACCACCATTTCAAATATTTTTTGAAATATTTTATGTCTACTTTTTTAGGCACTGAAAATTCTTCTAAAAGAATATTACTTTCCCTATTTTATGGGGTGGGGCTGTGGGGAGGGGGAATTCAAATAGAATACTAGGCCACAACTAAAATGCTTATTGACTCCAAAAGAGTATGTTAACTCTCGACCTAAAGAAAGCTCAGCAATAGAAGAATACAAATCACAAATAAAACTATTATTTTAAATACGACAACTTACCAAGCTAGCCCTGCGAAGCCAAATATGTAGAATACAGATCCCCAACCAAAATTTTGTATTAGAAGAGGAGCCAGTAGTAGCCTGAAAAATCATAAAATTTAGGACCAAATCATGATAAGTATAACTAAAGTTGGAACTGCACTGGGCAGACAATCAAAGTCGTGCTTGCTATTAGAAGAGATGTGTGGTAAAAGGCCTGTTAATGAAATTGTGTCTACTTTAAAGAGTGTGATTTCAACATTCAGACTGACATTACTAATTGTTCATAGAAAACTTTGCCGATCACAATCTTTAGGCAAGGGCTGGAATTGTTAAAAACAGGCATTAAAGAATTGATGCCATTAACAAATAAACTTTGGAGTTCAAAAGATAATAATGTAGGTTAGTTTTCTACAAACATATCTGCATCAATAAGATTTGAACTAGAAGGCATGATTTGAAGAAATCTTCCCCTAAATGTTTGAAAAATAGAGCCATTCAGAGAAGGCCTTTTTTTTTTTTTTCTTTGTTTTCTTGTCAAAGATCGCAGATATTCATTCATGACTAAAATACACTCATGTCTGCAATTCACATGTCACTGAGATACATCTCTCCTTCAAATGTTTTTGTTTTAATCAATGACATTATCTGACCACACAGACACATTTGTCAGCTGAAACAAAGACACTTAAACTGCATCGTGCGGTGACAAGGAGCGGCAGCATGGAATGGAAGTAGATGGTAGATGATAGGGGTCGGTGGTGAGCCCTTACTTAGCATCGGTGATAGCTACATTTATTTTTTATTAAACAAAATATTAAGCGTAGTTGAGAATTATATTATTAAAACACATGGTATGGCACAAAAACCTGTATCACAGGCACGGACCTCATGAGTTTTAAAAACAAAAAGGAGGTCACACAATTTGTACAAAATTTGATTTACAAGTGCCTAATTAATTTCTTACAAAAAATTACAGATGGTGTGACACATTAAAAATAGGCTATATACTCGGGGTGGAAGTTATACGTGAAAAGTAATCTACATCACTTAACCAAAAAAAAAATGATAAAGCAACCAAAATGAAATGATATTTTGGATAGTAAAGAATGATAAAAGAAAATCAACAAAATATGTAGCCAACTTTACCTGATGCCGAAAGAACATATTTGAGAAGGATGAAGGATATGTGTAAGAATATATATATATATATATATATATGCTTAAGGTCAAAGCCTAGGCCATCTGATCTTGATCCAACGGGATAGAACAAGACAGCACATTCTCCAGTAGCTTCTCAGGGAATGGATCTAATCTTGCCCACCTGCTAGGTCAGGACAAACATGGGCTAACCATTTGAAGGGGGATCCTGAATCCACTGTCAAGCTTCAGCACCATTCTCCAACCAAAAATGGAGGGAAAATAAGAATTTTTGCACCTAGGAAGGGTGTAACTGAAGGTGCTACGAGATGGAAGAGAAAGCTTAGAGGGAGCCACTCAACTGAGAGGAGTGATCAAATATGAGGTAAAAGAAGCAAGCATCTAAATTTATTAAAACATACTTACCACAAAAAATTATTAAAACCTAAAGGATCAGAAGATTCCTTATCAGATGGTTCTAAGTGACAATGTTAGTCAGTGAGTCTCTTCAAAATCAACCAAAATGACTAACAATAGAAAAACCATAACTCTGAAGCATAAGTAGTTATATAGTGAGGCATACCCTGCAACACTTCCAACACTCAGACCACCAAAAACAAATGATACAGCTCGTGAGCGTTCTTCCACTGGAATTGACCTGCATATGAGGCAGGAGGATAAACATAAGCCGATAAGCTAGATAAATAAATAAATTATAAGTAAATAAAAGTAATATAAAATATATACGTAGGATAGATCCCTATGGCAATGTTAGGATGGAGGTAATGAAATTGGATTCTGATGGAATGGAATCAAAATTTTAATGGACGTCCGTTCAAAATTCGATTCCATTCCCTCTTAATGCTATTCCATTACCTCCAACTAAACATGCAATTAGAAAGTTAAAACATTCACTAGTGATGAGATCATCGAAGTACAAAGTAGCACATAGTGAAACCAGATCTTGTTTACCAATTTTCTGACTCATTTCCAACAGTAAATCAGTAACATGAATCCTGGGGAAGGAAATCCAGGTATCCCTGAGGATTTAAAATAATGGGCGGGACTCTAGTCACTGTATCCCACTCTACTGTGAATAGTGGTGGACAAACTTACGAGTAAAAAAATGACTTTCCGGACTCAAGCAAGAGCTGATTGGTATCCCTTAAATTTCCTAAAGGTTGTGCCCCCGAATCAATGCAAAATTCGAATCCCCAAAGCCAGTTACCATAAAGTTAGCTAGTCCAAATGATTGCATTGCCTGAAGTCCCAAAGTGTATTATTCTTCATACTTATGATTAGACACCTAAGAAGCATGAAGCGGATGCAGTCGAGAATTAGAAAGCTTAAGCAGGGATGAGTTCATATCTAATAGATTCAAAATTTTGCTTGTTGCCTACATCTCTCCCTTCAAGTGTGAGTGCCATCATTTCATACTCCTTGTAACCCCATGCAACACACATCTAATGATGAACAAGCCACTCATCTAACTTTCAACATTTTGTGGATTTACGCATACTACGTAACACTTCAGACTCCAGCTGCTCAAATCTCTGAACCACAGTGGGTAACTTTCCTTATCTTCCAATGTGGGATTGGAACTCGCACTTGATTCCCAGAATAAACTTCTTCAACCAATATACCATGCATTTTATTAGACAAAAGAGATTGGGTAAAATTGCATAAACTATTAAACATATTATTTTACAAGTGAGTAAGTGACAAAATAAAGTTTACAATCACCTCCGAGCAAGACACTTGCGAAACTTATTGACCTCAATTAATGACATTAGTCTATCCATCTATTGAATAAATAGAAGTGGCATTGATGTCTAAGCTGATCATTCATCTACCACAGAGTTTCAGAAACCATTCAAGAACCTCCTTATAAATGTAAAGAAAATTCATGATATGGTATGACTCATTTTCTACCCATCTCAACATCGATGATATCCAACTAGCTGGCCATTCTGGCAAAATGAAGAGTCTATTACTGATTTTCTTTTTCTTATTATAGCTTTTGATGACAATGCTTGTGATTAGAAGCTGCACAATTAAGACATGATATCAAGGAAAATCATTGCAGCAACCAAAGGTAAAATACAGGGAAAGAACAAACATCACATAATTATACAACATAAAGACCACATCAAGGCAGAAAATATATATATATATATATATATCAAAAGATCAGTTTACTCCTAACTCTTTTCAATGTCTCACATGCCTGGCAATCAGGTCTGTGGCAGCTGATGGCGAAACACCTTCTCCAATTCCAACCTAATTTTGCAACAGAAGAGACCCATTCAGTGAGGTGGTTGAAGCAAAATATAATAGGACATACCAACTATTGAATGAGCAGAGGGAGGTTTAACATGATCAGTTAAGTTGCTGACATATCAGAGGTAAGTCGGTGAGCGTGCTGAAAGGAAAACAGTTATCTTCTTTGACTACTTATACATTCATGCATGGGCACAAATGCACAAGCTTGTAACTATATTGAGCAAAATGTTTTGAAAAAACCAGCTTACCAAAATTCTCGATAAAACTAGTCCAGGCATAAAGCCAGCAAGAGAAGGGAGCAATGCTGTAGCTACTGACCAGGTCAAGACTCCAAGTTCAAGAACTTTTCTGCGCCAGGAAGGAGTTAAAACTCAGCATTATGCACAATCCACTCCAAGATAATAACATAAAAACAAGAAGCGAAGCTTGTTGTGACCACTGTTTTGAAAGGGGCAACAAGGGTGCTCCCCCCCGACAGGAGGTTTCAAAAACTGTTCAGGGGCGCATGTGGTTTAAAAGATGGTTTTTCTTTGGGAAATAATACTTTAATCCTTCAAACACTAACCTTCCACCAAATGTCTTAGCAAGCCAGCCTCCAGGCAGCTGACTCAATGCATATCCCCAAAAGAAAGATGATTGCACTAATCCAGCCGTGGATGAATTCCATCCATATTGATGCGACATTGGAATGATAGCAACACTTAAGTTAACCTACCCAATAACAGAAACAAGACCAGATAAATTACTTGAATCCAGTGTGTTAGAATCCCACATCGAATCTGTGTGACTTCTAAAAGTAGTCTATAATCTATATATAAAAGGAGTTACTCCACTTGGTACTGTATGGTTTTAAGTTGAAACCTCCTAACATGGTATCAGAGCTCGGTTTGGGAAGTCTTGTTTGTTTGTCCCCGATTATTTAAATGTTTGTTTTGTCTCCTCTGTTGTTTAATCGCATCACGCGCAAGGCGGGTTGCATGTGAGGGTGGGTGTTAGAATCCCACATCGATTTTTTGTGACTTCCTAAAGTAGTCTATATATGAAAAGACTTTTTGGCACCATATTTTAAGTTGAAACCTCCTAACACAGTATCACCAACCCCACCCCACCCCACCCCCCCCCAAAAAAAAAAAAAAAAATTAATTTAGATGACATTCATCAATATCTTGCTTCATTACACAACGTAAATAATTTCCCATCAATTATATGATCAACAAATTCAGACTAGAATAAAACATCCTCTTCAAAAGTGATGAAAGAAATTAATTATCCCCTTCTAGGCTTCTCCTTCTATTTCCATCACTAAATACTCTTACGCTGCGGTGGAATGGAATAGAATGACAATAGGATTGGAATTACAATGGTATTGGAATGAAATGATCAAAACCAATACCATTCCTATGTTTGGTGACAAAAAATGATTAAGTACGGTATTGGAATGACCATTTTCATTCTGATATTTGCTTAGTGTTAGGAATAAGTCAATTTTATTTTTTTTTAAATAGAGAATATTCAAACATAAACCAATGAAACCAACTTCAAACATAAACCAAATGAAACCAACATCTATATAATAAATCAGCTCATTTACATTCAGGGCCGTTAGATGTCTCTGGATATTCGTAACCGTTGGATGTCTTTTGATATATACAACATCTATATACAACATATCTATATAATATATCTATCTATAATAATATACAATATTCAACACTTACCATCAATCATACTTTTTAACACTTACCATCGTCTACAGTGTCCTGTCCTTGCCTGCCTTTGCATTTACTTCATGGACTGGACTCCGAGACACGATCCTCGCTCCCGATATCGCAGATTCCCTGGTAAGCCTCTTTTTCTCTTTCTCAACCACCACGATTCACAGCTCTTGATTCGATTTTGCAGCAGTTCAATCCTTCCTCTCTCTCTTTTTTATATGCAGATGCGTAGCTCATCTCAGCTGGGAATTCCGTTTGCTTTTTGAATTAATTTAATCCATGAAAGTGGTTTAATCAAGAAGAAGAAGGAGGAGAAGGGGATGAACACAAATAGCTGGTGAGTCTTCTTCATCTTTGATTATTGTTATTATTTTTATTGTTTTCTCTTTCAAATTACTGAAATGTGTTCATGATTATTGGATTCAACTCTAATTGATCCACGAAGGATCCGATTATCCGAATTCCAGATTCGATTTGATCAAGTCCCGGCTGTGTTCTTTAGATTCTGGTTGAGGTACGAAGAAATTTAATCTTCTTCAATGGTTTTTCTATACGCATTTAGATCTGCTGAATTGGGTTTTTGATTAGGGTTTTATGAGTTTTTCTCAATTTGATTATCACGCACAGAATTCTCTTCTTTGTTGAATTGATTCTAATTTCATTACATTGATTTCATTTCATATAGATGACCTGTTTGGTTGTTCTTCAATTCAGTAAATTCGACTATTTTTTTAATATTTGACAATTTTGTGAATTTGTTGAATTTAAAATTTGGCTGTAAAAATTAAAAATGTTCAAGTTAGGTTAATATCACAGGTTCATCCAGGTGTAGACGACAGTTTTGCAGTGTGGGACGGTCTCTTATCCACTTTCAGCTGTAAGGTAGAGGTTTTGGAGAGATTTGATGCTCCGAGCCCGCTGTCTTTCGAGTACCAATAAATGATGCATGGTGAGTTTGATCTGGTGGTTTTTTGTTTCTGTTTTTGTTGCTAGATGCAGAGAAGAAAAAACAGAAAATGAAATCTTGGAAAAAGAAGCACCAACCAAGGATAAAAAACAAATACCTCCAGGTTTGATTCCACTTTCCCTTTGACTAAATTTGGCTTCTTCTACAAAGATTTAGATACACGTTTGTGAACAAAGTATTTGAATTGCGAGTGGAAAAATTGTTGTTAGATTGGTGTATATTTGTGTGCGATTGAGAGAGAAAAAGGCACATGAATTTTTTCTATTTTCGTGGTATAATTGAGTTGTTTTTAACTGTGATGTTGGTAGTGAAAATTTTGTTTTTGATTTTGATTTTGATTTAGTGACAAAACCACACAAGGGCCACATGTTTTTTGGGTTAACAGCTCAAGATATTTAATTTTATCTTTTGGTTGAATTAAATACATTTATTTAGATACTCATTATCAAGTGGTCCAGTTTCAAGGATAACCAAACAGACTTTTAGTTTATTTTAATTAGAAAATCCCTTTGATGATAAGAAGTAGAAATAACTAAAAAGAACAATTTTAAAGAACTTTGGATTAAGTTGATGTTTATTGTTACCTCATTTCTGTTTCGGAACTGAACAAAATGGTTCTTCAAGTGGCGTATGTTTAGTGTTTCTATTCCATGATTTACGATTCTGTTTCCATAAAACTTGGAACAAGAAACAGAAAATGTAGGAACAAATAAGTCATTTTCTGTTCTATTTTCCTGAATTTTACAGCACACTTATGAAGAAGAGGCTGTTGGCTCATGTCGGTCCTTTGTCGTTGGCTATGGAAAGATTTTTTTTTGGTCTCAAAGAATAGAAAGAGAAGCAAAAAAATTTTTGTTTAGTTTTCTTTTTCTGATTTAGTCGTGGACCATTGCTTAGAACGACGAATTCTAACAACTTTTATACACAGGCGCTGTGCCCAACTGCCAAGATCGTCGGGAAAAGCACTATTAGGACGGAAATGGACTGATGTCGAGCGGCAAAGGTTCTGTTACCTGTTTCTGTTTCTGTTCCCTGTTTCTGTTTCTGTTCCCTGTTCCCTGTTTCTGTTCTGTTCCCGTTCCCTGTTTCTATTCCCGTTTCTGTTCTTAACATTAGGTGTTTTACCGAATCCATAGCTTGAGTAGAGCAATCCGTAAATCTATGTTTGAAAATTGGAAGGCTCAATGTGTGCAAGATATTACAAGGTATACTCTATAGTACTTGATTATTGGTTATCGGTTAGTGGTTATATTGGTTAGTGATTATATTGGTTATTGGTTGTATAGATTTGAAAATAGGAGTCAATAATTTTAAATGTTGTTTAATCAAAGTGTATTTTTTTATTTTTTGAATTTTTACCCAGTATTCTCTGTATTGGCGACGCATATGTGCTTTGTAAATTTGTAATTGTAAATTTTGTTAAATTGTTTTCCATTGTATAGTTTATTTGTACTCAGGTATATTGATGATTGTTTCTCATTAATTGAATGGTTATTGAACCTTTTGTATAAGATTAATCAGATCAAATTAATAGTGAGTTGAATGTTTTTTACATAATGATACTATCGAAGAGGTTAAGAAAATATTGGGGAAGGGCCATGGGTAAGTGAAACGCCATCTTAATGTATAAAGACATTCATTAATTTCGTTGATTGTTGTACGAATTGGGTGAAAAAGTTCTACATTGATGGAGATATTATAAGGTAATTAAGTTATTGTTATTTGTTTTAGTAATATTTGTTTCAGGCACGGATTTCTTGTCTTTGAAAACACGTGTTAACAATTTAAATTCATTATTGTTTTTTATGTTTGTGGTTGTGGTTACTGGCAATATATTTTGTAATGTTTTTTTTATGTTGGGTCTGTTGATTTTTCTACTTAATTGCGTAAAGTATTATTAGGTTTTCTTTTTTCGCCCGTGCCTTCAGGCACGGGTTATACGCTAGTCAAACATAAACTAAATGATCATCATCACCCTTTTTACTTTTCTAATCCCTGAATTAAGTGATACCACCTTTTACTTGACTTATCCCATGATTTGTGGGATTAAATACTTAGGAATGGATCCTGCCAACCAAACTTGGGAATGGAATGATCAATTTCTAAAACCATTCCATTCCCGCATACCAAACGCCACCTTATAGCATGAAAATTCCTCCTGAATAATGCTATTAAAACTCAATTGATACTCAACAAACTGCATAATAAAGCGTAGAGTTTTAACTGTGGGAATCACCTTATCCATGTTACAAATAACGAAGGCCAACGACGTCGTGCCGATGAGCTTGTATCGCATAGGCAAGTTCTTCCATGGCGGCCAATTCCAGTCAAATTCCACTGTCTTATCCTGATTTCCAGCATCAGAATTGCTCTCGGAAACCGATAGCGGATTCCCCTTCTGGTCCAATTCATCATCAACACGAAGCCCTGTGAGTACTCCGGCAACTTTCGCGGTCTCCGCAGTGTTCTCTTTCTCTTTGATGCCACAACAAACTCTTAAATTCGAGGCATGTCTAGAGGGAATCCTGTTTAAGTGCGTGTACCTCCAAGAAGCGTTGAAGGTTGAGGTATGGTGAGGTGTGCAGCTGGAGAGACAACGCAAGTTGTCGACTGTAAACGTGAGTTTTGCCATTGCAATCGTAATTCAAAAAAAATTTGAAGACTGGTGGGAGCAAGCTTTAATTGCGTGTGCGTGTGCGTGCGCGTGTGAGAGAGAGAGAGAGAGACTGTGTGATCGGCACGAGAGAGGGAGAGAGAGAGGACCTGAGGTTGCCACGGAAGAGGCAGTTTGTGGCCCCGGTGGAGCTGTGGAATATTCAGTCAATAATATTGGAGTTGGGGGCCCGTTCACATTACGGGCCTTATCTGAGAGAATATTACACAAACAGAAGCCCAACTTTAATGGAGACTAAACCTGTTGTGTGGAATTCCACTTCAAAATGCCAAACAACTACATATAATTCTCCTATTGGGCCGTATCTATGGATCTGTCGCCTCAAATCGCCACCCTCCGCCTCCATTTATGGCCGCCTAATGTGTCGTTACAGTGGGTCTGGTTGGTTCCTCAGTTACAAACATGCAGATCGAACATGCAATGCCAATTTCTAGCTTCAATTATCAACCTACATTAACAATACGTTTATGGTTGCTCAATGAGCCGTAATTGATGGTTTGGCTGGTTCTTAAGTTACAAATGCACAAATCGAACAATTCTCTCCAAGGGTTCATGTAATTGCCAAGTTCCTCATTTACAAACGCACAATACATGCATATGCCAAGTTTCTACAATTACCGTGGTATATTAATTTTGCATTGTCTTTTAACGATTTCCATCCTAGGGTTTGAAGTGCCACACTAAGAGCAACTCAACGCGAACACATGGTATATTAATTTTGCAGCGTCTTTTCAATCTCGTCCCCCATTATGCAAATAACTACTTCTTCCCCTTAATTCTGCCATAAATCAATCTTTTAGTGAGTTTTTTCTATCGATCAATTTTGCAACCAAATATTTCTCATCGTGTTTTCTTTTGTTACTGTCTCTTTTCTAGTTGTTGAAGGAGATCCTTAATTTGTTTCTATTTGATATTTGTTTATGCATGTCATATAAAAAGCGATTATTTTTTTATTTTTTTATTTTATGACTCAATTATTTGTTAAATCCAATCTAAAATTGGGACATATGAATATACCAATATATTTTCATTGGTGAGCAAATAAATGTGATATATTTATTTATGTAAAAATCATTTAAGAGGTGAATTAAAATTGTTTCTTAAAATACCCACTTGAAATTGTTGATCAATGTATCGTGTGGGTTATCTCACATTGTTAACTGAAGAATATGAAGAGTCATTCGGGTTACCTCTTGAATGTAAACCCCCTAAGGCGTTTAATAAATATAGATATAAAGTAGACTAAATGTTATAATATAAATAAAGCTACATGCGTACACTCCCTAATGCCAATGCCGATCGAATGCCCAACCCAGGCTTCCCAACCCAAGCTCAGGTCCTAAGCCTGGGTTTAGGGTCTTGCTCTCTGTAACTGCAGAGAGTTACATAAATAACTCTTGAATTTTAATTTAGAAATTTCAGTAGCCTCTCATTTGCCTTCATTACAACTTCTAATCCTAATAAGAGGACAGGTATTTCTCAGCATATAGATATCCCATTTTAAACTTGCATGAGTTTTCTTCAGAGTGTTTTGAGAGAGTTTATTGTTCTTGAAAAAATTAAAATACTTTCTAGTTCGCAGAGCTTTTGGTTTCCACTACTAGTACTAGTAGTTGTTGATCATTATATCTTGGGAGGTATATACTCATTCAAACTATAAACACATACCAGCGGTAAAATCTACTTTAAGGAGAAATCGTCCAACATTTTACTTCAATTAGTCTTTTTTTTTTCCATCATTTTGTAATCACATTATAATATAAATTTATATTATGTTGTTTTATGTTGTCATATATTAATCTAGAATGTTTCTGTAAGAAATAACTTTGATATATTTTATTTTATTTCTCAGATTTCTTCTTAACAATTAATTAAATATTTAATTATTTAATAATTTTCTTAACTATTTTCCCAACAATCTTAAAGAAGATTTCAAATATACATATATAGCTGTAGTTTTTGTTTAATATAGCATTTCGGTTACAAAATTTCTTACATTTTTATTGATTTTGTTATAGGAAAAATGTCTTCTTATAATTATGTTATTGCTACCATTGTTGCGGCTGCAAATCAAAGTGTCACACCACTCACTGTGATTGCACCTGTTGCGCATCTAATGCCTACTCCACATTGAGAGAAGCCGGAGAAGTTTGATGGAAACTTCTTGAAGAGATGGCAACAGAAGATGTTTTACTTAACAACATTGAACCTGACGAGGTTCCTCAGCGATGATGCTCCTGCCATAACTGAACAATCTGACACACATGCTGTAGTTGATGTAGATGCATGAAAGTACAATTATTTCTTGTGCAATAATTACTTCCTGAATGGATTGAGTAAGACACTCAATAATGTTTATTGCTCATTTATGACGAGTAAAGAATTGTGGCAACACTTGGAAAAGAATTACAAGACTGGAGATGTTGGAACTAAAATATACATAGTTGGAAGATTTCTAAAATACAAAATGGTGGACTCAAGGATAATCATTTGGCAAACTGAAGAGCTTCAAGTTCCACTGCGTGATGTTCGTACAGAGGAGAATGACTCTTAGTGACTCTTTGCAAGTGGCGGTTCTGACTGAGAAGTTGTCATAATCATGGGATGACTTCAAGAATTATCTCAAGCATAAATGAAAATATATGACTCTTGAAGACCTTATTCTCAAATTGAGAATTGAAGAAGAGCATCGGGTCCTTTCTAAATGTGTGGGTCGTCATTATATGATGTCAAATGCCCATGTCATATGTTGATCCCGAGATTTTAATGGATAATTAAATGTTAATGTTTTGTTGGAACTAATGTGTTTGTTGAGTGTTTCAGTATAAGAGTTCCATTTAAGGATTAAATAATGAAAAAACTATCAAGGGTGCAAAGATGGACAGTGAAATAATGATAAGTATTGAAGATCCTGAAGAAATTAGGTGAAAACAACTCACCATTCTTATACTCTTAATGTAATCTGAATTATGAAACACAAGACACCAATTAATGAATTATATTTTTGTGTGTTTGATTTGATGAAATTTAGGATCCTAATAAATGTTCAAATATTTGCTCCTATGTGAAATTGAAGATGAAAATTGACCTAAATGAGAATAGTGTTTAAAATTGAATTTTAGTGTCAATTGTGTTAACCGAAAAACATAATCAGTTAACGGGTTCAAATAATGAATTTTGGAGCTGAAAAAAGTGAAAAAGTGAACTTCCAGCATTGATCGATCAACTGACCAGGAGAGGATCGGTCAACCGATTAGTCTTGGGTTGGAAAGTGAAATTCTCTAAATTGATCGGTCAACCGACCAGGAGAGGATCGATTAACTGATTGGTCAAGTGGAACTCTTTGAATCGATCTGTCAACTGATTGAGGGACAATCGGTTAACCGACCATGGCTTGATTTTATCTTGGAATTCATCTTGAATCAATTGCTTAACCGACTGTGGAGGGTTTAGTCAATGGACTGCCTTTTGGGTTTGGCCTGTGTTACACGCTGAATCATTCGGTCAACCGACTGGGCAGGGATCGATCAATCGACTGCTTCGGTTGAGATCTCGAGGAACTTGAATGTTCGGTTAAAAACTAGCCGTTTTTATAGTTCCAAGGGAGAGATTCAGGGGATCTAATATTCTGGAAGATATGGTCCATATGTTTCAAGTCTATATTGATTTGGTTCATATATTAAATGATTTTCTCAATTTGGTTCATTAAATACTTCCTATCTATGCGATTAGTAATTGAGAAATAATTTGTGGACTTAATTGGGAGTTTTTAAAGTTATATTTGAATGAAATATATCATAATTGAAAGGATATGATATATGGGGTCTATAGATGCCTTTGAGAGACCTATCATTTGAAAACTAGCTGTTGGAAGACTTGTTTCAAATCTGTTTAAATAGACCTGCAAATTTAGAACACAACACATCAAGAACCATCAAGTTCCTAAACTTTCTGAAAGTTATCATTCTGCTGAGATTATTTCGTGAGATCATTTATGTAAAAAGTTCTTAAGTTAAAGCATTGTTGAATTGGCGTCACCAATCTGTACTATTTTGCAATCCTATTTCTAGACATCCATGTTTTCTTGGTGAGATATTTCCAAGTTATTGCGCTAAAATTTGATTTCATATTATTGTTCATTACTTGGATTTAAGATTGTTAAAAAAATCATTTTTAAACTTAAGAGCACAAAAATTATGTCTAACGATTTTGTGATATTATCTGATTACATGCTTAATTTTGTGCTACTCACACTTGTTATAATCATATATTAATTTGCCTCACCTAAATTCTATTACGTAGTAAATTTTGAGACATTAATCGAGTATAATTATTTTGAGGTGGTAGAAGTTCTGAGTGGGGAGAAACTCATAATTTTTTATTTATTTATGAGTTTGAACGGATTAGACACGATTGAGTCGGTATCTAGTTACGATAGCCAGGGTTTCAATCTATTTCAAGAAAAAGGTTGTGGTTTGATTTTTGCCTAAGATATAAAAAGGTTAAATTATTATTTTTCCTCGAAAAAAATTAGGTTGTGATTCTTTCTTAATTGAATTAATTGTGAGTGAATTGTAAAGGTTCAATCCTTACTTGAGAAAAGGAAATTTGTGATTGTGGTGAGGTTTAACATTCAATCTGTTAAAATGATTAGGTTGTGATTCTTTCTGTAATAGAATTAGGTTAGTCTTTATCCTGAAAAAAGATAAGGTTCTTCCTTAGCCTGAGATTTTTTTTTTGTAAAAGTTGATTCTGAGCCTGGAAAAGGAATCGTTGTAAGTGTTTGGTTCCTACCGTTAAAGGAATCAGGGATTTAGAGGTTGTGAATCTCTATGGAGCTCAGGAAAGTGAATTAGGTAAGGCTACCTTACTGAACCAGGATATATCTTGGTGTGTTGCATTATTTGTTTTATTTTTATTTTGTTTGGGTGTGCACCAAGATTTAAGCATTTATCTACTGCGTGACAAAAATAATAATTGATTAATGATAAATTAATTATTTGATTAATTAAGTGCCGAAATATTTTAAATTGTTTAAATTTTTATAACTACCAAATTCACCCCCTTCTTGGGTAACTCACTGGGTCAACATCATAGAAGTTCATAAAACCTTCATGAAGATGAAGTAATCTAAATCAACCTCAAGAAAATGAGTTGCGAACAAAAACGTTCAAGGACAATTGTTATACTTGTGACAAGTTGGGATACCAAGCTCAAGATTGTCATAAGAAAGTTATAGCCAAGGGTAAGAAGCCTAATAACCAGGCTCATGTGAATGAAGTGGAAAACCTTACTTTTTCCGAGGTGAATTTGTCAGTTGTTATATCTAAAGTCAATCTCGTTGACAATCGTAAAAAATGGTATGTGGATATTGGTGCTACCCACTATGTATGCTTAGATAAGAAAATGTTCACTATTTATCAGTTGATGGAATCTGGGGATAAGCTTTATACGGAAAAATCTTCAACTTATAAGGTTGAAGGATAGGGAAAGGTCGTGTTGAAGATGATATCTTGTAAGGACTTTACTTTTGACGATGTACTACATGTACTAAATATCCGTAAGAATCTAATTTTGGATCGTTGCTAAGTAAGAAGGGATTCAGGTTGGTATTTGAGTCTAACAAATTTGTGCTTACTTAAGAAATGTATGTATGTTGGGAAAGACTATATGAATGAAGGTCTTATCAAGCTTAACAATATGACTGTAATCCTAAAGGATAATAGTAAAGTTGGTACTTATTCTGCTTATATAATTAGGTCTTTGGATGCGTGCTATGGTCGTTTGGGACATGTTAATTATGATACTTTATGTAAATTAATTAATATGAATTTAATTCTTAAATTTCAAGATAAGTCAAATCACAAATGTAAGATTGCGTGGAGTCAAAATTGACTTGAACATTTTTTCATTCCATTGAACCAAAACAGAACTTCTTGATTTAGTGCATACAGATGTTTGTGATTTAAATTTTGTACAAACTAGAGGTCGAAAAAAGTACTTTGTTACTTTTATTGATGGAGAAAGACAGTAAGGCCCGTGGATCAAGCCCGTAAGCCCCAATGATTCCATCCCACCTGGTCCAAAAGTAGAGGCCCAACAGGGCCCAATGAACCTAGCTTCAATATCCCAATATTATCCAGGAAAAGTCTACCGAGATGACTATGAGAAGAGGAGCTGACAAGCGTCGATGTTTCTAATATTGGGGTGTTCAAGTTGACCAAAAGGCTAGGGCATTTCTCGAATCAAATATAACTACCCACTTTACCCCTTCTTTTGTGTAGATACGTCGGCCAACAAATTTGATTCTTAAATTTTCAAAATTTTGTTAAGACTAGTTGACTGAATTGGTGAATGAGTTTTCTGATTTGAACTTTTATAACCCTAACTCATTCAGGGAAGTGATCAAAACATAATTAATCAATTGGACAAACATTTCAATTACTTAATCACACATAATTAAAGCATTTAATATATATTAGAGTGCGATGCATAATCCTAATCGAGTTGAGATGAATTTAACCAATATAAGTATTGTTTTACATTAAAGATACAAAAAAACATTGAAAATACTTCTTTATCACGTCTCTGGTCTTGCTTCATCAGGATCATTTATTTCTCTTTCAATACATCAGAGTTGACATGTCATCTTCTTGGTTCAACGTAAATCTGGATAATAATCTTTTTATACAGTAATCACATCTCAAAAATAAAATTAATCCATACAAATGTTCAAGTTAATTGTCTAATCAAAATCATCAAAACAGGACTTGAATCCATTAGGGTTAACACTTGAAATTGTAATTTTACACACAAAGCAAATATTACAAGATTGATGATTGTATCACACATAAGATTGTATTTCAATTTGTTCACTATCAAGTAATGCTAAACTGTAGTAATTGTGTTAATTTATCTAATTAGAACTAGAGCTGAAGTAGCAAAGTAATAATTTCTCCTTAAAGAGTACCAAAGTTGTCAAATGCTAAACATATAGCTCTTATTTAATACGATTCACTTAGGTTTTGAAAACTTAGACAAAAAAATGTAGGCAATAGGGTACTTTTGTTAAATTACTAAGAATGGAACTGTAACACTTATCTCTGTATACTAAAACATGCGTGAACTAAAAAGACATCAATAAAAATGTATATCATAAACTTTATCATGAACTCAAGGATATGGATAAGGGTAGACAAACGCCGAATCTTTTGATGCTCAATTCGTTGTCCTGAATCATCTTCCGAGCATAAGGAAGCAATAAGACTTAAAAATACTATTTGCAAGGCCAAGTTGATAAAAGAATATCAAATTCTCAACAAAGTAAAGATGTTTCAACTTGCTTCTAGAAATTCAGGTCATCTAATAAAATATCATTCATTTAGATCTAAAACGCGAAATGCATTTCACATCTAATTAACTTGTGTATAAATAGTTTGATTTCCTCCTTTTGTATTGTGAAGAAATATATAGATAAAATGAAATGAATGGAAAATCATATTTTTACCTTTTTTCATCTTCTATATTTCAATACAAGTGCAATTGAGTAATTTCAATTAGGGGAAATGCATTTACGGTAGCATCCAATTCTGTTAGTGAAATTTTATTTGGTAATTTTTCTCTTAATTTAGAATGCAACTTTTGCACGCCGTCAAATTTTTTATGGTTATTTGTATCATTAATGACCCTTAGTTCTTCTTTGACCTCTGCCTCACTTTCTAGAAGTATATTGGAGAAATTCTTCTCCTCGCACAACATCTCATGAAAATATTATAAAACTATAGTTTTTTAACCATCACAACTTTTTAATGGGTCTTCTAAATTTACGATTAAAAACCTAAAAACTGTAACTTTTCATAACAAACGTCTATCCATACTATTTTTTTTTTAAAAAAAATAGACTTTAAAAAAACAAATGATAAAACAAAAAAATTATATTAAACAAATAATATAAGAACACTACTAACCCACCCCTGGAAAAGCAACATTTAGATAAAACAAAATAGCCAAAACGGAAAAGTCACCCAAAAACATAATTTTCAGAATGGCATATAAGCATATATGCAAGTAATTCTACTTTTCAGAAAAACTTGCCATAAGACTTTTTCCAACCATCACTACAAATCGTTAAAACAATGTTTTATAGTAATCTATATATCTACCCCATCTCGATGGTTACATCATTCAGCATTCAGCCTTCTCTCATATCTCATTCATACCTATTAAGTCCTAGAAAGTTAAACCAGTCAACTTTAGACAAAAAAAAAAAAACTACTTAAAATACTAAAATTGATATATATATATATATAGCACTATGCTAATTGTTGTTGATTCATTATCGTAAGGACAATGATTGCCTGCCCGTCTGGATAATTTTCTTTACCCAATTTGGGCCCTATTCCGTATGAGAACTATCATTTGAAAGAGAAAAAAAAAAAACTTGAATGTAATGCGCCAAGTGCACCATTGGCCTAGTATTTTTTAGACTAAATCTACGTGGCCCAAATTATTTTATATGTAGTACATATATATATACATATATACATTTGTATATATAAATATACATATATTTAGGGGTGTGTGTATACACAATCATATATATATGTACACATACACAATAACGAATATATATACACATGCATATATATTTTATATATTACTATACATATACACATATATGTATATAAATTGAAAATACAATTTACAACAATATTCCGTGTTGGTATATATATATCAAAATAATGGAAAATTCTAATAAAACGCAATAGAAACATGTTTGGAACAATTAGAAAATATAAATACTAAATGAAGAGAATCCTTTTTAAGAGATACTTAATGGAAATAGTGATCAAGACCAAACCCACATGTTGTCTGCTTTGCTTTTGTGGGAAACAAAACTCTAACGACTCGTTTGGTTGGATAAAATGGAATCAAGATGGATTTGAATGAGAGAAAGGCTTGAATGAGAGAATGAATGCACACATGTAAGACCCCGATTTAGCACGTACGTCATTTTAGTTGTATTTTAGAGCAATTGGGAAAATATGAGGTAGAATTGTATTAATCATTATCCGAATTAAAAGTTTAGGGGGTGAATTGTAAATTTGTATACATTAAATCCAACCTTTAGGATTCAAATTGTCTTTCAATTGATAACATTTAAATTTTTAGGGGTGAAATTACAATTTAAGAAAAATTATAAATGGTGAATTGGGCTAAAATAAGGAATTTAGGGGAGAAAAGTGTAATTAGAGCAAAAGATTTTTATATAAATCTATATATATATATATGCATACGGTGCGTGTGTGCCGAGAGATCAACCGGAGATAGAGAGATCGGGACGTGGGCGACGTGGCAAGCTAGGATCAACGAACACCACTTAATTCATGCATATATATGCATCCATGCAGAGATCATGATTAAAAATCTCAAAAGTAAGGAAATTTGAAAACAAAAAATTCTAGAGAGAGAGAGAAAAAAAAAGCTTGGCTGGCGGTGATGGGTTCGGAGCGACGGCGCTGCTCCTGCGTGGGTGTGTGTCTGTCGTCGTTGGTGATTGTGTGTGTGTTGTTCGTGTGTTCTGTGCAGGTCGATGTTGCGTGGGTGTGTGTGTGAAATCGTCGTGTTTTTTCGGCGATTTTATGGGATCGCCGTTCGTCCGGTGGTAGCGGTGATCGTGAGTGCGTGTTTCGTGTGAGTATGCCCTATTTTATGTTTGTGTATTCTGATCATCGCTTTTGTTGGTGTGTGTTATGTTTTGAGCAACCGTGTGGGTGTGTGCTGTTGTGTGTGTTTTCTATGTGTATGTGTGCGTCATTGTCATGTGGGTATGGGTATGTGTGTCACAACCCACCCCAGTTTTCCCAACACTTGTTGGCCGGTGTGACAACAATACAACTCTTCCGAACAAATGACTAACACTAATTAAAATATCTTACACAAAAAGATAATATTATTTACTATAGTCAACAGAATACATATACCCCCTTCCATTGGGACTCTCTTGATCTTATAGCAATAGCACTAGTTCCTTTTTTTTACTAACCAACATATACAACCAGAAGCAAAAAGAATCACTATCGAGATACTCCCCGCAACGACCCTTCAAGAATCGACCTACTACCAGTAGGGGACAAACGTTTCTCTACAGCACCTGCGAGTGTACTGCCTTCTTAGTAATTTTAAAACATATTTTCGAAATAATAATACATTCTCAATACCTTTTTAAAAGCGATCAAGCGTAATTATACGAATACCATAATACAAACATCTCTTCTTAAAATAAGCAGTGAAAATAAATAAAGAATTATATAATTATATATCTCACCAATCCATTCAGTGTAAAACCATATCAATCATTATATGCAATAAATCACCAATCTTAGTAAAAATACCCCATTTCAAGTTTACCTATCACCCACATACACACCGACTAAACCATAATGATCGTTTTACTCTCACGATCGGGAGTTACAACGGTACCGTAACCATCCGTAGGATATGCCTTCCTAGCAGACCTAACTGCGCAGATCACCGCCTACCGGACGTTTCCAGAGGCCAATAATATAAGTCACCAATTATATCAATCACCATAACAAATATCCATCCACCAGACCACCCTCCGGACAGACCATAATATGAATCACCACCTGCCGGACCACCATCTGGACAGGACATAAACTATGACATAGTCTAACCAACAACACAAATCAAGCAACAACACCATCGTCAATTCAGTTACCGTCAATTTCTAACAAAATTATTTATAATATCCTTCTTTTTAAAACCCTAACAATTCCATGGAAATTCATTTTTACCAACTCACACAAAACCTGCTCGATCCACCATATTCATAAAATCATGCAGTTTAAAAAACATTTAGATCGACATATAGAAAAATAATTTTGTAAGAAGACAGTACACTCACCTCAAAATTTGTACTTGCAAGCCCCCCTAGAATATGCTTCTGCTCCCCACCGCCTAAGCGGGAATACACCGCCTAGGCGAATAGACGATTTCTTGCTCTCTGTTGTTTTACCTCCTAAGCGATCTTCCACTGCCTAAGCGATCACGCGATTCTGGCTCCCTGTTGTTTTACCGCCTAAGCGATCTACCACCGCCTAAGCGACCACGAAATTTCTGGCTGTCTGTTGTTTTACCGCCTAAGCAATCTTCCACCGCCTAAGCGATCCTGGCTTCGTCCCTAACAGAACAGAACAGAACAGACCAGTCTTTTACCCCCTTCTCGTCACCAGCTCCGGCCCTTAAATTCTTCACTCTACCTCCACGATCAACCATCCCAAGTTTACAACTGATATTACCAACCTCATTCCCTTCACTCCAACTAAAACACCCACTAAAATAACACCCCAAACCAACGATTGTAACTCTAAACAGAAAAAACAGAGCACAGACCTTCACACACACATACCTGCTTCCATATGACCCTAGAACATGTCACACTTGCATACTCTTACAGCCCAAACGACTCTCAACCCTGGGAAAACACCCTGAACCCATACCAATGATCTCTAGCAGCTTCTCCGATGGTTTCTTCTTCCTCTTCGCTTTTCTCTCTCTCTCTCTCTTTCTCTTGGTTGTCTCTGCCAGAATGGTAGGAACCATTTCTCACCATGTTTTTACATATATATATCTATAGATTAGTGAATCCATCACATGCCACGTTGCCCTCCTTCTCTCTCTCTCCCATTCTTTTCCGGCGTGGTTCACTGCACAAATACACACACACACACACACACACACACACACACACACACATATATATATATATATATATATATATATTTTAAATGTATGTTTTAAAATATATTAGTCAAATTACTCTTTCCCCTCCCCAACTTCTCATTTTTCTCATTTCATTATTTATTTTTATTTTTTTAAACAGGGTCTTACAATGTGCATGTGTGCAATCAGTGTGTATGGCTTGGCGTGTGTGTTTAGTTGTGGGAATGTGTGGGGGTTGTTCATCAGGGCGTGTTGTGTGTGCATGGCAGTGTGGGGTGTCGCCGGAGTTATCACCGGAATGGAGTGTAGAGAGAGAGAGAGAGATCAGTGAGTATGTGTGATTTGTGTCGGTTGTGTGTGTGTGACCCTTCGGTTGGGTGGTTGTGTGGGAGTCGGTCGTTTGGTTCGGCAATGGGAGCAGGTAATCGGCGGTGAGGGGTTTTCGTCGGTGGCTGAGCAGCAAAACAGAAACAGACGCAGGGAACAGGCGCGAAAAAGAAAAGAAAAAGAAGAAAAAGAAAAAAAAAATTGCACAAACCACTCCACTAAAAATCAAAAACCCATCTCGTGGTTGCCAAACGATTCGAAAACAGGTGAAATTTCAATCGATTATTAATTTTTGTTAAATTAAATTTTATTTAGCGTTACAAATCCTAAAATCGTAATAATTTCATAATGATTAATTAATTTTAATTACAGGGTATATAAAATAGTAACGATTTGGAATATAGGGTCTGCATTGCATGATTCAGATATTTTAGATAAGATATTAATTTAGGCTCTGTCACAATTAGGCTCGCAGGTACCGGTGTCCCGATAGAGTATGGTCAGTGAAGGTTTTGGAGAGTGGTTAATGAGGTGAGTGTACTGTTTTCTTGCCAAACTATTTTTATGTATATATGTATGATGAAAAATTAGTTTACTTAATCTGTACAATTTTATAAATTATATGGATCAAGCAGGTATTTTGGTAAGTTGGTAAAATGAATTTTCGGGGTATTGTGTTGGTTTCTAAAAGAGAGTAGAAAGTAACTGGTTTTCTAAGAATGTTTGGTTTTCTATAAACTAAGGTGGAAGAAATGGTTTTTATTAAAATCGGTGGTACAGAAGTGAAAAAATAGGTTTTACTGAAATTGGTGGTACTTTTAAAAAAGAGAGTGAAAAACGTGATTTTGGAAATTCTCCCCGAAAGGGGTGTGGCTTATATTCTCCCCATAAGGGGTGTGGATTTTTGACCATATGGAGTGAAAATATATTTCTTCCCATAAAGGATGTGGATTTTTAACTATACTGATGATTTTGACGATACCATAGTTGTTATCCCCGAAAGGGGTATGGATTTTATTTCTCCCTGTAAGGGGTGTGGATTCTTCCCATGGGATGTGGATAGTTATCCCCGTAAGGGGTGTGGATTATAGTTCTCCCCAAAAAAGGGTGTGGATATTTCGTAGGAAGGCATTCCTACGGATATTACAGTACCGTTGTAACTCCCGATCGTGAGGTTAAAACGATCACTATGGCTAACCAGTGTGTGTTGTGGTGGAGTGGTGGTCTGAGATGTGTGTTTGAAATGTGATGTTTTACTTATATTGGGTGATTTATTATTTATTATGGTGATTGGTATTATTTTACTAGATGGGTTGGAATGAAACTTATATTTATTATTTTATTTTCACTGCTTATATTATGGAGAATTTTACTAGTTATGTGCTGTTTCTATACTCACTCTTGATCCATTTAGATGTTGTAGAATGAATTATTATTTTAAAAATATTTTTACTAAGAAGGCCACTCATAGGTAAAATCGTTAGGCGTCAGTCGGTCCCCTACTGGCGCTAGATAGAGTTATGCGGGTCACGCAAAGGAGTCATTTGAGGACAAATTTTGGAGAAGAAATATCAAGAATCAAATCTAAGTGAGGTTCAGGGGATTTGTTTGATGGTATTTATATTCGGGACGGTGTATCCCTATTAGATGGGATTATTATATGTGTTGTATAGATTTACAATTTTGTTATTAACGTATTGAGGTTGGCTAGTCAGTTGGCCAGTGTCATGTCTACGTCACGTCAGCCCCACATGACGGGTGTCCGGGGGTGGGGTGTGACAACACACACACATATATATGTGTGTATGTGTGTGTGTGTGTGTGTGTGTGTTGAAGTATCTTTATTTAGTTGAGAATTTGATATTTTGTTATCTACTTGATCTTGCAAAAAGTATTCTTAAACCTTTTTGCTTCCTTGGACACAAAAGATGATTTAGGATTATATTGAGCATTAGAAGATTCAACGTTTGTCTACTCTTATCCATAATTTCTGAGTTAAACCCAGAGGATCTCATAATATCTAATGTGTTTAGTACAAAAGATAATGTGTCTTCCAAGCAGATAATAAAAACGTTTGTTCGGAAGGTCAAGAAATGATTTTTGAACACAGATTAGAAGATTGATGATTGTATCACAAGATTGTAGTTTAACTTGTTCACTATCAACTAATGTTTAAATGTAGTACTTGTGTTAATTTATTGAATTCGATGCTCAGATTCAAAGCTCAATTAGCAAATTATTGATATCTTCCTAAAGAGTACCAAACTTGTCAAGTGATAAACTTATAGCTCTTATTTAATATGAGCCACTCAGGCTTTGAAAATTTAGACAAAAAAATTTAGGCAGTAGGTTACTTTTATTAAAATACTAAGAATGGAACTATAACACTTGTCTCTGTATACTAAAACATGAAGGACTAAAAAGACAAAAAATGTATAATTATAAACTTTATCATAAACTTCAGGATATGGAAAATGGCAGACAAATGTTGAATCATCTTATGCTTAATACCTCGCCTTAAATCATCTTTTGAATATAAGGAAGCAATAAGACCTTAAAAATACTATTTGCAAAACCGAGTTGATAACAGAATACCAAAGTCTTACCTAAGTAAAGATGCCTCAAGATGTTTCTAGAAATTCAGGTCATACAAAATATCATTCTTTTAGATCTAAAATAAAAAATGCATTTCTCATCTAACCAACTTGTGTATAAATATAATTGAATTTTCTCCTTTTGTATTGTGAAGAAAATAGATAAAATGGAATGAATGGAAAATAATATTTTTACCTTTTTTTCATCTTCTATATTTCAATACAAATGTAATAGTGTAATTTCAGTTGGAGGTAATACATTTACTGTGGCATCCAATTCCATTGGTGAAATTTCATCTAGTATATTTTTTCTCAATTCAGAATGTAACTTTTGCACGCCTTCCAATTTTTGACTTCTATTTGTATCATCCATGACTCTTAGTTCTTGTTTGACCTCTACCTCCCTTTCCAAAAATATAGTTGAGAATTTTTTATCCTCGTATAATATCCCTGGAAAATATTATAAAACTACAGTTTTTTTTTTAACTATCACAACTTTTTAATGGATCATGTAAATTTACGGTTGAAAACATAAAAACTGTAATTTTTCATAACAAACGTCTATCCATGCTAAAATTAAAAAAAAAAAAAAAAGATAGACTTTACAAAAATGAAAAGAACAAAGAATAAAACAAAGAAACTATTTTAAACAAACAATACAAGAGCCCTACAAGCCTACCCATGGGAAGTCAACACTAAGATAAATTAAAATAGCCCAAACGGAAAAGTTGCAAAAGAAACATAATTTCAAAATGACATATAAGTATATATGCAAGTAATTCGACTTTCTAGAAAAACCTACCAAAAGACTTCCTCCAACTATAACTACAAAGAGTTAAAACCATGCTTTATAGGAATCAATATATCACCTCCATCTTGATGGTTACATCGTTCAACGTTCAATCTTCTCTTTTATATAATGAATACCTATTAAGTCCAAGGATGTTAAACCAACAACATTTAGACAAAAAAATCTACTTGGAACGCTAAAATTGATAAAAAGAATCTGTAGCAATACCCTAACTGTTGTTGACTCATCGACGCAAAGACAATTACCTATAATTTAAACTTCTATTTTTGGATTAGGTAGATATAGGTGTTGTACAATGCCTGCCTGTCTGTCAGGATGATTTTCTTTACCTAATTAGGCCACATTCTGTATGAAAACTGTCATTCTGCCAAAAAAAAAAAGGACTTGAGGGTAACGCCTCATGCGGACCACTAGCCTAGTATCTTTTAGACCAAATCCATGTGGCCCAAAATGTTATAAATGTCACACTTCACCCCGGGCACCCGTCACCCGAGGTCGGGCGTGACATAAACCCAATGTGACTTGACCCATCGACGCATATCCAACCATATATATATACCTACATACTCGCGCTGCTGTAAATTTTTTTGCCAAAGATATATATATAAATACCCGTTTCAAATTTGGGAATAAACTGGTCTCAAATATTCACAACCAAAACACAAAAAAAATACCAAAACCTTTCCCGATTCACATCTGACCGGCTTACCTCCAGAACGACCATACTTCCGGATTCTACTTAGTGCCAGTAGTGGACCAATTCATAGTCGCGGTACCTGCAACCCAAAATTTTTATCGGTGTACTGTCTTCATAATAAAAATATTTTGTGGATTAAGTATAAGAAATAAATATCATGCTTCGAAATATAATATTATAGAATCACATACCCGGTTCCACTGCCACTAATGAAATGCTATAATATAACAATAATACCGTATATCGCATACCATATTTGGAACCAATTTCCAACTGCCACCAATGTAAAGAAATATTGTATTTAAAACTTTCAATACAAATATTTTAAGTTAACCAATCCAAATATTTAAAATTCTACTAGTCCAAATATTTTAAATCAACTCAGCTGAAATATTTTAAATCCACCAGACCAAATATTTTAACGTATAATAAAATACTCCAGACCTCCTCTCTTACTAACCATATGATCGTTTTTACCTCACGATCGAGAGTTACAATGGTACCGTACCACCCGCAGGTTTTGCACTTCCTAACGGGTCAATCAACCACCTACAGGACTAATCCTCCTGACAGGTCATAATATCAACAACCACCTGCCAGACTAACTCTCCAGACAGGTTATAATATAATCAATCACCTGTCGGACTCACCATCTGGATAGGTCATAATATCAACAACCACCTGCCAGACTAACTCTCCAGACAGGTCATAATATAATCAACCACCTGCCGAACTCACCCTCCGGATAGGTCATAATATCAACAACCACCTATCGAACTAACTCTCCGAACAGGTCATAATATAATCAACCACCTGCCGGACTCACCCTCCAGACATGTCATAACCATCCCGCAGGACATACCCTCATGATGGGATCAAAGCTATAACATAGTCAGACTAAAAATCACTCTCTACCTTTTAAAACCAACTTGAGCAAAACAAACATTTTCTTCCTTTAAACCCAACTTGATCTAGAAATTATTTTCCACTTTTAAAACCAACTTGATTCAAAAATCATTTTCACCTTTAAAAACCAACTCGATCCAAATACATCATAAACTCATCCATTTTAAATAAACACATTTTCCACAATTTATATGAAAGTAAAATTTGTAAATTTATATAGAAGACAGTACACTCACCTCCATTTTTCCACTGCAGAACTATCACCGACCGAAACCTACCGGGACGCTGACGCCTGCGAACCTAATAGCGATAAGGCCTAAATTAATACTTTATTTACAATAACTTAACATGCAATGTAAGCCCTAAATTCATAATTCCCCATTCCCCAAATTTCATTATGAAAAATTATTATTTCATTCGTTTCGCTCCATTATTATTTACTGTACATAATTATTAATATTAACGGTTACAAAATTATTATCCCGATTGCGAAAATTTTAATACTAATAATTTAATTTTTTAACGAAAATAATATTCAACTAATTTTAACGAAAATAATAGTTAACGATTAAAATATTGACCAACGAAATCGTTACTTGTTCCGAATCACCCGCCGGCCGCGAAATGGGTTTTTAGTTTTTGCTTTGGGTTATTTGGGTAATTTATTTTTTTTTTCCTTTTCTTCTTTCTGTTTTCGGTTTTGTTTCAGCCAGCCATTTTCTCTCCTGTCTCTGCTTTGATGTCTCGCCGCTGTCGACGAGTTCTCCCGTCGATCAATGCTCCGATCACACCCACACACCCGCATAAAATCAATCGAACGGTACAGACACACCACAGCAAAACCATACCATCGCCAGCCTGCACAACACACGCCACCGACGACACTGAACCATACACGAACAACACATACACACTCTGTCGAACTCACACAACGACGACGGCAATCAACGACCGACTGATACCCACACCGCCAGACGAACAGAAACGCCATACCCACACGACAGTTGAACACACACACACTTGTCTGAACACATACACACCCACACAACAGCAGCTACACACACACACATACGCTCGCCAGAGATTGAACAGCACAGAACGCGCGTGCGCACACACACACACACATACTCACGTCGGAACACACACACAATCACCTCGGAGCACTACCAAACGGACAACCACAGATCGCCGGATTTCACACCTTCGATGACGATCAAAACCCACCATCGTCGATCCTCTCTTTCTCCTTTGTTTTTTTATGATTTTCTTCTTTTGAGATTTGAGATCACGATTTGCATGGATATATATATATGCATAAGAGTAGTGGTGTTTTCTTGATCCCGCGAATTGCCACATCAATTCTCGTCTCTCCGTTTTTGGGTTTTTATCAACAGCGTATATATATAAATTAATCTTTTCTTAAATTACATTAACCTCCCCTCTTTTTTTCTTTAGGTTATTATTTAAACCCTTTTCAAAATTTAATATTCCTAAAATTTTAAATTCACCCCTTAAAATTTTAAATTGAATAATAAATAACATATTCTACCCCGTTATTTTCTAAATGTTCTAAAATGCAACTAAAATTATGCACATGCTAAAATTTTAGTCTTACAATAAATGTAGTACATATATGTACACACACACGTGTGTGTGTGTGTATGTCTATATATAAACACACATATATGTATATAATTGAAAATACAATTTACAACAAAATTCTGTGTTGATATATATCCAAATAATGGAAAATTCTATTGAAACATAACGAAAACATATTTGGCACAATTAAAGAATATAAATGCTAAATGAAAACAATCATATTTAGGAGATATGTGGCGAAAAATAGTGATCGAAACCAAACCCACCTGTTGTTTGCTTTGCTCTTGCAAAAAAAAAAAAATAAAAAAAAAAGCCTTAACAACTCGTTTGGTTAGATAAAATGGAATCAAGGTGAATTTGAATTGGAAAATGACTGGAATGAGAGAAGGAATGTATATATATATATATATATATACACACACACACACACTTATGTATGTGTCTTGAAGTATCTTTACTTGGTTGAGAATTTGATGTTACGTCATCTTCTTGGTTTTGCGAAAAGTATTCTTAAGCCTTATTACTTCCTCGAATTCAAAAGATGATTCGGGAACATTTGAGCATTAGAATATTCAACGTTTGTCTATCTTTATTCTTTATCCATAACCCTGAGTTAAACCCCGAGGATCTGCACATCATTTTCAAAATATATAATATGTTTAGCACGAAAGGTAACATGTCTTCAAAACTGATAATAGAAATGTCTATCTGGAAGGAAGTGAAATAGTTTTTGAACACATATTACAATATTGGCGATTGTATCACATGTATAAGCTTGGTCTTTCTTAATGTAGCTTATTTGACGACTCAATACATGGATGTCACGAGTCTATTATTATGGAATCTTTTCTATGTAAGTTAAGTTGTTGTGCAAAGTTTGTTTGTTCATACAAGTAGTGTGGTTTTGGGAGATATTGTTTGCTCCGCAAGGTAGCTAGTTTTAAATTAAAAGGCATGATAGTCTTTAACTACTGAAAAGTAGTATGGGTACACATACAGAGTAACGTACATATATATTTATATATGTATGTATGTATATATGTATATGTGTATATATATTGAAAATGTAATTTACAACGAAATTCTATGTTGGTATATATCTAAATGAAGGAAAATTATACTAAAATGCAAAGGAAACATATTTGGCACAATTAGAGAATATAAATGCTAAATGATGACAAATTTCTTTAAGACATACTGACGAAAATAGTGATCAAGACCAAACCCACATGTTGTCTGCTTTGCTCTTGTTCAAAACAAAACCCTAACTGTTCATTTGATTGGAAGGAATGGAACCAAGATAGAACTGAATAAGAGAAAGAATGGAATATGAGAAGGATTGTATGTATATGTATATATATATATATATGTATGTATATGTATATACATATACATACATACAAATACATACATTTATTTAAGTATGTATCTTGAAGCACCTTTACTTGATTAAGAATTTGGTATTCTGTTATCAATTTGGTCTTATGAATAGTATTTTTAAACCTTATTACTTGGACTCAAAAGATGATTCAGAAATAACCCTGAATTAGAGGGCTTGATATATACCCCTATAAATAATCCTGCGTTTTTTAGATATATTATTATCATACAAGAGCGTGAGCATTTAATCCCTGAGCTTTCTAAGAGTTATCAGTCTAAGATCATATTGAGTGCTTTGTGAAAAATTCTTGAGATTTGTTCTTGAGAAAATATTTGTTGTGGATTATTGCTACTAGCAATCTGAAACTATATTGATCTTCTAATATTTATTCTTTCGGTGGATTCCTGGTGGGATTGTTCCAAGTTATTCACTTATTTGATAATATAATTATTTGCTTGGAATTTAATCTTTGAAATTGTTTTTTGAATTTTTATTGAAAAATATTTTTGAAACAATTTTTTGAATAAATCTGATTACGTGTTTAATTACATTCTACCCAATTTTTATTTAAAATCAGATTTTGAATATCACACTTTTCTATCACTGGTTTTGGGATATTAATTGAGTTTTAATTTATCTGGGGTGATAGAAGCTCCAATTTAGAGAATTTTCTTATCAATTTATTTTGGTGAGTAGTGTGACGGATTAAATATTATTGGGAGTATTTAATCAAAGGGTAGCTGGTTTCAGTCTCTTCCTGTAAAGAGCAATATAATTCTTCCTTAATAGAATTGTAAGCAACTTTGTAACGGTTCAATCCTTACTGGGTAAAAGGATATTTGGACTGTCTGAGAGGTTTTGATTATTTAGCCTAACGTATAAAAAGAATTAGATTATTATTGAGCCTATAAAAAGTAGAGGTTATTCCTTAGCCTAAGAAAAGAAATTGTAAAAGTTGATTCTGAGCCTGTAAAAAGAATAATTGTGAGGATTTGGTTCCTACCTATAAAGGAATCTTGGTTTTAGTGGGTGCGACCCTTCGTAGAGCTCGAAGGACTAGATTAGCCAAGAGTAGCTTGGTGAACCAGTATAAATTTGTATTGTGCTGTATTATTTACTCTGATTATATTTTGTTATTTGGTTGTGCACCTAATTGATAATACATATCTACTGCTATAAAAGATAATAATTAATTTTAAGATAAAATTAATTGTTTGATTTTTAAGTGTTATATTCTGATAATTTTTAATACTACGCAATTCACCCCTCTTGGGTAGCTCATTGGGCTAACAATTGGTATCATAGCTGGTTTAGCTCAAAATTCTAAGCTAACAACGATCACATGGCGCACACTAGCATGCACCGACCACCATTATTTGCAGGTGAAAATTATTCATTCTGGAAAGACAGAATGATTGCCTTTCTTCAAGTCACAAATTATGATGTGTGGCTAGCAATCGAGGATGGTTTGTTTATTCCAATGGAAAACGGAGTTGAGAAAAAGAAGAAACAACTAACTTCTTCTGATAAGCAGAAACTCTCTATAAACTCTTAGGCGATTAATATTTTATTTTTCTCTTTAGATGCTAATGAATATTCGAGAGTTTAGGATATAAATCAACTAAGGAGATTTGGGACAAGCTACCCACAAAGGGACAAGTCAAGTGAAGCTATCAAAAATCAACACACTCATCAGGCAATTTGAATTGTTTAGAATGGGAGAAACTGAATCAATTCAGGAGATGTGCCCTCGCTTCAATATTATTTGCAATTACTTGAGTCAGCTTAGAAAGTCGTATTCCATGGAAGACAGAGTTCGAAAGGTCCTAATATCACTGACAAAAATATGTGAGCCAAAGGTAACCGCAATTAAGGAAGCTAGGACCTTACCAAATATCAAATTGATGATCTCATAGGTAATTTAATGATGCATGAAACGGCAATTCAAGGATATGAGAATGACACTGGAAATAGCAAGAAGAAGTCCTTGGCACTAAAAGCTCAGAAATCCGAAGAAGAAGATGACAGTAATGATGAGAGTCTTGATAGTGAGTAAGAGAAAGATGTGGCGTTTCTCATAAAGAATTTTAGAAGATTGACTCGGAGTACATTCCGCAAGAGAAGAAACTTAAACATGTCTATGGTAGAATGTTATAACTTTCATAAGACCGGTCATTTTTAGAATGATTGTCCCGAACCGAAGAAGGATAAAGAAAAAAAAAAGAAGAAAAAAAAAAAGAAGAAAGCAAAGAAAAGTAAGAAGAAATCCATAAAGGCTACTTGGGATGATACCGAATCAAGTAGCTCCGAAAAATCAGATAGTGAAGATATGTCCATGTTTGCATTGATGGCCACTGGTGGTGAGGTAACTAAATGTTCAAGTTCTTGTCTTTTAGATTTTGATGAATTATTTTATATTTATTAAGAACTTTCTCATGATTATAAAAATCAGTGTTCCAAAATAAATGTCCTTCAAAGTACGATTAATTCATTAAACAAGGAAGTGATGGACTATGAATCTGAAAACGTTGAATTGAAATCCAAAATGTCGGATTTACATTCAATTATTCTCAAATTCACTGGCGGTGAAAATAATTTGAAAATACTTTTAGGAAGTTCACGAGGTATCTTGGATAAAGCCGGTATTGGATTTCAGAAAAATCTTAAGTAAAAACGTTTTCATAAATTCTTTTCTGAAACCGAGGATCTTATTAGATGTTTTAAATGTAATGTTATGGGAGCATACTAGTCGTAGATGTTTTGCTAAAATATTTAACTGTAGACAAGTTTGGGTCCAAAAGGAACTAAAATTATGCCGACTAACAAGATCGGACCCACTTAGGTTGGGTACCACTTATAAACTATTTGAGGTGCTTCTTACAGGTTATTCTAAAAGCATCAATAAGTAAGGACAAATGATTTTTGGACAGTAGTTGTTCTCGACATATGACGGGAGACAAAGGAAAATTTACATATTTCACAACTAAGGATGGAGGTCATGTGACTTTTAGAGACAACGCAAAGGGTAAAATTACCGATATAGGTAATATCGGTAATGGTAATACTGTTATTAAAGATGTGTTACTAGTTGATGGTCTTAAACATAATCTGCTTAGTATTAGTCAACTACGTGACAAGGGTTATAATTTTATATTTGATCATGATAGGTGCATTATTAAGAATGATCATGATAATAGTATTCTGTTAGTTGCATCACATTTTAAAAATATTTATACTTGCTCATTTGATGATTTTAATTCTCAAAATTTATCATGTTTGAATGTTTTAGCTGAAAATAGTTAGTTGTGTCATAAGAGACTTGGATATGCTAGTATAGAGTTAATTTCTAGTTTATCTAAGAAGAGTCTCGTACGTGGTTTGCCTAATTTAAAATTTATGAAGGATAAAATATGTGATGCATGTCGATTAGGAAAGCAGGCTAGATCATCATTTAAGAAAAATATGCACACGTCCACATCTAGATGTCTTGAATTGTTGCATCTTGATTTGTTTGGTCCAAACTCTGTTGCTAGCCTTGGTGGTAAGTTCTATACTTTTGTTATAGTTGATGATTATTCCAGATTTACCTGGGTGTTTTTTCTTGCTAAGAAAAGTGAGGTTGCTTCTATTTTTGCTAAATTATGTAAACGTATTCAAAATGAGAAGCAATTTTCCATTATTAATATTCGTAATGACGGAGGAAGATAGTTTAAGAATGATAATGTGGTAAGTTACTGTGATGAGCTTGGTTATACTCATAACTTTTTTGCACCAAGATTACCACAACAAAATGGTGTAGTGGAAAGAAAGAATATGACGCTTCAAGAGAT
The DNA here is from genome assembly GCA_016647705.1 of Eucommia ulmoides. Lineage (NCBI taxonomy): Eukaryota > Viridiplantae > Streptophyta > Magnoliopsida > Garryales > Eucommiaceae > Eucommia > Eucommia ulmoides. Next base: position 19,446,233 of record CM028335.1, on the reverse strand, counting down.
GGTCAGAACAATGCTTAATGATAATCGCTTACCAACCTACTTCTGGGCCGAAGCGGTAAGTACAGTTTGCCATGTGGTGAATCGGGTATCGATTCGTAGGGGGTTTAACAAAACCCCGTATGAAATCTGGAATTGTAAAACTCCTAATATCTCTCATTTTAAAGTATTTGGGTGTAAGTGTTTTATTTTGAATGACAAGGAAAATCTTGATAAATTTGATACTAAATCTGATTATGGGATTTTTTCTTAGATATGCTACTAACAGTAAAGTGTATAGAGTTTATAATAAATATACATTAGTAGTAGAAGAGACTATGCATGTTGTTTTTGAATAAGCTAACCCATTCTTGTCAAGAAATATTTTGGATGATGATGTAAGTATTTCAAATAATCAAAACCAATGTGATAATGTACCTAAGGAGTCACAGCAAGAGGAGGAACCTAAGGAAAGAGATTCGACTTTACCGCAAGCTATAAAGACAGTACTGGGATATTCGGTAAAAGAAATCATCGGTAATTTCGAAAGAGGTGTAAGTACTTGTTCTTTTCTTAGAGATATAATTAATCTCGCTTTCTTATCTCAAATTGAGCCTAAAAATGTAGATGAGGCGTTGACTGATGAATCTTGAATTTCTGTAATACAAGGTGAGTTAGTCCAATTTAAGCAGAACAAAGTGTGATGTCTTGTTCCGAGACTGGATTTTCATCCTGTTATTGGTACTAAATAGGTTTTTAGAAATAAAAATGATGAATCTGGCATGGTAATTAGAAACAAAGCAAGATTTGTAGCACAAGGCTATAATCAAGATGAATGAATTGATTATGATGAAACATATGCTCTTGTTGCTAGATTAGAAGCAATTAGAATGCTACTCGTTTTTGCATGTTCACGTAATTTAAATTATATCAAATGGATGTTAAGAGTACATTTCTAAATGGCTTTTTAGCAGATGAAGTATATGTGGAACAACCCCCGGGATTTGAAAGTGATAAATTTTCCGATCATGTATTTAAACTTCATAAGGCTTTGTATGGGCTCAAAGAAGCTCCTAGAGCTTGGTATGAGAGGCTTAGCCGATATTTAATCGAAAATGATTTTTAAAGGGGTATTTGTGATATAACATTGTTTGTAAAGCAAACTGATTCTGATATACTATTAGTATAAGTGGTATTAGAGCCAAAGTCACGAGTTCGATCCCAGCGGGAGCAATTGCTGAGGGGGAGATTATTATCCAAGGTTTTGGTAGCAATTATCCCGTGGTGGAGGCCTAGGTATGGGTTAAGTCATACTCGAATGTCATGGGTGCTTGTGTGTGCTGAATGCACTATAAGGCTAGGGTATATACCTTTTTCTAACACCAATTGATTTTAGGATGAGTAGTTGCGCCTGAGGATCTTTGCTAAGAGTTTACTAATATAATGCAGGTCGAATTTAAAATTAGCATGATGGGAGAGTTGAATTTTTTTCTTGGATTGCAAATTAAACAAACCAAAGAAGGGATATTTATTAACCAAGCTAAATACACCAATGAGTTGTTAAAGAAATATGGCTTGGAGGGCGCTAAAGAATACAAAACTCCTATGGCAACGGCTAAAATGGTAGACAAAGACGATACAGGCAAAAATGTTAATGAAAAATTATATCGAGGTATGATTGGTAGTCTGTTGTATTTAACTGCTAGTAGACCTAACATTATACATAGTGTTTGTCTTTTTGCTTAATTTCACTCTTGTCCTAAAGAATCGCACTTGACTGTAGTTAAGCGAATTTTTCAATACTAAAGGGGATAACTGACCTAGGATTATGGTATCCTAGGGGAAGTGATTTTAAATTGATAAGTTACTCCGACGCTAATTTTGTTGGTTGCAAAGTTGAGCAAAAAAGCACAAGTGGGTCATGTCATTTGTTAGGACAAGCATTGGTTTCTTGGTCAAGTAAGAAACAAAATTCAATATCCTTATCCACTACTGAGGTTGAGTATATGGCAACTGATAACTTTTGTGCTCAAATTTTATATATTAAGCAACAGTTAAATTATTTTTGAATTTGTATAGAGAAGGTCCCGATTTATTGTGATAATAAAAATGCTATTTGTCCAAGTAAGAATCTTACACAACACTCACAAACTAAGCACATAGAGATTAGATATCACTTTATTCGTAATCACATTCAGAAAATAGACATTGTTATTGAGTATATTGATACCTCCGACCAGCTTGCTAATATTTTTACCAAACCACTAGCTGAAAATCAGTTTGTGAAAATCATTCGCGGTTTGGGTATGATTAGGCATACTAATGTTTGCCTAGAGTAGTGGTGTTTATTTGTGGTTTCCCTTCCCCACTTTTTGAGATGACAAAGGGGGAGAATTTATTAATGTTTTATTAAGGGAGTGCTAGAATTATTTTGTTAAATATTTGTAAAGGGAGTTCATCATATTTTGTCAATTTGAACTTTGTTGAATTTTTTTATGATTATCTTCATTACTATGTTTTAAATGTGTTATAAAACCCGTCCTCGGATTCAGGGGGAGTGTGGTTACATTTTGTTTTGACAAAAACATCAAAATTAATTGTCATAATAAAAAATAGGGAGATTATTAATCCTAAGATTTTGATAAACAATTAAATGTTAATGTTGTTTGTAGAATTAACGGTTTAATTGAGTGTTTTAGTATATTAGCTCCAGAGATGAAGATGATAACAAAGTGATGAAAGATTAAGAGTTTAAAGATATTGAAGAATCTAGGGAAAACAACTCAGGTTAAATTTCAACTCTTAATATCCCAATTAAGATTACACACGACATAAAAAGTTTTTAAATTTATGTATTTTTTTTTATTGGGTCTTAATTAGTAAAATTATTTGCTCCTATGTGTAATTGAAAAAGAAACAAAGATAATTGATTAAAAATTGAATTTAAGAAGTTAGTGGAGCTAACTGAGAAAAGAAATCGGTTAAAGGGGCGAAAACATCGAAGTAAATGAATTAAAATTGAATTGAGAGATGTTCCAGCACTGGTAGGTCGACTTATAGGTCGACAGATACATAAATTGTGAACTCTCTGTATCGATCGGTCAATAGGTAGGTTGACCGGTGATCAAAGGAGAAACTCTCTGAATCTTTAGGTCGACAGACAGGTCGACTCATGAAACATCCTGAATCGTTTGGTTGACAGGTAAAGAATGAGCGGTCGACCGATGGGCAAAGAGTTTTTAGGCTTGGCTACATCCTGAATCGATTGGTCGACAGGTGACCCTTGATTGGTTGACTGATGACACTGTTTTAGGATTTTAAAGAATTTCAGATTTTATTTTAAACGTCGCCGTTACTAGCCGTTTTTCAGTTGAGATCCTTAAGATATCTTAGGAATCTGAAGTATTTTTTTATTATTTAAATGATCTCTAAATATTCCTATAGATATGGTTCAAATATTTTTGATGTTTCTCAAATGGGTTCATATAATTCTTTCAATCCTGTTTAATTGAGTTTGAGAAAAAAGTTTGAGGGACCAAATTGAATGTTTTAAAAGGTATATTTAAAAGAATTATACCAGGATTAAGTCTTAATGATATAATGGGACTTATAGGGTAATTATTTGTCATGATATGTGTTTACTAGCCACCGTTAGAGGGCTTGATATAAACCCCTATAAATAATCCTGCATTTTTTAGTTATATTATTATTATTATTATCATACAAGAGCGTGAGCATTCAGTTCCTGAGCTTTCTAAGAGTTATCAGTCTAAGATCATATTGAGTGCTTTGTGAAATATTTCTTGAGAAAATATTTACTGTGGATTATTGCTACTACCGATCTAAAGCTACATTGATATTCTAATCATTATTCTTTCGGTGGATTCCTGGTGAGATTGTTCCAAGTTATTTACTTATTTGATAACATCATTATTTGCTTGGAATTTAATCTTTGAATTTTTTTTTGGGATTTTTAATGAAACAATTTCCTGAAGAAATTTGATTATGTGCTTAATTACGTGCTACCTTAGTTTTGTTTAAAATCAGATTTTGAATATCACACTTTTCTATCACTAGTTTTGGGATATTAATCGAGTTTTAATTTATCTGAGGTGATAGAAGCTCCGAGTGAGAAAATTTTCTTATCAATTTGTTTTGGTGAGTAGTGTGACAGATTAAATTTTATTAGGAGTATTTAATCAAATGGTAGTTGGTTTCAGTCTCTTCCTATAAAGACATTAAGGTAGTAATTATTCCTTAATAAAATTGTGAGCAACTTTGTAACGGTTCAATCTTTAGTGAGTAAAATGATATTTGAAGTTTCTGAGAGGTTTTGATTCTTTAGCCTAACGTATAAAAAGAATTAGATTATTTTTTAACTTGTAAAAAGTAGAGGTTATTCCTCAGCCTAAGAAAAAAATTTGTAAATGTTGATTCTGAGCCTGTGAAAAGAATCATTGTGAGGGTTTGGTTCCTACCTTTAAAAGAATCTTGGTTTTAGTGGGTGTGAGCCTCCATGGAGTTCGGGGAACTAGATTAGCCAAGAGTAGCTTGGTGAACCAGTATAAATTTCTGGTGTGCTGCATTATTTACTTTGATTATATTTTGTTATTTGGTTGTGCACCTAGTTGATAACACATATCCGCAAATAGTTGATACCTTACCCTGAATCATCTTTTAAGTCCAAGGAAGTGATAAGATTTAAAAATACTATTCGCAAGATCAAGTTGAAAATAGAATACCAAATTCTCATCCAAGTAAAGATGCTTCTAGAAATTCAGGCCATCTAATATAATATAATTCTTTTAGATCTAAAATGCAAAATGCATTTCAGATCTAACCAACTTGTGTATAAATAGTTGGATTTTTCCATTTTGTATTGTGTGGAAATATACATAATTGAAATTAATAAAATATCATACCGTTACCTTTTTTTCATCTTGTATATTTCAATACAAGTGCAATTGAGTAATTTCAGTTATGGGTGATGAAATTACTTTAGCATCCAATTCTATTAGTGAAATTTCATTTGGTATATTTTTTCTCAATTTGACACGCAACTTTTACACTTCCAATTTTTGGCGTTAATTTGTATCATGCATGACCCTTAATTCTTCTTTGACATTTGCCTCCCTTTCTTAACTTATAGTTGAGAAATTCTTCTCCTCGCATGACATCCCTGGAAAATATTTTAAAACTATAGTTTTTTTTTTGTTTTTTTTTTTAACTATCACAACTTTTTGAAAACCTAAAGATTGTAACTTTTCGTAAGAAGTGTCTATCAATGCTAAAATTTAAAAAAAAAAAAAAAAAAAAAAGACTTTACAAAAAACGAAAGTACAAAGAATAAAACAAAGAAACTATATTATAGAAGCAATCCAAGTGCACCACTAGCCCACCCTTAGGAAGTTAACACTTAGATAAATCAAAGTAGCCCAAAGGAAAAAGTGGCCTAGAAACATAAGTTCAGAATGACATATAAGTATATACACAAGTAATTCCACTTTTTGGAAAATATAACTACAAAGCGTTAAAACTTTGTTATATAGGAATCAATATATCAACCTCGTCTTGATGGTTACATCATTCAACATTTAGCCTTTTCTCTTCTCTCATTTATACCTATTAAGTCCTAGGAAATTAAACTAAATGATTTAGACAAGCAATCTACTTGTAATAAACGCATGCAAGCTTTTAGATTTTCACATTGTTTCATTATAATTTCAATTTCGTCGAACTAAATGCCACCTTAGGACACGAAAGCCAAAAGGTGTTAAAACATATAGAAGTTTCATAAAATGGTAAAAAAAAAAAAAAAGTACAATGAAGATACGTAGTGAAGTTCCCCCCACAAACTGGAAAGCAAACTTTGTGGTTATGAAGTTAAAAACTGACTCATTACTTCATCCACCATTATTATCAGAGAAAAGCTTCAATAACCACTCAGATTAATATTTAAAATAATATTTTTAGTATAATTTAATTTTCTTGTTATTTTTTAACGGTTATATATTTTTGTTAATTTTTACTTTTGAACCTTTCACATCAAATTTCTGAGTAAACAAGGATTGTACCTAAATTTTTTGAGATTATATATATTTTTGAGTAAGCAAGAATTGTCCCTGTGCATATTTGATACTATTATATATATATTAATTGTGCTATTGATATATAAATTATATATTAATACAAAAAGAACATTAATTTTTGCTGTTAATTAGATTATACAAAAATAACATTAATTTTGTTGAGCTAACGATAACCCACAGGTCCGGTTAATGGTATAAAATGCTCATTTAATGGGAAGGCTCGGTTGCTTGTATAGCAAAAATAGATTCTGATATTTTCGTTTTAGGTTTTCGATACTTTGCACCACCGAAGTTAAAAACGTTCATTTTGCTCCCGTTATATATACTTCTGAGTATTTTGTATTGAACTCGTTTTGTTATTGAGCTTAAGTTATAGATTCTGTAGACTCAATGAGTGTTGTGGACCATATGATAAATTTTTGAAAAGATCGATTTAAAGGTGTTTATTATTTTCTATATAAACTATCAAATTTATTTTTATTATCCTGTTATATCATAGTTGTCTCATTAAGAGGGCATATCCTACGAGATGTTGTTGGTCCTTACAGGAGGATAAGTCCAGTTGGACGTTATATTGCGATCTAACAAGAGGACAAGTACTGTAGGTAATTGATATATGTTATTATTGTTGACGATAATTATCGATATGATATGATAATTTTTACCACATGTTGTTAACTATTAATATATTGGAGTTGAATATAACATTGATTATTAATATGGTGTAGTTGAATATAGTATTAATTATTAATATAGTGGAGTTGAATTGGTATTGACAATATAATGTGGTGGAGTTGAATATGAAATTGATTGTGAATATGTTGTGTTGAGACATGACAGAATGGTAAGTCCTGCAGGTGATAAAAAAATATGCTGTTGATTTGACTGAAAAAATTGAATATGAAATTGATTATGATATGTTGTAATAAGACCTGACAGGAGGGTTAGTCTTGGTAGTAGTAGATATAATAACTCCCGATCGTGAGGTAATACGATTATATGGCTGGTAAAGAAATATGATATTTTATTATATAAAAGTGAGTTGGTCAATTGATTTGGATTCAGTTGTTCTAGGATATTCTGGAATTTTGATATTTTTCAGTGTGGCAATATTTGTTGAAAATGGATTTAAAAAAAAAAAAAAAAAAACTTGATCCATAAATTTGTTTGTATTATAAAGACTGCACACCAATAAAATATTCAGATAAATATTGATCTACTACTAGTGATAGGTAAGATCAGAGTGTGGAATAATTGTTGAGACTTTTGGAGGGCTTTATACAATAGTTTTATATACATTCTATGTTAATTTTTACTTTAAGTTTAAATGATATTTTAGAAATTCAAGCCGGGGGGAATTTTATGTTATATTTTTATACAGATTATGTGAGTTTGAACTTTTGAGACGTATTTATATGTTCGAGATGCATTCATGTGGTTGTGATGTATTTATGTGTTTTGAGATGAATTTATCTGATCGAGATGTATTTATGTGATTGAGATATATTTATGTGATATGAAACATATCTATATGTTTAAAATGTATTTACGTGATTGAGACGTATTTATGTGATTTGAAACATATCTATGTGGTTTGAGACGTATTTCAATGTTTGAGACGTATTTATGTGTTTTGAGACATATTTATGTGCTTAAAATGTATTTCTATAGTTAAGAAGTATTTATATTTTAGGACATATTTATGTGGTCGAGAGATATTAATGGACTTTTAGTCATGTTTCAGAAAATCTGTTATTTGAAATTTGGATTGTATCAATATTTATAAAAAAAAAATTATGTGATTATTGGAATTTTAATGTGGATATTGGAAATGATTATTTTTAATCTTACGGGATAGTCCATGAGAAATTTGGGTTATCTACTAGTTATGATGACTTGAATGTTGAATGGAATTGATCAATGTTGGTGGAATTGAAATGGCATGCCAAGTGAGAGAAATTATTGAGGTTATGGACCTGTTAAAATTGAGATAGATTCAATTTAGTGAGACTACTGTGATGTTTTAAATATTTATTATTGTTATTGTTATTTGTATCAGAGTGCACAGTTGAAGTGTTTTAAAGTATAAGATTCTTTGACAGTTATCTATGTTAGGGGTTACTAACCAAAGTGAACCATGTTGGATATAATGTGAGCCACCGCAAATGCGGATGTAACGATGTGTGGAATGGATTTTGTCAATTATGAATTATGGTGACTTTCGGTTATAGGACCCTATGTAGAAAATAATTATTCTAGAATTAAGTGTGACTAACATGACCGTGCAGTACGATTCTTAATTATTACAGTTTTGAACGAAATTTCGAGAAAGAAATTTATTTAAGGGGGTAGATTGTAATATTTCGAGAATTTTATGTTTTAAAAATATTATTTTGTATAAGTCTAGTATTTTTAAGTTGATTTGTATATTATAGAAATTTATGGTATAAATATATATATTCAATAATCTTTGGGGTTAAATGTTAATAATAAATTGATTTTTAAATTTTTTGGAACTATTGTGTTATTTAAAATATAATTTTAAAAGTTTGAATATAATTAATATTTTTTTTTATTTCAAGAGAGATATTAGTGTAAATAAATAAAATAAAATAAAAAATGATATGCGTTATCAACAATACGTATTATCATATGTGCATGTGTGGCATGTGTATATAATAATAATAATAATAATAATAATAATATATACAAATATAGGAGGAGAAGGATATACATATATTAAGCATATATATATATATAAGGATAATTATAAGTTACGGGGATTATATATATTTTGAATGGTTTTGAGTATTTTGGTTCGAATTTCGGCCTGCATTTCAGGTAGAATTTCTAAATCTTTTAATATTTGCATTTAATCTCTATCTCTCTTTTTTTATTCTGGGATTCATACTAAAATTGTTATTAATTTTTAATTGTTACTTCTCATAAAATATTTAGGATTATTATGTGAAATTATGTGGAAAACATGTCAATGTGTTATTTGTGGCATGTAGTAAAGGAGCTAAAAATTCTACGAAGCTCTAGCTTACAACCCCGTAATTTTTATTTGTAGGGACAATAAAAATGGTGTTGCGCATGAAATTTTATTTAAATTTCTATTTAGTTTGTAATAATTGTGTCTATTATTTACTGTTGTAAAATTGACTCGATAATTATAATTATCGTCGTAATTTGTAAAATTTCTTATTTTTTTTTTTATAAATGAAATATTGATTATTCGTTTCTAATGTTAATTCTCCAAAGGGAGAAACCATGTGGTACCCTTGGGAAACTGGGCCGTTACATCTTTACTTGGTTAAGCATTGAATATTTTGTTATCAACTTGGTCTTGCTATTAGTATTCTTAAGCCTTATTGCTTTTTTGGACTTAAAAGATGATTCAAGAACGTATTGAGTATCGGAATATTCAATGTTTGTCTGCCCTTATCTAATGAGTTTAGCACGAAATGTAACATGTCCTCCAAGTAGATAATAGAAATAACAGTCCGAAAGGTCGAGAAATGGTTTTTGAACACGGATTACAAGAATAGTTATTGTATCACACGTACGATTGTAGTTTAATTTGCTAAAATATAGTAATTGTGTAAATTTATCTAATTGGAAGTGTAGAGACAAAGCTGAAGAAGCAAATTAATGTCATCTTCTTAAAGATGAATAAACTTGTTAAATGCTAATCATATAGCTCTTATTTAATAGGAGCCATGCAAGTTTTGAAAATTTAGACAAAAAAATGTAGGCAGTTGGATACTTTGGTTAAAACACTAAGAATGGAAGTATAACATTTGTCTCTAAATATGAAAACATGCAAGGAATAAAAAGACATTAATGAAAATGTATAATCATAAACTCCGGGTTATGGATAAGGGCAGACAAATGCCGAATATTATGATGCTCAATACGTTGCAATGAATCATCTCTTGAGTCCAAGGAAGCAATAAGACTAAAAAATACTATTCGCAAGATCAAGTTGATAATAGAGTACCAAATTTTAAGCCAAGTAAAGATTCTTCTAGAAATTCAGGTCATCTAATAGAATATTATTCTTGTTAGATCTAAAATGCAAAATGCATTTAAGATCTAACCAACTTGTGTGAACATAGTTAATTATTTTTCTTTTGTATTGTGAAGAAATATAGATAAATGAAATAAATGAAATATCAAACCTTTACCTTTTTTTCCATCTTCCATATTTCAATACAAGTGCTAAAGAGTAATTTCAGTTGGGGGCAATGCATTTACTGTAACATCCAATTTTGTTAGTGAAATTTCATCTGGTATATTTTTTTCTCAATTCGACATGCAACTTTTGCACGCCTTCCAATTTCTAATGTTATTTGTATTATCCATGATCCTTATTTCTTCTTTAACCTCTTCCTCCTTTCTAGAAATATTGTTGAGAAATTTTTCTCCTCGCATGACATCCTTGTAAAATATTATCAAACTATAGGTTTTTAACTATAAAAACTTTTTAATGAGTCTTCTAAATTTACGATCAAAAACCTAAGAACCACACTTAGATAAATCAAAATAGGCAAAAGGAAAAAGTTGCCGACAAACATAATTCGGAATGGCATATAAGTATATATGCAAGTAGTTTCACTTTCCAGAAAAACCTATCATAAGACGTCTTCCAACTATAACTACAAAACGTTAAAACCATGTTTAATAGGTATCAATATATTAGCCCTATCTTGATGGTTACATTATTCGACGTTCAACTTTCTCTCTTATCTCATTCATACCTATTAAGTCCTAGGAAGTTAAACCAACTGCATTTAGACAAAAAATCTACTTGGAACATTGATGAACGAAATCTGTAGCAATACTCTAATTGTTGCTAACTCATCAACCCAAGGAATTACCCTTATAAATGTTTGTTTAAAACTAGTGCAAAATGTTTTTCTGACAAGGAGCATAGTTAATTTTGTGCAACAACTTCTGACATGTAATGAACAGAATAAATGTTCACAAGACTGAGAATGGCAATAGTATTCTCCCTTTCAGATTGAATGTTACAATTCAAAAGCGATGGTACAATTTTAATTGTGAAGTACATCTTGTTGATGCCCACTAGTAACAACAATAGTAGCCACCATTTACTCCTTCACAGTGATTTGTTGACTAATATTTTCTAGATGTACAAATTGCTAAAATTGATTGTTTGCACATTGAATGTTTGATACACATTCAAAGCATACTTTTTCAAAACAAATGTTTGTCGACTGTTTGGGTAATTGCATAGTGAACATTCACCACACCAAGTAAATGTTCACTTGGCTGTTAGATTTAGCGTTTACAGTTATGCAAAAGTAAATGGTGAATGAATTATTGTAAGGTGTTGTGAGAAAACCAATCAAGTAGGATTACATGGTAATTGAAGAAAGGAGTTTGTGCAAATGTGCGATATGAATTGAGAAGGATTATACGATGAATCGCATAGGATGATACAATAATTTTATTATATGAATCATGAATTGAATAAACAAAAAAGGATTGATATTTGATTTTTGGATTATTACAAGATCTCTTGACCTAGATCCTTCGAGTTCGCTAGCTTTTTCCATGATTTTCTTGGTAGTTAAAGCCCAGGGTATATGTAGGGCAACATTTTCTATGGAGGATAAGGACAATGGAGAAAGATTTTTGGGAAGTTTTAGGAGAGGTATGTGGGGAAAATGGGGTTTGAGCATATATTAAGACAATGTATAGGTGCACTAATATGGTTTTTTTTTTTTTTTTTCTTTTTTTTTTTGCAGTGAACGTTCACTATATCAATATTCAACATAAATATCAAACTGAAAAAGGTGAAATGAATATTAAAATGTCATAATTTTTAGGAATGTAATATTTTCTTAACATTCACAAACTACCTTTTTTGTTGACATTTATTTTCATATTTGATAGTCCATTTTAGAAAGTGATGCTTGAGTGTAATTGCAGATAATGGCACAATTTATAAATTAAACTGGCTGATAACCCATGTTTGAAGGCGTAGGTTTCAACTTTTTTGTTGTGAAATTTAAAATTAATTTAATGTAAAAATTATACAATTTAACTAAAAAAAAGTAAAAAAATACATAATTCCCTTTATTTCTATAATATTATCAAATTATCAACTCCTGCTTTGTAATGAACAATACCTAAACAAACACGACCAATAAAAAAATTAAAATATTTTGACATAAGCCCCTTATAAGACACTCTAATCTTAAAAAATTATTTTCAAATGAACACAACCAATAATTAATATACAAAAAATTCATATGACATTGCAAATTATCAACTCTTGTTTTTGTAATAACACGACACGAACAAACATGACCAATAACAATCAAGTATGACAATAACTCAATCATATTAGAAACAACTATTTTTTAATGAACAATAATACCATAATCTACAATATGAACTTAACAATACGACAAATAATAAATACAATTAATAATATACATTATATAAACTTAGTAAAATAAGTCCACCACGCAGGACACTAGAGCTTACCACCCAAGGCTGCTGGAACTTACTTTATTATATATAGAAGCCGTAAATTTTCTCCATTTGTTTTTGAAATATTTGAAGTGCCACATGTTTGTATTTCGAGTAATGAAAAATAAACACAATGGAGTGAGGAAGAGCATACGTGAGATGGAAGATCACGCGATTCTAGCAATGGAGGCAATTGAAAGAGAAATACGTAACATAAATTGATTAAAGGGTTTATTAATCAAAATAAATAATCATAATCAATGATATATGATGAATAAAGAAAAATTAAGTTCAAGCTGATATATAATTGACTTCAATAGAAACAACAATGTATGCATAGGATGAACAAAAGGGTAGTGTAAACATAAACATATTTATAAGTTAAAGAACAATTATATCACATCCCCAATATTTTTCCCTTAAAAAATTGGAACAAAACTAAAAATACAGAAAAATATATTCTATTTTTTTTCCCCCAAATACTTCCTTGACAATTGTAGGCAAGTTACTGCCTATATCCTCCTTTGGCATGATCGAATGGTAAATGCAATAGTTTTGTTAGGATAGAGCTACTTATTAGTTTTTTTACTTACTTTTGTTAGGATTGAATTGGTCCGCTTGAATTTTGACTATAGAATCTGTACATGTTTTTTTTTAATCATTTGGTTAATTAGGATATTCTTGATACTTTGAAATTAGTAAAATAATTTTGATGTTTCGTTCTGTTTTGTTCTTTTGATTGTTTTGCAATTTAGCGATGGGCAAATTTAGGTTTTGTGTTCATCCAATTTTGTAACAATGTATTTCTCTATTTTATGACATTAAAGAACATTCCATTCAAGACTGAAAGCAAAGGGCAATATGCTAACTCTATGTACTTTTTCCTTTCATACTTATTCGATGGGTACAGAATTCACCATAAAACAAATAGATGCATAAACATAGGCTGCTTAAAGTTTATGTACTGGGGTGCAATAAAACCATGAACATTTTGTCATAATTAATATGCTCCCAAAACATGGAGTTTTGTCATGGTGGGAAGTAGAAAATGAACATTATACCCCAAATTTAGATTCAAGATAAATCTAACTTGTATTCCAATTAAATTTAGTATACTTATGTTACGTTTGATACGCTGGAATTGCTGGGAATACGCCAATTCCCGATTAACTAGATTTACGTGGAAGCGAAAAATAGAAAAATAGTTCACACAATATTTACGTGATCCAGCACAAATTTGCCTACGTTCACGAGCTACTACAGATCTTTCCCTAAAAGAAGGAAAATTACAAAGTGTTTACAAACACTCACAACTCACAACCCAAACCCAATTACACCCAAGAATTTTTCCCACAAAAACTTTCTACGACTCTCTAGTCTTTTCTCTCTCAAATTGGGACTATTTCTAAAAAAAAAAAAAAAAGGGGGGGGGGGGGGGGGGGGGGGGTTGTAAGGACAAAGGTGAGAGGTGGTCCTTTTATAGACCCATTTTGCAAGAAAGCCAATTTGCTTCTCTTCCTAAGCCAAGACAACTTGCAGTTGGCTTATCTTCCCAAGCCATGACAATTTTCAATTGGCTTTTCTTCCTTTGCAAACCAATTTGTTATTGAATTCTCTTCCTCTTTGTCTTTAGGACCACCTTTATTGACTAACAATCTCCCACTTGAAGGATGATTTTAATCTGTCTTCACACATTGACCAATGCATCAACTCTTCCCTTATCTTGTTATTCTCGCAGGCCAACTGAAGTTGAGTATAACTTCAGTTTATCAATGGTCACTGTCTTGGTCAACATATATGCTGGATTCATGCTTCTTTGGATCTTCTCTAGTATTAACACCTCATCCTACAATAGTGATCTGATGAAGTAATAATGAAGTTCAATATGCTTAGTCTAGAATAAAATGTTGAATTCTTCGCCAAGTGTATCGCACTCTGACTATTATTGTGCAGAACATTATTTTCTTATTTGAATCCAAGCTTAGTTAACAAACCTTAAAGCCATATAATTTCCTTACTGGCTTTCGTCACTGCTACATACTCAGCCTCTATAGTGGATAAAGTGACAATCTTTTGAATCTCTAACATCCAACTAACAGTTGTAGTTCCAACGGTGAATATATAACCAGTAGTGCTTCTTCGGTGATCGACTTCACCTCCAAAGTTTGCGTCTATGTAGCCTTGTACTTTCAATTCACCCTTACAAAAGTAAAAACAATTCTTTGTGGTGCCTCGTAGATATCTCAAAATCCACTTTACTGCTTCTGAATAAGTTTTCCCTGGATTTGACAGCCAATAAGTCGTTCTCTTCCTCCGTCTGAGGGGATTGGTCATTGGATAGGCGAAAATGACTGGCCAAGGGTGTGTTGACTAGGTTGGCGCCACCAATGTGAAAGTTTTGCAAAACACGGTTGATGTACTCTGCCTGAGACAACTACAAAATCCCTCTTTGCCTGTCTCTTGTGATTTGCATTCCAAGAACCTTCTTTGTTGGACCTAATTCTTTCATGTCAAACTCCTTTGATAATTGTTGCTTCAATCTTCTAATATTATCCATATTTGAACCTGCGACTAACATATCATCGACATAAAGTAGTAAGATGATATAACTGGACTTATATATCTTGAAGTAGCAACAGTGGTCGGTGTTGCATTTTTGGAAACCCTCATTGTGCACGAAACCGTTAGACTTTTTGGACCACTGGTTTGGGGCTTGTTTCAGGCTGTACAAGTTCTTCTTGAGTCTGTACACCATATTCTCTTTTATTTTGTTGAGAAACCTTCTGGTTGGTTCATGTTTATCTCCTTATCCACGTTTTCGTGAAGAAATGCGATCTTCACATCCAATTGTTCAAGATGAAGATTTCCAGTGGCAACTATGCACAACACTGATCTGATAGTATTGAGTTTCACAACGGGAGAAAACAAATATCAGTGTAGTTGATAGGTGGAATTTATCTATATATTTCTAAGCTGATTTTGGTAGTTTTTGAGTGTTCTTGTTACGTTTTAATATGTTTTAATTCGTTTTTATTTGTTTTATGTAAATCAGGTGTTAGGGACAAAAAAAAGATAAAAATGGTTGAAAATCGAGCAAATCGGTAGGATGTCGATAGAAGAATGATAGAAAAGTAAGCAATGAAGACCATCTAGCATCAAAGGGCCATTGGCCCTTGATCGCTGTAGCTATGGCCTTCATCGCTGTAGTGATCAAAGAGCAGAAAACATTATGCCCAACCATCGTTGCAGCGATGAAAGGGAAAAATACATTCTGCCCAACCACTGCTGTAGCGATGGCTTTCACCACTACAGCGGTGAAGGGTCAGTGGACCTACTGACTTTCCATCGTTGCAGTGATGCCAACCACTGCTGCAGCGACCTGACACCCCTGATAAAGATATTTTGATATATTTCTTGATTTATCTTGATATCCCCTCATTCCTAACACTATATGCATGTTTTTGGAGAAAATTTTAGGCATATTTGGGAGCTCAAGATCAAGAAACAAGAGAAGAGATCATCAAGAGGAGAAGAGGAAACATTCTTGAAGTCGATTTCGCGAAAATGGAACCATTCACTTCACTGATTTTCTTTTCATTCTTTGTTTCTCTATTTGTTCTTAAACTTTGTAGATTGTATGATGATATTATTCTCATGTAATGTTGAATATTGGGTTATGATCATGAGCAACTAAGTATCTATTGTCTAAGGATTGAATTAGTTTATAAATACATTGTTTGTTTGAATCTGTATTTCGTTAACGGTTGTTCATTTGCATTTGATTGTGTTTGTCATTTTATTACTTTCATTATATACTTGTTATGATATTGTGGTTGGTTTGAGAATACAAGATTGGACACTCAGGAGAGGTAACCCCGGATTCGGACTAGGGTTTAAACACAACGCGACGATCTAATGAATCGGGAGATTATTAGAAAGTGTGCAATCCATGAGGTTGGAGCGAGACTCATGTGATCATTTAGATGCTAGATAGGGATATCAGTATTGACAAGAGTCGCATATTCATTCACTTTACACTCGGGAGAGGTAGTGAATGAGTTTTCGATACCTAGATTGTCGGATAGGATGACCACCGTTAATGTTTGGAAATGATTTCATACAAATCTTAAATCCAAGCTAGTAATAATAATAATAACTCAAAATATAAAACAATAGTTTAGAAAGATCTCACTAGGATATCACCGAAAGAATGAAAATCAAATTGCAGAAAAGCTTAGATTGGTGACAGCAAAATTCTCAATATTTTTTCTCTAGAACATTTCTCAACAATGATCTCAAAATAAACTCTCAATATAATATCAGAATAATAACTCTTAGAAAGCTCCGAAACTGATTTTTTCTTGATAGAATAATATTTTAAAAGTAAAAAATGTAGGTCCATTTAAGTAAATTTTAAACAAGTCATTTAACGACTAGTTCCCACAAGATATGACATTTAAATGCTCATATAGACCCTATATATTAACATTACTCAATCTTGGTTCAATTCACTTAAATATAGATTTTAAAATATTCAATTCAGTCTCCCAAATATTTCTCAATCTCAAATAAAACTAAATAGGAAGTATTCAATGTACCAATTTGAGAAACATTTAAAATAAGTGTACCATATCTATAGGGATATAGAAGTATGGATGATATATCTAAAATACGTGAAAATCCATAGAATATCTCCAAGATATTAACCAAAAAATGGCTAGTAATGGCTACTTTTGGATCAAATCCTCGAAATCCATAAATCCTGAAACTACCAGGTCGGTTGACCGACCAATGACCCATCGATCGACTGATTGATTCAGGTTGTGGCCCAAGCTAGTTCTCCAACATGGTTGATTGACCGATCCCCTAAGGGTTGGTTGACTGATTGATTTAGGATGCTCCCCAGGCCATTTTTTGGCCCTAGTTGATTGACCGATCATCAATGGTCGGTTGACCGATCGATTCAGAGAGTTTATTTCTCGATCATTGGTTGACCGATCTCTCGTGGTCGATTGACCAATCGATTTAGAGACTACTCCAATTTCCAGTTTACGCCCATCAGGTAACCGATCCTACTTAGTCGGTTGACCGATCATTACGGGAACAATTTTACCTTAGTTCATTTCAACTCCAATATTCGACGTTTTCGACCTTTTAACCGATTTTTTTCTTGGTTAATTGAATTGACACTATTAATCAATTTTAAACACTTCTTTCTTAGGTCAATATTTCTTCTTCAATTTCACATTGGAGAAAATATATGAACTAATTAGGACCCTAATAAAAACACACATAAATATAAATCATTTTTGTGCGGTGTCTGATCCTAATCGGGATATATTAAGAGTAAAAATTAATCTGAGTTGTTTTCACCTAAATTCTTTAGGATCTTCAATCTCTTAATGTCTGTCTCTTTGTATCCTCAACTCATCAGTTTCTTCATGATAACATCAATAATGAAACTTTTATACTGAAACACTCAATCAACTCATTAGTTCCACCAAAAACATCGACACTTAATTGTCCATCAAAATCTTAGGATCAACAATCTCCCTTTGTTGGATGATGACAATTAACTTTGATATTTTTTTCAAAATAAGAATATAACCACGCTCCCCCTAAATCCGATGATGTTTTTTTTTTTTTTTTTTAACTCGTTAAAGCATAATCATGAAGATAATTTAAAAAAAAAAACTCATAAGATATTCAATGAAGCACAAAATATGTTCAATCAAATAATTAAGATATTCAATAAAGCAACATAATCATATCAATAATGTTCTCCCTCTATATCAGTGCAATGGTTAGGCCAACAAATCCTAAACATTAACTAACTCATTTTATGCTAAATCAACATATTCAATAAATATCAACATATTATCCCCATTGTCATCTCAAAAGGTAGGGAAGGGGAATAAAAAACATCACTTTTAGCATGCAATCTCCCCCTATATAATTATAAACAAATAAATTCATGTATAAGAGGATAAACTTAAGGCAATCATAACATTTTAACAATGTAGCATGAAATCATATAATTTTAATTATTCAAAATGTCTTATTCATGATACCGATTAATATCTTCCTTATAGATAGAATCAAGAAACGTGTAATCTTTAATGTACTAGGAAAGGTAGAATATTTCAATGATAATTTTTGAAATTGCCAATCATAAATATAATGCATGATTTTATCACGGTAATGATAAATCTTTAGAATTCAACGTATAAATGCATAATATAATTCATTTATCACTTGAATAACCACATTATTTCAAATAAATCAGGATATCATTCATTTTAACACATTCATTTAATTCAATAATGAACAAGTCATGAATTGATGCAACATATTTCCCATATTTTTTAAACATGACTTTTAGTGGACCTCATATAGCATAGCATAGCATAAAAATATGTACGCTTAAATTTATACAATATGTCGACATATAAGATCATGATTAATACTGATTTTATCAACTATTGGATACAAGAGATAACTCGGGTTTAATTAATAAATCAATATTAGCTAACAATAAAATTATATGTAAGCATATAATCAAGGTCATGAACAGTCCAAATCAAATAAATCATTTAATTCTACTTAATATACAATATCATGCATTTTAATAAATCAAGATGCATAAAAAATCAGCTCAATTCAACTTATTTGTATAAAAGTATATAACATAAATGATAGCACATTATACAAATAATCTTACTAAAATGAATATGCAACAAGTTATTAACATTACTTAGTGGGAACTCAAACACTTAATTCATTTTTCAAATCACGTAACATGTTTTTCAAACATACGATCACTACTTGATAAAAGCACATAAAAACATGTTAAAACACCTCAACTAAATGTGATTCTCATAATCAATATGCACTTTTTCTATGACAACAAGTAATGCATTATTTAAAATAAGTCGTAGAAACCATTACCAACTTACCTATTTAGTAAATCGGACACCTCCCTCTTTAACAAATTTAATAAATTTAAAATGCGGAGGGTAAGAAGTATCTTTTATGTTCTTAGTGACGACTTTACTTTTTACCTCATTTATACCAACGATTGATCTGGGTACATAATTTCTCTTGGCCTGTGGCTTTTGTACATCTTTCCTATTTGCATGTACCACTTATGGCTTCCTAGTGATATTTCATCTTGGCTTTGGCGAATCTTTTTTATTTTCACGTTTTTCTTGTGGCTTTTTTTTAACTTCACATTTTGTCTTTGGTCTGTCTTTTCGTTTTGTATGCGTCGCTTGTGGATTCTTGGTGACTTCCTGTCTTAGCTTTGATATAACTTATTTGTTTGTTCCTTTCGGTTCAGTCTCGACATTATGTAACTCTGCACAAGACATTCCAATAGCTCTCTTTGGTATCAATTTCATTTTGGATCCATTCATGTTATAAACAAACTTAGGGTTCCTAAACAGATATGATACTTTAAAATACCCAATCCTATTGCAATAATAACATATTAATTTTGTTTGATTATTATAGATAGCACGAGATGTAAAACATAATTCATTTCCAACAATATCAACACTACAATCATTGGCTAGTGATGAAAGATGAGACGATGAAATATATCCACTTCCATAGATTGTTTTAAAATATGAAGAAATATTTTCAGAAGCTCTCAAACAGACTTGAGGTCAGATTTTGATTTTTCAAATTTTCTTAGATAAATCGATTTTTTATTCAAGATTTGACATTTACCTGGAAATCATGTCAAAATTATTTTTTAAAACTCTGTTTTCCTTTTCAAGAAAATCCACTTTAGGAAGCAAATTATTTATTTCAAAAACAAAGTTCGAAAACTCTTTTGTTCCACAATAGTCATCCAAATGCACTGTAGATTTTCAAACATTTTTTCCTCCATTTTCAAAAGAATCAATTTTATTTTTTAAAATCAAGTTTTCTTTGGCAAAAAGAGGTGAGAGAGAGAGAAATTTTCCATGACAATATTGAAATTTCCATTATTATTGTCTCTATCATTACCACTAGTACCACATGAATCATAAACAACATTTTCATATACGAATCTATGTCCATCAAAAGAGGATATACAAAAAATATCATCCATGGTGTTTGAATGTGACCGGTTTAGCTAGGATATTAAACCTAATCGAACTAAAACCAACTCTGGTACCAATTGTTGGCCTAGTGAGCTACCTAAAAGGAGGTAAATTGGGTAGTTATAAAATTAAAGCAAATAATTATCTTTTCAACACTTAAATTTTTAAATAATTAATTTAATCCTAAATTAATTATTATCTTTATGTAGCAGCGGATAAATGTAATTATCTCTAGGTGCACACCCAAACAACAGAAAATAGATAAAGTAAAAATACAGCACACCACGATGTATATTGGTTCACCAAGCTACTCTTGGTCAATCTAGTCCTTCGAGCTCCATGGAGAGTCGCACCCACAAAGCCACTAAAATTCATTTAAATAGGTAAGAACTAAATCCTTTTATTATGAATCTTTTACAGGCTCAAAATTAACCTTTACATTTTTCTTTTTCACAAGTTAAGAAATAATCTATATTTTTTTAACAGACTAAAGATCAATTGATTTCTTTTATACTTAGGCTAAGAATCAAACCTCACAAAAAAATTACTCCAAGTATCCTTTTCATTGGTAAAGATGGAACCGTTACAAAATCACACAAACTAATTTTATTCAGGAAGAATTAACACTTATCTCTTTTCACATAAAAGAGTAATTTAACCTTTTTATGCCTTAGGTAAAGATCAAACATCAATCTCTTTACCGGAAGAGATTAAAACCAAGCTACCCCTAATTAGATATTTTTAACAATATCTAATCCTCACATAACTCACCAATTATAATAAATTGATAAGTCTCTTCCCACTCGGAGTTTCTATCGCCTCAAATTAATTTAAACTCAATTAATGTCCCGAATTTTCTAGTGATAGAATTAAGTGAGAAATTTAAAATTTGATTATAAAATATATGGGGTAGCACACAAATAAGCACGTAATCAGATTAATATAGAAATATTTTTAAAATATATTTTTTGAATTTTAAAGTTTGGAAACGATTTCACACAAATCTTAAATCTAAGCTAATAATAATAATAATGATAATAATAATAATAATAATAATAATAATAATAATAATAATAATAATAATAATAATAATAATAATAATAATAATAGTAGTAGTTTGGAAAACTCTCACCAGGATATCTCCGAAAGAATGAAAATTGAATCGCAGAAAAGCTTAGATCGGTGACAGCAAAATTCTCAACACTTTTTCTCTAGAACTTTTCTCAATAATGATCTCATAATAAACTCTCAGTATAACATCAGAATAATGACTCTCAGAAATCTCAGGAACTAGTTTGTCCATGATATAATAATATTTTAAAAGCGATAAACGAAGGTCTATTTAAATAGCTTTTAAACAAGCCCTTTAACGGTTAGTTCCCATAAGATATGACATTTAAATGCTCATATAAACCTCATATATCAACATTACTAAATCCTAGTTCAATTCACTTAAATATAGCTTTTAAAATATTCAATTCAGTCTCCCAAATATTTCTTAATCTCAAATAAAACTAAATAATAAGTATTGAATGTACCAATTTGAGAAACACTTAAAATACAAGTATGGATGATATATCCAAAATATGTTCAAATCCCCAAAATATTTCCAGGATATTAACAAAAAAAATGGCTAATAATGACTACTTTTGGATCAAATCCTCGAAATCCTCAAATCCTAAAACTGCCAGGTTTGTTAACCGACCAATGACCCATCGGTTAACCGATCAATTCAGGTTGTAGCCCAAGCCATTTCTCAAACATGGTCGATTGACTGATCCCCCAAGAGTTGGTTGACCGATCGATTCAGGATGCTCCCCAGGCCAATTTTCGGCCCTAGTTAAATGACCGATCAATTTAGAGAGTTCATTTCTCGATCATTGGTTGACCAATCGATTTAGAGAGTTCATTTCTCGGTCATTGGTTCACCAATCTCTCGCGGTCAGTTGATCGATCAATTTAGAGACTATTCCAATTTTTAGTTTACACCCATCGATTCATCGATCCTACTTGGTCGATTGACTGATCATTGCGGGAACAATTTTACCTTGGTTCTTTTCAACTCCAATATTCGACATTTTCGACCCTTTAACAAAAAAAAAATTCCAGTTAACTTACTTGACGCTATTAATCAATGTTAAACTCTAATCTTTCTTAGGTCAATATTTCTTCTTCAATTTCACATTGGAGCAAATATGTGAACTAATTAGGACCCTAATAAAAACACATATAAATATAAATTATTTTTGTACCGTGTCTGATCCTAATCGGGATACATTAAGAGTAAAATTTAATTTAAGTTGTTTTCATCTAGATTCTTCAAGATCTTCAATCTCTTAATATATGTCTCTTTGCTTGTCTCTATGCATCCTTAGCATCCTTAGCAATTTCTTCAATATAACATCAATAATGGAACTTTTACATAGAAACACTCAATCAACTCGTTAGTTCCACAAAAAATATCAACACTTAATTGTCCATCAAAACCTTAGAATCAACAGTTTCATTTTAGAAATTTATTATCTATTCTAAAATTTGTAATTTTTATTTTTAATTTTTATGGATGATGGAAACAAAGATAAGATGTGTAAGAACAAGATATCCAGCAAGAAGAAGGAAAAAAAATGGAATAGTTCCAAAATTTGGATTTCATTTCTAATTTATTATAATTATTTTATTTTTATCATTTTCTAATTTCTTTTAGATTTTTTCATGTTTTAGTTTTAGACAATGGACAATATAATTGTTTTGATGAATATGAATGTCCATTCAAAATTTTCTTTTCTTAAAGTCTAGGGTAAAACAATATTAAGATTTTTATTAAGTTCTGATGTGTTGTGACATTTCTTTATCTTCAGTGTTTTGTGTGTTTGGATTTTTATTTTTTTTGGCTCATGTTTTGAAAGTTATTTTTTTAATTACTTATGTGGGTTGAAAAAATTTTAAATTATGTTCTGAAGTTCATATATAATTTGTAATAATGTTAATTTATATTTCTAAATGAATCATAGACTTTTGCACCCGTGCCTTATACACTAGTAACATTAATGCCTAAACTTTTGGCCCTAATCAAGTTAAATTTTCTAATTAATTAATTTTAGGGTCAAAATTAACATATTAAGTCTAGGGTCAAAAGTTTAGGCATTAAAGTTATTTTAGGTAACGATTTATCCAATTTTCTCTAATTTAATTATTAATTAATTAATTGATTTAGACATTGATTCATCTAATTACTTAATTAAACTACTAATTAGTAATTAGGATTCAATTTAATTAGCTCTTCTCTCAATCCTATTCTCCCTCTCTTTTTCACCCTCACGCTTACCCTAAACCCTAATCCCCCAAAACCTCGACACGCGATTCTCCTCTCTCCCTTCTCTATCGCTGTTGGGTTGCCATCGCCTCGTCTTCGAATCGTCGTTGTATTGCTATCATCGCATCACCACTTTGTCGCCCAATACTTTCTTTCGCATCACCATCATCGGTCACTGCTTTCTGTCTATTCTAAGGTATGTTAATCTTGCTCTATGTCTTTCTTCCCATCGTCTCCCCCCAAAATCTCTTCCATGAAACCCTGACCTATTCTAGCTAGAACTAATTTCTATTTTTGATTAGGGAAACATTGATTCCATGGCCTGGTTTGCTCTTTCTCACTCCACATTATCTCTTTTCAATCAGTCTTTTTTTCAATTGCTGTTTGAAATTAAAAATAATTCAATTCTGGATTGAAATGAAACTAGGTTCAATTCAATTTCTAGATTGAAATACCAGTGTATGCTATGATCAATTTTGATTATTTAACTAGATTTGACTTTGATTTTGCCAATTCTAGCTTTGATTTTCCTATAACTTAGGAAATCCCTATCTAACTTGATCTTCCTCTCTCTCTAATTTGCCTATAACTCAGTGTTTCTGTTTTGGTATTATACAATAGCTACATGAATGAGATTAATCATTGCTCATATTAGTTTGTTTGTATAGAATTTTATAGAAGTGTCGTTCAAATTAAGCCTTTTGTTTATTCTTTTCATATTAAATTCAACTGATGAGTATCAAATGATTACACAAAACAATGAAATCAAAGAACAAAAAGAGAATTGCGATTATGTTGCGTTTTGCCTTGAGGATGAGTATGTGCATGCCATTAATTCTTCAGTGAAAGTGAATGAAAGTATAATTGCTAGATACATTGATTTCTACATATTTTCCTTGCTCAAACCATATGTGTGTGTGTGTATTTTCGTGAGCATTGGTTGGATTCTATATGGATCGACCTCTTCCTATCCTCATGGATCATGATCATTTTGGTGTCTAATTACTGCATGTTATAGACTTAAATAAGCATCTTAAATTTGGACATCAAACTGTATTGTGGGTTAAGTGTATTTCTAAAAAAAACTGCCTGAATTTGTTGATCGTTGATCAAACTCATTAGAGATTCCAATTTTTGGTGTTTAATTGATTTGATCATCATATTCACACACACGGATTAAACACCTGCATAAATGCTAACATGTAAGAAGAGAAAAGGAGCACCTATTAAAATAGTAGTAGTAGATGGTGGTATTTTATTTGTGGAGGTACCTCCACCCTTATTAGATTATCTATCTATTGCATTGGCCCTTACCCTACCTGGTAAAGTCCTATCTATATATTTATTTTCCTATGTAACAAACTCCATTTTCTACAAGCAGAGACCAAAGGATGATAAGTGGGAGCATGATCTTTACGATTATGATGCAATTCATGTTTCATGTATAATATTCAGAAACTAAGAGACTGGTTCTTATGTTTATTAATCATAGTCTTATAAGTGAACAAAATTAAAGTAATAAAGAAGAAAAAAAATGAGATCCATGGTTTTTTTTTTTTAAAAAAAAAAAACCAAATGCAGATAACAAATCCCAAAGGAGACGTGGGCGACCAATAGAATTATGCAAACCTGTTTTGCTATTTGCAGGGCCTAGATTAGCTTCTTGGATAGATATTATCATATCATTCTACAAGGAGGTTTCTATTTTCATCATTGAAGATTGAAAATTTGGCTTACACAAGTCACCCATGGGTACTAAGAACAATGACACAAATGGTCTTCATATGTGATTTTTTTAAATGAAAATGATTCAAATTCTAAAATATATATATATATATATATATATATATATATATATATATATATATATATATATATATATATATATTTGGGTTTAGGGTCTTTCAAATATGAATTTACAGATTCCAGTTTAGAATTTGAATAATTTCCATTTAAAAAAATCACACATATATATATATATAAGACCCTAATTTTCGCATACGTATAGTTTTAGTTGCATTTTAGAACATTTAGAAATTAATGGGGTGGAATGTGTTATTTCTAGTTTAATTAAAAAGTTTAAGAGTCAATTAGCAATTTTAGGAATATTCATTTCAAAATTTGGGATTTAAATAATAACCTAAAGGAAATTGAGGGGAGGTTAATGTAATTTAGAAAAAATTAATTTATATATATATACACACATATACATGCCACTAATTGGGTTATCGATCATCAATGGTGTCGGCGGTGGGTGTGTTCTGGTTGTCCGGCGATTGTGTGGGTGTGCATGGCGTCGCCGTTCATCCGGTGAATGTGTGAGGGGGGATCGTCGCTGTTAGTTCGGTAGTGTGTGTGTGTTCGACGATTTTGTGTGTGTGTGTGTCCAGTTGTTTAGACCAGTATGTGATTGTCACCATTTGTTCGGCGATTGTGGGGGGGTGGTCAGACGTTGCACTGGTGTGTGTAGGAGTAAGGTCACCGGCGGTTGGTGGGAATGGGTGAGAGTGTATCAACTGAAGCAGAACAAAAAACAGGAGAGAGAGAGAGAGAGAGAGAGAGATGATTGAACCAGAAAACAGGAGAAGAAGGAAAAAAATTAAAAAAAATAAAAAAGAAAGAGGAAAAAATCACACAAACATCTCAAATAAAAACCAAAAACCCAATTCGCGGCGAGCGGGCGATTCGAAACAGGTAAAAAATTTAAACGAGTATTATTGTCGATTAAATTAAATTACTAAGTATTGAAATATTCGGAATCACAATAATATTTTTATAAACGTTAATTTTAATAAATTCGTATAGTAAATATTAACGTAGCGAAACGAATGAAATAACAATTTTTCATAATTAAATTTGGGAAATGGGGAATTATGAAATTTAGGGCCTGCATTTCATATTAGGTTATTTTAAATGAAATATTAATTTAGGTCCTATCGCTGTTAGGTTTGTAGGCGCCGGCGTCCAAGTAGAGTTTGGACGGTAATAGTTTTGCAGTGCAGAAATCGAGGTGAGTGTATTGTCTTCTATATAAATTTACAAATTTTATTTTCATATAAATTATCGAAAATGTGTTTATTTAAGAATGAATAATTTTGCGATGCATTTCGAATAAGTTGGTTTTAAAGGGAAAAAAATGGGTTTTTCCTTTATCAAATGGGTTTAAAAGGTGGAAGATGATTTTGGATCAAATTAGTTTTAAAGGTGGAAAGTGATTGTTGAATCAAGTTGGTTTTAAAGGTAGAGGATGATTTTTAGTCCGACTATACCATAGCTATGATCCTGTCAGAAAGGCATGTCCTGCGGGATGGTTTTGACCTGCTAGGAGGGCACGTCCTGCGGGTGGTTGATTATGTTGCGAGAGATTATGACTTGTCCGAATGATTAGTCCGGCAGGTGATTGTTGATATTATAACATGTCCGGAGGATTAGCCCGGCAGGTGGTTGTTGATTATTATGACCTGTCCAGAGGATTAGTTCGACAGGTGGTTGTTGATATTATGACCCATCAGGAGTGCCAGTCCTACAGGTGGTTGATTATATTATGACATGTCCGAAGGGTTAGTCCGGCAGGTGGTTGTTTATATTATGACCTGTCCGGAGAGTTAGTTCGGCAGGTAGTTGTTAATATTATGATCTGTCTAGAGGGTTAGTCCGGCAGGTGGTTGTTGATATTATGACATGTCAAGAGGATTAGTCTTGTAGGTGGTTGATTGACCCATCAAGAGTGCAAAACTTGCGGGTGGTACGGTATCGTTGAACCTCCCAATCGTGAGGTAAAAACGATCCTATAACTAGTAGGAGATGAGGTGTGGTGTATTTTTATTATACGCTAAAGTATTTGGTCTGGATGGTTTAAAACGTTTGGATTGGTCGATTTAAAATGCTTGGGTGTGATTGATTTACAATGTTTGGAAGAGTCGACTTAAAATATTTGAGTTGGGATTTATTATATTACTTCATTCCATTAGTGGAGTGAAACTGGATTTTTAAACACAGTATGCGGTTATATTATTATATTTTGAAACGTAGTATTTAACACTTTGGTTTCTTTTGATATATTAGTTCGTTACATTGGAAACCATGGGATTGGATTTTCAACTTGGTACCACGGCTAGGAGTTAGTCCACTATTGGCATTAGGTAGAGTCTGGAGGTAGTAACATTTTGGAGGTGAGCCAGTCGAATGTGAACCGAAGAAGGTTCAGGTATTTTTGGAAAAAAATACATCTACAGTAGCGCGTGTATATATGTACATCTGTATGTATTTAGCTGATTGGGCATATAGCGTCATGTTGATGTCACGCCCGGCCTCGAGTGACGGATCCCTAGGGTGGGGTATGACAATACACACACACACACACACACACACACACATATATATATATGGAAAGGGAAAAATGAAATTGATCCTAAACAACAACTTATAAACAAGTCATATCCAGTTTGGCTTTCACTATTTGAATCAAGATTTTTTTTTATCATGGATCTCTTAAAGATACCGGTAGGAATTGAATTTGAAGTCATTTTAGTTGGTTCATCATCTGTGAGCCCTCCATTTTCTAATAATCGAGATGAAGAAATTAAAAAGCAGCAAGTGAAGAACTCAAAATCAAAGTTTTCAAGACGAGAAAAATGAAGATTTTAATTGTTCTTCAAACGATTACAACACGATTCATTCAGATCTCGATGAATCAGATCCAAAACATAAATTAAGTGATATATAATTGGAATAGAGAAATATTGAAATAAATAGACGATTTTTTTTTTTATTTAATAAGCTTTTTTTTTTCCTTTCTATTCTTATCATCGGTTTTTATTCCGATTTATTGAAGTTTTTTTTGCTTTTATTTTTTTTTAATTTTTTTTTGTATGTAGGAATTTTTGAAAAAAGATTTGAATCGTGCAGGTGGTATCATTCACGTTCCACAAGACAATATTTGATCGTTAACGCAATTTGTCAATTTGATAAGGTAAAGTTAAGGCATTGAATTTTTTTTTTTTTTACGGTTTTTAAATGTATCTCCAAGTAAATTATTGAATTATTGAATTTTTTTTATATTAATATTTTTTAATATGATATATTGTCATTAAATTAAACATTTTATTGATGATTGTTGTGAGATAGAACATATTTGTTGATCCTAAGATTTTGATGAAAAATTAAGTATTGATATTTTAGTGGAACTAACGTTTTAATTAAGTGTTTTAGTGATTTAAAATTCCAGTGATGAAGACAACAAGTTAAATGGATGCTAAATGATAAAGTTGAAGATATTGAAGATTTAAGAGTTTGAAGAAATTAGGGAAAACAACCCAAGTAAATTTCAACTCTTAATATCCCATTTAGGAACACATACGGCACAAAATATTTTTTTTCTTTATGTGTGTTTTGATAAGATGAATTTATTTGCTCCTATGTGTATTTGAAAAGAAATATTTATAAAGAGTTCAAATAGAATTTGAGAAAGTTAGTGGAGCTAATTGAGATGAATTTATTTGCTCCTATATGAATTGAAAATAAATATTTTTGAATGACTAAAATGGAATATAAGAATATTAGTGGAGCTTATTTGAAAATAAGAATGGATAAATGGGTGAAATCATAAACTAACGTGAGTTAAAAACGAGATCAGAGAAGAGATTCAGAAGGCGGCAGTCGATTGAGGAGTCGACCGGAGAAAGAAGCTGAAACATCCTGAATCAACGAGTCGACCGAGCGGTCGACCGATGAAAGTGTGACAAACTCTCTGAATCGAAGAGTCGACCGAGCGGTCAACCGATGAACTGCATGGGCTACTTCCAGTATCTTTCAGTCGACTGAACACGTAGTTTCAGGATATCGTGTGATCCAATTTTAAATCCAAAAGTAGCCCTTTTTTGTTAGGATTTGAGAGAGTTTTTGGGGATATTCTTTATATTTGAGATATGGTTCATATACTAATTAAATCCTTTCAATATGATTCATTAAATATTAATGTTTCTCAAATTGGTACTTAAAATGGATTCTATACTTATTTAATTTAATTGAGAAATACTTTAGGGGTTTAATTGAGTGTCTTGAAAATTTTTATTAAGTGAAATTGAACCTAAATGAAGTTCTTATGTTATAAGGGGTCTATAAAAGTTTTTTATTGTCATGACACTTGTAAACTAGCCGTTAGAAGACTGATTACATATTCCTTTAAATAGACCTACGAATTTTATTAGAAGAGCTAATCATTCTAAGAGAGTTAATAATTTTATATCATTTTGAGAGAGCTTTTATAAGAGTTATCATTCTACGATACTGTGAGCTATTCTAAAAGTGATTCTGATAATCAATTGCGATCAATTTTTGTTGATACCGGATTTGAAGCTACATTATTCTAATCATTATTTTTGTGCATTCCGGGTGAGATCTTTATATAATGCTTATTGCTTGTTTATTATTTTATATTTGGAAATTGATCTTAAATATTGTTTCCAATTTTTGAAGAAAATATTTTTACAATCAATTTCTTGAATCTGATTACGTTCTTCAATTTGCTACCCATATTCTTGTTAAAATCAGATTTTTGTATTTCACATATTTTTATCACTAGTTAGGATATTAATTGAGTTTTTATTTATCTGGAGTGGTAAAAGCTTTGAGTGAGATTTACCACTTATCAATTTGTGTATTGGTGAGTTCTGATGAGTTAAATATCATTGGGGATATTTAATCAAGGGTAGCTGAGTTTTAATCTCTTCCTATAAAGAGATTGAGGTAGTAATTCATCCTGGATAAGAATTGTGTTTTTGAGTGATTTCGTAATGGTTCATTCCTTACTGGGTAAAAGGATATTTGAAATGTTTTGGTGAGGTTTTGATTCTTGAGCCTTAGTATTAAAAAGAATTAGGTTATTCTTGAGCTTGTAAAAAGTAGAGGTTATTCCTGAGTTTAGAAAAAGAAAATTTTAAAGGTTAATTCTGAGCCTGAAAAAGAATCAGTGTGTGGGTTTGGTTCCTATATTTAAAGGGATCTTAGTTTTAGTGGGTACGACCTTCGTGGAGCTTGGGGGACTAGATTAGCCGAAAGTAGTTTGGTGAACCAATATAAATCTTTTGTGTGCTGCATTATTATTTTGATTATTTTTGTTGTTTGGGTGTGCACTTAGATTTATTATAATTTCGCTGTGGTATAAAGATAATAATGAATTTAGGCATAAAATTAATTATTTGATTTATTTAAGTATATTCTGATAATATTTTTTTAATTACTCAATTCACCCCCCTCTTGGGTATTCTACTAAGCCAACAATTGGTATCAGAGCTGATTTAGCTCGATTAGCTTAAAATACTAGCTAATAAAGACCACATGACGCACACGATAAGCACACTAGGTGAGGGGCTTTCTATGCACCGTCCACCATTGTTTACAGGAAATAATTATGTTGTTTGGAATAATAGAATGATTGTTTTTTTACAGGCCACAAATTACGAGGCATGGTTGGTTATTGAAGATGGTCCATACACTCTTATGGAAAATGGAGTAGCCAAGAGAAAGGAGCAATTGAGTTTCTTTAATAAAGGAAAATTATCTATTAACTCACAGGCTACTAATATTTTGCTTTGTTCTATAGATGCAAATATGTACAGGCAAATTTCAGGTTGTATTTCTTCAAAAGGAATATGCGATACATTAAAAGACACATACGAGGGAACTGATCAAGTGATTGCAATCAATGAGGCCAAAGATCTCACCAAACTAACCGCCGATGAACTCATCATTGATTCAATAACCCATGAGACTGTTGTACAACAATATGAGGTTGGATTAGAAAGTAATCTAAAGAGAAAAAAGAGGCCTACGAAAGAAACATGGGATGATACAGATTCCAGTAGTTCTGAAGCATCAAGCAATAATAAGAGAACTCTAATATTTACCCTAATTGCCAAAATAATTGAGTCAAAATTGAGATGCAATTATTGCAACAGGGTTGGACATTTTAAAATATCATGTCCATTCAGGAATCCTAAATTTATGGCTAAGAATGGATCCAAAGTGAAATAGATGTCGAAAAGAGCTACGCAAATGGCTTGTGAAGAGTTACATAGTGTTGAGACTGGACCGGAAAGAATAACCAAAAAGATTATATCGAAAACAAGACCAGAAGTCACCAAGAATCAACAAGCGATATGTATAAAGCGAAAAGATATACCAAAACTGAGATGTGAAGTTTTAAAGAAGCAATAATCGACATGTGCAAACAAAAAGAATGTACCGAAGTCGAGACGTGGAGATACAAAGAACTCACAAGTGGCACCCGAAAGCAAGAAGGATGTACCAAAGTCATCGATTAAGAGAAATTGTGTACTCAAATCAATCAGTGGTACAATTGAGGTAAAAAGAAAGGTCATCACCAAGGATATAAAAGGTACTCCTAACCCTTCACGATTTAAATTTATTAGAAAGAGAGGTGTCCGACTTGCCAAACAGGTAAGTTGGTAATGGTTTCTAAGACCTAGGTTAAATGGTGTGTTATTGGTTGTCTTATAAACATTGTATGGTGATCCCGGTAATCACAATTAATTAAATTATATTAACATGTCTTTATATGTTTATATCAAGTAGTGATCATGTGTTAATTTTAAAGCATGTTATATGAAGAATAATCGAGTAGTTGTGATATCATTAAATAATGCTAATTACTTGTTACATATGCATCTTAGTAAGATTATTTGTATAATGTGATCTTATTCATGAATACATTGTTTATACAAATAAGTGGGATTGAGCTGAGTTTTTATGTTTCTTGATGCATGATACTTTATATTGAGGTGATTAAATAATAAAAAATGACTCATTTGATTTAAACTGCTCACAACCTTGATTATATGTTTAAGTGGAATTTTATTGTTAATCAATATTGATAGATTAATTAAATCTGAGTTATATCTTACAAAATCAATTTTTAGCATGATCTTATTTGACTGACATATCGTATGAATTTAAGCATATCATGATGGGTAACACTTTATGAAATCACAAGTATTCTATTTCTTTTACAATCATTTGAATATTCATGGCGTATCAATCTATGCTTAATGTTTTTAAGTTGATACTTTGTGCATATGGATTTATTTATGGATATTAAGTATCTTGTCATATGCTTGACAATATGTTTTTCTTAAATATCTCATAAATGAATATTATTGTGTAAGAGATTGAGCATGTTATGATATAACATCTTTAATATGCATATTATTAAATAAGATATGATTCATGTTCTTGGACGTCAATGATTATGTGCTAATAAGAAGCATGTTACTTGAGAAGACTCGATCTGAAGTGATTGGTTTATATGATTAAGATTGTTTGCAATTGATTAGTGATCATGCATGTTGATAAGAATAATTGATAAATATATGTTCACTTGATTTCTACTAATGATCTTCTTCTAAGCATATTCAAAAGAGTTTTAAGCTTTAAGATTACTCAAGGAGAAACAAATATTCATACCGAAACTCAAAATTGAGTCAAGACGCGGTTGATTCAAGGAGTTAATTGATTAGAGTTGAATCTTCATTCGACTCAGTGGTAAAATAATCTTATTATTGCATAATTATAAGAGAAATTTAAGTATTATGATTTGATTATATGTCTATGCTATGTGAGATCTCGTTAATCTATTTATGATATCATGAATATAATTATCTCAAAATATATGAAATTTCAATCTGTTGCAAGTGGATATATAGGCATAGTGTTTGAGATACAACAAATATCTCTTGTTCTATAAATGATTATCATTATTCTAAAAGAGAAATAAGATTTTATGAGAAAAATATGCATGTATCCGTATTTGTGCATGCATTAGATTTATGATTGATAGAATGCTTGAGAAATGCTTCCTATTTTAGTGTGTTAAAAGAACATATGTTTTGTTTCTATAAATGGAAGATATTGTTTTGGTATCATGAGTAAGGCATATGGATTTAACTAATAATTATATGATTGCATGTCACATTGTTGAAAAATTTTGATTGTCTCAAATTTATTCTCCTAAGCATGAATTGACTTGTTTACAATTATATATGGGGAGAAGTGTTTATAAGAGGAGTAATATTATGTCATGTTTATATTGAAACACAAGTTTTGTTGAAAAATTAAAAGAGTTAATATATTTGTGAAAAATTAATATCATGCTATATTGCTGAAATGTTATGATTATTCGCCTATGCATGAATATTATTCATTTACAAATTGATAAAGGAAGATTGCATGCTCAGAAAGATGTTTTTAGTGTGGATCTTGTTGGATTGAGTAGACTTGATATTTATCTATAAAAATGATCCACATAGTGTTGATGTTTTGTGCTTAAAAAGTTATTTATTCCAATGAGTCTTATTTTTAAAGTTGATCCAATGAGCTTTTTATGATGTTTGCCTAGAGTAAATTACTTGTGTGTTCCCCCCCCCGCCTTCCTAAATTTGTTTTTAAAGATGACAAAGTGAGAGAAATTAGTGATGTTTTATTTCTTTTATTTAGGGGGAGTTTTATTAATGAGTTTATTGTGCTTTATTGATTATGTTTTATAATATTTTCATTATTATACTTAAATGAGATAAAGAACCCATCCTTGGATTTAGGGGGAGTGTGGTTATATTTTGTTTTGAAGAAAACATGAAAATTAATTATCATCATAAAAAATAGAGAGATTGTTGATCCTAAGATTTTGATGAACAATTAAGTATTGATGTTTTAGTGGAACTAACGTTTTAATTAAGTGTTTCAGTTATTTAAAGTTCTATTCATGAAGATGACAAGTTAAATGGATGCAAAATGATGAAGTTGAAGATATTGAAAATTTAAGAGTTTGAAGAAATTAGGAAACTTAATATACAAAATTTAATTTTCCAAATCCTTAGTTGCTAAAAAACAAAAAATCGTACTTATGAATCAAACTAAGAGGATATCCATCATATTTTTGCTAAAATCACTTTTATCACTGAGCAACATCCATCTTCCGAAATGGAATCCTGACTTAACAGATATATTAAATATCGAAAAGTTTGTTTTTTGATATGACGGCTGTCTTAATCTCTGTCTGAATTTATTATATAGATTTATATGGGGGCAACGATTTAAGGATTTGCAAGATATGCTTTGTTTGTGAATTAAAAACTGATGTTAAGTAAAGCTTAGTCTTGTATAAAATATACTTAGTTATTATAATAACTATGTAATAAAAATTTCATAAAAAATAAACAAATTTTCCATAATATACATTGCGGTGTTTAGGGAGATCGAAAAAAAAAACTTAAATTAAGCACAACTGGGTAGGGAATCAAGGAACAAATCACATGCAATGTTTTAAAAACCGGATCGGACATCAAACCAGAAAATTCACAGGTTCAACCGGTAGGCGAACTACAGTTGAACCATGACGTCATAATTACGTTATTAATAATTTAATATATATATATATATATATATATATTTGTTTTTGAAGAAAAAATAAACATAAAAAACAATAGTTAAATGTCTCTTTCCTTTTCATTTTTTTTTATTTAAAAAAACATATTATCTTATTTATTTTACTACTAGTTGATGACAACCAATAAAATCCATTTTTTTTTTTTTAATGATATTAGCTGTCATCACATCCTATTTCTCTTTTTTTTTTGGGCTACCAACATCCTCTTGCCATGACAGCTAATATCAAATAATATTAGTTGCACAAGTCACAAGGAAGATAAAAAGGCAGAGTCTGAGACGTCGTTGAACTTTGTAAGTTTGAAACTGATAAAACCCCCATCTCAAATCCTCACCAAGGGGCGGATCGTTCAAGTGTCTTCCGCCGTCGTCGGAGCCGCACAAGGATGCACAAAGGAGAGAAGTAAACAGAGGAGGCAAGGCCACTAGGGTTTTTTAGGGGAAGTATTTATATAGATGGGAAATGATGAAAACCCGGCAGGTTCGACGAAAACCAGAACGGTTCGCCAGTTCGCGGTTGAACCGGTTCGAACCGGCCGGTTGGACGGTTTTTAGGAGTAAATGGTTTTTATTGATTTTCCGAACTGAAAACACGACTGGTCGACAATTCAACCGGTTTGACCGGACGGTCCGGTCCAGTTTTTAAAACATTGATCACATGTTCATTAAAAAATTAAAGTCAAATAATAATAATTATTATTATTAGTAGTAGTAGTATTATTATTATTATGTTATCTACTCCATTAAATTGCAATAATCAAATACATGTCCATTAAATTACATCATGTGCCTCAAAATTTTATATTGATTTTTGTATATTAAACTTTTAATTATAACATATTGCACCATAAAAAAATAAAATTGCATCTAAGAGGTATCCTAGACCAACTCCAG
This sequence comes from Eucommia ulmoides, assembly GCA_016647705.1. NCBI lineage: Eukaryota > Viridiplantae > Streptophyta > Magnoliopsida > Garryales > Eucommiaceae > Eucommia > Eucommia ulmoides. The sequence goes on along the minus strand of CM028335.1, from coordinate 19,409,904 downwards.
CCAAAATATAGTACTGGAGATTAACAATTTCCGATTAAAACTTTGTGAGATTGGAACGAGAAATTTCATTTGCATGAGATTTCAATCGGAGTTGACTAATTAAGTATCACAGACATAATTTATAAATTTTATTATTTAATGGGATGCAATTGAAAATTATAGAGTTGCAAAGATACAAATTGTAATTTAGTATTAATTTTTTTATATTATTTTTAAAAAAAAAGAGGTAAATAACTTTAAAAGGCTACGCTTTACCTTTTTTTAATTACTTTACCTTTTTTTAATTTTGAATAAAATGAGAAACTAAATTATTTAGGTTTAAATTAACGAATATACTTAAAAATAGATAGAATTAAATTTTTCATCAATTTTTTTGGATGAAATAAACAAAATTGTCTTTTTAATTGGATTTTTTATCATAAATATTTTTTTAAAAATAAAATAAAGTTAAAATAAATGGACAATTACATATATTTCATCCAAAGTTTGGATGAATATTTCGGCCCCGTTTAGTAATCGTTTCCATTCCAGAAATTCTCATTTTATTCCCAGATTTTTCGAAATTCTGTTTGGGAATAGCGTTTGGTAATTTTTGTTTCCGTTTTCATTTTATTTCCATTTGAGAATTGTGCCCACTTTTTTCTTAAAAAATGAAAAACAAAAAAAAATTGTTTCTCATTATTCCCATTCCATTCCCAAAACACATGGTCACTGTTCACCCCCCGGCCGACCACCATCTGCCGTCGTCCGCCGTCACCAGTCACCATCCGCCGCCACTGCCGTCCGCCGTCCGCCGCTGCCGGCCATCTCCGGCGACCGTCGCTGGTCATCGTCCGGCCGAAAATTTTCCGGCCACTTCCTGCCGCCGGCCACTATCACCCACCGGCCACCGCTGTCCGGCCGTCGCCGGCACCTGAGCCACCGCCGTCAGGTCAAAAAAAAAAAAAAAAAAAAGATTTTAGGATAAAATCATTACCAAACACAATTCTCTTCCCAAAACAAAAAAAAAAAAAAAAAATTATCGTTACCAAATGCCATTCTACTCCCAAGAGGAAAACAAAATTCTCATCCCATCCCACTGCTAGAATGGAAACAGAAACGGTTACCAAACGCCACCTTCAATTCCATTTTTTAATCATATTCTGTTTTAAAAAAAAAAATAAAAAAATCTCATTTTGTTCAAAAGTAAAAATAGTTAAAGTGTAGTTTCTTCAAGTAAATGAGATTAAAGTGATGATTAAGCAAGATAAAGGGAGGTAAAAGACAATTTACCCTTAAAAAAATGAATTTCCAAAAGTTAGTTTATCGCTTTATTAGGTAAATCTATGTTTTTTTAAAGTGGAAGATATTAAAGTGATAACTAACCAAAGCAGGGGGAGATAAAAGACAATTTACCCTTAAAAAAAACGAATTTCCAAATATGAAAACAGCCTATATAAGCAACCCAATCAAACACCACCCCCACCACCAAACACACAAAATAACATGGCATCAATGGTGGGCAGGAGTGTCCAAGAGATGTCCAAGAATGGAGATGAACCACCCAAAGAATACATGGTAAAAGAGAATAGATTTGGGTCAAGCATTGATACTTCACCTCCATTAGCTCCAATTCCTGTCATAGACATCACTTACTTCTCAAAAGCATCATCACCATCCAAAGAAGAAGAAGAAAATGAATTCGACAAGCTAAGATCAGCTCTCACCTCATGGGGCTGCTTTAAGGTACTCTTTATTTCTTAAAGAAGTTTAATTTAAACCACCAAACAGACCTTAATTTTTTTTTTTTTTTTTTTTTACATATATGAATTAAACTTCTATTTTATACTTTTATGTGGTGTATTGACCGTAAACTACCGTACGATAAAAATATGTGACGGTTTCACTCTCAATAATCCATGATGGATCCTATAAATTGATTGAGGGGTTAATCTTTTTCAGAGATTTATTAAATATTTTAGATAATTTAAAGAGAGTTTTATGTAAAATTTTAATATTTTAATTGATTTTTTGTTTCAAAATATAAAAATAAAAATGTGAATGCACAAAAAATGGAAGGGGGTTTTGAGTCACCCTGGTCCTCATGTGGCTCTGCCGGTGTCAATAATCACCGCTTATATTATGTTTACTGTAGGTGATAAAGTAAAATTGTCACGTAGAGTTACTTTTTTAGTGAAAAAAAATACATATATAAAAAAACTAGAGGTAAATTACATTGTATGTCCTCAATGATTGTATCATTTGGCGCTTTAAAACTTTACATGCAGGCTTGCAGCCATGAGGATAAATTTGGTATTTGCGTATTTTTTGTACAAATTATCTGGCTAATCAGGAATAATTTGTTCTGGGACCACGAAAATTTTATAATAAACGATGAAGAGGCAATAAGAAATTTTGTTTCTTTCTATTTCGATATGTTCATGTTGATGAATTTTGTAATTTAAGGTCAAATCAATTGAGTACTCATCATTTTACTAGTGCCACCTCTAATTTTCAAATATTTTAATTCAAAATGGCTAATATTATAAATTTGGGGATTAAAATTGGCAAGAAATACGGTACCTGAGTTTGCATGACCGTGCAGTTTGGCTTCATTTTTCGATTTACTCCATTAGATAAATCACCTCTCCAGGATGTTACCCTTTCCCCTGCTAGTTGTAGTTTGGTATATCTCATCGTTACTCACAAAGATTTTGTCTATTTTTTCGATCAAGTTAGCCAATTCGTGTGGAGTAAGTCGGAAATGAAGCCAAATTGCACTATCATGCGCACTCATATGCCACGAGAAGGTTTAACGTCAACGTCAACTTCATTGACATCTACAACCCTCACCATTGCAAAGGCGGACACATGAATTCAAATAGAAGGGATTTGGGATGAAAGTATAAGATGGAAAAATAGTAGTTGGAGTAAGGAGTGATACTCTCATGTCCGCAGTAACCATCGCAGCCAAAGCATGCTCTTGAGTATTGTTAGCAAGATGTCACGGGCCCACATTTTCTCAGTGGCATTCGCCCGTGCGGCACCTCGATGAGGCAAGCCTACCTTCTTCTCAGGATGCTGATTGGTTTCACCCTGCCTTAGGCTTATCAGGAGAACGGCTCTAATTCCCAACCAGTTTGTGCAGGGGAGGTCAAACCCCTATTCTTTTGTCAGGTCCTTAACCAACAACATAATCTCTTAACTTAACCGGGTCGGTATGCCTTGACTCCAAAGGGATGCCTTGTTGTGTTAATGCACGCTTGGCTGGGAGCCGCATATTAGCGCTACAACCCTCTAGCAAACATGTTTGTTCCTTGTGATCGCACTAAAAAACAGCAATCCACAACAAAAAGCTCAATACTCTGTCTATGTGCTAAATTAAGCGACAACTCTTTGTTTCTTACTATGCCTCTATGCTATATTGAGCGACAATAGTTTGTTTCTTACAATGCCAAGAAAATAAAATAGTCACTATGGAAGAAATAGTGCCTTGTAATAGAGCAATGACTGGTAGGATCTATACCCTAATCAATATTGTTAATATATATATATATATATGGGCCCTCGCCCACTTGGTTACCTAGAGTCCAATACTCCAAACCTAATCTTTGTCTATATATAGGCACGTTTGTACATCTCTGTATAATGTAGACTTTATACATATCAATATCTTTTTCATATTCTCCCCTAATATTACTCATCTCAATCATTTTAATATGGTATTAGAGTTGTTATGGGTGAAGTTGACTTCGTCTCAAAGAGAAGATTATGGTGGTGTGTTTGGTGTAGATGGTAGGGAATAGTGAGGGTTGTAGATCTTGATGAAGTTGACAGCGGTGCTAAACTTTCTCAAGGCTCATGAGAGTACACAATGGTGTAATTTGGCTTCGTTCCGGACTTACTCCATAAGATTGATCACCTCTCACGGATGTCATTCACTATCATCCACTTGTTGGAAGTTTGAAACATCTCATCGTGACTCACCAAGCCTTAACCTGTATAATCCATCAAGTAAGTCAGTTTTTGTCTGCTCTTTGGACTAGTCACTACTCGATAGCTATTTTTATGTTTCAGTGTGTCAAAGGTACTTTGTTTCATGGATTTCATTTCTTAATCTAGTCCACTCCCACTTTACAGGCTTATTCTGATGCCAACTAGGTAAGAGATCAAACCAACAAACACTCTACTACTAGTTACTGTTTCTTTTTGGGCAACTAACTCATTTCTTGGCACATTAAGAAATGGACTGTTGTCGTCCATTTTAATACTGAAATTGGGTATCGTGTCATTACTAACACAACACAAGAACTACTTTTTTTCGTTGGTTCATCTCTAACATGGGAGTCTCTTCCTCTACAAGTACAATTCTAAATTTTTATATTCAGAGTGCTATTTAGATTACCCAACCTAACATTTTCCATGACCACAATGAACACATTAAGACTGACTTCCATTTCATCCATCATCACATTCTTTAGATTATTGTTCATCTGTACTCAATCAGATCAGCAAACCTGACAATATATTTTCACCAAGGTCATCTACCTAGACGTTTTCACACTTTGATTTCTAACCCCAAGTTCATGTCTGCTTTACTACCTTGAGTTTAGGTATGTTAATATATGTGTATATGGACATTGTCCCACTAGACTACCTAGAGCTAAATATTTCAAACCCTAATTCTTACCTATATGTAGGCACATTTGTACATCATGTACCATGTACGCTTTATACATATCAACATATAGTTTCATATTCTCTCTCAATATTTTTTCTCTCAGTTATTCTAACAAATGCCAATATAGATATGTGAAATTAAAGAGGATTTGAAGAAAAGTGGAGACATTGAAGGGTGTCCCCTTAATGTGTCATATAATTCATAAGGTTGTTGAGTAATGAGTAGTTTATATTACAGATAAGACCTGACTAATCTAATGAATTGTATAGGCAATGTATCCCAACCAATTGACGGTATAAAGTAGTAACAGGAAGATGAGTCTCATCCAACAGAGTGACTCGAGTATTTGGATTGATTGGAGCGTCAATAGTCTTCTTATTAGTGAGATCAACTTTAGAAAAAAAAATAAAAAAATCTAATGCATATTTTTCTTAGGACAAGATGTAACCATTCATTCAATAAGAGATTTCCAAACCAATAAAATAAGTAAAAAGACTGAGATCTTTCATCTCAAACTGTGTAATTTAAAATTTCTTGAGGCCTAAGATGACTGAAGATCATCGCCAGTAATGATCACAATATCAACCTAGAGGAATAGGAGGATAATATCTTATTTAGTTTAGTGAATAAAGAGAGTCGATTCATGGAAATTAGAAGTGAATCTAAAGTGATTTAGTGGTTCCAAATTTGGCAAACTAGGCACAAGTGCCTTGCTTAAGCCCATATAATGGATGATAGAGGATGCAAACTTTATTCAGTAGATGATTCAGTCTAATAGGACATTTCATATATACATTCTTAAGAAGATCATCATTTTGAAAGGAATTTTTATGTATATTTAAAAAAGATTTCACTCACATATAGCAGTTAAGTAAACAGATGTAAATCTGACAATTGGAGCAAAAGTCTCATCATAATCAATATCGTACTTTTAAATGGAACATATTACAACCAAACACACTTTTTAATGATTGGAGTGAGTTTTAATTTTCTATATCGACTTGCATCCCATAGCACACTTTCTTGGAGAAAATTTCATGAAGGTAGATGAGCAAGAAAATCACGAAGATAGGAAGAAAGTTATATTACCTTACTAGAATGACGTGGATTTTTTGGCTCAATAGAGAGGAGTGTGGGCTTGGTTGGTGCAACATCTAATATCACTAAGATAGACTTAAGGGAGTCATGATCAGGATCTCACAACAATAAAAATGGCATTTAGCTACAATTTTTTTTTAGCTAAAGCGTTAATTTCATAGAGAAAGAACTTTAGCGACGAAAGAACTCTGTAGCCAGTTTCGTAGCCTATGTGTTGTAGCAAAAGGTATTTGGCGACGAATTATACTTTCGTCGCGCAAGACTGCTATTTCGTAGCCAAACTTTTAGCTAAATAATTACATTTCGTAGCCAAGAAGTGAATGAAGATGGCAGGAATAATATTTTGGCAACGAACATTTTCGTCACCAAAATGTAGCTGAAAATGGTGGGAAAACATTTTGGCGATGAAATTATTTTGTCGCTAAAACATGGTTGTAAATTATGGGGAAATATTTAGGCTACAATTTTATTTTATTTAATTTTATTTTTGTCACCAAAATATATGTGAAGGTGGGAAACAATCGGTGACGAAAAGTTTTTGTCGCCAAAACATGATTGTAAATGGCAGGAAAACATTCTGCGACGAAAATTTTTTGTAGCCAATTTTTTTTCTTCAGGAAATGCATTGGCTACAAAAATAAATTTTGTACCAAATTCCTTTACTTAAAGTTATGAATATCAATTTATAACTACAACCAATCAACAAAAGGTAAACAAAACCATACAACTGCATTAAATACAAAATAGTCGAAATATACTAACTCTACCAATATCCTTAAACACTAATATTAAAAAAAACAAAACATCTTACGTAATATTATTTGAAAATAACAAAGAAACAAATGATAGATGTTAAGCGATCAACATCATCGACTCCATAATATGTTGAATCTGTAATTTAAAAAAAAAAAAAAATAGAACATAGAATAAATTAACCATAATTGTAATGTTAAAAAAAAATTGATTGCGCATAATGGGTTATCATGAAGATTCTGTAGGTCCTGACTGTGCTCTTATCATCGATCTCATAATTTTATTCAACTCCGATAACTCCTCTTTCATGGTGTCTATTTTATTTTGTTGATTTTGTAATTTCTGCCCAACCTCTTTCAATGTTCCCTGTGTGGATGAAATTTCATTTGATGAAGTTCGTCTTGGTCCAAAACTAAGTCCCCTGATGTAATGGGATGTTATCTCAAGAATGTCATTGCATAAGTTATCCTCTGTCTCCAGGTTCTCACTTTCTTGGGTATATTCTAGATGAGCCATCATATTCACCTATAAATTGTGAATATAATAAAATTATTTAAATTTTATTTAATGATGAAAGACAGAAATGGTAAAAAAAAAAAAAAAAAAAATAAGCCTCACATTATCCTCTTCAGCTGCATTAGATATTCATTATCCATTTCCTCTATGATATATGATTCGATGTAGATCAATCCTACCACAAGACTACAATTATTGAATTTTCATGTATATCACATAAAATAATTGACCATTAAGATATAAATTGAATTAGAATAATAGACAAATACCATTGATGACTATGACTAACTATTTGAGTGTGAAAGTGTTTAGTTGTGTAAATTTGAATTTTCAATAGATGTGATGGTTTTGGTGAAAAACTTCCATTATGGGCTGGATATTTTAGAAACCGTTGAATAAAGATGGAGAGAAAGAAACTAATGGATTGTTTAAACACGTATATATGTGTCTACTTGTATGTGCATGTGAGGAATTATCGTGCTTGTATTTCATAAAAACCTCAAATTCAACCAATCAGACAAGAGCAAAAGCGTAACAATTTTGAAGCATAAAACTCCAAAAAATTTACTTCAAGTAGACAAGTCTTAACACATGGTCATTAAACACACTGTAGTTTTTTTACAGAACAGAAACATTTGCTTTTGATAACGGTAGCTTTCTAATTCTAACATTTTTTCTTCAACTATTATGGCATAACATTGCTAACTCTTTCCAAAATTACACCGAATCCAAATAACAAAAATCAAATTTTCCCATTTGCTCCTTATAGCCCCCATATTCACAATAATTATAAGCTGGGGTATTTAACTTGTCAACTTAAACAAAATATAACTCAACTCTAAGAAAGTTCAAAGAAAATGATTACTTGAATATTGAAGGAAATCAACCGAAAACTATCTCAGCCTAGAAAAATCAAATGATAACTCGAGTCCCAGTGTGACTTCTAAATTATGCTGCCATGATAGTGGAATTACAAGAAAATGATTAGGATAGCTCAAGAAAATTTTGGCCGACAACTTATCATGGGGAAAAAGGGAACTTAGGCTTCCAAGGACCATCGTGGGACTTCTTGAGATGCAATAGATTTTAAAATACAATTTAGTGAATACATCGAGGAGAGGTGTCACAAGTAAGTTAAGACTAAGAGAGTCATAAGGCATATTATGAGGCAAAGCCAAATAATGTTAAGCTAAACTCCAGTAGAAAAATATGGATGAGATTAAGTTTAACACAAATGTTGCTTTTATCAAAGTGACATAAAGTCAGGAACTCATGTATCACTAGATAAATATATCCAAGGGCAATGATATTCTACACTCACACTTTGTGGAAAAACCTAAAGCACCTTCATGTTTGGAGTATACATCACTCATCCTTGCATTTTAGCTAGAGTGCAAAGTAACATTCATTAAATAAACCATAAAATGAAAAAAAATTCCTCTTTCACATAGATTTTGGATAAAAAAAAAAATAATAATAAAATAATACCGAAATAGGCTGAGATTCATATGCAGAGGACTCTGGGTATCATACATAAACATGGTTTACATCTACTTCAATGTGTCAATTTTCATCGAAAAAAAGTCAAATTGAGGCATAATACCCTGACTGATTCTAACTAAAGTTTAAAGAACATTTAGGCTAAACAGAGTACCTTGGTCATGGGATCCTTCATGGAAAGCCTCTTCAAATGTTGTGCCACCTCACCATCAATATCCTACATTGAAAAAGTCATCAAGAGCCTTGCATTATAAGTCACCAAAAAATATACCCATTGTATGATTCCATAGTATGATTCAATCTACCTATTGGATCTATTGACCCAAAGAGATCTTACTTCATATCTCAAGCACAAAAGATATGAACAACCAAGTATTACTAAATGCAAAATGATTACAAATATACAAGAATCAGAGCAACTGGTAAAATCAAGTACGATACTGGAGGCTAGACACTTGTTAGGGTGTAGTATAAAATTCAACAATTTCCAGCTCTTTTCTACTAGGATCCTAGCATACATTTCAACAGTTGACCAAGCATTTCAAAACATTCAACAATGCTGAAGCTAAATTATCTTTAAATAGTAAAATAAAAATAGATATGTTTTCCTATGTTTTGATGAATTTTCATTTGTAGATATCAAAGCTACGACATTTACAAAAATAGTCATAGCCAAAATTCGCATAAGAATCATTATAACATAACTCCAACATGTTGAACTAGTGAAACACCAATTTTCACTCTATATTTTGTGACAACAAGACAAAACAGAAGCATATGCACAAAGAAGTAGAACATCCCGAATATATAGAGTACAGGGAGTACTCACGAAACATGGAGTAGCATCTTCCTCTGTGATAGAGGAATCGAGACGTGAACTGCCAACATAACCATCGAGGCCGACGATTGTAGCCCCCCAATGGAATAAGCGAAGCAGCAAGGCTACACAATCAAACATATATAGATTGAGTAGTCAATAGGAAACCAATATGAAAACATACTAGCTTCATTGCAAAATAACCTAGTAAACAAGTTGCAAACACATTGTGACACACCATCACTCCATCAAGAGGCACATGATATATAAACTATATATAAACAGAAACCAATTAAAACAGAAAACACTGAAACATATATAGATCGAGTCGACCATTTTTAAGATAAAACCCTTAAAACAATTCAAATGGCAGTTATACAAATTGCAAATCAATTTTCTACCTAAAATCGATTCTTCTTACTCTTTCTATCTCTTCTTGTACATATTTGTTGTTGTATGAATGTATGAATGAGAGGAATAATTTGATGTGAATGTATGAATTAGATAAATTAAGTGCAAAATTTTGTTCATTTCCGTTTGATGGATTGGACGAGTGCAATGCGCACAGCTCCAGGTGATTCATGTCATTTTTAGGGTTTATAGGTCATTAGATCGGACACTCACACCAGCTATTGGATCAGGATCGTAAACTACACAAACATATTTTCATGAATACATAGAAATTTGATGATTCTAAGTAAAAATGGGTACACATCCATGTAAAAATCACATAAATATGTAAAAATCAGCACAAATCTGATGGAAAACCAAACAGTAGCAAGGGCAGAAAACTCATGATTCTTGCTTCTAATTGATTCCTGCTTCGATTGTGATCAATTGATTCTTGTTGGTCATCTTCGTCTTCCATTTTGTTTAGATTGATTACTTGCTCGTCACTTTGATTTCTTCATCTTTGTCATCCGCTTGATGGGTGAAGGAAGAAAGGCTTAGTGAAGAAAGAATGAAGAGAGAAGGGATCGCTTGTTCATTGTCTTTTGTCTTCGTAAAGAAAGAAGGAATTGGTTTAAAGGATGAAGAAAGGTGGATGCTAGCTGTATAGAGTAATAAAAATGTTTGGTTAGATTTTGGATACAATCTTCATTCAAAACTACGTCGTTTTAAGATTGTGGATGTGGGGGAAAAACAACTCGCGACAAAACTGGTTTGTCACCCAATGTTAAATATAGGCAGCCATATTGGCGATGAACCTATTTCATCGCCCATACACTAGCAGGATAATAATATTAATTTTTAGTTTGGCGCCAAGATTTGGAATGTCAAATCATGACGAAAGGGGTTCGTTGCCAAATAACAAAATGTCTCATGCCAAATTGGAGACAAAATTTTTCCATCGCCAATACATTAGTGGGAACAATTTTCCTTTTTTTTTTGTTTGGCACTAAGAATTGATTAGACCAATAGCGATGAATTCTAAAATTTCATCACCTATTAACCATCTATGGCTACAAATTTGTACTTTGTTGACAAAAGGTTATCACATTTGGTTACAACTGTTAATTTTGTAGTCAATAGACATATTTGGCGACAATTATTGTTTCGTCGCCAAAATATTCGTAGCAGGATCCCATTTTTCTTGTAGTGTCTATACATAGAAAAGTAACTTCAGTGGGGGTTATTGTGGTAGCTAGAGGATCTATTTGAGACTCAACAATACTTGTATTCAGATGATCAGGAAGTAAGTGTATAGATGGGTCAATGAAATATAGTTTGCCATTGGTAGAATATGAATGAAACTTGAACATAGAGAAAATCATCTTGTGGTCCCAAAAAAATTACGTGATGAAAAACACAAAAGCAGTTAGAAACGGGATCCAAGTATTTATATCTTTTGTGTTCAATTCCATATTTTATGAAACAACACAGTCAAGCATGAGGTTTTACTTCAATATGCCCATGAGGTTGTATAAGTGCAAAATACACACACTCAAAGGCTTTTAAGAGGCTGTAAGCAGAGAGACCATGTAAATTTTCATAGGAGAGAAATATCCAATAATAGGTGAAGAAACTCAATTAATGATATAGACAATAGTGAGAGCAACTTCTTCTCAAAAAACTCGGGAAAAGAGGATGAAATGAGTAGCACACAAACAATATCAAGGATATGACTATGTTTATAGTTGGGTCAATTTTTTAGGCAAGATCTATAAGAAAGCATATCATGCTTTCGAAAGGTAGTAATGAAAGGTCGGTCCTTGTAATCTATGGTATTGTTAGAGCTAATTGTTTTGATGTTGCAAAAAAAAAAAAATTGAGTTTAAACCACATGTGAGCAAAATATGAGCATATTTAAGTTTAATTCGAAATGCTTATGCATAAGGTATAATAAAGTTTAACTAGAGTAATTATCTACGAATATGACGAAGTTGCCTAATCTCCCATGGTGGAAATCCCAAAATATCAAAGTGGATAATGTTAAAGGATGCAGTAGAGACTTAGTCACTGATGAGAAAAGGTAAGATTGATTGTTTAGCTAGCTGATGTGAATGACTCTTGAGATACTGAGTAGAAACATACCCTAATTTCCTAATAGAGGCTAAAGATAAGATGTGACAAATTGTTGCATGATCTAATTGGGAGTAATAGAGGTTGAGAGATGATGAATTAGGATATGATGATGAGGTTGTAAAAATTGATGAAAGGACATGTAGTAGTGATGGTGTGGGTGAGGGTTGATATGGAAGGTGCAAGATACTGAGATCAAATAAACATTTAATTTTACGACCAGTTCCAAGAGTTTTCCCTGTCCAAGAATCCTGATAATGACAATTAGTATTAAAAAAAAAAAAAACATTACTTTAACTCCCAATTCATAGAGTTTCCCAACATCTAGAATATTTAAAGTAAGTTTTGGTATTAACTCTATGTAAAAAGTAGAAAGATGTGAAGAGAAAACTACTAATGTGACTAACGCACATATGGGAATCATAAGTTATGTGAATTGTAAGAGCAGTCACAGCAGACAATTCTGACATAAATATATTAGGATCAGAGATCATACGGTTACAGGAAGTAGAGTAAAAACTCTAAGAAGAATTACATGGAGTGAGTAAGAGGAAAGGGGAAAGCTTTGTACAAGAACTGCAGATATTTTTTTTGAAAATTGAGGGTAAATTCATATTGGAGATAGAAACAATGGTGGAGGCAGGATGAGAAACTTTTTTGGCAATAGGACCAGTGGGTAAAAAAGATGGCTTGAGTATCATATGAGAAGGGAATCAACAATATGAAGGAAATTATACTTTCTGATAACAATCTTAATAAATGGAGACTATGGCTGCAACCAGAAGCTAAAAATTATCCAGTAACTAGTTTTAGGTAGTGAAGAATTGGTCAATTAACTCTTGAACCAGTCAAAAAAAAAATGAAAAACTAACAATATAAGTATATCATTTGATATGGAGTAAGAATGTTGAAATTATATAGGAATCGGTCTTAGAACATCGAGATTTGGTCAAAAAAAGGCGAAACCAATCAAAGGTATGTAAACCGTTAATGAACTGGTTAAAGGTACCACATGAATAGGGTTGGCATGGAAAGGGTGTTGATGTGGTGTTGACAAGATTTTGATGTAGCACTGATGTGGCGTACACTTGTCAATAATATGGTGGTGACATGTCGGTGTATAGAAGTAACGTGGTGTTGATGTGTTAGCATTGACGTGGTTATAAGGCAATGTGTTGGGGCTTGAATAGCAAAGAGATCATAGCCAAAGGCCACGACGCATAAAGTGGATTTGGGCAGCTGGGCTCATCTTGCCGAAACGATTTAGAAGATATGGATGGTTTTGGATTTTGATGATTCTTATATGCTCTAAGGTTTAAGAAGATGGTGCTAGTGGCAAGACCAATGAGCATGGAGCCATGATATTTTTGTGGAAGATAAGGTTGGGTTCGCATATGCATAAGGAGTAGAAACATGCATTCAGTTTGTGGACCGAAAAAAAAAAAAACACGACTACCTCAGAAATAGACAAACGGCGGCGAAAGTTACATAAGCGTAGGTTGTGTGAACGAAAGCTTTGTTGATGGAAAATATATATATATATAAAGAAAGAACAGTAAAAAAAATTAGATAAATATTAAATGGAATGATCGATACCAGTAATCATTAACTCTTGATACCATGTTATAATAATAAGAAAGGGAATAGTGACAAACGAAGGAATATTAAAAAGAATCATAGATAGCAATGGTCATTAGCTCATGTCATAATATAGGAAATGGAACAATGAGAAATAGAGAATCATGTATATTGAATAGAAGAGTAAAAGAGAGATTTCAAGTTTATACAATAAGACTTATATATAGGCAAACGGATTTGGGGATTTGGACTAAAAAAAAGTGATGGCTTTAGCCGGTATATGCTTATCATAACAAAAATGACGGTTCTCAAAAATTGAGGGGTGGTGGTCTCCATTGCCTCGTCACCCTTCCATTGCCCCTCACGAAGTGTAAAGATTAGCAATACAAAATATATACAATTTAGCCTAAAAAGAAAAGAAAAAATCCATTAAAGCATATTTTTAAAGAAGCATGTGACATTAAAATAAATTGAGAGAGAACATATCTCAAGTAAAATTTATAAGATTTTTTTTGGGTACATATTTATAAGGAATTTTTAAAAGTATATTCGAGTGTATGACTAGAAGTTTCAAACAACTATCCTCTAAAAAAAAATGGATGTAGTCGCAAATTGTTTTTCGAAGTTTTAAATTTTATAACTTACTCTTTGGATTTTATTTTATTTTAGCCGAATGGAAATTACAAAAAAACTAAAACAAACAAACAAAAGAACAAAATAAAGCTTCCGGGTACACGTCGACAGCCCTTTTATCCATCTCCTAGAGGAGCATATCTTCTATATCCGTACTTGGCGTATCAACGATTTTGAGAATGCAATTTTCACGAGCTCTTCTTTTGACCAGAATATCAGCATAACGGTTAGTCTCTCGAGAGGTGAAATGAAGCATGTAATCCTTTGAAAAAAGAAGTCTCTTACACTCCTCAATCAACTCTATAAATTTGTGATTCTCCAAGCATGAGTTACTGATCAAAGAAACAGCTTCAGCTGAATCGATATTAACTTGCACTCTAAGATAATCTCTATTAGCTGAAATTGTGATTCATTCGACAATACTCCTTGACTCCACTTCCAGTGTTGTGTAGCTATCAATACGACCATAATAACCTATCTTCCAAGCACCCAAATTATCTCTCAATAGGCCGCCAAAACCACCTCTGCCTGGGTCACCTTTTGTGCTACCATCTGTATTAAGTTTAAAGAATCATGTTTTAGGAGGAAACCATAAAACAGAGGGTCTTTTGAAGTCATTTAGAAATTTTGATTCCAAAAAAGGTTTAGAGAGATCTTGAGAGTAGTTAACAATTCTCGCAAGAGTTGAGTTTGGAGGATTACAAACTTCTTCAATAACCTCTTTATTTCTATCTTTCCAAATTTTTCAAATGGTAACAATAAAAAGAAAATAGGAATGATTAAGAACACTACCTGTGAGGTGATTTTTAATCCAAACCCAAATATTCGAAGAAGAATTGTTGTACCTGAAACTAGAATAATGAACTTGATCCCAAATGTCATTAGCTTTGGAACAAGTGCGAATAGCATGTTCAATACTTTCAATTTTTCCATTGCATCTTTGGCAAGTACTAGAAATATTTGCACCACGGGAAGCATGAAAAGAATTAGTAACAAGTCTTTTATGGAAAATTTTCCAAAAGAAAAATTTAAGATTTTGAGAGATTTTAAGTTTCCAAATCCAACACCAACTATTGCCAAGTACAATGACTTCATTCTCTGGGATACCTAACTTATAAGCCGATTTTATAGAAAATAAATTATAATTATCAAGCATCCATAGAGGTTTATCAATAAGATTAAAAACAAGCGTCTGTATAGTCCTAATTTTCATCTCAGTATCAGAGTCAATTAAATGTAAAATATGATTAAGGAACCAAGAATCATCATCATCAACAATATTTGCCACTTTGAGATCCATGGAACTTTGAAGATCCTGACAACCCAGGTGTTTGTCCCCACATCACCAATCCGACCAAAGATTAGAAGTAGTTTCATTCCCAATTTTTTATTTAATCCCTTTGGTTAAGGTATTTTTCGCAGAAAGGATACCCCTCCAAATATGAGAACGACCATTAATCTTCCTCCAGGTGTTAGGATTGTTATCAATAGAATATTTATTGTGAATAACCCTAGCCCACAAGCTTTTATCGTCATTCACAATTTTTCATCCAAGTTTAGCTAAAAAAGTTGTATTATTGATTCTAGATTTTCTAATTCTCAAGCCCCCCACATCTTTATTAAGACAAACTTTATCTCATTTAACAAGATGGTATTTTTTTCAAACCATCTCTATCACCCCATAAAAAATTACGGTTAATCTTATCAATTTTATCACAAAATTTAAGCGGGATAGGGATAATTTGCATGGAATAATTAGAAATCATTCCGGTGACCAATTTTATAAGGTTAGACCTCCCAGCTATAGATAACATGTTAGTCTTCGACTTACAAAGCCTTAATTGAATTTTCTACATCACATGATGGACATGAGTATTATTTAACCTCCCATGAACTAAGGGAAAACCAAGATAAACACCAAGATCCTCAGTGAGCCCAATTTTTAGGTAATTACTAATATCTCTCGCTTTCCAATGGGGAATATAGGGGGCAACAAAAAGTTTTGATTTAGAAAAATTAATTTTTTGCCTTGAGATATTAGTAAAATTATTCAAACATTTAGAATATTAACAATTTGAGCATCATTACCTTTAGCAAAAAGGACAAAGTCATCAGCAAAGAAAAGATGAGAAATGACAAAACCACTTCTCCCAAACTCCTCTATTAGTACTATCAATGATCATGTGTGAAAGTCTCTGCATACATAGGATGAAGAGATAAGGGGATAAATGATCCCCTTGTCTAAAACCTCTGGAGGATTTAAATTCCTCTAGAGGTTCTAGATTTCACAGGATAAAGAGAAAAACATTAGACACATAAGACATAATCAAATTGATCCAAATGATGGGAAAATTAAAATTTATCAGGGTATCTCTTAGGAATCCCCAACTAATTCTACCGTAAGCCTTTTCCAGATAAATTTAATAATGATACCACCATCTTCACTTTTGGACTTTCTAAAAGAATAGATAATCTCTTGAGTTATACTGACATTGTCAATGGTCATACAACCAGGGACAAAACTAATTTGAAAAGGGCCCACCAGCTTATCTAACATCGATATAAGTCTAGTAACAAGCAATTTAGTGACCAATTTGTAAATAGTATAACAAAGACTTATCGGACGAAATTGACTAATTTTTGCAGGCATATCAATTTTCAGAATAAGGGCAATGAGAGTTTTATTAGAATTAATAGGCATAGAAGTGTTAATAAAGTATTTTCTAACAAAACTACAAACATCAGGCCCAATAATACTCCATTTCCTTTTGAAAAAAATTGGTTGGAAACCATCAGGATCCAGAGTTTTTAAGTCTTTCATAGTTTTTAAAGTATTCCAGATCTCATAATTCAACAAAGCGCAACAAAGTTTCTCATGATCAGAATTATCAATATTAGGGCAAGGGACATTGGAAGTAGAATTATTAATAACAGACCCATCATCTACGTAAAGATTTTGAAAAAAAAAAAATCTCTAACATGGGTTTTTAGCTCGTCTTTATTTCTAATCCAATCATTATCCTTTTTAAGCATGGTAACTTTATTTTTCCTTCTTCCATTAAGAATCATGCAATGAAAAAAATTGTTATTCTTGTTACCAAGCTTAAGCCACTGTATTCTAGATTTTTATTGCCAGTGAATCTCTTCTTTAATAAGAATCTCTTTATATTCTCTTTGATGATCAAGCTCAAGACAATTAAGATTATGAGTAAAGAGTCTATCTTGAGACTTTTGGACACCCTTAAGTCTATTTAAAAGGTGCCTCTTAATTTTAAAAATATTACCAAAAGTTTTAGAGTTCCACTCCCTAAGAATGGAAGTGAAATTTTTAAGTTTCATATCTAAATCCGAATCATCATTTACCCAAGAATCCAACATATTATTTTTGAAACCAACGTGAGTTAACCACATAGCTTCAAAATGAAAAAAATCTATTCCGAGGAGGGGGAGAGAAACCACAACAATAAATGAGTAAAGGAGAGTGGTCAAAGTACATACGAGGGAGGTTTTCCACACCCGGGTTCGGAAAGGCCATGTTCCATTTATCATTAGCAAGAGCACGATCCAGTCTTTTACCAATTCAGATACCACTCTAACCGTACCTATCCAGGTCATTTTAGATCCATTAGAGCCTAAATCCAGTAACCCACAGTCATTTAGGTTTTGGTTAAAGCAGTTGATGCGGGCAGTATCAGAAAACGTACAGGAGCTAGTTTTCTCATTTTACGAGGCAATATTATTTAAATCGCTAGTCACCAACCACAGGGAGGAGTCATGTTGAGAAATCTCTTTCATATCTTTCTAGAGATCCTGTCTCATTCTAGGATTAGGATTAGCATACACAATAGACAAAATCCAATCATCATAATTCAATCATCTAACCATAGCATGGATAACTTGTTGTTTAATGGATATAGTAGTTAGTCTAACTTTATCAAACATCCAAAGAACCCAAATACCACCAGCCCTACCACAAGGGTTGATATGAATCGAAGTAGTATAACTTAAGCTATTAAAGAAATTACCCATAGAATTTAATTCTACTTTAGTTTTCAGTAAACTAAATATATCAAGTTTATGAAACATAAAAATATCTTTAAAAGTAGATTTGAAAACAGGGTTACCCGCACCTCTACAATTCCAGGAAATTATTTTCATAGCACTAAGACTTAAGAGGGTTGGGGTTAGGTCCATTGCTTGAGCTCATAGGAGAAATTTGCACCTCTGAAGACTTAACTTCCATGCTTGTAATGGTTTCACCATTACCACCAAAACTTTGGGTAGAAATGATTTTATCTCTAACACTCTGACTGTCAGTCCGTCAATCTTCAACAACCATAATAATTCGAGAAAAAATTTCATGATAAGGGATTTTAGGGCTACCATAATCCAAAACGATAATCTGAAGATGAGAATTAGATGCTGGGGTAAACAGAGAGTGAAATGGATCAAAAGGGAGAGGCCAATTGTGAGAAAGATGAGAGACATGGAAAATTTAGAAGATGATTTACCAGCAACATCCATATATTCGTTGGTTGAAGATGGGTGCGCATTTTTTGGAGCAATTACAAGCGTGGGAATATTTTTCGGCATGGTAAGCATGCGCTAGTCAGATGGGAGGGATGTAGTACTATCATTTTGAATATTAACAGGATACACATGTTTTACTTAGGTAAAAGACCCACTTTCATGTGAGATTGTCTAGGAATATTGCTATCTACCATTTGTTGACCATTAGCACCCACTTTATCATTTTTAATGGAGCTAGGAATATGATTGTTTTCCAGTTGTTGACCATCAGCACCCACTTTATCATTTTTAGTGGAGCTAGCATGAGAAGACATTAATTGCACTTTGAATGTATTAACTTCACAATGTTTAAAGGTTTTCTAGGCTTGATTGCTTTGGGCCTAACCATGTAGTTACCCACTTCAATGTTAGAGATGGGAGTAGGATTATTTTCATTTCTAAGAATTTTTTTCCCTCTATTCTTACCGTATTCCACATCTCCATAGTCCGGAACGAATTTGTTGTATGTTTTTGGTGGCCCATTTGACTTAATTTTATTAGAACCAAATTTTCTCAAACATTTCACTAGGAGCCAAGGCCCAAATTGCGCCTCATCGGAGGGAACATCTGGCCCAACAGAGCCTATCGCTCTTTGTTCACTTGTAACAGTCATACTAGCTTGACTAGCATTGTCCTTTGTAGTATCAATCATATTAGCTAGATTAGGTTTATTCTCAGGGAGATTACCGTTACCCTCAAGTGAAGGTGGATTTCCCATTGAAACTCCCATTTTTTGCGATGGTACATTATTGACGTTAGGTTTAAATTGGCAGAAATCAGCCCTATGATTAACACGACCACAAGAGTAACACACAACATGAATGCTCTCATACTCCAAATGAAAAGTTTCACCATCTAAAGCAAACCTAGGCATTAGGGGTTGATTTAAATCAATATTCACACAAACACGAGCAAACTTGCCTCTAATTGAGGTAGCAATGTTTCCATAAATTTTAATAAACGTCCTAGGGAATTAGTAATAGAATAAAGAATGGAGGTATGAAATAAATTAAGAGGAAAATCTGGAAATCTGACGCAAACGGTAGTCTTTGAGTTCGTCGCTGTTGTAGGTCTAAATTTGGGATCTTATTTCCTGACCATAAGGTAATGGCCAATAATGACCCAAGGTCCTTCCTTCAATACTCGATGAGCATCATAGATTCTATTGAACTTCATAAAAAATAAAAAATAATAAAAACCATGATTTAAATCAATTAATTCAAACTCACTTTAGATTTTCCAAAGAGCTTTCACCTGAGGAATGAGCATTTTGTATCCAATTTGCCTGCCAATAAGTCTGATGATGAGAGAATCTTGCCATTTTTCCCTTATTCTTTCATGCATCTCAGTGGGGATACGAAACGACGGAATCTTTATCCCTCCGTTATTTGACGAGAAATCCTCAGATATCATCACTGCCTCCATCAAAGTCTCTTCATCCACATCAAAGTAGACATCCTCCAGCTTATTGTTCGATTTTGATTCACTACTTTTTAGGGCATCTTTGAATGATTTGGGGGTGGAGTTATCATGCTGAACAACCTTCAGCCTGGAAGATAGATCCTCCAACACACTGGAGGAGCTTTGGGGAATTGAACTTTTAGGGTTATTAGAAGAGACAGCGTTCAGAAGCTTACCAGTTGTGGTCGTAGGACACTCCTCAACCTCCATGGCCATTGAGGAAGATGGAGGGGGATCGGGCTTCAATTTTTTGTTGCTTCAGCTAAAAACTCTTCCTCTTCTTTGGAGAGGTTCATCAGACAATACAGATCAGCGAAGAAAATGGAGCACATAACTTACTCTTTGGATATGGTATCGCATTTGCACTATTAAAAATTGAGTATGATTATACACCAAATTCTAATCTAATAACAAATTGTCTTGTACCCTTCAATTAACCAACTTGATACGAAAAATAAATTTTATAACAAAAATTCTGGAGCAATTTTCAAAAGTAGAACTTTATTACTATAAAGTAGGATTTATCCCAAAGAAAAAAGGGTAAATAGAAGTTGACAATGTTTTTGACATGACATAGAAAATGGTGATTGGTTGTAAAGGCAATAGGTCATGGGATGCCAATTTCTTTTCTTAACGAGGTCCGCGTAGTAGCTAAGCACTTTTTTCAACTCCCCATTGAAGAGAAAATGAAGCATTCTAGGGCAATTGGCGACGATGGTGCAGAAGGGTACGAAAACGACTCAATAGTATCGGAGAAGCAAGTGCTTGACTGGTGCGACCGCCTATCACTTAGGGTATACCCGCTGGATCAAAGAAACTACAAGCTCTGGCCACAAAATCCAAAGGATTTTAGGTACTAAAACTTTCTTTTATAATTATCTCTTTTCTATTGTTACAATAGCATTAAATTGCTCTTTGTGTCTTTGAATTTTGGGTACAATCATACTTTTCATCTTTTAATTTTCACACATTTTCTTGATATTTTAATCGGATTGTTGTTGGGAGGTCGTAACAATAAAATTAAATTAATAAAAAGTCTCAAATTAAATAATTATTTTAGTTTTAGTCTCATTTCTTAGATTTCATACAAACTATGTAGAATAATAGAAATGATTTGTCTAATTTTATTAATAATAAATTTCACTATTTATACAATGGAATGAAAGACCATAAAAAGAAATACAAAATTAAATAAGAAAATAACGTAAACACAAATACAAATAAGGAAACGACATAATTAAAATCAAGAAAGGAAACCTTCCTTGTAGGGATATGAAATATTCATTTCCTTGTAGGAATATGTAATATTCCTAATACGCCCTCTTAAGATGGTGGCCGATTTGAACACCAATCTTGGACTGCAACCTTTGGAGGTTGCTGTTGGCTCTGGGGATGCTGGAAAGGGCAATGGAGTACGGATCAGGCAGTGGCTGAACTTCGGAGGTGTACTGGAGCCTTCGTTACAGAGAGAGAGAGAGAGATCCACATCTGGTGGATGGTAGGTGGTTGAATACTATTGCCTTCAACGTTAACATTAGGGGGCTTCAACAACAACATCCATTGTTTGGCAAGTTGCATTTGTGCTGTGATTGTAGGAAGTGAAATTATCAGAGAGTCTTTTTTCAAATGGTGAATCAATGGATCCTGAAATACTGAACCCTTTGCTAGTTGAAGCAAGCATAAAGTCAATGATGCATTTCTTTATTTAATTTTCTAGTGGAATAATACTGGATTCCAGCAGTGAAACCAACAGTACATGCGAGATTGTATCCTTGGGAATTTCAAGAGAAGACCGCTTACTGTATAGAAAACACGGATCTAGCGTTGGCTGGGAGAATGTCGTTTCTAGATAAGGTAATAATGCAACTGATAATAGATTATTAGAACCTACTGATTGGACATCAGCTATATCAAGTAAGTAGGGACAACAAAAACGGTTCACAGTAAAGAGAAGAAGAAAATTCGAATAGAGCATTTTAGATAGAGAAAGATGAGAAAGAGAGGGGGGAAGATTAGGAGATAAGGTTCACGGCGGCTGTTCTGAGCTACAATACTCGACGGAAGGCGAGAAGTGGAGCTGCGGATGGCGATGGATCAAATAAATGGAAGACTTGGAGTCGTCACCGGCGTCGTAATGGAGGCCAATTTGTAAAGCTTTGGAAGAAGAAGAAGTGGAGAAGGTGGAAAATCGGAGCATGATGTAAAGAGGGACATCCGACTCCGGCTGGTAACAGATCGAAAAAGAAGAAAATCGATTTCACCAGAGGAAATGCATGGAAGAAGTCAAGGAGAGAAGGATTTCTATAGATAAGAACGATCATCAGAGAGGGAGAGAATAAGGGAAAATCTCAATAGAGTTGCTCCACGCTCAAAGAACAAGAAATGGGGGTTGATTTACCCATCTGATGGTCTAATTTAGGGTTTTAGAGTTTGAATTCAGCCGCTACAAAAACAAACCCCAAAGGAGTTTAGGGTTTAGAGAGAGAGAGATGGTGATAGGAAAATATAAATAAGGTTTAGGTGAGAAAAGGAGTAGTGGGTGGGAGAAAAAGAGAAAGAGTAGTGGGTTCAGGGAGAAAAAGAGAAAGAGTAGTGGGTTCATGTAGAAAAGTTTGTGAAAACAGTGCTTCATCGCAGAAAATAAAGCTATCAGAAATGCAAGAGTTGGAGAGAGCGAAGAGGTTGGATGAGATGAGGAAAGTAAATCCTATAGTGGCTGAGCGGCAATCGTGGAAGGTGGCAACCAGTAGGGCAAAGAATGCAGAGAAATGGAAGGAGAGAATCGTCGAGAGCTTGAGTGATTGAGAGTAAAATGGGATTTGGAAGAAAAGAAAAAAAATTGAGAAATGGGTAAGAGAACTTGCTTCATTGCAATCGCCGTTGGAGTTCGCAGCCAGAGGCCAAGAAGACCAGCGGCGGCTTGAAACCCTAATCCCTTCTTGAGTACTCTCTCTATAGTTTTTGGATCTAGACTCTGATACCATGTAAAGTAATAGAAATGGCTTGTGTAATTTTATTAATAATAAATTTTATTATTTATACAATGGGATGAAGAACAATAAAAGGAAATATAAAAGTAAATAATGAAATAACATAAACACAAATATAAATAAGAAAACCACATAATTAAAATCAAGAAAGAAAACCTTCTTTGTATGGATAGAAAATATTCATTTCCTTGTAGGAATATGCAATATTCCTAATAAAATAATATTTCAGTTAGGGTTGTATCGTTATCCGGTGACCACTGTACTTTATCCATCGGATTCTAACCAACACTGTTCACCGAATTTCAGTTGAATTTCAGTGAACCACAACTGAAATGTTTTTGGTTACATCAACTAATTTTTGTTTATTAAAGTTTTTTTAATACACTTTTTAATTACATTTAACCAATTTTTTGGTCGTCGATCATTGAAAAATTACATGAATCTAACCAAAAAAATATATTAAAATATAACTCAAGTACAGTTAAAAAATGTAACTAGAAAATACATTTACAAAAGGTTACACTAAAAAAATCTCTAAAAAATAGTTACATGTAACAAAAAGAAATCCGGTGGCTGATGGTCAAATTTCGACGATTGGAGACATAAGATCCGACGGTGGGTGGCCACCAATGGCCAATGATGAGATATAAAAAAGCATTGATAATGGGACTAAAATACAAGACAAAATATAATTAAAAAATTTATATTTAATTTAAAATTAAAATAGAATAAATTGTAAATTAGATTGATCAATTATTTCTATTTTAATTTTGAGATTAATTGCCCAATTACGTAGTTTGGCCCCTTTTGGTTAGTGTTTCCATTCCAACTCAACCCAAAAATTCTAGGTTTGATTTTTGTGAACGCGTTTGGCAACACAAAAATCAACCCAACCCAACCCAAAAAATGAGAATTAATTCTCAAAATCCTAAGGAAATAAGAAACAAAAAAAAACTTTTTTTTTGTTTTTTTGTGCCCAAAAAACTCAACCCAAAGGAGAGGACACGCTGGTCATTACCAAATTTGTTTAGTGAGTCCTCTTGTCAACTTTTGTTAGCCTCGTTTTCATTTTCTTTTCTTTATCATTTTTTATCTCTTTTCCTTGTGTTTGTCGTTCAACTTCGCTCCATTCGTTCGTCGTTCTCCTCCTTCTTCGCCAACTCGTCTTCGCTGTTCTCCTCTATTTTCATCATCCACCTCCTCCTTGCCATCATCTTCGTCGTCCTCTCCATCATCTTCGCCAAACTCGTCACTGTCGTCATGCTCGCCATTGCCATCGCCATTTTAACTAATTTCGTTCGTTCAATTTCGTCATCGCCTATGACATCGAAACCCTAGCTCGATGACGAAATCGATTTCGTCAACGAGCTAGGGTTCGTGAAATCGATTTCATTTCGATTTAGTTGGTTTTCATTTTGATTTCTTTGGTTTTCATTTTGATTTCATTGTTCTGGGTTGTGATTTCATACTTGGAAGATGGTTTTGATTTCGATTTCATTGGTTTTCATTTCGATTTCGAGATTGATTGTTTCCAGAAGCTCCTGATACCATAAAGAAAGTTCTAGGAATGGGAAATTAACTTCAAGAACACGAGAAGAAGAAGATGATGCAAAACAGGTGAAACAAAAATTTCTTTATTGAATCTTGTTGTACGTTTCCATTACAAAAATTTCACTATTTTTAATTCATTGTTGTTGGGGAGAATTTCTCATTTTTAGGAAAATTTCTCATTCTTAGGTTTTGAAAATTTTGTTGAGGAAAATTTCTTAGATTACATGTTGCAGGTTCTGAAAATTGTTGAGGTTCTGAAAAATTTGTTGAGAAAAATTTCTCATTCTTAGGTTCTGAAAATTTCTCATTCTTAGGTTCTGAAAATTTTCTCATTCTTAGGTTCTAAATAAATAAAGAATAATCGTTGAAGAAACAATTCCAGAATTATGTATTACCAAACACGATTTTGTTCTCAACACAAAATAAAAATTGTCATTACCAAACAAAATTTTGTTCCCATTAGGAAACAGAATTCTCAACTCAACTCAACCCTACCCATCCAAGTTGGGTTGAGAAAATTAGGAACACTAACCAAACGCCACCTTTGTCGCCAGATAAGTAGGGCCTCAAAATAACAATAATCTCAATTTGCAGTTGGTGCCCCCGACTTGGAATGGCTTGTTCCGCATAAAGGACCAAAGTGCAAATATAGTTGAATTGCATGCTACAACATTGAATTTAACCTTTTAACATTCAACTATTTCTTTTCTACATTGCACATTACGGTCACCTTTTTGGGTTAGTTGTGCCAATTAGACACAAATTTATAAGTTGGGAATATTGTAACAAATTGCTGATTAAATATTTAATCGGTAATAGTAATGACAAGAATAAAAATAAGTGCACAAAAGGAAATATACGATTTACATGGTTCGGCAATTTTCCTACGCCATGGGCGAGACCAGACCTTTTATTAATAGAGAACAGAGGGTTACTAGACAAAAACTAAACACTCGAATATATCCCAAACAACTCGAGCCCTTAAACACTTGTACACCCTCTCTCAACTATCTCTACCCAAGGTACCTCACAAAGATTACAAGAAAGCTCTCTAAGTTTCTTTCTCTCTAAGAACACTCTCTATCAAGATGAGATTGTGAATGTGATGTCCTTCTTTGGCCAAAACTCCTCCTATTTATAGGATAGAATCTACCTAACCTCATTACTCCAACCTACAACCCCCAACTCTTACCTAGTATCATTAATACAAGAAGTTAATATTATTACAGTTCCTAACTAAATCATTTATGGGAAATCATAATCAATGTAAGTGGTTGAGGCCACCAACTAGCTCACAAATCTCCACCTCAGCTATAAGCCACTTAGGTCCTTCAAGATCTTCAAGGTCTCGTGTCTTAGTAGGCACCCATCATCTTGCCACGGATGCTTCATCAATCTTTAGTTCCTTAGATTAATTAAGTCCAAGCAATGCTTAAGTTTTGCGACTGCAAGTGATTTCGTTATCATGTCGGGTGGATTATCTGATGTATGAATTTTCTACTGCAAAATTCTTCCTTCTGACACCACATCTTTGATAAAATGAACTCGGATATTAATGTGTTTAGTCCTTTCATGGAACATATGGTTTTCAATCATATGTATATCACTATTATTGTCGCAATATACGGTTGTCAGTTCTTGTACCGTCCCCAGATCGCTAACCAAACCACTTAGCCAGATAGCTTCTTTCACTGCTTTTGTAGCTGCCATATATTCAACTTCTACTGTAGACAATGCAATTGTTGGCTGCAAAGTTGCCTTCCAGCTTATGGTACTTGAACAAAGAGTGAAGACATACCCAGTCAAAAAACTTCTTTTATCGAGATCTCCAACATAATCTGAGTCGACATATCCAACAATACTGGCAAAAGTGTTGTTGTCTCTGTTATAGACTAAACCGATATCTATAGTACCCCTCAAGTATCGTAGTATCCATTTCATATCTTGCCAATGGTCCATGTAATGACTGACCACACTTACTGCATGTGAAATATCTGGCCTAGTGCATACCATGGCATACATAAGGCTACCAACAGCACTAGCATATGGAACGCATGATATGTGCTCCACCTCATCCTCAGTTTGTGGTGACATAGCTGCAAAAAGTTTAAAGTGAGTAGCAAGTCAGCTACTCACAAGTTTCGACCTTTGCATTCCAAAGTGTTCCAACACCTTCTCGATGTATCTTCTTTGAGAAAGACACAATCTGCTCATTTTTCGGTCTTTGTGAATTTTCATCCCTAATAACTTCTTCGCAGTATCCAAATCTTTCATCTCAAATTCACCACTCAATTGAGCCTTCAGTTCGCTGATATGTGACATGTTCTTGGCTATCAACATGTCATCCACATATAACAGCAAATAAACGTACGAACCATTTGAAAGCTTCTTATGATAAACATCGTTATCTTCTTCATTGTCTAGGTGATTGTTTCAAACTATACACAGATTTATTCAACAAACACACGTGATCTTCTTTTTTCTAGACCACTAATCCCTCCAGTTGATACATATAAATTTGTTCCTCTAGCTCGCCATGCAGGAAAACTATTTTGACATCGAGTTGTTCAAGCTCTAAATCGCAGAGAGCAACCATGGCAAGCAACACTCTGATAGAGCTATGTTTTACCATAGGAAAAAATACTTCATTGAAATTAATACATTCCTTCTGTGTCAACCCTTTGCCACCAGACGTGTCTTGAACCTTGTATCTTCTACCTTTAGAATTTCATCATTCTTCTTAAAGATCCATTTACATCCTATAATCTTTTGGCCTTTAGGAGACTTGACCAGCTCCCATGTATGATTCTTGTGAAGAAATTCAATCTCCTCATTCATAACTATGTTCCATTTTTTCGATTCTGCACTGCTCATAACTTCGTGGTAGGTCAATGGCTCTTGCATCTCAATACCTTCAGTTATACTTAGTGCATAAACAACATAGTCATTTTCTGAGGTGGTTTGATGTGCCTCCTCGCTTTGTCCCAAGGAAGCACATAATTCTCTAGCTATTGAGATTTGCCAGATACATGAGCTTCCTCATCATCTTGCTCATCTTGGACATTTTCTTGCAATCTATCTTGCAAGCTTGTGAAACATCCATTTCAAGCTCCACCTGTCTACCGATACCATAGTCTGTTCCAGCATCTTGGCTCTCTTCATTTTTTAACATAGAAGACTCATCAAAGGTCACATTCCTACTGATAATACCTTGGGTGGTTTCAAATTAGGGAACCACAACTTATACCCTTTCACCCTATCTGCATACTCTAGAAGTATGCACTTCTTTACCCTCGACTCAAGTTTGCCATCATTTACATGAGCATAAGTAGGACAACCAAATACTCTCAAGTTAGAGTATTTTGCAGGAGATCTAGACCATACCTCTTTAGGAGTCTTATAGTTAATTGTAGTCGATGGAGATCGGTTGATTAAGTAACAAGTTGTGTGAAGAGCTTCAGCCCAGAACTTATTGGATAGGCCTACATGCAAAAGCATGCACCGAACTTTCTCCAAGAGAGTCCTATTCATCCGTTCTGCAACCCCATCTTGTTGTGGTGTATATAAAATTGTGCGGTATCTCACAATTCCTTCTTTTTTTGCAGAACTCATTAAAAATACCTTCGTAGAATTCCAAGCCATTGTCAGTTCTCAAGCGCTTGACCTGTTTTCCAGTCTGCTTCTCGATCATAGCCTTCCATTATTTAAACTAATCAAAAACTTCATTATTGTACTTCAATATGTATACCCAGATCTCTCGAGAGTAATCGTCAATAAAAGTCAACATGTACCATCTACCACCAATTGATAGAACTTAAGAGGGACTCCAAAGATATCAATGGATATAATCCACAGTACCTTTGGTCCGATAAACAACTTTCCCAAATTTCTTCTATGTTGTTTGCCAAAAACACAGTGCTCACAGAAATCCAACTTGTTTGTCTTTTGTCCATCCAACAAGCCTTCATTGCTCAGCACCTCTAGCGCTCGTTCCTGCATATGGCCTAATCGCATATGCCATAACTTGATAGTATCTTTCTCTGAATCTGATGAAGATGCAGTGACAGTAGCACCCGTCGCGATGCTTCCTTGGAGAAAATAGACACCATTTTTGTTTTTTTTTACTTCTTTCATCACGACAAGAGCACCTTTGGAAATCCTTACAACTCCACCTCCAGCTTTGTATATACAGCCAATGGAGTCGAGCATACCCAATAAAATTAATTTTTTCCTCAGTTCTAGAACGTGTTTGACATCTGAGAGTGTTCTCACAATGCCGTCAAATATTCTAGTCAGGATTGTTCTAATTCCAACAACCTTACAAGCTGTATTGTTTCTCACCAAAACTTTACCACCGTCGATTTGTTTATAGGTAGTAAACCAGTCTTTGTTGGGACACATATGATACAAAAAATCAGAGTCTAGACTCCACTCGTCTCTAGAGCTTCTATTTATGCAAGTGAGAAGATCTCAGTCAGAAAAGGTTTCTTCCACCATACCAGCATCTCCAGATCTTGAGTTGTTCGTTTTTTCCCTTTCTTTTCACTTTGGACAATCTTTCCTGATATGTCCTTCCTTTTGCGAACAGGCCTTCGCTAGAGCTTCCCTCTCTATTCTCAACAACCTTTTTCTTCAACTCCTTAGAGTTTAAGGCTGTTTTAATGTCCTCGATAGAGATCATATTATTACTGAACATCATTGTATTGATAAAGTGCTCTTATGAGGGTGGCAACAGATACAACAAAATAATTGCTTGATTTTCATCATCCACCTTGACATTAATATTTTTCAAATCAACAATGATTTTATTGCATTCGTTAAGGTGGTCTTGGACCGGTGTACCTTCATTACATGTACAATCGCTTCTTAAGATACAAGCAATTTGTTAGAGACTTCGTCATGTACAAACTTTTCAACTTCAGCCATAATCCGGCGACTGAAGTTTCATTTATAACTTCTCGCAGCACTTTGTCACTCAGGCATAATAAAATTGCACAATATGTCTTCTCCATGAAATCATCCTTGTTGGTGTCTGACATCGTGTCGGATAAAGAAGTTTTACCTTTCTCTGCTTTATGAAGTCCCTGTTGCACCAACAAAGTGTGCATCTTGATATGCCATATGCTGAAATCATTCTTACCATCGAACTTTTCTACCTTAAATTTTACCGTAATTGCAAAATTTTGGATCTATGTCAGCAGTTTTCGAGAAGTCCAATTCACGGCATTGACAAATAGTATCGTATATAAACAGTACCGACCAAGCTCTTGATACCAGTTTGTTGTGACAAACTATTGATTAGATATTAAATCAGTAATAGCAATGACAAGAATAAAAATAAGCGCATAAAAAGAAACACATGATTTACATGGTTCGGCAATTTGCCTACGCCACAGGCAAGGCCAAACCTTTTATTGATAGAGAATAGAGAGTTACTATACAAAAGCTAAACACTCGAATATATCCCAAACAACCCGAGCTCTTACACACTTGTACACCATCTCTCAACTATTTCTTCCCAAAGTACCTCACAAAGATTCAAGAAAGCTCTTTAAGTTTCTTTCTCTCTAAGAACACTTTCTATCAAGATGAGATTGAGAATGTGATACCCTCCTTTGGCCAAAGCTCCTCCTATTTATAGGAGAGAATACACCTAACCTCATTACTCCAACCTACAACTCCCAACTCCCACCTAGTATCATTAGTACAAGGGGTTAATGTTATTACAACTCCTACTTAAAACATTTATGGGGAATCATAATCAATGTAAGTGGTTGAGGCCACCAACTAACTCACAGGGGAAATGTCCAACAACTAAAATAGGTGCAATCAAATTCATACTTTCACATGTAAAAGAACGGAAAAATATATTTTTGATCCCAAAATGTTTGGGATGAGTGTCAATATGGACCTGTAGATTTGCTAAATTACATACTTGGACGCTCAAGTTTCATATGTGTTTCAATCATGCAAAATTAAAAACGTCGTTAATGATTTTGGATGAAAAATGAATTGCGTTCAAAACTGATCTTCGAATTAGGATATTTTTTTTATTTTATTACTCCACTAAATCTAAAAATGTTTTTTCTTTTTTATATTTTCATAACAATAATATGTCTTAAAAAATAAAATAGAGAAATCTAAATCGTTGTTAGCAAAAGTATTGCAGTAATATACTAACAAAAATATCCCATTCATGTGGCCACAATTAATGTGATGTAATAACACATGATAACAAACCCAAAAAAAAAAAATCATAGAATCATAAAATAATTCAAAATCACTTTTACATTTGATTAAAATCAAGGGGTTCTGGCACTTTGCACCGATAAGTTTGACCATTATTTCACTTTGGTTACCATAGTTTTAATTTAAACAGATGACACCCTATTTTTTCATAATCATCCAACTTCATTCCAAATCAATAAGTCTATTATGTACCTAACAATTTTTAAGAGGACCTTATGGACATTTTCAACTTTTTCCTTCCTCCCTTATAAAATTTATATATATATATTAGTAAGTAATATTTTATTATTAGTACGAGGAAGGGTCTCCCTTACTACATGCCAAGAAATTGACATGCAAACTGGAACCAAACCTTAAAAATAGACATCTTTGAGACAAATAATCTCTCAAGGATACCCAAATAACCGATTTTGATAAGAGAATACACTACACACTTGGCCAAAAAATTTACAGCCATTAGGAATATAGTGACTCTAAGCAAATTACTACCTTTCATCTTGAAGAAAAAGTTGGTTTTCCACCTGAAATCAATTCAATACACCAAAGGATTTTCACCAGTGTAAGTCTTTTGTTCATCCCATTGGGTTCAGAGTTTTTCTTCCCTGTATCATCTTCAAATTTGTTGATGTTCACTAGTTACCAACAAACAACCCCACTTACACACCTTGTTGTGAAATGCCCCATGCAAATAGACAATAGCAAGCTACCAAAGAAAATAAACAACACCAAGGCCATAACCTATCCCTATAGAACCAATATACACGGGCAATATACCCACTATCCCTGTCATACAAAAAATAAATAGTGTAATTTTCCAATAACCACCTCAAGAAAAGTGCTAAAACTCTATTTTTCTGAACGTCACTGATTAAAATAGGATGTTCAAGATTCCGAAAATAGAACCCATCCGAGAAAATAATAACAAAGCAACGAGTACCCAAACAAGACAAACCCACCAATAATCAAAGATTGAATTTGAGCCAAGCACCCTATTACGCCACTCTTGGAAGCTCAACCCCACCCTCCCAAAAAATCCATTAGCAGACAAATCAATGAGATTGTCTCATCTTCTAGATTCTCATTCTTTGTAAACTATTTCAGATAATTTCTCTCTTAAATCCATTTCATTAAGATTTATCAATTATCTAAATTGTCTCCCAACCTCTACCACTTTACTCAATCTTCGAAAAATAATCTTAGCACAATTGACAATCTTCCCATCAAAAGCGAAAATATCACAAATGAAATCATTATAATTAATTTTACCATTAATTCGCTTTTCAACTTTTTTTCTAAGATTTTGCTTAAACCTGTCTCCAAATGGGCTTTTGATTTTGTTACAAATGATACTGATCAATTTACTCTCATCTGTGAGAGAGAGAGAGAGAGAGAGAGAATTCCTACTATGATGTCACAAGTTCAAAAAGTATAATGCCCTCCTTTTAAGATTGATGTTACGAAACCCTTCACGTCTAGGCAATCATGTGAGGAATCCACCAATAAACGAACCTGAAGATGTAGTCTATCCCTCTAGAAAATACCTACGTCTTGTTGGTTGTTATTTCTACATATTATCGTTGCGGGCTAATATGTTATTTTCATTAAAAAGAACAAAAACCTATTTTAGTATTATCGGAACAATTTTACACTTTCCACTCCTCTTATAAAAAGGATTGCACATTGGGTCTTGCAGGGATACAATGGATGTTTATTCAATGAACATAAGGTCAATCACAAGCCTTCTCTTTGAGGCAATGGCAAAGTCACTGAAATTGGAAGGGGACAGTTTCTCCCAGCAGTTTGGAGAAGAGGGAACTATTATTCAGGCAAGGCTGATCCTCTATTCACCATGTCCGAAACCAGAACAAGTGTTGGGTCTGAAACCCCATTCAGACAGATCTGGGCTCACACTCCTATTGCAAGACAGAGAAGTTGGAGGCCTTCAAATTCTCAAAGACAACCAATGGTTTGGAGTCCCCATAATTCCTCATGCCCTCTTTGTCAATCTTGGGGATCAAATGGAGGTATGCAAAATCACATTTTTAGGAGTGTTTTTGGAATAAAAATTGTTCTCTTTTCTCCTTGCTTTTTTCTAAACGCGCCCCTTAATTTATTAATACCTTTTACTTTAAAAAAAGAAAAAAAAAATCCATTTTTTTATATTCATTTTTTAAATAAAAAAACAAAATGGCAAATTATATTTTGTCGGTTTTTTTTTTTTTAATGAAATCAACCAATTCATTTTTTTTTTAAAATGGCCCTCTTTTTTATTGCCGAATTTTTATGTAACCATTCTGTCAAACAATGACGTTAATTTTGACAAATTTTTAGCACGCGAAATGCATGTGTCATATTTTAGGAATAAAAACATAATTTTAATTTTAGCACGCCGCTCTTCCCCGCCATTCTCTTCTTCAATCGCCATTGCCGTCTTGCATCACCTTCTGCTTACAATCACCGTTTCCATCACTGTCACTATCACTCTCTCTACTCGCAATTGCCGGCACCGCCATCATCTCTGTCACACTGTCTCCCTCTCCGCTTCTCTCTCTAAAACCTCCCTCTCTGCTTGCAATTGCCGTCGCCGCCAAAGAGAGTAGAAAGAGACAAAAGCAGAGATAGATACGGCGACGGCGGCGAGCAAAAGGACGCGGAAACGTCAAAGATCCAATTAAAGAACCAACAAGACAGTGACGTCAATTGAGATTGAAGAGAACGGCGAGCAGGAGCAACAATTGAAGAGAATAAAGTAAAAAAATAGATAAGTTTCGATTTTATTTTTTGAGTGCAGATAATGATTAATGGAATATTCAAGAGTCCAATACATAGGGTTGTGACAAATAGAGGGAAGGAGAAGATATCCGTGGCCATATTCAATGAGCCTGGACCAGATAAAGCGATTGAACCAGTGGAGGGCTTGATCACTCATGCATGGCCTAGGCTATACAACAAAGTCAAGAATTATGCTGCCATTAATTTCGAGTGTTTTCAGAAAGGGATAGTGGCACTTGATACTGTCAAACTTTGATCAACACACTGCTCTTTCAACTCTATCAAGGAGCAATGTGATACCACACCCAAACTTCTGGGGTACAAAGTGCAATTAGGTCAAATTATTTGTGATCAAGACCGTAACAGATTTTACTTCTATTTTCATCTTTTCTATGAACAGAATCATAAATAATTACCCGTTGCCATCTATAACAGGTACAAAAATTAGAATCAAGAGCAAAACATATTGGAGTTGCTTTTGTCCTAAAAGCATGTAAATAAATTTTCAAAATGAAATTTGCCAGAAAAACTACATTTCTGAAGAACAAGTGATCAGGACGGTTCACCGCTTTCGTTCTGCACACCATTTGTACACTGGTCTAGAGGTTGGACAGACAATCTCGTCCTCGCGAAGTTTGCGCTTCTTCCCCTTTTTCTGCCCAAACAATTGTATGTTTTGCATATTTAAGGTATTGAATACACACGCAGAACAGAAGAATGAGAAAGTCTACGGCACCATTTAACACTTTTTTTAAATATATTTTTTGTTCTGAATTTTATTTTATTTTTAAAAAAAAAAAAAGGAACGAAAATTATAAGTAGCATTTATTTTGAACTCAAAAAGAATATTTTTTAAATAAAATGAGACAACTAGGAATTACAGTAATCTCCATTTTTTTTATTTTTTTAGAGTCAACGATTTTGTTTGTAAAAAAGGTATTTGAAAAAATGCTTAATAAGGTTTTACTGAATCAGAATCTAAAGTTATTACCTGTAATTCTTTTTGCAAGGCCATATCCATGTAGAGTTTCTCCAACTCCTTCACTCTGCTTTTTCTTGCCTCCAGCTCTCTATATGCAGAGGATGCTTTCCTGCCGTCAAACATATACTTGTGAAAAAACTGAACAGACAGTAACATTTGATTAGTGTTTCTATTCTTGCTCTTTTATTTTATTTTATTTTTTTCTCCTTTTTTCTTTTTGGCATCTGTTCTCAGAAAACTTGGGGGAGGGAAGCAAAAAAAATTGTGTATGTTCATATCACGTAAATTTGTTCTTCAAATCTGGGAACAAAACAGAAGCAGGTTTTCCATTGTTTCTATCTTTTTGTTTTTTGTTCCCAGTGTTCTTGCAAATAAAACAAAATGAAGGATCAGAAACACTAATCAATCGCGACCTAAATTCTCACTCACTTCCCCACCCAAAAACCAACACGGAAGAAGAGATATGCCTTCAGAGTAATGACAGAAACGGCACCTAAATTTTGAGGGTGGTACTTTGTAAATTTTCAAAGCATCATATGTAACTTTTTGTAGGGCATCACAACATACATAGACCCCACATTTATTTTATTAATTTGAAAAACAACATATAATACTCCCATCATACATGACTAGCGATATGTATCGGAACTCAAAGCAGAATTTTAATCTAACAAAATTAAATGAAATGGCATTTACCTCTTCGTATGAATAGGCAAATCAAGAGAAGCACGCAATTCTCCACGTTTTGAAGATTCTAACTGAATCTCTTCTGCTTCCTCCCTGGAAATACAAACATTAGAACCACGCAGAAGCAGCTAACCTTACTTTCCAACCATCTCACGCATGAGAATAATACAGACACATATAATTGAAGGCACAGAAATGTTAAAAATAACTAAGACCTGTTTGTCAACCCTTTTTTAGCTCTTTCTCACAATCAAAAAAGTAAATTTGACAAAAAGGAATTCTACTTAAAAGTAAAAGACAAAAAATCAAAAAGTGTTTAGTGGTGGAAAATGTTATCTTAGGACTATCCCTGTAAAATATTTCTTCTTCAAAAAAAAATGCATGGTTGTCAAAAAATAGGTGGAGACGTCATAGTCCAACAATCTTCTAAAATATAAAAATCGAAGAAAACTAAAGGCAATTATTTTTTGCTTCTCACAAAAATTACAAAAGAACATGCTCGTTTTTTAGTTTTAAAAGCATGTTTTAAAGTGCATAAAAACGTTGCCTTCCAAAATAAGTTGCTTTTTTGCTTAAAAGCAAAAAACTGCACAAAATGTTACCAAACGGTGCCCAAGTTTAACAACACTTTCCTAATAATAAATTACTCACAAAAAACTAAAAACTACCCACTAAGGCAGATCTGAACACTTCACATAGTGAATTGAAAACCGGGAAAAAAAAGAGCATGGTAACTAATATTATCACCCTTAAAGTACAAATACGACTAACAACGGAAGTGTGATCCAGGCATGTAATCCAGATTAGAGTTTATTCTTCTCATATCTTGCCCTTTTTGCTAAATAGGCTAAAAAGCTTGGTGT
This sequence comes from Eucommia ulmoides, assembly GCA_016647705.1. NCBI lineage: Eukaryota > Viridiplantae > Streptophyta > Magnoliopsida > Garryales > Eucommiaceae > Eucommia > Eucommia ulmoides. The sequence goes on along the minus strand of CM028335.1, from coordinate 19,373,702 downwards.
GTGAGAATTCCTAGATAAGATATTAGAATATGTGTTTTTTCGTATTTAATATGCAATTGGAAAAAATAGACCGAAACCAAGAAAGTTGAATTTTTCATACACTGCAAAAAAAACACGCAATTATCTGATGAAATTCTTTCAGCAATTTGTAAATTCCTATGTGAAATTTAGTGTATAAATATTGAAGTACAACTAACAAATGTCGAACCATCTCCATTTTTCTTATATTTAGATCGCGTTAAGCATCTCCTTAAACATGTTTGTCATGCCAACGTCAATCTTAGTGAAGAAGAACAAGCATTCATTAGTTGATTGCAACTTGTAAGATGATGATGAAGGAAACAAAAAGGATCCGCATTCCTATGATTTGCATTACATATAGAAAATAAAAATAACAGGAACGACTCTTTCCAATAGCATAAAAGATCAACAAGCACATGCCTGTCTTCAGCATAGTATACATGTCTGGTTGATGATTGATCATCAAGAGAGTGCAGCACCGCAGTTAGCTTTTCAATTTTCTGAAATTAGAAGAAGTGGAATGTTAACAAGGAAAGAAAAAGAAAAACCCCACCGAAGAGGTGTTAGTCCACTTAGTAAGGGAGGTGCCCTCTTTTCTTGTCAACCAGGATTCGATTCTCTTGCAAAGCACTTCAGGAATTAAAATCTTGAATGCACCATGCCGATGTGGAGGAGTGCACCATTAAGATCGCCCCAGGAGATGATTAGTTGAGGTGTGCGTAAGCTGACCTGGACACTCCTTACCGTATAATTGGGAAAAAAAATAAAAAGCCAATACTACAAAAAAAAGTGAAAGATTTTATTGTGTTTTCAGTGCAGAACCTTTTTCTCAGTTTGAAGTTTTTGCAGGACATAACCTATGTCCTGCGTCTTCATCAGCATGAGTTCTTCCGGAGTGTATTTGTTTGCCTGACTCCTGTAAAATACCTCATGATCAGATAAAAAAAATGGAAAACAGGAAATTTAGACAAAATAAAAGAATCTGGAGCTATATACTCTAGCTTATGAACTCCATCAACGGTATTTGTTTTGATCATCTTGAAGTAAAACTCATCGGGGTTCCTAAATGCTGCCTTTTCCTTGAGTTTCTGTTAGGCATACACAAGAATATAGTAAACACACCATAAGATATCATATATAGATATCCACTATCAACTAATGAAACAGACCACGTTATAAGGAGAGAAAAAAGAAAATACAGAACGGAAATTTACCTGCAGAGCAGCCTCCTTTTTGTGATAGGCCTTTGCACGCTCGACATAGTCCTTGTGCTTTTCAAGTATCCCAAATTTTCTCCTTGAATCCCTTGTATTACAAATATAAACCACCAGGTAAGATGAGCAGAAAGAAAAAATTGAAGAGAAGGCATAACAAAGTAGCACATAGTACTCACGGCTGGGCTCTTTCCTTGTGAGCCTTCCTGTGAACAGCATTCCGTAGCGATGACATTTTTAAAATGAGTTAAAGATAAAGTGATCCACACTGCCAACGAACAAGTCAAGATCTTGATGCACTACTATACTGAAAAATCAGAAGGACAAAATGATTGTTGTAAGTTTCAAAGCAAGCTTATATTGATAATGACCCAAAAATCAAGCTATGACCTTTTTTATCCAATACAAGGCAAATAAGAGTCTAGATGTCAAACCAGGGACGCAAGGGGGGGGGGGCGCCAGAGGAGAGAAAATTAAACCCAGTAACTATAAATGTCTGTTGATTATTAGCCATTCTTACTTGCAAACGATAAAGCAGTGATTATACTTCTTTTTTTTTATGGCATTAAGAACATAATTTTATATAGACTACTGTTTACTACCCCTTTTGACAGAAGTAAGAAGACAATTCCATATTCCTTATTGATATATAAGAATGAAAATTCAGGCATCATCTTTGCGGTGAAGAGATAGATAGAGAGAGAGAGACGCAAATGAGGGCAGAAGTACAGATGGCGCAGGGGGTCAAACTCCTATTTCCCCAATACCTCATGCCGAAGGCATCTTGTCTCAACTTACCATTGTAACTCACGAAACATCAATCCCATATATCCATCTCAATACACTTCTATCTAATTAATCCTATTTTCTTATTGAATCAATTAAAGAAACCTAATTCACCTTAATTTAACCCAATAGCACAGTGAAACCAATTTCGATGTACTTTTATCAAGTATCCTTTGAACCCTATTTAGACGACTAAGAGCATCTCCAAAAGTCTCCCTATTTTGTTTTTCTAGTTAAATTGGGGAGGATTTAAGCCATTATTAAACTCCAAGACACCTCCCTACCCTTAAGATCACATTTGGTTCTCCAAAATAGAAAACCACATTGTGGTTCCTATTTTTTCTTTACTCTTATCTCTCTCTTTATCTTCCACTTATATAACTTAAAATTATTATTTTGAAGACAAATAATGATTGAAAAAATAGTTCTAGCAAATGAAGAGAATATCATTTGAGCAAATTATCTTATCATTCTCTACTTCTTTCATTTCACTCCCTATTTGAATAAATATATAAATAATATTGTTGGAGATTCTATAACACAATCGAAAATTAACTTCAAATTAGTTAATGTCTAACTCTAATTAAGTTCCCAATTGCATAAACTACCCAGCTTCAAACCCACTTGCATAATAAACCCCAATCTTAGTGGCATAATCCGCCATAGATGGGCAGCGAAACGGGGTTGGAACGTCGGATAGGCGATTTAGGATACGATTCGACACTAATCAATCATATTCCGGTGACGAAAGATTCGTCTTCAAGTTGCAGAGAACTGTCAATCAAAGTTGAAACGTCGGACGTGCGACCGCGTTTCACCTTGAACCGTCACCGCCCGATCGCACCTTTACGATTAACGTCGTATGAGTCTTGAGACTTGGTTCAAACTTGGCCATTTAACCATTCTAAGGGGAAATTACATTTTCTGCTCCTCTAATTTAAGGTCATAGCATTTAGTCCTTAAATTTTAGCCAAAATTTTTTATAGCCCTTGTGTTAGTCATTTTGTTAATTTGGATTAAAATAATTGGCATATGAGTTGCACATACCAATTTAAGGGATAAATAAATAATTTATCCATTTCCTTCCAACCATTGGCCCCAGTTCCCAGCACCATTTTGGCTTCCTCTCTCCACTTTCCAATTCCTCAAGAAAACTAAATCATTAGATTTGAAATTAATTTACCCAGATCTGGATGTTAGTTATGGCAATTTGTCACCTAGGAAACACGGACACGGACACGCAACACGGACACGGCGACACCACAATTTTTCAAAAACCCCGACATGGACACGGCTTGGACACGTCTATAGCATAACTAAAAAATGCACTCATATTCCTAAAAAAAAACAATTAGAAAGAGAAGTAAAAAAAAAAAAGATAAAAACAATTAGAAAGAGATTTAAAATAAATGTTTGTACTTCGTAGTTTTCTCAAGTTGGACTATAGAAATATATACACTGTAACACTGCCACTGGTAATGACGATAAAGTATAAACAAATAAACAACAACCCATTTTACATTCATGAATATAATCAACATTTTAGATTAAAATAACAGACTTGCAATAAAGCACATGTTGCACAGATGATCCTAAAATAACAGACTTTCAAGTTTCAACAGTGGGTTTTATCAAATGATTATCTTTAATCAATAAACAATAAACAGACCAATAAAGAGATCCATGAAGCCATGAACCGAAATTGAACAGAAATTGAATGAAACAGGAACAAAAATTGAATGAAACAAATAATATAAACATTATAAATAGAAACAAGAACAGAAATGAAACAAATAAACAATAAAGAGAAAGAGGAACAAACCGAAGCAGGAACAAAAATCGAACAGAGCAAAGTAACAAGCCAAAGCAGGAACCAACCGAAGCAGGAACAGACCGCGAACAGAGCTTGAAGGTCGAACAGAGCAACAAACCGAAGCAGGACTTGAAGGTCGAATCGAGCTTGATTCCTTGAAGATCAGACTGAATCGTGCTCAAATGAACAATTTGATTCGAAGAAGGAGATGAATCGCAATCGCAAGAAGGGTAGTGGCTGATTCGGCTGAACATAACGTAGGTAATGGGTATTTTTACAACTAGGGTTAGTAAAGAAATAAACCAATCACCCCCTCAAAAAACAAAAATACCAACACGCCCTTGCGAAGTGTTTGACATGCCTCCCTCGCGGGTCGGAGCCATGTCGGACATTAAAAAAAAAAAAAAATCCGACACGGTCCGACACGTGTTGGACACCCACACTCTACTCTATCAGGAGTGTCCGTGCTTCCTAGTTTATCACTTTTCAGGTTCAAAACACATATGAGATTGCTTCTGATTCAATCTAAATTTGGCAGACCCTATTTGCTTAGGTAGCATTTGGTATCATGGAATTGAAGCCACAAAATTGGAATTCGAAATGAACACAAAAGAACTTATTTTTGTTATGCTTCCATAGTTTAAGAAAAAAAAAACTTAGAACATAAAATAATTGCTCTTAGATTTTGTTTTTGTTTAAAATTTTATTTGGTTTAAAAAGCAAGGATATCATGATTGATTCATGAGAAAAATATCTAAGTCAGAGATCTAGATGGGAGTGACAATGACAACGGTGAAACCAATGATTTTAGATTGAGGGAAAAAAAATGGTTTAAAATTTTAAGGTTAAATTATTTATTTTACCCTTCAAATTACATGTACAACTCACATGTCATCAATTCCATCCAAATTAATGAAATTAGTAACAGAAGGGTCAAATTATTGTGATCTTAAATTTGAGGACCACAAGTTTACAATTTGGAGCTATAGAGTTGTTTACATAATAATTATAAATTTTAAACTTTTTTACTGAAAACTGACATATTTCAAGTTATTTACCAAACCATTATAACTCAAGGTTGGTAACCCCGAGTATTAAAAACCGGTGTCACCAATACCAGGTATTAAAAAAAATCCTTATACCCGGGGTTGTCCCCGGGTATACGGTTAGAAGAAGTATTTTTATTTTTTTTCAAAAATAGGACCTGGGGGGTTGTCAACCCCGGGTTCAACAACCAATTTATTCAAAATCCGGGGTTGGCAACCCCAGGTTCTGACACAATTTTTCAAGACCCGGGGTTGTCAACCCCGGGTGATGAAGTGATCTCCAAACCCTCAGTCTAATGGGTTTTATGGTTGTTTTATAGTTGGACTCTCTCTCTATAGGTGGGTTGCATGCAGTAAGATACGAAAGTGAGGTGGATGATGGCGTGTCATGAGTAGATCACTTTGTTTCATCTCATTTCAAACAAACACCCACCCCTACTTCCTTCTTTCTTATTTTACCACCCAAATTTCTTCGTTCACACATAAAAGAAAAGACGAATCACTCACATAATTTTACTATAACTAGAGAATTACCCGTGCCTGAAGGCAAGGACTAAAAAAAGCGCAACTTAATTTGAAATGAAAACATCACTAACAAATAACACACATAATTAGCATCAACACGCGTAATAAATCAAATTTTCTACATAGATAACTTTCAAATGTTTTTAGTGATGGGTGCTAATGGGCGCTGAGAACTACTTTCACTTGAAAAAAACCCATTAATTATATAAATTAATGGGGCCAGACATATAATTAGTTAAACTTAAAATTAATTGGTCCTATCAGTTACCATAACACAAAATAAGAGAAAAGGGAGTGATATACTCGCAAAAGCCAACAGATGCCAATAGAAAATACCATACCTTCATATACATTAAAGGTTAAAGACAGAGAAAAAACCTATCTACATTAGGGTTGAGATTATCAAAATTAGGGTTGAGGTTCAACATACCTAAAATTTCTGAAATTTAGGAGAAATATAGAGAGAAATTCCTGAAACTAAACCTACCTATTCAAGCATTAACAAAAAAATTAGATAAACAGTAATCAAAACCTGCAATAAAAAACAGTCAAAAAAGTGATAAGAAAAATTATTAGGTTTCCCAACAAACTGGATTCTAATGATCTTGAAGCAGAACTCGAAAAATTGAGTGCTTAGAACAAAAAATTGACGGCAAAATTGAAGGTAGATGGCATCTAAACAAACACTAAGAAACGCCATAAAAGATAGCAGAAACACTAACAATCCAAACCATGGTTGTTCTACAAATGGATAGAAATGAACAAATCCAGATTAAGGCATTCTAAATCTAAAAAAATTAAATGTTAAATAAAGAAAAAATAAACAGATCCATGTGAAAAATATTAACAATCCTCAAAAAATCAAAAAATGAACACAAATCTCATCACCTATCAATTTGGGGTCTCATAATTTCTACTGTTTCTGTTCCCATAGGAGCAGAGAAGTGAAAATTTCTAATCATATGCAAATTGATAATCCAAACCATGGTTGTCCTCCAAATGGATAGAAGAAATGAACAAATCCATATTAGGGAATTCTAAATCTAAAAAAATAGATGTTAAATAAAGAAAAAATAACCAGATCCATGTGAAAAATACTACCAATCCTAACAAAAACACAAATCTCATGATTGGCGTGAAAATCAAAAACAGTAATTTATAACACAAATCTTTGCTCCTATCGGTTTGGGGGTCTCATAATGAATACTATCTGTTCCCACAGGAGCAGAGATGTGAAATTTTCTAACACCCTATTAGGGTTTTGTAGCTTGATGTAGCGATGGGTAGCAGGGTAGGGTTTTGGAAGACTTAAATAGCTGGAAAATTGGGAGAAAGAGAGATAGACGAACGTACCTGTACCTGCACCTGGACCAACGATCCGAGACTATCGATGGTGGAGATGGTGGGCTTGGGCGTTGCCGTAGGCGTGGAGATGGAACCTAAGAGAGCGAGACAGAGTGTTGAATACTGCAGTGACGGCGAGACGGGGCTAGGTGAAGGTGAGGCGATGGAGATGGCATGTCGACGGTGGGATAGAAGAGAAGAAGAGGGGAAACAGTAGCATAAGGAGATAGATGAGAGACTGAAGCTGCAGGATTAAATTATGTTAGGGTTTAGAGGGAGGGGGCGGCTAGGCGATTGCTTAATGAACATTAAGCCAGTAAATCCTAATTTTAAAGTTTTGCCAGAACTTATGTACTTTAGATTTTAGTGTTTTTTATTATATAGTCCCATAGAGAGGTCATTGATAAAAAAATCTTTTTCATATATTTGATTAGGATTCAGACCAAATAGTACAATCAATTAAATTTTTAGTTCTCCAAAAAAACAAAAAAAACATTTAAAAGACACATGTACCCATGAACAAACTATCTCTCTTATTTATATTAATTATCACTCACACTCTCTCTCTCTCTCACTCTCTCACTCACTCTCTAAAGTTGAGCGTTAACACAACTAAATATGTTGAGCGTTAACACAACTAAATGTATTGGGTTTGTAATTGTGTTAACGTTAACACAATTAAGTTAAATGTACTAGATTGTAATTGTGTTAACGTTAACGTAATAAAATTAAATGTGTTGGGTTGTAATCGCGTTAATGTTAACGCAATTAAATTAATGTGTTGGATTGTATTTGCATTAACATTAATGCAACTAACATTAACGTTAATGCACACAAAACAAATAATGAAAGAGACGATAATATGTAACACAAAAAAAAATGCATTAACGTTAATACACAAAAAAAATATGATAAATATTCAAGAAAAAAAAATATACAATATGTCTGGTGATAAAACGAGTTAACGTTAACGTAATGCATAAACAGACAGATTGGGAGATGATGCATTAACAAAAAAAAAATGGATTTAATAACGTTAATGTCAATCCTAATGTAATATTGTAATATAGATAAATGGTATTTACTTGAACAAATTACGTTAACGTTAACATTCTTTGTTGTTCAAATTTGTCTTGTTGCATAATGACAAAATGGCAGACTTGTAAATAAATGTTAACATAGAAGGCCATAATGAATGATTTTTTTCTAAAAAATTGGTGGGGTCTGAAAATTTAATTGTTCATGTCAGGGGTTTTTTTTTTTCTATTGGATCTCTATAGAGGACTAAAAAATTAATTGCCCTAAATTTTATTGTATATAAAGAGAGAAAAAAAATAGGAGTTCTTTATCTAATAAATATTTTAAAAAAATTTTACTGACAACGATACTTTTTCAACTTATTTATGGGAGGCGAATATCTCGGCATTGCGAACACAAGGACAAAATAATTTTTTTTTAATTGAATGGTCCCAGTGTCCACAACACCGAGAATAAGATGAATTTATTTATTTATTTATTTTAATTGAATGGTTTCGATATTGTGAACACTGGGACCATTCAAAATATTAACGGCACATCGCCGTTTCATAAGCTTACAACTGCCTGGTCAAACCGTACATTGTACCATTTGACCAGGCAACTGCAAGTTGCCTACTCTTTGCAACTGCAGGTTGTGCAACCCAGTTGCACAACCTTTTGGTCCCGATGTTCACAATACAACACCAGGACCAAACGACTATTTTAGTTGGCTCTTCCTTCCTCATTCTTCTTGCTCCGATCTTCCTCATTTCCTTTTCTCTGCTTCTTTCTCCATTCATACTTAGAGTTTTATTCATCCTAAAAAAAAAATTCCGTTTTAATTAAAGTGTTCATCATTTATTTGGCCAATTTTATTCATCAAAACTTAACAAATATTACAACTTCACAACTCCTTCCTCCTACCACAAAGATAAATGTTTTTAAATTTTTTTGTTTAATTTATTTGTTAGTTTGATTAGTATGTTTTTTACTTGTTATTTGTTAGTTTGATTAATTTACTTGTTTATTAGTTTGATTAATTACTTAATTTTTACACATTATAATATACTGTTTAAAAAAATAATTAGTTTAGTTGTTAATTTAGTTTTTTTAAAATATAAAAAAAACATTAGAGGATAGTTTAATTTTAATTTGTTATTTATTTAATTTATTAGTTAGTTTGTTTGTTTTGTTAGTTAATTTACTTGTTTAATTTGTTGGTTAGTTAGTTAATTTAATTTGTTGGTTTAGTTGTTTAATTTGTTAGTTAGTTGGTTAGTTTAATTTGTTAATTTAGTTGTTAAATTAAAAATTACACTTTAGCCATTTTCACATGTGTAGGAAAATATAAATTAATATATTATTTAAAAAAATTAGTTAATTAGTTTAATTTTTGAATTTAGCTATTTAATTAAAAAATATGCACTTTGACCCCTGAAAATTTGATAATTAGAAAAATATAAATTTTTAATATATTGATAGTTAGTTTAATTTTTGAATTTAGTTAAAATTGTTAATTAGTTAGTTTAATTTATGAATTTATTTATTTAATTAAAAAATATTTGTTTAATTTTTTAATTTAGTTGTTAAATTAAAAATTACACTTTGACCCCTTTCACATGTGTAGGAAAATATAATTTAATATATTATTTAAAAAAATTGTTAATTAGTTAGTTTAATTTTTGAATTTAGCTATTTAATTAAAATAATATGCACTTTGGCCCCTGAAATTTTGACAATTAGAAAAATATAAATTTTTAATATATTGTTTTAAAATAAATTGTTAGTTAGTTTAATTTTTGAATTTAGTTGAAATTGTTAATTAGTTAGTTTAATTTATGAATTTAGTTATTTAATTAAAAAATATTTGTTTAATTTGTTAAATTAAAAATTACACTTTGGTCCTTTTCACATGTGTAGGAAAATATAAATTAATATATTATTTAAAAAAAAAATTAGTTAGTTAGTTTAATTTTTTAATTTAGTTATCTATTTAAAAAAAATATGCATTTTGGCCCCTGAAAGTTTGACAATTAGAAAAATATAAATTTTTAATATATTATTTTAAACTAAATTGTTAGTTAATTTAATTTTTGAATTTAGTTAAAATTGTTAATAAGTTAGTTTAATTTATGAATTTAGTTATTTCATTTAAAAATATTTTTTTAATTTGTTAATTTAATTGTTAAATTAAAAATTACACTTTGGCCCCTTTCACATATGTAGGAAAATATAAATTAATATATTATTTAAAAAAATTGTTAATTAGTTAGTCTAATTTTTTAATTTAGCTATTTAATTAAAAAAATATACACTTTGGCCCCTGAAAGTTTGACAATTTGAAAAATATAAATTTTTAATATATTATTTTAAAATAAATTGTTACTTAATTTAATTTTTGAATTTAGTTAAAATTGTTAATTACTTAGTTTAATTTATGAATTTAGTTATTTAATTAAAAAAATATTTGTTTAATTTGTTAATTTAGTTGTTAAATTAAAAATTATACTTTGGCCCATTTCACATGTATAGGAAAATATAAATTAATATATTATTTAAAAAAAATGTTAGTTAGTTAGTTTAATTTTTGAATTTAGCTATTTAATTAAAAAATATGCACTTTGGCCCCTGAAAGTTTGACAATTAGAAAAATATAAATTTTTAATATATTGTTTTAAAATAAATTATTAGTTAATTTAATTTTTGAATTTAGTTAAAATTGTTAATTAGTTAGTTTAATTTATGAATTTAGTTATTTAAATAAAAAAATATTTAATTAAAAATTGTGCACTTTGACCCCTAAATTTTTTGAAAATTAGAAAAATATAAATTAAAATATATTGGTTTAAAATAAATTGTAAGTTAATTTAAGTTTAATTTTTTAATTTAGTTGTTTAATTAAAAATATTCACTTTGGCCATTTAAAGTATGGCAATTAGAAAAATATAAAATATTAAACTTATATAAAATAATATTTTTAAAATATAAATTTAATTTGTTAAGTATATATAACGAGTTTAATTTGTTACAAATATCTTTTTCAACTTCATAAATAATCGAATTTAATTTGTCAAAATCAGGTTTAGAAATATCTTCTTTTCATTTACAACAATATATTAATTGTTACAGATGAGAAAGAAAATATTTTTAAACCTGATTCTGATAAGTTAAATCAATTATTTTTTAATTAAAAAACTAAATTAAAAAATTAAATTCAAATTAACTAACAATTCATTTTAAAACAATATATATTAAAATTTATTTTTAATATTTAATGAAGTTGAAAAACCTGCATTGGCTACGTATTTGTAACAAAATGAACTCGTTTTATGTTTGAGCAAATTACACATGTGTGGAAAAATAAAAATTAATATATTGTTTAAAAAAAACTTGTCAAGTATATATAACGAGTTTAATTTGTTACAAATATGTAGCCGATGCAGGTTTTCAACTTCATCAATAATCGACTTTAACTGTCGATTATTGATGAAGTTGAAAAACATGTATCGACTACGTATTTGTAACAAAATTTTGGTCCCTCAAAGTATGACAATTAGAGAAATATAAATTTTAATAAATTATTTTAAAATAAATTGTTAGTTAGATTATTTTTGAATTTAGTTAAAATTGTCAATTAGTTAGTATAATTTTTGACCCATCTAAGTTTGACAAATTGAAAAAATATAAATTAAAACTTGTTAGTTAATTTAATTTTTTAATTTACTTGTTTAATTAAAAAATGTGTAATTACAAATTGTGTACTTTCATCCCTCAAATTAATTGAATCTATTGAGTTGATATTAACTTGACGTGGAATTTATATTCGATTTAGAGTTAAAGTTAAAATAATTATTGAATAAATTTAAAATAGGTAAAATAATAAGGATTGTAAATAAATTACTCAAACCCATAAAAAATGAACACTATAAACATTGGTATATTAATATACTTTTGTGATTGAGTTTTAATTGACGATATTATTTTCTTGTTTTGTTTTACCTTGTGAAATGATAGCCGCTTGAAATGGATCACATTCGGTTGTTATTGTATTAGGTCGGTAAAATATTGGAAGGTACCAAGTTCGGGGTTTGTTATAGTACATCAGTTGTAAAATATTTGATTGTCCGTAGGGGAACAACTTTAATGAATTAATTGAGATGCTAAAACCGTAGGCGAATTATAAATATACCTTGTTTTCTATTGGGGATGACTCCACATTAAATCAAGTGCATGAGTTACCTCTTTATATACCCTCGCTTCTTGCTGTTGAGATGTGTTGGCCCAGTAGAATACCCAAGAGGGAGGTGAATTGGGTAATTAAAAGATTATCAGAATAAAATTCAATAAATCAAATAATTAATTTTAAGCCTAAATTAATTATTATTTTTATAACACAGCGGAATAATATAATCAACTAAGTGCACACCCAAACAGTAAAAATAGTAAAGTAAATATAACAGCACACAAAAGATTTATATTGGTTCACCAAGTTACTCTTAGCTAATCCAGTCCCCCGAGCTCCACGGAGGTCACACCCACTAAAACCAAGATCTCTTTAAAGGTAGGAATCAAACCCTCACACTGATTTTTTTACAAGCTCATAATCAACCTTTACAATATCCTTTTCTCTAGCTAAGGAAGAACCTCTACTTTTTACAGACTAAAAAATAACCTAATTTTTTTTTAACATCAAGGCACAAGAATCAAAACCTCTCAAAACACTCCAACTATCATTTTCACAAGTAAGGATAGAACCTTTACAAATCACTCAAACGCAATTCTTATCCAAGAAGAATCACTACCTCAATCTCTTTACATGAAGAGACTGAAACCGAACTACCCCTGATTAAATACTCTCAATAGTATTTAATCTGTTATAACTCACCAATATAAAAATTGATAAGAAATAAATCTCACTCGAAACTTCTACCACCCCAAATAAACACTAACTCAATTAATATCCCAACTAATGATAGAAATACGTGAGATACAAAAATTTGATTTCAACAAGATATGGGTAGCGAATTGGAGTACGTAATCAAATTCAAGAAATTATTTGTAAAAAATATTTTCTTAAAAAATCAGAAACAATTTCTAAGATCAATTTCCAAAATTAGAATAATAAACAAACAATAAGAAATATGGAAAGATCTCACTCGAAATTCACAGAAATAATGATTAGAACAATATAGTTTCAAATCCGGTATCAGCAAAAATTGATCGCAATTGATTCTCAAAATCACTCTTAGAAAAGCTCACAATATCGTAGAATGATAACTTTTGTAAAAGCTCACAAATGATATAAAATCTTTTAGATCTCTCTCAATGTATGATTAATCCTAAATAAAAATTTGCGTGTCTATTTAAAGGAAAATGTAATCAACCTTCTAACGGCTAGTTTACATGTGTCATGACAAATAAAAGCTCTTATAGACCCCTTATATCATAAGGACTTCGTTTAGGTTCAATTCCTTTTAAAAACATCTTTCACATCTCTCAATTAAACCCTCAAAGTATTTCTCAATCTTAATAAATAAGTATAAAATCTATTTCAAGTACCAAATTGAGAAACATTAATATTTAATGAACCATATTAATAGGATTTAATTAATATGTGAACCATATCTTAAATATGGATAATATCCCCTAAATATCTCTCAAATTCCAACCAAAAACGGCCTCTTTTGGATATAATCTCGGATCAAACAGTATCCTAAAATAGTGCGTTCGGTCAACTACCCAACTCAGGTTGCAGTCAAGCTATCGCCGCTGCATACATAGGTCGACCGCCCGGTCGACCGCCTAGTCGACTCACAGATTCAGAGAGTTCAGCACTACTTCACCAGTCGACCTATCGGTCGACTTGTTAATTCAGAGAGTTCAGCCCTTCTTGGCCAGTCGACCTATCGGTCGACTTAGAAATACAGGATGTCACACCTTCTATGTCCGGTCGACCTACTAGTCGACTGTTGTCACTAGATCTCTCCTCTGAATACGTTTTAAACTTATTTTCTTTTACTTTCGCCCCTTTAACCATTTTCTTCTCTTGATTAACTCTACTAATATTCTTATATTCCATTTTAGTCATTCAAAATTATTTCTTCTAATTTCACATAGGAGCAAATAATTTAACTTAATCAAAACACACATAAAAGATAAAATATATTTTGTGACATGTGTGTGTTTCTAAATGGGATATTAAGAGTTAAGATTCACCTGAGTTGTTTTCCCTAATTTCTTCGAACTCTTAATTCTTCGTCATCATCTTGACATCTTCATTTCACATCCATTTAATTTGACATCTTCATTACTGGAACTTTAAATCACTGAAACACTCAATTAAATATTAGTTTCATTAAAACATCAATACTTAATTGTTCATCAAAATCTTAGGATCAACAAGATGTATGTAGAGGTAGAACGAGCATTTGATGATGGTCCGAATATTTTTCCCCAAAGTGGTCATTTTACCAACTTAATGACTCAAAATTTTAATCCATACAGTACCCAATCTGACGGGCAATTTTTTGGCACTGTCCCCCAAGTAGTTCAGTCTAATTACACCGTCCCACCCGCTTACATTCTAGAACAATAATATTCCCACAATACTCTCATGCCGCACCCCCATTTACTTGAGTCTAATTACACTGTCCCACCCCTATATTCCAGAACAAGATCATTCTCATAGTATGATTGACCGTGATCATGGCACCAGCTCTTATCTTCTATATCACTATTATTCGCCGAGTAGTCCACCGCAAGACAACTGGTAGCGCGTAAATTACATCGCTACTTTCACTGCAAATGTACGAGGCAAGTTTTAATATAGATTGGGAAGAGTAAGGGTTGTCATATCCATAAGAATTGGATTAGATTATCGTTGAGTACCGCGATTGTCATAACCTAACTTTATTTAGACAACTCAATTTATATTTTTGTTAAGAAAATAATATACTCAACTAAGTTAATTAAACTAATTAAACTACTATTCTACTATTGACGTTAATGGGAGTAAATTGCCTAGGGATTAACTTCTTCCACTTAAACGCGCTCATTTCAATCTAGTTTACATTAACGACATTCACATTATCCAACAATCTCGATATCGAAATCTCACTCATTACCTCTCCCGAGTGTAAAGTGAATGAATATGTGACTTCGTGTCAATGCCGAAATCCCCATTGAGCGTCTATACGACACTTGGTCACATGAGTCTCGCCCGAACCTCACGGATTGCATACTTTCTAATGCCCTCTCAGGTCATTAGATCGTCATGTTGTGTTTAAATCCTAGTCCGAATCTGGAGTTACATCTCCCGAGTGTCAAACCCCGTATTTTCAAAATCAATCCTAATACCATAACAAACATATCAAGATTGTAATAAAATGGTAAACACAATCAGATAAACATGAACAACCATTAGCGAAACATTGATTTATTCAAACAACATACATGAAGTCAATCAAGCCCTAAATATTATATGTTTAGCTATACATGGTCATAACCCTATATTCAACTAGAAACAAGCTAAACATATTCAAAAACATATTAAAAGGCTATAAAAATACTCGAAAACTACCAAAACTGACTTGAGAATAAATAGATAAATTTTACCTATCAACAACAAAAGTAATTATGGTGGTGAGTTTGATACAATTGATAGTCATCACGGTGTGTCAGAAGAAGCGTTAGATGTGGATGTTGCGCTTGAGCCAGACGAAGATTTAGATGCTGGGCCTAGCGGGCAAGAGAGTCAAAATCAGCAATTGGAGTTGGACAAGGTTATTCTATTTTTTAATAACTTGGACTAGGGTGACGACGTAACATGGCGAAATATGAGACGAAGTTGCGGAAGAATTTCTGGACACCAGAGATGGACGAATTTCGTACTAGTATGGTCGTTAAGGACAAAGAACATGTCCAGCAAGCCATCAAATATTACCACGTGAAGAAGAACAAAGAGTTTTATCTGTTGGAAACGAAAAAGAAGGTCTGGTCGGTTCATTATTCGCATGGATGTGGTTGCAGGTTGCGGGCAGATAGGAAAAAAAGTCACGGTATATTTCAGATTATGCAGTATGAGGGGCTACACACATGTTTCTATAATCATACTACTGTAGATCATAAAATTTGGATTCTGGACTCATTTTCGAACCTAATACTTGGACAAGTCGAACAGAATCCAGAATTGAAGATTGGCGTCATTGTGGATTACGTTAAGGAGTCTTAGGGATACATTATCTCCTACCAAAAAGCTTGGTTGGCTAAATCTAAAGCCATCGAGACCTTGTTCGGAGATTGGGACGAATTATATTAGAAGTTGCTGAAGTTTATGGTCATGTTGCAGCACTACAATCAGGGTATGATTGTCGAGTGGAGCACTGTGTCAACTGATATGTCTGGATACAGGACGTTCGATATGGTATTTTGGGCATTCAAAGCTTTAGTTGACGGATGGCGTTATTGTCGCCCCGTAATCACCATTTGACAGGACCCACTTATATGGTAAATACGAGGGGAAGATTTTAATCACAATTAGAATGACGCCGTCCAACAAGTATTACCCATTGGCTTTCACCCTCGTATTGAAGGAAGACTACCGCTGCTGGCGATGGTTCATCTACATGCTTAAGCATCATATTGTCGGTGATCGTTCTGAGGTGACATTGATATCTGACAGACACACCGGCATTACTAGTGTGATTGACAATATTTGGCTTAATCAACATAACGAGCCCCTCCGATATCATCAATTTTATTTGTGGCACCTTTGCAGCAATTTCAACAAGATTGCTAAAAATCAGCATCTCAAAGATCTTGCTTGAAATGCGAGTGCTGCGACACAAATTCGAAACTTCGATGCTATCATGGAAGAGATCAAAACAAATGATCTTCAGCTATATAAATGGTTAAACGATATTCCATCTTACAAATGGACCAGGGCACACGATAATGGTAAGCGTTGGGGAGTCATAACGACCAATTACGTAGAGGTATTTAACAACTGTTTGAAGGGTGCAAGAAATATTCCAATTACTGCATCCGTAAGGATTACATTTTACAGGATGATTAAATACTTTGACATTGGTCGACAACAAACTCTAAAGGACTCAGTCAACAGTTACGTATATGCCAAATACGTCGTTAAAAAAATACAGAAATCTCATGTCAAGTCTAAAACATACAAGATTCAAATATTCAATCGGTAATTTAGTATTTATTATTATTTTTTTCACGTTACATATAATTGTTGTGACATATATTTTAATAAAATATGATTTTTTTTAGAGAGAATGTGATCTACCACGTGAAAATTAGAAAGATTCTCTCTGGGGACCTGATTGCTCACGAAGTCACATTAGGGGATAACGTTGATTGCACATGTGGCAAGTATAAAATTTGGCGATTTCTGTGTTCCCATATGCTTGTGGCCACCGAGTATAGTGAAGTTGATACATTCTCCTATATTGCAGCTGAATACAAAATGACAAATCAATTGATGGCATAGGAGTCATCATTTCGACCGATTATTCACAAGGACTACTGGTCAGAGACCAATTTTCTGAACCTGATTCCAGACCATAACAAATTTTGAGTTGTGCATCATAATCGACCAAATTCCACTCACATTCAAAACGAGATGGATCAGTTGAGAAGAACAATGACAAATCATTGCAGTTTATGTTCTAAGACTGGACATGATAGGCGGAGGTGTCCATCCCGACCTCGCCATACACCCAAATGATCTTGTCGGTTCATTGTAATAAATGTTTATGCTACTTTAATTCCTTGTTATGTCAACGTTTATGTATTATAAATTTCATGCACTTGTTGCACACATTTCTTTGTAATAAATATTATATTTTATTTATAAATGTGATTAAATTTTAATTTAGTACTAACAAATTTACCCCAAGTGTTGCGGAAATTTTTTTCAGCTATGTTAATCTTTAGGCCCAAAGATATTTCAGTTCTACACCTGTAGACGGAGCACAGGTCCAAACTAGTTTGGGCAGCATAGGTAAATATTTAGGCTATTGCATTAATTTTTTTATTTTAGTTTTTTAAAATTTTAATGTTATTTATTGTGTCTTATTTAATGTTTTAGGATATTGGTTCTTTTGACTGTGCTGAATTTGATGTAGGTGAATGGAGAGAAAATCTCCCCCTTCGAGTTATAGAGTTGATAGAATCAGTCGGTTTGTGTGGCCCATTCAGATTGTAGCTGAAGTGGTTAGATAGGGCCCTCATAACCGCGTTGGTAGAGAGATGGCGTTCGGAGACGCACGCTTTCCATCTACCTGTCAGGGAGATGATCATCACATTACAGGACGTGGCCGTCTTGTTGGGGTTACTTGTGTATCAAAAGCCGGTTATCGCCTCTAATGACTCGCGATAGGTACATAGCTAGTAGGCACTTTGCCTCCAGCTTCTCGGAGTAGAATTGCCAGTGGGTAAGATTATGAATGGTGTTTAAAGCTCAAGTGGTTACAGAGAACCTTCACTCAAGTTCCTGACGAGGCTGACGAGGAGGTCATGCATTGCTATGGACGTGCGTATTGCTTGATTATGCTTGACCAGATGTTGCTGCCTAAAAAATCGCATAACAACGTTAAGCTAGCCTACCTCCCCTTGCTTGGTGGCTTGACACCTTCCGTCAAGTATAGTTAGGGTAGTGCGACACTAGTGGTCCTCTACTGTGAGCTATATAAGGCGACGAAGCCTAACACAAAAGACATAGCCGACTGCCTATTTTTGTTAGAGTGTTGGGCCTGGGAGTGGTTGTTGAGGCTTCAGCGTAAAGTTGTTCCTTTCCTCTAGTATGATATATCAATTGGATAGCTAGACTTTGGTGAGGGCTTGATGTTCCCAACTGCTCCGAGGGGTGCTTGGTAAGTAATTAGTATTTTCTTTTTAATTTCATTTATCATGTAATGGATATTTATTTATGGATATTAAACTTATGGTTTATATTCTTGGTGTACAGGTGGACCCTTGAGTTCAATTTGGAAAACTTGTCGATGCATGTTTTGGTAGTGTATCGCGATTAGTTAAATCGCTTGCAGAATAAAGAGGTTAGTTATTTATTTACATCGAAATTTTAATTTATTTATTTGTTTATTTATATTTTGTTTTACAAGTTATTTGGATGCCCTATATCCTGTCCACTTTGCCTTCATATACTAAAGATGGAGAAGATATATGGATGACCTCGCTTCCGATAATTTGCTACGAGATCGTCAAATACACGTATCCCTTGCGCGTGCTACGACAGTTTGGTTATCGCTAAGGGGTTCATGAGCCGGTGATTATGGACAAGAACTTACAAAAAATTACTCGGCGATCACACTTCAATGTGGACTGGACTGAGAAGCACCATGCACATATAGTTGCGTAGAATAGGCGACGAGCACCAGATGTGCGCAGTTTCAAGCAAGGGATAGGGGTTAACCACAAATACATGGACTGGTATTGCAGAATCACACGAAGGTTATTGGTCAACCCGGAGTATCGACCTGAGTTTGGGTAATTAGCAACATAAGGACGAGCGGTATTAGAGGCACGATCACAATGATTATACCATCTGTTTAGTTACATGAGTTTGATTATCTTCTTATTATTCTTGTATTAACTTAATGATTATATGTATTTCGTATGATTTGAAGGTATTACAACTGATGCGTATGAGTCA
Organism: Eucommia ulmoides; assembly: GCA_016647705.1. NCBI lineage: Eukaryota > Viridiplantae > Streptophyta > Magnoliopsida > Garryales > Eucommiaceae > Eucommia > Eucommia ulmoides. The sequence continues at coordinate 19,354,244 of CM028335.1, read as the reverse complement.
TCTTTCTCTACTGATGCATACTATGGACTCATACGAAGAGTTAGCTCATGCCGTCTATGATGCCACCGCGGGGTCGATATACCATCGGGTACCGCGCCATATGCTAGCTAACGTTCTTCTGTCTCCTCATGCTGCTCCTCAGCCTTTTCTTCAGCCATGGACTTCTGAAGCTTCCCGTCCAGATAGTGTGGATGATGTCGGACTTTCCACACCGTACAACATGGGTGCTTATGTCAGACCATCTAGCACGTACGACAGGGGTGATGGTGTTGGGACATTCGACGTGTATCAGATGTATGACCATTATTCTCATTACGCATCACAACTAGGTATACAACATTCATCGTCATTCGTCACTCCGCTGATGGACGAAATTGTCTAAACTTCAGGCGTGATTCCTCCGATGGCATTTATCCAACCGACAAGATTGGAAAGACAAGTGTCATCGGTGCCATGGTTGGGGGACGACATAGAAGGTCCGGGGATAATGCAACAGTCATTCATGGACTATGGACAAGTTACATAAGTTGATGAAGAGGCTGAGAAACCTCCTATTGCTTAACGCTGAGGGCTGAGGAACGTCCAATGTAGGGGTTGCGGTACATAGTTAGTTATATAGTTGATAGTTTAGCTATAAGAATATAAATACATTATTTTTGTAAATAATTTTTTTTTTAACGTTTGTAAATTTAGAAAGTTGTTAATCTACCGTATATATTACTTCGCAAATGGATAAAGCATTTAAATGGGAGATCGAGCAACAAATTCTTAGACAGCATACAGAGTGGCTCGTGGTTAAATATATATACATATTTATTCATCATGAATTTGGAAGATTATTTTCCGAAGCCATACATGATACAGACAAGGTATAACGAAGACAATACATAACAAACACACCACCTATCAATTAGAAACATTATATTGAAATTAAACGCGTTAATAAGTACAATTAATTATAAAAAAAAATATTACATAAATTAGAAACATGTTTAATGGTGTTTGTTACAAAACTCATAATAAAGACAATATATAAGAAATACAGTATATAATATCAGGAAAATAGGGACAAGAAAACACTTAAAATGACAATTGAACTGCAAAAAAATTATTTATTCTTCATTGGACATGTATCTCTCTGACAAATATTCATTGTTATTTATAACGTTATGATATTCGTTTGGGAAAAGTGCTCTGTTGCTTGCGGTAACCATTTCATTGGCTAGTTGTAATAGATAATATCTATTCCTGTGCAACAACATTCGATTATTATCTAGGAAAATTCGTGTAATAGCATCTTCTATCTCGGTTGTGTCATTAATTATACATCGTCTAGACCTCTGAAGACTTCTACGATCCGGAATTGGTGCATTAAGATTTATCAAACAAGATATAAGGTTGTTCGACTCATTCACCTTGTATTCCCATTCTTGGTGTAGACTGACGCGATATTCTATTGGGTTGGTGTCTTAATCAGCGTAGTAGTCATCATAATATGGTTGTAGAACCCAACATCTTTGGTGATACCACGGTCCAGGCCAACTCCAAACACCATATGAAGTTTCCTCACTTAAAAAACCAAATGAGCTTTCTTCACTTGAATTAATATGTGAATACATCACGAAAATTATGGGCTGAAAAGTTTCTTTACAAATATTATATTGCACATTACGAGTTTACAAAAAAAATAGTTTTTTTAAAACATAATTATTGAAAAATGATGTTTTAGAACTTATGTACATGAGGCTTAACTAAACCATAAACCCTAACCCAACACCACCTATCATTGAAAGAGAGAAAATCAGTCGTTTGGTAGAAGTAACGTTATTATAATTTAACGTAAAAATGATACATTAGACTTCAAAGGAAATACATAGTTAAACTGCAATTCACCAACGTGAAAACATTAAACATTACTCTCATCATCAGACATTTCAATATCTGACTAATGTTGAGGATTCTTTGCGTATCTCATGTAAGTACGCGATTCGACAAACAAACCTTGTTCGAGACACTCATGTGCTATCGTTTCAAGCTCATGTCAAAAAATTTAAATTTTCATTTGGTTATTTTCTTCGCGGTAGCAGCGATGCAACGCCATTTGAAGGTTATGCGACATGTCTATTGGCATTGTTCTAGCCAATTGACACACTATTGGAATATTATATTGCCTACAGCTGTCCACTATAACCTCTGACTGGTTGACACAATTATTGTATTCTTCCTGCATTCTTGCAGCCCACCGTGAAGAGTAACAAACTCTTGGATCTAAAAAGTATGAGAATTCGTCTTCCAAAAGCCAGTGACGTCTCATTGAACGATACAAATCTCTCACCGTATACATTTTTCAATCCTTTTCATTTAATTTGTTTTTAATTTAGTCAATAATTTAATTAACTTTAACTTTCAATGGAATATAAATTTTTTCAAACACATTAAAAAAATAAACTAATAAAGTAACTAACAATTTTTTTTTTTTAAAAAAAACAATCTATTATAATTTCTATTTCATTTTATATTTTTCTACATGTGTAATTTGTGAAACTTTAAGGGATCAAAGTGCACATTTTTAATTAAACAACTAGATTAACAAATTATACTCAAATTAAGTAACTAACTAACTAATAATATTTTTAAAAATAATATATTATAATTTATATTTCAATTTATAATTTCTAACACATGTATAATTTACTCAAACTCTAAAGGGTCAAAGTGCATAGTTTTCAATTAAACAATTAAATTAATAAATTAAACTAAATAATTAACAAAGAATTTAAACAACAAAACAAACAAATTAATTTAACCAACTAATTAGCAAATTAAATAAGTAAACTAACTAACAAACAGATTAACTAAATAATTAAACAAGTAAAAAATATAGTAATTAAACTAACAAATAAATTAAACAAAAATAACTAAATTAAACTTACTTTTATTCTAATATTTTCTCACATGCGTAATTAATCAAGCTTTCAGGGGTCAAAGTGCACATTTTTAATTAAATATTTTTTAATTGAGCAACTAAATTAAAATTTTAAACTAATTAACTAAATACTATTTTTTTAAATAATATATTATAATTTATATTTTTTCACACATGTATCATTTACTCAAATTTTGAGAGGTCAAAGTGCATAATTTTTAATTAAACAACTAAATTAACAAATTAAATTAACAAACTAACTTAAAAATTAAACTAACTAAACTAACAAATTAATTTATGCAACTAATTAATAAATTAAGTAAACTAACTAACAAATTAACTAAATAATTAAATAAGTACAAAATATATTAATCAAACTAACAAATAAATTAAATTTACCTTTTGTAATAGGAGAAAGACGTTGTGAAATTGTGAAATTTTGATAAATAGACACTAGCAACAAGAAATATGAAGGAGAATGGAGGCAAAGGTAAATTAAATATGAAGGAGGATGGAGGCAAAAGTGAGATTTATAGACATTTGGTCCTGATGTTATCAACACCGAGACCAAAAGCCTTAAAGGTAGCAGCAAAAGCAGCAGCTTGGTCACTGACCTAGCTGCTGGGTCAAACGGTACGATGGTACCGTTTGAGCAGCAAAAGGCACATCGTCGTTTCTGAAATTGCGATGTGCTGTTAATATTTTGAATGGTCCCGGTGTTATGAATATTCAATTTAAAAAAAAAAAATTATTTTGATCCCGGTATTGCGAATACTAGGATCTTAGTCCTGGTGTTCACACCGCCGGGATGCTTGTCTCCCTTATATAAGTTGAAAAAGTATCGTTGTCAGTAATTTTCTTTTAAAAATATATTTATCAGATAAAGATCTTTAAAAAATAGTGGAACAACAATTTTTCTTCCAAATAAATCAATGTAATATTTTGCTTATATTTTTTTAATCTTTTAATTAATATTAATTAGATTGAATTCATCGAATTAATGTTTATTAATCTTAATTTTGTATTTGATATTATAATTAATTTTAACTAAAATAGCCATGACAAATAACAAATAAATTGATAAAAAATAAAAATATTTTTTTAATAAATAGGATCAAAATTTTAAAAATTGAAGACTATATAAGAAGATTATTATTTTTAATAAGTATTTATAGAAAATCATAAAAATGAATGGAAATTCTTTTTTTTTTTTTTTCTCCTTTTTATGAATTTCCATTCCTTTTTATGATTTTTTATAAATAGAATAATATACGGAAATTAAGGACATTAAATTTACGAAAATTAAATTAAAAAATAATATAATATACGAAAATATAAATTTATGATAAATTATATCTATAAATTTAATATTTCTGTATTATTACTAAATTTAACGTCCATATAATGTTTAATGTCTATAATTTTTGTATATTGTATTTTTTCTTTTATATTATTTTTTAATTTAATTTTTGTAAATTTAGTGTCCTTAATTTTAGTATATTATTCTATTTATAGAAAATCATAAAAAGAAATGGAAATTCATAAAAAGAAAAAAAAATGGAATTTCCCTTACTTTTTATGATTTTCTATAAATACTTGATCTAAAATTATAATATTCTTCTATAGTCTTCAATTTTTAAAATTTTGATCCTATTTATAAAAAAATATTCTTAATTTTTATCAATTTATTTGTTATTTGTCATCGCTATTTTAGCTAAAATTAATTATAATATTAAATACAAAATTTATTAGTAAATATTAATTCGATGAATTCAATCAAATTAATATTAATTAAAAGATTAAAAAAATATAGGCCAAATATTGCAACTGATTTATTTGGAAGAAAAATTGTTGTTACTCTATTTTTCGCTCTCTCTCTCTCTCTCTCTCTCTCTCTCTCTCTCTATATATATATATATATATATATATATATATATATATTATAGTAAAATTATGTGCGTGATTTGTCTTTTATTTTGTGTGTGAATGAAGAAATTTTGGTGGTTAAATAAGAAATAAGGAAGCAGGGGTGGGTGTTTGTTTGAAATGAGATGAAACAAAGTGATCTACTGATAACACGCCATCATCCACTTCACTTTTGTATCTCGCTGCATGCAACCCACCTAGAGAGAGACAGAGTCCAACTATAAAACACATTAGACTGAGGGTGTGGAGATCACTTCAATATCCGAGGTTGACAACCCTGAGTCTTGAAAATTTGTGTCAAAACCCAGGGTTGGCAACCCCAGGTTCTGAATAAATTGGTTGTTGAACCCAGGGTTGACAATCTCGGGTCCTACTTTGAAAAAAAAAAAATATTTTTTCTGACTGTATACCCGGGCTTGTCAACCCTGGGTATAAGGATTTTTTTTATACCCGGGGTTATACTCGGGGTAACCAACCCCGAGTTGTAATGGTTTAGTAAATAACTTGAAATAACTCAGTTTCAATAAAGAAACAGTTTAAAATTTATAATTATTATGTAAACAACTCGCCAAATGTATACTTTTATCTTTCCCTTTATTCTTTGTTTCAATTGAACCCTTGTTATGTATATATACTGACGTATAACCGTGCCTTTATTTTTAAAAAAATAACCTTAATTTGAAACAATCCGAAGGTTAATTTTATTTTTGTTTTTTAAATATTGTGCCTTCAAGTAAGGGTTATTGCTAGTAAAAAAAATAAAGAAAGAAATAATAGAAAATCCTAATTCATGCACATATACTGTAGAAATAAAAATAAAATTTAAAAAAAATATAGTCTAATTGAAAAACAATATATGAGAAGTACATGAATTTTTTTTTACCGATTTATTTTCTTGTCAATGTCAATACAAATATCAAAAAGGGAGTTATGATCCTTACTGGTCACTTTTTAAAATATTAACCACAAAGAAAGAGACAAATTTAGAAAGAAAAATTTGTCAACTAAATAAAGTAAAGCGTAAAATTAAAGTAATCAGAATTCAAAGAATCTTTAGTATCATAAAAGAGTGGTAGTAAAAAGACTTGATATCCTGTTATACTCCTTCAAGCCTAATGCACAGAAAAGAAAATTAGTAGTTTGAGCATTTAAAGATATTAACTTAATGTCAGCCTCATTGTACTCAGATTTGGACTTAACCCACGTGAATCTACGGTCATCCTAGAGGTATAGGGACTATTCAAAATCACACACCAAACCTCACAGTTTGTCGATTGCAGAAAGGCAATCATTTTGGCCTTCTAGAACACACAGTTGTCTCCAGTGAAAAACGGTGTTATATGCATTGATTGGCCTAATGGTAAGGTAAATCCAGAGTTATTTACCATAGATCGGTACACTATGATTTTTAATCCTATAAGAAACTAAGCTCTTGTACCAACTATTTGTCCAACCATACCAAAGACGGGGGTGAATTGGATATTGTAAATAACTTTATCAATTTTTTTTTTGTTTTTCAAATCATACTTATCAAGTATACAATAATATACAAGTGTTAAATATGTATAATGGAATGTATAAAATTAAATTAAATTTAAGCATACACAACAGTAGAGATGGAGACAATGTAGACACAATGATTTATAGTAGTTCGGTAAGGTCCCTCCTTATCTACGTCTACACCCCCAATGTCCTTTGGAGATTTCTAATCGACTATGTTCGTATCTTCTTCCCTAGTGAAGAACAAACCATTGCACACTCTCACAATATAAGTTCATTTATATCTTGATACAATCTCTCACTAGACTAGTTTGTTTATGCCTAGCTATGATCCCCCACAAGGCAAGCTACGTTTATGCCTTGCTACACTTTATCACAAGGTAAGCTCGTTTATGCATTGCTACAATCTCTTACTATATCTGCTCGTTTATGCCTAACTACAATCTCTTATTTAGGTCAACACATTGGTCTAAGTTACAGTTCACACCCTCACAATATGAATTTAATCTTTTGTTAGTTTTATGAATCTAACTCTTGGAGCTTCTATCAATTAGCTACAATTAAATACACCCTATATTGACTCTTCTAGATACTTATAGAAGTGTGTCTGCAAATTATATGTGAAGTAAAAGCATGTACATAAATAATCATGTATGATAGATAAATGTTCAATGTAGATCACGTCATACAAAAAAGTTAATTAACTCAATTAAGCTCAAGTATTTTTTTTCAATACAACCTAATACAAATTTTAAGATAGTAATATTCTCTTAGAAAGTTTGGTAAAATTGTCCAATTAGCTTTTCTCTAATTGGATTGCAATGTAGGGGATTTAAGATCTAGATGAGTAAGTTATTCTCGCTGGTGGTGCAAGTTCTTCCCATAACCAATATTACTAAAACCAATGAATTCATGATGTATGTAGAAAATATTTTTTTGATATCTCTTAGAAAGTTCTTATAATTTAATTATAAGTAATTTATCTCTTATAAAGCACAATGTGAAAATCCAATTCGTTTATCATGATTTCAAGATATATAATCTAGAGTAGAGATATTACAAGTAATGCAAGTATAGATATATGAAAGTAATTCACACAAGAGTAATTAATCATAAATAATATTTAACTAAGTTTGGAACGAACTCATTGGTGTGATCCTAGATGTATGCGATGTAAATGTACCAAACTGTAAGTAATTCTTAGCTTGATTCCTCCAAGAATTCACCAATTGAAATCCAAAAGTCTCTTAAAATAGCTCGGTATGGTGAATCTCTCAATTTCTTACTCTTTTAGGTAGTATATGAACACTATTTCACTCAATAAATGTACAATGTCTGATGGTTTGTGGATTTTTTTGGATTATTCACTTGTGTTTCATTGTTTTAATAGAGGTGTTCGAGATACCATTGTATAGGTTTTAAATCTGAGCAATTTGGAATGATTTCATTGTGTTTTAATGATATGTCTTTTAGGAACAATTAATCAGATGATATATATTATTCTTACAACATTTCAATTCATCTAGTTTGAGCAAGTTACCATTGGGAGACAAGTACCAAGGAAAAGGACTATATTTTAGGGATTCAAAAATGGAAACTTTATATTCAACAATTTGCACATTAATATTGTCTCTTAATTTGAAACAATTGATCCAATTCAAAGATAAAATGTTTAACTGGAGTTCTAAATTTATTTGAATCAATATGGTGCTCAATTCAAGCTCAAATTTATGTTTTGCTCAGTGTATCGAAACAATCTCGACAATTGATTGACCAGTTTTGACAATCAGTTGACTAATATTCTTAGTTGGCCATTCTGGACAACCTAATGGTATAATCGGTGAACTGACTTTGTTGGTCAATTAGCCGGTTGTTCAGAACTTATTTAGTTTAAATCATACTACTGTAATCGGTTAACCGATTTTTCATATCAATCGACTGATTTAGGTTGGTTTCTATTTCTTTAAGGCTATTGGCTAGATTAGTTGACTGGTTTTGGATATCGGTTGATCGTTTTTTTATAGAATTTCAATCTTTATCCTATTTTCAACTATTTTAAATTTAATTTTTTCCTTCATTGTCCTATACTAAATTGTAATCATTTATAAGTAATCAAACACATATTTATCACAGTAAATGTATGCCATGTAATAGTGCCAGTGTGATTTGTATTTTTACTAATAAAGTCAATGTGTATTGCATAGTAGGGAAGGAATTACCTTATCTTTCGATATACAATTGTTAAGCCCTCCCAAGCCTCTTGAATCTTCAACTTGGCTTGTATCTTCCATTTTGATCGTCGGATCTTTAGAGTCTTTAATCTTTTCAATTATCTGATCTTTGATCATTTCTTCTTCATTCTTTGACACATCATTCTTTATTCTTTATCATTCTCGCTGGTGTTTCCACTATAACATTTCCTATTCTAACACACTTAACAACCATATCAAATAAAACCATAAATATCTTGCCAAAAAATCCAATCTCAAGGGTTCTCACCCTTGGGGTCAACAAAGTACTCATTAGTTACAAGAATAGCATCCATCCAAATTCTAATAGCTATAATAGAAATGCATAATCTCGAAATACCTCAAACGGATATTAAGACAACTTTTTAAATGGTGAACTAGATGAAGAAAGTTTATAAATAAAACAAGGTTTTATTTCACCAGGAAAATAAAACAAAAAATGTAGCCTTGTTAAGTCTTTGTATAGATTAAAACAAAAAACAATCGTTTCTTAAATGAGTCACGTACCGCTTTAATGGGCGAACAACCCAACCCTTCAAACTGCGAAATTCTTAGAGAAAAAACAATTTTCATGGAAGAAATGGAATCAATGATTTAACAAAATTATGATATCAAATGGATTCAAAATCAATGAATGTCACATGTGTCTACATTAAACATAATAAATCTGGATATGTCATCGTATGCTTTATGTGGATGACACACTCATTATTGGTAGTAATAATTATTATTTATGACTTTATGTAAATGACATGCTAATTATTGGAAGTAATAATTACATTATTTAGCCTTCCAAAATGATGTTAACTAATAAGTTTGATATATGACAAACATAGGTATTGCTAACATAATTCCAGTAATTAAAATCTCTATAACTAGTGTTATCACAATCTCATTATATTGAGAAGATGCTTGATAAATTTAACAATTATGATACTAGTTTCGCTAAAACACATATTGACGTGAACAATCATTTTACTAATAATATTGGTGAAAGTATAATTGAATGGAGAATGCTCAAACAATAGGCAGTTTAATGTACTTAATAAATTATACTAGACTTGATATTACATACACCTTGAGCAGGCAAAATAGATATATGATCAATTTATGGAATATTTATTGGAATGCGATAGTTAGAGTTCTCATATACTTAAAGTATATCATAAACTATGGATTTTACTACAAAATATATCAGGTTGCACTTGAAGGTTACAATGATGCTAGCTGGATACCAGGTTGTAAAGATACCAAATCCACAAGTGGATACATCTTTACACTTGAAAAGTGGAGTTGTCTTTTTTGAAATCCTACAAATAGTCGTGTATTGCAAGACCATATAAGTTTAATAATTTAAATAAAGCAAGTGAAGAAGTAGAAGGACTTTGTTAATTTTAAGAAGATATTCCAATATAGATGAAACTTGTGCTAGCTATCAGTATACACTACGATAGTAATCTACAATTGGTAGGGCGCAGAGTAGTATACATAATGGTAAATCTCAACACATACAACATAGACATAACACCAATCGATGATTACTCTCAAATGAAGTTATCAGTATTAACTATGTATCCATTTGGTTGTGTCTCCTGAATTTCTATATATAGAGGACTTCATTCTCATTTCATTTTACTTGAACAAAACACTACATGAATTACAAAATTCACTTCATACACTTGTGAAGCATATAACAAACACATAAATATTGAGAATGTGTTGGTGAGAGTTTAATCATAAGTTTAGTTTGTCTAAATTTTTAGTTTTGAATGCTTATACCAAAAAATTAAGATTGTTGTACCCTAGAATGTAGGTCGGCATCCAACCATTAACACCAGTTTGGGAACGTGAATATGATTTAAGGACATAAATTTCAACTCTAATCTTAATCTACTTCAACCTTGTTCTCCGATTCAATAACCCTTAAATCTGTATAGACTAAATTTGCATAGTATTATGCTTAGTTAACATTCACAAACTCTACATATCTACAATTTGTATAATATTATGCTTAGTGTTGCTTAGCTAACATTCACATGTTTTCCTAACTCTGCATTTCTTGAATCTTTTTAATATTTTTATTAGTTAATATTCACATGGTTTCTTGAATTTGTATTTACTAACTATGCCTGCCTTATTGTAATTTTTTTTAATTAAATATAGGCTAACATTAATTGAATTAATTATTTTATAAAAATGGGTTAATGGATAGTCTATTATATAAGCAGTCCAATTAAATAATAATCACATTTTGATTTGGGTTGTGACATCTTTTGTGTAGAAGCCCAAGAGAGTGGTAAGTGTAGATTTTGGATTTTATTAAAGCCTGTTATGGGAGGGCTCAATGAGAATCCAGTATTATAAATATTAGGTCCCTTTTCTAGTTTAGATTTAAGGGTTTCTTCCCATTGAGAGTCACCACAATAGTAAATCTGGATTATAAAGAGGAAGACCTAGTGTGTAATCAGCTGCGACGATCAATCATCTGTAATGGATAAAACAGATACGCTTTCGGTAACCGTTCTTGAAATTGTTGTGTTCTTTTAATCATGTATGGTTAAGATATTTAATTAATTTCCATATTATTGTAATTATGAGATTTAATCAACATGTGATATCAGAGTAAACATACATGATTTAGGATCTACAATTGGAAATTGAAAACAAATTTTTCCCTGTTCCTTTCTGAGTTCGCAATCCCCCTCTCTCTTTCTCTCCACTTTCTCTCTCTAAATTTCTCCATCTCATACGTATATGTGTACATTATACGTGAATTGAAACCCTAGAATCGTTCGATTTTGATCGGAGAACTACTTGGATTCGACAATGAATATTAGTGCCATCGAACTTGACGGTCACGAGGCTTCTCAAACTTGGCAATTGGACAGTCGGAGTTGCCGATTCTGCTTACTCTCTTGAACAAGACACCTCCAAGAAAGAATCGCTGCTCCTCGAAGCAATCTTTGCTGGTCGGCTTCGTATTTCCGCGTAGATGTTCGTGACAAATCACAAATCATCATAGGTGCATTACTATGAATAATCGTACATGCTTATCAATTCCTTTTTGCTCTATTTGCAGAACTATATGAATTTACTGTGAAGGTTCTGCTTTGCTAAAAAAATGGCACAAGAAATTCAATATAATTTAGACCTAATCACTTTTTTATTTTTTAGTTTGATTGCATTGGTCAAAGGGAGAAAATGATACTGTTTAGGAATTCAAATTCTCCAATATGGACACTAGGTCTCTTTAGGAATGACGAGATTTTGAGGAAGACGACCCTTTACTTTGCTCACGTGCTTTATGATTCAGTGATGGTAACTTCTCATTGTGATGAAGCATGGATTGAATCTCCTCCAGCTGGAGAGGACGTTGGAGCCGGCGGTGATGTTTACGAACGGCGACAGTGTTGACAATCGTTTGGGGTTGGCGGCGTATGGCATAAGAGATTGAAATTAGGGTTAGGGTTTTGAAATGGGGCTTGATTCAGTTTAGGTCTCTCCCTAAGAATTTGCTCTTAAAATTATGAAGGTCTTGACACTTTATACCCCGAATATTTGACTAGAATCTTACTTTGATCCTAATAATTTCGATTTAAATGTATAACACCCTAAAGTTTGGCTAGAATTAATTTTGGGCCAAATCGGCCTAAAACATGTTTAATGGGCCATATAAATATTCTCATGGGTCTATTGGGCCGTTGTTTATTTATTAAGAAACCTATTGGAATTATTTCTTATTGGGCCTAAAATTATCGACTAAACTAGCATGTTGGAACTTAATTTTTAGCGCGTGGGGCATGTGCGGTTTCATCTGGCATCCATTTTGGGTCCCGTTTTTTTTATGCACTCGTTTTTCTGTCCTCCATTTTTCTTGATAATTTATTTGATATTTTGAAGATGAAAAATAATTTTTAGTTAATTATTACTTGTTTATGTGATTTAATTAGACTAAAATTATTTTTTGGTATATTTTTTCAGTTAAAAATTTACCAGAAATTATATTAATTTATTTTGGCCCCGTAGAATACACAAGAGAATGGGTGAATTGGGTAATTAAAAAATAATCAGAATATAACTTGAATAAATCAAATAATTAATGTTATTCTTAAATTAATTATTATCTTTATATCACAGCAGAATAAATCAATTAACTAGGTGCACACCCAAACAACAAAAATAAACAAATTAATAATGCATCATACCAAGATATATCCTGATTCACCAAGTTACTCTTGACTAGTCCAGTCATCCGAACCCCACGAATATTCGCACCCACTAATTCTCAAGATCCCTTTAAAAGTAGGAACCAAACTCACACACCAATTCTTTTACAGGCTCAAAATCAACCTTTACAATTTATTTTTTCAAGGCTCAGAAATAACATCTACTTTTTACAGGCTCAAGAATAACCTATCTTTTTACAGACTAAAGATTAACCTAATTCTTTTTATCACTACGGCTCAAGAATCAAAACCTCTCAAAACACTCCAAGTATCCTTTTTACAGGTAAGGATGGAACCTTTACAATTCACTCACATTAATTCTATTCAAGAAGAATTAATACCTCAACCTCTTTACAGGAAGAGATTAAAACTCGGTTACCCCTGATTAAATATCCCCCAATGATATTTAATCCATCACAACTCACCAATACACAAATTGATAAGAAGTAAATCTCACTCAGGAGCTTCTACCGCCCCAGATAAATAAAAACACAATTAATATCCCAACTAGTGATAGAAATATGTGAGATACAAAAATCTTATTTTAACAAGATATGGGTAGCAAATTGGAGCATGTAATCAGATTTAAGAAATTGTTTGTAAAAATATTTTCTTCAAAAATCAGAAACAATTTCTAAGATCAATTTCCAAATAATAAACAAATAATGCAATAAAAGAATATATTGAAAAGATCTCACTCGGATAAAACCGAAGAATAATAGATTGAAACGTTGAACAGCTCAAATTGGTGACGCTTACACAATCAATGCTTTAACTCAAAAACACCTCAATAATTTATATCACAATATGATCCCCCAAAATAAATATTAGAATGATGACTCTTATAAAAACTTATGAATTGAATAGTTCTTGACATGATGTTATTTCATTATGAAATCCGTAGGTCTTTTTATAGGTATGTGAAACAAGCCCTATAACGGCTAGTTTTCACAAGATATGTCTTCTAAAATCACTTAAAAACCCCATATATTGATACATTTCATTTAAGGTATATTTCACTTAATAATAGCTTTCAAATATTCAACTTAGTCCCTTAAAAGATTTGATCTTAATCAATATAAATATAGAAAGAATTATATATAAGTGTATGGACTAAATCGTAAGATCAAAACAAATCCTTTAAATCTCTCCCATATTTTTGGCCCAAAATATTCTCTACCAAAATAGCAATATTTTAAACTTAAAATTCGCAGCTTTAAATATATGAAAATCAAAGATATCTTATAATAATTACTTTTCAAATATTGTGTCATTAAATGACACCCCAATACCTCATACATTATATATAATTAAAATATATATTTTTCATTTAAAAATATTCTTGGAAAATCTCATTTTGGTTCTTAAACATTTTAAAATCAAAATTCATCACAATAGAAAGTATTAAAGCACTTTAATTAAAAGAACATTTAATTAAATAGATCAAATTAATAGAGATAATAAAATATATAGACCATATCTCAATTAAGTACAAATCCCTAAGATATCTCACATATCTTAACCATAAACGGCTATTGTTAGAAATAAATTCGGAATCCCCAAGATCCTGAAACAGAGCCACCAGTCAACTGGTCGGTCGACTATTCGATTCAGGATGTAGCCTGCTGTATTTATTGGTCGACCGCTCGGTCAACTCGCAGATTTAGAGAGTTAGTCATACTTCCACCAGTTGACCGCTTGATTAACTCGCAAATTCAGAGAGTTTGCCAAGCTTCCACCGGTCAACCGCTCGGTCGACTCTCAGATTCAGAGAGTTTGGCCACCGTATGCTGGTCGACTCCTCGGTCAATTTTTCCCTTCTGAATCTTTTCTCTGATCTCATTTTATAGTCTTTCTCTTTTACATTTTTACCCCTTTAACTAATTTCCTTTCTCAATTAGCTCTACTAACTTTCTCAAATTCTATTTTAATCATTTATAATCAAATACATATAGGAGCAAATAAATTCATCTTAATTAGCTCCACTAACTTTCTCAAATTCTATTTTAACTGTTTATAAATAATTCTTTTCAAACACACATAGGAGCAAATAAATTCATCTTATCAAAACACACATAAATAATAAAAACATTTTGTGCCGTGTGTGCTTCCTAAATGGGATATTAAGAGTTAAAATTTACCTGGATTATTTTCCCTAATTTCTTCAAACTCTTAAATCTTCAATATCTTCAATTTCATCATTTAGCATCCATTTAACTTGTCTTCAATATCTTCAACTTCATCATTTAGCATTCATTTAACTTGTCATCTCCATCACTGGAACTTAGATCACTGAAACACCTAATTAAAATATTAGTTCCACCAAAATATCAACATTTAATTGTTCATCAAAATCTTAGGATCAATAATTTATATGAAATAGGATTGTAGTACTCATTCTCTCTCTAGATTAAATTTTTTTATTGTGTACTCTCCTTCTTAGTTTTAGTCACACAAAATATTTTAATAATTAGTTTAAAAGTGTAGTAAAAATTGTTGTTCAAATTCTTACAATTATAATTGATCGTTGATCATTGAAAGTACATTTTATGACATACTTTATCTTATTTTGATCATATGCATATATGTCGCTAAAATGCACTATTATTGTTGGATAATATTGTTTAATTTTTCCGATTTGGGACATTTTCATGTAAATTGTTGAGGTTATTTCAACAAAGTGATTTAACCAACAAAATTTCAAGATTTTGACTTCCTATTTTGTTGATAGAGAAAATTTTAGATAAATTTGTACATTCACATGCCCAAAGGGGGTTATTGTGCAAATTAATTAAGGGAAAAGTACATTTTAAACCCTCTAAGTATTGACAAATTTTTAAATGGTCCCTCTTCATTTGAGCGTTTCATTTTAAACCCTCTATGTATCAGAACGTTTTTATTTGACCCTTCGGTAAAAACAATCATCCAAACTAACAGAATTTTTAAGGCAAAATCGTTATTTTACATTTTTTTTATTTTTTAATATTTGTTTTTCTTTTCTTTGACCCCCCTTTCTCTCTCCCGCTCAACACACACTTTCTTTCTTCCTCTCTCTCCCTCTCTCTCCTTGCTGGCTGAAACCACCCTCGTAACAGGGGTGAACTACCCCTTATTATGGGGGTGGCAATAGGGGGTGTTTTACCCCTGTTACGGGGGTGGTTCTACCCCCATTTAGAGGATGGCACCCCCTGTTATGGGGGTTGTTCTACCCCCAAAACAAGGGATGGCTCCACTCCCTTCAACAGGGGGTGTAACACCCCCTGTTCTGGCTGACGGAGAGAGGGAGAGAGGGAGGAAGAAAGGGAGAAGATGAGAGAAGAAAAAAGAGAGAGAAGAAATGAGGGAGGGAGGAAAAAATAATGAATGAGGAAGAAAGAGAGAGTTGAGGGGGAGATCAGAAAAAGAAAAAGAAAAAATAATTAAAAAATTAAAAATATGTAAAAAGACATATTTTCCCCTCTGTTCTGTTATGTTTGACAAATTAAGGAAGGATCGAATAAAAATAGGATGATACCTAGAGGGTTTAAAATGAAACCCTCAAACAGAGAGAGAACATTTAAAAATGTGTCAATACTTAGAGGGTTTAGAATGTATTTTTTTCTTAATTTAATTGTTAGAAAATATTGTTTAACTTTTCAAATTTGGAATGTTTGCATGTGAATTGTTGAGATTATTTCACCAAAGTGATTTAACCAACAAAATTTATAAGATTTTGAGTTCCTATTATATTGATGGAATTTTTTTTATATTAATTTATACATTTATCTGCCCAAAGGGAGTTATTGTGCAAATTAATTTAATTGTTGAGTAATATTATTTAATTTTTTTAATTTGGAATATTTGCTTGTAAATTATTGAGATTATTTCACCAAATTGATTTAACCAACAAATTTTGAAAGTTTTTGACTTCCTATTCTATTTATGGCAAAAAATTTAGATTAATTTCTACAGTCACCTATCCAAAAGGGGTTATTGTGCAAATTAATTTAATTGCATGAGGATGTTATATGAGATAAATAATTTGGTAAATTTGTTTGCTCAAAGGAAATGAATTTTGAAGGATTATTTGTTTCATTATCTTTTGAAGAAAATATGTGGATTTGAAGGTCAATTTGCCTAAAGGGGATGAATTTTTAAATTTATAAATGTTTCTTATTTTATTGATTTTCATACTTAGAGAATAGTTGTTTATTGTAAACTCTACCCAAAGGGGATTTTATGATAACGCAATTGATTCTTATATTGTGTTGCTGATATTTATTTGAGCATTTAGCCTATTTTCCATAATTGATCTAGTTGCATTTTTTTTTTCTTTTTGAGAAGACATTTTTTTTTTCTTTTTGAGAAAACAGTTTCTTTTACTGTGAACAACAATAACGCCACAATTGAAATTCTAAATAGGTCGAACTATAAGAGATGAAATATCAAACATAGAGTTCGTTTTAGGAATAATGGACTTGGACATGACTCTGCGTGAAGATGAACCTTCTCGCCCTACTGATGAGAGCACTGAAGTTGAGAGAGCTCATTATGTGAGATGGGAAAGATAGAACTGTTTGAGTCTCATTTTAATAAAGAGGTCCATTGCTGAGCATCTCTTTGGAGGAATACTTGAAAGCAATAATGCTAAGAAATTTCTCGTTGCTGTGAGAAACGTATACCAGACATCTAACAATACTGAAACTGGGTATTTTATGGATGGATTGATGAATATGAGGTACGATGATATAAAAGGTGTTCGCGAATTCATCCTGAGAATGATGCATCTTCAAACTAGATTGAAAGCACAAGACATTCATATTCCCGATAAGTTCATTGTTTATCAAGCTCTCAACATTCTATTATCTTCTTTTAGTCAACTCAACACTGCCTACAACACCCAGAATCAGACTTCGAGTGTAAACAATCTGATCACTAAGTGTGTGACTGAGAAAGAAAAATTAAAAAGAGAAAAGAATGAATTTGCTCATTTTGTTACTTTTGGAAAGCCGAATAATCAGAAGAAATATGAAAAGACTAGAAAACCCAACTTCCATGGTCACAAGAAAAGTAAGAATTTCAAGAAAAGTAGGAGTGAGAAATAGAGAAATGGAGATACCAAGAACACAGTTTATGTTCTATCACTGCAATAACGAGGGTCATAAGAGGGTTAGTTACTTTAAGTTTAAGAATTGGTTAGAGAAGAAAAAGAAGAAGAAGGAACATGGAGATAAAAAACCTGTGAAAACCAAGTGAGAAAAAGTCAAAAGTTTAAAGTTGGCAGTGACATTGGGATTGGTGTTAAGCATATTGGGACTGCTGTTTTAGAATTAGATTATGGTCTTCAACTTGTTTTGAATAATGTTTTCTATGTACTTTCATTTAAAAGGAATTTGATTTCCATTTCAGTACTTGACAAAACTGGATATTGTTTCACTTTTGCAAATAAAAGAGTTGAGATGATTTATGACTATAAAGTGATTAACAATTGTGTGTTTATCTTATGGGCTGTATAGATTGTTTTTATTATCTGTTTGTTTTTACAATGTTGAAAACACTGCTACTAAAAGATCTTTGATTAAGGAAAGATATTCGTTATTGTAGCATATTCATTTGGGTACATTTCTAAGAAATTAGTAGAACGCTTAATTGGTTCTGGGATTCTCCATCCTCTTGATTCTGATAACTTGGGAGTTTGTGTTGATTGTGTGAGAGGAAAAGTGGCTTCACAGAGACTTTTTCACCAATTTTCACCAAAGATTCCTTTAGGCTAATTAGGGCGTTGGTAGCTCATTTTACCTTAGAGCTTCACCAAATGGATGTTAAGACAGTTTTTCTCAATAGAGATTTGAGTGAGGAGGTCTATATGTCCCAGCCTGAATGATTTAAGGAAAATGGAAAAGAGAACATAGTATGCAGATTAAAAATGTCCATCTATGGTCTCAAGCAAGCTTATCGTAAGTGGTACTTGAAATTTAACAAGATTGTGACGTCTTTTGGTGTTTGTAGAAAATAAGTTTAACTAGTGTGTCTATATGAAATCAGTGGGAGAAAGTTCATTTTCATGGTTCTCTACGTCGATGACATCCTGCTTGCTAGTAACGATATGAATCTCCTGAATGATACCAGACCTCTTTTGTTTGTTAATTTTGATATTTAGGATCTCGGAAAAGCATCTTTTGTCCTGGGTATTGAGATTCATCGTGATATATCTCGAAACCTCCTTGGGTTATCTCAGAGAGCTTATATCGATCGTGTGTTTAAAAGGTTTAATATGCAGACGTGCAAAGCTGGTGATGTACCTGTTGTGAAGGGAGATAAACTTAGCAATAAACAATGTTCGAAGAATGATTTGGAAAAGAATGCCATGAAATTTGTTCCTTATACCAGTGCAATTGGTAGCCTAATGTATGCACCAGTATGTACGAGACCTGATATTGCCTTCACTGTTAATGTTCTTGGTAAATATTTGTTAAACCCTGTGCATGATCATTAGATTGCTGTAAAAAAAGTCATGAGATATCTACAAAGAACGAAGAACTTTATGCTTGTGTATAGGAAGGTTGATAATCTTAAAGTAGTTGGATACTCAGATTCTAATTTTGGCAGTTGTTTAGAAGATCACAAATCTACTTCAAGATATTTTTTTGTGCTAGCTGATGGAGCCATTTTATGGAAAAGTGTTAAGTAGAGCCTAATTACATCTTCGACTATGTGTCCTGAGTTTGTAGTTTGTTATGGTGCATTCTCTCAAGCTGTTTGGCTAAGAAATTTGATCTCGAAACTACAAGTTGTTGATTCCATATCTCGACCCATTGTGATTTATTGTGACAATAATGCAGTTGTGTTCTACTCCATGAACAATAAGATCAGTACGGGTTCCAAGTATATATAAATCAAGTACCTTACAATCAAGGACTTAGTGAAGAAAAGAGATATCGTGATTGAGCATATAAGAACTGAGTCTATGCTAGTTGATCCTCTAACCAAAGGTTTAAGGCCCATAACATTCAAGGAACATGTTGTGAATATGGATGTCATTGAGTTTTTTTATTCTTTGGTTTAGTGGAAGCCTTTGTAATTTCTCTTATTTCGATGATTATGTCGTGTAAACATTTATCGCAATTGTGATGCGATTTGCAAAATTGAAATATTTTTTATGATCATCATTATTGCGTATTATATTATTACATATCGTGTTATTTGAATTGAATATATAATATGACATCTTAAGGTATTGCGAGCCTTAAGAATTACAGTAATATATTTTATTGCGCGCTATATTATTTGAATTGAATATACAATATGGTATCTTAAGATATTGGACCTTAAGAATTACAATTGTATACTTTTAGTTGTCATAAAACACTATTTTGAGATATCGTGGTAAACTGTTAGTGAGATATGATTTGTTAAAGTCAAACAATTTCATTTTGTTGAGAAATTGCAATGAGGATTGATAAGAAACAATGCATATAGATAAATGATCACATGGTGGCATTGGTTTCTCAATAAATTACTGGATTTACGATCCATGTCGATATGATTATAAGTATTCGTGAGTATAAAGGGTCTTATATTTGTTGAGATTAACATATATACCATCATAGTCCAATATTAAGATCATGTTGGACCAGATAAGTTTATCAAGATGCGACTTATAGATTATCATTTTTTTAAAAGTTGTAGCCACACAATTTTTTTTCATGTTATTAACCCTAGAATTTTATTCTTAAAATTAAATTTATAAGTACTTAAAAATCAAGTAATGTAGCCCAAGTGGGAGAATGTTGAATTTTTTTTATTAAATATGGGTTAACATTAATTAAATTAATTATTTTATAAAAACAGGTTAATAGATAGTCTATTATATAAGCAATCTAATTAAATAGTGATCACATTTTGATTTGGGTTTTACATGTTTTGTGTAGAAACCCAATTGAGTGGCAAGTATAGGTTTTGGGTCTCATTGAAGCCCGTTATGGGAGGGCCCAATGAAAAACAAGTATTATAAATAGTAGGCAACTATTTTAGTCTAGATTTAAGGGTTTCTTTCCATTGAGAGCCACTACAACAGTAAATCTAGATCATAGAGATGAAGACTTAATGTGTAATCCACTGCGACAATCAATCGTCGTAATGGCTGAAATAGGTACACTTTCGATAACCGTTTTTGAAATTGTTGTGTCATTTTAATGATATATGGTTAAGATCTTTAATTAATTTCTGTATTATCGTGATTATGATAATTAATCAACATGTGGTACATGATTAAAATGACACAATAATTTCAAGAACGGTTACCAAAAGCGTACCTATTTCAGCCATTACAGATGAATCACGTCGCAGCAGATTACACACTAGGTCTTTCTCTCTATGATCTAGATTTATTGTTGTGGCGGCTCTCAAAAAGAAGAAACCCTCAAATCTAAACTAGAAAAGAGACCTAGTATTTATAATACTGATTTCTCATTGGGCCCTCCCATAATAGGCTTCAATGAGACCCAAAATGTAATACCTCGAAAAATTATATTTTTGAAAATATCATTTTATATAAATTTAATATTTTTAGAATTATTTTATAAATTTATGGTATAAATAATATTTGATAATTTTTGGGGTTAAATGTTAATTTTAAATTGACTTTTAATTAATTTAGGACCATTGTGTTATTTAAATTATACTTTTAAAAGTTTTGAGGTATAATTAATATTTTTTTATTTTAAGAGAAATATTTATATAAATAAATAAATGGTTGAGAATGATTTCCTTCTTAAAGATGGAAATCAAACTCCACCATATATATATATATATATATAGACAAATACGGATTAACATTAAAACGGAAGTGTACCTTTCGGATTCGGAAGATTCGTTTACAACCCGTTTCTCGTTTCTTCTCTCGTCGGTAAGAAAAATACTACTAGAGTATTTTTCGATAATATCCATATACTTACTAACCAAAGACACTCAAATTATCTGTAATCTGATGGGATAGAGACCTTGATGTATCAATGCATATTTATAGAGAAAATCCCAAAAGATGTGTCTGTTCTAATGGGTACATACCAAAAGGGTATGTCCATTCCAATGGGTGTCTATGGAAAAAACGTGATCCTTAAGATCAATAGGTGCACCAATTCACATGGTGATTCTCCATGAATCATAGGGGCCATATGGACATTCCACGTGTCGACCCGACCTGCTCCATAATCCAACAATATAAATGCATGTAAGGTGACACGTATATATATAATAATAATAACAACAACAACAATAATAATAATAATAATAATGTTAAAGGCCTTTGCAATCTATATATATATAATGCAGGTTTTAAGATTTTTTTTTAGTGAGAATCAAAAAGAAAAACAAAATTGTTGGCATAGTGAACTACCAAAGAGGTGGGTGAATTGGGTAGTGATAAAATTTAATCTAAATAATAATATTTAAAAAATTCAAATAACTAATTTAATCCTAAATTAATTATTATCTCTTTATAACAACGGAAATATATTATCAACTAGATGCACACCAAACAACAAAATATAAGTAAAGTAAATAAAGCAATTGATAGGTGTAAATTACCTATTTATTTTCAAACCGAATATTGTTAGTTTTCGAGTACGTTTACTATGTTTTTAATACGTTTTAATATGTTTTTATTCTTTTTGTATTAAAATAGGTGTATGGGGCAAAAAGATAAGAAACTGAAGCTAAAACGATGAGATCGAACCAAAAGCGGTCGAAGAACGGTGGAAAAACAAGCTCAGAAGCAAAACTGTAAAACAAGCCTACCGCCGCGGCGATGAAGATGCTGAGAAAGACCAAAGGCTACTAACAGACCACCGCCTAGGCGTGAATCCCACTGCCTAGGTGGTAAACCAGCAGAAAGTTTTTCCAAAGCCATCATTTTCTTCATCGCCGCAGCGATCACCAACCGACCTATCCCACCGCCATGGCAGTCAGCTCTACACCAGAATATATATTTTTTTTAGGATATTTTGCTTATTTATATTCCTCTCTTTTCTTCTCCTCTTCCTTCTTCCGGCCATAAGGGACCCTTAGGGTTCCTATAATATTAAAAAGTGTTTTTGGGGAGCTCAAGCAAATCCTAAGGGGAAGAACACAAAGCAACGAAGAAGAAGCGATCATGGAACGCTCTTAGCCACAAATCTTCGGATTATGGCTAGTTTCTCTCGTTTCTCTCTTCATCTCTTATCTTAGGATTATTATTTGAACATGTTTACCTCGTTTTAAATTGTATAAACAGTTAGGGCCATGAGCTAAACATGGATTGTAATAAAGATTAACATATTATTTATGAAAATGTAGTTTTGGTGAAGTTTGTGTTTTGTTTATGGTTGTTCCTTATAATTTCGATTGTGTTGCCGTGTTTTCTATGATTATATACTAGTTTAGATATATTGAGGATACGGGGTTTAAAACTCAAGAGAGGTAATCCCGGATTCGGACTAGGGTAAACACAACACGACAATCTAACAACCCGGGAGGGCATTAGAAAATGTGCAATCGATGACGTTGGGGCGAGACTCACGTGACCCAGAGTTGTTCAGACGTTGAGGGGGATTTTGGCGTTGACACGAAGTCACGTATTCTCCCGTCTTACATTCGAAAGAGGTGGCGATGGAGTTTACGAATCGAGATTGTCGGATACGCCAAACGCCGTTAATGTTAACTAAAACGAAATCAAACGCATTTAAGTAAATAGAATTAATCCCTAGGCAATCTACTCTCCTAAATGATCTCAAATTAGTATTTATAGTTTAGTTAATTAAATTAGTATTTTAGTTTAGTATTAGTATAAATTATATTCCATTTTTAGCGCCTAGATAAAGTTAGGTTATGACAATCGTGGTACTCGATAGTAATCTCAACTAATCCCTGTGGATACGATACCTAACCGAAAGGTTCATATACTAAAATTTGATCCATACACTTGTGGTAAAAATGACAGCGCATAAATTGTGACCACCAGCAGCACACCACGATATATACTGGTTCACCAAGCTATTCTTGGCTAATCCAGTCCTCCGAACTCCACGGAGAGTCACACCCACCAATCTCAAGATTCCTTTAAAAGTAGAAACCAAATCCTCACAATGATTCTTTTCACAGGATCAGAATCAACGTTTCCAACTTCCTTTTCCCAGGCTTAGGAATAATCTTTTCATTTTTCCAGGCTCAAGAATAACATTTTCTTTTTCACAAGCTCAAGAGTAACCTTATCTTTTTTCCAGGTTCAAAACTAACCTAATCCTTTCACAAGCTAAGGATCAAACCTAATTCTTTTATATCTTAAGTTAAGAATCAAACCTTACAATCACTCCAAGTATCTTTTTCCCAGGTAAGAATAGAATATTTACAATTCACTCACAATTCTATAAAGAAAGAATTAAAACCTAATCTTTTTATACTCTAGGCAAATATCAAAACCTCAATTTTTTTACTGGAAGAGATTGAAACTAGCTACCTCTGATTAGACACTTCCAATAGTATCTAAACTGACACATAATTCACCAATTACAAAAATTGATAAATTCTTCCCAATCGGAGCTTCTACCACCCCAAATAAATTAATACACAATTAATGTCCCAAAACTAGTGATAGAAATAAAGTGAAACAAAATCTGATTATAATAAAGAATGCGGGTAGCACAATTAAGCAAGTAATCAGATTAATATACAAATCGTTTTAAAAGATTTTTATGCTTTCAAAGTTCGAAAACAATTTCTCAAAAAGATCAATTTACCAAGTAAGTAATAATAATAAAATACTCAATTAAAGAATAAGTTTGGAATGATCTCACTAGGAAAACATCGAACAGATTGCATGTAGTATCGCAAGACAGCTTAGATCGGTGACGCTAATTCAAATAGCGCTTTAACTCAAGAACTTTCTCAATAATCGATCTCACAATTGATCTCTCAGAATAATATCAGAATGATGACTCTTAGAAAAGTTTAGGAACAAAATAGTTCTTGATATTGTATGAATTATGTGAAATCCGCAGGTTTCTTTTAATAGCCTTCAAACTAGACCCCCAATGATTAGTTTTCAAATGTTATGTTAATAAATGACACATATGAACCTCATATATCATATAGATTTATAACGGCTATATTTAACCAATAATATAACTTCTAAAGCTATCAATTTAGTCCCCAAAATAATTTGATATTAATAAATAAAAGTATAGAAAGAATTACATTTAAGTATATGGACTAAATCGTAAGATAAAAATAAAGTTCCTTAAATCTCTCCCATATCTTTGGCCCAAAATATTCTCCACCAAAATAACAATATTTAAACTCCAAATTCGCAGGTTTAAATATAGGGATTTCAAAGATATCTTATAACATTTACTTTTCAAATACTATGTCATTAAATGACATCCCAAGACGCCATACATCATATGTGTTCAAAATAGATATTTTTCATTTAAAAATATTCTTGGAAAATCTTATTTTGGTCCTTAAACATTTTTTAAATCGAAATTCATCAAAATAAAAAGTATTAACTCACTTTAATTAAAAGAACATTTAAATATATCCAATTAATAGGGATATTCAAATATTAGTTGCATATCTTAAATAACATTAAATTCCTAAGATATTTCTCAAATCTTAACAATAAAACGGCTAGTATTTGAATAAATCCTAAAACTCCACAAATCCTAAAACAGACCATCGGTTGACTGACCAACACCCATCGGTCGACCGCCCAATTCAGGACGTAGCCCAAGACAAAATTGCTTCGCCATTAATCGACTTATCTGTCGACTAGGAGATCTAGAGACTTTCACAAGTCGACCTATCTGTCGACCGAAAGATACAGAGAGTTCATTCTTTAAGCACAGGTCGACTTACCTATCGACCGAATGATCAAGAGACTGTAAGACCCTAATTTTAGCACGTACATAATTTGAGTTTCATTTTAGAGCATTTAAAAAAATAGGGGATGGAAATGTGTCATTTAATATTTAAATTAAAAGTTTAGGGGTCAATTAGCAATTTTAGAAATACTCATTTTAAATTTTTGGATTTAAATGTCAACTTAAATAAAATTAGGGGAGGATAATGTAATTTGGGAATATATATATATATATATATATATATATATATATATATATATATATATATATATATATATACACACACACACATAACAGCGCGATCAAAGGATCGAAACAGAGAGAGGAAGAACGACGTGGCAACGCAGGGGTTCATGAAACCACCACTACTTTCATGTATATAAATTATCTGTGCAAAATCGTGATCTCAAACCTAAAAAGAATGAATCAGGAAACCAAAGAAGAAAGAGAGAAGTTGGGTGTGGGTTTTGGTCGGCGGGGTGCTCCTCCGACATGTGTGTGCGTGGTCTGTTTAGGGCAGATGTGTGCATGTGTGTGTGTTTTGCTCTTCATCAGTATGTGAGGGTGTGTGATTGTTGTTGTTCAGTCGCCGGTGTGGGGGTGAGCGACTATATATGTGTGTGTGTCTGTTCATCCGTGTGTGTAACGGTGTGTGTGTGTGTGTGTGTGTGTTTTGTCCTTTCTATCTGTCGGTGGTGTGTGTGGTGTTACTCTCCGACATGTGTGTGTATGTGTGTATGTGTGTTTGTGACCAGGGTGTAGGTTGCCAGAGTCGGTGAAATGGGATACAGAAATGGGCGGCGAGTTGAACGCAAACAAAAACAGAAACCAAAAACGGGAAGAAAACGGTCATCGCCGCAGCGATGAGATCCATTGCCGCCGCAGCAAACTTCTGCATACAGAACTACTGTTGCATCGCCGCAGCAGTGAGACCGTTGCTGCTGCGATGAAGACCTGGGCAGAAAATAGTGAACTTCAACAATTCGTAAAAAGAGTAAAATTTCGACCGATTTCTAATGTTGTTAAAAATTGAATTTTTAGCGTTAAAATTTCTGTAACTATTAAAATTAATAATCGTGACAATAGTAATGTTTATAACCGTTAATTTTAAAAATATTGTACAGTAAATTTTAATGTCGTGAATTGGGGTAAATAGTAATTTTACATAATCAAATTTGGGGAATGGGGAATTTCGCAATTTAGGGCCATGCATTGCATATTAGGGTTGTTTAAAATAAAATATTAATTTAGGTCCTATCGTTATTAGGTTCACAGGCGCCAGCGTCCCAGTAGGTTTTGGACGGTGACAATTTTTGCAGTACGGAGAACGAGGTAAGTGTACTGTCTTCTATGTAAATCTACAAATTTCATTTTCCTATAAATTATGAAAATTTTGTTTATTTAAAAATGGATGAATTTGCAACTTATATGGATCAAGCGGTTTTGGTGTTAAAGGTGGAAAATGACTTTTAGACCAAGTGCGTTTTTAAAAGTGATGTTTGTCCAACTATGACATAGTTTTCTTCTTGTTAGGCAAGTATGACCTATAAGATGTGGATTTTCTTCTCGTTAGGCAGGTGTAACCTACAAGATGTGAATTTTCTTCTCGTCAGGAGGGTATGTCCTGCGAGATGTGGATTACCTATTAGGCAAAGTCCTGCAGAGTGGTTGACTCGTTAGGGGTGCAAAACCTGCGGGTGGTACGGTACCATTGCAACTCCCGATCGTGAGATAAAAATGATCCTATGGATAGTAGGAAAGAGGTGGGGTGTATTTTACGATGAACTGTCTGGATTGATTCGGTTAAGATATGTTACTTTAAAATGGATTGGCATATATATATTATTTTGGTTGCACTGGTTGACTTAAAATATTTAGCTTGGTATTTTAAATATATGAGTTTATTTCAATGGTGGCAGGGAAATTGGATTTTCGTACGGTATATGATTATATAATATTATAGTTTGAAATATGGTATTTAAATTCTTATACTTGATCCATACAAATCGTTTTTTATTATGAAGACAATACACAAATAAAAATTTTTGGTTTCAGGTGCCGCAAATAGGTGTGGGTCCACTACTGGCACTAGGTAGAGTCTGGAAGTAGTGTCATCTTAGGAGTGAGCCAGTCAAAGGCGAACCATGGAATGTTCAGCATATTTTTAGTGATTTTTGGTTGTATATATGTTTGGGACGAGTGTGTCCCATATGTTTGTGAATAAGATTGAGGTGTTGTTTTGGAAAAAAAAATATATATATATTGATCATGGTGCGCGTACGTCTAGGTATATATATATGGGTGTGTTTGGTTAGTTGGACAGGGAGAGTCGTGCCGACATCATGCCCGGCCCTCGGGTGATGGGCACCCGAGGTAGGATGTGACATTTGTTCTATCAGAGCCTAGGTTATAGATTTTGTAGACATGTCAGTTTGTCGAGCCAGTGGTGGACCTTGAGATAGGGTGTCGGTAGGTGATTTCAGCACATGAGCGGTAGTTATGTTATTAAATTAAATACTGTTTTTTTTTTCTTCTGGTCGATCCAATAGTTCATTAAAATTTATTTCAGATAATGACGATGGAGCGTGAAAATGAGAGCTCTGGGAGTGTGGGACCCCAGAGGCAGGTGGAACCCAGGATGTAGAGAAGTTTAGATGCCATTAAGCGGATTTTGTAGGTTGCTGCCCAGTTGACAGAGCAGCAGGAGAAAATAATGGAATGTCAAAAGGCCCAAACTGATGCTACTACGTCCCAGGCAATACTTCTGAAAAGATTCAAGGAGTTGAATCCTTCGGTTTTCATAGGAACGACAGGTCTAGCTGATGTCGAGAACTTGTTGAGAGGCATGGGGCATGTATTTGAGGCCATGGGGATTGTTGACAATAGCTGAGTACCTCTTGCCACTTTCCAACTGAAAGAGGAAGCCGAACATTGGTGGAAGAAGATGAAGAGGTTACTTTCACTTCCAGGCGATAGAATCACTTGGGATTGTTTTGTTGCGGTGTTCAATGAGAAATATTTCCCTAAGTCTTATCGGTTCCAGATGGAAGAAGAGTTCATACTTTTGAAGCAGGGGAAGATGACCGTCCAGCAGTATGAGGTTAAATTCGATGCTTTGTCCTGCTTTGTTCCTGATCTCGTAAAAGCAGAAGAGGCAAAATATAGACGATTTCAAAAAGGGCACAATTTAGAAATCCGTTTTAGACTTACGAGCAAACAGATTAAGAGTTATGCTAAGTTGGTGAATATGGCAAAGTTAGTGGAAATGGATGTTCAGGAAGCCGCTGAGAGTCATGAATAGTACAAGAGAGGTAGATTTGAGTCACCTAGTAGATATCCAGGTGACACTTCTCGGGGAGCGGTATCTCGACCGATCCGTTAGAAGTCATGGTTCACAACAGTCATACTCTGGGAGACAACAAAGTGTATTTGGACCGAGTGTCGGCCAGCGAGGGTAGGGGAAGAATCAACTGTCTAGTCGAGCCGGGGTGTTTGTATGCTATCAGTATAGGGCATCGGATCATTTCGCCAGGGATTGTCCCATAGGAGGACTGATATGTTTTCGTTGTCATGAGCCAGGTCATATATCTACGAATTGTCCGAAAGTTGTTGTCACATCTACACCTTCTGCGAGCAGTGTGGGTAGTGCTGGCCCTAGCACTACCTAGGGGCGTGGTAGAGGATCTGCTGGTAGACCTCCAACGCGAGCCCGTGTGTTTGCTACTACTCAATAGGATGCCCAGGCTACTCCTGAAGTGGTTACAAGTATCATGTCTTTATATGATAGAGATGCACGTGTACTTATTGATCCCGGTTCTACTCATTCATTTGTTTCGACAACCTTCATGATGTATATAGGCAAATTTCCTACTACCCTGCTATATAGTATCATCATCTCTACTCCGATAGATGAGTTAGTGTTGATAGATAGTGCGTATAAAGACAGTCCGCTTCAAATTGGTATACACCGAAGAATTCTACTATCCTTTGCGTATATGACTATTCGCAAGTGTACGAGGTCAAAGTTTTAGTATAGTGTGATTGTGAAAGATCGGGTTATCATATCCGCAGGGATTGATGTCATTACTATCGAATACCTCATTTTTCGTGACCTAACTTTATCTAGGCGAAAAACAAATGTATCTAATTAATTAAACTAATACTAATATAACCTAAATTAACTACACTAATATGCTAATATGTTTTAGGATGAAGAATTGCCTAGGGATTAACGTGTTTACAAATACATGTTCGATCTCGATTTACTCACGTTTACGGTGTTCGACCTATTTGACAACCTCGGTACATAAACTCCACCGCCACCTCTCCCGAGTGTAAGACAGGAAAATACATGACTTCGAGTCAACGAAGAAGTCCCCCTCAACGTCTTAATGACCCTAGGTCACGTGAGTCTCGCCCAGCGTCATTAATTGCACACAATCCAACTCCCTCCCGGGTTATTGGATCATGCGTTGTATTTACCTTATCGACAATCTCCATTCGTAAACTCCCTCGCCACCTCTCCCGAGTGTAAGACGAGGGATATAACGCAACTTCGTGTCAATGAAAAAGTCCCTCTCAACATCTTAGCGACCCTAAGTCACGTGAATCTTGCCCCAACGTCATCGATTGTCTACGATTCAAACCCTGATCGAGTTATATAATCATGGTGTTTGTTTACCCAAATATGAATTCGGGGTTTGTTTAAACCCTGTATTCTCCATTTATCAATCCAAGCATAATAAACAAACAATATGATAAATACAATCAAACTACGAAGAACAAACATAAACGCAACACCGAAATCATCCAAACAAACATATTTATAAATATACCATTAATCCCTACTACAATCCATATTTAACTCATGGTCATAACCGTATAAACATATAAATCAAGCTAAACATGCTCACATGATCCTAAGATAAAGAAATAAGGAAAAACAATCGAAGAACTTAGCCTCGTCCGAAGATAAACCGCTAAGAACATTCAATGATCAATTCGCCGTATTCTCCACTTCGAGATGTGAGCTCCACCTCTAAAACTCCTAAACTTAGGCCTAAATATAGCCAAAGGTGCCCAAATGGATGGGGGCTCACAAGGAGGGGAGAGGGAATGGTATTTATAGACAAAATATCTCAAAATATCTAATAAATATCAAGGCTGTGTCAGGGGTTTCCATCTAGGCGCAGGGTGTTTTGCCTAGGTGGAGGTAGGTTAATTAACTTTCTGCCATTTTTCCGCCTGGGCAGTGGAATTCTCGCTTAGGCCGAGGAACTGCAGGTTTGTATTTTGTTTTGACTGTAACTTCTTCATCTGAACTCCGATTGAGGTGATTCAAAAACATATAGAAATCTAAGAAAAAGATATACAACTTCCATGTTTTGAGTGTTTCCAAAATCAGATTGAATTGTAGTAAAAAATAGCCTTAAAGTTACAGCACCTATACCGACTTTGCAGGTTTAGTGACCGCCTAGGCGAAGAAGTAGGTGGTGGACTTGGAAATAGTTTTGCTGGGTTTTCACCTAGGCGGAGGAATTTCCCGCCTAGGCAGTGGGCTATCAGTAGCCTTATGTCATTCTCAGCATTTTCAGTGCCTCGGCGGTGATCTAGACGCCTAGGCGGTGGGCCTATTTCACAATTTTGCATCTGAGCTTGTTTATCCACCGTAACTTCCACCGCTTTTGGTATGATCTCATCATTTTCGCTCCAGTTTCCTATTTTTTTGCCCTACACACCTGATTTATACAAAAAGGTAAAAACTAATTAAAACATAATAAAATATTATATAAATGCTCTAAAACCAACTTAATTCGGTTTGAAAATACGTAGGTAGATCACACCTATCAAATACCCCTAAACTTAGAATTTGGCTAGTCCTCGAGTCAAACACACACACTAAAATGAAAAAAACAACAAACTGAATTAAATAACAAACAACCTAAAAACAATCTAAACATAACAACATGCGAGTTTTGACTTCTTCTAGCGGCCTATTTATTTTTCCCTCAACAACCGCCAATTATTTCGAGTTCAGGCGGTAACACACAACATGTAATATTCTAGAATTTCGACATGCAATAATGGTGAACGCTATTCTAAATCCTGTAAACGTGTTAGTGCGAGACTCAATAATATGGCTATACAACGATCGGATTGGATTATCCTCCAACGTAATTTATGAGTTAAGGATTACCATAAGCTGGATTGGGGTCCACTTTCTACTAATGTAGGTTCAGTAGTTCACGAAGATCATTAGGACATGGTTCGATTTTGGTATATTTGGCCAATGGTAATTTGGAATAGAAAATGGGTTAACGTTATTAACTTAACGTTACCCAAGGCTCAACGCTTGACACATTCACTCTCGAACCCCCATAGAAAGATTGGAAACAATCTCGAACATGCATTTAAGACCGACGTACTCACTTGTCAAAAATAAACAGAAATAAAACCCGTATTTACATTTGGTTTTTTTTTTTTTTTTCTTTTCTATTTTTTTTCTTTTTCTTTTTCTTTTCAACGAACACACCCCCAAACTTATTCAATTAGTATGTTCACAGGTGTGGTTAAAACAAACAAAAAATGACAAGTGAGTACTCAAATACCGAACCAATTAATAGTTCGCCCAAAACCCAACCGCTCACATCAAGTAGCATTTGCAATTACAAACTTGATTCACTCAAATGTGCCTTTAAATTCAGCAATTGAGGTTTGGAAAAAGGTCAACTGGCTAGGGTATTAGTTTATGTGCTCAAAATTGAATTTGCATTTAGGCTTCGACAGGGTAACGAGGGATAAACATTTAACTAGGTAAACTTAAAAGGCTCAAGCGACAAAAAGAATGCCTAAATCACATCTCTTGAACTACCTCGCCTAGAATTTTGCCTCAAGCTTCCCCTCAATCAAGTTCTAGAATCCTTAATGTGTCATGAATTTAGCTAATCAATAATCATCCTCAAGTCAATTGAATAGAAATACATTGAGTCTATGTGCCCGTGCAAATTAGGATCTACAATAATTTTGACCAAAACGTATAGTCAAGCACACAGAATCACACATATATGGGTATTACCCTTGACCTCGAAAACAACTAAGGGTAATTTCATCATCGGGTAACGGCCTAGATGAACACAAAACTCAACATGCAACACAATCAACACAAAAACATAAACACAGTCTAACCTAAACATACATGCAATACAGAAAAAAATAACACATAAACTAACAATACTAAATACGACATATCACCTCCAAACTCAAAAATGGACAGTGTCCTCAGTGATCCCAATCATCAATCTCAATATATAGAATTAAAGCACGCTGACGAAGGGTGTTTAGAACACTTACTTGGGAGGCGAGAGGATCTCACCTCCGAATCAAGTCGGATGTGACAGATTTAACTTATTTGACCTTGGGTTACCTCCTAAGAACCGTGTGGTTTAATGTCCTCGGCTCGACATTTTCAAAACGCCCTCAAGATTAGCGAGGTTTTGCTTTGGATGACTCAATCTTTCAACGAAAAGCCTCACCGGCTTATGTGCTTGGCCAAGCAACATAAAATGGATTGGAATCCCGTCGAAAGGGATGTATCAATACCCGTCGATCTAACATCGCCAAGTATCCTACATTGGAAACAAAAACAAAACTACAAACAAAAATTATATACAAAGAAATGCCTAAAGTAAAATTAAGTCATTTACACACAATATTGATAATAACAACAAATTAATGCCCAACAATAGTTACCAAAAACTTAGTAGCGATTGCCAAGAACTGATTTCGCCTAACGACCAATCCCGGGCAATGGCCCCAAAAACTTGTACGCCGAAGGATTCTACTATCCTTCGTGTATATGACTACTCGCAAGTGTACGAGGTCAAAGTTTTAGTATAATGTGATCGTGAAAGATCGGGTTACTGTATCCACAGGGATTGGTGTCGTTACTATCAAATACCGCGTTTGTCGTGACCTAATTTTATCTAGGCGAAAAACAAATGTATTTAATTAATTAAACTAATATTAATATAACCTAAATTAACTACACTAATTTGCTAATATGCTTTAGGGTAAAGAATTGCCTAGAGATTAACGTGTTTACAAATACATGTTCGATCTCGATTTACTCACGTTTACGATATTCGACCTATTTGACAAACTCGGTACATAAACTCCACCGTCACCTCTTCCGAGTGTAAGACGGGGGAATATATGACTTTGAGTCAACGAAGAAGTCCCCTTTAACGTCTTAACGACCATAGGTCACGTGAGTCTCGCCCAGCGTCATTGATTGCACACAATCCAACTCCCTCCCGAGTTATTAGATCGTGCGTTATATTTACCTTATTGACAATCTCCATTCGTAAACTCCCTCACCACCTCTCCCGAGTGTAAAACGGGGGAAATAACGCAATTTTGTGTCAATGAAGAAGTCTCCCTCAACGTTTTAATGACCCTAGGTCACGTGAGTCTTGCCCCAACGTCATCAATTATTTCAAACTCCGATCGAGTTATATAATTATGGCGTTTGTTTACCCAAATCCGAATCCGGGGTTTGTCAAAACCCCATATTCTCTTTTTTTTTTCTTCATCCAAACAACGTATTTATAAATATAGTGTTAATCCCTACTATAATTCATATTTAACTCGTGGTTATAACTGTATAAACATATAAATCAAGCTAAACATACTCACATGATCCTAAGATAAAGAAATAAGGAAAAACAATCGAAGAACTTAGTCTCGTCTGAAGATAAACCGCTAAGAATGCTAAACGATCGATTCGCCGTCTTCTCCACTTCGGGATGTGAGATCCACCTCTAAAACTCCTAAACTTAGGTCTAAATATAGTCAAAGGTGCCCAAATGGCTAGGGGCTCACAAGGAGAGGAGAGGGAATGGTATTTATAGACAAAATATCTCAAAATATCTAATAAATATCAAGGCTGTATCAGGGGTTTCCGCCTAGGTGCAGGGTTTTTCGCCTAGGAAGAGGTAGGTCGGTTAACTTTCTTCCGCTTTTCCGCCTAAACGGTGGAATTCTCGCCTAGGCCGAGGAACTACAGGTTTGCATTTTGTTTTGATTGTAACTTCTTCATACGAACTCCAATTGAAGTGATTCAAAAACCTGTGGAAAAGTAAGAAAAAGATCTACAACTTCTATGTTTTGAGTGTTTCCAAAATATGATTGAATCATAGTAAAAAATAGCCTTTATGTTACAACAGTTGTACCGACTTTGCAAGTTTGGTGACCGCCTAGGCGAAAAAGTAGGTAGTGGACTTGAAAATGTTTCTGCTGGGTTTTCACCTGGGGGGGAATTTCCCGCCTAGGCAGTAGGCTGTCAGTAGCCTTATGTCATTCTCAACATCTTCACCGCCTAGGCGGTGGTTTAGACGTCTAGGCGGTGGGCCTGTTTCACAATTTTACCTCCAAGCTTGTTTATCCACCGTAACTTCGACCGCTTTTGGTTCAATCTCATCGTTTTCGCTCCAGCTTCCTATATTTTTACCCCCACACACCTGATTTATACAAAAAGATAAAAACTAATTAAAATATAATAAAATACTATATAAACGCTCGAAAACCAACTTAATTCGGTTTAGAAATACGTAGATAGATCACACCTATCAATTGGTGATAGAGAGTTATTAGTAGATCTACTACCCCTGAGTATTCATGATTTTGATGTGATACTGGGTATGGATTTGTTATCTGGTTATCATGCCATGGTGGACTATTTTAAAAAGGAAGTTATCTTTCAGGTCTCAGGCGAGTCGGAGTTGATATTTTCGAGGGATAGAATCATTACCCCTGTTAGCTTGATTTTCGTCCTAGAGGCCAGGAAGCTACTAAAGAAGGGATGTCAGGGATATCTCGCGCATATGACTAACAACTAATAGAATGAAGTTCAGGTGACGGATATTCTAGTGGTCAGGGATTTTCCCAATGTGTTTCTAGAAGAATTGCCAAGGTTGCCAGTGAATAGGGAGATGGAATTCACGATTGAGTTACTTCCAGGAACTGCTCCGATATCAATCCTACCCTATCGTATAGCGTCTATCAAGCTGAAGAAATTGAAGATTCAATTGCAAGATCTGTTAGACTGCGAGTTTATCAGACCTAATGTTTCTCCGTGTGGAGCCCCTGTGTTATTCGTGAAGAAGAAGGATGGCATGTTAAGGATGTGTATTGATTACCGGTAGTTGAATAAGGTGATGGTTCGTAATAAATACCCGTTTCCTAGAATTGTTGATCTATTCGACTAACTGTAAAAGGCCAGGTTGTTTTCTAAAATAGATCTTCGATCAGGATATCACTAGCTGAGAGTCAGAGATAGTGACGTGGCGAAGACGGCGTTCCGGACGAGGTATGGGCATTATGAATTCTTGGTTATGCTATTCGGGTTGACGAATACCCCTGCTGCCTTTATGAATTTGATGAATCGAATCTTCCAACCTTATCTAGATCAATTTATTATCCTATTTATTGATAATATACTTATTTATTCCCAAAGTAGATAAAAGCATGCAAAACATCTCCAAATTGTGTTGTAGACGTTGCGAGAGAAACAATTCTATGCCAAATTCAGTAAATATGAGTTCTGGTTGGATCGAGTGGTATTCTTGGGGCATGTGATCTCGGGGGAGGATATTCAAGTGGATCCAAAGAAAGTCGAAGTCGTGGTGTAATGGGAGAGACCAAAAAGTGTGACCGAAGTTCGAAGCTTTTTAGGATTAGCGGGTTATTATCGTCGGTTTGTGCAGGATTCTTTGTTATGGCTATCCCGTTGACCCGATTGACCCACAAAGAATCCAAATTCGAATGGACTGATAAATGTGAGCATAGTTTTAAAGAGCTAAAGAATATACTGATATCTACGCCAATATTCTCCCTTCTGACTGAAGGGGGTGGCTTTGTGATCTACAGTGACACGTCACATCAGAGATTAGGGTGTGTACTGATGCAACATGGTCATGTGATTGCATATGCCTCCTGATAATTAAAGAATCAGAAGTATAATTACTCGACGCATGATTTGGAATTGGCGGCAATTGTGTTTAC
The DNA here is from genome assembly GCA_016647705.1 of Eucommia ulmoides. Classification (NCBI taxonomy): domain Eukaryota; kingdom Viridiplantae; phylum Streptophyta; class Magnoliopsida; order Garryales; family Eucommiaceae; genus Eucommia; species Eucommia ulmoides. The sequence goes on along the minus strand of CM028335.1, from coordinate 19,317,481 downwards.
CCTAAAGATTTTGAGATATTACCTATATGGTGAGACTTGTGAGATATACATTGACCATCAGAGTTTGAAATACTTGTTTACTCAGAAGGAACTAAATCTGAGGCAGAGACGTTGGATAGAGTTGATCAAAAACTATGATTGTACCATCCACTATCACCCTAAGAAGGCCAATGTTGTAGCGGATGCATTGAGTCAGAAATCGGTGGATTCGGTCGCACACATTCAAGTTGTTCATACCAAGCTGTATGCCGAGCTGAGATCTTTGCGAGTTCAGTTGGCAATTGGTCAGACGGCAGCGTTGCTTGCGACTTTGACTTTGAGGCCGACATTGATCGACTGTATTATTAAAGCGCAGAAGTCGGATGCCCAATTGGGGAAGATCAGAGGTAAAGTAAAGAGTGGTCACAAAGCTGATTATCGTGTCAGGGATAACGATGAGGCCTTGATAGTGGGGAATAGACTATGTGTGCCTGATGATGCTAATCTGAAGAAGGATATCTTAGAGAAAGCGCACAACTCAGCATACGCAATACACCCAGGTAGTACTAAAATGTATCGGGATCTGCGAGAACACTATTGTGGAATGGAATAAAACGGGAAATTACTGATTTTGTGGCCCGATGTCTCGTTTGTCAGCAAGTCAAGATCGAGAACCAACGTCCAGATGGATTATTGCAGTCTCTACCTATACCAGAATAGAAATGGGAGCATATCACGATGGATTTATTTTTGGGATTACCCCATTCTCAAAAGGGGCATAATTCCATCTTGGTGATCGTTGATAGATTTACTAAATTTGCTCATTTTCTATCCGTAAAGACGATGTACTCCCTTGATAAGTATGCCCAATTGTATATTGACAAGATTGTTCAGTTACATGGTGCACCGGTTTTCATAGTGTCGGACAGAGATCCGAGATTTATTTCAAAGTTTTGGCCAAGTCTTTAAACTACTCTAGGTACCAAACTAAAATTCAGTACCGCTTTTCATCCTCAAACTGACGGCCAATTAAAGCGTACGATCCATACGTTGGAAGATATGTTGAGGGGTTGTATTCTGGAATTTCCTGGTAGCTGGGATGATCACTTGACGTTGATGGAATTTGCCTACAATAACAGCTGCCATTCGGTGATTGAGATGGCACCATATGAAGCGTTGTATGGCAGGAGATGCAGAATCCCAGTCTGTTGGACTGAAGTGGGAGAAAGAAAATTACTGATGTCGGATATCGCCCAAATGATAGCAGATAAAATAAAGGTGATTCAGGAACTATTGAAGATTGCTCAAAGTCGACAAAAGAATTTTGCTGACAAGCGTAGGCGGGAGTTGGAATTCGAAGTGGGCGATCATGTATTTTTGCGTATATCCCTGTGGAAAGGCATAATGAGGTTCGGGAAGAAAGAAAAGTTAAGTCCGAGATATATTGAGCCATACGAGGTCCTAGAACAGGTTGGTGTGACAGCTTATCGACTTGCCCTACCATCGAAATTATCCAGATTACACAACATTTTCCACGTATCAATGCTTAGGAAATATGTGTCACGCATGTGTTGACTTCTCAACCAATCAAGTTGGAAGAAGATTTGACATACGTTGAGGAGCCAGTCTAGATTTTGAGTCGTAAAGATCAAGTGTTGTGGACGAAAATGATTCCACTGGTAAAAGTGCTCTGGCGCAGTCATTTGGTAGAGGAGGCAACGTGGGAGCGAGAGGACGAGATGATGGACAAATATCCGCACTTGTTCAACCAAGGTAATTAAAATTTCGGGACAAAATTTCTTTTAAGGGGGAAGGGTTGTGAGACCCTAATTTTAGCATGTACATAATTTGAGTTGCATTTTAGAGTATTTAGAAAAATACAGGGTAGAAATGTGTCATTAATATTTAAATTAAAAGTTTCGGAGTCAATTAGCAATTTTAAAAACACTCATTTTAAATTTTGGGATTTAAATGTCAATTTAAAGAAAATTAGGGGAGGATAATGTAATTTGGAAAAAAATTAATATATATATATATATATATATACAGCAGTGGGATCAAAGGACCGAAACAGAAAGAAGGAGAGCGACGTGGCAACGCAAGGGTTCATGAAACCACCACCACTTTCATGCATATAAATTATCCGTGCAAAATCGTGATCTCAAACCTAAAAATAAAGAATCAGGAAACTAAAGAAGAGAAAGAGAAGTTGGGTGTGGGTTTTGGTCGGCGGGGTACTCATCCGGCGTGTGTATGCGTGGTCTGTTCAGGGCCGGCGTGTGCATATGTGTGTGTTTTTCTCGTCATTGGTGTGTGATCATCTTTGTTCAGTCGCCAGCGTGGGGTTGGGCAACTGTATGTGTGTGTGTGTGTGTGTGTGTGTGTCTGTTCATCCGTGTGTGCGACGGTATGTGGGTGTATGTGTTGTCCTTTCTACCCGTCGACGGTGTGTGTGGTGTTTCTCTCTAGTGTGTGTGTGTGTGTGTGTGTGTGTGTGTGTGTGTTTGTGACCAGGGTATAGGTCGCTAGAGTCAGTGAAAGGGGAGAAAGAAATGGGTTATGGGTTGAACGCAAACAGAAGTAGAAACTAGAAATGGGAAGAAGACGATCGTCGCCGCAGCGGTGAGATCCATCGCCACGGCAGTGAGCTTCTGCATGTAGAATTGTTGTTGCATCACCACAGCGGTGAGACAGTTGCTGCGGCGGTGAAGACCTGAGCAGAAAATAGTGAACTTTAACAATTCGTAAAAAAGGTAAAATTTCAACCGATTTCTAATTTTGTTAAAAATTGAATTTTTGGAGTTAAAATTTCCGTAACTATTAAAATTAATAATCGTGACAATAGTAATGTTTACAACTGTTAATTTTAAAAATATTGTACAGTAAATTTTAATGTCGTGAATTGGCGTAAATAGTAATTTTACATAATTAAATTTAGGGAATGAGGAATTTCGCAATTTAGGGCCATGCGTTGCATATTAGGGTTCTTTAAAATAAAATATTAATTTAGGTCCTATCGTTATTAGGTTCGCAGGCACCAGCGTTCCAGTAGGTTTTGGACGGTGACAATTTTTGCAGTACGGAGAACGAGGTAAGTGTACTATCTTCTATGTAAATCTACAAATTTCATTTTCCTATAAATTATGAAAAATTTGTTTATTTAAAAATGGACGAATTTGCAACTTATATGGATCAAGCGGTTTTGGTGTTAAAGGTGGAAAATGACTTTTGGACCAAGTGGGTTTTTAAAGGTGATGTTTGTCCAACTATGCCATAGTTTTCTTTTCGTTAGGTGAGTATGACCTACGAGATGTGGATTTTCTTCTTGTTAGGCAGGTATGACCTACGAGATGTGGATTTTCTTCTCGTTGGACCAAGTGGATTTTTAAAGGTGATGTTTGTCCAACTATGCCATAGTTTTCTTATCGTTAGGTAGGTATGACCTACAAGATGTGAATTTTCTTCTCGTTAGGCAGGTATGACCTACGATATGTGAATTTTCTTCTCGTTAGGTAGGTATGACCTATGAGATGTGGATTTTCTTCTCGTTAGAATGGTATGTCATGCGAGATGTGGATTACCTGCTAGGCAAAGTCCTGCAGGGTGGTTTGACCCGTTAGGAGTGCAAAACCTGCCGGTGGTACGGTACCGATACAACTCCCAATCGTGAGATAAAAACGATTATATGGCTAGTAGGAAAAGGGTGGGGGTGCATTTTACGATGAACTGTCTGAATTGATTCGGTTCAGATATATTACTTTAAAATGGATTGATGTATATATATTATTTTGGTTATACTGGTTAACTTAAAATAATTGGATTGGGTGTTTTAAATATATGAGTTTATTTCAGTGGTGGCAGGGAAACTAGATTTCCGTATGATATGTGATTATATAATATTATAGTTTGAAATGTGGTATTTAAATTCTTATACTTAATCCATACAAATCGTTTTTATTATGAAGATAGTACACCAATAAAAAATTTTGGTTTCAGGTGCCACAAATAGGAGTGGGTCCACTACTAGCACTAGGTAGAGTTCGGAAGTAGTGTCATCTTGAGAGTGGGCCAGTCAGAGACGAACCGTGGAAGGTTCAACATATTTTTGGTGATTTTTGGTTGTATGTATATTTGGGACGGGTGTGTCCCATATGTTTGGGAATGAGATTGAGGTGTTGTTTTGGAAAAAAAATATATATATATTGATCGTGGTACGGGTGACGGGCGCTCTGGGTAGGGTGTGACAGAGACTTTGCTTTATAACCTCAGGTTGACTTACCTGTCGACTGACCATTGCTGGAACACTTTCCTCATTTCGATTTTAATTTATTTTCTTCGACGTTTTTACCCTTTTAACCGATTTCTTTTCTTGGTTAGCTCCACTAAATTCTTAACTTCAATTTTAATAAATTATCAATATTTCTTTTTCAATTACACATGTGAACAAATAATTTAACTAATTAGAATCCTATAAAAAACACACATATTTGTAAAAAATCATTTTGTATCCTGTGTGATCCTTATTGGGAATCATTAAGAGTAAAAATTTAATCTGAGTTGGTTTTCCTAGGTTCTTCAATTTCTTCAATCTCTTAACTTCCATCATCTTTATCATTTGTCTTTAGCATCCATTTAGCATAATATTTTCATGATAATCTCATCACTGGAACTAATAAGTTGAAACACTCAATCAAACCATTAGTTTCACCAAAAATATCAATATTTAATTGTTCATCAAAATCTTAGGATTAACAAAAACTTGTATAAAAGTTGACTCCGGTTCGGATTCGGCTTCGGATTTTAGGTAGAATTTCTAATTTTTTTAATATATGTATTTAATTTATCTATTGTGAGATTTATGTATTAATGTTGTCGAATTATACTTGTTAATTTCTATGAAATAATTATGATTATGTGAAAATTATGTGTAAATCATGCATATGCATTTTGTTAATTAAATGCACATATTAGAAGGATTGAAATTCTACTGAGCGTTGACTCACAACCCCACAGTTTTGATTGCAGGGCCGGTGAGAATGAAACGGTGACATAAATTATATTAGAAATTCTATTTATAATAATTGTAATTAATATTTATCATTGTAAAAAAAAATGACTCGATAAATTGAGTATAATTATTGTCGTCATATTGTAAAAATTTAAATTGATAATTATAATTGTCGTCGTAATTGTAAAATTTCTCATATTTATGATGGATATTCAGTTTTAGTATTAATTCTCCTAGAGGAGAAATCATGTGGCGGTCCTGGGAAACTGAGTTGTTACACGAAACCTACACTTGACATTCAACTGAGTTTCTACATAAAAGATGTCACAACCCAAATCAAAATATGATCTCTATTTAATTGGATTGCTAATATAATAGATTATTCATTAATCTTTTTTTATAAAAATAATTAATTCAATATTAGACCATATTTAATAAAAAAATTCCAACATGCCTAACTAATGTTAACTTACGAAACTAATTATGTCATAATAATTTAATATCCCGATTGAGTTAATTCTAGAAATTCGCTCCAACAGTTTCAACTCAAGACACCATTATGTAAGATATAATGGATTTTCACCATTGAATTTTTTAGTTGGCCTTGTGAGTAGTTCTTGGGTCTTAAATAAAATTAGTTTTCAGACTATCTGGCCGGTGCTTTTAAATTATTTTTTTTTTTTTTTTTTTTTTTTTTTTTTGGGTATAACCACTGGTGTCTCCACACCTACATAGGATGTGAGATTAACCTCGTTCGGTGTGTGTGGTTACCCCTCTCAATAAATATTTTTTTGCGTGCTCGAGCCCTTAACCTTCCATTAATTCCTCAATTTCTTTAACTCAAGCGACCCCTACAACTACACTATGTTGGTTTTTAAAAATCATGAGAATGGTGTCTTTGAAAGGCAAATGATTTTTTTTAATTGAAAATTTTTTGTATGACAAGATTACCCTTATTTTTATTTTCTTCTTACCAAATTATATATTTTTTCTTATTTAATGCTATTTTATGTTTTTTTATTAAAAACATGTAATATATTTGAAAATATTTTATAATATTTAAATTTTTTATTTCCAACATATAAGATGTTTTCAATTGTTAAATTATATCTTAATCGTAAGATTTATACAAGAAATATGTGTTTTATATGTATCTTATTTTTCATAATTAGTTAATATTAGGAATAAATAAATAAACACAACATATATCTATTTCAGTAATTTACTAGTTTTTTTTTTTTTTTTTATATATATTTTTACACAAATGTTTACAAAGGCTTATTGAGTGTTTCTTCTTTTGAACTACTTTTTGACATATTTACCAAACAACTCACAACTTTTTTTGAACAATTCCTTTTAAAAAATTATAGAGGGGCCAAACTAATTAGTCGTGGTCGGTAATAAGCGTTGCCCTTGGTTTTGTGTAGAGAACCCGGACAGGATCCTTGGACTCTAGAGTTCGCTCGGTTTCACGTACTTGACACGTGAGTCCTATCTAATTGTCCTCGGAAACACGTGTCTTCCACGTGGGTATTATTCTTACACGTGACAGTACAATAATCATGATCGAACAATCCCTCGTCAAATTGATTAATGTTATTATTCTATCTAAATAATCTAATATAAAAAAATGAAAATTTTATATTATATATGGATACTAAACTCAACAAGCATTCAAAATTATTTAGTTGTTTCTACAATTATTTATTCACCCCTGTTACGAGGGGTGATTCTAGTCGGCGAGGAGAGGGAGGGAGGGGGAGGGATGAGGAATAAATGAGGAAGAGAGAGAGAGAGAGAGAGAGAGTTGAGCGGGAGAGAGACAAATGAAAAAGAAAAAAGAAAAAATCATTAAAAAGAAGTAAAAAGACTGTTTTACCCCTACATTCAGTTAGTTTTGACAGATTTTTTTGATAGAAGAATTATTTAAAAACGTGCTGATACATAGAGGGTTTAAAATGAAATGCTCAAACGGAAAGGGACCATTGAAAAATGTGTCAATACTTAAAGGGTTTAACAGTCTCTATTATATAGTTAAGAATTGTTAAAATACTTTTTCTTTGAAGTACATAAAATTGAATAAATTCTATATGTAATTAATAAATGGAGACTAAGAAAGAGATGTTGAGATATGGTCACATACAATTAATTATAATTAAAACATTCATCAACTAAAATATAGATAAATTTCACTGAATCCCATATGTCATTTGGTAAACATACAACGACATCCCCTGTCATTTAAAAAACATCTCTGACATCCCTTTTCTTTGATGTAAAATACAAAATTATTTATTTGTCCCTTTTATTATACTATTAAAAATTAATAAAAATCATCTAATAAAAAAAATTGCTCTTATAACCCTCTAAAGAATTAATTTTTGGTCAAGTTTGATTTTTTGTTTTTAAATTTTCTTTATGTAATATGTTTTCAATTCTAATTTATTGATCAATACATTTTTTAGTATCGAAAGAGTACTTGGTGCATAATTTTTCAATTTTAAAATTATTTTTAAATTAAATAATATTAACTTATGTAATACATTTTTAATTCTAATTGTTATTTTTATCTGTTTACTATGTTTGTCATTTTTAAGCTAGTTTTGTGTATGAAATTGGTTGCTTAAAAAAGAAAAATATATTTTTTAATCACTTCTATCAACACTTATATAAGAAATAAAGAATACAAAATGTTAGGAAAAAATATTTTTTAGAAAGTCTAGTAATTGAGTCATTTATAGTTTTTGTTATTTATTGTAAAAATTTATCTTTTATTTAAACAAGTTTAGACACACGAAATACATACGTATTATTTGGTTATATTTTGGTAGGAATATCTAGCAACGGATGTATAAATTTTATTGAGTAATGGCGTTTTATAAATATCGAAAATAAATATACTATTAAAAATTACATAAATAATGATAAAAGTTAAATAATATTTTTAAAAATTAACTTTTACTAATCACATACTAATACTAAATTTACAAGTCTAATAAATTCTAATTTAATTAATTTATATCATCTCTAATTTTTTTTTTGATTGAAAATATTTTTCAATCACATTAAAAAAATTAAATATAATTATAACAAAAAAAAGAAGAAGGAAGAAATTGAGGTTTTGTTTGGGCGAGGGATTTTAAAATCTCTTTTTAACAAATATCTTGTTTGGGAATTGGGTAGAAAGAATTTGTAAAATTTGTTCAAGTGTCAAATAGTGATGAAAAGAAGATTTGAAAATCCTTTTGAAATACGCGTAATTTCACAAATTCTCTCTTTTGCTTTTTGCTCTTCACAGTTCGCTCCTGACCATTGCCCTTGACCACCTTCGTCCGTCTTCTTCTTCTTCATGGTCGCCGCCATCCATCTTCTTCTTCTTGGTCTCTGTCGTCGATCTAGGGTTCGTCTTGTCAACTTTTTCTTCCTCAACGATCTTCGCTCTTTGCGAGTTGCTCCCAACCACTTTGTCGTCATTGACTTCTTCATCGCGACTTCAAGCAACAAATCCCTAATTCAAAGATGAAATTCTATTTTTTCGTCAGATTTCAAGAAACAAAACCCTAATTTGAAACCCTCAGAGAAGAAATCGAAAACTTTAAATTGGCATACAAAGACGCAAGCTCAAACGAGAGCAGAGTAGTGTTGAGTTGGTGGGGCACCAAATCCGTCGGAGCAGAGTCGGGATAGGGAAGGAGGATCCGAAGAAAGAGAGAATGAGGAGAGAGAGCGAAAGAGTTGAGAGAAATTTGTTACAAATTCTGTTTACAAATATTACATATCCAGACAACGAATTTGTTAAATTATAAGATTTCAAAACTTAGAATTTTAAAATCTCATTATTTAATAAATCTTTTAAATTTGTCAAATCTCTTATCCAAATACAACCCGAGAGTATTCGGCATGACTAGTAAAATTACTTGGTAAAAAAAAACAAGAAATTCAAATGCTAGTTAAATAAAAAAAAATTTAACAATAAATTCATGCAAAAAAGACAACGCAAAAATAGAAAGACCTGCCAGCAAATCCCAACAACAAACTTCATAAGTCAAGCCACTATTCATATATAGTACTTCCAATATCGTATTTTACTAAAACAAAATAATAATAAAAAAGATTCGAATCTACCATCCGAACATTCCGACCGAGCATTCAATCCGACGGCTGTAAACTCAGCTCATACAGCCCACCAAAATTTCCAAGGGGCATCATTCCAGTATCAAAAAACGCACCCCCTCTCTTTCTCTCTCCTCCCCAAACCATTTATTCGCCAGCTCAGACTTTCTCTCTCTACATATTCTTCCCTCTCCTCTGTTTTCTCAACCCTGCCGGAGAACCCCATTTTCGGTCTTTTTTTTTTTTTTCTTTTCAGCCGAATTAACCGCTGCGTCTTCTTGGGGTTTTTGAATCTTTTCGTAGGGGCTAAATAAATAAATTGCTCTATTTATACACTTGTGTGTTCTATAATTCTCCCTCCTTTTCTCGATTGCCGGAAGTTCGTTTCCCGGCGGTTAGAATTGGATTGGAGCCTTGAATTTTGCCTGTAACATCCATAATCGCGAACAGACGTCTACCTCTGTTTCTTTATCTATAGATACAAATATTATTTGTATGTGTAGATATGGCGATGAAGGTGGTTTCTCCGAGGAAATCGATACATAAGGTGTTTGAGAGGGTTGGGGTTTATGGATTCGGAGGTAGCAGCCAGAAGAGAATGAAGTACGACATACAGGAGGAGGATGGGAACATGGAGATGGTGCAGATTGGGGCGGAGAGGACCAAAAATGTGCTCATCTTGATGAGCGATACCGGCGGCGGCCACCGTGCGTCGGCGGAGGCGATTCGTGATGCATTTGCGTTGGAGTTTGGGGATGAATACCGGGTAACATTTACTCGCTTATCGTTTATCTTAAAGGTTTTCTTCCCATTTCTAAGTGGAATTTCCTGATTTTTGTTTCCAAATGCTTTTAATTGTGTGTCTTTGTGCTGATTTTGCTTTGAAATTGTGGGTGTTCATGATTTGGGAAATTTAATTTAAATTTAAATGATCTAAAAAGTCCATAATCTAGAGGTCAAATTTCAAAGGCAAAGATCAATAATTACAGCGCCTAGAAGACGATATTCAATGAGAAATTGACCTCATTTTTTTTGTAGTTGATTTTGAGGATACTTGAAGTTTTTCTTACTTTTATTTTTTTACCATTATTATATAGTCTCTCCTATTATTCGTGAAAGTATTGTTTATACGTACTCCATTTGTTTCTTTTAAGCATTCTTGTTGCTTGTTAAGAAGTTTTTTCATAATTCATATGATGTTAAAATTACTTATGTCCATAAATAAGAATAATAAAATATTTTTTTGTTGGTTTTTATTTTAAAGCCATCTATCCTTTTTTTTTTTTAAGGGCAATTTATTTTTAGTCATTTTAAGATATTTTTTAGTTTTAGTTGATTGATAGTTGATATTAACTGAAGAATTAAATAACTAGTTGATATTAATTAAAGGACTAAAAAATAAAAACAAAAAAAAGGGATAAAAAATGATAAGTGACTGTTAGGAAGTTTCAACTCAAAACCATATGTTACTAAGTGAAATAACTGCTTTTATATATAGACTGCTTTGGGAAACCTGACAGATTCGATGTGGGATTCTATCAGTGACTTATTCCAAGGATGATCTAATAATTTTATTTTATTTTATTTCGTTTCGGGTTATAGATATTTGTGAAGGATGTTTGGAAAGAGTATACGGGGTGGCCTCTAAATGATATGGAAGGGCAATACAAGTTCATGGTGAAGCATGTGCAGCTTTGGAAGGTTGCGTTTCACGGTACCTCCCCTCGATGGATTCACTCTCTTTACCTTGCAGCCATTGCCGCCTTTTATGCAAAGTATATTCTCTTTACTCCTCTTTAGCAAAAACAAGAAACCTACTTATATTTCAATACAATTGATGCCCTAAGTTTATTTATTTATTTTTCGTTTGTTATGATTTTTTTTTTTCTAATTTGATATGCTTTAATTCAGTTAGGTCACCAACATGGCCTAATTAATATTTAATAGTTTTTATATTTTTAATTTTTTTATATACAACAACAACAGCAACAACAAAGCCTTTAATGATTATATATTTTGTATAATTAATAAAAATACATATAACATGAAAAGAAATGTGATGTGATGAATAGAATTTTACACATTATTTGTAAAATGATTTTTGAATTGTGTTAGGTTTAGTAAAAATAGGGAATTTTTTCGGGGAAAAATTGTGAATTTTTTCCCCCCAAAACAAAACGTGCATGTTCGGAATATGTTAACCGAAGACACCGAAAACAATTTTGATATATAAACTGACTCAAACCTTATATTTTTTTTTCCCCTTTTTATTTGTTCTGATATTGATGGGTTTTTTTTCTTGGTTGATCAAAGAGAGGTGGAGGCTGGTCTAATGGAGTACAAGCCCGACATTATCATAAGCGTACACCCTCTAATGCAACATATCCCTCTTTGGGTTCTTAAATGGCAAGGCTTGCAGAAGAAAGTCATTTTCGTCACAGTCATTACCGACCTAAATACTTGTCACCGCACGTGGTGAGTTATTGAATGTAAAACCTGGAATCCTAGGCGGCATTTGCTTAGTGTTTCTGTTCTCAAATTTATTCCGGATAAAATGGAATTAAAAAAAAAAAAAAAAATTGCATTATGTTCGTTTTATAAATCTCGGAATGGAAAATCATTTTTTTTTTCTTCACAATGTTTTTGTTTGTGTTCAAGTTTTTAGGGAACAGAAACAAATATCTGAGAATAGAAACATTAAACAAACTCTGCCCTAATATCTGGTGTGATGATAATCTCAAGCTACTTGAATATAATTTCAGGTTTAATCCAGGGGTTAATCGGTGTTATTGTCCCTCGGAGGAGGTAGCAAAGAGAGCTTTGTTAGATGGCTTAGAGGAATCTCAAGTACGTGTTTTCGGTTTGCCAATTCGACCCTCTTTCTGCCGTGCAGTCCTCCTAAAGGTGATTTTTTTTTCCCTATTTTCTCTTTTAAATTTTTTGGGTTCTTATATATATATGATATATATTGCAAACTCAACATTTAGCTGATATCAACTAAAAGACTAAATATAAAGAGTAAAAAAAAAACAGGGATGAAAAATTGTGAGTGAGTTATTTCAAGGACAATATAATAATTTCCCTTTTTTAATTGATCTTCGACTCCCTTTTTTTTGTTTTTTAATGTTTGATATTGTTTTATAGGATGATTTGAGAGCAGAGCTCGAAATGGATCCTAAACTACCGGCGGTTTTGCTGATGGGAGGCGGTGAAGGGATGGGCCCCGTGAAGAAAACTGCAAAGGCTCTCGGACTATCACTTTTTGATGAAGAAAATGGGAAACCGATCGGGCAACTGATCATTATATGCGGTCGAAACCAGTCATTGACCTCTACGCTTGAATCACTTGAGTGGAAAATCCCGGTGAAAGTAATTTTTTCTCTCTAGAATATCATTTAATTTAAATGTTAAAATGTGTATAGTCGGTTTTATAATTTTTTTTATTTCCCTATTTTTTCTTTTATTTTTAGATTAGAGGTTTCGAAAAGCAAATGGAGAAATGGATGGGTGCTTGTGATTGCATCATTACAAAAGTATGATCCAACATCCATATCTTGATGATCTTTATTTTTTATGTTACTCCCATTGCGCTCTTTTTACATCTTTTGATATTGATTTTTTTTTTTTTGGGTTTCTTGAAATTTTTAGGCGGGTCCGGGTACAATCGCAGAGGCATTAATTAGGGGACTTCCGATCATTCTTAACGACTACATTCCCGGACAAGTGAGTCTATGAACTCAATTTTTCATTTCCTAAAGTGTCGTTTGCTTAATGTTATTGCTTCCCATGTTTGTGTTATTTACCCAGATATTTGTTCTAAAAATATGGGAAGAGAATATTAACATATTTTTTTGTTCCCAATATATATGTTATTGATCCAAGTTTTCAGGCACGAAACATAAAAAACAACTAATCTAACGTCACTTTGTGTTCCTGTTTTTGTTCCCCAAAATACTGGGACGAAACAGAATTACCGGAGTAGTTTGTTCTGTTTTCAGATTAATTTTTTCTAAAATTCCGTCAAGGTAACAAAATTTGTTTTTTTTTTTTCCATTTTTTTTGGAAACGGAATCTGAAATCCTGAAACAAAAGCACCAAACAAGCACCACCTAATTTTATATCTATATATATAATTATATTTGTGTATATATTTAATTTTTATTGATTTTTCCACCTAATTCGGCACAGGAGAAGGGAAATGTACCGTACGTGGTGGACAACGGGGCGGGTGTTTTCACCCGAAATGCGAACGACACCGCAAAAATTGTCGCCGAGTGGTTTAGCGCCAAAACCGACGAACTGAAACGAATGTCCGAAAATGCTCTGAAACTCGCACAACCAAACGCTGTTTTCGACATCGTGAAGGACATTCACGAACTCGCCTGCCAACGCGGACCCCTTGCCAGTGTCCCTTACATGCTGACTTCATCGTTCTCGAGCCTAATCTAACGGTTGAAATTCAAAGATTTTTTTTTTGGTGCCAAGGTTGGTTTGTGTTTTGTACAGCATAGATATAATCTATGATTCTTTTGACCTTCAGGCACATTGTAGAGGCTATTAGGTGGCGTGTAGTATGCGGGATTTGAGACGGGATTGGAATGATTATGGGAATTGTCATTCCATTCCTATGTTTGGTATATGAGATTAAATTTCATTCCCATTATCAAATATTCTCTAATTCCACAAAATATGAGATTAACCAATACCAACATAAACTTAATATTAGTTAATTCCAATTACATGAGATTAGGTTTTAATAATTTATCGGCCAAAAACAAGATCAAATACTAACCAATTGAATTGGAATAAAATTTAATTAAATTAACTATTATATCGTTTTTGAAAATTTATCTAAATTATTATTTTATCCTTTGATGTCATTCTCATACCACATGTAATCTCTTTCGTCACCAAATATAGAAATGATAGTGGTCATTTTATTTCATCATCATACTAATTTTAATTTTATTGTCATTTCATTCTATTCAAGCATGTCAGATGCAACGTTGGAGTTATGTTTGTCATTCTTTGTTTTAGGTTCCTTTGGGAGTAACGGAGGGGGAAAAAACACTTGTAATTTTAGGCTTATGTCATGTAGTGTTTAGCTTTTCCAAAAGGAGAAGATGATTGTTTTTGTTGGAATATTTAATATTTTTATTAATAAATATTTTAACAGTTTTTATTGATTTTTTTTTCCTACTATGATAAATATGGTGTCTTGCATTGTTTTTGTTTATTATTAGGGGTTGTTTGACCCAGAGGTGTTAGTCCGGTTGGTATGCGAAGTTGCTCTATTTTCTTGTTAACTAGAGTTCAACTCTTTTGAGGAGTACTTCAAGAAATTTTGAATTTAATTCTAAATGTATTATGCCGGTGTGGGGAGAATGTGCCCTTAGGATCGTTTGATAAGGTGATTAGTCAATGTGAACATAAACTAGTTTACACATACTTTACTGAAAACCAAGAGAAAAATAAGGATCGTTTGGTTCGCTATTCGAAAACAACGTTTCTAAATATAATTTTTTAAGAGAAACTGATTTGATTCTTAAAATAATAGGGTAGTCTTATTTGTACTGCCAAAATTAAAACAAAAAATCATCAAAATTTTAAACGTTAATATTGGATAATGAATTTTTGTTAGAGATTAAACAGAGAAAAGACGGAAGTGAATAGTTTACCTAAATAATATTAGTTGAATTTGACAAGAGAGAAAATTATAAATTTGAGGTAGAAAACCAAAAAAACCCATAATTTGCTCGCAATTGCCATGATTCTCGTGAGGGTAATTTTGGTAGTGGATTACTTGTCTTGGATGATCTCCCACCCCCATATCAGGTTATTTCGTACAAGAGAAGTAACCACTTGGTCAAGTAAATTTCAACTTCAGTAAGAGTATGAATTGTTGAAGAAGGAAAGAGTCAAACTTCTTACCGACTTCGGACACCTCAAATTTTAGCTCCATTGAGATAATATCAGAGCATACAAAAAGACAAAAGGCTAAATTGTATTTAAATCCTTAAAGTTTTGAATGTCATCTCTCACGTTCTCATATTAATTTTTTATTGTGTTAATGATATAGGGAAAATATCATATCGCACTTTATACAGGTATTACTTATGTATTGTATTCTAAGACTTGCAACATAGTGTTATCTCCTACTCTTTTTTGTAAAAAATATAAAATTTAACCCATCTCTCAACGTATATACATTTAAAAAAAAGAAAAAAAGTGATGTATTGTCATATGTAGAGTAAACATGATTACAACAACAAATTATGCATACATTATATTATCATAACTATTTTTTTTTTTTTGAATTTTACGATAATGTTTGTGTTGTCCAATTTGAACTTGAACGCATCTCAGTTAATTATCTCTCTAGACGATGTTAATGTACACTTTTTTATATTAATTTAGTAATTTCAGAGTTAAATTTTAAATTTAATTTTTTAAGTGTTCTCCACTTAAAAATAAATAAATAAATAAATAAAAACCTCTCTTTTGTCAATTTTAAGAAGGAAAAATTACCGACCAGATCTACTATTAACAGTAATCTACCAATAAAATCCACGCCCTTTTTCTTGCACCGAAAAATCCCATGCCGTCGATTTATTGCACTGATTATTCATTTTTTCAAAAACGGCTGGCGACGAGATTACCGAAATACCCCTCCTATAATTTTGCCGAGTATCGCCTTGTCGCCGTCGCCAACGCCTTCGCAACCCAGATTCGCCACTGTCACTGTTCAGATCCGACGCACTCCCGCCGTCGCCGTCCAAATTCGGTGCCTTTCCCATCGTCGCCGACGCCTTCCTCACCGTTGCAATCCAGATCTAACTTCTCCACTACATTCGCAACTCAAATCCAAGCATTTCAATGGATGTTGTCACCTTATTTATGCTCTGTTTCAATAGGGTGAGATTTTCTTTATTTTAGAGAGAGAAAGAAATAGTGAAGTTGATATTAAAGTCTTTGGAGTTCCTTTTTGACTATCTACATATTGCACACTGCAATGTTACATGTAACATCTTCTTGAAATATAGTGAGAGAAATGTGGATATGTGATAATATGGTGGGTATTAAAGCATTTGGAGTTCCTTTTTTAATATCTATACATTGCACACTGTAATGTTATATGTAACATCTTCTTGAAATATACTAAGAGAAATATAGGTATGTGATAATGTAGATCTGTGATAGTGAGAAAAATTAGAAATCGCATTAATGTCATATGTAACATCATCTGAAATATAGATGTTACATATAATATTTACAGAAAAATATATTTTACATGTAACATCAATTGAAAATAATTATTGATATAGATGTTACATGTAACATCAATTGAAAATATATTTTAAAATAATAAATGATTATATATGTTGCAATATTTATTGATTTTTTTTTTTTTTTTAAATTTGTCAATATTAGGCAATGTTACATTGTTACATTTGGTGTTATATGTAATATCCATGCATAATACGATCCACACCTCTAAAAAATATGATTAACATATCGTAAAAAATAATATTAATTTTACGACATCAAGAATTACGAAAAAATTTATATGTTTTGAAGTTAGCATTGAAAGTTATATAGAAGAGATATTTTTTGTCACAAAAATAACAAAATGACTACTCAGTGTATAGAAACAAGAGCGAGTTTAATCGGTAGTTTTCCATGTTTTTAAGGGGCTCCTCACCGCCCCTAATTTTAAGCGTCATTAAATTAAACAAGTGGAGCCAAGCTGTGTTTGGAGGTTGGTGTACTAGCATAAAAGCCAAAATGTCAGTCATAATCCGACACACCTCATGATGCCACGTGGCCTAATCATATTGACTTTCAATACCTGTCATTAGCGTTAAATTATCATAAATATATAGAATATGACAAATATAATTATTTATTTATTTATTGATGGTGTTTCAACATAAATATGAAAAAAAAAAAAAAAAAAAAAAAAACAAACAGTTTCAATTATATTCTTCTTTTCGGAAAAAATATTAAAAAACCCAATAATTATTATCAAATTTTTATTTTATATTTTATTTTTTTAAATGAAACTAAAAACTGAAAAAAATAAAATGATATGCGTGCTTTAAGTCCCTACAATTATTATATCATCTATAAATATATTCATTGTTAATCATAGCTTTAGGTCCCTTCATTAAATATAATACTTATTCATTGCCAATCATAGGCTTTGTCACATGGGAGGGACCAAACAAGTTGGAAAAAAAAAATCAGACAATTTAGAATCTTTGATGCACCTTTGGGTAAAAAATTATTGAATTTAGAAAATTTTCACTTAGGATGTAGGGTACACAATTCGGTTTGATTTGATTTAAAAAATAAAATAAAATAAAATAAAATAAAAAGGCAATTTGAACCGAACCAAATAATATCAATGAGATTTGATTTGATTTGATTCATTTGGCATTTATTTTTTTTATTTTTTTTTGAATTCAACCAATTGTTTTGCAAAATATTTGAATTATATGATACAACTAAAAAAAATTAAGCAAATGTAAAAATCTAAGTAGTTTATCATCCTTCAAAAATAAATAGTTAGAAAAAAAAGAGGATTTTATTATATATTCCTTAAAAATAATAAGGTGAAGGGGATCATACATTAAAACTATTAGATCTACGTGACATAATATAAAAAAAATTAAATCTAAACATAATTTCTTATTTCCTTAGAGGGATCTAACCGTATTAATATTATAATAATAAATACAAGTAATATTAAAACACTTTTAAATATATACTCTCTTTCGTTGCTTCACTCTTAAAGTCAATAGTTCCCAAAAAGTGATTTGAGAAGACTCTTCTAATAACAATAAGATCATATATGTGAATGAGAAGTGATCTTTGAACAATGACACACGGGTCTCGCCTCTACGGTATCCACACAAAGAATCTCCAGAAACAAAAGTGTTCTTGAGATTTTTAAGATCTATTCTAATCTCAAGAATCTAAGACATATCTAATTTTGAATCTAGGCAATAGACAGATTCAAAATCAATAGATAAGCTAGAAACAGATCTCACAGACAAAGAGATTGAGAAAGGAAGGGTTGCCAAAGTGAATTGGTTGAAACTTGCGAAAGGGTGCGGCCAATTTGGTCTTCCTTCCTTATAAATACAGTTCGGGTTCAAAATCCTAGACCCCTTATTTTTCTATTTGTACTTTGACCCCTAAACTTCTTAAGTTCAAAATTACAATCTATTTTTTTTTTTCTTTCAAGAACTCTTCTAACCTCAATTCTCTATCTGTGTATTACCCATTAAATTCATAACAAATGTTAGATGGTAAAATTAATTAATTAATTATGGTGTTAATCAATTAGTCAATTAGAAATTAGAACAATTCCAATTTTTTCTCTTCCAGAAAAAAACTATTTTTCCCTTAACGGCTCATTTGGTTGGACATAATGAAATCAAGATGAAATAGAATAAGAGAAGGAATAGAATGAAAAAATGAATGGAATGAATAAACCAATGGAATCACTATTCAATTATCTTATTTGGTTATAATTATATGTTTAAAGGAATGTAATGAAATAATACTCTTTCAGATATTAATATTGAGATCAATTTCATTCATAATATATACCATATAATAATCTATTTAAAAAAAAATGACTACAAAATATGAGTAATATCACATGTGAAAAATATTCAAAATCTACCAACTAAAATTATTTTGTTTTCAATTTGGGAGAATTAATAGATTTTTTTAATCAAATATTTATTTTTGTTTAGGAATGGAAACATATTTTTTGTTATTAGATTTTGGCTTCCATTTCCTATTTTTTTTTGGGGGATTTTTCTCCAAAAGTCCTTTACCTAAGGTGGACAACTTTTCAAGGCCCAACTTTTTTTAAGGATGATCAAAACTCCCATTTTAAGAATTTTGGCGTGAAAAGTCCTGTGCTGACTTGATAAATTTTTTTCTTTTCCTTTTTTGCCCCTTGTTCGTTTTTTTTTTTTTTGGATCAAAATATCCCTCATGTAGATGTTTAATGTAACATCAATTGTTCTTTTTTTTTTTTTTTTTATATTATATTTTTTTGACCAAAATATCTCTCATGTGGATGTTGAATATAACATTCAACACCCGTGAATATTGAATGTAACATCAATTGTTCTCATATTTTTATGAATCGTATTATGCGTGAATATTACATTCAACACCTGTGAATGTTGAATGTAATATCAAAACCTATGGATGTTAAAACAAGAGAACAATTAATGTTACATTTAATATCCACAGGTGTTGAATGTTACATCCATGCATAATACGATGCATAAAAATATAAGAACAATTGATGTTACATTCAACATCCATAGGTGTTGAATGTAACATCCATGTATAATACGATCCATAAAAACATGAAAACAATTGATGTTACATTCAACATCCACATGAGAGGTATTTTGGTCAAAAAAAGATAACATCATAAAAAAAAACACGCACACACACACACACACACACAATTGATGTTACATTTAATATTCACAAGTGGTAAATGTTATATTCAACATCCATATGAGGGGTATTTTGATTAGAAAAAAGCAAAAAAAGTATTGGTACTTTTGAACTTAGTAAAAAAAGTACAGTACTTAAAAATTTGTTTTTTAGTAGAATGGGACTCCACAAAAAAATTCCCTTTTTTTTTTTTTTAATGGTTCTCAATTTTCTATTTGTGATTCTGGAAAACAAATAGATTTTTTGTTCCCAGATTATTAGTTTTACTTTGGTAACAGTAATATATTTTTTGTTCTCAAATTTATGTTTTTATTTTAGGAACATAAACTAATTTTTTCGCTTTTAAATTTTTATTTTTGTTCAAAATATAAATTTATGAATAAGAAAACATTTTTAAGGAAACATAATGAGAATCTGGGAACAAAATATATATTTCTAATCCAAAACAAACCAAAAAAAACTCTATTCCCAAACTATGGTGAGGTATTTTTATGCATAACCAAAAAAAATCACACCAGGAATTATGGAATTCAATTATGCCCTATAAAATATGGAATCCAATTCATTCAATTTTAATTCCAATGGAATCAAAAGTTTGATTACTTTAGATAACCGAACAAATGAATTTGAATCGAAGGTAGAATTTTGATTCCATTCTACTCCCATTCCGTCCAACAAAATACGTCGTAAAGTTTTTTCCGACTGTGGCTGTATGATGTCTCCCATGTCACAACTATGTCTAGTTGGTAGGAATATATCCAAGAGAAACCCCTCAGGTGTAATATGTAAATTCCACAATCTCTCTATCTATGTACTCGAAAGGATATGGTTAAGTTAACCATATTGAACTTAACCATATCCAATAGGATATGACTAAATTAAAACCCTTACGGATCATTTGGTTGAACAGAATAGAATAAGACTAGAATGAAATGAAAGAAGTAATTGAATGAGAAAAGG
Organism: Eucommia ulmoides; assembly: GCA_016647705.1. Classification (NCBI taxonomy): domain Eukaryota; kingdom Viridiplantae; phylum Streptophyta; class Magnoliopsida; order Garryales; family Eucommiaceae; genus Eucommia; species Eucommia ulmoides. Next base: position 19,296,927 of record CM028335.1, on the reverse strand, counting down.
AATGGAATGGAATTGTCAATGAAATTACTATTCCATTCACTTGTTTGGTTAATATGGAATGAAAGAAGAAATGGAATAATAAAATATAATAAAATTCCCATTATGCCCTTATAATAAAATTTTATTATATTTCGCTATTCCATTCCTTCTCACATTTTATTATATTTCACTATTTCATTTAATTTTTCAATTTTTGCTCTCTAATTTATGTTTCTGTTCTCAATTTTTCAGTTTTCGTTCTCTAATTTCTATTTCTGTTCTCAATTTTTAGTTTTTATTCTTAATTTTTTGTTATCTAATTTTTTATTTCTGTTCTCAATTTTCTGTTTCTATTTTCAATTTTTCAGTTTCTGCTCTCAATTTTCTGTTTCTATTCTCAATTTTTAATTTTTGTTCTCTAATTTCTGTATTTGGCATGATCATGCATGATTTTTTTTTTTTTGTAATTTTAGTTTTAATTCCATTGAGCTGGACTTGATTCCAGCCAATTTCAAATGAAATCTCATTTTCTTGGTTTTCATTTCAATGAAATCACAAAAGTGATTGCATTAGAGAACCAAACAACGAAATGAGAATCGAGGGTAGAATGGTGATTCCATTCCTCCCTGATTTCGTCCAACCAAACGTGTCGTTAATCCAATCATATGTATTCTGTTGGCCCAAATCTGCCCAAGAGAGGGGAGGGGGGGTGAATTGGGTAATTACAAAAAATTTAAACAACTAAATTTTTAATACACAATTATCAATTTCCCTAATTGATTATTATCTTATTAAGCAGGGAAAATGTGTTTAAATAAATGCAAACCTAAACAATAGAAATATAATAAAGCAGCACATAATGATTTATCCTGGTTCGGTAAGCTACTTTTATCTACATCCAATCCCTTGAGCTCCACAAGGTTTTCGCAATCCACTAATCTCTTGATTCATTTCCTAGGTAGAAACCAAACCTTTACAATCATTTTCACAAGTTCATGATTAACCTAATTCTTTTCACATGCTCATAATCAAACCTTTACACTCTTACACTATTATACAAATCATTTTCACAGGTTTAAGAAGAATCTTATGTTTCTTTCAAGTTAAAAACTAACCTAATTCTATTACATGAAGAATCAAAATCTAATCTTTTTAACAGGCTAAAGATCAAACCTAATCCTTTTAACAGACTAAGAATCAAATCTATTTTTTTTTTCATAAGCTAAAGTAAAATCCCTAACTACCTTGATTAGACACGATCCCTATTTCTAATCCACTATTTCTCACCAATGCACAAAAAAAAAAAAAAAAAAAAAAAAAAAATCATGTTTCTTCAAACATGAACTTCTACCTCCCTCAAAACAATTATATTCAATTAATGTCCCAAAAACTCAATTTAAAGCACAGATAATATGTAATCAGATTTTGCAGGTAAAAATAATTTCTTAAGATATTCAAGCCATTCAAATTAGAAAACAAATTTTCTATCAAATATTCCAAGTAATCAATTAAGATAATCAAAGATAAGCACTTACATTTACATGGAAAGATTTCACCTAGATTGCTTGAAAACTGATAAGATAGCTTAGTGAAGAACAAAACTAGTGATGAAAACTTTTACACGCTCTGATCAAGAACTCTTGTAGAATAACTTCTCTTAGAAAATATCTCTACAAAAATCACTCTCTTTTTAAGCAAAGGCTGATTGTTCTTGATTGCATATTATGAAATTCGTAGGTTAATATAAATGGACTTCAAACTAGACGTATAACGTCTCATTTCAAAAGGTAAGACCTAAAATGTCACTCTAAGACTCCATATATCATATACTATCAAAATAGATATATTTCACTTAAAAATACTTTTAGAAAAGCTCGATTTGGTCCCCAAAACTCTTTAGATGCAAAACACTTAAAGATAGGAAATAGTTTTGCTAATTTAATTCAAAGAATTAATTAATATATAGACTAAATAGATAGGATCTTAGTGATATATGATATATAATAGTAAAATACTCAAATCCCCAAAATATATATTTTTCAAACGTTCAAAATCATAGGATTTAGTAAAAGATCTCTCAAAATCGAAACAGTCAACATTAACTGTTTTGCCGCTGTCGGTTGACTGGAACTAATTCGGTCGACAAGCCCTTGCAACAGTTAGAAAGTTGACCATTGCACTGCCATTCGTCGGTCGACCGGCCCCTTGGTCGGTTGACCGATTCGACCAATTTTTTTTTTTCTTCATTTAAGCCACTGGATGCTTAAGTCGACTACCCCCTCTTTTCGGTTGACCGATTTGGTCAATGGGTTAACATTTTAACTCCCTTAAGCTACTACTTTAATTTGTCAACTGACCTGTTTTGTCGATTGACCGAATTTGTTTGAAACTCATCCTTTTATATGTTAAAAATATTTTCTAAATTTGACTCTTTATCAAAAATATTTTTATGATTTTAAAAATTTATAAAAATAATTTAGAATCTTGAATTCATCACTTCTGATTAAGACACACATAAAATTATTTATTTTAAAGTGTCGTGCATGAATCTAATTCGGGTTGCATTAAAAGTATAAGAGTAATCAGTTGTTTTTACTTAAGAATCTTCAATGCTCAAAAAATCTTTAATGTCTTCAATTTGAACCCTTCTTTAATTTTTTTTCATAAAATCTTCATCTTTATAAATCTTCAACGATTGATCCATTTTTATTAATTATTTTTCTCATTAAAACACATGGAGCTTCTACTATGAAATCACTCAATAAACTCATTAGTTTTATAAAACATTAACGTTCAATTGTCCATCAAAACATTAGGTTTAACATATTTGATTGATGATATAACTAATTCTGATACATGATTGGAATCTCATCCTAATCATCACACTGCTTTGGGCAAAATTTTGGTTGAATTATATCAAACTGAATCACATGGGTCACATATCTTTTTTCTAAGAGTGATAGATATATATCTTCTTGCATACTCGTATATTACCATATATGTCCCACTATACTCAATAAATAGATTTAAAGTTCCATGGTTAAAGAACAACACTTGTATTATCAAATTATAACAACCCATACATTTAATATACAATATCGTAAGTACAAAAGTTTACATAATACATTACACTTTAGATATCCTATTTTGACTCGAGTAAAACTACCGTGTAGCCTATCAAGGATGCTCACATTTGGTCTCTTACTACAACTTAGGAAGTCCCCTAGCAGATATTTCAATATCTTATACTGATGGATTGGGACTTACCATTTTCAAAAAGAAAACATCGGATCAAGCTAGCATAAATTATTGAAGACACTTTTCAATAATCCAATACTGACTAGGAACATTTAAAATATTGAGATACCAAGTATTTTTGTTCTCCTCCTATTTAATCGCATTAAATAGCTAGGCAATTTACTCAACATTCAGGGTCTATAACAATAAAGATATAATTACAAGAATAATATAATTAATATATTTTATTAATACTTGAGATTAAAATGCTTTAGAGACACAAGCCTTAAATATAAGAATGCAAGATTGACTATAGAGTTTATATCTGACAATAGATTTTATAGATATGTCCATGAGATAGTAAACATTAATATTTAGTTCACAAAGAATGTTTACTAAATAATCTTTCAAGTTTTCTTAAACCATTGTCCTGATATGTCATTTAATTTACAACTGATGTTACTCTATGTAAAAAATGGTCAAATGTAAACGTTCACAATGAATTAAATTCATGAAAATTATATCATTTCAATCCACATGTCGTCATCTTAAATTTTATATCAATATTAATTATTTTTAAGTGAAAAAAAAAAAAATCAAAAGTGAACTTTCACTAAACTTAGGGTTAATATCACATTTCGCAATAGACATTGATACAATGGTTTTCACCATCACTGAATATTCACTTTAAATGAATATGCATTAATACTAAAAACACATTACCATTTGGAAAACACCCAACTCGTGTGATTCAAATTTAGTAAATGTTCACTAAATTTGAAATCGAATAGATTCTTTTCATATTGAACATTCACTAACACTTTGAGACAATGATTTTTTTTTCTTTGTAGCAGTAAACATTCATTGAATTTTACGATGCAATAAGACTAAACACATTACTATTTTTCGTAACATTTACTTAGAATCAGTGAATGTTCACTAGTATTGAATCCATATTTAGGGTTTATTGCATCTAAGGTGAACATTCACTAATTCAAAATTGCATGATTAGTTAAACATTCATTAAAAATCATAAAAATTCACTAATGAAACATTAAGTAATCTCATGTTACTATTCAACCCATAATGAATGTTCACTAATAAAACATTATGTAATCTTATGTTACTGTTCAACTCGTAGTGAATATTCACTAACCATAAGTGATAGTGAGCATTCATTATATAAAAGTTAAAATTTTCCATTATTGAACTTTATTCTAAGTGAGCAGATAAATGCTCAGTCTACCTTACCAAATCTTTCACCCAACAAGTGCCCTCCAAACCAAGCTAGATAGTCACTTATCATTAGGCTCACTAACCAACCTGGATCGGTATACTTCTATTATAGTACTTTTTGGATTATATCAAATCTACCGTAAAGTGAGTTCATTAAGATCTTGTAACCAAATGACATTGGTTTATTACCATTTTTCTTTAGCATATCATTGTTTCAAAGTCAAACATATTCTAATTATAATGAACACTCACAAATATGTTGAGACATTGATTTTTCATAAGCAATGAGCATTCACTAATAATGAACTATTGGTTGAGGATTCATTTAAATTCATACACATTCTACTTGTGAACATTCAATGACAGTGAACCTTCACTAACTCTCATAATACGTTGAGACATTCACTAACATTTGAACATATTCCATTTATGGTAACATTTACCAATACTATTAGATAGTGAACATTCACTAAAAAAAAGTGATATATAGTAAACATTCACTAATCCCCCATAAAATATTACTATCATTACACATATCTAATTATTAGTGAACATTAATTAATGAAATATTAAATAATCGCATAAGGTATGCGTTATCATCATCAGATGAATGACCCAAAAATAGAGAGAGAGAGAGTAAATGACCTTGAAAATGAGAGAGGGGAAGGAGGGGATAATTAATTACCTTCAAATCACATAAGGGCATTACAGTCAAATGTTGATGGGCATTAATTGAAAGATGACTAAAAAATGTAAATGTAATCTAATATAATACTAAGAACTAAAATTGGAAGACATTGAAGGATATTTAACTATTGCTTATCTTTTCAATCTTAGCCCGTCTCTCACTCTTATTCAAATGAATCGTTAAGATCAGTTCTTACCATCATTAATATATTCTAATTCTTACCATCATTAATATATTCTAACTCTCATATTCAAACAGATGGCCAAATATACCAATAAAACAAATACTAAAAATACCTAAAAAAATTAAAACAAAAACCAAAATTATATTAACATTAATTTTCTATTTTTTCTAAAAAAACTATAAGCACGAAAATTACGTCGCTAATACATTCCTATTTAAAATTCGAAGTATGTTAAACTAAAATTGTAATTTAAAAAATTTGGATACCAAATCACTATTTAATACTACGCCATGTAGAATATAATTTTTAAACACTTTATGATAATATTTATTAAAAAACAAAATATATGACCAAAATAATTGCACATAATTTTACTAAAATGTGATAGTTTTCTAACCATACTACAAATCCAAAAAACAATTTAAACATGCACATTTGTTTTAAAATTAAAATTATATTCAACTAAAATTTTATCATTTCATCAAACATTTAACAATACTTTTAATTTCAACACCTAAAACTAAAATGTTAATCATACTAATTAAAAACAAAAATTACAAAATAGAAAAAATAAATATTTCAAACACTCTAAAATAATACACAATTCACCCACATAAATATAAGGGAAAAGTATATTTTAAACCCTTTAGGTATTGACACATTTCTTAATGGTTTCTCTCCGTTTGATCATTTCATTTTAATCTCTCTAGGTATAAGCACGTTTTTATTTGGTCATTCCATCCAAACTAACATAATTTTGAGGGCAAAATCATCATTTTACATTTTTTTTTAAAATCATTTTTATTTTTATTTTTTATTTTTTCATTTTTATTTTCTTTTATTATTTGACCTTGTTATATAAATAAAATGTTAAAGATTCTTAAATATTATTTTAATATTTCGCTATGCATCAAACTAAAGTAAATTTTAATAATTGGTAAGATTTATAAATTAAGAGTGTTTATATATATTGAATTACGAGAATTCAATTATTTTAGAATAAAATATTTTGATTCTTTTAATACAATTTATAAAGTAATTGTTTTTCAATATTTAGTTTTGAAAAATTAAATATTTTTATTGGTGTACAAAATTGGTACATACCTCGAGTATGGTCCAACCGGATGGCAGGTGACTCCTCTTGCTGAGGTGGAGTCAGTGGTTGAAAAATTTTCAGGTGAGCTGTACTGGGTCCTAGGAGGACTGATCTACTATGCTCAAAGTCTTGTTCTTCAGGGAGTGGTACCTGCAGAAGATTCAGATCGGGATTTGTCCCAGTGAAGCCTCTCCGGCGTGAGAATCAGAGCTCAAAGAGAAAATGTAAGTAAGCAAGTGGACTCAATGCATGTGCGTAACAAAGCGTACCTTAGGCTTGCATAGACCTAGGTATATATAGTCGTTGGAGATGATTAGTTGAGCCTAAACACGGTTAATTAGTCAAAACCCTGTGTTTAGCCGATAATCCGGGGCGTTTAGGAGATAATTGTTGGGTTTGGGTTTTTAGGCCCATTTGGCGAAGCCCACAGGCCTCTGTCAGGCCTGCGGTGGTGAGCTGGTGGAAGAGAGTAGAGATCGTTGGATTAGAACGAGCTAGAATTGGGAGCCGCTCGAGGTGACGGCTGAGCCCCTAATGTTGGCCGCCTGGGGGCATGGCGTAAAGCTCAGGGTGGCACGTTCTTGCAGGGCACCTTACTCTGCCCTGGGTATAAATGAGATTCCAGGGATGAGCTATGGTCGGCATATGTTCCAGCATGGTACTCGGATTTCAGAATGCGTCTATGTCAGTACGAGGACAGATACGTGGCTGGATCTCAGATGCTAACTCAGTGGTGCCTGAAAATACCCTCATTAGTTGCCCCTTTAGCTTTGTACTACAAGGGAAGCAAGACGGTCAGGGGTATCAATTTGTTGCAGAAACGAACATCTTGGAGACTTTAAAGCGCAAGACACCTATGATTGACATTTTTCCAAGAGTCAACTTTTTTTGGGGAGAGAATTCGAGATAGGCCCCCATACGGTCAGGGTCTGGGTTCAGGTAGCACGGTAGGGTGACCCCGAATTTATCCAATTTTTTGGGCGACACTTTTTCAAAAGTTAGTTTTTCTGAGGAGATAATTTAAAATAGGATCCTATACGGCCGAGGTCCGGGGTCAGGTAGCACGACATGGCAACCCCGAAATTCTCAATTTTTAGGATGACATTTTCCCCGCGGCTAACTTTTTTGAGTAGCTAATTTGAAATAGACTCCTATATGGCTGAGGTCCGGGGTCAGGTAGCACGACATGGCGGCCCCGAATTTCTTCGATTTTCAAGGTGGCACCCATTTATGATGAACAAACCCTGACTGCCGATTGATCTTTACTGTGGAAAAAAAAAGAGTGTGCCCTAGAGGAGTGCTCCATGGATGGACGGGGGGGCGATGTAGGCTTGCCCAACGGGGGCGCCAGGCTTACACAGCGGGTGGTCGGCGGGTTGAGCCTCTTTGGGCTCACGTTGGGTTAGCAGGGCATTAGCCTGAGGGCTAGCGCCCTCAACTTGCGTCTATAGGCCAGCTTCACACTGGCTCATAAAGCCAGTGCCCTACGCTTGCCTCATCTGGGCCAACACTTAGTTGGTCCACGTGGGCCAGTGCTTGCTTGGCCGTTGGCTAACAGTAGGTAGCGCGTTGGCAGTGCACCACTGCGCTGTTTGTATGGCTCTACCCGGCCGTACCGACACGTTCTTCCGGGCCTTGATTTTTTTTTAATAGATAGGGAGCTGTGCCTCATTCAAACATATTCAAGTTTTTTGGGCACTCTTTGAGAAATTTCTCTGCACGATATTTTTTTTTATCTCGAAATATTTTCTCGCATTTCCAGCTCCGAATATTCTTATTCCTTTGGGAGTAACTTAGGGATAAGCTTACGCTTTAGCACGTTGAAGCGAGCCTTTCCTACTCCCGAGGATGTCGGACGACGCACGGGCGCTTCGAGCTCGCCCTCTTCTTTTCTGGCTTTTCGGACACTATCACCTAGGTAAAAACCCTTCCTGGTTGAGGTAAAACCCTATCACCTAGAAGAAGGTTTTCGCGGGAGCCCATTTTCGTAGCCATTCTAAAGGAGGAGGATCGTGTAACAGAGATAATATTTCTTCGGGCGATTCCCCTAGTGCCATGGCCCGTTTGTGGTCTAGGACCTGAGATTTTGCTTTCTGTTGTTCCTGTCCAGAGTCCTCTCTGGGATCTTCAGTCCAATATAACCAAGAAGGATTTGGTGAAAGCACGTAGCCTATTCATCTTCTTGGGTTCCGAAGTAACAAGGATCTCTAATGTTGATGAGAGGGCACATCAGCCACCCCCAGGCTTCATTGAAGTGCTTCTTCACTAGTTAGATACTGGACTCCACTCTCCCATTCACCCTTTGGTCCGAGCGGTCTGTAAGAAGTTCGGTCTGTGTCTTTCACAGTTGGCTCCGGGCAGTATGAAGATAGTAATAGCAGGCTATATTATCTTCATGGTAGAGGGGATTGAGTTGAGCTTGGAATTTTTTTGTGCTATTTTCTTTGCCAAGTCCTTGCCGTCAGGTGTTGGGTGGTACTACGTGTCCTCTAAGTCAATATTCCTAACTGACACGGATGCCCGTACGTAAAAGTGAAAATCGAGGTACTTTTACCTTAGTGGTGACGGCTGGGAGTTCAAACCTGATGAGGAGGATTACTCGATTCTCGTTCAGGCACACTAGGGACGAATCGGTAAGGAAGTCTTGGAGGTGGTTAAGATCGGTACTCCAGCTATTGGAACTTACTGGGTTCTTGTCCTATTTTTGTGGAGAGTGAGAAACAGGGTAAGAGGGTTCACAAGGCACAATAGCTTCGTCTTGAAATTGTGGTGCTCAGAAAGAGGATCTTGAGAACACTTTTCAACCAGTTAAACAAGTTGCTGAGCTTGACCCTATACGACATTCACTTCTACCAAGCTCCATCTCAGCCCCCTACTAGGCTCTCGTTAAGGCCAAATAATAGTAAGATTTTTTTGTTCTCGTCCATTTTTCATGTCTGATGCTCATTATTTTGAGTCGTAATTTTTTGACAAGCATGGATAACGTTGCACTGTTGAGGAAAGTTGTTACCCATAGGAAGGGCCATTGAGAGCTCTACTATTGAGTAATGATAGACTTTTCAGAGAGGCGTATCACATCCCCAGCCTTCAACTCGTCCTAGGGAGAAGACTAGAGAGTCCGATCCCGATACAAGGGGGCCAAAAACCTTATCAACGACTCCGCAAGAAAGGGGCAAGTGCCCTGCTAGGGGGTAGACCTGACAAGGCATACAGAAGAGTAAAAGTTATTCTAAGCTAGAACTAACCGCCCCTATCCCTTTGGATCCTCGTCCCAATTTCTTTGGAGAATGAAATACCAAGGTAGAGATTAACACTTTCCTACTGGACAACCCTACATTAAATCCAGGGTTCCTGGGCAAGGTGACCCCTTCGGCTGACCTAAAAAAGATTGTTAGCTCCACCCTTAAGCAGCTTGTCGGGGATGTCTACATAAACTTGATTGGGGGGGGGGGTTGAGTAATAAGCAGCCCATGAAAGACCAGGAGCGGGAAGTTTCGGGCCACCACTGCCCAAGCCAGGGAGAAGGGTAGGTCAGTGGCAATGGAACAATGGAGGGAGGGTCCCGGGTATCAGGAGCTTCAGGAGAAGATGGATAATGACTTCGTGGAAGCTGGGAGCAAGGACACAATGAAGGCTATCCACCGCTTGTATCCTGACTTCCTCCTGTCCATATGGAGATAGAGGTTTTAGAGCCGGAGGATGGTGTCGAGCACGAAGGCGCCAGATAGAAAGATGCTGAGGGGGACGAATCTGATGAAGAGGCCCTTGAAAAGGGCGAGCTTGATGTTTCTTCTCCTATCCCGGACACCCCTCATTTTGAGAGCGAGAAGGACTGAGCTCTGGGTCGTCGCTTTCTCAGCACTTAGGAGTTTGTAGACTTTACTTATTCGTTTTGTTGGCTTGTACTGGGTAGACGACCCCCTCTTTTTGTACTGGACTGATGACTCCCTTTTGTACATCTCCTGAACATATGAATGCAAATTATTTTTTGTGTACTTCTGTGAGCCTGCCCTTCATTCCTGATGTTTTTGCCAAGTCATTTTCTGCTAATAATTATTTTTAGTGTAGTAAAATTTTGAAAAGTTTAGGAAAAAAAAACTTATCGTTTCCGCCCAGTTCCTTGGACCACTAGCCCCTCCAGTCTGGGACACTAGTTGATTGTAAGAAAATCGTGTCGTGGACTAAGGAAGAGCGTTTCCTAGGGTGTCTCATCCTCTCAGTTCGCAGGGGCACAACACAATGGTTAGTCCCTTATGGCCGATCATTGGTAAGTTCTCCATAGTCGAGTTCATTCTTGAACCTTTTTAGGTTATCTCAATTTAATCCATGCAGGAGCATATTTCCCTCTAGAACTTTAGATTTATAGTTGACTGGTGGGGATAAGTCCTTAGCTACAGGTCCTTAGACCCGATCAATGGATCGCCCTTGGTGGATGACTTTGGTCTTTCCCTAGGCATAGACTATTGATCTTTGGAGAGGGTCTGGCTATCACCCTCGACACTAAGCACCGAGATGAGGCTTGTGGAAAGTCCTCTGAAACTCTAAGTGTTAGGAGGCCATTTTTGGAGATTAATCCATGACTTTGAATGTCGAGATGCTATTATAGTGAATCACCTGTGACCTTAAGGGTCAGGATGCGATTCACTTGGAGGGGACACAAGGCACATTGCACGTAACACCTTTATTTAGATAAGCAAAAATTGTTATACTTTGTATAAACCAGATGTGTTAGCCTAATGAGCTACCCAAGAGGAGAGGTGAATTGGGTAGATAAAAAATTAATACAAATAATAATACTTCAAAAATTAAATAATTAATTTTTATCCTAAATTAATTATTATCTTTATAGCAACGAAAATATATTATCAACTAGGTCTACACCCAAACAACAAAATATAAATAATGTAAAGAAAGCAACACACCAAAAATTTATATTGGTTCACCAAGTTATTCTTGGCTAATCCAGTCTCTCAAGCTCCATGAAATGTCGCACCCACTAATCACTAAGATTCCTCTAAACAAGTAGGAACCAAATTGATAGGCGTAATTTATCTATTTATTGTGAAGCCGATTTTGTTAATTTTCGAGTATTTTTATTGTGTTTTAATACGTTTTTATTTATTTTGTCTTAAATTAGATATTTGGGGTAAAAAGGGACTAAAACGGTACTTAAACGATTATATCGGAGCGATCCTGGTGGAAAAATGAGTAAAAAAACAAGATTTCAAAGCAGTAGACCCACCGCTGCAGCGGTGAAAGTGTTGGGAGTGCAAAAAACTCACCGCCGCAGCGGTCAGGCCACCGCTACGATGGTAAAAGTCCAGAGAGTTTGCGGGATGGACCACCGTCGCAGCGGTGAAATCACCGCCGCGACAGTCAAAATATAAAGAATTTTTCTACTATTCCACTGCTGTAGTGATCAACCACCACCGCAGCGGTGACCTTGCCGACATACCCACCGTTGCAGCGGTGAACCCACCGCCGCGGTAGTGACTCTGCAGATATTTTGAGATATTTAAAGATATTTTGATATATTTTGAATCCTATAAATATCATCCCTATTCTCCCCAAATAAGAAGTTGACGTTTTTGGGAGTCTTGAGAGCTCCAAGGCCATTTGACCAATAGAAGATCACCACACGAAGATGGAGGAAGCGTTCTCAGAGCAGTTTTAGCGGCAAATCTTTGGATAACGGCTAAGTCTCCTCGTTTCTCTCTTAAATTCTTAGTTACATTGTATTTAGTTGTATTTAGGGCTATAACCATGTCTAGCTAAACATATATTGTCTAGGGATCTATGTACTTCACAAAAACGTTGTTTATATAAAATCCATGTTTTGTTAATGGTTGTTCATGTTTATTCGATTGTATTTACCGTCTTGTCATGTTTATATGCTTGTTTAGATATATTGAGAAATCAGGGTTTGACACTCGGGAGAGGTAACCCCAGATTCATACTAGGTTTTAAACACAATGTGACAATTTAATAACTCGGGAGGGAGTTAAAAAGCGTGTAATCCGTGACGTTAGGACAAAACTCATGTGACCTAGTGTCGTATAGACGTTGAGGGGGACTTCTTCATTGACGCAAAGTCACATATTCATTCACTTTACACTCAATAGATCCCAGACGATCACATCTACGAGGATCCCATGTGGCTCACTTGTTATTTCACACCAAAGGCAATGCTCTTCCATACCCACCAAGCACATGAGCCAGTGGAGAGTCCTGTTGAAAGAATGAGCTAATCAGAGCCTTATCTTACCAGTCTTGAGGGCATACAAAATCAAGACTTATACGTAATGTTGTACGACACTTACTATGGGCGGAAGTCGCTCTTTAACGAGGACTTCTCCATGTCGAGCCAATAACAATAAACCACGCGCTTCTTGAGAGGCAACCCAAGTCCAAAAATAAATTAGATCTGTTACTGCCGACTTGATTCGGAGGTGAGATTGTCTCGCCTCCCGGGTACGTGTTCTAAACCCCATTCGTCAGCATGCTTTAATTTCAAATATTGAGATTGATGATTGGGTCGCTATGGACACTGCCCGTTTTAAGTTCGGGGGTGATGTGTAGTATGTATTATGTTAGTATGTTTTATTGTTTAATTATTTGCATGTTTGTTTAGGGTAGAATGTGTTTATGTTTGCGTTGTTGTTGTTGTTGTTGATGCATATTGAGTTTTGAGATTCATCTAGGCCATAACCAGATGATGATATTACCTCCTGGTTGTTTTTCTAGGTCAAGGGTAATGCCCATTCATGTGTGTTCTATGTGCTTGACAATGCGTTTTGGTAAAAGTTATTGTGGATCCTAATTTGCATGAGCATATAGACTCAATGTATAGTTATTCAATAGATTTGAGGACAATTATCCATTAGACAAACTCATGACAATTTAAGATTCTAGAACCTGATTGAGAGGAAACTTGAGGCGAAATCCTAGGCAAGGTTGTTCAAGAGACGTGATTTAGGCATTCATTTGATTCGCTTTAGCCTTTGAAGCCTACCTTGCTATATGTTCATCCCTCGTTACCTTGTTGAAGCATAAATGACGTTTCAATTATGAACACATAATAAATACCCTGGCTAATTGAATTTTTTCCAAACCTATATCGCTAAACCGAAGGCACAATTTGAGTGAATTAAGTTAGCATTCGTATATGCTACTTGAAGTGAGCGGTTGGGTTTAGGGCGAACTTCTGATTGGTTCGGTATTCGAGTACTTGTCATTTTTTTTATTTCGTTTTAACCACATCCATGAAATTGTAAAAATCAAATAAGTTTGGGGGTGTGGTTCGTTAAAAAAAAACGTATGCAAATATAGTTCAATTGCTGTTTCTTTTGACAAGTGAGTACGTCGGTCTTAAATGATTGTTTGAGGTTGTTTCCAATTCATCTATGGGGGTTCAAGTGTGAGTGTGCCAAGTGTTGTGCCTTGGGTATCGTTAAGTTAACAAAGTTAACTTATTTTATATTCCCGATATACCCTTGGCCATTTTTCCTAAACCGAACCAAGTCCTTCTGATCTTTTTGAACTGCTTAGCCTACATTAGTGGAGAGTGGAACCCAGTCAGGCATATGGATATCCTAATCCTTTATGGTTAAATTATGAGTTTAGTTGGTGGATAATCCAATCTGGTTGTTGTATAGCTATATAATTGAGTCTCGCACACACACGTTGAAAGGATCTAGAATGACGTTTATCATTGTTGAATGTTGAAATTCTAGAACATCACAAGGTGCTTTTTACCACTTGAACTCGATATGATTAGGGGTTGTTGAGAGAAAAATATTTTGGTCGATAGAAGAATTCAAAACTCGCATATCCTTATGTTTAGATTGTGTGTGTTTAGGTTGTTCATGTTATTAATTTAGTTGTGTTTTTCATTTTAGTGAGTGTTTTGCTCGAGGACTAGCAAAATTCTAAGTTGGGGGGTGGTGGCCGCAATTAATGCGTTGCCATTTTCATCGCAAGCGTACGGATCAAGTTTTAGTATAATGGACCTTTCGGTTGGGTATCGTATCCACATGGATTGGTTAAGACTACAATCGAGTACCGTGATTATCATAACATAATTTTATCTAGGCGATAAAATGGAATATAATTTATATTAATACTAAACTAAAATACTAATGAAGTTAACTATACTATAAATACTATATTGAGATTGTTTAGGGGAGTAGATTGCCTAAGGATTAACTTTATTTACTTAAATGCGTTTAGTTTCATTTTAGTTAACATTAACGGGGTTCGGCGTATCCGACATTCTTGATTCGTAAACTCCCTTGCCACCTCTCCCGAGTGTAAGATGGGGGAATACGTGACTTTGTGTCAATGCTGAAGTCCCCCTCAACGTCTTAACGACTCTAGGTCACGTGAGTCTTGCCCAAACGTCATCGATTACACACTTTCTAATGCCCTCCCGGGTTGTTAGATTGTTGTATTGTGTTTACCCTAATCCGAATCCGGGGTTATCTCTCCCGACTGTTAAACCCCGTATTCTCAATATATCTAAACTAATATATAATCATTGAAAACATGGCAACACAATCGAAATTATAAGGAACAACCATAAACGAAACACAAACTTCACCAAAACTATATTTTCCTAAATAATATGTTAATCCCTATTACAATCCATGTTTAGTTCATGGCCCTAACTATTTATACAATGTAAAACGAGCTAAACATGCTCAAACAATAATCCTGAGATAAGAGATAAAGAGAGAAATGAGAGAAACTAGCTATAATCCAAAGATTTGTCGCTAAGAGCGTTCCGTGATCGTTTCTCTTTTGTTGCTTTGTGTTCTTCCCCTTTGGATTTGCTTGAGCTCCCCCAAAACACTCTCTAATATCATAGGAACCCTAAGGGGTCTCCTATGGCTGGAAACTCCCAGAAGAGAAGGAAAGAGAGGGGTATAAATATGCAAAATATCCTAAAAAATATCTATTCTAATGCAGAGTTGACCGCCGCGGCGGTGGGTATGTCGATTTAATTTTTGCCTAGGCGGTGGAAAAGGCGCTGGAATTGGAAAAAATTCTTCTGGTTCACCGGCTAGGCTGTGGGCTTTCAACCAGAATTAGTTCTTCTCTTCATTTTCACCACCGCAGTGGTGGTCTGGATGCCACGGCGGTGGGTTTCTTTTAGAATTTTGCCGCCTTGCTCATTTTTTCACCGTTCTCCGACCAAATTGATCGTTTATGCTCCGATTTCAAACCTTTTCACCCATACACCTATTTTAATATAAAAAGAATAAAAACATATTAAAGCGTAATAAAAATGTACTAAACGTACTCAAAAACTAATAATATTCGGTTTGAAAATAGATAGGTAATTTACACCTATCAAATACCCCTAAACTCGGAATTTTGCTAGTCCTTGAGCTAAACACCCATGCAAGAAAAGAAAATATAACAACTAAAAACTAAAAATGAAAAACATGAAAAACAAATATGTGCAAGTTTTGAGTATCATCTACTGGCCAAACGAATTATCCCTCATCGGCCCCTAATCCTATTGAGTTCAGGCATAAAAACACACCATGTAGTGTTCTAGAATTGCAACATTTATAATAGTAAGCACCGTTATAGATCCTACTAAAAAGTGTGTATGTGTGTGTTTAAAACTCAAATATATAAATGTCCCTTAATTGGATTGGATTATCCACTATATAAGCGCATGACAAAAAAAATCCGAAGGTATAGGGAATCCCATAGGCTTGACCCTGGATCTATTCTCTACTAATGTAGACTCGGAAGTTCAAAAAGATAAATAGGTCTTGGTTTGGTTTAGGACAAATGGCCGAGGGTAAATTTGAAAGAGAAAAACGAGTTAACATCGTTAACTTAACGTTACCCAAGGCACATCACTTGATACTCTCACACTCGAAACCCCATAGGTACATTTGAAACAACCCTGAACATATATTAAGAACGACGTACTCACTTGTCAAAAAGAAACAAAAATAAAACTATTTTACATAGGTTTTTTTTTTTCAAACAACACACCCCCAAACTTATTGGATTTGTACAATTTAAGGGGTGTGTGAAATATGAACGAAAAACGACAAGTGAGTACTCGAATACCAAATTAATTAGAAGTTCATCCTAATCCCAACCACTCACTTCAAGTAGCATATTGAATGCTAACTTTTCACTCAAATTGTACCTTTGGTTTAGCGATAAAGGACTAGAAGGAATTCAATTGGCCATGGTATTGGTTAAGTA
Source organism: Eucommia ulmoides (assembly GCA_016647705.1). Classification (NCBI taxonomy): domain Eukaryota; kingdom Viridiplantae; phylum Streptophyta; class Magnoliopsida; order Garryales; family Eucommiaceae; genus Eucommia; species Eucommia ulmoides. Next base: position 19,280,274 of record CM028335.1, on the reverse strand, counting down.
TTCCGAATTGAAACGTTATTTAGGCTTCGATAGGGCAACAAGGGGTAATAATTTAACAAGGTAAGCTTAAAAAGGCTCAAGCGAGAAAATGAATGCCTAAATCATGTCTTCCGAACTACCTCGCCTAGGATTTCGCCTTGAATTTCCCCCGAATCAAGTTCTAGAAACCCTAATGTCATGAAGGTGACAGATAATCGTTTTCAAATTAATTAGACAGTTTTATATTAAGTTAACGTGCTCGTGCAAGTAGGATCAATAATAACTTTTACTAAAACGTAACGTTCAGCACACAGAATATACATGCATGAGTTTAACGCTCAACTTCAATAAACAACCAGGGGACAGACTCATCATCGGGTAATGGCCCAGATGACGTCAAAACTTAGCACATAACACAAAAACTATCCTAAACAGACATGCACGCGTAGAAACAATAAAACATACTAACTAAAACATAAATAAACATACTACACATCACACCCGTCTCAAACAAAAAATGCCCAAAACAACCTAGTCAGCGATCCCAATGACAAGATAAAACATTATAATGAAGACTAGGGTTTAGAACACATACCTAGGAGGTGAGAGAAAACTTTGTGGCCGCAATTAATGCGCTGCCACTTTCACCGCAAGAGTAATGATCAAGTTTTAGTATAATGGACCTTTTGGTCGGGTATCGTATCCACAGGGATTGGTTGAGATTACTATCGAGTATCACGATTATCATAGCCTAATTTTATCTAGGAGATAAAAATGGAATATAATTTATACTAATACTAAACTAAAATGCTAATTGAGTTAACTATACTATAAATGCTATATTGAGATTGTTTAGGGGAGTAGATTGCCAAAGGATTAACTTTGTTTACTTAAATGCGTTTAGTTTCATTTTAGTTAACATTAATGGCGTTCGGCGTATCCGACAATCTCGGTTCATAAACTCTCTCGCCACCTCTCCCGAGTGTAAGATGGGGGAATGCGTGACTTCGTGTCAATGCCAAAATCCCCCTCAACGTTTTAACGACTCTAGGTCACGTGAGTCTCGCCCCAACATCATCGATTGCACACTTTCTAATGCCCTCCCAGGTCATTAGATTGTTGTATTGTGTTTACCCTAATCCGAATCCGGGGTTACCTCTCCCGAGTGTCAAATCCCGTATTCTCAATATATCTAAACTAGCATATAATCATAGAAAACACGGCAACACAATCGAAATTATAAGGAACAGCCATAAACGAAATACAAACTTCACCAAAACTACATATTCATAAATAATATGTTAATCCCTATTACAATCCATGTTTAGCTCATGACCCTAACCGTTTATACAATTTAAAATGAGCCAAACATGCTTAAACAATAATCCTAAGATAAGAGATGAAGAGAGAAACGAGAAAAACTAGCCATAATCCAAAGATTTGTCGCTAAGAGCGTTCCATGATCGCTTCTCCTTCGTTGCTTTGTGTTCTTCCCTTTTGGATTTGCTTGAGCTCCCCCAAAGCACTCTCTAATATCATAGGAACCCTAAGGGGTCTCCTATGGCTGGAAGCTCCTAGAGGAGAGAGAAAGAGAAGGGTATAAATAAGCAAAGTATCCTAAAAAATATCTATTCTGGTGTAGAGTTGACCACAGCGGCGATGGGTATGTCAGTTTAATGTTCACCTAGGTGGTGGAGAAGGTGCTGGAATTGGAAAACATTTTGCTGGTTCACCGCCTAGGCGGTGGGCTTCTTTCAGAATTTTGTCGCCTTGCTCATTTTTCCACCGTTCTCCAACCGTTCTTGGTCTGAATTAATCGTTTATGCTTCGATTTCATACCTTTTCACCCATACACCTGTTTTAATATAAAAAGAATAAAAATATATTAAAACATAATAAAAATGTACTAAACGTACTAAAAAACTAACAATATTCGGTTTGGAAATATATAGATAATTTACACCTATTAGGGGGTATTTGATAAGTGTAATTTATCTATTTATTTCCAAGCCAGTTTTGTTAGTTTTCGAGTATTTTTATAGCATTTTATTATATTTTAATATATTTTTATTTATTTTTTCTTAAATTAGGTATTTGCGGTAAAAAATAGACTAAAATGGTACTTAAACGATCATATCAGAGTGAGCCCGATGGGAAAACAAGTAAAAAGGCAAGATTTCAAAGCAGTACACCCACCGCCGCATCGGTGAAAGTGCTGAGAGTGCAGAAAACTCACCGCCGCGGCAGTGAAAGCCTAGAGAGTTTGCTGAATGGACCACCGCCGCGGTGGTTAAAATGCAGAGAGTTTGCCTACTATTCCACCACTGCAACGATCATCCACCACCGCAGCGGTGACCCTACCGACATGCACACCGCTGTGGCAGTGACTTTGCAAATATTTTGAGATATTTTAGCATATTTTGGGATATTTTGAATTCTATAAATATCGTCCCTATTCTCCACAAACAAGAAGTTGACTTTTTCGGGAGTCTTGAGAGCTCCAAGGCTATTCGACCAATAGAAGATCACCACGCGAAGCAGGAGGAAGCGTTCTCGGAGCGATTTTAGTGGCGAATCTTCAGATAAAGGCTAAGTCTCCTCGTTTCTCTCTTCAATTCTTATTTGGTTGAATGTTTGTATATGTTTAGCTTTTATTTAGTTGTATTTAAGGCTACGACCATGTGTAACTAAACATATATTGTGTAGGGATCGATGTACTTCACGAAAACGTCGTTTATATAAAATTTATATTTCGTTAATGGTTGTTCATGTTTATTCGATTGTGTTTATCGTTTTGTCATATTTATATGCTTGTTTAGATATATTGGGAAATCAGAGTTTGAAACTCAGGAGAGGTAACCCCGGATTCGGACTAGGGTTTAAACACAACGCGACGATCTAATAACCCGGGAGGGAGTTAGAAAGTGTGCAATCCGTGACGTTGGGGCAAGACTCATGTGTCCTAGTATCGTATAAATGTTGAAGAGGACTTGTTCGTTGATGCGAAGTCACACATTCATTCACTTTACACTTGGGAGAGGTAGTGAATGAGATTTCAATACAGAGATTGTCGGATAGGATGAACGTCGTTAATGTAAACTAGATTGAAACGAACACATTTAAGTGGATGAAGTTAATCCCTAGGTAATAATTTCCCATAAATTTATACCAATATATTAGTATAATTAGATTAATTAACTTAGTATTAGTATTAATTAATTATAAACCATTTTTATCGCCTAAATAAAGTTAGGTTATGATAATTGCGGTACTCGACGATAATCTCGACCAGTCCCTGTGGATATGATAACCCTTACTCTTTCGAATCTATTCTAAAACTTGACCCATACACTTGCGGTGAAAGTAGCGATGTATCTACGCACTACCACAAACCTTTGCACAATGAGTTGTTTCCCAGACAGAGAATCAACCTTTACAACTTCCTTTTCCCTGGGTAAAAAATAACCTTTTTTTTTTCTAGGCTCATGAATAACCTTATCTTTTTCAGGCTCAAGACTAACCTAATTCTTTCACAGGCTAACGATCAAACCTAATTCTTTTATACCTTAGGCTAAGAATTAAACCTCACAATCACTCCAAGTATCCTTTTCTCAAGTAAGGATGGAACCTTTGCAATTCACTCACAATTGATCCTAATCAGGAAGAATCACACCTAACTCTTTTAAAGGGAAAATAGTAACTTAACCTTTTTGTACTTAGGCAAAGATCAAACCTTAATCTCTTTACCGGAAGAGATTGAAACCCAAAGCTACCCCTGATTAGACTCTCCCAATAATATCTAATCCAACATACAACTTACCAATTACAATAAAATTGATAAATTTTTCTCACTCGAAGCTTCTACGACCTCAAATCAATTTAAACTCAATTAATGTCCCGATAATTACTAGTGATAGAATTAAGTTACGAAACAAAGAATATGATTATAAAAATAATACGGGTAGTACAAAATTGAGCATGTAATCAGATTACTACCAAAATCGTTTTAAAAGATTTTTATATTTTTAAAGTTCAAAAACGATTTCTCAAAAAGATCAATTAACCAACCAAGCGATAATAGCAATAAACTCAATTAAGAATAAGCTTGGAATGATCTCACCCAGAAAACATAATCTGATTATAATAGATATTTGTAGCACACAAATAAGTACGTAATCAGATTTTCACCAAAAATTGTTTTAAAATATTTGTATGCAATTTAAAGTTTAGAAAATGATTTCACAATATCTAAAAATCCAAGCAAGCAAAATAATATTTACTAACAACAAAGAATTAAAGCTTGGAACAATCTCAACAGAATATCACCAAATCGTGACAAAACTTAGATCGATGACGCCAAAATTCACAACACTTTTTCTCAAGAAACATCTCACGATTAATTGCTCAATATAATCTCAGAAGGATAACTCTCAGAAAGCTCACGAACTCAAGGTTCTTGATAGAATGATAACTCTTAGAAAGCTCACGAATACTTAGTTCTTTATATTGATTGGTATTTTTTAATATTCAAAATCCGCAGGTCTATTTATAGGAAATTAGAATAAGCCCTCTAACAGCTAGTTTTCAAATGATAGACCTCTAAAAGGAACCTATAGATCTCATATATCATTATCTTTCATTTTAGGTATAATTTACTTAAATATAGCTTTCAAAACATTTAATTGAGTCTCTCAAAAAAAATAAATTCAAACCCAAATCAATAAGATAAAAAGTATTAAAAAGACCAATTTGAAAAACACTTTTACTTCATGTACCATATCTATAGGGATATTCAAATAGGAGTATTATATCTTTAATATATCTATATTCCTAAGATCTCTTAATCAAGTAAACAAATAACGGCTAGTTTTTGAATAAATTCCAAAATTCCACAAATCCTGAAACCCAACCATAGGTCGAGCTACCAGAAGGCGTAGGTTGACCTCCCAATTCAAGATGTAGCCCAAATCAAAAACTCTTCGACCATAGGCCGACCTACAATCCTTTGTCTGTCAACCTGACGATTTATAGAGTTTGATAGGTCAACCTCTCTATCGACCTAACGATTCAGAGAGTTTATTTTTGGCCATAGGTCAACCTCCCTCTCAACCAAACAATTCAGAGAGTTCAGCTAATTTCCATAGGTCGACCTATCTATCGACCGAACGATTCAGAGACTGCACAATCCTTTCACCTTCTCATCGGTTGACCGGGCCTCTTATGTAGGTTGACCGATCGAGCTGTGCTTCTTCCTTAATTCATTTTTAATTTTAATTTCTTTGACGTTATTACCCCTTTAATCAATTTATTTTCTTGATTAACTCCTTAAATTAATTTTTTTATTTCTAATCTTTCTTAAAATAATATTTCTTCTTCAATTTCACATAGGAGCAAATATGTTAGCTAATTAGGATCCTATTAAAAAGCACACAGAATTGTAAATTCATTTTGTGTCGTGTGTGATCCTAATCGAGATATATTAAGAGTAAAAATTTAACCTGAGTTGTTTTTCCCTAAATTCTTCAAGATCTTCAGTTTCTTAATATCCATCATCTTTATCAGTATCTTTAGTATCCTTAGCATTCATCTAAACTTCTTCATGATAATATCTTCAATGGAACTTATAAAATGAAACACTCAACAAATCCGTTAGTTCCACAAAACATATCAACATTTAATTGTCCATCAAAATGTTAGGATCAACAAGAAGTTATTTACAAATGTGGGTCTCCCTTATAGAAGTAGCACTTCAGGTGGTTAGCCTTCCATGAGTGCCTGAGCTGTACACCTTCCACCATTTCAAGTTCGTAGGTGCTCAGATGTGTGATCCCGGTGACTCTGTATGGCCTTTCCTAAGTGGAGGCTAGCTTTTTGATTTCTTTTTCTTTGGTGGCCAGAGTAACCTTTCTGAGTACAAGGTCATCGATATTGAAAGAGCGAGGGTGAACTCGTCGATTGTAGTATCTCGCTGCCCTCTGCTGGTAGGCAGCTTGCTGAACCTAGGTTTGTTCCATTCGTTCTTCGAGGATGTCAAGGTTTAACAACAACGCTGTATCATTCCTGACTTAATCAAAGTCCTTAGCAGTTCTAAGATTTATTACAGTTATCTCTGTGGGGATGAAGGCCTCAGAGCCGAAGGCCATCGCAAAACAGCGCACTATGTTCTTCCATGCAAAGTCACGTATTTTTTTCTTGGTGATTCAGGACAGAGGCTTTACCTCAACCCATTTTGTGAAATAGTTAATGGCGACGATCAGGAACTTCTTCTGCCCGGTCTTGTAGGGGAAGGGTTCGAGTATGTCAATGCCCCACTAAGCGAAGGGCCCCTGACTAGTCATTGGAATTAGCACAGTTGGAAGATCGTGAGGGTACGGGGTAAATCTCTCACACTTATCGCACTTTTTGACAAATTCCATGGCATCCTCATGCATTTTGGGTTAGAAATATCCTTGGTGGAGTAGCTTATCGGCGAGAGACCTGCTCCTCCGAGTGGTTGCTGTACAATCCTTTGTGAGTCTCGCTCAGGACATATTTGGCTTCTTCTGGATGGAGACACCTAGAATATAGGCTTGAGAATGACCTCCAGTAAGAACTTCATCAATGAAAGTATACCTTACTGCCCGGTAGCGTATCCGCCTGGCCTCCGTCCAGTCTCCTAGGAGGGTACCTTGCTCTAGATACTGCTTGATTGGGTCTATCCAAGTTGGTTGATCAGTGAGTTCACAGATGTTGGCCATTGGATCCAAGGCTGCAATGCTCGGATTACAAGGTACTCCATATGGATGCTTTTCTTCAGAGTTTACTCCACTGCCAAGGTGATATTCGCTAGGGTGTCAACATGCCTATTTTCTTCCTGATGGATCTGAGACACTTGGATTTTTTTAAATTTGTCATAAGTGCCCTGACCCTCCCTAAGTATGCCAACATACTTGGATCTTTTTCCATGTAGTTGTCGTTCACCTAGTTGACCACGAGTTGCGAGTTACAAAAGACCAGGAGAACTTGCACTTTAAATTTCCTTGCCAAGTGGAGACCAGTGAGCAAGGATTCATACTCAGCTTCATTGTTCGTAGCCCTGAATCCAAGTCTGAGAGTGTATTAAACAACTTCTTTATCAGGGACTACCAGAATCATACCCGCCCCATAGCCGCTTACAGTAGACGATCCATCTGTGTAGAATTGCCACGCTGTCCGGTCGAAGTCGCATGGATTGGAGGCGTTCCTCAGGTCTTCCAGGGATGGAGGTCTCTGACAATTTACTTTTGGATCCTGCTCTTCTGGGAAGGTGAGTTCTGCGATGAAATTGACAAGGACTTGTTCTTTAATGGTCGTTCTCAGCTGATATTCAATATGGAATTGCCCCAGCTCAAAGCTGTACTTCATCAGCCTTCCTGAGACGTTAGAAGAGTCTAGGATCTACTTCAAGGTTGGTTGGTCAGAACGACAATGGTGTATGCCTAGAAATATTGTAAGAGTTTTCTAGAGGTGATTTACAGGGCATAAGCCAACTTTTCAAATTTTGAGTATCTGGACTCAGTATCCAGGAGAACGCTACTGAAGTAGTACACTAGGTTCGGAACACCATTTTTCTCTATCACTAGGGTTGTGCTCAATGCAGTTGAAGAAATGAAAATGTATAAGAACAACTTTTCCTCCCCTTAGGAGTACTGAGCAAGAGAGTTGAGGAGAGGTATTGTTTTATATCACAAAATGCAGCTTCATACTCACTTGTCCAAGTAAAGTCTTTGTTCCTACGAAGTACCTTGAAAAAGAGGAAAACACTGCTTTGAAGACTTTGAGATGAATTGGTTCAGGGCTGCAAACATACCGGTCAGTATTTGGATCTCCTTCTTTAAACGAGGCGAGGACATGTTGAGTATAGCGGTAATCTGGTCAGGATTGGCATCAATTTTGTGCTGAGAGACTATATAACCAAGGAACGTCTTCGTAGAGACGCCGGAGATGCACTGGATGGGGTTGAGCTTTATCCGATGGGTTCTCAGCGTGTTAAAACATTTTTGGAGGTATACCAGGTGATCAGGAGCTCGCGAGCTCTTCACTAGCATATCGTCAATGTAAACTTCAATGGTCTTACAGATTTCTTCCTTGAACATTTTATTAACCAACCTCTGGTAGTTGGCTCCAACGTTGCGTAGGCCGAAGGGCATCACCTTGTAGTAATATGTTCATCTGTCCACGATGAAGGACGTCTTGCTCTTGTAAGAGGGGAACAGGGGGATTTGGTTGTAGCTGGCATAAGCGTCCAAAAATCTAAGAAGCTTGTGACCTACCGTGGAGTCGATAATTAGATCATTCCTTGGCAGATGAAAGAAGTCTTTAGGGGCAGGCCTTGTTTAGGTCCTTAAAGTCAATGTAGAGTCTCCACTTGCTTCCGGCTTTATGGGCGAGCACGACATTGGATAACCAGTCTAGAAATGTCACATCCTCCATAATGCCAGACTTGATCAATTTCTGTATTTCTTTCTCAATAATTGTTTGGCGTTTAGGGTGGAACTTCCTTCTCTTTTGCTTGACTGGAGGATGGGGTGGATCTACATGGAGCCTATACATGGTCACTTTTAGATTGATTCCTGGGAGCTCATCATGGGACCATGCAAATACATCAACGTTCTTTTGTAGTTGTAGTAGCTTTATAAGCTCAACTGTTATTCTGGGGTGAGCATGACTCATACTCTAATAGTTGTTCCTTCAAGAGTTAGGTGAATCAAAACTTTAACAAAATCTTCATGTGGCCGGGGGCCTGGCTCCTCATCTCTAGGGTCATTAATCAGTACCAGGACTTCTTCAGTACCTAGGTCTATGAGCTCAGGAGTTACCAGCTCAAACCCTTGGGTTGGTTGCTATTTCTTGTGTTCTAGTGCCCTCCGGGCACAAGTGCGTGACACTTCCTGGTCACCTATGACCTCTCTGATCCCTTGATTGGTGAGGAATTTCATAACTTGACGGTACGGAGAGGATAATAGCCTTGAATATTTAGACGGCTAGTTGTCCTATGATAGCGTTATAAGGTGACGGTTTATCCATAATTTAGAACTTGGCCCATACCGTTGCGGACCTTGGACTTGTCCCAATCATAACAGGCAAATAGACCATCAGAGGGAGTTGACCACTTCTCTCCCAAAACCTATTAGAGAAGAGTTGGTGGGTTGTAGAGCGCCAGCATCTGTCTTCAGTTTATCAAAGGCCCATTTAAAGATGATGTCAGCTGAACTCTACCTGTCGACTAGGACGCGCCCCATCCTAAAATGATTGACCAGGGCATTGATAACTAAGACGTCATCATGGGGCATATGCACTCCCCAGAGGTTGGCCCTGTTGAAAGAGATAACATTGTGTGAAACAACATCAACCGTGCTTACTTCGTATATGTCCTCATCCGCTTTTCATTTGACCCTTCGCTCATGCCTTTTTCTGGAGGATGAAGTTTCTCATCTGGAGCTGAATCTACCATGGATGATATTGATCTTTCCATCTGCGCTTTGTTGATCATCCCCGGCCCCTGCCCTCTGGGACTGAGGAGCGGCGAGGTTTCCTCGTCTCCTCTGGGCCTGAGGCTCTACTAGTGGTTCTTCCGCGGTTGGGCGCTCCTAGTTCTCTCTACGTATGTAATTCCCAAGATATCTGCTTCGGATAAGAGCTTTGATTTTTTGTTGGAGCAGGAAACAATCTTCGGTAGAGTGCTCTCGGTCTCGGTGGAACACACAATACTTGGTCATTGCCTTTTCGGTCGGCTTCCTCTCATGGGTGGCAGAGGAGGAAAGAAATCTCGCCTTGAATTCCCTGTGAAGATTGTGTCCACTAAGGCCATAGGCGGGGTGAACCCTTACTGGTGATGTCCTGGGAAAGGAAGTGGTCTCATCTCCCCAGGCAGGGGCCCCAATCTTTTTTCTGCCTGTAATCTTTTCGAGCCTTGGGGTTTGATTCGAACTTATATTCCTTGGTTCTCTCGATTTGTTTTCTCCTTCACTCTTTCTCCTAGTTGCAACACGGAGGTCAGTACCATGGAATCTAGTCCCACAGTCTAGAGCTTGATCGAGAGTGAGAGAAGTGTTAGACCAGAGGTCATAGGACAACCTCTAATACCGAAGCCCGTCAACAAAGGCATTCAGTGCTACACTCTCAGGCAGGTCGTCGCACACATTTGCTTCTCGATTGAATCATTCAAAGTAGTCTCCCAAATATTCAGTGGGTTCTTGTTGAAGAGTAAGGATATGAGCCATAGTCTTTGGCCTCCGCCGAGAGCAATTGAAATGAGCTAGAAATAACTACTCAAGTTCCCTGAAGGTGGAGATGGATGCTGGCCTCAAACCCTGGAATCACATCTTTGTTGCACCTGTGAGTGTGATGGGAAATGATCAACATCACTAAGATACAGAGGCCACTTGCATATCCATATGAGACTTAAACATAGACAGGTGGTTAACGGGATCTAACGTCCCAGCATACAAACTCATCTGGAGGTGAGTGAAGTCTCTCGGCACTACTTCTTCTAGAACCTCATCCACAAAAGGAGATCTTACCTTTGGAATAGTACTCTGTCCTACCTGACCTCGTTGTACCTCCTGGAGGCGGGCTTCTATGTTAGCCAAACAACGTTCTTCAGCCTTTCCTACTCAAGGTTCCCCTCATACATGACTGCCCATAGATTGGGCTGCAGTGTGACGGGACAAAGGTGAGTAGGAATCAACCACACGTTCACGCCCGCCTCTGAGATTAGACCTTGTTAGCTGATGAAGAGCTTGGCCATTAGGGAACACTGATAGGTCCCTTGGCACAAATTCGCGCGACAGAAGAGGTAGAGTTCTCAGCATTGCAGGGGGTCCCTTTATTGTCCTGCAAACTCAAGGTTGCGAGGCATAGGGTGGCCCTCGGGCACCTTCCAATTCAAAGTGGTTATGAGAACATCGAAGTCTTGAGGTGGCTCCTTAGGTGCTGCGATTTGGAGAACTGGTCTACCCTACACAAGGGATAGCAGTAAGCGCGCGAACAGGAGCTGTACAAATGACTTGAACTCACTCATTTGGTATTCAAGGAGATCAACCTAAGATGTCTCTACAACTCCCAAGGTTTGTCCCACACCCACATGTGGCAGATTAGATGGTCCTACCTGGTCTAGGTGAGCAGTTATCCTTGTTGGTGGGAGCTTGGGGGTGTGCCCTTGGAGTTCTTGACGTGTTTTTTTGTTTTCTATTCTGGGTCTGTCTGTTTGACTAGACCTTACGATCATCAAGGCTCAACTGAGCAGAGAGCAATAATTAGGGGAAGGTATTCTACATGGTTCCAAAAATGATACTAAACTGTTGGTGTATAAAAATGGTACATACTTCGAGTATAGTCCAATTGGATGGCAAATGTGTCTTCTTGCTGAGGTGGAGTCGGTGGTTGAAAATTCTTCAAGTGAGCTGTACTGGGTCCTGGGAGGACTGATTTACTATGCCTAAAGTCTTGCTCCTTGGGGAGTAGTACTAGTAGTGCATAGATATGTTGCTACTTTCACCACAAGTGTACGGGTCAAGTTTTAGTATAATAGGAAGAGTAACGGTTGTCGTATCCACAGAGATTGGTTGAGATTATTGTCGAGTACCGTAATTATCATAACCTAATTTTATTTAGGCGATAAAATGGAGTTTATAATTAATAAATACTAAACTAAAATATTAATTTATCTAATTATACTATATTACTATATTGAGATGTTTAGGGGAATGAATTATCTAGGGATTAATTGCATTTACTTAAATGTGTCTAATCTCGTTTAGTTATCAATAATGGTATTTAACCTATCCGACAATCTCTGTATCATAAACTCATTCACTCTCTCTTCCGAGTAACAAGTGAATGAATATGTGACTTCGCGTTAACATTGAAGTCCCCCTCTAGTATTTTTTAGGAGACATAGTCAAATGAGTCTTGCTTCAACGTCATTGATTGCACACTTTCTAACTCTCTCCCGGGTTATTAGATCATCGCTTTGTGTTTAACCCTAGTCTAAATTTAGGGTTACCTCTCCCGAGTGTCAAACCCCGTATTCTCAATATATCTAAACAAGCATATAAACGAAGAATAATGATAAACACAATCAAATAATGAAGAACAACCATTAACGAAACACCGATTTCAAATAAACCACATATTCATAAATTATATTTATCCTTGGATAATATCTGTTTAGCTAACGGCCATAACCGTATATACAATGATAAATGGGCTAAACATGCTCAAATCAACTACCAAAGTTAAGAAAATAAAGAAAGAAACAAAAAAACTTAGCCGTATTCTGAAGATCTGCCGGTAAAATTGCTCCAAGATTGTTTCTCCTTCTTCGCTTTGTGTTCTTCTCCTTCGGATTTGGTTGAGCACTCCCCAAAATTCTCTCTAAACTATTCTAAGTGTCTAGGAGCTCTCATGGACAAAATGGAGAAAAAGGAAGATAAGGGAACCAAAAAATATCTCAAAATATCTAAAAAATCACTTTACAACTATAGGGGTCATCATTGCAGCGATAGGTATGTCAGCATGGTCACCGCTGCGGCAGTGAATTATTGCTTCAGCGGTGGAATAGTAGGCAAACTCTTCGGAATTTCACCGTCGCGGTGGTGGCCTGACTACTGCAGCGGCAAGATATCTACACTCCCAGCACTTTCACCGCTGCGACGGTGGGTCTGCTGCTTTGAAATCTTGCCTTTTTGCTCGTTTTCCTATCATTCTTTCACTGACTTGCTCCGATTAGCTTGATTTTCAATTATTTTAGTTTTGTTTCACCCCCAAATACCTAATTTATACAAAAACACATAGAAACGTATTAAAACATAATAAAACACAATAAAAATACTCGAAAATTATCAAAATCGGCTTGGGAATATATAGACAAATTACTCCTATCAAATATCGCCAAACTTAGAATTTTGCTAGTTCTTGAGCAAAACACTCACACAATACAAGAAAATACAACAACTAATTACGAAATTAAAAACGAAAAACGAAAAACACTATAAACAATAATGTGCAAGTTTTGAATATCATCTACCGACTAAACGATTTTTCTCTCATCGGCCCCCAATCCTATCAAGTTCAAGAATAAAACACACCATGTAGTGTTCTAGAATTTCAACATTCAATGATAGTAAGCGTCATTCTAGATTCTATAATGTGTGTGTGATAAAACTCAATTATACAACTATTCGTCGATCAGATTGGATGATCTATCAATTAAGCTCATGACTAAAACCAAAACGGTATAGGGAATCCATAAGCTTGACTGGGTTATATTCTCCACTAATGTAGGCTAAATAATTTAAAAAGATCAGTAGGACTTGGTTCAGTTTTGGAAAATAGCCAAGGGTATATCGAAAATAGAAAACAAATTAACATCGTTAACTTGACGATACCTGAGGCATATACTTGGCACTCTCATACTCGAACCCCCAAAGATAAATTTGAAATAACCCTGAACATATATTTACAAACTTCGTACTCACTTGTCAAAGGAAACGAAAAATAAAACCGTATATACATGTTTTTTTTTTAAATAAACCACACCCCCAAACTTATTCAATTATTACAATTTCACGGGTATGGTTAAAACGAAAGAAAAAAATACAAGTGAGTACTTGAATACTGAACCAATTTAAAAGTTCACCCTAAACCCAACCGCTCATATCAAGTAGCATACACAAATGCTAACTTGATTCAGTCAAATTTGTGCCTTCGGTTCATCGATATAGGCTTGGAAAGAATTCAATTAGCCATGGTATTAGTTAAGTGTTTAGAATTAAAACAGCTTTTCGGCTTCGACAGGGTAACGAGGGATAAATATATGACAAGGTAAGCTTCAAAGGCTCAAGTGATCAAATGAATGCCTAAATCATGTCTCCGGAACTACCTCGCCTAGGATTTTGCCTCGAATTTCTCCTAAATCAAGTTCTAGAATCCCTATTGTCATGAATTTGGGTGGCGGATAATCATTTTCAAATCAATTGGATAGTTATACATTGAGTTTACATGCTCGTGCAAGTATGATCTACAATAACTTTTACTAAAACGTTACGTCAAGCACACAGAGCACACATGAATGAGCTTTACGCTCGACCTCAATAAACAATCAGGGGATAAACTCATCATCGGGTAATGGCCCAGATGAAATATAAAACTCAGCACAAAACAACAACTAACCTAACCAAACTAATCCTAAACAAACATGCATGCATAGAAAACAATAAAACATAGCTAACAACAATAATACATAATAAACATACTACACATCACCCCCAACTTAAAATGGGCAATGTCCATAACGACCCATCAGCGATCCTAATGACAGCATAAAACACTATAATGAAAATGGGGGTTTAGAACATGTACCTAGGAGCCGAGATAATCTCGCCTCCAAATTAAATCGGCGAAGATGGATCTAACTTATTTTTGTCTTGGGTTGTCTCTCAAGAAGCGCTTGATTTATTGTCTTCAGATTGACACGAAGAACGACTCGTCAAAGAGAGGCTTCTGTCCGTAGTACATGTCAAACAACACCATGTATGGGTCTTGATTCAGTACACCCTCAAGACTGGCGAGATTTGGCTCTGATCGGCTCGATCTTTCAACTTGATTCTTCTACAGATTTTGTGCATGGGGAGCTTGAATGTACTGAGCTGGAAATGGGATAGGATAGATGAGCCACATCAGATCCTCATAAATGTGATTGTCTTGGCTCGAGGATGGTATCACCAATTGGAATTCAAACAATGAAAAATCACAACTATGAACATGTGATTTTTCATCGCCAATCCACACTTGGGTTGTAGCATCTTCGTGATCGTCTTCGATCTTACCCAAGTACCTTCTGCTTGCTCCGGTTCATCACACTGGCTTTAACATTTGGATGTGATTTGTTCGCCTCTCAATTCCACCATGTCTGACTCAGCCTCAACAAAGTAGATAAGCTGACCGATTTGCGTCTGCAGAGACGTTACGGTCACATCGATGTCGATGAAGACCGTCTCAATATAATCAAGACGATCCTTGTGCTCGTTGAGTCGGTCATGCGTTTCCCTTAACAATATCTGAGTCTCTCCCATAACGATATCGAGCATTTCCTCCAAGGCTGGGAAAGACTCCACATCTTGAACCGAAGTATCAATCCATGGAGCTGTGGTGTTGAAAAAATCCCCCAAGCTTTGATGACTTGGTAAATAATTCCAACTCTGATAATCGAAGTCCACCAATTCCTCCAAGGACCAAAGGGCTTCATCCGCGGTTAGGTCGTAGAAAGATGAGGTACCATTTTCTCCTTCCACCCATATTTTGGTTGCGGCTTGTAACCCATCGAGAAAATTCAGTAGTTGACACTCCCTCGGGAAACCATGATTTGGGAATTGGAATAACAACTTCTTGTAACGATCCCAAGCACAATAAAACGGCTTGGAATCTTGTTGAAAGAATTGCAAAAGTATCTATTGATCTAACATCTCCAAGTACCCTACAGGGAAAATAAAAACAAAACTACAAACAAAAAATTATACACAAAAGAAATGCCTAAATTAAAATCAGGTCATTTACTCACAATATCAACAATAATCTAAAACACAATCTCAGACAACGGCACCAAAAACTTGGTAGCGCGTAGATACGTCGCTACTTTCACCGCAAGTGTACAAGTCAAGTTTTAGTATAATAGGAAGAGTAAGGGTTGTCGTATCCACATGGATTGGTTGAGATTATTGTCGAGTATCGTAATTATCATAACCTAATTTTATTTAGGCGATAAAAATGGAGTTTATAATTAATAAATACTAAACTAAAATACTAATTTATTTAATTATACTATATTACTATATTGAGATGTTTAGGGGAATAGATTATATTGGGATTAACTTCATATACTTAAATGTGTTTGATCTCATTTAGTTATCAATAACGGTATTTGACCTATTCGACAATCTCTGTATCATAAACTCATTCACTCCCTCTCCCGAGTGACAAGTGAATGAATATGTGATTTCGCGTTAACACCAAAGTCCCTCTCTAGTATTTTTTAGAACACATAGTCACATGAGTCTTGCCCCAACATCATTGATTGCACACTTTCTAACTCTCTTTCGGGTTATTAGATCGTCGCGTTATGTTTAACCCTAGTCCGAATTCGGGGTTATCTCTCCCTAGTGTCAAACCCCGTATTCCCAATATATCTAAATAAGCATATAAATGAAGAATAACAGTAAACACAATCAAATAACGAAAAACAACCATTAATGAAACACCAATTTTAAATAAACCACATATTCATAAATTATATTAATCCTTAGACAATATCTGTTAGCTAATGGCCATAACCATATATACAATGATAACAGAACTAAACATGCTCAAACCAACTACCAAAGTTAAGAAAATAAAGAAAAAAATAAAGGAACTTAGCTGTATTCCAAAGATTCGCCACTAAAACTGCTCCGAGATCGTTTCTCCTTCTTCACTTTGTGTTCTTCTCCTTCGGATTTGCTTGAGGACTCTCCAAAACTCTCTCTAATATATTCTAAGTGTCTAGGAGTTCTCATGGCCTAAATAGAGAGGAGGGAAGATAATGGAACCAAAAAATATGTCAAAATATCTAAAAAAATCACTTTACAACTGTAGGGGTCACCGCCGCAGCGGTGGAGTTCACCACTCCGCTGCGGCGGTGGGCATGTTGGCAAGGTCTCCACTGCGACGGTGGATTATCGCTACGGTGGTGGAATTGTAAGCAAACTCTCTGGATTTTTACCGCTGCGGCGGTGGGTCTACTGCTTTGAAATCTTACCTTTTTGCTCGTTTTCCCATCGTTCTTCCACCGACTTGCTCCGATTAGCTTTATTTTCAATCGTTTAACTTCTTTTTGCCCCAAACACCTGATTTATACAAAACACATAGAAACGTATTAAAACATAATAAAACACAACAAAAATACTCAAAAACTACCAAAATTGACTTGGGAATATATAGAAAAATTACCCCTATCAGGTACCTGTAGAAGGCTCAGACCGAGATTTATCCCTGTAAAACTGCTCCGGCATAAGAATCAGAGCTAAGATAGATAAGGTACATAAATACATTAAGTAAGCAAGTGAACTCAATGCAAGCGTGTAATAAAACATACCTTGGGCTTGCATAGCCCAAGTATATATAGGCGTTGGAGATGATTAGTCGGGCTTAAACACGGTTAATTAGTCGAAACCCTGTTTTTAGCCGATAATCAGGGGCATTTAGGAGATAATTGTTGGGTTTGGGCTTTTGGACCCATTTAGCGAAGCCCATGGGTCTCAGGAAGGCCTGTGGTGGTAAGCTGGTGGAGGAGAGTGGAGATTCGTGGAGTCCTGGAGGAGAAACGAACTAGAATGGGAAGCGAGTTGAGAAGAACGACTGAGCCTCTGAAGTTGGCCGCTTGGGGCACGGCGCAGAGCTCAGGGTGGCACATCCCTGGGAAGAGCCATGGTCGGCGTATGTTTCAGCGTGGTGCTCAGATTTCAAAATGCGTACATGTCACTACGAGGACGGACACGTGACTGGGTCCTAGGTGCTGACTCAGTGGTACCCGAAAATACCCTTATCAATTTTTATTTTGTGAAGGCATACAAAATTATTTATTTTAGAGTTATATATATATATACTATTAAGTTATATGTTTCTCGCTGAAAATTAGTTCCCAGTAGATATTAGACTATTGGCTAATTTCTCATTTCAAAATGATTCCTAGTATGTAATAAAACAACAGGACATTACGATTAAGTAGTTCCTAATAATAGGCAACTGGTTACAAAATTTGTGATTCCTATTAGTAAGACTATTGACTACTAAATAATATTTCGAAGCAAGATTTTTAAGTGATTAAATTTAATTACGTGATAACATATTGATAATTTTATAAATGACAATAAAATTATCAAATTGCTTTGAAAAAAAATTGAGTTATTGAAAATTTAATTTTAGGTATTGGAATTATCATGTGATTTCAAAAAAAGAAAAACATCTTAGATAAAATAATATTTTACATTGATAAATTGGCATTCCTAATGTATTTAAGATGTAATGGTGTCTAGAGAATTTTTATTAGTTGATTACCCCGAAATATAGATGTTCAAATATTTTTCCCAGATATAGATGTTTAAAAAATTGATGAAAAATGATATGAAATTAAATTCCATTTTCATGAAATTATTTTTATAGTTGCCTATTGTGTTGGAAGAAAGCATTTGTTGGTTTCTTCGACTTATACTCCTAGAAGGTTTATATAATGGTAAACTAGGAAATATATTGTATTGATAAATATGTTGCCTCAATATAAAGTATTGCTTTGAGAATTCCCAAATTATTTATATAATTTTGAAATTAGGAATATAAACATTATCTCGGAAATTGTTGTTTTAGTACATGTCTCAAATTAGTTTACATGATGAAATGTGAGACTGTACACAATTTTGGTTCAATATAAAGTTGTGTTTAATATGTTCCGAATATATTTATTTGATAGTATTATTGGAACTGAAAAATTCCAAGCGTTGCTAAAGAAGAATGATGTTCCAAGTGCCAAAATATTTATTGGTACCAAAATGAGAATTGATAGAATAAATAGTTAAAAATAAAATAAAATTGAGGCTTAATATACATGCATTATATTCCCACGAGGTGGGACAATTTGCCTTAAAGACTAGTAATGGCTAGGTGTTAAAATTGTCGAGGGTGATAAGTGTTGGCCTGCAAGGAAGTCACCTAGAGAATTAACCCAACCTCTATGATTGGGAACCTCATGAAGGAGGTTCAATGGGTGTCAATAATATATACTGCGTAACTTGTAAAACAACACTATATAATTTAGAGAAATCATTTAAAAGATTCTCTTGCTCATCCCTAAGGCGTTAATGTTGTATTATATTGTGATGTTGAAGATGTGTTTAACCCTTAATGAAACCAACGCAATAAATTTTTTGCAGGGTATAGGTCACATGTACCCTTGGAGTACTCACCTAAGTGAGAGTTTTCGTGAGACCACGACTATGAGATTGGGCTTTCTCTAGTAACTCTCATGAGAATCAAGATACACGCGCATGGCCATAAAAGCACAAAATCTCGAACACGATCTACTACACATACTACATGTGTGCTTGCTGAAGTTCAGCTAAAAGGACCTAGTTCAAGACATAGTTCACTATGATTCCTTCAAATGAATGTTTGTTACACTAAGTGAGATTCAAGTCTTAAAGACACCTACACCTATTATACAATATTATATTGCCCATTATTTTATTTTATTATTTTATTATTTTATTTTCAAATTTTAAATTATGTGGGAGATTGTTAGAAAAATGATTTAAAATTAAATATTTTATTATATATAACTTATATTATTTTATTTAATAAAATTATTATTAATAGTATATTTATAATGGTTATAATTATGTGTTCTAATTACATGTTTATTATATTATTATTTTGATTAAGTTATAGAATTTATTAAAATGACTTTATTATAAATATATATATGTTACAATAAATATATATAGTGATTTTATTAATTATAATATTATGAGTATTTAATATTATAATAAGAGTTACATAATTTATACACTATATATGTGTGTGTGTGTAAGGATGAAAGAAATATATAGTGAGATATAGGAGAATATAAAAGTGATGTAGAGAAATTTAAAGAAAATAATGTGATAGTATATGATGATAGTATATGAAATAATACGTTTTATTGACACATAAAAAAATAGAGATAAATTATATTTTGCGATATTTAATGTATATTATATACTTGATGATTTATGTGCAATAGGATTCACGATTGATTCAATATAGGAATATCCTATTTATACCTTGACTCCCTGTATCGTTGTATCTTAGAAAATGATTTGCTATTTAACCCTCTACATAGAGGGGACATATCTCTTCTTAGGACAGTGTTTACACGTCTCATTCCATCAGATAAGTTTTATTTTTTTTATTTATTTAATTGTAGATGTTGTTTGCTATTGAAATTGCCAGCTTTTACTTCCACCCCTAATTCTAATCTAAGGGCTTGTTTGATAACGATTTAATTTTTAAGTGCTGAAAATTTAAGTGCTGAAAATTAAGTGCTGAAAAATTAAAAATGTTGTTTGATAATTGTGCTGAAAATTTAAGTGCTGGATTTTTTTTGTTTGTTTGATAAGTGCAAAATTTGAATTACTGAAAATTATTTAATTTACATAATTACCCTTGAATCAAGATAATACAAAAAAATAAAATAAATAAAAATAGAGAATAAAACAATAAAATAAAAACACCAATAATATACTAAAAAGTTCAACAAAAGAGAAGTATTAGTGCATATTGTTCTGTCTGCAATTATTCATTATAAAGTTTAATCGATTGTTATGCTAACGCATTGGGATACCCTAAACCAGGAAAGGATTCTATCATAAGTTGATATTTAATGCTCTAAGGAGACCTTTTGAAAAGTTTCCATGTGTGATCTATACTAGAACGGACCAACTACCCATCCAACACCCATTCATATCAGTGTTTGAAAGTTTCTTAAAGCCACCGAATTACAACACCCATTTATACTCAAATGATGAAATAGTGCAAAGCTTCAATAATTGCCAAAAAAAAAAAACGAAAATTAACATCAAAACAACCTCGGAAGGTGGAAATTGAAGAACACAGTTAAATAGGCACAATACCAGGAGCGAAAATTATTGAACAGCTTAAATCTCTTCCCCAAATTATTAAAGTTGTCAGTAACTTGAAAACATGATTGCCACTTCAGCTCAAGTGTCATTTACTTGCAAAAAGTCAGAAGAAACTTAAAAGAAAACTTCCACGTGATCATAAAACCTCATGAAACAAAAAAGTTATGAGTTTTCAATGAGTATGGCATCTCATTTCCCCTTGTTGGTTTGTTCAAAGAGAAAATTTATAAACTACTAGCATTTAGAACTACTCTTATCTTCCTATAAGCAATGAATAGAGATGCACGTAAATTATTAAACAATACAATCCAACACTTCCAACCTCCTCTATAAAGGGAGTGTGATGAAAACTCAAAATCAGTACAGGATAAGGCCAAAGGTGTAGACACTAGACACACATATAACACTCGAGCAGCTTATTTTTCGCAGCTTTCCTTATCTTCTTAGCTTACACATAAGCTCTAATCAGCACTCAACTATATTACAAGTCAATTTCCGTGTTCTTCACGTTTCTAGTTAACTGTACTCCTTATAATTTCCAACAAAAACTCCTCTTCAGATGGATAGGGTGGGAGATTTAGCATAATGCAACTAAAATGCAAACCTACTAAAATAATGCAACACACTGAATATAATCGAAAATGATGAACAAAATGCACAATACCAGTAGTAATTGATGAATCGAGGAGGCAAATCTCAAATATCAAGCAAAAAATTCAGATTTCAAAATAGAAAAATAGATCTATGAAGGACGATTTATGAAGAAACGAAATCAGGAATGCATTCAGATCTAAAAAACAAATTCAAATCTCGTTGATCTGAAACCCTAAACGCTAAACTATAGATTTGAAGAAGAAAATACCTTGTTGAAGCTTTGTTCTAAGCTCGTCGCTTCTGCCGTCGCTCCTCTTCCAAGCTCGTCGCCGAAATCGCTGAAATCGCCGCTCTGCAGAACGACGAAGAAGGAGGCTCGATATCATGAAGGATAAACAAAAGAAGCCCTATATTCTAAGGGCAAAATGGTAATTTTAATTTTTTTTAATTTCAAAAATTCTGAGCGCTTTCTGTAAAATAAAATAAGCAAGGGGGGTTTTGCTGAATTTTTAACTTAATATTTCACTTAATTTTTAAACTAGCTTAATTAATTAAGTAATTTTCATTAAATTTATCAAACACACTTAATTAATTAAGTACTTAATTTACTCAGTTTTAAGTGCTTATTTTTTTTATGGCCTAAGTGCTCTTAGGATTCATTGTATTCCTCTCAAACTTGCAATTTCAATTCTCTCTCTCTTTAAGGAATCCCTAATTCTCGATAGTAAAAATTTGTGAAGAATTTGAATTAACTTAATATTTTTTTCTTATCGATATAATAAATAAGACCTTTGAATTTTCCATGTCTTAATAGAATCCATTAAATTTAACCATGATAGAATTTGACGTAATTAAAACATATTTTAAATATTTATTTTAGTTATCCACTTTGCAAATCTCATGATAATAATTAATTTGAAAAGACATAGCCTTGCCCTTGAAGTTCTTGAAAGACTAAAAATGATTTAATTGAATTAAGCCAGGCAAATTAACATTTAATTGAATTAAACAAATGATTCATTAGCTTAGTGGTGGGTTTTTTCAAGTTAGAATTTTAGGTAAAAACAATAACTTTTTAGTGGTGGATTTTTTCAAGTTAGAATTTTAGGTAAAAACAATAACTTTCCTAAAATAGAAAAATTGAATAACTCTCTTATTATTGAAACAGAAAGTGTCTTACACTACAGCCTAATGGTGGAATTTGACAATGGAATATTTTTTTGTTATATAGTAAGGTGTGTTCAATCTAGTTCACAAATACCTTAATTACTCATTTCCTTGGATGATCTTAAAGATTCACTTCCCCACATCAAACTAAAACATTCAGAATTTTATTCACGAAATACTCTCTAAGAATATCAAATTTTGGTTGACAAAACACGAGTTTATTAAAAATATACTGATATTGTCAAAATTAACTTTTTATAATCAAGAACTCCATAATATTTTTGGACTGTCTAATCTACCTTACAAAAAGGCCCTTTAATTTTTATTTGATTGATTTTGCTTAACAATAGTCGTGATTGTTTTGAGGCCAATATTTGGTAGTAGATTACTTGTCTTGGATGATCACACACAAAAGAGGAAGTTACTTGCGAGTCTAGAAAAGGTGTTCCTTTAATTTAAGAGCACCTCAGTAATGAATTGGTTAGGTAGCAAGGAGTCAATGACCTACTCTAACTACTCCAATTTTCTTGTTTAGAGTCCATTGTCCTTCAAACACCTGATATATTTTTATTTTATGGTTTTCGTTCTTTGACTTTTTCTCTTCTCTTACAGTCACTCTTGCAAGTTTGGACTAATATTGAAGTTACATACATTAAAAAAAAAAATAAGAGAAACTTTTTCAAAAGTCTCGAGATATAAAATCATCACTTGTAGAGGTCCCATTTTGATGAAGGATAATGAGACCCCTACAAATGGTGGGTTTATGTTTTAGGACCTTTGAAGGCATTTGCCAAAAAATAAATGGTATAAAATAAGAATTACTTGAAATTAATGCCATGATTGTGTTTTTTTTTTTTTTTAAGAGAATGAGTATCTCCAAGAAAAGTAACAAACGTTAATAGCGTTTATATCGCTTACGTCCCTTGTTATTTTGTCTAAAATTATGAACCTCTTATGTCATTTGAAAAAATCAATAATTTTTTTTATTATAGTGACAATTTAATCCTTAACAATTTTAAAAATACCTAAATAATTAAAAATTAAATTACATAAATATATCTTTAATTTTTATTTTTTTAATATTTGTCCCCTTTATCTTTTCACACTCACATCTCTATTTTGAAAAAAATATATTATTTTCCCCCCTTTATGTTTAACAAATTAAAAAAACCTACCCCCTTCCCATACCCCACCCCGCCGGTACAACCACCACAACCCACCGAACCCCTGCCGAAATTTTCTTCTTCTTCTTCTCCCCAAATCCATTGTGATGGATCGCGATGTCACAACGTCCAACGGATCTTCCCAGATCCGTCGCGACAGATCTGGAGAGGGATAGATAGAGAGAAGAAGAAAAAGAAGAAGGAGAAGGAGGAGGAGGATGAAGAGTAGGAAGAAGAAAAAGTATGAGGAAAAAGAAAGAGGAGGAGGGGGTCAGTGGGGGGCGATGGCTGTGGGAGGGTGGAGTGGGATGGGGATAAATGTAATTGTTTAAAAAAAATAGGGGTAAATAATATATTTTTAAAAATCAGGATGTTAGTAAATATTTAAAAAAAATTAAAAGAATAAAAATATATTTTTTTAAATAAGAGAAGGGAATTCATGTATTTTTACAAGAAAAAATTGGTCAAATGGGGAGACTGTTATTTTTCAAATGATAAGAGAAATTTTTGGTTTTCGGCAAAATGACAGGAGAAGTAATATAGACATCGCATTTTGTCCCGCCTTTTTATGTATTTGAAACGTTCCTCGTCTAATGTGAAATTTTGGTCAAACTTTAAACTAATGTTTAAGGGACGAAACTTTAGGTTGTCAGCTGGCTTATTAATTGATAGCACCCCCCCCCCCCCCCCCATTATCCAAAATACGCGTTTTAGGCCCCTATTTGGGGCATTTCGTGAATTGCCTAGATTCTTCACTCGAACAAGTTAAGTACCATTGGAAAAATGATAAAAACCTTTCCCAAACACCCTCTTCCACTCCCAAAGAGGATCCAAGGCTTGTCCTCTTCCCAAATTGGAGTAGACGAAGGATTTTTTTTATGCTAAGGGCACTTTTTCTACAATGTTTTTCTATTTTTTCTTAAATTAAAATGAAAAACATAAAATTAAAATATCCAAAATTTGATTGGAATGACGAATTTGTGAAAAAGATGTGAAATTGCTAGACAAATTGATGAATTTTTAAAAATAATAAAGGTTTGGGGTTAAAATGCAAATTTGTGCAAACTACATGATTTCTTAAAATTAACACTTGGGGACTGAAATTAATTTATTCCTAAGTTATGTTCTCTTGATAATTACATTTAATGTAATCAATTTAGTCCAAAAATAATGTTTTTAAACTTTCTAGGTTGATCCAAAAGTTTTTCCTTAAACGCCCAAAACTCAATTGGAGCTCTAATTTGCATTTTCTATAAAATAGTTTTAAAAAATTTACTCAAGGACTTAAAATTGATTTTTTTTTTTAAAGTATTGATTTAAAGTTTCTTGAAATTTTAATTTAGGCCCAAAATTAAATAATGGTGCCAATTGTGACTTCAGTTTCGAGGTTGTATGTACCGAGCCGAGCTACACGGGTGACTCTGTACGGTCCTTCCCAAGTGGGAGCTAGTTTTTTGGCGTTTTTTATTTTTAGTGGCCAACATGACCTTCCTGAGGACAAGGTCACCAATTTCGAAGGAGTAAGGTCAGACCCTTCTATTATAATATCTTGTCGCCCTTTCCTGATAAGCGGTTTGGTACACCTGAGCACACCTTTTTTTTTTTTCCAAGAGATCCAGGTTGAATGCTAACACTTCTTCGTTCTCTGCTCCATCATAGGGGGTGGACGTCCTTGGTTACGGCGTACCGATCTCAGCTGGGATGATGGCCTCCGACGCATATGTCATTACAAAAGGCGTTTCTCATGTTGGGGTTTTGTCCGTTGTGTGGTATGCCCAGAGAATGAGGTAGAGGTCCTCCACCCACAAGCCCTTGTACTTATCAAGCCTCATTTCCAAATTCCACAAGATTATTCGGTTGGTTACCTCGACCTGACCATTTGCCTGAGGATAACCCGGGGGGAAGGGGGAGAAATGTGTGCTGATCCTTAATCTTGAGCAGAGAACGACAAAGAGGTCATTGTCAAATTTCTTGCCGTTATCTGAGACGATGATGGCCGTAGGGATGCTGAATCAGTAAATTAGACTATCCCACACAAAGTCCCTAATCTTTTCTTCGATAATTTTGGCCAGGGGCTCGATTTCCATCTACTTCGTAATGTAATCGATTACCACAACCAAGAATTTACTCTGGTCGTTTCCTTGAGGGAACGAACTGAGGAGATTGATGCCCTATTGGGAAAATGGCCAGGGTTTGGTCACAAGAACCAACTTGGTTGGTGAAGCATGGGGGTGAGCAACAAATCTCTGGTATTTGTTGTATTTTTTAATGAATTCACTCGCCTTTTCTAACTTTTTTAACTAGTAGTACCTGTGCCAGAGGAGTTTCTGAGCTAGGGATCTACTTCCTGCATGGTTGCCGCAAACCTCTTCATGAACTTCTCGAGTTATGTAATCAGCCACTTCAAGCTGGAGGTACCTGGATTAGGGGCCCGAGAAGGACTTACGATGTAATACCCCATTGAGGAGGACGTACATTGCAGCTCGGTACCTCATCTTCTTGGGCTCAGCTTACTTATTCGACAATGTTCCACTTTCAAGGTAATCCTTAATTGGGTTCAACCAGGACAGCTTGGTGTCGAGCACACATATGGTCATGACCTCATCTGATGCTGCTGTGCTCCGCTTGGCCAGGTATTCCATAGGTACGGTCCTTTTCAATGTGTACTATACAGCTGAGGCCAGATTAGCTAAGGCATTTGTGTGCGTGTTCTTTTCTCGGGGAATCTGTGTGACTTGAACTCTTTCAAAGTCTTTTATCAAAGTCTTTACCTTCTCCAGGTAGGCGACCATGCTTGGGTATTTGGCTAAGTAGTCACCATTTACTTGGTTAACCACGAGCTCGGAATTGCACAGGACTTCGAGAGTCTTTAGAAATCCCATGCTAACCTCAGCCCAGCAAAAAGGGCTTTATAATCTGCCTTATTGTTTGTGGCTCAGAATCATAACCTGAAGGCGTATTCTACCTCTTTCTTATTTAGGGCCACGAGGACTATCCCGGCCCCACAACCGTTTTGATTGAAGGAACCATCTGTGAACACTCATCAGGAATCTAGTCTAGGTTAGTTTTTGTGCTGGAGTACTCACCGACCTTTTTGCTAAGGGGAAGAATCTCCTAGGCAAAGTCCAGGTCGGTACTCGTCTATTCGTCTAGGAAGGTTAGCTCAACAATCAAATCAGCTAAGACTTGCCCCTTGATTGCTGTCCTGGGCTGGTAATTGATATGAATTCGTTGAGCTCAAGAATGTACTTCATTAACCTCCCAAAGATGTTAGAGGAATGAATGATTTGCCTTAATGACTGATCAGTCGGAACGAAGATAGTATGGGCCTAGAAATATTGTTAGCTTCCTCCAGGAGATCAATAAGGCATACGCCAACTTTTTAAACTACGAATACCTGGTCTTGGCATCAGTGAGGACCCTGCTAGAGTAGTATACTGGGTTTTGAATGTCATTCTTCTCTCTCACCAAGGTTGCACTCACTACCGTGATGGATGATGAGATATAGAGGAATAGTTCATCTTTCCTTCTTGGTATGCTAAGAAGTGGAGATGAGGAGAGGTAGAAACTTACCTGCATATATTCCAAATATGAATTTGTTGGGATTAAGCTTCGTGCGATGAGCATGGAGCATGTTAAAGCAGGCCTATAGATTCTCCAGGTGCTCCTGAGCTTGGCTTCTTTTAACCAACATGTCGTCGGTATACACCCTCATGGTTTACCCGTTATTCTCTTTGAATATTTTGTTAACCAATCTCTTATATGTTGCTCTAGTGTTGCATAGCCCGAATGGCATGACCTTGTAACAGTAACTTCCTAGGTCTGTGATAAATGAGGTCTTGCTTTTATCAGGAGCGTATATCGAAATCTGATTGTAGCCAACATACACATCGAGGAAGCTCAGATGCTCGTATCTAATAGTGTCATCTATGACAATATCTATCCTCAACTGGGGGAAGAAGCCTTTTGAGTAGGTCTTGTTCAAATATTTGAAATCTACGCAAAGGCACCATCTATAGGAAACTTTATCATCTGGTGGTATGGGAAGCAAACGGTCCTCAAGGCAGCTACAGTCAGATGACCCATGATTGCGTTGTAGGGCGATGGCCTATTCAAGATGAGGAACTTTGTCTACACTGTGGCCAACCTGGGTTTCAATCCTACTGTGATGGGCAAGGAAACCCATCAAACCAGGCTGACGACATCTCCACCAAAGCCGACAAGAGGAGACTTAGCTGGCTATACAGCACTTAGACCCACTTTCATTTTGTCGAATGCCCATTTGAAAATTATGTCGACAGAACTACCCCCGTCGACTAGATGCCTCCCTATTTTATAGGGATTGATCAGGGCTGAGATCACTAAAGCATCATTATTGGGAGTATTTACCCCATTGAGGTCGGCCTCACTGAATGAGATAACGTTGTGCGTGGTGGCATCGACCGTACTTACCTCATATACGTCTTGATCGACCTTCCTTTTTGCTTTGTGTTCATGCCTCTTTCTGGAAGAAGATGTCTCCCCTCTGAAGCCATGTCTGTCGTGGATGACGTTGATTTTATCTTCTACGTGCTGATCATCATCATCACCGATCTCATTCTCCCAAAGTGGATATAGGCTATACTTTTCCCTTCTTTGCCAACCTCTATGTTATTTTCGGCGATCATTTTTCTCGGACTGGGACTCCTTGTTCTCCCTACGAACATAACTTCTAAAGTAGCCCATTATTATGAATGTCTCTATCTCCTCCTTAAGTTGGAATCAATCATCGGTAGAGTGACCCTGCTCTCGGTAAAACTCGCATTACTTGTTGACTGACCTACCCATGGGCTTTCCTCTTAGAGGAGGGGCAGGTGAGAATATTCATTTCCCAGAGTTTTTAGAGAAAATTGTCACGATTGAGATTGTTAGAGGGGTGAACCTTTGTTGTCGATGCCTTGGGGGTAGGAGAGGTCTTCAATACCTGGGCAAAGGTCCCAACCGCCCCTTATCTTAAAGCCTTCGCAAGCCTTAAGATTAGGTCAATCATTCCTCAGCCTGACCTTTCTTCTTTTGGATCCATTCCCGGTCTCTCTTCATGATGGCTCTCAGATCATCCTTATAGAAGTTAGAGCCCTGGTCCAGGGCAGCGCGTAAATTCAGTGCGGGGTGCGAGCAAAGATCGTAGGATAACCTCCAATACCTCAACTCGTAAATAAAGGCATTATGTGCCACTGTATCCGATAGATCTTTACAAGCAATTATCTCTCTGTTAAATGTATCCATGTGGTGGCCACTAATTAAGTGCTGCCAATTTCACCGCAAACGTACGGATCAAATTTTAGTATAATGGACCTTTCGGTCGGGTATCGTATCTACAAGGATTAGTTGAGATTACTATCGAGTACTGCAATTGTCATAACCTGACTTTACTAGGCGATAAAAATGGAATTTAATTAATTAATACTAATACTAAAATACTAATTTAACTATACTAATTACTAATACTAATATGAGATAGTTTTGAGAGAACAGGTTGTCTAGGGATTAGTTTCGTTTACGAATACGTGTTCAGTCCCATTTTAGTTTATGTTAACGGCGTTCGACTTATATGACAATTTCAGTTCATAAACTCCTCCGCCACCTCTCCCGAGTGTAAGATGGGGGAATACACGATTTCATGTCAACGAAGAAGTCCCCCTCAACGTCTTAACGACCCTAGGCCGCGTGAGTCTCGCCCTAATGTCATTGATTACACACAATTTAATTCCTTCCTAGGTTATTGAATTGTCGCGTTGTGTTTACCCTATCGACAATCTCAGTTCTAAAACTCCCCCATCACCTCTCCCGAGTGTAAGAAGAGGGAATACGTGACTTTGCGTCAACGCCGAAGTCCCCCTCAACGTCTTAACAACTCTAGGTCACGTGAGTCTTGCCCCAATATCATCGATTGTCCACAATCCAAACCCCGATCGGGTTATAGGATTGTGACGTTCATTTATTCTAGCCCGAATTCAGGATTTTTCAAACCATGTATTCTCGATATGTAAATCTAAGCATGCTAAACAAACAATACGGTACGCACAATCAACATAACAAAGAACAATCGCAAACAAGACACAAACATAACTAAACAACGTTTTCATAAATTTTATTAATAATCCCTATACAACCTATGTTTAGCCAATGGCCATAACCATGTATACAACGTAAAATGGCATAAACATGGTCAACAACTACTAAAATGTAGAAAACAAAGAAAAGAAACGAGCGACTTAGCCAATATTCGAAGAATAGCTACTAGAACTGTTGAACGATCGCTTCCCTCTTCATCCTACACCTTGGGTTGAGAGCTCTCCCTCAAAAATCCTTTATCCTAACCCTAAAATATGGCCTAAGGCCTTAGGGGCCGAAGATCTAGGAAGAGAAGAGGAGAAAAGGGTATAAATAGGCAAAAAAAATATCTAATAAAATATGTAAACTGTGTAGAGGCCACCGCCTAGGCAGTGGGTATGTCGATTAAGGTTCATCGCGGTGGTGGAGAAGGCGGTGGCTGTGGAAAACCTTCTGTTGGATTTTCACTTAGGCGGTGGGCTGTCAGCTTGAATTGGTTTTTTCTCTGCTTCTTCACTTCCTAGGCGGTGGTCTAGACGCTTAGGAAGTGGGCTTCTTTCATAATTTTGCCTCCTTGCTCATTTTTCTACTGTTCTCCGACCGTTCTCGATACGAATTGATCGTTTATTCTCCGCTTTCATACATTTTTACCTCACATACCTGTTTTAATACAAAAATAATAAAAACATATTAAAATGTATTAAAACATAATAAATATACTCAAAAACTAACAAATTAGGTTTGGAAATATAGGGGTAATTTACACCTATCACCATGTAATCTCTCAGAATTTTACTGACCACTTGCTGGAGCTCTAGGATGTGAGTCATGGGCTTTGGCCTTCGTCAGGAGTGCCTGAACCGAGCTAGAAAGAGCTGCTCGAGCTGGGAGTAAGTTGAGATCGAGGCCAAGGCCAGATCTCAGAACCATGACCGGGCTGCTCTGGTAAAGGTAAGAGTGAAAGATTTTTCTCGCACTGCCACTAAGGCTGTATGCATATCCATATCGGATGTGAAGATTGAGAGGTGATCAATTGGGTCCGTGGTCCAATCAAACAGTGCTATCTAGGGGGTGAGAGAATTTATAGAGTACCATCTTGTCTACGATATCATTCGTGAAAGGTGACCTTACCTCATTAGGTAGTTAAGTTGTCTCTCTTAAGCCTTGTAGCTGACAGAGAGCTGCCTCCACCTCGGCAAAGTGGCATTTCACAATAGCTTTACCCCTGGGTGGTGCCACGGCATATCTGGCAGCTGCCTGGACCCCCTGCCTCTAGGCTGGTGGGGACTGAAAATTAACCTCGCGAGCGTGGTAGACCTGGTGCTGAGACCAAGAAACGTGGTTAGGCACTCTACCTGGTGGGAATTCTCGTCTATCTTCGGCTTGGTGCCCTAGTGATGGTAGAAACAATGATCCCAAGGCAGCAGAAGGGCCAGATCCTTCTCCTTTACTGCTCGGTTACAGGGTCCAGGTTGTGCCCGGGACATATGTCTATGGGAGTGAATCACGTGATCTGTAAACTCTTGGGGTTGCTCCTTTCCCCCTGCAGTTTGGAAAGCTGGTTCTTCCTGCACAGGGGTAAGCAGTGGGCGGGAGATAAGTACTTGGAAATAGTTTTGGAATTCGTCGAGATAGTGTTCTAAGTTGTTGATTCTTGATGCTTCAATGTCCCTAGATATCTGGCCTACCACGATGCGTGAGGGTGGAGTTGATGGGCCCGCTTGGCCCACAAGAGGTAAGATTTCTTCTTCAACCAGGATAGGTATTGAAACCCTAGCATCCGGCCTTGGAATCCTTGACATTTTTTGGTTTGGATTGCTATTCACGATGACGTTCTGATATCTTCGCTGAATGATCTGACCATACCTTGTGATCAAAAAGTCTTAGCTAGTAGGGAGTTGATAACCAAAGGAAAATTTTTGTAAGGTTACCATAGACAACGCCAAATTGTTGGTGTCGAAAAATAGTTTACACCCACAATATTGTCTAGTCAGAATCCACAGGGAGAGTTTCAATGATATGGAAGTGGTCTTTAATAAGGGAGGATCTTTTGTATTCCTTGTCTTTGGATCTATAGGCTGAGTTGACCTGGGAGTTTTTCGGTCTGAGCTCAAGATAGGTACCTGCACGAAGAACCCACTGCGGTTGTGTTTGGTGAATCCCCTCCAGCGTGAGAGTAAGAGCTTGGGGGGATAAATTTAGGAATGCTTTGAATATTCTAAAAGCGATTACTTTCGTAACACTATTCACCTTTCCTTTTATAAGTGAAATCTGGTTAGCGTTTTGGAGATTAGGGGCCTTAACACGACGCATGGTAGAGAAAAAAAGCATGTGAAGGGATTAGAGCTATAGGACTGGGCTTTTTGATGTTAATGCAAAAGTCCATGAGCCGCGCTGTTAAGACAGTGGATGAACCGGCCCGAACACAAATTCAGATGCTGAGGTGAGTATACCGACCAGAGCTTCATCGGTTGGTTCCTCCTTTATCGTAAAAAAAACTCTCAATCGACGATCGTCCAAGTCCTATAAAATGACCTACCTAAGGATACCGAGCTGATGAAGAAGTATGTTGTTCAGGCCGTTGATGACATGTCATAAGCTGGTCCACATGGCAAGCTTAGGCAAAGCGGTTTTGGGGTTGGTTGATTTTTACCCACATCAAATTATATTAATTAAATTAGTGTTTTTCACTATTATTTTCAGCAATCTTAAAGCAATATATATATTGGTATTATTACTATTTGATAGATGTGTAGGTAATATATGTGGTGATAGAGATTTCTAAATAAATGTATTTTTTATAATGGCGTAGTAAATGTTTCAAGTTGAAATTTTACTATGAACATTGTATACTTATGTGATGCATTAACAATGAACTATTTATGCTTATGTGTGGTGTTAAATTATTATTAATTCTTTATTAAATATGTGAAAGTGAAAAACATATTTTTATGTGTTATATATTTTACATATCTATCGTGTGATTATATCTTGGCAATTCAAAATTTTCAAGTCCTTCAATTAATTTGTCGATAGAGACGATTATTGTAAATCACACTTGGACACTAAATGGTTATTGGTTGGAGTAACAAATTAAGTATTCATTAATCTTTTATGAGATGAAATGAAAAAAGTTTAGTTGAACTAATTTTGAGAAGTGACAAGAAAAAAAACAATATTGTTTTTGTAGCAATATTGGATCTTGTTGAAATCCTATGTGAGGATGCTTTGCTAGATTTTTACTACGGTAGAAGTTTGGAAATGCAGAGTTTTTCAATTTAAATTACATATTTTTATAAGGCTAAATAGTACAATTTTTATATATTGTATAGTTTTAACATCACAATAGAATTGTGATTTTTGTTTTAAAATAAATATAAAACAAAAATGAGAATATTATGTTGTTGGAAGGAGTTCAAAACCAACAAAGTGAAATGTTGAATAATGACAGAAAGTGAACTTTATATGATCTAAGCCCAAGTCATGGCTTCAAAAGGGGATTTGAATATAAAGTTCAAAAGTAACTGTTACATTTGTGGCAAGTTACAACATTGTTCTCAAGAATGTCACAAAAAGGGTTGCGATAAGAAAACCTCAGAAGCTAATATATCAGGCTAATGTGACAGAAGTGGATAACCATTTTGATAAGACTAATGTGATGTATCTTTTGGCTTAATGGATGCTATATAAATGAGAAAAATATCAAAGAATATTTTTTTTTTTAATGTATTATGTGATATGATAATATTAATAACAAAAATAATAAAAGGAGTATTTTTATTTTATTTTATTATTGAGCCTTTAAATGTTTGACATGCTAAATTAAGACATCAGTTGTCAATTAACTTGGGTTGATAGAAAAAAAAATACATATATAATTGATTTCCAAGTCATATTTGTGAGACTTGAGTATGACGTCAAATTGATGCAAACTTCTCTTTGTTTAATTGAAAGAAGTATGAAATCTCTAAATTTATTTGTGCAAATTAGAGGAGGAAAAAATATTTTAATACTTCTATTGATAATTCAGGAATTTCTGCGGGAATATGTATTTCATAAGAGGGTTGAACAAGACATCTTAAATATATTTTTAGAAAGGTATGAGGCATATTTATAAATACATAAAAATGTGAGGGTGTCTTGATAAATAGGTAATTCTTGATCCTTAAAGAATTTGTGATTTTATGGCAATAAACAAGTTTGTTGACTTGTTCAATATATGTGATATATGTAACAAGTATAATGTAATGATGTGTGTAATTTGACACTGTGATGTTGTTAAATAAATTCATCTCTGATTTGACAATATGAAGTCAAATAAATTCAAGATCAAAGAATTTGACTAATATTTTATAAAAACTACTAAGTCAAGTTATACCATTATTTTCTTATGATTGACATGTCATTACATGTAGAGGAGATGCGGTGTTATTGAGATCCACTAATTAAACAAATGTGAATATATGATAACGCATGTTAAAAATAAAAAAAGTTTTCACATTAATTTTCTTTTTTAATGTTGTGATAGATAATGAATTATTGATAGGATATAAAGTTGTGTATAATGGTAAGTCTCAATGTATTTATTTTCGGAGACACAATGTCATTAGTCAGCCACTCTCGAAATGATGTTGTCCAAAGAAACTTTATTAAGTTAAAAGATTACGTTGTAGATCCACTGACCAAAAGTCATACATAAGAGAGAGTTAACTGATCATCGAGGGGAATGAGACTTAACCTATTACGAAATAGTCATTATAATGGCAACTCAACCTAGTTGACTAGAGATTCCAAGATTTAGGTTCAAAGGGACAGCTGAATTATGAAGGTGGCTGCATGTATCACTGTATAGAGTTATTATCTGTGACCTATTCCTAGGATGAAGCAGTGATGATTGAAATTCATGTGATGATTTATAGAACTTGACATTATCAAGAAAAGTATTAGCGAATACATTTTCTAAGGAGATAATCTATATGAGTGTGAACAGGGCAGGTTCCATGGAAATGAAAAGGCTAAATTCTCTAAAACACTCACAAAACAACCAGGGTGTTTAGGTCCAAAATGAACGCAACCATAGAATGAACAGTGTTTAGAGACAACTATGTGGTTTCTATTGTTTTGATTTACACCAAAGGTCGAATAGTTTAAAACATCATGTTCACTGGTTGGCCGAGTAAATTCAATAGATTCTCATTAGGGAAGGTTCAAGGCCAAAAGTTACCTATCCCAATACAGTTGTTTTCTTATTGAGTTCTCTCTATCTTTTGTGTCTACATTACATATGCATGTTTATCTAGTAATGATGTGAATGAGAAATTATCTTCAATGTAATCCCATGAAATTAATTGAAGTATATAAAATGAGTAATCTCACATTGGTTATGAAAAATACTTAAAATCACTTTTATAATTCATTTTTGGATTGTGGACCTAGGTCTGGTCGTGGGTCGTGGGTTTGGACTTGGATTGATTTAATTCTTTCTAGAATTATCTTTAAATTGATTATAGCAATTTTTCAAACCAAACAAGACTTGTCCTTTCATATTTGTAACTTATTTTTGATAAGGAGTGACATGAGATAATTCTTATTGGTTTTAAAGTGCTCTTAGTGGCTTTAAAGTGAGGCTTTTGGTATGTTAGAGTTACTCATTTGTTACTCTATAAATAAATAAGTTTGTGTTATCATTTATGCATGAAAACTTAGGACATTTTGAACTACACATACACTTGAGTCTATGTTTATTCTTGAGAGAGAATTAAACACTTGTTTTGTTCGTTGTATCCTTTGATTTTGAGTTCTAGTATCGAATGATTGTAATTGTTGTATCCTGGGAAATAAATGCTTGAGTAACCATAAGCATCTCAGCAGAAGCGAAGTTTGTTTTAAGGAAATATTGTTAAACGATAGCCTCGATCGATAAATTTTTAAAATTGTCATCGATAAAGGACTGTAAGTATAATTTTATTTATTTATTTATTATTTTTATATATTTTACAATCTGGAATTTTTACTAACTCATGTATTGAGTTTCTAAATATTTGTTGTAAAATGTTTAATATTTTGTAATATTTTACATTCAACAACAAATTTCATTGAAAGTTTATTTTTTATTATTTATGAGTATTATTTTATTATAAATATATTTGTGACATATTTTATAATTTTTTATTAAAAATAATATTAATTAATATTTTATTATATTAATTAAAATTTGTATTTTTTATCATTATTTTCAACACCAACTTCAATTAGTTTGAATATTTTAAAAAAGAATGAGATTTTTGTGTGTCGGTCTTTAATTAATTTGTGTCATTCTAGATTGTTTTTAAATAATTCTTAATACCCCCCAAAAAATGCAAACAAAATAGCAGGTTATTCTCGTAGTGGATGGTGTTAGAACAAACAAAATAGAAGTCGGCATGATCTGGAGGAAGTACATGTCCATTTATACGGTTTAGTCACAATGCGTGTTGAATTGTCAGTATACTCATTAAACAAGTGGATCCAAGGTAGTTGTACTTGCATAAAATCCAAAATGCCTGTCATAATCACACACCTCCTCAAATTCTGGGGTTCACTTCATTGAAGACTTTGCAAACTTATCACCTATTTTATTTCTTTCTTTTTTTTTTAATTTAAAAGATATAAAATATTTCTGTTTAGAAGATTTTATAGTTATTGTAGGTTAATAAAGTATAATTAATTTTAGAGAATTATCTTAAAGTCTCATTCCATAAAAATATCACTTTATAAGATCTTATAATAATAATTTTTTACACATAAGATGAGATCTAGAAAGTGATTTTTGAAATCTCTGGATCTCTCAAAAGTTTCCTTTTATTTTATGTATAGTTGGTGAATAATTCCAATTATGAAGTCAAATTCATAATTTATCTTATTTTAATTTTAAATTTAGTATAAATCTCTTAATTATATTTTTACTTACGTTTTAGCCTCACGGTTAATACTCTCTTATATCTCCAATATTTCTAATTAAAATACGCATATTCGACCGCCAACGCCACTCTCTTTGGCCACCTGTTGTCGCTTGTCTTTGGACCTCAGGCCTCTGGTCATTGAGTTCGACCACCAATTGTTGGAATTTATTTTAGTTGTAGCTTTTTTTAGTGTATCTTTTAATTATATATAACTAATTTCTTAATATATTTTTTAGTCACATGTAATTATTTTTAATTTATTTTTTCAGTTACATTTTTAATGTGTATTTTAGTTATATTTTAGTATATATTTTTTAGTTATATCATGTAACTCAAAATAATTCTGACAATTAGTGATCGGCGGTGACAAAAAATTGGCGAGCAGAATTTGGTGGGCAGTGATGGATAGACGACAATTGGCAACGCGACCCTAATTGGAATTTAGGGTTTTTATGAACTCTACTAAATCCTAAAATTAAAGTATTTATTTAGTTTTATTTTTTGACTTTCCATCAACTATTGTAATATATATTTTATGCTCCAGTTAACATTGAAAAAAATATTTAAATATCTTAAATGTCTATTTTAAGTCATTTAATAATATTTTACTGAACATTCTATGCTTCTAATTTTCAATAAACTAGTTTTAGTCCCGAGTTAAGCGCAATTTTTTTTTGTTTATTTTATTTAATTATTTGAAAATAATTTATATTTGTTATTTAAAAAAAAAATATTTTGTATTAGTTAGTGGGGCTTGTATTTTTTTTTTTCAGTGAATGAACTATATATTATTTTACAGTGTTTGAAATATTCATTTTTTCAATTTTGTAATATTTGTTTTCAATTGGTATTGTGAATATTTTACTTTTGGAGGTTGAAATTAAAAGTACTGTTTAATATTTGATAAATGACAAAAATTTAATTTCAACATAATTTTTAATTTTAAAAAAATATGCGCATTCAAATTATTTAAAATGAAATTAATTAACAAATACTCTTAATAATTTAAATATACTCAAAATGTTGAGAAAAAAGGAATATAATGTTATTAAGCTCTCAAAAAGTTGGGATATTATAGAAGGAAGAGGAAGAGACAATATGAGTTCGTAAGAATTGCACCGAAATAATATTAAACAGACGTCATCATTTCGGATTTCATTACTAAGTTACTAATACATGAAAATCCGAAGAAATATGACTTATTTCATATGTACAGTTACTTATAAAAGATAAATCGTTTTATTTGATGTTATGATGTTCAATAATATCATTTATCCATCCCATAAAATAAAATAAAATAATAATATTAATAAAATCTTCAAACCAACAAATGAAATACATATAGAGAAAACCCAACGCTTCACATACAAATCGGACCTGAATTTCATGTAAAAAAATAAAAATAAAAATAATGAATACATTTATCACTTTTAGATAGACATATCAACTAATGATCCGACTCTTTCAGTCGACGTTGATCTCAATCCCGAAGCCCTTGTACCAAGAATTGCACATAACATGAACTAATTGTTTTACAATTGAATGACAAAATGTTGACAAGTTCTTGCCATATACATTGGCAATGTATTGATAATAGTAAAAGTTCAAAGAATAAGTAAAAAAATATATAAAAATTCAGACAATTTTAAAGTGTGTCCAATTATGGGGTGAAAAGAAAAAAATCCTTAGATAGAGAGTATTTTGGAGTCCTCTCAAATTCTAACCATTAGTAGCATTATATGCTTTTAATGGAATTATGATAATAAAATGATTGGAAACTTTTGACATACTCACACCAATGTTTTAAAAATCAGACCGGACCGGCTGGTTCAACCGGTTGAACCGTCGATCGGCTCTAATTGCGGTCCGGTTTAGCCCCTAGACCCGTTTGATCCTAAAAACCGTCCAACCGTCCGGTTCAACCGCCAAACCGGTGAACCAGAACGATTCTTTTCGAATCGGACGGTTTTTTGAATTTTCCTATTTTAATGAATCCTTCCCCCAAACAACCCTAAAATCCTCTAACATCGCTGCCTTTCTCAGTTTCTCCTCATCTCTGTTTCTCTCTCAAAGCCATCTCCATTTGTTTTCTTCGACGATCGTAGCCTCTCGTTGTTGATTTTCTTCCCATCGCCGGCGATTAGTTTCGTCACTCATTCCTTTTCTGTCGAATCGCCATCCAAACCATTGCCGCAACTTCACTTGGCAGTTGGCACGATCGATCGCCAACCCACCTTGTATCATCGTCGTTAGGGTTGCAGCGACAAAGAAAGTGAAACGGAGCGAGAGAGATAGTCTGAGAATGGCCGGTGAAAACCCTATCAGATTGAAGATAGAGAGATGACAGCCACGGGCGTGCAGCATTGTCAGTGCAAGTGTGTTGTAAAAGCTACTCTAGCTCCCTAACCACACTTTGCAAAGGATACGTTGGATTTTTTTGTTTTTTTTTAGTTTTTACTTCTTGTATTGATATGTTGTGTTAGTGTACTACTTTTTTTGTTTTGATAGCTTTTATAGTCTATTTTTCTTTTAATATTTTTTTTTATTTACCATATTTTTTCTTCAATATATACATATATATAATTTAAATAAATATATTTATATATAAATATTAATGACGTAATTATGACGTCACCAGTTCAACCGCGGTTCGCCTACCGGTTGAACCGGTGACTCGTGACCCGATGACTTTTCCGGTTCGATATCTGGTCCGGTTTTAAAAACATTGACTCACACATTAAAAGCATTAAATTGGTAAAATTATGATATTAAAATCAAGTGAAAAATACTTCTAGTAATTAGAATATACTCAAAATTATGAGAAATAAAGAAAATAGAATTGGTGAACTCTCATTCATTTGAAAGCTTAGGCAGCGTTTGGTAACTATTTCCTTCCCAGAATTTCCCATTCCATTCCTATTTTTTTGGAATTGATTTTTGGGCATAGTGTTTGGTAATTCATCCCACTTTTTGTTTCTGTTCTCAAATGGGCACATATCATAATCCATCCCAATTTTTTTTTTTGTGAATGATTGAGAAACAAAAAAAAAAAAAAAACCACTCCCAACCCAAAAAAAGAGAAAAAAAAACACGATCAACCTCATCTTCATCTGATCGATCAAGAACAAGACCCATCCTCGTCTCTACTCTGATTTTATCCTCCGTCGCCGATGTCGTGTTCGTCTTCCTCCTTTTCCATCGTCTTCGTTGTTCGCTCGTTGTCGATCGGTCATCGTTTGGTTCTTCGTTTGTCATTGTCCGCATCGTCTTCGTTGCCTTCGTGTTCGAAATCGAAACCCTAATTGAAATAGGATTTCAAAATCGAAATCTATTTTGATTTCCTCTCTGGATTTCGATTTTAAAATTGAAATAGGGTTTCAAAATCGATTTTCCTCCCTCGTGAGTTGTCGTTCGCTGCTCGTCGTTTTCGTTGGTTTCGATTTCGAAATCAAAATCGAAACCCTAATGGTGAATGAAATAGTATTTCGATTTGGGTTTCTTGGCAAACGAAATAGGATTTCGATTTGCGTTTCTTGAACGGCGAACGAAATTCCCAGAATTTCTGAAACACTTGAACGGCTGTTGAATTCCTTGAACGGTTGTTGAATTTCTTGAACGACGATTTCTTGAACGAAATTCCCAGATTTCTTCGATATGTTCTTGGATTTATTCTTAAAATTGTTCTTAGATTTGTGGTTTAGGGTTTGTTCTTGATTTTTTGGATAAAATTGTTACCAAATGCGATTCTGCTCCCAAGAAAGACACAAAATTTCCATCCCATCCCACCTTATTCTCATCCCATTGCATGGGATGGGAACAGAAATAGTTACCAAACGGGCCCTTAGGCTTTCACTTTTAGTTTTGTTACTAGTTTAGACCTGCGCATTGTATGGGCTTAATTTTTTTTTTTTTGAATAAATTTCTTAAATTGAATCATATAATATTATTTAGTTATTTTTGTAGCAATAGCTGAGAGTTGATGCATAAATTTTAGTGAGTAATGGCGTTTTAAAATTATCAAATATAAATATACAATTAAAATGGTATAAATAATCATAAAAGTGAAATAATATATTAATTACGACGAGAAAAAAAAAAGATTGTAATAAGTATGAGTGTTCAAGTGGTGGTTAAAGAATTGGGTCCTCTTATTTTTTTTTATTTATTTATTAATATTTAAAAAATTATAAAAATATAAAATTAGGTGTGAGTACCGTCTAATTATTATTATTTTTATTCTAAATTTGAGTACCGTCTAATTCTTTTTTTATTTTAATATATTTGTGAGATAGCAATTTGTGTTTCTATCCATTAGTTATTTTGAGTTTGTTATTTAAATTATGTTAATTTATTTCGACAAATTTTCAATTTAAAATTTGAAATTTATAGTCTGGTTTTTATTTAACTTTTTATTTCTCTCATCCCAAAAAAAATAATTATGTTTATTGCATTAAAAAATTTATATTTTGTGTTGAAAAATTAGTAGGTTATATTTAAAATTAGTCTATATATTTTTAAATAAGTTGAGTATTTGTTGATTAAATAAGAAATATATATTTCATATCAAAGTTAAATAGTAACTAAAAAATAAAATAAATTGGTCTTTAATAGAATATAACATTAAAAAACATAAAGGATGAGACCTATATATTAAAAATTTATTTTTCAATTTTTATTTTATATTTAAAAAATAAATTAGTTATTGTTAGAATATGTTGTTTTTAATTATCAATTTCTATTTATTAAATTTGAAAACAAAAAAAAAAATTAAATTTCTTGTCTTTTATTCATTCCTTTTGTGTAGATTGTCTATTAAAAAAAACAAAATAAGAAAGTAGAAGATAAAATTTTAAAAAATAGATATAAAAACAAAATAAAATAAAAACAGAAATAAATGATAAATATTTTCTTTTTGTAATTTTTTTTCTTCTAATTCTTACTTTTTTTTTAAAACACCATTAGAAAGTAGAAATAAAGTAAAGAATATTGAGATGTAAATTAACATATCTTAATATTCAATTATTGAATAATTATAATATATCAAATGAACAGATAATGGTCATGGATTGAAATTTACAAAAATAAGAGATAAATTATTTATGAAGAAGATCACTTACTTGTATGGTGACTTATTTAATGGGAAACAATCTAATACTGATTTACATAATTGATTGAGGAATAACAATTTACATAAATAACATTCAAGCGTTGAAGAATGAGAAATACAACACCCAAGAATTGAAAAGTAAAAAAATATTTTACTAAAATTAAGATGTGGACCAAATATTTTCCGTTCAAGAATTTCATTGAACGTGTAAAAAACATTGGTTAATACGAAATCACACTCTAAATTAATATATCTTAATATTCAATCATTGAATTATTAGAATATACCAAATAAACAGTTAATGATAATGGATTGAAATTTATAAAAATAATAGAAAAACCATTTTTGAAGGAGATCACTTACTTGCGGTGGCTTAGCAAATGGAAAATTTGATTGCAAAAGTGATCGATGAAGTAAACACACTAAAATGTGATATATTTATATAGATCAAAAGCAAGGGAAGATATTGGAAAAAACCTACAATAATTATTGGAGACCTCTTAATTCCCGCATTTTGTAACCTTTCTTTTATTTTGAACGGTAGTGTAGCCATTACATTGGGGAGTTTGAATGATTTATTCAATTGTATTAAATAACTATAATCGCATGAATGAAAAGCATTTTGAGTCATGGAAGTATAGGCATGACATTGGGGGGGTTTGAATGACCATATTCTTCAATGACATTAAATAACGATAATTGCATGAATGAAAAATAGAGAATCAATTATTATCTTGGGGGTTTGATTTGTATTATTTTTAAATACATTAAATGAGGATAATTACATGAATGCAAGAGAGAATGAATGGCTGAGATGATGATTGAGGGAGAGAGAAGGAAATGAGAGAATGAAACAATTGTGAGCTCTCTTTCATTCAAAAGCCAAGACTT
The DNA here is from genome assembly GCA_016647705.1 of Eucommia ulmoides. NCBI lineage: Eukaryota > Viridiplantae > Streptophyta > Magnoliopsida > Garryales > Eucommiaceae > Eucommia > Eucommia ulmoides. The sequence goes on along the minus strand of CM028335.1, from coordinate 19,237,613 downwards.
TCACTTTTAGTTTTTCTTATTAGATATGATATGATATGATATGATATATAGATGTCATTTTTAACTCATGCATATGAAATATTATTATAAAGGAAATCCATTTTTTTAGACTTTCAATTTTTGGTTTTACTCATACATGCCATTTTTAACTCTTGTACATGAAATATTGCATAAAAAGAAAATATATTTTTTTTCTTCACTTTGATAAACCCTTATATGAGAAATAAAAAATAAAAAAAGTTCAAAAAAGAAAAATATTTTTTTTACACTAAAAAAATGAAAATCGATTTTTTTCCTTTCATTCTTATAAACACTTATATGAAAAATAAAAATATAAAGGAAAAATTACATTTAAACCCTTTAGGTATTGACACTTTTCTAAATGGTCCCTCTCCGTTTGCCCATTTTATTTTAAATTCTCCGGGTATCAACCCGTTTTTATTCAATCATTCTATCAGAAATTCTGTCAAAACTAACCGAATTTTGAGGGTAAAATCATCATTTTACATTTCTTCATTTTTTAATCATTTTTAATTAGTTTTTTTTTTCTTTGGTTTGACTTGTCTCTCTCTCTCTCTTCTCCCTCCTTCCCTTCCCCCGCCTACCTTGTTACAAGGGTGATTCCACCCCCCGTAACAGGGGATGAACCACCCCCATAACAGGTGGTGGCACCCCTGTTACGGGGGTGTAACAACCCTTGTTATGGGGGTGATCACCCCCGTAACATGGGGTGTTTCACCTCCTGTTACGGGGGTGAAACACCCCCTCAACAGGGGGTGTAACACCCCATGTGAAATAAATGAATGAGGGAGGGAGAGAGAGAGGGAGAGGGAGAAGGAGGAAGAAGGAAGAGAGAAAGAGATGATTGAGTGGAAGATGGAAGAAAGAGAGAGAGAGATGATGGGGGAGATAGAGAAGTTAAGGAAACAAAAGAAATGAAAATAAAGAAATCTTTAAAAAATAAAAAATAAGTAAAAAGACTATTTTGCCCCTATATTCTGTTATTTTGGATGAAATTTCTAACGAAAGGACCAAATAAAAACATGGTTATACCTAAAGGGTTTAAAATGAAACGCGCAAAGAGAAAGAGATTATATAGAAAAGTGCCAATACCTAGAGAGTTTAAAATATAATTTCCCAAATATAAAAAGTTTAAAAAAAAAATATTTTTTTTTGCATTAAAAAAACTCAAGTATGATTTTTTATTATTTATTCTAAAAGTTGTCTTTTATTTAAAAGGCAAATCTCATTATTTCAAATATAAAAAATATTTTAATTACATTAAACCAGCTATATTAATTATAAATAACAATTAAATTCACTCAAATTCCTATATTTGAGAATAAACATAATATTTAAACTCATTTAAATAAAATAATAAATAGAGAAATCAAGGAGAATTCAGAAAAATGGTTTTATGGACTCATGCATATGAAATATTGCATAGAAAAGAAATCTATTTTTTTCATTATTTTTATAATCCCTTATATGAGAAATAAAATATATAAAAAGCTTAGACAAAAAAAATATTTTTTTTACACTAAAAAAAATAGAAATTGATTTTTTTTTTTGTTATTTTTATAAACACTTATATGAAAAATAAAAAATATAAAAAGTTAAAAAAGGAAAAATAATTTTTTTACATTAAAAAAACTCAAGTATGTTTTTTTATTATTTATTCTTAAAATTGTCTTTTATTGACAAGACAAATCTCATTATTTCAAATATAAAAAATATTTTAATTTCATTATACCCGCCATATTAATTATAAATAACAATTAAATTCACTTAAATTCTTATATTTAAGAATAAGCTTAATTGTTGATCCCAAGATTTTGATGAGCAATTAAGTATTGATATTTTGGTGAAACTAATGTTTGATCAAATGTTTTAGTGATTTAAAGTTCTAATAATGAAAATGTCAAAGTGAATGGATGCTAAATGAAGATATCAAGATGATGAAGAAGTATTAAGAGTTTGAAGACTATAGGAAAAACAACCCAGGTAAATATAAACTCTTAATATCCCATTTAGGAACACACACACGGCACAAAATGACTTTTATCTTTTATGTGTGTTTTGGTTGAGTATATTTATTTGCTCCTATGTGAATTAAAAAAAATATATTTTTAAATGACTAAAATAGATAAGAGTGTTAATGGAGTTTATTTTAATATAAATATGGATAAATGGGAAAAATTGTAAAAGAAAGTAAGTTAAAAATGAGATCAGAGAAGAGATTCAGGAGGGGGCAGTCGACTGAGGAGTCGACCGGAGAAAGAAGATGAATTCTCTGAATCTGCGAGTCGACAGAGCGGTCGACCAATAGAAGCTTGACAAACTCTCTGAATCTGCGAGTTGACTAAGAAGTCGACCGATAAAGTGCATGGGCTACTTCCAGTATCCTTCAGTCAACTGGGCAGTCGACTGAACGCGCAGTTTCAGGATATTGGTTGATCCGATTTTAAATCCAAAAATAGCTGTTTTTGGTTAAGATTTGAGAGAGATTTTGGGGATATTCTTAACATTTGAGATATGGTTCATATACTAATTAAATCCTTTCAATATGGTTCATTAATTATTAAAGTTTCTCAATTTGGTACTTAAAATGGATTCTATACTTATTTGTTTTGATTGAGAAATATTTTAGGGATTTAATTGAGAGTTTTAAAAGTTGTTATTAAGTGAAATTGAATCTAAATGAAGTCCTCATGTTATAAAGGGTCTATAAAAGTATTTTATTGTCATGACACTTGTAAACTAACCGTTAGGAGGCTGATTATATGTGCCCTTATATAGACCTGCGAATTTTCTAAGAAAGCTAATCATTCTAAGAGAAAAAAAAATCAGTTTATATCTTTTTGAGAGAGTGTTTGTAAGATTTATAATTCAACGATACTGTGAGCTATTCTAAGAGTGATTCTGATAATGAATTGCGATCAATTTATGCTGATACCGGAATTGAAGCTACATTGTTTTCATCATTAATTCTATGGATTCCGGGTGAGATATTTCCATATTGATTATTATTTGTTTATTATTGTATTTTGGAAATTGATCTTAGAAATTATTTTTGATTTTTAAAGAAAATATTATTTCAAACAATTTCTTGAATCTGATTACGTGCTCTAATTTGCTGCCCATATATTATTAAAATTAGATTTCTGCATCTCACATAATTCTATCACTAGTTGAGATATTAATTGAGTTATATATATATATGGGGTGGTAGAAGCTCCGAGTGAAATTTAATTATCAATTTTTGTATTGGTGAGTTGTGACGGGTTAAATATCATTGGGGATATTTAATCAAGGGTAGTTGGATTTCAGTCTCTTCCTGTAAAGAGATTGAGGTAGTGATTCTTCCTGGATAAGAATTGCGCGTTTGTGAGTGATTTTGTAACGGTTCAATTCTCACCAGATAAAAGGATATTTGGAGTGTTTTGGTAAGGTTTTGCTTCTTGAGCCTAAGTGTTAAAAAGAATTAGGTTATTCTTTAGCCTGTAAAAAGTAGAGGTTATTCCTTAGCCTTTGAAAAGGAAATTGTAAAAGTTGATTCTAAGCCTGTAAAAGAATTGGTGTGCAGTTTTGGTTCCTACCTTTAAAGGAATCTTGGTTTTAGTGGGTATGACCTCCGTGGAGCTCGGGGGACTGGATTAATCAAGAGTAACTTGGTGAACCAGTATAAATCTCCGGTGTGCTGCTTTCTTAATTTGTCTATTTTTGTTGTTTGTGTGTGCACTTAATTGATTGATTAATTCCGCTGTATTATAAAGATAATAATTAATTTAGGCATAAAATTAATTATTTAATTTATTGATTTTTATTCTGATTATTTTTTAATTATCCAATTCACCCACTCTATTGGGTATTCTAATGGGCCAACATTAATATTTAAACTCATTTAAATAAAATAATAATAGAGAAATCAAGGAGAATCAAGAAAAATGATTTTATGAAATCTCATTCATTCTCAAGTTTAGGCTTCTAATTTTAGGGTTTATATATAGATGTCATTTTTAACTCACGTGTATATGAAATATCGCATAAAAGGAAAATATATATATATATATATATATTTTTTTTATTTTTTTTTTCATTATTTTTATAAACATTTATATGGGAAATGAAAAATATAAAATGTTAAAAAAGATGTATTTTTTTTTTAAATTAAAAAATCTAGCATGATTTTTTTTTTTTTTTTAAATTATCTTTTATTTAAAAGGGAAATCTCATTAATTCAAATATAAAAAAAAATATTTTGAATTCATTGAACCCACTATAATAATTACAAATAACAATTAAATTCACCGAAATCCCTATGTTTAAGAATAAGTTTAATATTTAAACTCATTTAAAGAAAATAATAAATAGAGAAATTAAGAAGAATCAAGAAAAATAGTTTTATGGACTCTCATTCATTCTCAAGTTTAGGCTTGCAATTTTAGGTTTTACTTATAAATACCATTTTTAACTTATGTACATGAAATATTGCATAAAAAGGAAATTTATTTATTTTTCATTATTTTTATAAACCCTTATATGAGAAATAAAAAATAGAAAAAGTTAAAAAAAGAAAAAAAAAATTTACACTAAAAAAATGGAAATCGATTTTTTTTTTCCCTTCATTTTTATAAACATTTATATGAAAAATAAAAAATATAAAAAGTTAAAAAAATAAAAAAATATTTTTTTACATTAAAAAAACTCAAGTATGTTTTTTTTTTTTTTTTTATTCTAAAAATTGTTTTTTATTTAAAAGGCACATCTCATTATTTCAAACATAAAAAATATTTTAATTTCATTACACCTGCTATATTAATTATAAATAACAATTAAATTTACTCAAATTCTTATATTTAATAATAAGTATAATATTTAAACTCATTTAAATAAAATAATAAATAGAGAAATCAAGGAGAATCAAGAAAAATAATTTTATGGACTCTCATTCATTCACAAGTTTAAGTTTCCAATTTTAGATTTTACATATAAATGTCATTTTTAACTCATGTGTATATGAAATATTGCATAAAAAGAATTTTTTTTTTTTTTTATAATTATTTTTATAAACATTTATAGGGGAAACAAAAAATATAAAAAGTTAATTTTTTTTTTACATTAAAAAATCTAGTATGATTTTTGTTTTTTTTTTTAAAAAATGTCTTTTATTCAAAAGGGAAATCTCATTAATCCTAATATATATATAAAAAAAATTAATTCATTGAACCCACTATATTAATTATAAATAACAATTAAATTCACCGAAATCCCTATATTTAAGAATAAGTTTAATATTTAAACTCATTTAAATAAAATAATAAATAGAGAAATTAAAGAGAATTAAGAAAAATAGTTTTATGGGTTCTCATTTATTCTCAAGTTTAGGCTTCTAATTTTAGATTTTACGTATATAATAAATAGAGAAATCAAGGAGAATCAAGAAAAATAATTTTATGGACTCTCATTCATTCTCAAGTTTAGATTTCCAATTTTAGGTTTTACATATCGATGTCATTTTTAACTCGTGTATATGAAATATTGCATGAAAAGAAAATTTATTTTTTAATTATTTTTATAAACATTTATATGGGAAATAAAAAAATATAAAAAGTTAAAAAAAGAAAAAAATATTTTTTCTTACATTAAAAAATCTAGTATGATTTTTTTTTTTTTTTTTTTTTTTTAAATTGTCTTTTATTCCAAAGGGAAATCCCATTAATCCAAATATAAAAAAATATTTTAAATTCATTGAACCCACTATATTAATTATAGATAATAATTAAATTCACCGAAATCCCTATATTTAAGAATAAGTTTAATATTTAAACTCATTTAAATAAAATAATAAATAGAGAAATTAAGAAAAATTAAGAAAAATAGTTTTATGGGCTCTAATTTATTCTCAAGTTTAGGCTTCTAATTTTAGGTTTTACATAAAGATACTTTTGAACAAATTTATCAAAATAACTCACATTTTCTTTTTAGTTCCCTTTTTTTTTTTATTTTTTTTTTAACAATTATTTCTCAATCGCAACATATGAGATCCAAATTGAGGTCCGTTCGATAACGTTTAAATTTTAAGTACTGAAAATTTCAAATGCTGAATATTTTAAGTATTTAATTTTTTAATACTTTAATTTCAAAAAATTTATCTTTGTAGAAATTTTTATTTCTAAAATATCTTTTACAACTTTATTTCTAAAATTTTCTCTCTCTACAGCTTTCTTTTCTATTTTTTCTCAATTTCATATTTTTTTCTCTATCTATGGTTTTTTGTATTTAACTTTTTTGTGGGACTTTATAGTATTGGTGTATGATATTGTTTGTTATAATTAGATATTTTATAATATTAAGTGAGAAGCATTAAAAAATTAAGTGAGTTACACAAAATTCAAAATTTTGAACAATTTTTAAGTGATACTTATATTCTATTCTAAGTAGTTATTTTAGTTTGTTATTAAACACACTTAATTTGATTAGTACTTAATTTATTTAGTTTTGAGTACTTAATTGTATTATCAGGGTCTAAGTCTTCGTTTGTAGTTTGATTAATTATATGGTAAATTGCCTTTTATTCTGTCTACTTTTTTTAATTATCACCTCCCCAAAACTTTGAAAAACTATACTTTACCAACTTTTAGTTTTGAACAAAGTGAAAATCTATTTTTTTTCTATTTAAATTAATAAAATATGTATTACATCCATTTTTTGGTCGAAATAGATGAAATTTTCCCTTTAATTAATTTTTGAAAAAATATTTTTTAAAAATTTAAATCAAAAAAAAAAAAAAAAGGAACAATTTCATCTATTTTATCTATTAGATGTAAAATTTAATTTCATCCATTTTGAAGTATATTTTGTTAATTCAAAAGAAAAATAATAATAATTTATCAAGTAAAAGGAAGTAAAAGACAATTTATTGTAATTATAAGTTTAACACATTTTTTTAACATATCAAATCTAAATTATTACCTCAAGTAGTGAAGGATGCAGACTAAAACAGCTAGGGGCACCGATCAAGACTTTCATATTTTTTGGTAGGGTTTTTTTAATATGGCCCAAAGCCCACTATTATATTCAATACATCTCCATCCATGGTTCCTCATTTAGCCAAAAACCCAAGAACCGTCGTGTCTTTTACCCTCTTAGAAAGGCGCGTGAGTGTGCTTATACATGGTAAGAGTTTTGAGGGGGAAACCAAAATCAAGACTTTCCATCTTCTTCTATCAGTGTCCATCTTCGTCCTGAGAAAATTGTTTTTGTACCCTCTATCGTAAGATTTTCATATTCTCGAAGTAACACTTTGCCAACAATCGCCTTAACGCCGTACTTCGTCAGCTCAAGCCTTCGCTGTCATCTGTCGAAGGCATCTGCAGCACCAACGTCCTATAAGCAAGCCCAATCGTCGTTCGTAGTAACAACTCCAAAGAACGACGTCCATCGTAGTAGCAGCTTCAAATCATCCTCAAATCAGCTCCAAACATCGTCCGTGGTAGCAGCTCTAGCCGGCGTGCGACATCGTAGCACCCCAATTTCAGTCAGTTGCGTTCAATTTCAGAGGTAAACAAAGGTAATAAAAAACCTAGCATCCAATTTCAATGTGTTGTTTTTGATACTTCCTTTTCTTTCTTGCATTTTAGATGGTTAAGTTCTTGAATTAGTTATTGTACAGTAAGAATCCATCCTTAAAAGTTACTTTCTCAATTTGTAGTTTATGCTTCGCAGTGTGATTGCTCACTTTGTAGTTTATGCTTCACAGTAGCTTATGCTTCACAATTCACTACAGTAATTTTTAATCAACACATATTATAGCAATCCAATTGGTTATTCCTTTTTCTACGCCATTAGTCAAGGGATGACAAAAGTGCAATTGGATTGGACAAAACAAAATATTGCGGAGCAATGTGAGAAAGTTAAAAGAATAGGGAGCAAAGTGCAATGGAAGACAAACTTCAGGGTAATCACCTTAATTCCAGCTTCAAAATCTAGCAATATGGTAGGTATGGAGGCAAGAATTTGATCAAAAGTCTTGAAAAAAAAAAGCACTACCAAGATCACCTGGTGCTCTTTTGGATTGCTATTTTTATTCCATGACATTAATGGTGCTTAGTTCTTTAATTTGTTAATGTGTAGTAAAAATCCAAAATCTTTTATATTCCTTACTATCTCGTAGTTGTTTGATCATCTTCTTCCTTGATATTGTTGAGGTTTGAGATCAAACTATTTGTTAAGATACAACAAAAATCCACTATTCAAGCCAGGGTTTGTATTGCTATTTTCTTCCTTGACATTTATGATATTTGAGTTTTTTGAATTTGTTACTGTACTGCAAAATTCCATTATTCAAGTCAAATTTTAGATTGCTATTTTCATCCATTATATTGTATGGAGTTTGAATTTTTTGAGTTTGTTACTGTACAACAAAAATCCAGTATTTGAGTCAAGTTTTGGATTGCTATTTTCATCCATTGCATTTGTGAAGTTTAAGTTTGTTGAATTTGTTACTGTACAGTAAAAATATATTATTTGAGTCAAGTTTTGGATTTCTATTTTCTTCAATTACTTGAGTGATGTTTGAGTTATTTTGCATTTGTTACTGTACAACTAAAATCCACTATTCACGTCAAGTTTTCGATTGCTATTTTCATCTATTGCATTTGTTGAGTTTGAGTTCTTTGAGTTTGTTACTGTACACGTTGATTCTAAGATTTTGATGAACAATTAAATGTTGATATTTTTTATAGAATTAACGATTTTATTGAGTTCCAGTGATGAAAATGATCATGAAGATATTGTGACAATGCTAAAGATGATGACAACGATGAAGGAAGATTAAGAGTTTGAAGAAATTGAAGAACCTACAAAAAATTACTCAGGTTAAATTCTAACTATTCATATCCCAATTAGGATCACACATAACACAAAATGATTTTTATAAATATGTGTATTTTTGATGTGATCCTAATTAGTTAAATTATTTGCTCATATGTGTAATTGAAAAAGAAATATTGATAATTAATTAAAATTGAATTTAAGAATTTAGTGGAGTTAATTGAGAAAAGAAATCGGTTAAAGGGACGAAAACGTTGAAGAAAATAGATTAAAAACGAATTTAGAAGAGATTCCCAATATTGACAAGTCGACATGTAAGTCGACCGAAGCATAGAAGGTGAAGTTGCTGAACCTCTCGGTCGACAGGTAAGTTGACCTGAGTTTAAATAGTGAACTCTCTGAATTGATCAATCGATAGGGAGATCGACTTGTGACCAGAAGTGAAACTCTCTGAATCTCTAAGTCGACAGATAGGTTGATTGATGGGTGAAGAATTTTTGGCTTGACTACATCCTGAATCGATCGTTCAACAGGTGACCCTTGGTTAATCAACTTATGGGACTGTTTTAGGATTTTGTGGAATTTCGGATTTTATTCCAAAAGTAGCTGTTACTAGCCTTTTTTTGCTAGGATTTCTGAGATATCTTAGGAATCTGAAGTGTTTTTAGTTATTTTAATGATATCTAAGTGTTCCTATAGATATAGTTCAAGTATTTTTGATGTTTCTCAATTTGGTGCGTATAATTCTTTCAATCCTATTCAATTGTGTTTGGAGAAAAAATTTGAGGGACTTAATTGAAAGTCTTAAAAGATATTTTTGAGTGAATTATATTAGAAATGAATCATTATGATATAAAAGGTCTATTGGTGCAATGAAACGTCATGATTAATGGGAACTAACCGTTAGATGACTTATTTTATTCCCTTTTATATAGACCTGCATTTTTTCACATTAGTGAGACACATCTAGAGAATTATTTTGAGTTATTCAACTTTTGAGTTTTCTAAGAGTTATTATACTGAGTGTATTGTGAGATCTTTTCTGAGAATTATTCTTGAGAAATATTTGCTGTGGATTATTACTACTACGGATCTGAAGTTTAATTGCTATCTCTAATCATTATTTTTCGGTGGAATGCTGGTGAGATATTTCTAAATTACTTTCTATTAATTGTTGCTTAATTATATTTGTTATTTGGAATTTGATCTTTGAAATTGTTTTCTAATTTTTTATTGAAAAACATTTTTGAAATAATTTTTGGAAGAAATCTGATACGTGCTACCCAATTTTTGTTTAAAATTAGATTTTGAATATCTTACTTTTCTATCACTAGTTTTGGGATATTAACTGAGTTTTAATTTATCTGGGACGGTAGAAGCTCCAAGTGAGAAAAATCGCTTATCAATTTGTAATTGTTGAGTTGAGTGACAGATTGAATACTATTGTGAGTATTTAATCAAAGGGTAGTTGATTTCAGTCTCTTCTTGTAAAGAGATTGAGGTTGTAATTCTTCCTTGATTGAATTGATTTGTGAGCAATTTTTTAACAGTTCAATACTTATCGGGTAAAAAGATATTTAGAGTATTTGTGAAGTTTTGATTCTTTAATCTAAGGTATAAAAAGAATTAGGTTATTCTTGAGTCTGTAAAAAGTAGAGATTAATCCTAAGCTTGGAAAAATGAATTTGTAAAGGTTGATTCTGAGCCTGCAAAAAGAATCATTGTGATGGTTTGGTTCTTACCTTTAAAGGAATCTTGAGTTTAGTGGGTGCGACACTCCGTGGAGCTCGGGGGATTGAATTAGCCAAGAGTAGCTTGGTGAACCAGTATAAATTTTTGGTATGCTGCTATTTTTCATTATTTATTTTTGTTGCTTAGTGTACACGTAGTTGATTTTATATTTTCGATGTTATATAAAGATAATAATTAATTTAAGATTAAAATTAATTATTTAGATTTTTTAAAGTATTTTCTCCAATAATTTTTTTATCTACCCAATTTACCTCCCTCTTGGGTAGCTCACTGGTCCAACAATTGGCATTAGAGATGATTTAGCTCGACACACTTAGCTAACAAAGATCACATGACGCACATAATGAGCACACTAGTTGAGGGGCAGTCTATGCACCGACTACCGTTGTTTGCAAATGAAAATTATTCGTTCTGGAAAGACAGAATGATAGTCTTCCTTCAGGCTACAAATTACGATGTGTGGCTAATAATTGAAGATGGTTCGTTTGTTTCAATAGAAAATGGAGTTGAGAAGAAGAAGGAACAATTAACTGTTTCTGATAAGCAGAAACTCTCTATAAATTCTCAGGCTATTAACATTCTATTTTGCTCATTAGACGCTAATGAATATTTTAGAGTTTTAAGTTGTAAATCTGCAAAAGAGATGAGGGACAAATGACAAGTTACCCACGAAGGGACAAGTCAAGTGAAGCAATCGAAAATCAACGCTCTTATGAGAAAATTTGAATTGTTCAGAATGAAAGAAATTGAATCGATTCAAGAGATGTATAATCACTTCAACAACATTTACAATCACTTCAGTCAACTTGGAAAGTCATACTCTATAGAGGATAGAGTTTGAAAGGTCCTAAGATCTTTAACAAAAGTATGAGAGTCAAAGGTGACGACAATTGAGGAAGCTAAGGATCTTGGCAAATACAAAATTGATGATCTCATAGGTAACTTAATGACTTATGAAGCGACGATGAAAAGATATAAGGATGACACCAGAAATAGCAAGATGAAATCCTTGATGCTAAAAGCTCAGAAAATTGAAGAAGATGATGACAGTGATGATGAAAGTCTTGATAGTGAACAAGAGAAAGATGTAGCGCTTCTCACAAAGAATTTTAGAAGAATGACTCGATGGACATTCCGCGGGAGAAGAAACCTTAACATGACTAAAGTGGAATGTTACAACTGTTATAAGATTGATCATTTTCAAAATGATTATCCCGAACCGAAGAAGGATAAAGAAAAAGAAAAGAAGAAGAAAGAAAAGAAGAGAGGAAAGAAAAGTAAGAAGAAATTCATGAAGGCTACTTGGGATGATACTGAATCAAGTAGTTACGAAAAATCAGATAGTGAAGATATGTCCATGTTTACATTGATGGCCACTAGTGATGAGGTAACTAAATGTTCAAGTTCTTGTCCTTTAGATTTTGAAGAATTATTTGATATTTATCAAGAACTTTCTCATGATTATAAAAATCAATGTTCTAAAATAAATACTCTTCAAAGTACAATTAATACATTAAACAAGCAAGTGATGGATTATGAATCTGAAAATAATGAATTGAAATCCAAGTTGAAAGATTTGCATTCAATTGTTCTCAAATTCATCGGCAGTGAAAATAACTTGAAAATACTTTTGGGAAGTTCAAATGGAATTTTTGATAAAGCCGGTATTGGATTTCAAAAAAATCTTAAACAAAAACGTTTTCACATTTTTTTTTTCTTCTTCTAAAACTAAGAATCTTGTTAGATGTTTTAAATGTAATGTTGTGGGACATACTATTCGTAGATATTTTGTTAAAATATCTAACTGTAGAAAAGTTTGGGATCCAAAAGGAACTAAAATTATCCCGACTAACAAGATCGGATCCATTTAGATTGGGTACCGCTTAGGAACTATTGGAGGTGTTCCTTGCAGGTTATTTTAAAATCATCAGTAAGTAAGGACAAATGGTTCCTAAACAGTGGTTGTTTTCAACACATGACGGGAGATAAAGGAAAATTTACATCTTTGATACTTAAGGATAGAGCTCATGTGACTTTTGGAGACAACGTAAAGGAAAAAATTATCGGTATAGGTAATATCGATAATGGTACTACTATTATTAAAGATGTGTTACTAGTTGATGGACTAAAACATAATTGACTTAGTATTAGTTAACTAAGTGATAAGGGCTATAACGTTATATTTGATCATGATAAGTGCATTATTAAGAATAGTCATGATAGTAGTATCTTGTTAGTTGTATCACGTTTTGAGAATGTTTATACTTACTCATTTGATAATTTTAATTCTCAAAATTTATCTTGTTTGAATGCTTTGTCTGAAAATAGTTGGTTATGGCATAAGATACTTGGGCATGATAGTATGGGGTTAATCTCTAATTTATCTAAGAAAAGTCTCGTACGTGGCCTACTTGATTTGAAATTTGTGAAAGATAAAGAATGTGATGCATGTCAATTAGGCAAGTAGGCTAGATCACTATTTAAGAAAAAGATGCACACGTCCACATTTAAATATCTTGAATCGTTGCATCTTGATTTATTTGGTCCAAACTCTGTTGCTAGTCTGGGTGGTAAGTTTTATGCTTTCGTTATAGTCGATTATTATTCTAAACTTACCTGAGTATTTTTTCTTACTAAGAAAAGTGAGGTTGCTTTTATTCTTGCTAAATTTTGTAAACGTGTTCAAAATGAGATGCAATGTTCTATTATTAACATTTGAAGTGACAGAGAAAGAGAGTTTAAGAATGATGATGTGATAAATTACTGTGATGAGCATGGTTATGCTCATAACTTTTCTGCATCAAGATCACCATAACAAAATGGTGTAGTGGAAAGAAAGAACAAGACGCTTCAAGAGATGACCAGAACAATGCTCAGTGAAAATCGCTTACTAACCTACTTTTGGGCCGAAGCAGTAAGTACAACTTTCCATGTGGTGAATCGGGTATCGATTCGTAGAGGGTTCAACAAAATCCCATATGAAATCTGGAATAGTAAGACTCCTAATATTTTCTATTTTAAAGTATTTGGATGTAAGTGTTTTATTTTGAATGACAAGGATAATCTTGGTAAATTTGATGCTAAATCGGATTATGAGATTATCCTTGGATATTTTACTAATAGTAAAACTTATAGAGTTTATAATAAACGTACGTTTGTTGTAGAAGAAACTATGCATATTTATTTTTTAGAAAGTTGATCCGTTCTTGTCAAGAAAAATTTTGGATGATGATAATGCAGATATTTCAAATAACTAAAACCAAGGTGATAATGTACCTAAGGAGTCCCAACAAGAGGAGGAACATAAGGAAAATGATTTGACTTTACCACGAGGTATAAAGACAGTACCGGGACATTCAATAAAAGAAATCATCGGTAATTTCGAAAGAGGTGTAAGTACTTGTTCTTCTCTTAAGGATATAATTAATCCTACTTTCTTATCCCAAATTGAGCCTAAGATTGTAGATGAGGTATTAACTAATGAATCTTAGATTTCCACAATGCAAGATGAGTTAGTTCAATTTGAGCGGAACAAAGTATGGTGTCTTGTTCCGAGATAGGATTTTCATCTAATTATTGGTACTAAATGAGTTTTTAGAAATAAAAAAGATCAATCTGGCATGGTAATTAGAAACAAAGTAAGATTAGTAGCACTGAGCTATAATCAAGAGAAATTAATTGACTATGATGAAACTTATGCTCCTATTGCTAGACTAGAAACAATTAGAATGCTACTCGCTTTTGTATGTTCACGTAATTTTAAATTATATCAAATAGATGTTATGGGTGCATTTTTAAATGGTTTTCTAGCAGAAGAAATTTATGCGGAATAACCCCTGAGATTTGAAAGTGATAAATTTTCTGATCACGTATTTAAATTTTGTAAGGCTTTGTATGGGATCAAACAAGTTCCTAGAGCTTGATATGAGAGACTTAGTCAATATTTGATAAAAAAAATGGCTTTCGAAGGGGTATTTGTGATATAACACTGTTTGTGAAACAAATTGATTCTAATATCCTATTAGTACAAGTGTATGTTGATGATATTATTTTTGGATCTATTAATGAGGATATTTGCCAAGAGTTTTCCAAGATAATACAGGTCGAATTTGAAATGAGCATGATGGGAGAGTTGAATTTCTTTCTTCGATTGCAAATTAAGCAAACTAAAGAAGGGATATTTATAAACCAAACTAAATATACCAAAGAGTTGTTAAAAAAATATGGCTTGGATGGTGCTAAAGAGTACAAAATTGCCATAACAATGACTATGAAGATAGACAAAATCAATACGGGCAAAAGTGTTAATGAAAAAATGTATGGAGGTATGATTGATAGTCTATTGTATTTAACTACTAGTAGACCTGACATTATGTATAGTGTTTGTCTTTATGCTAGATTTCAGTTTTGTCCTAAAGAATCGCACTTGACTGCGGTTAAGCGATTTTTTTGATACTTAAAAGGGACGACTGATCTAGGATTATGGTATCTTAAGGGGGAGTGATTTTAAATTGATAAGTTACTCAGACGTTGATTTTACCGGTTGCAAAGTTGAGCGAAAAGTACAAGTAGGTCATGTCATTTGTTAGGACATGCATTGGTTTCTTAGTCAAGCAAGAAACATAATTCGATAGCCTTATCCACTACTGAGGCTGAGTATATGCCAACTGGTAACTATTGTGTTCAAATTTTATATATTAAGCAACAATTAAATGACTTTAGAATTTGCATGGAGGAAGCCCCAATTTATTGTGATAATAAAATTGCTATTTGTCTAAGAATCCTACACAACACTCACGAACTAAGAGTTATTATAATGAGTGTATTTTTGAGGTGCTCTTTACAGGTCATTCTAAAAGCTTCAATAAGTAAGGACAAATGGTTCTTAGATAGTGGTTGTTCTCGACACATGACGGGAGACAAAGAAAAATTTACATCTTTGACACCTAAAGATAGAGGTCATGTGACTTTTGGAAATAACGCAAAGGGTAAAATTATCGGTATAGGTAATATCGGTAAAAGTACTACTATTATTAAATATATGTTACTAGTTGATGGACTTAAATATAATTTGTTTAGTATTAGTCAGTTATGTGATAAGGGCTATAACGTTATATTTGATCATGATAAGTGCATTATTAAAAATGGTTATGATAGTAGTATCTTGTTAGTTGCATAACATTTTGAGAATGTTTATACTTGTTCATTTGATGATTTTAATTCTTCAAATTTATCTTGTTTGAATGTTTTATATGAAAATAGTTGGTTATGACATAGAAGATTTGGGCATACTATTATGGAGTTAATCTCTAACTTATCTAAGAAAAGTCTCGTACGTGACCTATCTGATTTGAAATTTGTGAAAGAAAAAATATGTGATGCATGTCAATTAGGCACAAATGTTAGATCATCATTTAAGAAAAAGATGCACACGTCCACGTCTAGATGTCTTGAATTATTGCATCTTGATTTGTTGGAGCCTAACTCTGTTGCTAGTTTTGGTGGTAAGTTTTATGCATTTGTTATAGTTGATTATTCTAGACTCACTTGGGTATTTTTTCTTGATAAGAAAAGTGAGGTTGCTTTTGTTTTTTGCAAAATTTTGTAAACGTGTTCAAAATGAGAAGGAATGTTCCATTATTAACATTCGAAGTGACAGAGGAATTGAGTTTAAGAAGGATGATGTGGTAAGTTACTGTGATGAGTATGGTTATGCTCATAACTTTTCTGCACCAAGATTACCGCAACAAGATGGTGTAGTGGAAAGGAAGAACATGACGCTTCAAGAGTTGGCCAGAACGATTTTTAATGAAAAAATGTATCGATGTATAATTGGTAGTCTGTTGTATTTAACTGCTAGTAGACTTGACATTATGTATAATGTTTGTCTTTGTGCTAGATTTCAGTTTTATCCTAAAGAATCGCACTTGATTGCGGTTAAGTGAATTTTTCGATACTTAAAGGGGACGATTGACCTAGGATTGTGGTATCTTAGGAGGAGTGATTTTAAATTGGTAAGTTATTTTGACGATGATTTTGCTGATTGCAAAGTTGAGCGAAAAAACACAAGTGAGTCATGTCATTTGTTAGGACATACTTTGGTTTCGTGGTTAAGCAAGAAACATAATTCAATAGCCTTATCTACTATTGAGGTAGAATATATGGCAGCTGGTAGCTGTTGTGCTCAAATTTTATATATTAAGTAACAGTTAAATGGCTTTGGAATTTACATGGAGGACGTCTCGATCTTTTGTGATAATAAAAATGCTATTTGTCTAAGTAAGAATCCTACACAGCACTCACGAACTAAGCACATAGAGATTAGACATCACTTTATTCGTGATCACATTCAGAAAAGGAACATTGTTATTGAGTATATTGATACTTCCGACCAGCTTGCTGATGTTTTTACCAAACCATTGGCAGGAGATCAGTTTTGTGAAAACTATTCGCGGTTTGGGTATGGTTGGGCATAATGATATTTGCCTAGGGTAGAGTTCTTGTGTTGTCCCCCATCTTTAATTTTTTTTTTTGAGATGACAAAGGTGGAGAATTAGTTGATGTTTTATTGAATATCTTAAGGGGGAGTTTATTTTTATAATTGTGCTTGTTGATTATTTTTTTAATATCTTTATTCTTATACTTAAATGAGTTATAAAAACCATCCTTAGATTCAGGAGGAGTGTGGTTATATTATTGTTTTAAAGAAAATATCAAAGTTAATTGTCATCATAAAAAAGGGAGAGATTGTGGATCCTAAGATTTTGATGGACAATTAAAAGTTGATATTTTTTGTGGAACTAACAGTTTGATTAAGTGTTTCAGTTTATTAGTTCCAAATGATGAAGATATGATGATAAAGATGATGAAGGATTAAGATGTTGAAGAATTTGAAGAATTTAGAAAAAACAACTCAGGTTAAATTTCAACTCTTAATATCCCAATTAGAATTACACACGACACAAAAAGATTTTTAAATGATTTTTATAAATACGTGTGTTTTTAATAGGATCTTAATTAGCTAAATTATTTGTTCCTATGTGTAATTGAAAAAGAAATATTTATAATTGATTAAAATTGAATTTAAGTATTTAGAAGAGCTAATCAAGAAAAGAAATTGGTTAAAGAGGCGAAAACGTCAATGGGAATGAATTAAAAACGAGTTTAGAAGGGTGTTCCAGCATCCATAAGTCGATAGGTATGTCGACCAGAACAAAGAAGAAAAACTCTATGTATCTCTCTGTCGACAAATAGGTCGACCTGTGCTTAAATATGAACTCGCTGTATCTATAAGTCGACAGAGCAGTCGACTTATTAAGAGAAATAGAACTCTCTGAATCTCTAAGTCGACATATAGGTCGACCGATAGACACAAAATTTTTAGCTTGGCTATATCCTGAATTGAGCGGTCGACTGCTGATCTTAGTTGGTCGACTTACGGGTGTGTTTCAAGATATTATGGAATTCTAGATTTTATTCTGAAAGTAGTCATTACAAGTCGTTTTTTGGTTAGGATTCATGAGAGATTTTAGGGATTTAATATTATTTGAGATATGCAACACATATTATGATATTCCTATTGATTTGGTTTATTAAGTTCGAATATTTCTCAATTTGGTACATGTAATTGTTTTTATTCTATTTAATTGTGATTGAGAAATATTTGAGGGACTTAATTGAAAAGTTTAAAAGCTATAATTAAGTGATTTGAACTTGAATGAAGTCTTAATGATATGAGGGGTCTATAAAAGCAATTAAGTGTCATAACAAATGGGAATTAGCTGTTAGAGAGCTGATTTTAATTCTATTTATATAGATTTGCTTTTTTCATATCTTTAAAAAGAGAGATTGAGAGAGATCAAGAAATATTAGTGAGTTTTTCTAAGAGAAATCATATTGAGATTTGTGAGAGTTTTTCTAAGAGTCATTCTTGAGAATCATTTGCTGAGAATTATTGCTGCTACTGAATTTGAAGTAATATCGCTCTAATTATTTTTTCGGTGGATTCCAAGCAATATCTTTCCAAATTACTTTCTATTTAGTATTGCTTGATTAATTTTTGAAATTGATCTTTAGAAATTATTTTTTGATTTTTATTGAAAAATGTTTTTTAAACAATTTCTTGAATAAATCTGATTACGTGCTCAATTACGTGTTACCAATTTTTGTTTAACATTACATTTTGAATATCTCACTTTTCTATAACTAATTTTAGGATATGAATTGAGTTTTAATTTATATGGGGTGATAGAAGCTCCGAGTGAGAAAAATCACTTGTCAATTTTTAATTGGTAAGTTGAATGGTGGATTAAATACTGTTGGGAGTATTTAATCTAAGGGTAGCTGATTTTAGTCTCTTCCTGTAAAGAGATTGAGGTAGTAATTCTTTCTGAATTGAATTGTTTTGTGAGAATTTTGTAACGGTTCAATTCTTATCAGGTTAAAGGATATTTGGAGTGTTTGTGAGGTTTTAATTCTTTAGTCTTTGTTTAAAAAAGAATTAGGTTATTCTTGAACCTGTAAAAAGTAGAGGTTATTCCTTAGGCTGTGAAAAGAAAATTTTGTAAAGGTTGATTTTGAGCTTGTAAAAGAATCTTTATGAGAGTTTAGTTCCTATCTTTAAAGGAATCTTTAGTTTACTTTAAAGGAATCTTGAGTTTAGTGGGTACGACTCTCCGTGTGCTTAGCCAAGAGTAGCTTGGTGAATTAGTATAAATTTCTGGTGTTCTGCTATCTTTACATTATTTATTTTTGTTGTTTGGTGTGTACCTAATTGATTTTATATTTCCGCTGTGATATAAAGATAATAATTAATTTAGAATTAAAATTAATTATTTAAGTTATTAAAATATTTTTTTCCTGATATTTTTTAATTACCCAATTCACCTCCACTCTTGGGCATTTCACTGGGCCAACAGTTTCTTTCTTTATTTTCTTAATTTCGGTAGGTTGTTGAGCATGTTTAGCTCATTTCTCATTGTATAAATAGTTATAGCCATGAGCTAAACGAATTTTGTCTAGGGATTAACAATGTTTATGAAATCGTCGTTTATTTGTGTTGTGTTTCGTTAATGGTTGTTCTTCGCTATTTCAATTGTGTTTACTGTTATTCTTTGATTATATGCTTATTTACATATATAGAAAATACGGGGTTTGACACTTGGGAGAGATAATCCCGAATTCGGATTAGGGTAAACACAACGCGACGATCTAATAACCCGGGAGGAAGTTAGAAAGTATGCAATCAATGATATTGGGATAAGACTCATGTGACCTAGTGTCGGTAAGATGTTGAGGGAGATTTATTCGTTGACGAAAAATCACATATTCACTCGTCTTATACTCGGGAGAGGTGATGAGTGAGTTTATGATATAGAGATTGTTAGATAGGTCGAACGCCGTTATTGTAAATTAAATTAGACCAAACACGTTTTTGTAAATGAAGTTAATCTCTAGGTAATCTTTTCCCCTAAACATATCATATTAGTATTAGTATAATTAGATTAATTAACTTAGTATTAGTATTAATTAATTATAAACCATTTTTTATTGCCTAGATAAAGTTAAGTTATGATAATTACGGTACTCGACAATAATCTTAATCAATCCTTATAGATACTACAACCCTTACTCCTTCCCATCTATACTAAAACTTAACCCGTACACTTGCGGTGAAAGTGGCGACGTAATATTTCTCCACTACTTAGGTTAAGAATCAAATCTTACAATCACTCCAAGTATCATTTTTCTAGATAAGGATGGAACCTTTATAATTCACTCACAATTCTAATTATATTTAGGAAGAATTACCCCCTTAATCTTTTTGTACTCTAGGCAAATATCAAAATCTCAATTTTTTTATCGGAAGAGATTGAAACTAACTACCCCTGATTAGATACTCTTAATAGTATTTAATCTGCACACAACTTACAAATTACAAAAATTGATAAGTTCTTCCCACTTAAAACTTCTACCACCCTAGATTAATTTGAACTCAATTAATGTCCTGGTACTAGTGATAGAAATAAGGTGAGGAAATAAAATCTGATTATAATAGAAAATGGATGGCAAACAATTTAGCACGTAATTAGATTTTCACAAAAAAATCGTTTTAAAATATTTTTATGCTTTTAACGTACAAAAATGATTTTATCAAGATCTTATCAACCAAGCAAATATAGAAAAATAAATAAGCAATAAAGACTAATAGTTTGGAAAGATCTCATCAGGAAAACACTTAATAGAATGGATGTAGTATCGCAAGATAATTTAGATCGGTGACGCTAATATAATCAATACTTTAACTTAAGAACTTCTTATCAATAAATCTCACAATTTGATCTCTCACAATAATATCAGAATGATGGCTCTTTGAAAAACTTAGGAACTGAATAGTTCTTGATATTGTTGTGTTTTATGTGAAATCCGCAAGTCTATATATAAGGAATTGAAACAAGCCTTTCAATGGTTACTTTTCAAATGATAAGTATCTAAAAAGTACCTGCAGACCCCATATATCGTTATATCTCATTTAAGGTATATTTGACTTAATTATAACTTTCAAAACATTTAATTTAGTCCCTTAAAAAATTTTCAAACACAAATCGATAAGATAATAAGTATTAAAAAGATCAATTTGAAAAACACTTTAGTTTCATGTACCAAATCTATAGGGATATTCAAATATTAGTTGCATATCTTAAATAACATTAAATCCCTAAGATATCTCTCAAATTTTAACCATAAAACGGTTAGTATTTGAATAAATCACGAAATTTCACAAATCCTAAAACAGACCATAAGTTGACTTATAATAAGGCGTAGGTCGACCTCCCAATTCAAGAAGTTTTATAAGTTTATTTATCTGTCAACTTACCAATTCATAGAGTTTTCATAAGTCTACCTATCTGTCAATTTATCAATTCAGAGAGTTTTCATAAATCGACCTATCTGTCAACTTACCCATCCAGAGAGTTTTCGTAAGTCGACTTGTCTGTCAACTTACTGATTCTGGGAGTTCATTTAATTGTTATAGGTAAACTTCTCACACACCACAAGTCGACCTAACATGTTGTATTTCTTCCTTAATTCATTTATAATCCATTTTATCCGACATTTTTACCAATTTAACTGATTTCTTTTCTCGGTTAACTCAACAAGCACTTAAATTGAATTTTCATCATTTATCTTTCTTAAATCAATATTTCTTCTTTAATTACACATTAGAGTAAATATGTTAACTAATTAGGATCCTATAAAAAATACACATAATTGTAAAAAATATTTTGTGTCGTGTGTGATCCTAATCGGGATACATTAAGAGTAAAAATTGAACCTTAGTTGTTTTTTTTAGGTTTTTCAAATTCTTTGATCTCTTAATATCCATCATCTTTGTTAGTCTCTTTAGTATTCATTTGGCATTCATATCAATTTCTTTATGATAATATCTTCAATGAAACTTATAAACTGAAACACCAAACAAATCCATTAGTTTTACAAAAAATATCAACATTTAATTGTCCATCGAAATTTTAGGATCAACATCATCTAATTTATTTTTAGTTGGAAATATTTTTTCAATCACAATTTATTTAAGTAATTTAAAATTAATATGTACTAAAGAAATTAATCATATAGTTGTATGTTAATTAAAAAATTAAATACAAAATAAAGAGGAATAAATTGAGTAAGACACTCATTATTTAATATAAATTAATATATATATATATATATATATATATATATATATATATATAATAACTCACCAAAATGTTGGCAAGAGTCATTCTCCAACCTCATTAAAATATTCTCTCTCCTTTCACTTTTAAGTATTAGTATTAGATTATATTAGATGTAGATATAGATATTGTAAGAAATTATCTTTTATTTAAATAAAAAATCTTACTATTTTAAATATATAAAAAAAAAATTAAAATTCATTAAACCCACTATGATAATAATAAATAGTAATTAAATTCATTAAAATTACTATATTAATGATAAAAAATATTTAAAATTCATTTAAATAAAATAAAATTTTAAAATAAGAAAGAAATTAAAGAGAATTAAAAGAAATGGTTTTATGAGCTCTCATTCGTTCTATGTGTAGTCTTTCAATTTTAGTTTCTTATATGGATATAGATATAATAAAGGGTTATTTTGTCAATTTCATGTAAAATTTACATGAAAAAATTAATTTCACCAATTTTTAGTTCATTTCATTAAATGAAATAAAAAAAAAACTTTACAAGTATGGTTGATGTTAACAACAAGATCTTAATTCCAATTTTTTTTCTCGGCATCAAACTAATTGAAATATTGTTGTTGATATAACACGATCAGTTCATATAGTATTTTTATTGTGAATATTAACAATATGGATTAGGGTTTATTTGACTTTGGTTGTTGTCTTCGTTGTTAGAATATTTTATGGACTAACATTAATTGAATTAATTGTTTTAGAAAAACGGATTAATGGATAGTCTATTATTTAAGCAGCCCAAATAATCAGTGATCATATTTTGATTTGGGCTGTGGCGTCTTTTATGTAGAAACCCAGTTAAGTGGTAAGTGTAGATTTATGATTTCGTTGAAGCCTATTATGGGAGGACTCAACAAGAAACCTTAGTATATATAACTAAGTTCCCTCTCTAATCTAGATTAAGGGTTTCTTCTCATTGAGAGCCGTCAGCACAATAATCTAGATTATAGGGAGGAAGACCTGATTAGTAATCCGCTGCGATAGATTCAATTTCCTGCGATGACCCAAACAGATACGTATTCGATTATCGTTCTTTATTGTTGTGTCCTAATATTCATGTATGGTTACGATTATTATTCAATTCCGTTTTATTGTGATTATGAGAAATAATTAACATGTGGTATCGGAGTCAACATACATGGTTTAGAATCTACAATTGGAAATTAAAAAAAAAATATTTATATTTATTTTCGGATCCGAATATTTGAGTCATGATTTCGTATGATTTTTTTTTCGATTGATGGTACAATTTTAGGACTTTTGTTCCTCTTGATTTAAGTTTCAAATCGATATATTATATGTGTAATTTTAGCCATCGCGTTTGCCTTTCTTGTTATGATTGAATAGTGCATCTTCAATCAGATTCTCGAGGTACTGTAGATTTCTGTCTCGAAAGTCTGATCTGGGTATGATTAATTTCTTATCTCCATTGAGCTTTATCTATCAAATTCATTATTCAGAAGTACCTAGAGAGAGAGCTAGTAAGAGAGAGATTCTTCTACTTTCCTATCGAAGAAGAAATGTATTCCTCGTGAACACTGCACCACGACTCTTTCTTAGCAAAACCCAACACGTCCAATATACCCTCCACTGCTATCAAATCTTCCCACTTTTGGCACCTGGGTCTTACATATAGTTAGCTAGGGAGAGAGAAAATCAATGTTTCTTTTAGGGTTTCGTTTCGCAAACTTAGAATTCTGCCGTCGATCGAGAGACGGTGCAGGTGTTGGTGATGGGATTGCAATGGCCGGCGAGGTTTAGCTCTAGGATTTTTGGGCGCCGCCGAACTTGATAATAAAGGCTTGGGATGGTTAGGGATTGATCATGAAATTAGGGTTAGGGGTTTTCACACTTTAGATCCTGAAAATTTGACTAGAATATCACGTTGATCCAAATAATTTCATTTTAAACATAAACACCTTTTGGGAAGCGGCATAGAGTTTTAAAAGGTCATCCTAGAAATTTGCTCTTACTATTATTGGGGTTTTGACACTTTATACCTCGAAAGTTTTACTAGAATCTCAATTTCATCCAAATAGTTTCAATCTTAATCGTATAAAACCCTAAAGTTTGATTAGAATTAACTTTGGGTCTATTGGGCCGTTTTTATTTATTAAGAAGTCTGTTAGAATTATTTCCTATTGGGCCTAAAATTATCAACTAAACTAACATGTTGGGACTTAATTATTAGCGCGTGAGAGTGTATACGGGATCCTTTTTGGGTCTCGTTTTTTCCTGTGCACTTCTTTTTTTGTTCTCTAATTTTCTGTAAAATTTATTTTATTTTTTGAGGATTAAAAATAATTTTTAGTTAATTATTACTTATTATACGATTTAATTAGCTTAACATTATTTTAGGCATTATGTTTTGTTGAAAATTTTACAGAAATTATATTTGATGATTTGGAATAGGATTGTTATACTCACTTTCCCTAGATTAAGATTTATTAATGTGTACTCTCCTAATTAGTTTAAATTCATATAAATTATTGCGTAAAACAGCTGAGGGTCGTTTTGACTCTCAAAACGATGAAATTTGGCTAAAATCACATCCAACGCCGGACATAGTCCGGCTATTTTTCTTAGAAGACCATTTCTACCCAAAAACAAGGTATTGTTTGTAAAAAACGGTTACAATTGATTTTTTTGTCAAACTTGGGCTTTTTGGGCCTTCGAGTGTTCTCTTTGGGCCATGAAATCTCTCACATGTTGCACTGCATCACCTTGTTAATTATAAGGGCAGAGGTAAAGGAGATAATTTCTTCGATTCTCTTATTCTCTTTGTCTTCTTTGTTGTTGACGGTCAAAATCGACGATTCTCTGCCGAATGGTCTTCGATTTTTGTTTCGTCTCTCATCGCAGCGCGACACAAGGGAGGCGAATATAGGGTTATGATTTCGTCCTTGAAATTTGGCCTAAAACAATGAAATTTTTTTACGCTTTATACCCGAAAATTTAATTAAAATTTCACTCTGTCCAAGTAGTTTTAATTTAAACATATAAGATGTCTTATTAACTTTATATGTTATTTTCTGAAATGTAATGAATTGAAACTAGTAAAAATATTTAATTATACAATTAACCCCTAAAATTTAGAGAATAACAGTGAGTCAAACCCTAGTGAGTTGACTCATGACGACTCAGACAAATCAGGTTTTGGGCCCTCGATGCTAACTAAGAAAAATCATAGATGTACTAGTAATAGACCTAATACCTCAAGGTCCATTTGGGAATAACCTGAAGTTAAAGGCCAATAGATTCCAATATTTTTATTCAAATGAAGCCCAAAACTCCAACAGAGTGTTAAAGCCATCAGGAATGATTCAAATAGAGATGGACTAGCCTATGTAGCATATTCTCATGATATCACTTTATTTTCTACTCATGGATGTGATAATGATGCATACTTTTTTGTATTTGTCTCTGAGGATATAGTTAGTCTTGAGTCTTTGGGTTATAAGATTTATATATTCTAAAAGAATTTGAATTTTGAGCTATGCAATTATGGTGTTCTTATTTTTGTGATATTTTTTATATTTTCTTGATGCATTTCTTTGTTGTTCTATATAATTTTTTTCTCATGAATAGTTTTTTCAAGTTTGATCTTTCTTATGATCTACATACTCAAAAGGATTAAGGAAAATCATAGTTATGAACTGTTTGATTGGTTATGTAACCCTGAAAATATGAAAGGGTATTTATTTGTATCTTTTGGACTTGTCTGTTAATTGATCGTGCTGCACGACATTGTTTATTTTTCTTATTAATTTTTTTTTTTTATTCTTCATACATCAAGTACAAAAGGTCTTACTAAAAATATATATCACCTGCCAATTCTCGACTTTCTTTAATTAAAATCTCCATCAACAAAGAGGATGGTCGGTCATTGCCCAACAATTATAAATATTGTATAATTTTTTTTTGAATCTTAAATTATTTTCTATTAAATAATTACCCCATTAAGATTTAGTTTTGCAGTTAAATCTCAGGACTTGTTATTTTATAAAAGAGTTGCATTTTAGGTAATATAATCTTGAGAGACATCAAGTTTAAAGTAAATATTTTGACCTTGAGTACATTAGAAGTAGTACATTTTGTTGAATCCTAATAACTTATATTACCTAATCCTAGGTTGAGATTTTCTTTGAGACTGAGTTAAGCCCACTGCGTTTCTACATTAGGACTCTTGTTTGACATTGGGCGTGTTGAATCCTATATTATTCATGTATTTGATGGTTAGGAATCCTAAAGTGGTTTGACTCCTTATCTTTTTATTTATTATCTTTGTGAAATATTTATATGATGAGTGACATAATTAAGAGAATTATATCTTTATTTTGTTTTGGTAACCTGATGGAAGCTGAATTAGATAGATAACTATTGAAAAGTGGTCATGGATAATGAAATGTATGATGAATATTCATGATTCTTAGTGGGTTAAGTATGATGTTAATAACTAATTTAGTTATTACTGCATCTTCCATCAACAAAAATGAGATCTTTAATTTTTCGAATTTGGGCTATGTTTGGGGTAATATATTTGCATTTTGGAATGAAAAAAAAGTACTGAGTTATTTTTGTACAATTTCGCATGAATTTCTTCTTATATTACCTGGGTCTTAAAATGTTTAATGGGTCATACATATTTTATAATGGGCCTGTTAGGCTATTAATTATTTATTAATTAACAAGTCTGATGGAATTACTAATATGGATAAATTATTCATGAACATATGAGAAGGTCTTGAATCGGAAACACTATCACTGTGACTAGAATATCTTGGTAGGGATCCAGATTTAGGTTCATTATATAGATATTGATTTTGTGTTTGGGCCTATGTAATATTTCAGCCAACTAGATCTTTTTTAGTTACAACTTTTGGCCTTGAGGTTTATATTAAGGAGCTCATAAAAATACTAATTATGATTAATTATAGTTTACCAATTTTTAAGCCCTTAATTTTTTTTATTTTATATAGAGACTAATTTAATAATTAGTTTCAGAGTGTAGTAAAATTGTTCAAATTTTTGTAACTATAGCTTGTTGATAACTGAAAGTACATTTTGTAACGTACTTCATTTTGTTTTGATCATATGCATATATGTCGTTAATATGTACTATTATGATTGGATAATATTGTTTAATTTTTTTAATTTGGAATGTTTACTTTTCAATTATTGAGGTTATTTTACCAAACTGATCTAACTAATATAATTTACAAGTTTTCGAGTTCCTATTTTGTTGATTGGAATTTTTTTTAGATTAATTTGTACATTAACCTGCCCAAAATGGGGTTATTGTGCAGATTAATTTAATTGTTGGGTATATAACTTATTTTTTCTAATTTAGAACGTTTACTTGTCAATTATTGAGATTATTTTATCAAAGTGATTTAACCAATATAATTGGCAAGTTTTCAAGTTCCTATTTTATTGATGAAAATTTGTTTTAGATTAATTTATGTAGTCACCTGTTCAAAAAGGGTTATTGTGCAGATTAATTTAATTGTTGGGTAATATAGCTTAATTTTTTCAATTTGGAACGTTTACTTGTCAATTATTAAGGTTATTTTACCAAAGTGATTTAACCAATATAATTTGTAAGTTTTCGAGTTCCTATTTTGTTAATGGAAAAATTTCAGATTAATTTGTCTATTCACCTGCCTAAAGGGGTTTACTGTGCAAATTAATTTAATTGCATGAGGATATTATGTGAAATAAATGATTTGATAAATTTGTTTGCCCAAAGGGAATGAAATTTAAAAAATTATTTGTTTCATTATATTTTGAAGGAAATATATGGATTTGAAAGTCAATCTACTAAAAGGGAATGAATTTTTAAATCTGTAAATTTTTCTTATTTTGTTGATTCTCGTGATTAAAGAATAATTATTTATTGTAGACTCTACCCAAAGTGGAGTTTATGATAATACAATTGATTTTTATATTGTATTGCTTATACTTAATTGAGCATTTTGTCCCATTACCCATAATTGATCTAGTTGTAATTTTTTTGTGAAATCAATTTCTTTTTGTTATGACAACAATAACGTCACAATGAAATTCTAAATTAGGAGAGTTTAAGATGATACAATTGATTCTTATATTGTGTCGCTTATATTTATTTGAGCATTTTGATTCTTTGATTGAGTGAGAATTTTCTTGAATTTTTCTTTAATTCTATGATACGTTGTGACCACTATTATTATGCGTTTTGCAAAATCAAATCCTATTTGATGATCATTATTATTACACATTGTATTGTTGTGTATTATATTATATGAATCGATTATACTAAATTAAGGTTTAAGACTCATAGAGTTCAAGGAACATGTTGTGAATATGGGTGTCATTGAGTCTTTTAATTCTCTGGTTGAGTGAGAGTTTTTGTATTTTCCTTTATTTCGATGATTACGTTGTGACCACTATTGTTATGCGTTTTACAAAATTGAAATATATTTGATGATCATCATTATTGAGTATTATATTGTTGTATATCATATTATTTGAATTGATTATACAATATGTTATCTTAAGATATTGTACCTTAAGAATTACGGTTGTATACTTTTGGCTGTCACTATTCATTATTTTGAGATCTCGTGATTTATTGTTAGTGACAGATGACTTGTTAAAGTTAAGCAATTTCATATTATTGAGAAATTGCAGCAATTTCATTTTGTTGAGAAACTGCAATTAGTAATTTCATTTTGTTGAGAAATTGCAGCAGTTTTATTTTGTTGAGAAACTGCAATTAGCAATTTCATTTTGTTGAGAAATTGCACCATTTTCATTTTGTTGAGAAACTGCAATTACAATTTTATTTTGTTGAAAAATTGTAATGATGACCGATAAGAACAATGCATATTCATAAAGATTACATGTTGGTATTGGTTTCTTATTACACTATTGGGCTTACGATCCATGTCGATATGATTATAAGTATTTGTGAATATGAAAGTCTTATGTTTGTTGAGATTAACATATAGACTATCATAATCTAATATTAAGATCATGTTGGACTGATTAAATTTATCAAGATACTACTTATAGACTATTATTTCTTTAAACAAAAGGTGTGACTACACCAAAAATAAAAATTTTCTGTTATTAACCCGAGAGTCTTATTTTCAAAATTAAATTTATTTAATTAATGTAGCTCAAGTGGGAGAATGTTAGAATATTTTATGAGCTAACATTAATTGAATTAATTGTTTTACAAAAACGGGTTAATGGATAGTTTATTATTTAAGCAGCCCAAATAATCAGTAATCATATTTTGATTTGGGTTGGGGCGTCTTTTATGTAGAAATCCAATTAAGTGGCAAATATAGGTTTAGGATTTCGTTGAAGCCCATTATGGGAGGACTCAACAAGAAACCCTAGTATATATAACTAGATCCCTTCCCTAATCTAGATTAAGAGTTTCTTCCCATTGAGAGCCGCCACCACAATAATCTAGATCATAGGGAGGAAGATCTGGTTAGTAATTCGCTGCGATAGATTCAATCTCCTTGATGGCCCAAACAGGTACGTATTCGATTATCGTTCTTTATTGTTGTGTCCTAATATTCATGTATGGTTACGATTATTATTCAATTTTGTTTAATTTTGTTTTATTGCGATTATGAGAAACAATCAATATTCGTTTGTTAGTTAATATTCACATGATGATCAGTGTTAACTTTTACGTAGGTCTATAGTTGTTTTGTCTGCATACATTAAGGGGGTCAAACAAATCTGTAGTATATAGATTTAGGGGTATTACGGTTTGAATTCTTTTACAAAAATCAATATGATTATTTGGTAAGAAAATTATTTTAATTCATTAAATATTAAAGTTTAAATTTTAAATTTTAGGGAAAAAGACCTTTTTGGTATTTGAAAGATGGCTAGAGTGTTCAATTGACCCCTAAGATTTGAAACTCGATACATTTGATATCACCATTTTAAAATTGTTCTAAATTGGCCCTTGGGTCGGGTTCCGTTAGTAAAATTTGGGGGAATTGAATGGAAAAAGTCACATGACAAGCACATGATGTTTGGCCAAGGGTACATGCGTCATTTCATTCTTATTAATTTAGTGGGGTCTATTTGCGTATGTTGTTAAATTAAGGGGTCAAAATATTTTTTCCCAAACCATTTTTTTTTTCTATTTTTTTTTTGGCTTTTTTTGGCTCCTCAGTCCCCTCCGTTTCTCTGCACCACCGAGCACCGCCGAATCAATCACCACCACCGAACGCACTGCCAAACCAAACAGCATCCAAATGAAGACGCCGACGTATCGATCGACTAGAGCTCGAGTGGCTTCCGAGTCGTCGCGGAGGTCAAAGACGACTTTATCGATAGCAGACAAGATGTCTGGGCTCACGCCATGGAAATTCATCTAGGCGTAACCAAGATCGTGGAGGTCTAAGTCGTCTTCGTCTTCTTCGCCATCACCTGCGTCGTTTTCTCCATCACATGAGTCGTCTTCGTCTTGTTCTCTATTTCCATTTCGATTTTGAAACAGGGTTTCGATTTCAAAATCGAAATCGAAATCGAAATCGATTTGAGTTTCGATTTCGAAATCGAAACCCAAATCGAACAAATCGAAACCGTGGTTCGATTTGGGTTTGGAAATCGAAACCCAAATCGATTTCGATTTCGAACAGGGTTTCGATTTAGGAAATGGAAACCTAAATCGAAACCTTATTTCGATTTCGATTTCAAAACCGTGGTTCAATTTGGGTTTCGAAATCGAAACCCAAATTCGATTTGGGTTTCGATTTCGAAATCGAATCCCAAATCGATTTCGATTTAGAACAGGGTTTCATTTCGAAATCGAAACCCCTAGGTTCGATTTCGATGGTGTTCGTTGTTTTGGTGGCGATATTCGGCGGTGTTCTTAGATTTTGATTTCGAAATCGAAATCGATTTCTTGTATTGATTTTGAAATAGAAATCGAAACCCTAAGGTTCGATTTCGACGGTGTTCGTCGTTTTGGTGGTGGTGTTCGGCGGTGTTCTTAGTGCCATGTTCTTCGGTTTCGATTTCGAAATCGATTTCGATTTCCTGTTTCGATTTCGAAATCGAAACTCCAAGGTTCGATTTCGGCGGTGTTATTCGTTTTTGATTTCGGTGTTCATCGGTAGTGTTATTCGTTTTGGTGGTGGTGTTTGTTGGTGTTGATGTTCGTTTTGGTGATGATGTTCGTTTTGGTGTTGATATTGTGTTTTAATATGTGAGCCAAAAAAAAAATTGATTATGTTGTACTCCCTTATTTTTAGCACAAAATTCTTAGAATATAATGGAATTATTCCTTAGTTTTGCTCTTATTTCTTCTTTCATAGAGGTTTGTATTTGGTTTAGTTGAATATGTCATTCTTTTTGTATTCTTTGGGGGTTTTAATTCCCCTTTTAATTAAAAAAAATAAAATATCAAATAATATTTTTTTTAAAAAAAATATTGTTTTGTTCCCATAAATTTGTTGTTGTTCCCATAAATTTTGTTTTGTTCCCATAAATTCTGTTTCGTTTCCATAAATTTGTTGTTAAAATTACACGTTCAAATTTAGCAATATTTACATTTGACGACGAAGAAGAAGACGAAATTTGTTTGTTTGAATATGGGAGGGTCCTATTCGTCGACTTCAAAATTTGTTCCTAGATTTTTGTTTCAATATGGGAGGGTTCTATTTGTGTTCCAGATTTGTTCCGAGATTTATGTTTCAATGAAGAATAAACAATTAATATGGGGGTAAGAAGAGTATTTAAAAGTAACAAATAAATATTGAGTAAGAATAATAAAAAGAAATAGAAAAAAATAATAATATTTTGACCTCTTAAGTTTAGATGACTTTTTAAAATTAACCCCTTTGAATAAAAAGACTAAAATACCCTTAATGAAACCTTAATGAAACGTTGACCGTCAGTTGACTTAACAGAATCTACCTCAGGGGCCAATTTGGAACGATTTTGAAATGTTGAGATTAAATGTGTCGAGTTTCAAATCTTAGGGGCCAATTGGACACTCTAGCCATATTTCAAGGACCAAAAATGTTTTTTTCCCTAAATTTTAAAATGTTATTTTTGGAGGGAAAGGATGTTTCCATAAGACATTCAATTAATTTTTCAAATTTAAAAAACATATAGATTTCTTGTTTTTGAAATTTAGAATAGATTTTTAAATACAATTTTTTTTTTTAAGTTTAAAAAATAAATAGATTTTGGTTAGAGAAACTATTTTTTGTTAATAAAAAATGGGAAATATAAAAAAAAAAAAAAAAAAATCTATTGTTTGTTTATTAAAAAAAAATGTGATATTTTTATTTGGAGATTTTTTTTTTTTTAAAAAAAAAAAATGTATTTAGAAATACATTTTCTGTTAAAAAAAAATACTTTTTGTGTGTTTGTTAACCGTGAAACTACGTTTGTCACAAATTATTGTTTTTTTTTTTTAAGGCAACAGATATGATACGTAACATGGAATTCAAGTAGAATATTTTTTTAAAATAATAATAATAAGATCAAATTTGAACTATCCTTTAACGTGCATTCATTTTGAATGCTAGTTTCGGTACCAACTACCGTAAACCTAAAACTAAGACTAATATCAGTCGTAACATGTCGACGGCTACTTTCTCTCAAAACTAACTAATACTACTACAACTTTTTTTTCTCTCTCTATCCTTTAGGAGAGGAGACAAGGGACAACAGGAGAAGTAGCAAAAGAAGAACCGACCACATTGTTGCATAGGACAGAAGTTTGGATCCCCGGAACCGCAGATTTAATGTTGACTTCATTCATTAATATGTTTGTGCATGCCATGATGCTGCAGTCCAAATGAATTGCTGTTTTACCTGTAGACGATCCATGTAGATGCTTGTATGACACGTCGCTAATATGTACCGCCGACCCCTATTTATACAAGCACAAACAAAAACAATATTATTTTTTCTTTTTTGAATTGGACAAACATAAAAATAGGGTAAATAATATAATTTTTATTGTTTTCATACCTTGTCTCCACAATGAAATTCGCCGTCGCAATAGTGTTGGTCGATAATGATAGGGTTTTCAACATCGATAAAGGTAATTTGCTCAAATGATAGACTCCTGGCGTAACCTTTTCCACCCTATATATATAAAAAGATATGCATAATCAATAATTGGGGTTGCATGAATGCAATGGCATTTTGGTCATTCAATGTCTACAAAAGGTGGGGTTAAAGAGAATTACCGGCCATGTCTTGATTCTAACACCATTCTGAGATCCCTTGAATAAACATTTGCTTACTTGTACATTTTCCACTCTTGAATATGATCCGTCTTGTCCAAGGCTTCCAACGCTGATAAGAAAATATTAATTAAATCAAAAGTGACAAATACCGAACACTGGAGAGTGTATAATGTAATTAACTGAAAAACATACCTGATGCCATGGCCTGGTCCGCATTGAACGCCGGTGACGTTGATGAAGGAGGACCCATCGTTTATAGCGACGCAATCATCTCCGGTTTGCATGACGGAATCACGGATAACGACATGGGAAGAGGCGGAGATGTCGATGCCGTCGGTGTTGGGGCTGTCGCCGGGAGCGAAGATGCGCAGGTTAGAGATGATTACATCGTCGCATTGGTTGATGCCGATATGGTTTTTAGGGCTATTGAAATGGGTCAACCCGGTAAGTCGTAGCCCGTTGCATTTCGTGAAGTGCATGGCCTGAACCATAAAAATGTATTTTTAATTAACAAAAATAAAATAAAAATAATATAAAATATTTAATCTTACCGTTGGCCGTGTGCATCCGCTGTCACTCATGGGCTGAATAAAACTTCGCCACCAGGGTTGTCCATGGCCGTTGATCCGGCCGGAGCCGCCGACGGTAAGACCATTAATGGTTGAAAAATAGAGCCAACTGTTCCCTTCACAACCTGACCATTCATTAACAGTTACTGGCGCTATTATATTCCCTGAAATCTGCAATAAAAAGTAAATTATAAATAAATAAACAAAAAATTGTTGAACACAATATCAATATGGAAGGCATGGTTGATGGATGTTGGGTTTATACACATCATATGTGGAAGATTGGGTCAGAATTGTTGTTACTTAGACTTTGATATTAGTGTCAGAGTTGTTGTTACTTAGACTTTGATATTAGTGTAAGATGGTTTTGGGTCTCTTTCACTTCAAAAACTAGTTCAGAGGCGAGACTTTCTCTCATATTTATAAACTGATCATTGACGCCCTCCTGTGGGATAAATTCAACCATGGAATGGGTTTGACCCATTCTTTCATTTAATAATTAATGATTTTTATTAATTTAGTTAAAAAAGATATATACACACATAGAGAGAGAGAGAGAGAGAGAGAGAGAGAGAGAAGGTTAATTACTTGGATTTGGAGACTGGGAGAGTTGCAGGGACCTTCAAACTTGATAGGGCTTACTAAGAATGTCCTTCCGGCTGGAATAGACAGGACGGGGTAACCGCTATCGCCACATGCAGCCATCCAAGCTTTCGTAAATGCCTATATATTACAGATAATCATAAAAAAAAAATACTATTAAAAGAGTTAAAACAAATTTTATTTTTATTTTTAAATAATTTGGAACGCTGAACATCTAGTATTTCTACTTTTAATATATATATTTTTTATTTGATTTTCTTAAAATTGGGTTACCTGGCTGTCGTCAGCCTTTCCATTTCCAATGGCTCCGAAATTCAATACATTATGAACTGCAGCTTCTCCACTGCTTATACTAAACAAAGCAATCAGAAGTAATGAAAATGCCACTGATAACGCCTGCAAAATTGGAAGGAATAAATAAATAAATGTATAAATAAATGTAAAGGAAAATAAAAAAATTAAAAAGAAATTACAAATCCAAAAATATAAAAACAATGTGACATTTTTTTAGGGTTTTTTCATTAACCACAAATTTTGCAATTCACTATTTATGCAACCCCTCGTATAATAATTTTTTGTGAAATCCAATAACTCTATCAAAAATTCAAAGTCACAGTACGCCATAAAAATTAAACAAAAATGGATACAAGAAGTGTTTCAGCCGAGATAACAAAAGAAAAAACAAACAAATATACAATTGATGGGAGAGCCAATCCACTAATCACAAACTATTGAAATAATAATAATAATAATAATAATAATAATAATAATAATAAAGGTGGATCTTCATGGGGTTCAAGGACATTTACCATTGTATAGTATCGAATCTGGGAAAAATGTTAAACAAATCGATCGCTCAGAACAGCTGTATAAACAGTTCTACAACTGTATGCTTACTAGGTTTCTACATTTATATGAAAAGGGGGAGGATTTGATGGCCTTAATTTAAGTTTTTCTTTTGCATAATTTAAGACTATTTCTATTTGAGTTTATGATTTATTACCAAAAATGTGATAATTTAATTTCTTAATTTTCTATAAATAAAAATATTGATTTTATGGTATTATTAAGTAACTAAATGGGTTAATTACATTTTACCTCCTGTGGTTAGATCGTTTTGCACTTGGCCCCCCATAGTATTCTCATCACCATATATAATCAAAACATACCCATATAGCCCCATAAGATTTTAACCCTAAATTAGTACACCAAATTGTTTACTAAAAGATGCATGCACCAATATCTTATTTTTCCGTTTTAGTTTTTATCAATCAAAACAAAAAATGACTTTAAAATAAACCCAAAAAAGGGGAAAAATATATTTTAATGAAACCCAATCAACGAAATCAAATCTACTAAAACTTATCTTTTACTTTTTAGTTTTTATTCAATCAATTAACCCAATCAAATCCAATCAAACTTATATTTTACATGTTGACCAATCATTGCTGATTTATCGATCTTGGCAAAATAAGATATTGTCACATCTTTGTTCCCTAAATAAAGAAAGTTATACCCCAAAATTAGGGAACTACTACTCATGAAAAAAGAAAAAAAGAAAAAAAGAAAAAAAAACATCAAAGATTCCAATTTAAATTCACTTTTCTTACCAAAATTTTCGTCTTACAAAAGTTGCCAGAAAATACAAACGGTATTTTTTGTTTATTCGACTTCATGGTATTTGACTATTAGTCTAAAGGCATATGTTTAGTTGTATTGAATGATGATAAATAAAATTATCTTTCCACCACCGATTTTCGTTGAAAATAGAATGAAAAAAATTTGATTCCATTGAGATCAAGAGTAAAAAAATGACATTCTTTATTTTAAGGAGTGGAATGAAATTCATTCCATTGGAATGATTTTTTTTTTTTTTAACTCAAAAAAAATTCCAAATTCATAAAATTGTGAAGAGATAAATATTTAGAAATATATTTTAGAGAGAAAGAGAGTAGATAAATTAATTGTTAAAAAAATATAGAGAGAGAATGTGTCTAGTATTAGACTTTTAAGAGAAAAAATATCACATATAAAATAACACAAATAAATTATATATTATTGAGAGAGTTAATTCGAAAGGGACATTTGGGAAAAAAAAAAAAAAAAAAAGAAGCAACGATTTAAAAATAAAAATATGATAGAGGGAAAAATAAGAATATAAATTTTGAGAAATGAGTAGTTAGAGACAGAAAAAATATATTTGTTTAGTTTATAATTTCGAGGAGATTAACTACATATATATGTATATGTATACAATTTTATTCTTTTAAGTACACAAGGTAACCAAACAATAAAATAAAAGATTTTTTAATAACAACCCTATTTTTTAAAGATATATTAAAATGGGTCACATGTTGTTTGGCCCACTAACAATAAATACCTACATAATATTTTTATTTATGTAAAACCCCATTGACACATACTCACGCATAGAAATGTGATCAAAAGATGACAATAATTAAAATGCGGAATATTCCTATTAAACAGCTCATAAGTTTGTTTAAGATTTTTTTCTCTATTTTTTGTTATATATATTTTCTGCTATTTTTTTTGTTTTAATTTTTTTTTTAAATAAAGTAAATTGTAATATAATGTTCAAATTTTATGAGGACGGTCCAATGTCGCGTCTACAAATCGTATTAGTGGGATTGATTTTACAGAAAATTGGATTTCAATTTTACTTCATTGATAGCAAAAATGTGTATTTATTACCTATAGAACAAATGTTACTGAATAACAATTATCATCGCGTTCAATATTTAATATTTATTGAACAACAATAATCAGATTAGAGAAATTAATTATCGTACAACGCTAACAATAGTAATGAGAATGATTTTGATTTTGGTTAAAAAATGGGTTTTTGATTTTGCTTCATTGATAACAAAAATATATTTGTACTACCTATAGAAATATGGTATTAATCAATTCACGAAAATTACTGTACAGTAACCATTAACAATTTCAAGAACTCAAGCATCACAAATGTCATGGAAGAAAATAGTAATTAAAAAATTAATTGATGGGTGGAGTTTTGCTACACAGTAACAATTTCAAAAATTTAAGCATCACAAATGTCATGGAAGAATAGGGAAATAAATACAATTCACTGAAATTGGTTGCTAGGGTTTTTATTACCTTTGTGTATCTCTAAAATTCAATACAACTCATTACATCACTCATGTAATGAAAGAAAATAGCAATTCAAAACTTGATTCGAATAGTGAATTTTTGCCGTACAGTAACAAACTCAAAGAATTCAAACCCCACACAATACAATGGATGAAAATAACAATCCAAAACTTGACATGAATAGTGAATTGTTATTATATAGTAACAAACACAAAGAACTCAAACATGACTTATGTAATGGAAGAAAATAGCAATCCAAAACTTGACTCGAATAGTGAATTTTTGCTGTACAGTAACAAATTCAAAGAACTCAAATATCACAAATGTCAAGGAAGAAAATAGCGATACAAACCCATCAGCTTTTCACTAAATATTAATGTACAATAATTTTTACTAAATATTAATGTACAATAATTTTTCACAAAAAATACGGTGTAATAAAATTCCAAAGCACGAGGTAACAACGATAACAACGGTGGTTGCGCCCACAGTCTCACCTTAGTTGTCGTCGTCGTCGTACTAGTTAGTCCACCTTACTCGTGTAACAAACTTTTAAACGTCAATTTTTGTTGCACAGTAACTATTTTCTCAACAACCTCATATAAAAAATAAAAAATAACAAGATGTTAATCTAAAAACAAATTCAATTGTTGATTTTGCTACACAATAAAAATCTCAACTTCAAGTGTAGATTTTTGTTGTACAGTAATAAATTCAAAACCTCAAGCATCACAAATGTAATGGAAAGAAAATAGCATTCCGATACTTAACTTCAAGTGTAGATTTTTGATATACAGTAACAAATTCAAGAACTCAAGCACCACTAATATCATGGAATAAAATAGCAATCCAAAACTTTGACTTCAAGTGTCGATTTTTACTACACATTAACAAATTCAAGAACTTATAAGGTTTAAGAAAATGACAGATTAATCAAGAAAAATGCAACCAAATCATCTTTCAACAGAGAATGAACAAATGCCCAATTCAACAGATAATGAACAAAGAAGAAACAAACCCACACCAACCGAGAATGAACAAACCCACATCAACTGAGAATGAACAAACACCCAAATCAACTTTGAAAATGAACAAAACCACATTAATGTTCAATTTTAGTACATCAATAATTATATCAAGAACTCAATCAGCGATTGTTACTACACAGTAATAATCTCATCTAAATCAAACATTGATTTTTTCTGTGCATTAGCTACGCATCGATTTGTGCTACACATTAACTAAACATCGATTTTTACATCACAATAATGATTTGATCAACAATCCCACATCAACAGTGAAAAGTAACAGATTGTGAATGAACAAACGCCCAATTCAACAGATTATCAACAGAGAAGAAACAAACCCAAATCAATAGAGATTGAACAAACCCACATCAACAGAGAAGAAACAACACCCAAATCAACTTTGAGAATGAACAATCCTACATCAATGTTCAATTTTTGCACATCCCATTGCCCACTTGAGAAAGACAAAAGACAACTGGGGACTATAATAATTCCATGGCTGTAATAAACAACAATACATAGGAATCATTTGTACCAATTTGCGTCTTAATGAGAGGCATAAATCATAAACAGTCTCAGCTCAATTCAATTAATTGCTTATATAATCTAGACCCAGATGATAGAATTAGCTAAAATCCACAAAATTTTTAGACTCAAATCTCCAAATGCAAAATAAATCAAAACCCAGGAAAAAAAAATGGTGAAATTCACGGAAGAACAAGGGTTTTGAGGGTTTTTGTACCTGGTTAGGGAAGTGGGTTTTTGTGTCTGGTCAGGGTTTTGAGGGTTTTTGTACGCTTGGAATCGACGGCGACAGTGACTGGATAAAATGGTAACGGCGATGTTGACGACCTTCTGAAATCGACGATTACGGCTTCTGCAATGGACGGCTCTTGGAATCGACGGGATGTTTCTAGGTGGGAGAAGAACACTGCGCCGGGGATACGAATGAGAATAATTTCTAGGCAGTCTTCGAATAGTAGTTTCCCATTAAAGACGGTAGCTTTCTCCCGAAATCCCCCTTCCAAAACAAGGTCTTCTTCACGTGCCTTTTCTCCCACAGTGAAGGTCACGGCTCCTTTTGGGGTTTATTTTAAATCTATAGGGTTATAGGGGATAACACTAATATGTAGGTGGGTTTTGGGGCCCATATTAAAAAACCCTAAAATAAAATAATGATTCCATTAGTGTCCTACATTTAGTCCATTCTTTTTTCCATTACATTATAGTTCGTATTTGTTAAATAAGATTGAAATTATATGCGATTGCACTTTCCTAATTTAGATTCTCTAATAACTTGATTCTAGGGATACCCTAGAATCAAGCTATATAGACCCTTATATAATTCAAGAGATGTATGAAATTGAGACAATTTAATATGGCTTCGATCCAATCTAAAAAAAAATAAAAAATAAATACCTTTATTTAGGAACCCTAATCCCCAAACCTCAGATCCATCGCCGCCGTCGCCTTTGCTCATCTTAGCCACTGATCTTCTGTCACGGAATCTTCAAACCATACATTTGCTATAGTTGCCAATTCTTCCCTGCCTTCACCACAATTCGTTGCCCAAATCCAATGTCCAGATCCATCTGTTTCCGTTACCTAGATCTAAAAGAAGACAAAGAACCAACCATCGCAGAGCCATTAGTTGTCGCCCATCATAGATCCTGAACCACTGTTGCTGCTAGTGATGGTTCAGGCCTCACTGTCGGCTCTATTTCCCTAGTACCCAGAAGGAGAAAATCGAAAGCATCGAGATATCCCGAATCAAGTTCTAAACCGTGAGCAGTGTTTAGCCATGAGCTAAGTTTAGCCATCTTCGTGAGAAAGACAGGTTAAGATCTTGGCATATCTTGATTTAGTATTTAAAAAATTATCGTTGGAAACTGATCGGAACCCTTCAATCGTGTTGATGTTCAGCAAACCCTATACTACGCAAGAGGAGCACTGCTTATTTCTTTCTATTGGGAATACCTTTATGGTTTAGTGTGCAAGAAAAACCAAACAAGTCCATTTGAGTTTTTCTTTCATTGCAAAGAACACTATTCGAGGTTTATATTATTATTTGAGTTTTCTTTCAATTTAAAAAAAAAAAAATAGAGTGAAAAAAATATCATTTCCAATTACGGTTAATTCAGAGGACATTTTTAACTTTGGAATTACCCTCACTAAATCAAATTATGATATATA
This sequence comes from Eucommia ulmoides, assembly GCA_016647705.1. Lineage (NCBI taxonomy): Eukaryota > Viridiplantae > Streptophyta > Magnoliopsida > Garryales > Eucommiaceae > Eucommia > Eucommia ulmoides. The sequence continues at coordinate 19,196,518 of CM028335.1, read as the reverse complement.
GTCTCAACTAATGGAAATGAAAATTGCTGAAAGGGATAGGATCTCATATATTCGTGGTAAAACTAAACCACCTGCAGAATCTGATGAACGCTATGAAAAATGGTATGTTGAAAATCGAAAGGTCAAATGGTGGCTGTTGATGTCTATGTCTCCAGATATTATGAGTCATTATTTACGCTTACCCATTGTTTACGACATTTGGACTGCCTTATCCACAACATTCTATGATGGAAGTGAAAAGTTGCAGGTCTTTACTCTAAATCAAAAAGCTTTTTATGCAAGACAAAATGAGCGAATCCTCTCTATGTATTATAGAGAATTAATTGAAATCTTCCAAGATTTAGACCATCGTGATAAGGTGGTTATGAAAGATCCATATGATGTCAAAGCCCATTGCCAATCTATTGAATGATTAAGAGTTCACATCTTTTTCCCTGGATTGGGTGAGGTCTTTGATTCAATCTGATGTCAGATTTTGAGAAAAGACTCAGTACCAAACCTAGAGGAATGTTACTCATTAGTTCGACGGGAGACAATATGTAATATCACTTTTTTTTTTGGTTTTTTGATAAGCGTCATTTGATTGAATAATAAAGGGGAAAGATCTCCCTTTCTACATGGTAAGAATTTATCATGTAGTCCGCAAGACCACGCCCAGAAATACAATAGGAATACACCTTGATGTCCTAATTTTTAGCATCAAGACACCCACGATATATCTAACAACCTATATAAAATACAACCCTCCACCACTACAAATCCAACTACTATACAAAAGGCACCCACCAAACAAAACGCCTCTCTAATGAACTGCACCATTGGCAAGTCCACAAGCACACACACCATTTTGTATCGCACTTGAGCAATTTAAGGAAAACCCCCCTGAAGAATTCATTGATATACTAACCACGGCTCACCTGAGGATGAAATCGATACATACTGCTTCAAGAATAGACCAAAATAACAACCAATCTTTTTACTACAGTGGTTGAACATCATTTGCAGAGGCTGGAATCCATGGAGAAGAGGCCCGTCCATCAAGAACTGCACTATTGGCATAGACTGAAATTCAATTTAGCATCTACTCCCATCACACTACAAGCCCACACCGGAGAACTATATTCTACACCTACCTTACAATACACCAAAAAAAACACCACAAATTTGTAAACGCAACACCAATACGAAACCAATAACCGGAGCTCAAGGTCTTCAAAAGCAGAAGATATCCACCAGGGCCAACTATATTACTACTCTTCTGATACCATCAAAAGGACCGAAACGCTCCCGGAGATTAGTACCACAGAACCAAACTCCCTGAGGCACTTAAACAAGACAATCTCTAGCCTAAATAATTCAGGAACTTGCAGTAACAAATTAGTCCATAATTCAAATTTATCTTAATACACCCAGACAACCATTGATTTCTTTTTCCCTCTCTTTTTAGTGACTGAGATAAGCTTCTTTTTGAAACGTAAGCAACGTTTTCTATCGATTTTGGAGAAAATCTCTTCCATTTCATCTCTCGGTTTTGAGACACAGCTACCATCTGAATTGCTTGTGAATGACCATTCTTGTCTTGAAAACTCAATGTCACTTTTAGCAATTGGTTCAAGCGAATTAGATTGACCAAAGGACTTCTCAAGGATCTCACCCTCTTCCAAGTCGTGGAAAACAACTTTATGGTTTGAGATATTCTCTCCTCGATCAGCATTAGGAGAAGATCCACCCCCATCATTTATAGCACCCTCTTGGTCTAACCCCTTAGCTGAATCCAAAGACACTACACTTTCAATACAATTCGACCCCACATTGTCCCATTCCTTAAGAATAAGATCAACAATCAAATCTTTGACCTCCATGGCATTTGAAGTCATAGACAAGTCTAAAATTTTACCATATTCCATCACCTTTTCAACTCTATACAACAACAATTTGATTCTATTTAACACATCCTTGATGGAACTATTAACGAGTGGATTTGGCAACCGACCAACTAATAAAAATCCAAGAATTAGAGGATACATCGATAGAAGAATTAGAACCGCGACCCACTAAGGCAAAATATGGCTTGAATTGAGGAGATACAACAATATTGGGTTCATGACTTACATACCCTAAAACGTTTCCTTCTTTTCTTATCCATTTCCTTTTCACACTAAAAAATTGGGCTTGTTTACTACACGATGCCAAACAAACATGGATCACTTTATCCTTCACCCTAATCCTATTGAGAATTCTAATAGCATTCAAGGCTTCAACCAAATTCGAAAATCGAACAAATCCGTATTTTGAATTTGTTCTAACTCGCCTCCGATTTGGAATATAGACATCACGCACTACCCTGTGCCATTGAAACATGAATTTTAATCATCTTCTACCTATCTTCTCCGGAATAAAATCTACAAAGATAGACACTAGTTGTTTTTTTGTCTCACCATAATTCCTCATCCAATTTCTAATTTTACTACCCATTAGAGAGAAAAATTAGGATCAGGAAAACAACAATTCACAATCTCTCAAGAACGATTAATTTGATGAACAAAAAACAGTACAATAAACAACCAACCTCACTGAAGTAGAGAACAAGTTCACCAAAATATACCTGATTACGCACCCCTGTTCAGATCGGTTGCCAAAAGGGTAGCATAGCGAATTACTGATATGAATCTCACCGTTGGAATCCACTTTCAGAGATTGCTTGGCAGGTGATGTTCGAACAACGGATTTGAGACTTTGTATGGCTCGAATTCGAACATGAGAACGTCTATAGAATCGATGGGGAGATGGTATCGACGAGCCTCACGATTCCACTGCAGACGAGCTTGAGACCCTAATCTGATGTTGGTCCAGCGATTTCAGCTTCGGGACGGCGGAACACGACCAAAAACCAGACTCGAAACGATGATAACACTGGGTAACGAGATTCTGCTTCACAACGGCGAAGCACGACCACGAGATGGATTAGATAAGGCGATGAACAATCGACGTTAACGAGAATCTCCAACTGCACTTTGATTAGCTTAGATCTCTGCTCTTCGATTTTCTTACTAAACTCAGTGGACACGGCTACATCCCTTGATGCAGAGCGGCGGAGCTTGTCACCGACGATGAAGAAAGAGTTGTTCAGGTTTGAATTTTGAAATTGATCGGGCGTGGAACCCAATACACAACCTTTCTCTCTAATTTTTATGTAATATCACCTTGAAAGGTAATTCTGGAACATCTGAACCTAGTGCCATGGTGGCTCGGAATCAATCTAATTGGGGTCAACAACCTCGAGCAAAACCTAACACTGGTAGATCAACTAAGGGTGTTGACAAATCTTCATATAAGTGCACTTATTACCATAAGACTGACCATACCAAAAGTGGTTGTTTTAAAGTGGTGGGCTATCCAAAATGGTGGGATCCTAGTCGCGCGAAGACAAATCACCAAAAGCCTTCCATTACAGTAGTTGCTCAAATAAAAACGAAAGATAAAATCACTGGCAATGCCTCAGCATTGGTAATAGTTACAGAAAATGGTGATAAGGTTTTAAATATTTCAACACCTGTTTTGAATAATGCATGGATAATTGATTTTGGTGTAACAAATCACATGACATATGATTCTAGACATGTCTCACCATTTAATCACTTTAACCAAAAGTTTGTCTCTAATGTAAATGGAACTTCGATCCCAGTTATTGGGAAGGATCTTTGACTTTCACCAATGCATTAAATTTAGATTCAGTCTTAGTTGTTCCATCGTTAGATCATAAATTTTTGTCAATTTCTCAAATAACCACTATTTTTTTGTGTGTTGTAATTTTTTGGCCTAATTTTTGTGTGTTTAAGGACATCAAAATCAGGACGGTGACTGGTTGTGGTATTAGATGAGAGAAGTTGTATTACTTGGACTTGTAATCAAAGAGTAATGAAAGCCTACGACAAGCTTTGGCACTAGAAGGTTTTGAAGACAGAAAAAGAAATATGGTTGAGGCATCGACGGTTTGGGTGTGTTTCTTTTGGATGTCTCAAAAGATTATTTCCCAATTTATTTATAGATGTTGATATTTCTAGTTTTCAAGTTGATACTTGTGAACTTGCAAAAAAACCATTGTGTTTCATTTCCATTATGATTGAATAAAAGTCTATTTTCATTTATTATTATTATTATTATTATTATTATTATTATTATTATTATTATTATTATTATTATTATTATTATTATTATTATTCATTTTGATGTCTGGGGTCCATCGAAAGTCACTACTTTGGGTGGGTCACGTTGGTTTGGAACATTTATTGATGATTGTACCAGGATGACATGACTTTGCTTGACAAAATCCAAAAGTGAAATGAACTCGTTATTTCAAAATTTTAATGAAGGGATTGAAACTCAGTATAATAGAAACATCCAAATTCTTCACAGTGACAATGGTGGAGAAAATCAGAGTATTGAATTTCAATATTATTTGGAGGCACGAGGAATAATCCATCACACCACTTATTCCACCACACCTCAACAGAATGGGGTGGCCGAGTGAAAAATAGACATTTGTTGGCAATTATTCGAGCTTTGCTAATCAAAGCCCATATGCCTTTGTGTTATTGGGGAGAAGTTTTAACTTCTATAGCTTATTTAATCAATCGTATACCTTCCAGCACCTTCAATTTCAAAACATTGTTCCAAACTCTTAATGATAAGATTGTTACTCTAACTGTCTCAAGTGTAACTCCTCATGTCTTTGAATGTGTGGTGTTTGTACATCTACACAAGAATCAACGCACCAAGTTAACTCCTCAAGTATTGAGATGTGTTTTTGTTGGGTATGCAACTCATCAAAAGGGATATCGGTGTTATTATCCTCCAACGTGTCGACTATTTATCAAGATGGATGTTATTTTCCATGAAGATACAATGCACTTCTCCAAACCTGAATTTCAGGGAGAGTACCAAAAGGAAATTCAAAGTCTAAATTACGATAACCAAGATATAAAAAACTTAGAGATAATTGATATGACATTAGATTCCAGTGGTAATGACTCATAGACTAGAGTAAATAAGGAAATGGGTGAACTAGATTTAATTGGTATGATATTAGATCAAAATCGTTATGAGAACCAAATAACTGAAGAGGTAGATTATTCTCCAACTTAGCTAGAAATTGAGGCTTATGAAAATATAGCTTCATCCCTAGTCGACATATCACACCAATCGTTTACTGAATATGTTCCTAAGCCACACAGAAGACAGTTACCACAATACCACACGAGAGGTATTTCTAAATCCACATATAAATAAGAATGATAAGCAAGAAGAAAAATGTGAATGATCAACAAAAAGAAGATCTTAGAGAAAATGATCAAAATGAAGATACTAATACACATTGTGCACCTTTGAACATATATGATTCAAGTAACTGGAACAACATTTATTATTAAAAAAAATGTGTTTAATAGTGAAAAGAGGTCCTACAAGATATAATGATGTTGAATTTCCTAAAGGTAATTTTGTTAATGTTCGACATTTATCAAATGGAGAATATGTGATAGAAAATGGGTACTTTATTATGAACTAGTAAGTATTTTTATTTTTGTAGTGATTTTTTTAAACAATATGGGAATTATAGTCAATTGGCTACTAAAAGATGCAAGAATTAGAAAATTTTTAGTAGAAGGCTAGAAGTCATAAGACTAGTAATGAGCATATTAATTGCATGAGCAAATAGATTAAACTAGAAATTAGTTTGACCAAAAAAAAAAACAAAAAACAATTGACAAAAGAGATTTCTACCTTTCATGTGGTTGCCATAGTCTTAATCTTGCATTTTTGTGACATGGACAACTCGTGCTCTAAAGCAATATTTTTTTTTGGACATGTTCAACGCTTATGTTCATTATTTTCCTCTTCTACAAAGAAATAGAAAGTATTTAAATGATAATATGGATGATCTCACACTTAATACAAATTTTACAAAAACGTTAGGAAAATCACGGGAAAAGTGTTAAAGCAATAAGATATCAAGCTCCATAGATAAGAGAAGTTTTATTTGACTTGGTGAACACCACAGAAGATCTGAAAACAAAGAGTGAAGCCAAGGCAGTAAATGAGACATGAACTTGAGTTTAGAAATCAGAGTGTGAAAGCGTCTAGGTGGATAAGTCTTGGTCAAAATATCTATTGTCTGATTGGTTGAATTGACAGATTGTAGACGAACAATATGTTAGAGAATTTGGTGACGGATAAAGTGACAATTCGTTTTATTATGTTTTGTACGCCCGTAAAAGACATCATTGTGAGCGATTTGAATAACACTCTTATTGTCACAATATAAAACATTAGCAGTAGGATAAGAGATTCCCATGTCAGTGAGGAGTCAGCGAAGCTGAAGTAGATTTTGTGTTGCATCGGTGATGGCACGATATTCAGCTTCAGTGTTGGAGCAACCAACCACAGTTTGTTTCTTACTACGTCAGAAAATGAGCGAGTTACCCAAGAAGAAACAATAATCAGTGGTTGAACGTCTATCGGTAGGATCAACTGCCAAATCAGCATCAGAATAAGCCTATAAGGTGGGAGCAGACTGGGCTGAAAAATGAAGTCCGTGAAATAAGATACCCTTGACATACTGAAGGATGCGAAGAACAACCGAGTAATAAGTCGCCCGAGGAGCGGACAAGAACTGGTTGACTTAATGAACGACATAGGCGATATCTGGGCGAGTGACAGTGAGGTATACCAGACTTCTAATTAGTTCATGATATAGAGTGACATCCAGAAGAGGTGAACCATCTAGTGGAGTGAGTCTGATATTCTGCTCTAGAGGAGTAGTGACAGTACTGGAGTTAGTGATGTCAACTTTAGACGAGATCAAAGGCATATTTATCCTAAGAGATAAAATATCCAACTGAACCAAATGAGACTTCGAGGCCAAGAAAATAGGTGAGTATGCCAAGTTCTTTCATCTCGAATTGTCCACTAAGAAACGTTTTGAGTTCAAAGATACGGTCTAAATCATCCCCAGTAATAATCATGTCATCCACGTATAATAAAATAAAGATAATTCCATTATCAATGTGGCGAACAAACATGGCCAAATCATGAGCATTAGATGTGAACCTATACTAATGAATGGTAGTGCTGAATTTTGGGAACTAAGTAAGTGGAACTTGTTTTAAATCGTATAAGGCACGACAGAGGCAACAAACTTTATGTCGAGGAGCAGTTAGGCCAGGAGGGGCATGCATGTAAACTTCCTCAAGAAGATCTCCATTGATAAATGCATTTTTGACATCCATCTGAAAAAGAGTTAATTTTCGAATGGCAATGACAGCAAAATAAGTATAAACAGATGTGATTCTCGCCACTAGAGAAAATGTCTCTTCATAGTCAATGCCATATTCCTGAGCAAATCTCTTGGCAACAAGTTGAGCTTTATAGCGTTCAACAGAACCATCAGAAAGTATTTTGATCTTAAACACCCACTTGCATCTAATAGGAGTTTTCCCATGGGGAAGGTCACAAGATCTCAAGTGTGAGTTTTGCCTAGGGTTTGAAGTTTTTCGTCCATTACTTTCTGCCAAAGATGATTAGTACTAGTCTTCTTATAAGATTGAGACTCATGTAGATTAAGTACGGTAGAAAAATAATGATAATCAGTAAGATTAGAGGGATGATAAGTTACCTTGGTAGAGTAGTGAGAGTTATTTGGAGTGTGGGTCTCAGAGGCAGTCGGTACAATATCATCGACCACAGGAGAAATCTCAGGCACGATCGATGGAGTTGGAGGGGTGAGATCAGCTGGTGGTTCTGGAGTGGGTTCAGCCACTGGTTCTGGAGTGGGTTTAGCTAATGATGGTAGAGTGGACTTAGCGTAAGGTACAAGACTATGCTCACCTGGTGGTGCCAGAGTGAACTTAATAGTACCTAGAATTGTATCATCAGAAAATAACTCAATAAATGGATCAGTAAAGAATCTGGAATTAGTGATGGTAGACATGTCAAATGATCATAAGGAAGAAAATATTTGATGTTCCCAAAAAATGACATGACAAGAGATACGAAAAGTTTTAGAAATGGGATCCCAACCAATACCCTTTATGTTCAATGCCATATCCAAGAAAACAACACAAGTGAGCCCTTGATTCCAATTTGTTGTGTTCATATGGTTTGAGAAGAACAAAGTAAGCACAACCAAATACTCTGAGTTTAGAGTAATCGGGAGATTTATCGGAAAAAAAAAAAAACTTAAATGGAGACTAATGCTAGATTGTAGCGGAAGGGACACGGTTTATTGTGTATACTGCAGTGAAGGCAGTATTACCACAAAAATGCTCAGGACAGGATGAAGAAATGAGTAGGGGCACGAACTGTGTCAAGAATGTGTTTATATTTGCGTTCGGCTCATCCATTTTGTTGGGATGTGCTAGGACACCAATGGTGGGGAAGCATGTCATTTTTGCGAAGTAGGTTGAGAAAAACACAATTCTTGTATTCCATTGTATTATCTGGGCAAAAAACTTTGATATTTTTAGAAAATATAGTTTGAACCATAGAAGAAAATAGAGTATATTTGGAATAGTTCATATCAATTTTTCATAAGAAGTAACCACGTATAGCGAAAGTAGTCGTCCACAAAGATAACAAAGTAACGACAACTACCCATTAAGGCATGAGGAAAAAGTTGCCAAACATCAGAATTAATTAGATCAAAGGGTGCAAAAGAGATAGGCTGGCTCTCATTGAAAGGTAGGGATGGTTGTTTTGCAAGTTAGCGATTGATACATTTGAAGGACTCATGCTGAACTGAACCTAACCAATCGCTAGAGATAAGAAATTTGAGCCGGCTTGATGAAGTGTGGTCTAATTGAGAATGCCAAATATAGGATGGTGATAGTGGCAATGGCCACGATGGAGATAAGGATGATGAAGAGAAGGATAAGAATGGTGTTAGTAGTAGTGGTGAGGTTGCACAAGTTGATGAAGGGACATGGGATGGTGGTGGGGGTGGGGTTTGAAAAGAAAGGTCAAACTATTGAGTTTGAATAGACGTCTAACTTTACGAGCACTTCCAAGAGTTTCTCCTGTCCGAGAATCCTGCACACGACAGCCACTATTAGAAAATAATACTTCAAATCCCATTTCACAAAGTTACCTAATAGATAAGAGATTTAAGGTGAGTTTTGGAATCAAATACTTGTCAGGAATAGAAAGATGTGAAGTAAAAACCTGATCGGTATGAGTAACAAGCATTTTAGAACCATCATCGGTATGAATACTAGGGGTATTCATTGTGGATAGTTTAGATGTTGAGATCAGATGTCATATGATTACAACAGGTAGAATCAAAGAACCAAGAAGAGTTACCTGTAGTAAGTGAGAGAGCGGAAAAAACGTTTGTACCATTCTTGGAGAAAATATAATGGAAGAGTGAATCTATAGCTGCAACAGAAATGGTAATAGTAGTGGAGGTAGGATCCGAACCCTCTTTGGTATTGAGAATGATTGAAAAAATACAACTCGTATACATCATTGTTGAACTGGATCAATAATATACAACAAACTATACTGTACAATATGAATCTACAGAAACTACTACTATGGATGGATTCATAACATTGAAATTGTCCAGGAATCAATCTATGATCGTGAAAAACCGTTTGAAAAACTTGAACTGATCAAATCTTCGTGATGAATTGAATCAATAATATAACGAGAATTATATTGTATGATCTGAATTTGACTTAACGAAGACCGCAAATAGATCCAAAATGCCCAAATTATCCAAGAAATAATATTAAATCTTCAAGAACCGGTCAAAAAATAAGTGAACCGGCGTAGAAACCACACGAATATAATGGAAAGTATATGATGTGAGTCTCAAATAACAAAACAGAGGACGAAAATAAATCAGAATATCCAAAAAACCCCGGAACCGATCCAAGTTTGTAGAAAACTAATCTAAAAGTACTTGAACTGAGCAAAAGAAGTTCCCCATTGTGAACCATGATGTGGCGGTCAACGTCAACGTGGCAGGGTCAACATTGATGTGGTGATGACATGGAATTGATGTGGCATTGAGTCATTGATGACGTGGCATTGTCGTGACAAATGGCCAACAATGATGTTGCAATAACATGGCAGGTCAACACTGATGTGGTGAGATTAATGCTGATGTGGCTAAAGTCAACACTGATGTAGTGTTTGCGTGGCAGACAGCTGGCAGATGATGTAGCAGTGGACAGTAGGAGCATGTGGATCTGACACACGAAATTGTTGTACACCTTTTTCTATGAGTGAGAGGTCAAAAATACATGTGGTTGGTTGCGCTGTACTCATCTCGTCGAGACAGATCTAATGGTATAGTCTTTGATAAATTTTGAGCACTGGTTGTTTTCGTAGAACTCAAAATTCGAGACATCGGGGCGTGATTTTACTGTAGGCTTTCGGAAGCGCGTGGGAGCACATGAGATGTCCTTTGGCGGTAATTATGATAGAGTTGGAATCGTCTTTTCAAGATGAAGGTGGTGATATGATGGGTGTTGAGATCGGATAGTCGGTGAGTCCTATAGCGGTCTACGAATGTGACAGTGGTAGTGGATTGGTTGAGCACGCGTAACTCCACGTGGAATCTCCGATGGGCTTGTTTTTTGTGGTGTTGGAATCATCTTGTCGAGACAGTTTAGATGATGTGGTCGTTTATGAGTTTTGAGCACCGATTGTTTTGGTAAAGCTAAAAAATAATGGCGGCAGGAAGAGGTAGCGCGACGAAAAACTTGAAAAGATTATAGTTGTGAAAAATAAATAAATAAATTTTATGATGATCAGGACCAAGAAAAACTTGCTCTTGATACTATGTTAGATTAATTGAAATATGGAAAATAGGGAGAACATGAACGATATATTAATATGTAGGAACAGTGTGTTTACAAAGATTTACAAACAAATATTTATAGGAGACTAAGAGAACCCTAAGATTAGGGATTTGACCTAATGGGCCGAGCCCATATATTAACTGGAATAGACTAAATCCATATACATATATTAACATCAAATATATGAAGAACATTTAAAATTTTTGTTTGATTTGAGAAATTTGAATTCCGCAAGTGATGAAAGTTTGAAGATTTATTGTGACAACCTTGAAGGATTCATGTAACATACCTCAAGCTAGAAGAATGGAGTGGAGAATACCTTTAGCCAAAGAAAGATGAAACTTCCCGTAGAAGTATAGAATATAGGAGGAATACACAAACTTCTTTTCTTGGAAGTGATTAAACTTTTAGGAGAAGACTGTTTTTTTCTTATAATAAAAATTTATAGAAGTGAGATTTGTGACTAGGCCTTTTAATAATAGATTTAGGTTTTTAGGAGAGCGTTAAAGTTATTAGTTAAGTTATGATTTAGATTTATGGACTGGGTCCTAGTGAAAACTAAAATAAATCATTGGACCTAAGCATTGTATAGTGAAAAACATCAAGTGGGGGCTTTTTAAAACTAAAAAATAGGGTCCCTAGGTGGCTTTGCCTAAGCATGATGAGCTGCAAGCCGACCTTGTTAGCCCATTTTCTCCAGATTTGATGAAGTCCAACAAGTTAACCTCATGGTCCATCCCACCAGTATTGCCTATCCCCCATGGTCCATCCCCGAATTCCCGACCCATTGACCTACCAAATTCTTCCGGAAATGAACTTATCATCAAAGCTCTTTTTTTAGCCACACGCAAATTCTTATTCACAGAAGTGGAAAATGGTAGGAAAAAAAAAATTGATTTGAATTATTCAAAATTGAACCTTAATTCTTGTTTTTAAGTTTATTGATTGTGGAAATATTGTTTTTTGAGCCCTTGAACGAGAATAATTGTGGCGAAAGAGCAGGATGTATAAAGGGCGAACGTGGTTAGGGAGAAGCAAACTAGGTTGAGTATTGGTAATTGGGGTTGAGCAAATGGGGGCCGAATTGGTAATTGGCAATTGACAGCAGTGTAGTGGTGTCAGTTGTTGTGAGTTAGTTGGTGCCTCCAACCACTTACATTGATTATGATTCCCCATAAATGTTTTAGGTAAGAGTTGTAATAACATTAATTTCTTGTATTAATGATACTGGGTGGGAGTTGGAAGTTGTATGTTGGAGTAATGGTTAGGTGGATTCTCTCCTATAAATAGGAGGAGTCTTGGCCAAATGAAAACATCACATTCTCAATCGCATCTTGATAGAGTGTTCTTAGAAAGCTTTCTTGTAATATTTGTGAGGTACCTTGGGTAGAGATAGTTGAGAGAGAGTGTTAAGGGCTTGGATTGTTTGGGATATATTTGAGTGTCTAACTTGTATAGTAACTCTTTATTCTCTATCAATAAAAGGTCTGGTCTCACCCGTGGTGTAGGCAAATTGCCAAACCACGTAAATTGTGTGTTCTTTCTGTGCATTTTTTTTTCCCTTGTCATTGCTATTACCAATTCAACATCTAATCAACATTTTGTCACAACAAACTAGTATCAAGATCTACGTTGGTACTGTTGATATATGTTATTCTTTATCGGTGTTGTTGTACCGGACTCCTCAGAAACTGTTGACATAGATCTAAAATTTTGAAATGGCGACAAAATTTGAGATAGAAAAATTCGATGACAAGAGTGATTTCAACATATGACATATTAAGGTGCTCGCTTTGCTGGTGCAATAGGGGCTTTATAAAGCATTGAAAGGTAAAGCATTTTTACCTGATACGATGTAAGACAATGATAAGGATGATCTGATGGAGAAGGCATAATGTGAAATCTTATTATACCTGATTGACAGAGTGCTGTGGGAAGTTACAAATAAAACTTCACCCCTCCCGGACTATGGTTGAAGTTGGAAAAATTGTACATGACGAAATCTTTGACGAATCGCTTGTATCTTAAGAAGTGATTGTACACATTGCAAATGAATAAAGGTACACTAGTCCAATACCACCTTGAAGAATTCAATAAAATCATTGTTGATTTGAAAAATATTGATGTTAAGGTGAATGATGAAAATCAAGCAATTATTTGCTGTGTTTGTTGTTACCCTCATACGAGCATTTTATCGATACAATAATATTCGATAACGATATGATCTCTATGGAGGACATTAAAGCAGCCTTGAACTCTAAGGAGTTGAAAAAAAAGGTTGTCGAGAATAGAGAAGGAAACTCTAGCGAAGGCTTGTTTGTAAGAGGAAGAACATTGATGAATGCTTCGAGCAACAAACAGAAATCTTGGTAAAAATCAAAGGCTAGAAAGATCAAGTGCTACAACTGTCACAAGGAAGGGCATATCAGGAAAGATTTTCCAGAGCGAAAATGAACGGAAAAAACGGACGAGTTAAGATTTAAAGATGCTGGTATTATGGAAGAAACCTTTTCTGATGGAGATCTTCTCACTTGCATAGACGGAAGCTCTAAAGACGAGTGGATTAGATCCATTCATATCTTTGGGATCTCTCTCAAGTTCCGTCAATTGGTGGTAGATGATACATGTTGACCTTTATTGATGATTACTCTCGAAAGGTCTAGGTATATATATTGAAGCACAAGAATGAAGTTTTTGATTAATTCAAACAATAGAAGACTATAATCTAGAAACATATTGAAAAATAGATCAAGCGCTGGAGAATTAACAATGACTTGTAATTCTGCGAAGGTGTTTTTAATGAGTTCTGCAAAAAAGAAGGAATTATGAGACACCGCACAATTCGGCATACACCACAACAAAATGGGGTTGCAGAACCAATGAATAGGACTCTCTTGGAGAAAACTCGATGCATGCTTTTGCATGCAGGCTTATCCAAGAAATTCAGGTCTGAAGCTATTCACACAATTTGTTACTTGATCAACCGGTCTCCATTGACAGTGACTGTAAAACTCCTGAAGAGGTATGGTTCAGATCTCCTGCAAAATACTTCGACTTGAGTGTATTTGATTGTCCTTCTTATGCTCATGTAAATGATGGTTAACTTGAGCCGAGAGCAAATGAGTGAATATTTCTAGGGTATGCAGATGAGATGAAAGGGTATAAGTTGTGGTGTCCTGATTTGAAACCACCCGAGTGTATTATTAGCAGGGATATGACCTTTGACGAGTCTGCTATGTTGGAAAAGAAGGAGGAGAGTTAAGATGCTAGAATAAACCATGGTGTCAGTAAACAGGTGGAGCTTGCAATAGAAACTTCACGGAACGTGCAAGATAGATTGCAAGTAGATGTTTAGGATGAGCAAGATGATGAAGAAGCTCATGCCTCTGGCGAATCTCAAAAGCTAGAGAATTATGTGCTTGCTGGGGACAGAGCGAGTAGGCACATCAAGTCACCTCATAGATACGATGGCTATGTTCCTTATGCACTAAGTATAGTTGAAGGTATTGAGACGCAAAAGCCAACGACCTACCACGAAGCTATAAGGAGTGCAGAATCGCAAAAGTGGAACATAGCCATGAATGAGAAGATTGAATCTCTTCACAAGAATCATACTGGGAAGCTGGTAAAACCTCCTAAAGGCCAAAAGATTGTAGGTTGTAAATGGATCTTTATGAACAAGGACAAAATTCCAGGGGAAAAAGATGCAAGATTCAAGGCACGTCTGGTGACAAAGGGTTATACACAAAAGGAAGGTATTGATTTCAATGAAGTATTTTCTCTAGTGGTGAAGCATTGCTCTATCAAAGTGTTGTTTGCTATGATTGCTCTGTGTGACTTAGAGCTAGAACAACTCGATGTCAAAATAACTTTCCTGTATGGTGAGTTGGAGGAGCAAATTTATATGCATCAGCCGGAGGGTTTTGTGGTCCAGGGAAAAAAAGATCACGTGTGTTTGCTGAAGAAATCTTTGTATGGTCTGAAGCAGTCACCTAGACAGTGGTATAAAAGGTTCGCTTCTTTTATGATCACTAATGGTTACTCGAGAAATAATTATGATAGTTGTGTTTATCATAAGAAGCTTTCAGATCGTTTGTACGTTTATTTTCTGTTATATGTGGATGACATGTTGATAGCTACTAAGAACATGTCGCATATCAGCGAACATAAGGCTCAGCTAAGTAGTAAATTTGAGATGAATGATTTGGGTACTGCAAATAAGATATTAGGGATGAAAATTCACAGAGATCGAAAAGCAAAGAAATTGTGTCATTTCTCAAAGAAGATACATCGAGAAGGTGTTGGAACGTTGTAGAATGCAAAGGTCGAAGTCTGTGTGTACCCCACTTGCTGCTCACTTTAAACTTTCTGTAGGTATGTCACCACAAACTGAGGATGAGGTGGAGCACATATCATGTTTTCCATATGCTAGTGATGTTGGTAGCCTTATGTATGCCATGGTTGGTAGTCTCATGTATGCCATGGTTTGCACTAGGCTAGACATTTCACATACAGTAAGCGTGGTCAGTCGTTACATGGATCGACCAGGAAAGACATATTAGCAAGCTGTGAAATAGATACTCTCATACTTGAAGGGTACTGTAGATATCGGTTTAGTCTATAACAAAGATAACAACACTTTTGCCAGTGTTGTTGGATATGTCGACTCGGATTATATTGAAGATCTCAATAAAGGAAGAACTTTGATTGGGTATGTTTTCACTCTTTGTTCAAGTGTCATAGGACGGAAGGCAACTTTGCAGTCAACAGTTGCATTGTCTACAACAGAGAATCGAATATATTGCGATTACAAAAGCAGTAAAAGAAGCCATTTGATTGAGTGGTTTGGTTAGCGATATGAGGTTGGTACAAGAACTGACAAAAGTATATTGTGACAATCAGAATGTTATACATCTGACTAAAAACCAGATGTTCTTTGAAAGGACCAAACACATTGATATCCGAGTTTATTTTATCAGAGATGTGGTATCTGAAGGAAGAAATTTGTTGAAGAAAATTCATACATCAGATAATCCAGTAGACATAATGACGAAACCACTTGCAGTCACGAAGTTCAAGCATTGCTTGAATTTGATCAATCTAAGAAACTAAATATTGATGAAACATCCGTGGCGAGAGGATGAATGTCCTATTAGGACACAAGACCTGGAAGATCTTGAAAGACCTAAGTGGCTTTCGGCCAAGGTGGAGATTTTATGAGTTAGTTGTTGGCCTCAACCACTTACATTGATTATGACTCCCCATAAATGTTTTAGGTAGGAGTTGTAATAATATTAACTCCTTATATTAATGATACTAGGTGAGAGTTGGGAGTTTTAGGTTGTAATAATGAGGTTAGGTGGATTATCGCCTATAAATAGAAGGAGCCTTGGCTAAAGGAGAGTATCACATTCTCAATCTCATCTTGATAGAGAGTGTTCTTATAGAGAAAGAAGCTTAGAGAACTTTCTTGTAATCTTTGTGAGATACCTTGGGTAGAGATAGTTGAGAGAGAGTGTACAAGGGTTTAAAGACTTGGGTTGTTTTGGATATATATCGAGTGTTTAACTTGTATAGTAACTCTATGTTCTCTATCAATAAAAAATCTGATCTCGCCTGTGGCATAGGCAAATTGCCAAACCACGTAAATTGTGAGTTCTTTCTGTACGTTTTTTTCTTTCTTGTCATTGTTATTACCGATTCAACATTTAATCAGCAGTTTGTCACAATAATTGTTAATGTGGAAGAACTGTTGTCGGTTTGTGAGGTGGTAGAGGGAGTTGAAGAAGTTTTATTTTGTTTTTATTTGTTATAGTTTTTTTTGTTTTATTAATACACTCCATCTCTAAAAGCACACAATTTCCTTAAATAAATATACACATATGTATTACGAAAAATAAAGATAAAATAATCATTACAATAAAAAAAATAAAATAAAATTAAAACAAACTGAACATGTACACAAATAAATTTAATTAAACAGGAGGTATGGGCTAGAGACAATGTCATTAGGTTTAGGGTGATAATAAAATTTTGTCGTTATCAAACCGGTCGTGCCACACGCCACCTAATCCAACGAGGAACCTTCAGGTGGTATCGGCTGGAGACAAAATCCAATAAAATCAAGCCCCCATTGTTGGCCCACATTGACCCAATAACTATAAGCAGGTGGCTGAAGCCCAACAACCTAGAGGGCATAACCACCTGCCACTTAACGGTGTCCGGCGGATCATCCACCAACCACCACCTTCGGCAGGAAGGGTAGTAGAAGAACGATCTCCGATCTGAAGTGAAATCTTTCCGTCTGCCTCCGAGCTTCAATTTTTCAGGTTTCGCCTGAGTCTCAATATATTTTTCATTTACGTGTTTCGATCAAAATGTAGGGGTTAATCGATTGAGTTGAGGTCTCCGATTCTCCGTTGTCCGATTAATTTTTGTTTTACGTATATACTGATTCAGTATTTCGTATAGTCGGGGCAATTTTTTTTCTTGTTTTTGCCATAATCTGATTTCACATTTTAGAGAAGTGCAGAAGGGAAAAATGTGTTGATTTTTTGTTATGATTCGTAGCTGCTTGCTTGAAAATTTCACTTCCTGCCCTCAAATTGTTCGACAAGTGGTTCAAGAATTTAGAAATAAATGCTGAATTTCCGATAATTCCCCCTTAACTGCGTCTTTTTTGTACCTAATTAGGGTTTCTGATGTGAATTATGCTACTAATTAAGTTTTTTATAAACTCATGACCACCATATGATCTACAGAAAAAATTAACACATCTCAAATTCATTGGACTTGCCTTTATTAGTACATTTTGAAGACGGATCAGTACACTGAATAAAGCTTGTCAATTCTCTTCACCTCCTTTAGTTATGACTAAGTTTTCTGCTTATGTTTTCTGCAGAGGTTTTGCTCCCATAGTGTGAATATATATAACAAGATTGGCAATAAGAGGACATATCTGTAGAAATAGCATGGTAAGGGAGTCAACCTCTACTTTTCGTTGGACGTTTTATCTTATCATGCTATTGTTTAATGAGAGTCAACTTATATATGCAATAAAATTTTCATATAATTAAGTTTCTTTGTACTTTGGGTTAAGGTTTATAATATTCATTTAATCATTTGTTCTTTTTTGAAAATATAGTACTTTTCATAGGCTAAGAACATGGTGATGGGTTGATCTTCTGTTTTGGCTTTGATCAAAACTGGAACTTTAAGGCTATGTTTCTAATTATAGATGCTGTTTGTTTAGTGATTCTGTTTCTGTTCCCCTCTTTTTTTTCCAGCAAACTGGGAACAGAAACATAAAATTGGTGACAAAAAAAAAAATCTGTTTTGTTTCCCAATTTTGTTTAAAGTATAATACTTCACATAGGCTAAGAAAATGGTGTTGGTTTGACGATGTAGTATCTTTATTTCCAAATTCCAATGTAAAATCCATGATCTTCTCTTTGCCTTTTACCAAAACTGGAACTTTAAGGCTGTGTTTCTAATTATAGGTGCCGTTTGTTCAGTGTTTCTGTTCTTTTTTCTTTTTCCTTTTTTGTTTCTGTCCCTAGAAAACTTGGAACAAAAACAAAAATAAAGGAACAAAAAAATTTGTTTTCGTTCACCCAAAACCTGGAACAGAATAAGAGGTTGTTGTCATTTCAGGTTTACCACTCAAGTTTTGTCAATGAGGAGGGTGTCACCAAAGCCTGTGGGTGTCCTCTACTTCCTCTAAAAAGCCATATAAAGGGACCTGCCCCGGTTTCAGATCAAGGTGTGGAAATTACAATTTTTTATTTTATTTTATTTTATTTGCAGTTCTTATTATATAGTCATTTATCTTCGTTTTCTCCCCTATTCTTAGAACAATTTATGTTTTTTAGCTATTACCAACTTAGTTGTTATCAACATTTTAGTTGACTTTAGCTTATGATATCAAGTAAAAAGTCAACATTTGGGTCATATCATGTTGGAATATTCAATATTGGTAGTAGTTGTATATATGGAAAGTCAAATATACAGATTAGGAAAATAGTTTATTGTAATTAGTTATTTACCTTTTTTAGTTCTTAAGTTTTCCTATATGTAGTCTCATATTGTATGATTAATAAAATATACAATTTGATTAATTCATTTCAAGTTGGTATCAGAGCAAAAAAAAACAAAAAAAAAAAAAAAAAAAAAAAACACCCAAAAAAACCCTAAACCTCTGCTCAGCCGCCGGCCATTTACAAGTTTTCGAAGTTCGCCGGCCATTGCAGTCGTCGACGACGTTCGCCGGCATCCAACAACAGCCGACGAAGGTTCGCCGGCGTCACTTACAGCCAGGCGACGAACGAAAACTCCCCTACAGCCGACGACGAGCCCTCATTACAACTGACGAAGCCTCGCCGGTCCTCTACAGCCGCCGACGAACACTCTCCGGCCTTCTACAACCAACAACGAAGCCTCGTCAGTCCTCTATTTGCCGCCGACAACCTCGCCGGAGCCCTAGCAGTCGACGAACGGACCCTCGCGAGATCTGTACGAAACAGATTTTGCGATTTCAACTCGATTGCGGCCACCGACGAACACTCGCGACCACCGACGAACCCTCGCCGCCCTAGCCACGAGCCACCGCTGCCGGATTTGCTTGAAAAACGATGAAACCGAGTCAACTCGGTGATTCTCAGTGAGTCAAGTCAGTGAGTCAACTCAGGCGATTCTCAGCGAGTCAACTCAGTGATTCTCAGTGAGTCAACTCAGCAGCCAGCAGCTTCGTTTCGCGAGATTTACTCGTTGACGGCCAACCCGACGATTCTTAATTTCTGACGGTATTTTCCCTTGCCTTCACCATGTCCGACGTTACCTCGGAATCCATCCCAAGGTTCAGCCAACTTACCGAACCAAAGCATCTCCCTTCCGAATCCCACTCCATCCAAATCACCTCTGTTCGTCTGAATGGAACCAATTTCTTACGTTGGTCTCAATCAGTGCGAATGTATATCCGTGGACGAGGACGGATGGGATATCTAACCGGTGATGCAAAGGAGCCCTCCATCAAAGATCCGTCGCATACGACTTGGGATGCTGAAAACTCCATGGTGATGACATGGCTCGTAAACTCTATGGATGAGGAAATCAGTTCCAACTACATGTGCTACCCTACGGCGAAAGAACTTTGGGACAATGTAAATCAGATGTATTCTGATCTGGGAAACCAATCTCAAAAGTATGAGTTGACTCTAAAACTCCGTGATATCCGTCAAGGCGAAGACAGTATCACCAAGTATTTCAATTCATTGAAGAGAATATGGCAAGATCAAGATATGTTCGACGATCATGAATGGCATTCGACCGAGGATTATAGCCACTATAAGAAGTTGGTGGATGATGATCGTGTTTTTAAGTTCCTAGCAGGTCTGAAATCGGAACTTGACGAAGTTAGGGGACGAATCATTGGTCGTCAGCCTCTTCGCTCAATTAATGAGGTTTTCTCGGAGGTCCGAAGGGAGGAGACTCGTCGAAATGTTATGCTTAACAAGCCACAAATTATCAGCCCTACAGTTGCTCCAATTGACCAGTCTGCTTTGGCTGCTGCTAATGCTCACTCCAGCAGGTTTCCACGGCGAGCAGAGGAACGTCCTCGTATATGGTGCGATTACTGCAACAAGCCCCGTCATACACGGGAAACATGTTGGAAAATCTATGGGAAACCAGCAAATTTGAAGAGTAACAAAACGGGAGAAAAATCTAACCGATCCTATCCTTCCGCGCATGAAGCTGCCACCACTCCATTCAACAAAGAACAGATTGATCAACTTCTGAAACTGCTGACTGTCAATTCATCACTTGGTACTCCTAATGCTTCCTTAGCTCAAACAGGTAGTAAATTTAGAGCATTTTCTTGTTCCTTAAACTCAGTACCTTGGATTATTGATTCAGGTGCTTCTGATCATATGACAAGTTTTTATCACCTTTTCAATACCTATTCACCGTGTTCTAGTAATGAAAAAATTAGAATTGCAGACGGTAGTTTCTCACCCATTGCAGGAAAAGGCCAAATAACAATCTCAGATAGTGTTAATCTAAAAACGGTCCTCCACGTTCCTAAACTTACTTGTAACCTCTTATCTGTAAGTAAACTATTGCGAGATTCGAATTGTCATGCCATTTTCTCTGAATCTCAATGTTTCTTTCAGGACCAGAGCTCGGGGAAGATGATTGGCAGTGCTAGATTGGTGGATGGCCTGTATTACTTCGATGATAACTCCTTGAGGAATAAAACAACTCACGGCACCAGTGGTATGAGTTCAACGTCTGTTCGTGATAAAATTATGCTTTGGCACCTTAGATTAGGACATCCAAGTTTTCAATATCTTAAACATTTGTTTCCGACGTTATTTACGAATATGGATTGTTTTTCCTTTTATTGTGAAAGTTGTTTGTTTGCAAAAAGTCAACGTACTTCTTATCTTTCAAAACCATATCGTGCATCTAAACCATTTTATTTAATTCACAGCGATGTATGGGGTCCCTCAAAAATCACAACACTATCCGGAAAAAGATGGTTTGTGACATTTATTGATGATCATACACGTTTATGTTGGACATATTTGATGCGTGCAAAATCTGATGTAGCAGCTTTATTTAAAGATTTTTGCATTATGCTAGAAAACCAATTTCAAATGAAACCTAGCATTCTTCGCACAGATAATGGAACAGAATATTTCAATGAATGTTTAGGCAATTTTTTGAAAACAAATGGTATTCTACATCAATCCACGTGTCGTGACATGCCCCAACAAAATGGCATTGCTGAAAGAAAAAATAAACACTTACTCGAAGTCGCATGTGCACTCATGTTTTCTATGCATATTCCAAAATATTTGTGGGGTGATGCTCTTTTAACAGTCGCATATTTAATAAATAGCATGCCTACACGTATTCTAAATTACACCACACCATTTGATAACTTCAAAACACACTTTCCAGCTTCTAGGATATCAGCTGACTTGCCTCTTAAAATATTTGGCTGCACCTCTTATGTTCATATTCCTAGCCAATTTCGGTCTAAACTTGATCCTAGAGCAGAAAAATGTGTTTTCATCGGTTATGCACCAAATCAAAAAGGGTATAAGTGTTACAATCCACAAACCAAGAAAATTCATGTTAGTATGGACGTCATGTTTTTGGAAAATGTTTCATTCTTTGACAAAAATCCCTTTCAGGGGGAGAATGTAATGGAAGGGAATTTTTGGGTCACTGATGATCCTCTCCCTACCACAGTCTTAGAAATTTTTCCTCCAAACACAAGTGATGACAATATTGAAAAACAAAAAGGGATTCCTACTAGTACACAAATGCCGAGCATAATTCCTTCACAAACAGATGAAGAAATACCACAATCATGTACTGAGTTGCGGGTTTATACTCGGAGAGGTACAAAAAAGAATACAGATCAGCCAACTGTTCTAGCACAAGGTCAATCCGACTCCCCAAGCAATGATCCAGGTAATCCTATATCTTCACCACCTCCTGATGAATCTTCTCATTCCAGTATTCCTCCAGATCTTAATATCCCTATAGCCATCAGGAAAGGAGTTAGAACCTGCACCAATCATCCCATATCTAGATATGTATCCTACACAAAATTTTTCGAACCTTATAGAGTCTTTACTTCTAAAGTTACTAATCTGTTTATTCCAAGGAACATTGAGGAAGCACTAAGTGATACAGGTTGGAAGCTAGCAGTTCTGGAAGAGATGAATGCTCTTAAAAGGAGTGGTACGTGGGAAATAGTTGATTCGCCAAAGGATACAAAGATAGTCGGGTGCAAGTGGGTATTCACAGTTAAGTCTAAGGCAGATGGAAGCATAGAACGGTATAAAGCAAGGCTCGTGGCTAAAGGGTTCACGCAGACATATGGAATAGACTACCAAGAAACATTTGCTCCAGTTGCTAAGATAAACTCGATTCGGGTTCTATTGTCCTTAGCTGTGAATCTTGATTGGCCACTACATCAATTAGACGTGAAAAATGCATTTCTAAATGGAGACTTGGAGGAAGAAGTGTTCATGAGTTTACCACCTGGCTTTGAAAGAAAGATAGGACAAGGAAAGGTGTGCAAGTTAAAGAAGTCACTATACGGCTTAAAACAGTCTCCAAGAGCGTGGTTTGAACGCTTTGGAACCACTGTAAAAGGTCAGGGTTATCAACAAAGCCAAGCAGATCATACTATGTTTTATAGACACTCAATTGATGGTAAGATTACCATTTTAATTGTCTATGTAGATGATATTATCTTAACAGGAAGTGATAGTGACGAGTTGAGAAGACTTAAAGGAAAACTTGCTGATAATTTTGAAATCAAAGACTTAGGTCCATTAAAATATTTTCTTGGAATGGAATTTGCTAGATCAAAGGGAGGCATATTTGTGAGTCAAAGAAAGTATGTACTCGACCTACTGAATGAAACAGGGTTACTCGGGTGCAAAGCTGTAGAAACTCCAAGTGAACCGAATGAGAAACTACAACCGGCCAAACCTGAAGTTGTGATAAACCAAGAACAATATCAAAGACTAGTGGGGCGGTTAATCTACTTATCACATACCCATCCTGATATAGCCTTTGCCGTAAGCATGGTCAGCCAATTCATGCACTCACCAGGACAAGAACACTTCGATGCTGCCTATAGAATACTAAGGTACTTAAAGGGTACTCCTGGAAAGGGAATTTTGTACAAGAAACGTGGCCACCACCTTGTAGAGGTTTACACCGATGCAGACTGGGCTGGGAGCATCACGGACAGGAGATCGACCTCCGGTTACTGTACTTTTGTTGGTGGGAACCTTGTCACATGGCGGAGCAAGAAACAGAATGTCGTAGCTAGAAGCAGCGCAGAAGCGGTGTACAAATCAGTGGCTCACGGCATCTGTGAAGTGTTATGGATTAACAGATTACTCGGAGAGTTGAAGATATCCAATTCAGTACCTATGAAGGTCTACTGTGATAACAAATCAGCCATTGCGATTGCTCACAATCCGGTGTTGCACGATTGGACAAAACATGTGGAAGTGGACAAGCATTTCATCAAGGAAAAGATCGATAGTGGACAAATATGTATGCCATATGTACCGACTACTGAACAGATCGCAGACATTCTAACAAAAGGATTACCAAAGAAGAGATTCGACTATCTAGTATGCAAGCTGACAATGGAAGATATTTTCATTCCAGCTTGAGGGGGAGTGTTGGAATATTCAATATTGGTAGTAGTTGTATATATGGAAAGTCAAATATACAGATTAGGAAAATAGTTTATTGTAATTAGTTATTTACCTTTTTTAGTTCTTAAGTTTTCTATCTAGTTAATATCAACAGAAGGATTAAAAAGTTATTCAAAGGACTACAAATAAAGAAAAAAGTAAACGAATAAAAATATGACAATTTTCCTAGTTTATTTCATCTTCAAGAAATGTTTAATGTATCTGTTCTCAGATTTCTTTTTCAAAAACTCGGTGAACGGAACAGAAACATGTTTTTTTGTTCCCATATTTTTGTTTATGTTACAAGTTTTATGGGTACAAAAACGCTAAAAACCACCCCGTATCCAGTTAATTGATCGGATGCTAAATTTTATGCAGATAGAACTGATATTGTTGATGAAGCAATCACGTTTTTCCGGGCAAATGTCTTCTTCAGAAACTTTGATATCAAAAGCTCAGCAGATAAGCTTCTTATCTATTTGACATTCTACATCAATGTGGCTCTAAAGAGACTTGCTGGTTGCAGAACATTGGCTGAAGGCACCAAGGCAATCATTAATTTGGGTTTGGAAGATGTTCCTGTTCCTGGAGAGTCTGGTTTCCCTTTTCCTGGTCTCTTTTCTTTGCCTCAAACCGGACAAGAAGCAGGTAAAAAAAAAAATCCCGTCTCATCTGTTCCCAGATTTCCGTTATTGATCCTAGAACACCAGGAATAGACATAGAAATCAAGGAACAAAATATTTGTTTATGTTGCACTCCCAAAAAAATGAGAATAGAACATAAACAGATTTATTTTGTTCATGTGTTTGTGTTTCAATTGTGTGGAACAGAAATGGTAATCAAGCACCGCCTTAGTTACCGATAAATCTTGTTCTTCATTGGAAATTGGAATTTAAATGTGGCAATGTACTACTTCTCTAATTATCCTTTTCTTCCTTAGTTGAAATTTTTTGAACTTAGAACCCTTTTTTTTTTTTTTTTTTGAGTACGAACCAAATAGGGGAATACAAATTTGTCTCTGTTTCATTCCAAAACTTTTTGAACAAATTTCAATGAAACTAAACATGAAAGTATTTCTAGGTTCCCATATTTATTTTTTATGTTTTAATTTATGTTACTATTTCTGTTCTCAAAAACTCGGGAACAAAAACAGAAATAAGAAAATAAAAAATAAATTATGTTTTCCGATTTAAAATAAAAATAAAAATTGGGAACATATCAAAATTATTCCCAAATTTTTCAAATTTTTAGGAGCAGAAACTGAGATATGGGAACCGAAACACTAGACAAAACTCACCTGAAGACATTAATCAGGTCAAGCTAATGCTAATTGTTGATACTCTTTCAACTGTAGTTTCATTTTGCTCTTCAGGTAGTGTTTGGTATCAGGATATCCTGAACCTTGTGATCGGAATTGGAAACAAACCCTAAAGGAGATCTACAAGACTCCAGTTCCATGTTTCCGAACACTACCTAACATGACTTTAATTCTTTCTTTATATGTTGTCTGCGACTCTCTTTCTCTATTTCAAACTACAATAAAGAAATATGAAAAAAAAAAATTGCTTCAGTAATTCCTGTTTAAAATTTTCTTTCTACATATGCAGAATTGTTCAGAAATTACCTGAAACAGATTAGAGAAGAAACCAGTGGGAGATTATTAAGTGTGGCTTATCGGCCCAATGGAACTCCAAATAAATGGTGGTTGGCGTTTGCCAAGAGGAAGTTTATGAACATCATTGTTCCTTGAAAATGCGTTTTGAAGGGCCCGAATCGAACTGCTTTATCCTCAGACTACCATCTGCCAAATGGGTACTTAATTTTTTTTATAACTTGTAATAATACATTCTCGGTATTATATTCCAGGAACAGCTACTGATGAGGGGTGCAACTATAAATGTAAAGAATAATTACGCTTTAGCCCTTACATTTTTCAATTTATTACTCTAGCCTAGAATGTAAAATTAACCTGTGGTTGGGGGGAGTGAGCAATGATGATGTTGAAACGGGGAGAGAGAGAGAGGAAGAGAGAACCTTGTTGTATTCATCCGAACAGCGGGGGGACACTCCATCTTCAATCTCTGTCAATTGCTTGTCTTCCTTGGGTTTCTTCTGCAATGAAAACTGAGAACAGATGAGGAGGCATTGGGTTGTAGACTATCTTGGTGGATAAGGCAGAGGCATTTGTTTGGCTTGTCAGTGGCGGAAGTGTATGGTGCTGATGGTCGTGAACTCGATTGTTGTAGGGGAAGGATAGTGGCGGGGGAGGAAGTCTTTGAAGAAGAAGAGGCGAAACGTAAGGAGGGACAAGAAAAAGAGAGAGAAAATGAAGAAAAATGAGAGAAAAACTAAAGATAATTTTACCCCTAATTATGGCCATGTGCATTGCTTGTTATCAGTTTACATCCTAGTTAACCGAAAAAAATAAACGGAAGGACAACTTAAAAATGAAACAAAAGATATAGAATTTAAATTGTGATGGACTAAAGTTAATAAATAACATAAAAATAAAACCAAACTTAGCACGTCAAAGGTGTAATATGCCCTTTTGTTTTTGGGTCATTCTGCATGTATACTGCTTTTTCTTGAATGTATACCGCTTAATTTTTTTTTTTTTTTATTAAATTATTATTTTTCTTTTTAAGATATTAACACATATCTCTTTATCTTTTTGTTTTTTATATTTATCTCCCCCTTCTTTCTTCCTCCATCCTCCTTCTCCGGCAAGCAATGGTATAGAATTTCTCTCTTCTCTCTCCCCCCTCATCTCCCAAGTCCTAATCCTCGGTTCCCCCCAGCCCCTTCTTCTTCTTCTTCTTCTTCTTCTTCTTCTTCTCTCATGCTCATCTCTTCTCTCTCATGAAATATTTTTTATTCGAGGGGAGTTGGATGAGAAGAAACTCTCACGTTTTGAGGAACCCTTCATTAGTGGTTGTGAATGACTGAATTTTTCAATCTTTTAATATACTAGTGCGCATGCATGTGCTTTGCACATGGAATGCTGTAATGTTATTACTATATAAATTAATATATAATTTTTATGTTATTTGGTATATATGTAATTAGGATATATTACTAAATATATGGTTATGTGAATGGTAGGTTGTTGTTTTGTATGATTTGGAGGTGATTTTATTTATTTTTTATTTTTTTTAGTTACGGTGTTAATTATTTATGTAATTTTGGTAAATTGAAAATTTAATTTAATTTCATAAAAACTTTGTTAGAATGGAAAACTAACAACAGTAGCTTCAAATCTGTGAAAAATGAACTAGTAGTAATTAAGTTATTTATACACCATATGCGACATTAAACTGAATTTTGGAAACACTAAAGATATTATGGTAATTAAGTACATATCAACTGCTTAAGTCCCAACACGGGGCGTCTGCTGTTGGGGAAGTTATGCACACATGAGACCAATGTTGTCGTATTGAAGTAGGTCTCATCGTTCATTCCAATGGATATAAGTATGCACATATGAATATCCTCTGTCAAGGTGCAACCAAGTAAGGCAATACATTCTTCTTGTGTACTACACTGAACAATTGTCTTTTTGTTTTTTGTCCAAAGTCGCTTAAAGTAGTCGAAAGCCAACGATTTTGTTGAGGATATGCTTATGATTGGCAAGCCATGGGCTCGTGGAGAGCATGGTGTGCTAACGGGCTCTCATGTTTTTGTGTGCACTCATAATAATTGAGATAGAAGATGTGGTGTTTGCGGACCAGCTCTTATTGAGAAGTTTGAGGAGATTGAGACCAGAGACTTGAAGGATCAAGTGTTTGTGACTGCATGTTCCCATATTGGGGGCCACAAGTTTGCTGGTAATGTGATAATTTCCAGTGAAAATCCTGATGGAAAACTTGGGTCACTGTTAAGATTAAGGTCCTTACATGCATCTTTTTCTACTTTTCTTGATTTATTAAAAAAATTAAGTTTCTTATTAACTTATGAACGTATCACCAACACATTCCCATTCTTGTTATTCAGGTTTAGTTATGTTACGCATGATGACATGCCTATATTACTTGACGAGCATATAGAGAAAGGATTGATTGTAGAAAGGCTATGGAGGTTTGTGTAGCACTACATTCTCAGTTTGTACGTTTTTCCATTTCTTCTCGTTATCTCTAATATTGAAGATTTTTTCTGCGCAATTATATGTTGAGTTTTGATTATTTTAATTTGCACATGCATGAGAGACATTATCTACATAAAATCTTTATAGTAAATCAGGATTTTTTTTTATTTTTTATTTTTTAAAATGTCATTTTGTTAACAGTTGAAATTCATTTGAAGGAAATAGATTGATGAGATTGGATTATAAAAATTTTTGAGATGAAAATTCTCGCCTAAAACTTTCATACCCCATTTTTAAGAACGTTAAATTTAATTAGATTTTGCACCTTTTAAATTTTGCCTTTTGTATTTAATTGACCATTTTTTTTTTCTTATTATTTGTTATCTTTTTATATTTATAAATTAGAATACTAATATAGTGTCTTGAGGCATGGGGATTCTCTAGTTTAAAACGGGTAATCTCTAGTTTATATATAAAATTACACCACCTATTGAAATTGTTGGTGTCTACAACATAATTGCCATATGTGGATGCTTTTACAAATAATATTGTGTTGACCTAGTGAGCTACCCAAGAGGGAGGGGGGAGAGAGAGTGAATTGGATAGATATAAAAAATTTAAATAAATTTTTTATCTTTTGACACTTATTAAATTAAATAATCAATTTATCATAAATTAATTATTTATCTTTATAACGCAGCGGATAAGTGTTTAAATCTAGGTATACACCCGAACAATAAAATATAAATAAAGTAAATCAATGCAGCACACAAGGATATATCTTGGTTCACCAAACTACTCTTGGTTAATCCAATCCTCTGAGTCCCAGGGAGATTCGCACCCACTAAAATCCAAAATTCTTTTACCAGGTAAGAACTAAACCTTTACAGCGATTCTTTTACTAGACTCAGAATTAACCTTTATAATTATCATTTTTCTAGGCTAAGGAAAAACCTTATCTTTTTCAGGTTAAAGATTAACCTAATTTTATTACAGGAGGAATCACCAGCTAATCCTTTTTTTAGGCGCAAGAATAACCTTATCTTTTTACCAAACTCAAGACTAACCTAATCCTTTCACAGACTAAGGATCAATCCTAACAAACTTTTCAAATATATTTTTCACCGGTAAGGATGGAAGTGTTACAATTCACTCCAAACTAATTTTATTCAGGAAGAATTAACACCAAATTCTTTTTCAAGGGAAAATAATAACATAATCTTTTTTTATTCTAAGTAAAGATCAAACATCAATATTTTTCTCGGAAAAAGGTTGAAACCCCAGCTACCCTGACTAGGTACAACCTAACTGTATTTAATATGTACAAACTCGCCAATTACAAAAAATCATTAAGTTTCTTCCCACTCGGAGCTTCTACCACCTCAAACCAATTAAACTCAATTAATATCCAGAAATTACTAGTGATAGAAATTAAGTGAAGAATTCAATATTTAATTATAATATGTGTGGGTAGCACAAAATTAAGCACGTAATCAGATAATCACAAAAATCGTTTTAAAAAGATTTTTATACTCTTTAAAGTTTAAAAACGATTTTACTAAGATCTTATCAACTAAGTAAAGATAGCAATATGAATTCATAATAAAGAACAATAGCTTGGAAATATCTTACCAAGAAAACACCAAAAAATTGAAATTAGAATAACAAGACAACACAAATTTGGTGACGCCAACTCAATCAACGTTTTAACTCAAGAACTTTGCACATAATTGATCTCACAAATGATGATCTCTCGAATATATCTCAGAATAACAACTCTTAGAAAGCTCAGGAACTGAAAGTTCTTGATTAATGTGATGATCATGATATGTAAAAATCGTAGGTCTATTTAAGCTGATTTGAAACAGGCTTTCTAACGACTAGTTTCCTCAAGATATAACATTTAAATGTACCAATAGACCCCCTGTATCATTACCATTCATTCCTGATTTAATTCACTCAAATATAACTTTTAAGACATTCAATTTAGTCCCCAAATTAACTCTTAATCTCAAATCGTATAGATAAGAAATATTAAAAGAATCAAATTGAGAAACACTTTAATTTTTTGAACCATATCTATAGGAATATTAAAATAAGTGAATTGTAATGATTATCGTATATTCTTAAAATGTGTAAGAGTCTATAAGATTATAAACAAGTAAAAGATTTTGCATAATCTCCATTAGTAAGTACTTGAAGAATAAGTTGTAAAATCCTTCACATTTTGTTTATAATATATATTTTTTTGGATGTCACATGATATGTTTTGATTAAGCACTGAATAAACAAAGAATAGAATATGTAAATTTATTTTCATTTCTATCTTCTATTTGGAAATTATTTTTTTTCAGGCATAAACACAAACACCTTGCGTACAGTTTTTGATATAGGAAGTAATGTAATGCATTATGTGTGAGTTTGAAGCAAAAACAAATAATTTGAGAAAAACTATATGTATATATAGCGAGAGAGATGAATAACGTTGTAAAAATCAAACTTTACATGAAATCATTTTTTTCATGCTGAAACACCGTGCGTGCATTTTTTGATATAGGAAAATATAATGCATTATTTGTGAGTTGAAAATGCAGATAAACGATTTGAGGAAATTTATATGTATGCATGTATATAAATATAGAGAGAGATAGATGAAAAATCTATGAAAATGAAACATTACATAATTTGGGGAAGTATAGATCCATAGATATTGTTTATGCAAAGATCAAACATGGAAGAAATGAATTTGCCCAACTGTGCGTGCTTGAAATTTTGGCGAAGATGGCATTGGTGTGGTTGAATTTGAAGAGGCGAATGGTGCAGTAAAGCATTGTACCCAGAAATTACCTACGTTGTTGTTGATAGTTGCATCAGCTCGTTCCTTATATACCGTTTGGATGAATTGAGGATGTAATAGGTGAGAGTTGTGACATGAAGTATACTATGTTCCATAACTTGTAACACTGGATAGGATTAGATGGGAACACCCCAAATTATTTTTTACCAAAAAAGTCTAGCTAGATTTTATTCTTTGTGGTTATTTTAAGTTTGTCAATACTATTTATTTAAATAAGGGGAGAGATATTAATGGTTATGGTTAATGAATAAAAAATATTGAATTAAAATCTATGATAATATAAATAATAATATATTTTATATTTTAGATAATAGATAATTTGTAACGCAAGATTAAATTTTAAATTAAATACATTTCAAATTATTTTCAAATCATTTTAATCTTATATCATATAATATCTTTGACAAACTAACAATTTATCTCAAAATATCTTAAACGAAAAAGTTCATACATCTATCTTTTAGTCAATTAAGTCAAATTATATTTTGTAACTTTTTAGTAGGTCATGTTTTTAATTATGCACTATATTAATAATAATTTGTAGAATAATTAATGGTCACTATTGATGGTTACAGATTACTAATTGGTTTCAAGTGATGAACTAAAGAAAATAATCTACAAAAGAAGGCATCAAGCCATTCCGATAAGTTGATTGCCAACTGAACCCCATTGTCTTCCAGTTCAGCAATATACAGCAAAAAGTAAAATTCAAGCCCTTTCACAAATTATGAATCATTGATGATGCTTATTACACAATTTGGTGATCACATTGGAGAAATTAGAACTAATCAGTTGTATGGTCGCCAAAGTTTTAGGAGGATCATTCACATCTATCCAAGTAATGCATTGGATACTTATATCATTAGAAGATCAGTGAAAGCATCAGCAACATCACCTTCATCCATCTTCATTGATAAAGTTTATACGGATGCATGTGAGAAACAATGACCTTCCAACAAATGCTACAGCCGTCAAAGCAGTCTTCAAAGGGTGGGTCGTTGTCACCTGACCATCATTCAAGCACAAATTGAAAGTATGAAGTATCTTCTAGTTTTTCGAAAAAACTAAAAATAAAGGCTCTATATTTCCTTAATATAGTAATGCAGATCGTGTTTTTTGAAGGAAAAACAGCAGCCCACACAATAGAAATTTTAGAATGTAGATAACACGTTCAATAATTCCCACCGTCTCCATTGCAATATGAAATTGGGATGATACACTCAGTAGGACCAAATGAGGTTCCACAAAAGATAACATTGAAGTTGTTGCAGCAACACTTTCAGACAATTGTTCATTTTTGTTATATTGGTCATGATCAATCAACTTTAGTATAGAAATAACAAAAGAACACCTTTCTGACAATTCTTAAACGCCTAAATACTTTTTAAGCACCATAATACCAAAACAAGGCAAGAAAATATATGTGATTAACAATGATTGTGTATTGTAAGCTTACATCAAACATATTCAAGTAAATTTACTTGCCGGATTTTTTGGGTTTGACTTAATTCTCTGTTTGGATAAGGAACATAAGTGAAAGCCTTTGCTTACAATTTCTAAATGCAATTAAGTTGAAAATTTTCTAATGAATTGTTTGAGGGAAAAATGGTCATTTTAGAAGTTGACCTTCGTAAATGTGGAAACTTGTCTTTGAAGTCCTACATCTTGCAAGAATACGTTTTAGAAACTTGAAGGAGCAAATCTAATATAATAAAAATGAAATATATTCAGTTGCCTAATTCCATTTCATTCTATTCCGTAGCAAAATTAGAAATATTCACCTTTCGACCATGAATGCATGGATCTTCACTATTCTCGAGCACCGTAACAGGACGTCTGTTGAATAAAATATAAAATAAAATAAAATCAAACCAAACCTACTTTGTTATAATAATCAATTTATTTACATCATGAAAGCACCGAAATGTGGAAGCCCGAGTTGGGGCTGACTTGTTGTATAATTACTTGCAAAGAATGATTCCATCCAATAATATAGTCATTGGCAACAACTTTCAAAAAGAAGCAGCCCCTTGCAGAAAGTTTTACGAAAATGTCGAAACTTGTTTCTTACTTGTCCTACATTCAGTCTCTTGTTGTCCCAATCTTGAACAAATTCTTTAGACGCCAAATGCTTCGTTCCTAATGCTTTAACAGGAGATGGATGAAACCCACAAGATCATGCTAGGCACCAGTAATGGGACCTTACAGAAAAAAAAAAAAAAAAAAAGGCAAAAATTCTTAACTTAGTTGTCACATAGAGTGCTACAATAAGGTTCTAAGCTAGGAAGCACCGACACTCCACAGGAGGCCGAGTGTCGGACACCGACACGAATCCGACAAGCCTCCGACACGTTTCATGGCATTGTCTATTTTCTTTTACTTTTTATTTTAGATTTCAATGCGGTGCCGATATACGAGATGAATGTGTCAGACAATTCAAAAGCCCATGTCATTAGTTTTTTTTAAGGGCCGATTTTGTAATGTATTTATTAACTTACTATAATTACATTATTATTCAAGGTGGGTATCTTATAATTTGATATTAAATAATAATAACACTAAATGAGTTTTCAACAATTGGAGAAACAAGAAAGGAGAAAGGTAGAAAGCCAACTATCTTATTCACCGATGAAGGGTGTGATGATGATAATCAACCAATCGATTTTAAGTGAATTTTTCATTCATCTTTCTTGTTTTCGATTATGGGATTTTTTTAAATGTGAATGTTGATTTGAATTTTAAAGATTTATAATTATTGGTTTAATGGTTTTTTTGAATGAATTTTCTAGCACATGTATTTCCTTAATTAGGCTAACATATATAAAAATATATATTTATTTATTGATGTGTCACCTCGTGTCCGTGTCAGGCTTTTTGAGAAATTGTAGTGTCGCTGTGTCCATGTCTGTGTCCGTTTCCGTGTCGTGTGTTCGAGTTCGTGCTTCATAGGTTCTAAGGAATTGAAGGCATGAAAAATTTCAAAGTTTTGCATTTGTTCATTTCTAATTCCAATTCCAAGTCTCCAATTCCATGAAACGAAATGTGATATAAGTGAATAGGAAATAGCCTGCATGGGCTTATAAACTTGACAAATAAAACCCAGCGAAATCGTAACCATGCTTGTTGGATTTCAACAAAGATGATTTTCACTAATCAATGCATAAACCATGTATATCACTTGTGAGACGTAACACAATTGCACCTAGTCAACAAAAGTCGACAACAAATGCTTCTTTATACTCGGAATCATACCATACATTATGCTAAAAACAACCATGTAATGATGCATTGTGACTTTTGTCATAGGTCCATAAAAATAAAAAACCAACATCTATATGCATTGGGACGGACTGGGAATATGCGACACAATCCATATATCACGGTATCTTAAAAACAACTTTCTAGTGGTTCGAAAGAAACAATGAAGTGGACTTTGATGGAGGTAAAATTGGTTGTGAAGCCCACACGTGCATAAAGGTTCTTCCGAATTCCCCGAGTATAGAGAATGGGCCAGGCTGAGGGCTCTAAGCACCCTCAGCTTGGACATATGCGAATACGGGGACCTAAATCCATTTTGAAGACCAAAGTTCCTCCAAATTTCCAAGTATGGAAAACGTGCCGGGCTGAGGTCTCTGAGCACCCTCATCTCGGACATATGCAAAAAGGGGGAGGGGGGGGGGACCTAAATCTATCTTGAAGACCAAAGTTCCTCCAAATTCCCAAGTATGGAAAACGTGTTGGGTTGAGGGCTTGGAGCACCCTCAGCTAGGACATATGCAAAAAGGGGAACCTAAGACAATCAAAGTCTCCTCCAGAATCTCCAAGTATGAAGAATTGGCCGGGTTGAGGGTTCCGAGCACCCTCAGCTTGGATAATGGCAAAATGGAAGGCCTAAAACCGCCTTGAAGACTAGGAGGCCGAGCTGAGGGCTGAGAACACCCTCAACTTTTCAAGTCATCAAACGAAAGGCCCGAAATGTCAAGTACGAGTAAAAGGCCAAGTTGAGGGCTAAGAGCACTCTCAGTGCTTCAAGTCATCAATCGGAAGGTCTAAAACCGCTCTGAAGACCAAGGCGCTGAGCTGAGGGCTCATAGCACCCTCAGAAGGCCCAAGATGTCAAGTGTGAGTAAACGGCTGATCTGAGGGTTGAGAGAACCCTCAGCTCTTCAAGTCATCAAACGGAAGTCCCAAGATGTAAAGTGTGGGCAGAAGGCCGAGCTGAGGGCTCCGATCACCCTCAACTCTTCAAGTCATTAAACGAAGGGCCCAAGATGTTAACTATAGATAAAAGGCCGAGCTGAGGGCTCAGAACACCTTCAGATCTTCTAGTCATCAAAAGGAAGGCCCAAAGCTGCCAAGGAAACCAGGATGTCGAGATGAGAGATTCGAGCACCCTCAACCCGGATTACCCTCCAGATAAATCCCTAAATCCACCATGAAAATCAAAGAGTCGAGATGAGGATCCAAGGACCCTCAGCTTGAATTACCCTCAAAAGGGACCCTCAATGTCGCCATGAAGACTATAGTGCTGAGATGAGATATCCGAGTACTCTCAGCTCGGATAACCCTCCAAGTGGATGCTCAAATCTGACATGAAGACCGAAGAACCGAGATGAGAGATCAAAGCACTCTCATCTCGGATTCCTCTCCAAATGAAAATCTCAATGCCGTTTTGATGTCCTCTCCACCTCCTGATCAGCTGAAGGGGCTAAAACGAGCCTTTTTGTCTCCATTTCAAGTGGGTCGGCCCATGGAGTCCTATCGGTAGACCACAAAGCCCAAGCCCATGGATTATTTCCTCAACTCATATTATTATAGACAAAGCACATGGTTTCGACTAATTAACCGTGCTCAGTCTCTGATTAAGCGACACTAATCATTCTCCAACTTCTATAAATACCAAGGGCAACCCAATGCTCAAAGGGACTTGATTCTATTTTACTCTAGAGCATTTTTAGTCTTCTTCTCCTGGATACTTACTCTCACGCTGGAGGGGTCTCAGTACCGGGCACCACTCCGGTAGGCCTTTCTACAGGTGCTTGGAGTGCAGACTTGAAGCTTAGCTCAGATATTGAAACACAGTCCAGAGAGGAGTTTATCTCGAAGTCTGAACATGATCTCAGCTCAAAGTCCAACGAGGAACTTAGGTCGGATTTCGAAGAGGATCCCATCTCGGAGTCAAGTGAGGACCTCGGGTCGGATAGCAAGGGTCTCCAAAGCATCAGAAGTTCACCATGCTCGGAGCTTTGATTCTCCAGTGCATCATCCCTACTACGCCAGCAACAAATTCGCACGTGTCACCTGTCCAAACCATACTAAGGGTATTCACCAGTTTTTGACACCAACAGACTTGATGTAACAAATGTCCTAGTGCCAGGACTAAGTACCCAAGAGCCATTAAAGTACTACACACGGTTCACAAAGAAAATACGGCAGGTAGAAACCTGTATTTGCTGTGCTGACAACAGAAGAGGGTGCAGTTTCTGGCATCAAAGCATGGCACTTTTTACACTGCAAAAAATAAAGAATCTATATCAAATGTCTCATGTTTTGAAATTCAATACAATTATTGTAAGATGAACGCGACTGCCTGACACCTAATCTACCTTTAGCCTGATTATATCTACGTGCGGGAAGAATAGTTATGGAAACCATAGTTACAGATCCAGTCACCGCTACGCCATCCTTTTGAGGCTGCAAGAAGTGGGTTTTGATTTGTAAACATGACTCCAGAATTGTGGTTACCAACACCTAAAGTCCATGTAGAAGTCGGTTGAACTCCATATCTATCAGCCTTTGTCATATACAAGTTAGAGCTCAATGGTAGTGATTGTTGGAGAGTTCCGTTACCTAACAATTCAATGTTCATATTCTGTTCCATCGCTCCTAGTGCCATGGCAAAACAAGGTGGATGAATTTGAAGAGAAGCACTAGACATTGCAATTGCTGGCATTGCTGCTACCTCCTTTGGTTGCCCGCACTTTTTGCACTTCTCTCTTGACGTATAATTGTTGTTAGTGCCACCTTTATTCCCACTATGAACAAGTGAAATATAGTTAAAAAAAAAAAAAATTAAAATAGTACCGAAAACCTTCTTATTAATATTAATTGCTAACTGTTAAAACACCCAACATTTGCAACATGATTTTTCATATAATGCATATATACGATTTGTGGAATAATAATAAGTTTGGAAGAGAGCATAAATCATTCTCCTCAAGAAGAGTTTTTTGTACGAGAAGTTTGCGGGTGATGATAGAAATGCATCTTCCTTCGCACAGGTGGTGCTGCTGGAAAAGTGTTGGGGAGGGTTGCTTTTGTTGCATGGTAGAGAGATTTGCTGTAGGTGTTTAGACTTCAAAGTAATTTAAGGTTCACTTAGGTTTGATAAAAAAACAATTGCTAGAAATATGACTTAACTAAAATGAGCTAAAATGTAGGTACAGGTGCTGGAGAAGGTGATACGGAAGAGGTGTGTAAAAAGAGAAGAATGAAGATTTACGTTGGCATGAGAACTTTTGGATGGTGAGAGTTGGTGTAGGACAAGAATTCCACCAAGACTACTTTGATTGAGGCTATAGTAAATGATGCAGCCAAAAATTCTGTGTCACGTGCCAATCTCTACACGTATCAGAAAACCAATAATCTTTCTCTGAGACCTGCAAAACCTTAAGTTCTAATGGAGGACACCGGTGTGATGTCGGCCAAAGAACCTCCGGCGTGAGAATAAGTTAATCTGAATATGATCCAAATAAATGTAGGCTAAATTTAGAATATTCCTAACCAGTTACCTTCTATCCCTTTTTATAGGGTGATGATCCTACTATGAAGAAATTATGCTGTTACATATCATCACCATTATCTCCATAATCACCGAAAATATCTGTAACGGATTCCATTTCTCATGAACCATTACAGTTAATTCAGAAAGGGTGAATATCTGTAATGGCTTCCATTTATCATGGGCTGTTACAGTCAATTCAAATAGAGTCCATGAATTATAACTGTGGGCCTACACCACTTAGATAGGGGAAATACTGTTTTCCTATTTGGGGCCATCAACATACTGGGTTTATGTACACCCAAATATGGGCCTTACATAATGGCAGCCCATGTACCTATTATATGAGTATGAGAGAAATGAGCTTATACTATCTCAACCCATTAGGTAAACAGGTTTAGCTGACTTTAGATCGGAACCCAAGAGGTCAAACCCGACCCGTTTGGGATTTATATTTAGATCAGGTATGAGCGAGGGTTTTATACGTATCAGTAAATTAACTCATCCACCAAGACTACTTGGTTGGCTTGAGTATAATTTTCCTTCATTTTCAATAAATAAATTCCAACCCTTGAAATATATATGTCCTTGAAAAGATGATATGATTTGTGTTATAAATTGCTTACTGTGGATGGACTTTAGGTCTATATGCATGTATATATAAATATGTAGATGTTTGTAAAAATTAAAAATTGGAAGTATTATTTCCCGAAAGGAAAAAATAATTAAAATTTTGATGACTTCCAAATTTTTTCATGTAATTTCATCTTGACATGGAGAAGTGTACATTTGTGTGAGAATTTAGTGGGTTGAAAAAGTTTATTTAAGTCCTATTTGGAGATTTGATTTTCTCTCTATTAGTTTGATAAGGAAATATGAATGTTTTTTTCCAAGTTTTCCTTAACAATAGGCAAGAAATAAATATTAACGGATGATATTTATAGTTCCCTTAGCATAATCATATCAATCAGTCAAACACAACCTAAGCATTTGTATACACACACACACACACATAGGGGAGAGGGTTTGGAGGGGATTGGCAGGTGGCATGGAGGGGTTTATGATTTTTTTTGGGGTCACGTGTTGGTGAATTCTTAAGAAACCTAATAGGGAAAAAAATATGATAAACCTGTGGGTGTTTTATGTTGTATTCTTTACATAGCCGATCACAAGCCCAAGTAAAAGAGAAGGGTTGCATTAGGTAGCTGATAGCCAGCGTAAAACTTTGTCAGAACTCTTATGACATGAATCCGAATTAGACTTTGTCCTTACAAAAATGAGGGATCGTTTAATATGTAAAGATTGTAAGATCATACCCAAAGAGAACATTACTACCCAATATAGACTGATGGTAATTGATTTGAAGTTTCAGGGGTGGAAGTGGGATTTTAAGATAAATAGGTATGCAAGGATACATTGGAGAGATCTAAGAGCTGAGAAGATGGAGTTGTTTAAGGATAAAATTAGCAATGATGAGTTATGTAAGAGACATGAAGAAGTGAATAAAATGTGGAGTGATATGGCGAGTCATATTAGAGAGATAAGAAGAGAAGTTTTAAGAGTTTTCAGAGGAGGGGGACCACAATATAAATAAAATTAGTGGTAGGTTGACAAGGTCCAAAAAATTGTTCGTAACAAGAAAATAGCTTATAAAGAATGATAAAAATGTTGAAACAGAGAGAGTTGGGAAAAATATAA
Organism: Eucommia ulmoides; assembly: GCA_016647705.1. NCBI lineage: Eukaryota > Viridiplantae > Streptophyta > Magnoliopsida > Garryales > Eucommiaceae > Eucommia > Eucommia ulmoides. The sequence continues at coordinate 19,157,004 of CM028335.1, read as the reverse complement.
ACATGCAAAAATGGAGGCAAAAAAAGTAATTAAAGAATCAAAGTTTTGGGCGTATGATAATTTGTATCGAAAGTTAGATACAAAAGCGGGAGAAAGAGACATATTTAAACTCGCTAAACTACGTGAACGAAAGATTAGAGATATAGGAAGTGTTAGGTGAATTAAAACGAGGATGAGAAGGTCCTAGTGAAGGATGAAGAGATTATGGAACGATGGAGAAGTTATTTTTATAGTTTATTTAATGAGAACAACGCTAGAGAATCTAATTTAGAGTTTTCTAATTTACCTTTAGATAAGATTTATAGGTTTCATAGAAAATTAGGGTTTCGGAAGTTAGAATAGCACCCAGGAAGATGAAGATTAGAAGAGTAATAGGGCCAGATCAGATCCCAATAGAGGTGTGGAAATGTTTGAGAGATCTTGGGATAAAGTGGTTGACTAAACTTTTTAATGACATTTTGAGTAAAGAATTCCTAATGACTGGAGGAGAAGTATCTTAGTACCCATCTATAAAAATAAAAGGGATATTCATAATTGGGTGAATTACTGGGGCATAAAACTTATAAGTCATACTATGAAATTTTGAGAAAGAGTGATAGAATATAGAATAAGGCATGAAACGAGAATAGAAAAAAACCAATTTGGATTTACAATTTTGGTGGGAGCACTCTTAATAAAACTTTCAACGTGCCCCAAACTTTTTTGGGTACTAAATTTCGGCCAAACCTCATTTTATCATTAAAAAATATATAAATTTTTTTATTACTTCCTTATTTATTGATAAAAATACAAACATATCAATTCAGAAACAAAATAAATCGAATCCATTATAATTGCATTGAATATAAAAAAAAAATCATTTAAATGGAAATCAAAATTGAAAATGAAGATAAGGTTAACGGAATGTTTGACACACGAGATTCGACAAGAGATTACCATTCCATTCAATTTTTATGTTTGGTATATAGGATTAACAATTAACAAGGATTTTACAATCTCACAAAATATTGGATTAATCAATCCCAAGATAAATTTAGTATTAGTTAATCCAAATTATATGGGATTAACATTTATTTTTTCATCAATCGAAAAACATGACCAAAAGCGAGAGATCACTCGACTTCCACAGAAATCACGGTTATTAAGAGACAAGATGGTTAGACCCATTTGTAGGCCAACCAACAAATGAGCAAAGTAACCTATCAGATCTTGACCAATAGGCCCAATAAACCAGTTAAAGAATCATCCAACCCAGAAGAACCAATACAACAAGAAATCAATTCAGCCTATCAGGCACTTGGGTCAGCATAAGAAGTGGGAGGTCCATGCAGGAGTCTGGTACTATTACCAATATGACCAGTTTAAACTAGTTAGAATGACCTACTTACGTGGGCGCAGTGGGATATTTATCATGCGGCCATCACCAACTACGTTACCGTGAAACAAGGGATCTGGAGGTAATGTGCAGGTATAAGAATAAATACAAAAATGGACTTTGGGGATTATGAATTTTTTTAGACTTTTTTCATACTTCCAGAACTGATTAACTTATTCTCAAGCCTGAGGGTTTTGGGTCAACACTACACCAGTGTATCTCTAAAGTTACTAGATTGTTGTAGGTTTTGTTCTCAAGAGTAGAGTTTTTGTCTATATCATTTTGGCACCTTCTGTGGGAAATTAGAAAACAATTTTCTTGTACTTCACACCATAGTTAACATCCAGACGAGAAACTAGCAGAGATATGGTTCAAAACGATGTGAACGATGGTCTCTCGAAGATCAACCTTTTGTTGAAGAGATTGCAGGCTTGAATTAGCAAGTTAGGGAACTACAAGTTTTGGTGGAGCAAATAGTGGAGGTTCAAAAGAAGTAATTGAAGATGCCTTCACCTGAAAATAGTGTAGACGAAGAGTACATTCACCAGAATTACTACCAATGCCTCTACACATAAGTTAGGGGAATAAAATAGACGAACAAGAAGATAAGGTCTCGCATTTTGAAAAAAATAAAGTCGTTAAAGACGTTCACCCTGGGAACAAAAAGGTGGAAGAAAGGTTTGAATCTGTCACAACCCGTCCCGGAACCCGTTATCCCGAGGCTGGCGTGACTACAACATGACATCACCAATGCCCTAACAACCAAATGATAGACAATATGTTCCCACCATATAATACAAACATTTAAATGGGGGACACTCCTATCTCAAATTGATCCTAACAAACAGTATTCATCTATGAACCCTTTTACAGGTTTGTCTTGGACAGCTTCTGTCAAACACCCATATGACTCCATCACGTAGTTCTACCTAGTGCCAGTAGGGGACCAACTTCTAGCCGTTGTACCTGCGAGTGTACTGCCTTCTTAGTAAAGCATTTCGAAAATATTAATACTTTCTAAATATTTCCACAATCTAGTATGGATCAAGCATAAGTATATAAGCAATGATAATAAAGCAATATAGATAAGTTCCATCTAGCATAAAGTCCTACCAATCATCATAATAAATAATATCAAACCAACTAATATACGTAAAACACCACATTTTAAGCACCAATCTCAAACACACACCTCCAACACCCACGCACTGGCCAGTCCTAGTGATCGTTTTAACCTCACGATCGGGAGTTGCAACGGTACCTTAACATTCATAGGAATGCCTTCCTATGAAATATCCACACCCCTTTTTGGGGAGAAATATAATCCACACCCCTTACGGGGAGAAATGTAATCCACACTCCCTACGGGGAGAAATATAATCCACACCCCTTACGGGAAGAAATATAATCCACACCTCTTACGGGGAGAACAACCATGGCATCGTCAAAAACAAATACAGCCTCATCGAAAACACAACTCAATAGATATCATCTACTCAACATTGTCAAATCACCACACCTTCCATATTTCTACAAAACCTGCTTTTAAATTCAAAAATCATATTTCGCACTTTCTTTTAAAGAAACGTCCGATTTTATCAAAACCATTTTTCCATCCTTTATTTTTAGAAAACCAGACATTTTTAGGAAAATAGATATTTCTTATTCTCTTTTTAAAACCACCGTCTAATTTCACCAAATCTAGCGGAATTCATTTCCGGCTTCTTTTTCAAAATCTATCGAAGTCCAGTTACCAATTTACTTAAATCCTGCTTGATCCATATCATTTATAAATTCATACAGTTTAGGTAATCACAATTTTCATCTCATATATATATAGAAAACAGTTTGGTAAGAAGACAGTACACTCACCTCGATCCCCATTTTACACAACTGACACTGCCCGCACTTTATCTGGATGTCAGTGCCTACGAACCTAATAGTGGTAGAGTCTAAATTAATATCTTATTTAAAATATCTTAATCATGCAATGCAGACCCTATATTCCGAATCGTTACTAATTTTATGTACCACGTACTTAAAATTAATTAATCGTCACGAAATTATTATGATTTTAGGATTTATAACACTAATTAAAATTTAATTTAACGAGAATTAAATAATCGATCGAAGCCTCACTTATTTCCGAAACGTTCGGCGACCACGAGATGGGTTTTGGATTTCCCTGGGGTGGTTTCTGCAATTTCTCCTCTTTTTTTTTTCCCTTCTTCTTTCTTCTTTTTTTTTTTTTTTTTTTTTTTTTTTTTTTTTTTTTTTTTTCCCTATTTTGCGTTACTGTTTTCTGGTTCCCTGACATGCTGCCGCCGACGAGGTCTTGCCGTCGATCATGCCTCATCGTCCCACCAACCGGACAACCGAATCCACATACCACCACGTCCACCCCCTAAGCATACCCACTCACCGAATGTTAGCGACGGACGGCGACGATCCCGCACCTCCGTAGCGAACTACCGATAACCCATACCGGTAACCCACAACCGATGATGAATCGAACTCATATACACACACACACACGCTGAACGGCCGACCGAAACGCTCACTGCCGACGAACCATCCTCGGACCGCCGGACCAATCTTTCTCTCTCCTCTGTTTTTTATTTTTTTTATTTTTTTTTTATTTTATTTTTTTATTCCTGGTTCAGCCTACTGCCTGTGACTTCTCTCTCTCTCTATTTCTCTCTGCCAACCTTCATCATGGCGATCAACACACACAAACTCAGTTGACGACGTGCCGAACACATTACCGAACGTTTACCGGACGACCGGCGACGATCACCCACCACCCATGCCGAACCACCCTCTCCATCGACCACCGAATGCCCACGCACGCCTACAACCCTGTAACCGAAATACCCTGCCTCGCTGGCGATCACTCTTCAAACCCCAAACTCCGGCCTGCTCTCTCTCTCTCTCTCTCTAGATTTCGATTTTTCAGATTTTTGGATTTTGGATTTCTTGATCATGGGATTTTGTTTTTTGATCATCACCGGTGCATGAAATTAGTGGATTCGAGTTTTCTAAGCGTGCCACGTCGTTCCTCTTGTTTGATTCCTTGTCGGCCATGTGTTTCCTCCGACCACCGGTTGTGGGTTTATATAAATGATAAAAAAAATATTTTTCATTAATTGCTCTTTCCTCCCCCCAATTCCCTTTAAACCTTGATCTTAATCCTTTTCAACTTTTAAAAGTTTCTAAGATTTTCAATTTCACCCCCTGAAAGTTTCATTTAAATGTTAAATGTCAATTTACCTCCCTAAATTGGGATTTACTGTTTCTATATTTCCAATTTGACCCCTAGACTTTCTATTTGAATTTTTAATTGTCCTAGTTTTACACCGAATTTTTACCATTACTCTAAAATACTACTGAAATAACGTACCTGCTACGATTGAGGTCTTACAACTCTTTCCTCCTAAAAGAAATTTCGTCCCGAAATTTAATTACCTTAGTCGATTAAATGCGGGTATCTGTTTCTCCTCTCGTCTTCTCGTTCTTATGTCGCATCTTCCACTGCATGATTGTGCCATAACACCTTGACTAACATAATCGTGTTCATTCGCACATCTGATCAACACATTTGAAGGGTATGGCACATATTTCCAGAATATCGATTTATAGAGGTTGTCGTGCGGTCGAGATAATTCTGGCGGTAACATAGGTTCATACGCTATCGTGCCCACCTGATCTAAAATTCTATATGGTTCGATGTACCTTGGACCTAACTTCCCTTCCTTCCTGCACTTCATTAATTTCCGTCAGGCTACTAATACGTCAAAGTCGCATCATAAAGTTATACTTGCCTTACGTGATGCTAGAACAATTGTTTCCTCATATGGGGTTTCAACATCCCAAATTGCCTAAAATTTATAACCAACAACTTTTCCGTCAAATTATAATCATCTAACCAACAAAGTGCACTTGGTCAGTGACACTTAACACAGATCACCCACTGTCAAAAAATCCCATGTTCCCAACTGCTTCCACTGCGCTACTCTGATAACATCAAGATCAGTAATAACACTATCTGTTGAAGCTGTTCCAATACATTGAGTTTATTTCATTATGTCGTAACCGACACTTATCTATTTCATCCGACATTTTCTAGTCGCCCGTTGCAACAATATTTTTCATTCAGCATTTAACCTAACTGTAATTGCCATCAATCTCATAAACACAGATAACTCAACTATCAGTAACCCCGATACCTACCTCAATTCTCTAATACTCATATTGATATCTTCCATAATACCTAAATATCACCAACCCATACAACTACAGCTCAAATATTTCAAACAACTAATCTACAAGAATTCCTTTCATGCCTCCACATTTTATCAAGTCCCTGACCTGGTCATGTGCTTCAAGTTTGTTTCCACCCGCCTAACATGCTTCAAACATATATTCACGTATATATATACGATTCAAAGGACATAGGTACGCCCCAGTCACAACGAAATCGATACATTCTAATAATTACTAGCTACTAACTGTAGAATATTATATCATGTGCACATATCATCTCAAGGATATTTTAAATTCTCCTTATCCCATAACATCTCAATAACTTCTAGTTTCCAGTAAAATAAAGTAGTCACATCGGCTATTCTAAATCCCGCAGAAGTTTCGTTTCCCTATCTCAGTTCAATTTATCAAATCGGAATCCTGTATCTTTTTCATACAACACTTTATGCGATACCACCATGATTAATGACAAGATAATTATTAGCATAACAGATTTTATTAACATTGCACAATCATTCCCCTTACCAGAAACTGCCACGACACAATCGTTCAACATATCTTCTAACACTTGAATCGTATTTACAAGGTATCAACTTTCACTTGGGCAATTAAAGAAGTATGATTTTTTTTTTTAATTTTTTTTTAAAAGAATATCTTGTCCCAACTTTATTTTTAATATTTGCATTAAATTGGTGCATCACGCAATCGAATAATCCTATCAATATATATATTGAACATACGTATCAAGAAACACTCCTCGAACTCCTCTCCATTTTCCTTCTGGTATAGGTCAAGGTTACAATAGCTCACCTAGAGATTTCGTTACTTCCTGACCTTAACTTGACTAACAAATCATTGGATAACAAATACCGTGATTTTCCATTTCCATTCCCAACCTACTAATCATGCACATGCCATTACAGTAAAGTTAATATTACTGGGGTATTGCATATCTTATTCCATGCATTCGTTTTTTTTTTTTTTTTTTTTCTTTTTTTTTTTTTTTTAGGATCCCATCTATAAATTGGCATTATCAATCTTACACATTTGAATTCAAATTCCCAAACTTCATCGTCTCTTCAGACACGCCAATCAGCTCTATAGTCAATTTCCACTGCCTCACTAAACCTTCTTAGCTGGACATCTCACCTTTACATGTTTACACTACGATAAAAATCAATACCGAACAGCATTACCATCTGACCAACCGCCCACTAAACTTAAAAGGGCCTTAACTTACCCATAAGTTAATAAAAACAATCAACTCACCAATTTTTGACCTGAAATATTTGCAATAGTCAGCACTGTGACCATCATCATTCCCTTCTACTCTTATCGTTTCCAAATAGACATCTACTTCTGTGCTTCTATCCTACAATCGCTAAATGTCAACTTCATACCTACTAGCTCCATTTGAGTGGTCACCCGACCGGTTACCTGATAGACTTACAAAGATCTCTATTCGACATTAATATGCGCGACCCCGCTTTTTTTTTTTTTTTTTCCCAATTTCCGACTTAAAGCACAAATCCCGTCATACATGAGATGTCACTAAACGTTAGAATGAATACAATCTCTACTAGTTCCATAAAGTTTTGAATTCCGGTCACATGTTCTCGGCCTTCTTCATATTCCGTCAATTCACCACTTTGGCTTCCTTTGGATTCACTTGAATGCTATGCCTTAAGAGTACTAGTCATATTTACTGCACTAGTCACTGTCTTAGTAACCCATTCTAGTTTTTACGTTACGAACACCAGATCCTTATGGAAACACATACCAGATTTACCTAAATCATTAGTTGATATTCTAATTTATTGTGACGACTTCTTCTTCTATTAAAATTTCTGCAAACAAACTTACTCCAATCTCTCAATATCCAATGATTATTTTATTCTATTTATTTTATATATTTTTTTCTACCCAAGATTATTTAATTTCAACAAAATAGAATCCATCATTGAGTTAAATTAATTCACTCATTTTTCCTATCACATAATAATCACCTTTAAAGTCCCAAGACTATAATTTCAAATCTTAATTCCCCACATTCATTAACACCAGTATACTTAACCAACTTATGTACCGAACGTTCCCCTCCTTATCATTATGAAACTTATTTAATAGTAATCACAGTTACCAATCATGCTTACAAGCACCCTGTCCATTCTCGAAACTACATAGGGAAGATCCCTAGCTATTATGATATCCACTGACGGAATTTGTATGAACAGCATCTGCGTATTGATTTGTGATATCCTTTCTTTAATCCTTTGCTAACCTCCTAAACCCACTATCAGACTAGCTGAGGTACTAGATATGCCTTCCCAACATTACATATTGTTATTTATCCCAAATTTGACTCCACCTGCAACTCTATATCACTTACTCAAATGGATTATATCTACAGGCACCTACTATCCTCTTAGATCCTCAATCCTCGGCTACTTAAGATATATCGTTTCCTATTACCTTACTACGTGCCACAACTGTTACTCCGTCTATCAATCAATCTAAAAAGTGCTACCCAACTAAATTCTTGTCTAGTAACGTCGCAGTTTCCTTCCAGATTGCCCAAAAAGCGATTTACTCCCTTTGAATATTATTTCTTATTTTGACTTAAGTGTGTTTTGCCATATCATCTAGTATATTGATAACGACGTAAATTGTGGTTTGTTTAAGTTAGCCTCCTTATCTTGTGGAAGACATCCATTCCAACAATATCACTACGTGGTCATATCCCTGCTTATAAAAAAGAGCAACCCTCCATACGCCATGTCAAAGCACAAACTAATAAAAAAAAAGACCTAACACTCACATACCAAGTTCACCTATTGACACCCTATCTTATGCCCCTTACTGACTAGACGACTGACACGTCCTCCTATCTCATGATCTTCTATCGACACATCTCCTAACAAGTCTACAAAACCTATAACCTAGGCTCTGATACCAAAATTGTCACAACCCGTCCCGGAACCCGTCATCCCGAGGCTGGCGTGACTACAACATGACATCACCAATGCCCTAACAACCAAATGAAAGACAATATGTTCCCACCATATAATACAAACATTTAAATGGGGGACACTCCTATCCCAAATTGATCCTAACAAACAGTATTCATCTATGAACCCTTTTACAGGTTCGTCTTGGACAGCTTCTCTCAAACACCCATATGACTCCATCACGCAGCTCTACCTAGTGCCAGTAGGGGACCAACTTCTAGCCGTTGTATCTGCGAGTGTACTGCCTTCTTAGTAAAACATTTCGAAAATATTAATACTTTCTAAATATTTCCACAATCTAGTATGGATCAAGCATAAGTATATAAGCAATGACAATAAAGCAATATAGATAAGTTCCATCTAGCATAAAGTCCTACCAATCATCATAATAAATAATATCAAACCAACCAATATACGTAAAACACCACATTTTAAGCACCAATCTCAAACACACACCTCCAACACCCACGCACTGGCCAGTCCTAGTGATCGTTTTAACCTCACGATCGGGAGTTGCAACGGTACCGTAACATTCATAGGAATGCCTTCCTATGAAATATCCACACCCCTTTTTGGGGAGAAATATAATCCACACCCCTTACGGGGAGAAATGTAATCCACACCCCCTACGGGGAGAAATATAATCCACACCCCTTACGGGGAGAAATATAATCCACACCTCTTATGGGGAGAACAACCATGGCATCGTCAAAAACAAATACAGCCTCATCGAAAACACAACTCAATAGATATCATCTACTCAACATTGTCAAATCACCACACCTACCATATTTCTACAAAACCTGCTTTTAAATTCAAAAATCATATTTCGCATTTTCTTTTAAAGAAAAGTCCGATTTTATCAAAACCATCCTTTAGTTTTAGAAAACCAGACATTTTTAGGAAAATAGATATTTCTTATTCTCTTTTTAAAACCACCGTCTAATTTCACCAAATCTAGCGGAATTCATTTCCGGCTTCTTTTTCGAAATCTATCGAAGTCCAGTTACCAATTCACTTAAATCCTGCTTGATCCATATCATTTATAAATTCATACAGTTTAGGTAATCACAATTTTCATCTCATATATATATATAAAACAGTTTGGTAAGAAGACAGTACACTCACCTCGATCCCCGTTTTGCACAACTGACACTGCCCGCACTCTATCTGGATGCCAGTGCCTACGAACCTAATAGTGGCAGAGTCTAAATTAATATCTTATTTAAAATATCCTAATCATGCAATGCAGACCCTATATTCCGAATCGTTACTAATTTTATGTACCACGTACTTAAAATTAATTAATCGTCACGAAATTATTATGATTTTAGGATTTATAACACTAATTAAAATTTAATTTAACGAGAATTAAATAATCGATCGAAGCCTCACCTATTTTCGAAACGTTCGGCGACCATGAGATGGGTTTTGGATTTCCCCGGGGTGGTTTCTGCAATTTCCCCCCCCCCCCCCCATTTTTTTTTCCCTTCTTCTTTCTTTTTTTTTTTTCCTGTTTTGCGTTACTGTTTTCTGGTTCCCTGACATGCTGCCGCCGACGAGGTCTTGCCATCGATCATGCCTCACCGTCTCACCAACCGAACACCCGCACCATCGGACAACCGAATCCACACACCACCACGTCCACCCCCCAAGCACACCCACTCATCGAACGTTAGCGATGGACAACGACGATCCCGTACCTCCGTAGCGAACTATCGATAACCCACACCGGTAACCCACCACCGACGATGAACTGAACTCACATACACACACACACACGCTGAATGGCCGACTGAAACGCTAACTGCCGATGAACCATCCTTGAACCGCCGGACCAACCTTTCTCTCTCCTCTGTTTTTTTTTTTTTTTTTTTTTTTTGATTCCTGGTTCAGCCGACCGCCGGCGACTTCTCTCTCTCTCTCTATTTCTCTCCGCGAACCTTCATCATGGTGATCAACACACACAAACTCAGTTGACGACGTGCCGAACACATTACCAAATGTTTACCGGACGATCGGCGATGATCACCCACCACCCATGCCGAACCACCCTCTCCGTCGACCACCAAATGCCCACGCACGCCCACAACCCTGTAACCGAAATACCCTGCCTCGCCGGCAATCACTCTTCAAACCCCAAACTCCGGCCTGCTCTCTCTCTCTCTCTAGATTTTGGTTTTTCAGATTTTCGGATTTTGGATTTCTTGATCATGGGATTTTGTTTTTTGATCATCACCGGTGCATGAAATTAGTGGATTCGAGTTTTCTAAGCGTGCCACGTCATTCCTCTTGTTTGATTCCTTGTCGGCCATGTGTTTCCTCCGACCACCGGTTGTGGGTTTGTATAAATGATAAAAAAAATATTTTTCATTAATTGCTCTTTCCTCCCACCAATTCCCTTTAAACCTTGATCTTAATCCTTTTCAACTTTTAAAAGTTTCTAAGATTTTCAATTTCACCCCCTGAAAGTTTCATTTAAATGTTAAATGTCAATTTACCTCCCTAAATTGGGATTTACTGTTTCTATATTTCCAATTTGACCTCTAGACTTTCTATTTGATTTTTTAATTGTCCTAGTTTCACATCGAATTTTTACCATTACTCTAAAATACTACTGAAATAACGTACCTGCTACGATTGAGGTCTTACAGAATCTATTACCACGAGAAAGAAATTGATGCAGATAAGAGGAAGTATTGTCGAAAAGCACTATCTGGACAATCTAGAGGCCCTCTAGGGAGCAACAAAGCCTTTTTTTGTTTTTTTTACTGTGACTTTAGTGGAAGAGCCAATTTCTCACAAACTTGATCTTGCCAAATACAGCAAGTATGAACGGAAATCAAATCCAACCGGCAATATAGGTCATTTTCAACATGTTATGGCTCTCTATGGTGCAAGAGATTCTATTTTGTGTAGGGCGTTCGCTACCACCTTCAAAGATTTGACTTTGGATTAGTTCTATGGGCTACCATCATGGTCGATCGCTTCTTTTGTGAAGCTCAGGAGGCGTTTCATTAACTACTTCATTACCTACCAACGTCTAAAAAAGGAGTTGATTATCTCCTAGTACTCTGCCAGGACAAATGATAGATGATATGGGTAATTTATCCATTTATTTTCAAACTGAATTTGGTAGTTTTTGAGTATTTTTATCGTGTTTTAATTTGTTTTAATTAGCTTTTATTTGTTTTTGTATAAATCAGGTGTTTGGGACGAAAAGTAGCTAAATGGTTGAAAATCAAGTTAATCGGTGGAATGGCGGTAGAAGAACAGTGGAAAAATGATAAAAAAAAAAATGCCAAGTTGTCCACCGCTACAGTGGTGAAACAGTAGAGAGCTCAATTTCACTCTGTCTGTCCACCGCTGCAGCGGTAACCCCTACACCTGTAAAGTAGTTTTTTTTTAGATATTTTTGGATATTTTGGTTCCCTTATCTTCTTTCCTCCTCTCATTTTTAGCCAAGAGACCTCAATAGACATTAGAGGCATATTTTTGAGGGGTTTTGGGGAGAGCTCAACCAAACCCGAAGAAGAAGATCATAAAGTGAAAAAGGATAAATGCTCTCGGAGTGGTTTTAGCGTCGGATCTTCGGTTAATGGCTAAGTTCCTTCGTTTCTTTCTTTATTTCTTAACTTTGGTAGTTTGTTTGAGCATGTTTAGCTTGTTTGTAATTGTATATACGGTAATGGCCATTGGCTAAACAAAGATTATTTATGGGATTAACATAATTTATGAAAATGTCGTTTGTTTTAATTGTGTTTCTTTTAACGATTGTTCTTCGCTATTTGATTGTGTTTACCGTTCTTGTATTTCCATTATATGCTTCTTTAGATATATTGAGAATACGGGGTTTGACACTTGGGAGAGGTAACCTCGGATTCGAATTAGGGTTTAAACACAACGCGACGATCTAATGACTCAGGAGGGAGTTAGAAATTGTGCAATCCATGACGTTGGGGCAAGATTCATGTGACTATGTGTTCTACAAAATGGTAGAGAAGGACTTCGGCATTAACGCGAAGTCACATATTCATTCATTTTACACTTAGGAGAGGGAGTGAATGAGTTTACGATACTGAGATTGTTAGATAGGTCGAATACCGTTATTATTAACTAAACGAAACCAAACACATTTAAGTAAATGAAGTTAATCCCTAGATAATCTATTCCCCAAAACGTCTCAATATAGTATAAATAGTGTAATTAGATTAATTAGTATTTTAGCTTAGTATTTATATTTATAAGCAAAATATATTTTTATCGCCTAAATAAAGTTAAGTTATGATAATTACGGTACCGATAATCTCAACCAATCTCTGTGCATACGACAACTCTTACTCTTCCCATTATACTAAAACTTGACTCCTATCTCATTATCAACTCTTTTACCTTGAGGTTGAGGCAAGTATGTTTTCAAGATTCGTTGACAAAGCACACCCTACAAAAATATGATTGAGCTGATGGAGCAAACAAAATGACATTTGAAGTTGGAGGATGTTTGGATTGCCTGCTAAAGTAGCGCTCCCAATAAGGATATGCCCGAAAGGAAGGAGAACGAACTAATGAGGGGCAAGGGGAGAATCCTGACCTCTCCAAGAATAGTTCAAGGAATACTGAAGGAAGATTGAACCGGTACCCAGAATCTTCCTTGCCAGGGCTAAAGATGCCAATCTTAAGGATCTTGTACGAGATCAAATCACCGAACAAGGTGATTTGGCTGGCAAGAATTATTTATATTCCAAACCAAATGGATAAATAAAAGCATTGTGATTTCCACAAAGATCACGGTTATGATATAAACAATTGCAGAAATTTATGAATGAAGATCAAAAGGTTATTAGAGACAGGATAACTCAGGGGATATCTCTAGGAACAGCCAAGGCAAATAAAAAAAGACCTCGAGCCAATAAATGTGACAAAAGGAAAATGGATGATAGTGCGATTAGGCCGTGTAACATGATCTATATGATACACGGTAGTGGTCCCATGTCGGGAGAATTGAACCGAGCAGGCGAAAGGCTTGAAAAGTAGCTATGGAGTCAGACGTTGAAAAAGTGCTCATAGTGGCTCCTAGCATGGATCAATCCCTAACTTTTGATAACACGACCTAAGAGGAATATCGCACCAGCACGAAGATTCTCTAGTAATTACTTTGTGAATATTGAGTTTTCAAGTCAAAATAATCCTTATTGATACTGGAAGTTCTGCTAATATTATTTTTGAACAATTTTTTAGATAAATAGGAATCCCTATATCAAACATCGGTTTGACTTAAACCATGATGGTAGGTTTTAATGGAGACCTAAGCTCACTGATAGGAGTAAATTACCCCTATATTTTCAACCCGAATTTGTTAGTTTTCGAGTACGTTTATAGTTATTTTTATATATTTTAATATGTTTTTATTCTTTTCGTATTAAAACAGGTACGTGGGGTGAAAAGGTATGAAATCGGAGCATAAACGATCAATTCGTATCGAGAACGGTCGGAGAACAGTAGAAAAATGAGCAAGGCGGCAATATTTTGCAAACAAGCCCACTGCTGCGGTGGTAAAATCCACCGCCGCGGCGATGAACCAACAGAAAGTTTTCCCAATCCACCGCCTACTCTACCGCCTAGGCGAACCTTAACCAACATACTCCACTGCCGCGGCGGTGGCCTCTGCGCAGTGTTAGATATTTATTTAGATATTTTGTCTATTTATACTCATTTCCTCCTTTCTCCTTTGCTACTCTCCGGCCATTACAGCCTTTAAGGCTTAGGTTAGGATATAGAGAGAGTATGGGGAGTGCTCAAATATATCCAAAGGAGAAGATCGACACGCGGAGAAGGAGAATCGTTCGGTGAACGATTTTAGCGGCTAATATTTGGATATTGGGTAAGTTCATCAATTTTTCCTTTTATTTCATATCTTCTTTGTATGTTTGAGCATGTTTAGTCTAGTTTCAATTGTATAAACGACTATGGCCATAGGTTAAATGTGGATTATGTATGGGATTAATATCGTTTATAAAAATGTGATTTTGGTTTAGTCGCGTTTCTTTGTTGATTGTTCTTTGCTATTGTGAGTGTGTTTATCATATTGTTTGTTTATTGTGCTTAGATTTATATATTGAGAATATAGGGTTTGACAAATCTCGGATTCGAATTAGAATAAACAAACACCAAGATCCAATAACCCTGTCGGGGTTAGGATTGTGGACAATCAATGACGTTGGGGAAAGACTCATGCGACTTAGAGTCGTTAAGACGTTGAGGGGGACTTCTTCATTGATTAGAAGTCGTGTATTCCCTCGTCTTACACTCGGGAGAGGTGGCGAGAGAGTTTTAGAACTGAGATTGTCAATAGGGTAAACACAACGCACGATATCTATGACGTTGTGATGAGATTCACATGACCTAGAGTCGTTAAGACGTTGAGGGGGACTTATTCATTGACACAAAGTCACGTTATATCCCTCGTCTTACACTCAGGAGAGGTGGCGATGGAGTTTAGGAACTAAGGTTTTGTGTGCGATCAATGAGGTTAGGTCAAGACTCACGCAACCTAGGGTCATTAAGACTTTGAGGGGAACTTTTTCGTTGACACGAAGTTGCGTTACATCCCCCGTATTACACTTGGGAGAGGTGGCAGAGGAGTTTTAGATACCGAGATTGTCAAATAGGTCGAACACCATTATTGTAAACTAAAAGATATCAAATGCGTTTAAGTAAATAAAGTTAATCCCTAGATAATCCATCCCATAACTATCTCGTATTAGTAATTAGTATAGTTAAATTAGTATTTTAATATTAGTATTAATTTTATATTCTATTTTTGTCGCCTAGATAAAGTCGGGTTATGATAATCGCGGTACTCGATAGTAATCTCAACCAATTCATGTGGATACAATACCCAACCGAAAGGTCCATTATATTAAAACTTGATCCGTACACTTGCGGTAAAAGTGGCAGCGCTTAATTAGCGGCCACCAAGTTTTTGGCACCATTGTCGGGGATTGGTTGTTTGTCAAATTCTGTTTCCAGCAACCGACACCAAGTTTTTGGTTTCGTTGCCCGAGATTGTCTTGTTGATTGTTATTGATATTGGGAGTAAATAACTTGATTTTAATCTAGGAATTTTTAGTGTATATAATTTTTTTTTTGTAGTTTTGTTTTTGTTTTCCTACAGGATGCTTAAAGATGTTAGATTGACAAGTACTCTTGTATTTCGTTCATTGCAAAATCTCACCAGTCTTGAGGGCATGTGTTGGGTCGAGGACATTAAATCAAGCGCTTCTTGGGAGGCAACCCAGGGTCACAAATAAATTAGATCCATCTCCGTCAATTTGAGTCGGAGGCGAGATTTTCTTTCCTCCCAGGTATGTGTTCTAAACCCCCGTCTTTAATATCATGCTGTATACTGTCATTGGGATTGTTGACGGCTCGTTTTGGACATCACCTATGTTGAGTTGGTGGTGATGTGTAGTATGTTTTAGTATGTGTTTATGTTTTTAGTTAAATTTTACTGTTTTTATCGTTTGGATGCTTGTTGAGGATTAGTTTATTTTGTTTAGTTGTTGTTTTGTGCTATGTTTTGACGTCATTTGAGCCTTTACCCAATGATGACTCTGTTCCCTGATTGTTTGGTTGAGCATAAAGCTCATTCATGTGTGATTCTATGTGCTTAACGTATCATCTTAGTAAAAGTTATTGTGGATCCTAAATGCACGAGCACGTAAACTCAATATAACACTATCTAATTGATTTGAAACCAATTATCCTTCAATCAATTTCATGACAATAGGGATTCTAGAACTTGATTTGGGCAAAATTCGAGGCGAAATCCTAGGCGAGGTTGTATAGGAGATATAATTTAGGCAGTCATTTTGTCGCTTGAGCCTTTTAAAGTCTACCATGCAATATCATTATCCCTCGTTACCCTGTCGAAGCTTAAAAGCCATTTCAATTCTGAACACTTAACAAACACCCTAGCTGATTGAACTTTTTCCAAACCTACATTGCTAAACTGAAGGCACAATGTGAGTGAATCAAGCTAGCAGTTGCAAATGCTACTTGATGTGAGCGGTTGGATTTTGAGCGAGCTATTAATTGGTTCGGTATTCGAGTACTCACTTGTCGTTTTTCGTTCATCCACACCCCTTCAATTGTACAAAACAAATAAGTTTGGGGGTGTGTTCGTTAAAAAAAAAAAAAAAATCAAATGTAAATATGGTTTTTATTTCTGTTTATTTTTTACAAGTGAGTACCACGTTCTTAAACTTTTGTTCAGGGTCATTTCTAAATAAACTATGGGGTTTCGAGTATGAGAGTGTCAAGTGATGTGCCTCGGGTAACATTAAGTTAACGACGTTAACCCGTTTTCCAATTCCAAAGTACCCGTGGCCATTATTCTAAAATCGAAACAAGCCTTACTGATCTTCATGAACCTCCGAGCCTACATTAGTGGAGAATAAAACATGGGTCAGGCGTATGGATTCCCTATACCGTAAAGGTTTTATGTCATGATCTTTATTTAGGGATAATCTCATCTAATCAATTGATAGTAATATATTTGATTTTAATCACACACACTTAAACAGGATCTAGAATGGCGCTTACTATTTTTGAACATTGAAATTCTAGAATATCACATGGTGTGATTTATGCTTGAACTTGATAGGATTGGGGGCCGATGAAGGAAAATCTTTCGGCCGATAGATGATAATAAAACCTTACACATTTTTGTTTTTAGTGTTTTTAGTTTTTAATTTTGTAATTAGTTTTTATATTTTCTTGTATTGTGTGGGTGTTTTGTGGACTAGCAAAATTTTGAGTTTGGGGGTATTTGATAGATATAAATTACCCCTATATTTCCAACCCGAATTTGTTAGTTTTCAAGTACGTTTATAGTTATTTTTACATATTTTAATATATTTTTATTCTTTTTGTATTAAAATAGGTACGTGAGGTGAAAAGGTATGAAATCAGAGCATAAACGATCAATTCGTATCGAGAACGGTCAGAGGACAGTGGGAAAATGAGCAAGGCGGCAAGATTCTGTAAACAAGCCCACCGCTACGGCGTCCAGACCACCGCCGCGACGGTGAAGATACTGAGAAAGACGAAAGGTCACTGACGAACCATAGTCGCAATGGTGAAGAAGCAGAGAACAAAAATAGGCTACTGACTACCCAGCGCCGCGGCGGTGAACCAGCATAAAGTTTTCCCAATCCACCACCTAGGCGAACCTTAATCGACATACTCCACCGCCACGGCGGTGGCCTCTGCGTAGTGTTAGATATTTATTTAGATATCTTGTTTATTTATACCCCTTTCCTCCTTCCTCATTTGCTACTCTTCGGCCATTATAGCCCTTAAGGCTTAGGTTAGGATATAGAGAGAGTATGGGGAGTACTCAAACATATTCAAAGGAGAAGATCAACACGCGGAGAAGGAGAATTGTTCGGTGGACGGTTTAGCGACTAATCTTCGGATATCGGCTAAGTTCATCAGTTTTTCCTTTTATTTCTTATCTTTTATGTATGTTTGAGCATGTTTAGCCTAGTTTCAATTGTATAAACATCTATGGTCATAGGTTAAATGTGGATTATGTATGGGATTAATATCGTTTACAAAAACGTGATTTTGGTTTAGTTGCGTTTCTTTGATGATTGTTCTTTGCTATTGTGAGTAGGGTTGGTCATAGGCCGGGCCGGGCCGGGTTCAGGCAGGGCTTTAGGCAGGATATTACAAAAAAGTGCCCGGCCCTAGCCCGGCCCGGCCCTAAGTTTGGGGCCTTGTTTTTATTCCTAAGCCTCGCCCTATCAAAATAATTAGGGCCCTAGCCCAACCCTCGGGCCGGCCCGGCCCTATAATGTTTTTTTTTTTTTTTTCAAACCAAATTAACCCAAATCAAACACAATCACATTCAAACCAAAAAAAAAAAACTGCAGTTGATACATTTGCTACAAGATTCATCTACAAATACAGCATTCAAACCAAATCAAACACAATCACAAACAAACAAAAAAAAACAGCGAGTCTAAACATCCCAAAAAAAAAAAAAAAACTGCAAGTGTAAAAACATCCAAAAAAAAAAAAAAAAACTGCAAGTCTAAACATAAAAAAAAAAAAAGAAACTGCAAGTGTAAACATCCAAAAAAAAAAAAAAACTGCAGGGGGTGAACATAAAAAAAACTGCAGCGGTAACATCAAAAAAAAAAAAAAACTGCAGGGGTAAACAAACAAGGAAACATCATATATAAACCTAAAATATTAATAATCATCGTCGTCATCTTCGCTAGAGCTTGAAACATCATCTAGTTGTTGTCCTAAAACACCTGATTTACCTGTATTTGAGAATTAAAAATATCATACTTTAATAAAGAATCATGCGTAAATAAAATTCACAAATGTCGATAATAATTGTAACGTTTACCTGTTGAATCATAAGCAAGAAACCAATCTTGCAAACAAATTAAAGCTTGTACGGTTTTGGACTTCAACAAGCATCGATAAGGACTAATGACTCGACGGCTTGTACTGAAAGCTCTTTCAGAAGCAACAGAAGATACATGAATAGTCAAAACATCCCGAGCCATTCTTGCCAAATCGGGATACCTCAATGAAGAAGAATACCAATACTCCAAGATTTCAATCTCGCTATTCACATCAAGATTAGGTTCTTCTAAGTACAAGTCTAGTTGAGATTTTTCAATTTGTTGGCGAGACCTATTACCTTCAAATCTTGCATAATCTTCAAATTCGTCGCCCGTTCTTTCCACAAGATTAGACTAGCCCATTGACATGCCAGAAGACCCACAACTAGTAGAAGAGCTCGATTTTTTCATGTACTCGCCAAACAACGAATAAAGAGTGGCAATAGTGGTGTTTATGTACTGATCTGCTTCTTCACCATATATTTTGGTATAACAATATTCAACAAATTTAAGCTTATACCTTGGATCTAAAACTGCACCGCAAGACAAGATTAAACTATAATCCGACCAATATTTGTTGAACTTCAAATGCATTTCATGCACCATGTCGGACAAAAAATTAGGCGGCCCTTTCAAAACATCCAACAATTTCATGTGAACTCTCTACACACCTTTAAAGTACAAATTTGAAGTTGGATATTTCATTCCAGAAAAAGTACATGTTACTTCATAAAACACCTTCAAGAAGTTGCACAAAACACTTACTCGCTCCCATTCATCCTCCAACAAATTATACTTGAAATTTCTATCACGGTCACCCAAATATAAAAATGCATCTTTATAGTGAAGAACAACTTCAAGCATGTGATAAATAGCATTCCACCTTGTCGGACAATCAAGACACAATTTCTTCCTAGTATCCATGTTTAAACTTGTAGCAAGAGCAAAAAACTTCTTTCTCCTAATAGGTGAAAGTTTCACATATTTGACTCCAAGTCTAAGTTTTCCAATAATATCACTTATTGCATTAAAACCAGCTTATACTATCAAATTAAGAATGTGTGCACAACAACGTACATGGAAAAATGCACCATTACAAGGAAAAAGCTTTTTAGAGGAAAGCTGTGCTTGAATTCTACTCGCCACACGATCATTTGTAGACAAGTTATCTAAAGTAATGCTAAAAACCTTATTCTCAATATTCCATCGGGACAAACACGAGGTTAACTCATCCTCAATTGACAATGTATCATATGGAGGAGGTATAAGCTTAAAACATATGATCCTTTTATGTAATTTCCATTGATTATCAATAAAATGAGCAGTCACACAAATATAATGATCATCAGTAAGAGATGACCATGTATCAGACGTCAAATAAATGCTACCCGGACATGCACTTAACTCTAGAAGCACCTTTTCTCTTTCTATAGTGTACATGGCCATAATATCTCTCTTAATTGTAGATCTACTCATCATCCTAAATTCAGGACGGGCTTTAGACATTACACTTCTAAAACCTACAGCTTCAACTGCTCTAAACGGACGCTCATCCACCACAATCATCTTTGCAATCTCTCTACGAAGTTCAGCAGGATCATATTTATAATTTCTTAAAGTCTTAGTTCCATCAGATTTTGATTCACATTGAATTGTAAAATTCGTAATATCATGATTCGATCTTTTAACACAATACTCATTCATGTGACGTCTCAAATGTGAAGTACCACTACTACTTTTAGCAGAAAGTACCTTAAAGCAATGTTCGCATTTGGCTTTCAACTGATCATTCGAATCCGATGGTAACTTTGTAAACCAATCCCAAACTTTAGATGTTGTTCTACCTTTTTTGGTCACCAGTGTCTGATCGTCGTCACCATCCAAATTGATTGTAGAAGAAGCACTAGCCATTGACAAATTACTGTAAATAACAGAAACAATAATATGGTAAGACAAAATACCATATGTGCTAACGAAACAGAAATCACTGCAAAAAAAGGAAAACAAATCACTAAAAAAAAAGGGTAATCAAATCACTGCAAAAAAAGGGGTAAACACTAAACAGAAATCACTGCAACAAAAGGTAAACAAATCACTTCAAAAAAATAGAAACAGTAATTACAAATGCTAAGAATCAACATTGAATGAACGCAATTACAAACAATATATGCAAACATATATTCGTAAACCAACCAACAGCAGAGTTCGACGACCAACAGGCAACAGCAGAGTTCGACCAACAGTATATTCCTAAACAATATACGTAAACAATATATGCAAACAAGTGAAACAACATACCTGAAATGGCCGAAATCAGTCACAGGAAGAGCAAAGATCGATCGACACTCGACAGCGACGACAGCACACAGCAGAGACTCGACGGCGAACGGCGAATGGAACAAATTCAACGCGAACGGAAGCGATTCATGCACTCGATAGCGACGACAGCACACAGCAGAGACTCGAAATCGACGGCGAACGGCGAACGGAATAGATTCAACGCGAACGAAAGCGATTCACGGCGAACGAAAGCGATTCAACGCGAACTGAAGCGATTCAACGCGAACGGAAGCGATTCACAAGCAGAGAGGGAGAGATGGAGGTTGCGGATGAAACGGGAGGGAGAGAGGGAGGTTGCGAGCAGGAGGCTTAACTGATTTAGAGTTGAGGCGTTCGTGACAGAGGAGCGGCGCTCGCTACTTCGCTAGGGTTCTCACTTGTTCAGTGAATCAGTGTTCATTAGGGACTTAGGGTATTTGACTATTTGCCTATATTTAATTATATATATTAAATTAAATCCTCGGGCCGGGCCGGGCCGGCCCTATAAAAATTGGCCTTGCCCAAGCCCGGCCCTAATTTCACTCAGGCCCAATTTTTTAGTCCGAGCCCGGCCCACGGGCTCAAAACACATACCCAAACCCTAAAAAATAGTGGGCGGGCTTGGCGGGCCGGGCGAGCCCCCAAGCCCATGACCATCCCTAATTGTGAGTGTATTTATAATATTGTTTGTTTATTATGCTTAGATTTATATATTGAGAATACATGGTTTGACAAATCCCGGATTCAAATTAGAATAAACAAACACTACGATCCAATAACCCGGTCGGGGTTAGGATTGTGGACAATCAATGATGTTGGGGCAAGACTCACGCGACCTAGAGTCGTTAAGACATTGAGGGGGACTTCTTCATTGATTCGAAGTCGCGTATTTCCTCGTCTTACACTCGGGAGTGGTGCCAATGGAGTTTTCGAACTAAGATTGTCGATAGGGTAAACACAACACACGAAATCTATGACGTTGGGGCGAGACTCACGTGACCTAGATTCGTTAAAATGTTGAAGGGGACTTCTTCGTTAACACGAAGTCACGTTATATCCCTCGTCTTACACTCGGGAGAGGTGGCGAGAGAGTTTACGAACTGAGGTTTTGTGTGCGATCAATGTGGTTGGGTCAAGACTCACGCAACCTAGGGTCGTTAATACGTTGAGGGGGACTTCTTCGTTGACACAACGTTGCGTTACATCCCTTGTCTTACACTCATGAGAGGTGGCGGAGGAGTTTTAGATACCGAGATTATCAAATAGGTCGAACACCATTATTGTAAACTAAACGATATCAAACGCGTTTAAGTAAATAAAGTTAATCCCTAGATAATCTATCCCATAACTATCTCGTATTAGTAATTAGTATAATTAAATTAGTATTAATTTTATATTCCATTTTTGTCTCCTAGATAAAGTCGGGTTATGACAATTGCGGTATTCGATAGTAATCTCAACCAATCCCTGTGGATACAATACCCGCCCGAAAGGTCCATTATACTAAAACTTGATCCGTTTATCTTGCGGTGAAAGTGGAAGCGCTTAATTAGCGACCACCACTCACCCGAAGGATAATCACACTATTAGTCACAGTTGGTAAGGACAACAACAAAATCACCGAAGTAATAGAATTCATGGTAATGACCTTATCCTCCCTTACAACGCGATTCTAGGTCGACCCTGGCTAAAAGCTATAAGGGTGGTAGGATCAATGTTACATCAATGCATCAAGTATCCCAGCCTCATTAGAGTTTTAATTATTTGAGGCAATCAAAGTGGCCTCAAGGAAATATCTTACCTAAGCAATGAAGGAAAAGTGGAAAACGTAATACGAATGAGAGAGACAGGGTAAAACACTTGCCCATGATAAAATCGAAGAGGTAGGCTATTTTTGAGAGCATCCAAGCGTGCTCTAACCAGCCGAATAGGTTGAAGAATAAGTTTCTTTAGAGGCAAGAAGAAGCTCAACATCAGATTAACTTTGTGCCTTGGACAAACAACAACTTTTTTTTTTTTTTTTTAGTCGAAGAGCATTTGGATATATTTACTTGGGTCACTATTGACTGCGTGGTATTGAGGCCAACATTATTATGCGTCAGCCAAATGTTTGTAGGTTATATGTGCCAGTGCGACATCAAAGAAGAGTTTTTAGCTCTAAGAAAGACTAGGTCATCGAAGCCAAGGTCAAATGCCTACTTCAAATCAGTCATATACGAGAAATAACATATCCCCAGTAGCTAACCAATCCCGTGCTGGTCAAGAAAAAAAAGGGGAAGTGGAGGATGTGCGTGGACTTGATTGACCTCAACCAGGCTTGCCCCAAATATTACTACCTAATGCTGAGGATAGACCAAATGGTGGACAAAACATCGGGTTATGAATTTATAAGCCAAATGGATGCTTACTCAGGGTATAACCATATCAGGATAGAGCCCTGTGATGAAGAAGGTATGACGTTCATTTCCCTAAAAGGAACTTACTATTGCACCATGATGCCTTTAAGACTACGAAATATTGCGGCGACCTATTGGGGCTTGGTCAACTAGATGTTCCAGGATTAGATCGAGAAAACTATAGAAGTATTTATCGACGTCATTTTAATAAAAAGCTAGAAAAAAGCCAACCACCTGGATTACTTGCAAGAGATTTTCGACATTGTCAGAAAGTACAATATAAAGCTAAATCCAGAGAAATTTTCTTTCGGAGTAGCATCAAGGAAGTTCCTAGGTTTGTCGTTGATCAACATGGTATTCAACTAACTCTAAAGAATTAAAGGCGATTAAAAACATAAAGTCCTAAGCTATTATTAGAGAAGTACAAGAGGTGACACGGAGAATAGTTGTGTTAAATAGGTTCATCTCTAAATTCATCAATAAATGTGCCCATTCTTTAAAATTTTAAGGGTGAATAAAACTTCAGTTGGACTCCATAGTCCAAGAATGCTTTCTGATCCATCAAGGAGTACCTCGACTCGGTAGAGACGTTGGTCAAAGTATTGTTGGGAGACGAGCTCTACCAGAAGGTACAATGACCTATTTTTTATGTCAGCAAGTCATCAGTGCCGACTAAAACAGGTACACCAATTTAGAGAAGTTGGTGTTGGCCTTGACACTTTCTTGTTCATTCGTCATTATTTTGGATCTCAAAGTAAACATACAAATTTCAATTTTTGAGAAAGGATCATTCCCAAAAATGGCACCAATTTGATGATCCCAAAATCTAGATCGTGAGAAATGGTCATTGAGAGTCGGAATGAGTAACCCTCCAAGCTTTATTTCCTGCAAAATAATTCATCGTGGGTGGGTTTGTTGGTGTTGCACATCCGGTCTGAGAATTAGTTGAGTTTTCTAGTGAAAATTGAGCAGAGTAATGGTTATGAGAATTGTGCGTACCTGGCTAGACCTACCTCTGTGGCCTTTATAGGTGATGGAAGACTTGTTTGACAAGTTTTCCGTGAATCTCAATCCATCTCTATTAATGTCGTGAATTTCGTTGGATATAGAGTAATTGGTCGTTACTTCAGAATAATAACCGCTCTTTTCATAATCACTGGGTCATTATAATTGCTATTGAGCGAGGATGTTAGAGACCGAGCATGTCTTAAGGTCGGTGACCATGCTCTAGATGGTGAAGTAGAGGCTCTCGACTTGTTGTCTCGAGCCGGGATGATGAGTGTTTAGCCTTCGGCTTAGGCGTAGTAGTGCTCGGTGTTGTCACTTGATCGGGTCTCGAGTAAAGTTTTTCGAACATTAGTTTCCTCGCCCATGTCCTCTTTCGTGACTTATAATTGACAGTGTAGTTCGTTAGGTGTCACGAGCTAAGCATGTGACAATTCATAAAAGACTGGTTGAAACCTAGACTTCCCAAATTTTCCTCATTAATTATTATTATTAGTAGTAGTAAGAATGTAGAGTGGTTTGTGGAGTAATTGAGGAATGAGATCCGTATTAATATCTGTTCTTGTTAAATTTCGCTAAAACAGAAGAGTTTATTCATACAACTAAAAGCCTTTTCAAAAAGTAAATTTTAAAGAAATTAATTAAAAAAATCAACTTTTAAGAAAGTTAAAACAACATTGATTAATTATGATTACGAGTGTTGCGACCAAAACCCCACATGTACATATAGAACTTAAGATTTGGGGATTTTCCCCTTTATCCGAACTTGCGCTATTTGCAAATTTATTTTTCCAATGATCTCATTTTTCCAAATTTGTTATTTGGAATAGGAGAAATTACATTTTAAACCCTCCAGGTATTGACATTTTTCTAGTCGGTCCCTTTCCGTTTGAGCGTTTCATTTTAAACCTTTTACGTATCAACAAGTTTTTATTCGATCCTTCCATCAAAAATTTCATCCAAACTAACAGAATATAGAGGTAAAACAATTTTTTTACTTATTTTTTATTTTTTAATAATTTTTTTACTCTCTCTCTCTCGGGGTGAAAAAAATTTAAAAAATAAAAAAATGTGAAATGACGATTTTGTCCTCATAATTCGGTCGGTTAGTTTAGACGATTTTTTTTTACAGAAATACCAAATAAAACTGCGCTGATATCTAGAGGGTTTAAAATGAAACGCTTAAACAGAAAGAAATTGACTAGAAAAATGTCATTACCTAGAGGGTTTAAAATGTAATTTCTCCTTTGAAATATTGTTTTTACCCGTAAAAATGCTATTCCAGATAACGTTCAATTAATGGTAATTATAGAAATATTATTTTGGGTCCCAAATAGAGTTTTTATGTTGAATGAGCATTTCTAAGAAGACTTTTTTTTCCTGCTAATTAAAAAAGACACTTGGTTTTTGTTCTTGAAATCGTGTTTTTTTTTATCCTTACTTTTTTTTTATAAGTTTATTATTTCAAAAGATAGTTATTTTGAAAAAAAAAATCATTTTTTATATCGAAAAAAAATAATAATGAATTTTCAGAGTTTGTTGTTTAGCTAATTTATTAACATTATAAAAATATTAATTGATTTTTGTTGATGTCAAATTTTGGTTGAACCCAACGGTATGGTCTAGTTAGCATTGGATGAGTTGTAGAGGTCTCGAGTGGAGATCTTCAATCTGTGTAACTTCCAATCATTGGAGAGGTCTTTGGCCGAGAAAGGGAGGGTCTGTCTTAGAAAGAAACCAAAAACTTCCTGGGCCGAGAAGGGGAGGACCAAAACACCTGGTGATCCTTGGAAAGATAAACCAACGCTTGAAAGTGAGCAGTTCCGGGAAGATGAGCACCTGGAAACCTACACAAAGGACTTGCCGAGATGGTCCTGACGTCTCCCCTCCAGCATGAGAATCAGCGTGGAGGAAGTGTTTATAGAATAATTGCCGAGAAGATTGAGTAAAGTTTATCTACCTTTAGGCAATTGTATGCCCTCTTTTTTATAGGCAAGGAGTTGATTAGTTTAGGGACTTAAGTATGGATTAGTGTCTCCTAAAAATCATATCAATGTGCCATCTTAACTCTCAACAAATGAGAAGGGGCCAAGGGGCTCTTGTCTTGACCATATTGTAAGATATTTAGTGATATTTTTGATTGGGGAAGAGATCCATGGAGATTTTTGAAGATATTTTGGGATATTTTTAGGGGATATTTTGGGATATTTAGGAGATATTTTGGGATGGGGAATTGAGCCAACTTATAAACTGAGGAAGACACAACCCTGTCGTGGCCTGGATGAGGAGCCTAATTTTTGCCCTTCCCGAATAACCGGGGACTGGAAGGGAAAATATATGGAGCTTTCTGCCCAACCCTTCTCGGATAACCAGAGACAAGAAGGGGGGGCATTGCTCGAGGAGATACAAATGGTAGATTTACAAGGTGAGTAGCGTTGCGACGGAGAACGCCGAGATGAAGAAGCATTCCCTATCCCAATGATGGACTGTCAGCTCTTCCTGGAGAGTGTTGAGGCTTTTAGGGATGGTTAGAGCGAATAGGGGTAATCCTCTGCTCGGTGCAATTTCAATACTTAGTCTTTGGGGTGATTTATCCTCTGTAGGAAGTTATGGACACATGGCAGTCTTCAGTTGGTTGCGTTGGAGTGATCATTTTTACACTCATTAGTAGTCCCCTAGTCCCTAGTGTTGATAAGAAGTTTGAAAGACTGGAGACTTTACTGTGAGCATCTTCTGGAGTTTTGCTGTTTTTATCGAAGCTTTTTGAGGTATTAGCGACCTTTTCTAGCCTTTAAGGGGCATTGTGTGGGAGTTAGATCTTCTTCCCGGGAAGGAGATGGGCAATTCCGGGATGGGAATGGTTAGCCCAAGGATGGGAAAGGGAGGCCTGGAAATACAAATAAGCGGGTCGAGAACAGTAATGAATGGCCAACCCTATATTAACGATAAAGCTGCGAACAGTCACACGTGCGTCGCATTGCGTCTGAAGGTTCTCTAGTGGCGCTTCTTCAGTGGCACCTTTTTAATGCGCCCAGACGGGCCGCTTGCCCAAACGTCAGGAAGAAGACACGTGGCTGCATGGCCTTTGAACGGCGCATCATTCCCAAACGCCTTCATAGGTAGGTCGACTAATGAATTCCATTGGCTACAACCTGAATCTAGCAGTCGACTGGGCAGTCGACCTGAGACGCTGTTTCAGGATTCTGTTCTATTCGAGATTATATCAAAAAGTAGCCTTTTTTTGTTAGGATTTGAGGGAGATTTCGGGGATATTTTCTATATTTAAGATATGGTTCATATATTAATTAAATACTATTAATATGGTTCATTAAATATTAATGTTTCTCAATTTGGTTCTTAAAATTGATTCTATTATAATTTATTGAGATTAAGAAATATTCGAGGGGTTTAATTGAAAGATTTGAAAGTTGTTATTAAATGAATTGAACCAAAATGAAGTCATTATGATATAAGGGGTCTATAAGTGCTATTAATTGTCATGACACATGTAAACTATCCGTTATAAGGCCGAATTTCATATATTATTAAGCAGTAAATAAGAGAGAAATCATATCATATCATTTGTGAACTTTTATAAGAGTTATCCTTCTGAAATATTTTGAGCTTTTCTGAGATACGATCTTGAAAATCAATTGTTGTTAATCTTTGCTGCTACCGGATATGAAGTTACATTGCTTTATCTAATTATTCTGTGGATTTCGGGTGAGATCTTTCTAATTAATTTTTATTGTGCATTACTTGTTTATTATTGGAAATTGATCTTAGAAATTGTTTCTGATTTTTTGAAGAAAATATTTTTACAAACAATTTCTTGAATCTGATTACGTGCTCAAATTTACTACCCACATCTTGTTAAAATCAGATTTTCTATCTTACGTTTTTTTATCACTAGTTGGGATATTATTTGAGTTATTATTTATCTGGGGTGGTAGAAACTCTGAGTGAAATTTTCTGTTTATCATTTTGTATTGGTGAGTAGTGTGATGAGTTAAATACTGTTGGGAGTATTTAATCTAGGGTAGTTAGGTTTCAGTCTCTTTCTGTAAAGAGATTGAGGTAGTGATTCTTCTTGGATGAAATTATGTTGTGAGTGATTTGTAAATGTTCCATTCTTACTTGAGAAAAGAATAGTTGGAGTGTTTTGTGAGGTTTTGATTCTTGAGCCTAAGGTATAAAAAGAATTAGGTTAGTCTTTAGGCTGTAAAAAGATAGGTTATTCTTGAACCTGTAAAAAGTAGAGGTTATTTCTTAGCCTAGAAAAATGATATTGTAAAGATTGATTCTGAGCCTATAAAAGAATCAGTGTGCGGGTTTGGTTCCTACCTTTAAAAGGATCTTGTGATTAGTGGGTGCAAATTTCTGTGGGGCTCAGAGGACTGGATTAGCTAAGAGTAGCTTGGTGAACCAAGATATATCTTGGTGTGCTGCAATATTTACTTGGTTTATTTTTGCTGTTTGGTGTGTACCTAGTTGATTAATTAATTTCGTTGTAATATAAAGATAATAATTAATTTAGGAATAAAATTAATTATTTGATTTATTGAAGTTTTATTCTGATAATTTTTAATTACCCAATTCACCCCTTCTTTTGGGTATTTTACTGGGCCAACAATGGATATAACGCGATTTCGTGTCAACGAAGAAGTCCCCCTCAACATATTAATGACCCTAGGTCACGTGAGTCTCTCCCCAACGTCATTGATTGCACACAATCCAACTCCCGACCGGGTTATTGGATCGTCACGTTGTGTTTACCCTATCGACAATTTCAGTTCTAAAATTCTACCGCCACCTCTCTCGAGTGTAAGACGGGAGAATACATGACTTCGAGTCAACGAAGAAATCCCCCTCAACGTCTTAACGAGCCTAGGTCACATGAGTCTTGCCCTAATGTCATCGATTGGCGTTATGTTTACTTTAGTCCAAATCTGGGGTGTGTCAAACCCCGTATTCTTGATATATCTATCTAAGCATAATAAACATAAAAATACGATAAACACAATCAAACTACGAAGAACAACCATAAACGCAACACCGAAATCATCTGAATCACATATTTATAAATATAGTGTTAATCTTTATACAATCCATGTTTAACTACGGCCATAACCGCATTTACAAATAAAGCACGAGCTAAACATGCTCACAAAATCCTAAGTTAAAGAAATAAGGGAAGAAATCGAAGAACTTAGTCTCGTCCGAAGATTTGTCGCTAAGAACCGTTCAACGATCGCTTCACCGTCTTCCTCCACCTCGGGATATGAGTTCCACCTCTAAAACTTCTCTATCTACCCTTAGATATATTCTAAGGGGCTCCAAATGGCCCGAGAGAGAAAGAAAATGAGGGAGGATGAGAGCTTAAATAGGAAAAATATCTCAAAAAATATCTAAAAATATCTTTAGTCTGTGCAGAGGTCATTGCCGCAGTGGTAGGATTCACCGTCGCGGTGATGAGTAGGTCAGTTTGAGTTATCGCCGCTGCGGTGAAAAAAGCGATAGATTAGGGATACATTCTGCATTTTCACCACCTAGGCGATGAACTTTCAGCAAGAATGGGTCTTCTCAGCATTTTCACCGCCGCGGCGGTGGGCTTCTTTCACAATATTGCCTCCGAACTTGTTTTTCCACCGTTCTTCTACCATTTTTGGTTCGATCTCATTGTTTATGCTCCAGTGTCCTATCTTTTTGCCCCACACACCTGATTTATATAAAAAGTATAAAAACTAATTAAAACACAATAAAATAAATCTAAAAACTACTCTAAAACTAACAAAATCGGTTTGGAAATATGTAGGTAGATCACACCTATCAAATACCCCCAAAATTTGAATTTTGCTAGTCCTCGAGCAAAACACACACACGAAATGAAAAAAACACAACGAAATAAAATAACAAACAACCTACATAACGACATGCGAGTTTTACATTCTTCTAATGACCAAATCATTATTCCTTCAACAACCGCCAATCATATCGAGTTCAGGCGGTAAAACACACAACATGCAATAATGTTGAATGTCATTCTAGATCCTGTAAACGTGTTAGTGCAAGACTCAATAATATAACTATCCAAGACCAGATTAGATTATCCAGCAACGAAACTCACGACTTAGACCGTAAAGGACTAGGATATCCATATGCATGATTGGGGTCCACTCTCCACTAATGTAGGTTGAGTAGTTCATAAAGATCTAAAGGACTTGGATCGGTTTTGGAATATTTGGCCAAGGGTAATTTGGAATAGAAAACGGGTTAACATTGTTAACTTAACGTTACCTAAGGCTCAACGCTTGGTACATTTACTCTCGAACTCCCATAGATAAATTGAAAAATAATCCTGAACAAACATTTTAGACGAACGTACTCACTTGTCTAAAGAAACGTAAATAAACAATATTTACCTAGTTTTTTTTTTTTCAACTAACCACACCCCCAAACTTATTCAATTAGTATGATTTCACGGGTATGGTTAAAACAAAAGAAAAAACGATAAGTGAGTACTCAAATACTGAACCAATCCGAAGTTCTCCTTAAACCCAACCGCTCACATCAAGAAGCATTTACAACTACTAACTTGATTCACTCAAATGTGTCTTTAATTTAGTGATTTAGGTTTGGAAAAAGATCAACTGGCTTGGGTATTTTTTCATGTGATGTGTTCAGAATTGAATTGGCATTTTAGGCTTCGATAGGGTAACGAGGGATAAACATTTAACAGGGTAAGCATAAAAAGGCTTAAGCGACAAAACGACTGTCTAAATCACGTCTCCTGAACTACCTCGCCTAGGATTTCGCCTCAAGCTTCCCCTCAATTAGGTTCTAGAATCCTTAAATTGTCATGAGTTTGGCTAATCGATAATCGACCTCAAATTAATTGAATATAAATACATTGAGTCTATGTGCTTGTGCAAATTAGGATCTACAATAATTTTTTATCAAAATGCATTGTCAAGCACACAGAATTACACATGCATGGGTATTACCCTTGACCTCGAAAAGAACCAGGGGTAATCTCATCATCGGGTAATGGTGGCCGCTAATTAAGTGCTGCCAGTTTCACTGCAAGCGTACAGATCAAGTTTTAGTATAATGGACTTTTCAGTCGGGTATCGTATCCACAGGGATTGGTGTTGTTACTATTGAGTACCGCAATTGTCATAACATGACTTTATCTAGGCGACCAAAAATATAATTTAATTAATTAATACTAATACTAAACTACTAATTTAACTATACTAATTACTAATATGAGATAGTTATGGGATTGATTATCTAGGGATTAATTTTATTTACTTAAACGCGTTTGATATCGTTTAGTTTACAATAAGGTGTTCGACCTATTTGACAATCTCGGTATCTAAAACTCCTTCGCTACCTCTCTTGAGTGTAAGACGGGGGATGTAACGCAACTTCATGTCAATGAAGAAGTCCCCCTCAATGTCTTAACGACTCTAGGTTGCGTGAGTCTTGACCCAACCTCATTGATCGCACACAAAACCTCAGTTCGTAAACTCTCTCGCCACTTTTTCCGAGTGTAAGATGAGGGATATAACGTGACTTCGTGTCAACGAAGAAGTCCCCCTCAACGTCTTAACGACTCTAGGTCACGTGAGTCTCGTTCCAACATCATCGATTTCGTGCGTTGTGTTTACCCTATCGACAATCTCAGTTCTAAAACTCTCTCGCCACCTGTCCCGAGTGTAAGACGAGGGAATACATGACTTCGTATTAACGTCGAAGTCCTCTTCAACGTCTTAACAACCCTAGGTTACGTGAATCGTGCCCCAATGTCATAGATTGTCCACAATCCTACCCCCGACCGGGTTATTGAATCATGGCGTTTGTTTATTCTAATCCGAATATGAGATTTGTTAAACCCCGTATTCTCGATATATAAATCTAAGCACAATAAACAAACAATATGATAAACACACTCAAACATTGAAGAAGAATCATCAAAGAAATGCAACTAAACCAAAACTACATTTTTCATAAACAATATGTTAATCCCATACATAATCCACGTTTAACCTAAGGTCATAGTCATTTATACAATTGAAACAAGGCTAAACATGCTCAAACATACATAGAAGATAAGAAATAAAAGGAAAAACGGATTAACTTAGCCGATATCCGAAGATTAGCCGCTAAAACCGTCCACCGAACGATTCTCCTTCTCCGCGTGTTGATCTTCTCCTTCGAATATGTTTGAGCACTCCCCATACTCTCTCTATATCCTAACCTAATCCTTAAGGGTTGTAATAGCTGGAGAATAGCAAATGAGGAAGGAGGAAAGGGGTATAAATGGACAAAATATCTAAATAAATATCTAACACTGCGCAGAGGCTGACCACCGCGGCGGTGAAGTATGTCAGTTAAGGTTCGCCTAGGCAGTAGAGTCAATGGTGGCTGTGGAAAACAATCTGCTGGATTTTTACCTAGGCGGTTGATTCTCCGCCTAAGCGGTAGTCCTCCAGCAACAATTGTGTCTTCTCAGCATCTTTACTGTCACGGCGGTGAGCTTGTTTGCAGAATCTTACTGTCTTGCTCATTTTCCACCGTTATCTGACCGTTCTCGATACGATTCACTCGTTTATGCTCCGATTTCATACCTTTTCACCCCCCACACCTGTTTTAATACAAAAAGAAATAAAAACATATTAAAACATATAAACATACTCAAAAACTAACAAATTCGGGTTGAAAATATATAGGTAATTTACACCTATCAAATACCCCCAAACTCGGAATTTTACTAGTCGGAATTTTCAGCAAGAATGGGTCTTCTCTGTATTTTCATCGCCGCAGATAAGGTCTAGATGCCACGGCGGTGGGCTTCTTTCTCAATATTGCCGCCTTGCTCATTTTTCCACCGTTCTTCGACTGTTTTTGGTTCAATCTCATTGTTTTTACTCCAATTTCTTCTATTTTCGCCCCACACACCTGATTTATACAAAAAGTATAAAAACTAATTAAAACACAATAAAATAAATATAAAAAACTACTCTAAAACTAACAAAATCGGTTTAGAAATATGTAGGTAGATCACACCTATTAGTTCTCCATAGTGGGGCTCATCCTTGAGCCTTTTTGAGTTATCCTAATTCTCCCTTACAAGAGCATCGTCCTTTATATCGCCTGAGCTCAGCTCGGCCGTCAGGGGTGGGATACTTAGTTGTAGGTCCTCAGACCCGATCGATGCTCGGCCGTCGGAGAATGACCATGGTTAGTCTCTGGGCATAAACTATCAATCTGTGGAGAGGATCCTATTATATTCTCGACGCAATACGTCGGGATGGATTTATTTTTTGGAGATCACCCTTGACGCTACGCTTTAGAATGTCGTTTATTGTTTAAGAAGGATGGGGGTGGAGCATATATGTCCGAGATGAGACAGAGGGCTTCTCATCCTGACCTTATATTTTGGATACAGAATTTGGAGAATGGAGAATAAGTTTAACCAAATATTTCTTTCATTAATAGGTAGTGGCATTAAAAATTTCAAAAAGCAAAATATTTACAAGTCCATCGGACCTTCATTACTGGAGTAATAGCACTTTAGATGTTCTGTGTTCTGGGGATGTCTCAAAGAGACACCCTTCTCCATTTCTAATTTATAGGTGTCGGGACGGGCAATACAAGTGACATGTTATGGCCCTTCCTTGGTTGGAGCCAACTTGTTTACAGTTTGATCCTTGGTAGCCAGGGTAACTTTTCGGATGACGTGGTCACCAACGTCAAATGACCGAGAGCGGACCTTTCTGTTGTAATATATGGCTAACGTTTGTTGATAAGCCACTTGTCGAACACGGGCATGCTCTCTCTTTTCTTTAAGAAGATCAACATTAAGGCCTATGTTGGCATCATTCTCTTCTAGGATGAAGACCATTACTATCTAAGGAGAGGGCATACCGATCTTGGCAAGGATCATGGCCTCTGATCCGAAGGTAATTGAAAAATAGGTTTCTCCTGTAGGGGTCCTTACCATGGTGTGATATGCCCAAAGAATGGGACACACGTCTTCAACCCATGTTCCTTTCAATTTATTAAGCCTGGTCTTGAGCCCGTCGATAATAGTTCAGTTGGTTACTTCTACTTGCCCGTTGGCTTGAGGATGCCCTAGAGAGGCATAGTGGGTCTGAATCCCCAGCCCAGCACAGAATTCTACAAAGAGATCATTGTCGAATTGCTTTCTGTTATAGGAGATAATAGCTTTAGGTATTCCAAAACGACAAACTATGCTTTCCCCAACGAAGTCTCTAATTCGTCCCTTCATGAATAGTGCACGAAGTCTGGCCTCTGCCCATTTTGTAAAATAGTAAATTGTAACAATGAGGAATTTTCTTTGCCCAGTCCGTTAGGAGAATGGTCCGAGAAGGTCAATGCCCAACTAGGCGAAGAGCCTGGAACTCATCATGGGTACAAGAACAGTTGGGGAGAGCTATGGATGGAAAGCAAACCTTTGACATTTGTATCATTTCTTCCTGAATTCCATGGAGTCTTTCTTCATTTCCGGCCAAAAGTATCCATGTCTAATGAGCTTGTGAACTATAAACATTTTCCCTGAATAGTTGTCACACATCCCCTCATGAACTTCTCTCATTATGTACTTAGCCTCTTCTAGCCTCAAGCAGCGGGAGTATGGTCCAGAGAAAGATCGTCGATGGAGCACCCCGTTGATGAGGATGTACCTTGCCACCCTATAGCGTATTCATCTGGCCTCTGCCCGGTCAGAGGGGAGTGTTCTGTGCTAGAGGTAAGCCCCTATTGGGTCTATTCAGGTTGATCCATCTGAGAGGGCATATATGGGGGACACTTGGTCAAAACTGCTGTGTTTAGCTCCTCTAAGTACTCGATGGGGACACTTCTCTTTTGGGTAAATTCCACCGCAAAAGCTAAGTTGGCGAGAGCATCAGCTTATCGATTTTCTTCTTGGGGAATCTGCTTTACTTGGACTTTTTTTAAACTTTCCATAAGTGCCTTCACTCTAACAAAGTAAGCAGTCATGCTCGGGTCCTCAGCCGCGTACTTGCCGTTGACTTAGTTGACAACAAGTTGCGAGTCACAGCAGACTTGGAGATTTTTGGCATTGAATTCCCTTGCCACCTTGAGTCTAGTGAAAAGGGCTTCATATTCAGCTTCATTGTTGGTAGGCTAAAATGTCAATCAGATGGTGATAGGTGTGAAAAATCTTTCTATTTCTAAACCGGATTTGTTAGTTCCCAATAATTTTAGTTATATTTAATTGTGTTTTAGTGTGTTTTAGTGTAGAACAGGTGAAAGGACGTCAAAGGGCGAGAAACAAGTGAAAACGGTGGAGAAACGGTGAACAAAATGTGCAAAACACATTTTGCACTACTTAGGCAAAATGAAGACCACCGCCTAAGCGGAAGTTCCACTACTTAGGCGGAAAAGAGGCAGAATGTTGGAGTGCTGAAGGGCTGAACTACCGCCTAGGCAAGAAAACCACCGCCTAGGCGAGAAAACAACAGAATATCTTGCCAGCAGCCATCGCCTAAGAGGAAAAACTACCGCTTAGGCGAAGTTACCGACAGAACTTAACCGACTTAAGTCCACTGCCTAAGTGGTGAACCACCGCTTAGGCGGTGACACTCTGCACAGAAATATCTATTTTTAGATATTTTGAAGATATTTTCCAAATCCCTCATTTTAACCCCTTTCTCCACCAAACCTAAAGAAACCTTTTACACCTTAGGACTCCTTAGATGTGGGAGAGGGCTTGGTTGTTCTTGAGATCTCTCTTCCACCTTAGTTAGATTAGATTAGTTTAGGAAGTAGATTAGATTAGTTGTAAAGAGTGTTCTTGGCTAATCCTTGAAGATCTAGAAGAGGAAGTTCATCAAGCGAGAAGAGGAAGCTCGGGAGGACTGTTCTTTGGCGAAAGTGGACCACTCCACTTTGAGATTTGGCTTTTCTTCCCTTGTTTCCATATTTGTATTTAATGTTTATAGTTGATGATGATGATCTCCTCTTGATTAAATGTTGTATTGGCTAAGAACATGTTAGTATAATTTAGAGATTAGTTAGGGAAAGGTGTAGTTGTGTAAATACTCGTTTGGTTTAATATATGTTTCTTTAACGGTTGTTGTTTTAAGTCCGATTGTGTTTATCATTTGATGACGATCTTAATATGCTTGTAACGGTATTAGGGTTGGATTTGAGAATCTAGGGTTTGATACTCGAGAGAGGTAACCCTGGATTCGGACAAGGGTAAACACATCGTTACGACCTAACGACCCGGGAGGGCGTTAGTTAGTGTGCAATTGATGATGTTGAGTCAAGACTCACGTGGCCTAGAGTCGTTAAGACATTGAGGGGGACCTCTTTGTCGACACGAAAGTCGCGTATTCCCTCGTCTTACACTCGAAAGAGGTGGCGGATGAGTTTACGAACCGAGATTTTCGAATACCTAAACTCCGTTATTGTTAACCGAATGAAATCAAACGTGTATTAAGTGAAAGAAATCAATCCCTAATTAATCAAATTAGTTAGAATTAACCCACTAATTGTAGTTTAGTTTAGTTTAAT
This sequence comes from Eucommia ulmoides, assembly GCA_016647705.1. NCBI lineage: Eukaryota > Viridiplantae > Streptophyta > Magnoliopsida > Garryales > Eucommiaceae > Eucommia > Eucommia ulmoides. The sequence continues at coordinate 19,119,644 of CM028335.1, read as the reverse complement.
TTCAATTCATGTCTTCCGTTGTCAGGATAACACGAGACTACGTCAATTGCGGTATTCAATTCAATTATTCACACTTTTCTCTGTGGGAATGATATCTGATCTTCAAAGATCCACTATATTAAAACTTTAGACCTCGTATACTTGCGAGCGTAAGTAGGCGTGCACAAAATCACCCCCTACCAAGTTTTTAGCGCCGTTGTCGGGGACTAATGTGAATGTTATTTGAATATTGTCAAATTCTGTTCCCGTCAACGCCTACCAAGTTTTTGGCGCCGTTGCTGGGGATTAGTGTGAATTTTATTTGATTATTGTCAAATTTTGTTCCCGTTAACACATACCAAGTTTTTGGCGTTGTTGACGTGAGATTAGTTTGAATTTAATTGAATATTGCAAAAGAAACGCGGTATCGGCTCAGAACTTAAGTTTTAAATAGGAAAATCAAATGTATCGTATCCTAGTTCCGTCAACACACCAAGTTTTTGGCATTGTAGACATGAGATTAGTGTGAATTCTAAGTTGATATTGCGCCTAAATGGTCAAATGTTAATCCTAACATTTATTTTTGTTTTGTTTTTAATTTTTATTTTTGTTTCATTGTGTTAATGAGATCAAGCAGAGCGAGAAAAGATGAAAAAGATTGGAATTCTTAAATCTCAATCCCGAGATGGAGCTTATTGCAAATGATAAGGACTGGGAGGAGAATCCGACTTCAAAGCCATGATCTTGATCCGACTAAGCATTTGAACCCAAATTCCTTGTCTATGGGGAATTTTGGTGAAAAATACTTAGTGACACAAAAGTCCAGCTCGGGACGATAACTCAAGCGCTATTCTTTTGAAATGAAACTTAGGGTATCAAATTACCCAATTTTTGTTACTATTTATTTGATTATTTATTCTTTTTGGAAGCCGGCATAGCTTTGGAACATGTTCGGCAGTGAATTTAGGAGTATGGACGCTTGGGGAAGTATTTTAAATTTAAACACGTTGAACAAGCGAAGTGAAAACGTAAAGGGTGGAGCCGTCTTTTGAAAATTTGAGAAAAACATGAAAGTGGGAGCTAAAGGCCCACCGCTCAAGCGGTAAAAATACAGAGTGGGTAAAAACAGCTCACCGCCCAAGCGGTGAACCACCACTCAGGCGGTAAAAATACAGGATGCACCAAATTTTCAAAATATGTTTCACCGCTTAGGCGGATTAACAGCATAACAAAACTTTTACATACTGGTGTAATTTCGCCTAAGCGGAAAAACCACCGCCTAAGCGAAATTTCTTCAGAAGGTTTAATTTTAAAGAAAAGAGTTCCACCGCTCAACCGGTGAATCCACCACCTAAGCGGTGGACCTTCTGCTGTTAAAAACAGCCCGTCGCTCTAAAATTTAAAACGCAAGGTTCCCTCCCCAAGTCTTCCACCTTCTCTCTAAAACCTCACTCCCAAACCGTTCCAAATCTCAAAAATCATCCGTCCATTACCAAAAGTGGTCATTTCTATCACGATTCAACCTCCAAGAATTGGATTTCCACCCCTATTTCCGAAAATTTAGGGTTTTGAGTGAAAGGAGCGATTTCTTCATTTTCTTTTGATTGGACCATTAATTCTCAACAAAGTAAGTTTTTTTTACATTACATTTAGTCTAGTTGTTGAAATTATTGGTTGGTTTGCATGATTATATCAAAGAAATCAATGGATTTTGAAATTTTGCCCAAAAACCCTTAACCCTAGTTTTGCGATTTCGTAGTTCCATGGGTTTTTGGTTTGATTCTTGATGATACACATGTTTAATTGGATTGTTTGAGTGTGTGAACTAATATAGGATGTCACATTTGTGAAATTTGTTGGAAAAATTAAAATGGATATTCGTTTTGGGATGAATGTGTTTATGACAAAGTGATTAGGGAGGTTTATGTTTTTCAAATGTTCATATATGATGAGGTTGTATTGGGTTTTTGTGATTGTGATTGTAGAAAATGCCGAAAAGAGCATCAAAGAAGAGGGCCAGAGGTGAAGGGTCGAGTTCAAACCCTAGGGTGCCGACCGACGTTGACTACGATGCCACCCGCTTTGTGTCAAAACAAGCGGCGGAACACTTTAAAGAACAAGAAAAATTTCGTGCATGCATACATCAACGGGGATTCGGTCTAATTGAAGATCTCCTGGAGGAATTTTAGAATAAAATCCGAAGCCGCCACTGGGAGCAATTCTGCAAATCGCCACCCCCAGACGAGATCGCTTTGGTCAAAGAGTTCTATGCTAATGCCACAGAGGCCATTGAAGATCTAGTAAGGGTTCGGAACCAACCTATTATCTTCAGCACCGACTTTATTAACCATATCTTTGGGCTGTCGGCACCGGAGTTACTTGAACGCCAGGACCCTACTTTGCATAGGGTCATCCAAAAGATCACATCTGGCACGGTAAAGTGGAAACATCAGGGGCCGAACGTCGCTACCTTTTCGGTGAGATGCCTCAAGCCAGTTTCAAAAATCTGGCACCACTTCATATGTGGAAGCCTCCTGCCGACATCACATTTGTCTGACGTCTCAAAAGACAGGGCCTATTTGATCTATAAAATTCAGACCGGACAACCAATCAACGTTGGATTTCTGATCTATTCACCTATCATTCATGCTACGAAAATGGTAAAGGGTGGGCTCCCATTTCCGTCACTATTGACCCATATTTTTAGATTAGATGATGTGACTGTATCCGGGGAAAGCCAGTGTAACCTTATCGCTCCACTTACTCTGTCAGTGATAAATCGATTGTGGAAGACTGGGCCACAAGAGGCACCTGAACCTGAGCTTGAGGAATGGGAAGAGCAAGCAAACGAGACGGCTAGACCTTCTGGAGCCCGAGATGAAAACTCCCAAGAAAGGATAAACAACAAGCTTCAGACCGTCCTCCAGAACCAATTCAACATTGCTTCTTTCCTGGACCAATTTTCGAGGCAACAAGATCGAGTCCAACGGAAGATTTGGGAGGGCCTTGTCCTTGAGATGGACGATTACCCACCGATGCCATTTGTGCCGCCACATCTACTCCAGAGACCACACTCTCCTTCCCAAAGTGATGATGGTGATGATTCGTCTTCAGGTGAACAGTAGGGAATAAATCTTATTCCCTAGATATGTGTTCAACCCATTTTATGTGCAAGCATGCTATATGTTTATTGGGTTCGCTGATATTGCAACACTGCCATGTTCAAGCCTGAATGGTATGGATTGGATGATAGTTTAGAAGATGTTCATCCATTTTGACTTTTTGTAGAAAATGATGAACAAGTATTATTATTTTTTGAACAAAATGAAATTTTTTGTTGTACAGACCTATATTTATTTATGTATTATGAATGTTTTAATTTTTAAATTTTTAGTTTAGTTAGTTTAATTTTTGTTTTTGCATGTTTAGTGTTAGATTAATTTATGTATGTTAGTATTAAAATTAGTTTAGTATTGTGTATGTATAGAGTTTTGTTTGCATGTTTAGATATGAGTTCATTTGGGCCAAGACCCAATTATGAGAATTATCCCCAAATTGCATATTGAGGTCGAGGGTAATACCTTCCTACCCGATGATGAGAATTATCCCCAAATTGCATATTGAGGTCGGGGGTAATACCTTCCTGGTGTGTTTTGTGTGCTTAACATGTCGATTGAGTAAAAATTATCTCAATCCAAAAATTGCACGACATTTGAACTCAATGAATAATTTTCTGAACGATTAGACGTTGATTATTCGATATTAAGTTCATCATAAAAAATGAGGAAACTAGAACTTGATTTGGGGAAAAATTGAGGCGGAATCCTAGGTAAAGTAATTCTGGAGACGTGATTTAGGCCGTCAAATTTTTCGCTTGATCGGTTGTAGCTAACCTGAAATTTTTCATTCCTTATTTCCCCTGTCGAAGCCGATAACGTAATCAAGTCTGAAAACGTTTCAAATACTCTTTTCATTTAGATTTTTCCTAAACCAAAGTCGCTAAGCCTAATTTTCAAAAATTGAGTAAAATCAAGTGAGCGGTTGGGTTTCTGATAAATTTTTATTGATTCGGTATTAGTGTATTCACTTGTCACTTTTGTATTCCTTTTTACACACTCCTAAAATAAGTTTGGGGGTGTGTTTCTATCATTTCTTTTTACATATTCCTAAAATTTTATAAATTCGAATAAGTTTGGGGGTGTGTTTCTCTAACTTCTTTTTGTACTCTCCTAAAACTGTAACAATTCGAGTTAATTTAGGAATATGTTAGTGTTAAAAATAAAAAAAATATAAAAATAAATAAAAATAAAGACGTGAATATAGTTTACATTTTCTTCTCTTTCGACAAGTGAATACCAGGATTTTCGTTTCTTATTCAGAGTTATACTTTAATTGTGGGGTCATGAGAGAGGATAGCGACAAGCGATTTTACCTCGGGTATCGATCGATTAAACCAAAATTTCTATTTTTATTCCAAGTGATACCCGTGGTCGTTCTCCAAAACCAAACCAAGCCCTATTGATTTCTGTGAATATCCGAGCCTACATTAGTGGATAGTAGACTCCAATAAAGCTTATAGTTTTCCTGAATCCTTTAACGGTTTAAATTATGAGCTTAACAATTGAATAATTGAATCGGATATTTGACTAGTTATATATTTGAGTTCTCACACACACACTTCAAATGGATCTAGAATGGTTTTTATTGATATTGATAGTTGAAATTCTAGAACACCACTTGGTGTGGGATGCTTCCTGAACTTGATTCGATTTAGGGATGTTGAGGGAGGAACAAATTGGTCATTTCGATTGAACTTTATATTTACATGCATATACTTCTTTTGTGTTAGTTAATTTTTCATTTTTAGTTGGTTAGTTTATTAGTTAGTTTAGTCTAGTATTAGTGTTTTGCTCGAGGACTAACAAAATTATAAGTTTGGGGGTATTGATAGGTGTGAAAAACTTATCTATTTCTAAACCGGATTTGTTAGTTCTCAAGCATTTTAGTTATATTTAATTGTGTTTTAGTGTGTTTTAGTGTAGAACAGGTGAAAGGACATTAAAGGGAGAGAAACAAGTGAAAACGGTGGAGAAACGGTGAACAAAATGTGCAAAACAGGGTTTCGGTGAATGAAGACCACCGCCTAAGCGGAAGTTCCACCGCTTAGGCGGAAAAGAGGTAGAATGTTGGAGTGCTGAAGGGTTGAACCACTGCCTAGGCGAGAAAACCACCGCCTAGGTGAGAAAACAACAGAATATCTTGCCAGCAGCCACCGCCTAAGCGGAAAAACCACCGCTTAGGCGAAGTTACCGACAGAACTTAACCGACTTAAGTCCACCACCTAGGTGGTGACACTCTGTGCATAAATATCTATTTTTAGATATTTTCCAAATCCCTCCTTTTAACCCCTTTCTCCACCAAACCTAAAGAAACCCCTTATACCTTAGGACTCCTTAGACGTGGGAGAGGGCTTGGTTGTTCTTGAGAGCTCTCTTCCACCTTAGTTAGATTAGATTAGTCTAGGAAGTAGATTAGATTAGTTGTAAAGAGTGTTCTTGGCTAATCCTTGAAGAGTTAGAAGAGGAAGTTCATCAAGCGAGAAGAGGAAGCTCGGGAGGACTGTTCTTTGGCGAAAGTAGACCACTCCACTTTGAAATTTGGCTTTTCTTCCCTTATTTCCATCTTTGTATTTAATGTTTATAGTTGATGATGATGATCTCCTCTTGATTAAATGTTGTATTGGCTAAGAACATGTTAGTGTAATTTAGAGATTAGTTAGGGAAAGGTGTAGTTGTGTAAATACTCGTTTGGTTTAATATATGTTTCTTTAACGGTTGTTGTTTTAAGTCCGATTGTGTTTATCATTTGATGACGATCTTAATATGATTGTAATGGTATTAGGGTTGGATTTGAGAATCTAGGGTTTGACACTCGGGAGAGGTAACCCTGGATTCAGACAAGGGTAAACACATTGTTACAACCTAACGACCCGGGACGGCGTTAGTTAGTGTGCAATCGATGACGTTGGGTCAAGACTCACATGGCCTAGAGTCGTTAAGACATTGAGGGGGACCTCTTCATCGACACGAAAGTCGCGTATTCCCTCGTCTTACACTCGGAAGAGATGGCGGAGAAGTTTACGAACCGAGATTGTCAGATATCTAAACTCCGTTATTGTTAACCGAACGAAATCAAACGTGTATTAAGTGAATGAAATAAATCTCTAATTAATTAACTTAGTTAGAATTAACCCACTAATTGTAGTTTAGCTTAGTTTAATTTCAATTCACATCTTCCGTCGTCAGGATAACACGAGACTACGTCAATTGCGGTATTCAATTCAATTATTCACACTTTTCTCTGTGGGAACGATATTCGATCTTCAAAGATCCACTATATTAAAACTTTAGACCTCGTATACTTGTGAGCGTAAGTAGGCGTGCACAAAATCGCCCCTACTAGATAGCATATTCAATCTCTTCTCGGTCCGGGGCTACTAGAACCATCCCAGCTCCGCAGCCTCCGACGTTCGAGGAACCATCCGAAAAGAGCTATTACTGGCCTAGGATAGATCATCACTTAATTTGGTATGGGATAAGGTCCCTTCCGGGATCGATGCCTTTGCCGGGCCGAGATAAGTCTTTTGCCGGGTAGGGTCATGGTCATCCGGGATGGGCTCTTTCGGGAAGGTCATATCGGTAATAAAATCATCTAGGGCCTACTATTTGATAGCTGTTCTAGGCTGGTAGTCAATGTAAAATTGGCCGAACTCAAGGCTGTACTTCATGAGCCGACCAGAGATGTCTGGGGAATGAAGAACTTGTCTCAAAGGTTGATTAGTAAGGATAACAATCATGTGTGCTTGGAAGTACTATCCCAATTTTCTTGACGTGATTAGAAGGGCATAAGCCAACTTCTCAAATCGCTGGTATTTTGTCTCTACATCAGTCAACAATCAAATCGAATAGTATACGGGTCTCTGGACTCCCTTTTTTTCAGACAAGAGTCGCGCTGACTGCAGTATTTGAAGTAGCGATGTACAGGAACAATTCATCTTTATCCTTGAGAGAACTAAGCAGTGGCACTGAGGAGAGGTAAGCTCTGAGCTCTTGAAATGTGGCCTCACACTCCGCCGTCCACTCGAAAGTCTTGTTTCCCCACAAGATCTTGAAGATAGGGAGACATTTCTCCGAAAAATGCGAGATGAAACGGTTAAGAGTAGCTAATCTCCTAGTGAGCATTTGGACTTCCTTCTTCGTCCGTGGAGAAACCATTCCAAGAACGGTGATGATCTGATTAGGGTTAGCCTCAATACCACATTGGGAGACCATAAAGCCTAGGCTCGCTGAGACCCCTAAAATACATTAGGTAGGATTCAGCTTCATAGGATAGGCTCAGAGTTTATCAAAGCAGTTCTGGAGATAGATAATGTGATCTGGCACTTTGGTGCTCTTCACTAGCATATCATCAATGTAGGCTTCCATTGTTGACCCGATCTTCTCTTTGAACATTTTATTCACAATCCATTGACAGGTTGCCTCGGCATTATTAAGACCGAAGGGCATAACCTTATTTCAGTCGGTGCATCTATTTGTGATGAACGAGGTCTTTCCCTTGTCAGGAGGAAACATGAGAATTTGATTATATCTAGCATAAGCGTCAAGGAAACTTAAGAGCTCATGTCCCGCAGTGGTATTTATGACTAGATCTATCATTGGAAAATAAAAGAAATCCTTTGGGAACGCATCATTGAGGTCCTTGAAGTCCACACAGAGATGCCATTTATTCTATGCCTTGGGCGCAATAACGACGTTGGAAATCCAGTCAGGGAATCCACTTCTTTTACCACGGCAGATTTCACTAACTTATCCATTTTCTGCTCGATGAGCTTCTGGCTCTCTGAATGATTTTTTTTTTTTTTTTTTTTTGCCTCATAGAGGGATGGTCAGGATTGGTATAGAGACAGTGCATTGCTACATTTGAATCATTCCCAGGAAGTTCGTTGTGAGACCAAGCAAACACGTTGTAGTTTTTCCTGGAAAGATTAGTGAGTTCTTCCCGCCATGTCACACTAAGCTTGGCACCTATCTAAACAGTCCACCCCTCAATGTTAGGCTGAATAGGTACATCTAACAGGTCTTCATGTGTCCGTGGATGAGGCTCCTTATCTCGAGGATCATCAATCGACACAATTCTTGGATCTGACAAGGTCATGAGTTTGACCTTGTTGTTCCCTGTTCTGGCCATTGATTACTATTTTCTCTTCTCAAATGCCCTCCTGGAACACAATTTGGTTGCTTCTTGAAATCCATGCACATCTCCCACCATTTTCTCTATGGGGAACTTCATTGATTGGTCGTAGGGGAGAATCCACGGCCTTTAGGGAAGCTAACTTCGGTCATCCAATGATAGTATTATATGGAGATGGTCGGTCCACGATGAGCAATTGGCCCATACCATGGAAGAAGTGGGTACAATACCGACCTTGATGGGAAGAGAGATCCAGCCAACGAAGCTCAAACATCCCTGCCAATACCGACAAGAAGAAGAGGTAGTGGATTTCACGAAACCTGAACGTACATTCATCTTGTCAAACACCCATTTGAAGACGATATCCATGGAGCTTCTTCCATCAATCAGAATCCATCCCACCTTATAGTAGTTGATAAGAGCCGAAATTACTAAGGCGTCATTATGAGGGATATACAACCCTCGGAGGTCAACTTCACTAAAAGAGATGACGTTGTGCTTGGTAGCATCAATCGTGATCACCTCGTACACGTCTTCATCGGCCTTCCTTTTAGCTTTACATTTGTATCTCTTTCGGGAAGAGGTTGTCTCCTCTCCGAGGCCGAGACTGCCATTGATCACATTTATCTCACCATCTACATGCATCTTATCATCATATTCCTCACCTTCTCTTCTCGGCAGGGGTCGGCCTCGATTTTCTCTTCTGGACTGGCCCTTGCGCTCATCCCAGGGACTGCGTTCCTCGGTGCTCCGGTTATTTTTACAGACGTAATGACCAAGATACTCTCATTTCATGAGGGCCACAATCTCTTCTCTTAGCTGATCGTATTCGTTCGTCGTGTGACCGCGATCATAGTGAAACTCGTGGTATTTGGCAACAGATTTCCTCTTGAGTTTTCCTCTGGGGAGAGGAGCAGGGGAAAATAATCATATTTCTACATTTTTGCAAACATTGTTGTAATGGATACCGTTAGAGGAGAAAACCCTCGACGAGTCCCTGAGGGTGGAGGAAGCTTTCGATCCCCAGGAAGAGGTCCCAAGTGTCCCTCAGCCTACAACCTCCTAGAACCCTAAGTCATGTTTGGTATTTTTTTTGTTCAGCCCTTCTTCTTCTGACTCTCTCCTTGGTCATGCTTCACAATGTCCCTAAGGTTGGCCTCATAGAAGCTCGTTTTTCTGGCCAAGGAAGCAACCTGATTAGGCGCGGGTCGCGAATATAGGTCGTAAAATAACCTTCGGTGCCTTAGCCCATCAATGAACGCATTTAAGGATACAACATCCGAAAGCTCTCCGTGTGGAACCTGCTCACAAAATCGCCTAAATTTTCTCTAATCTTCTGCTGAAATGCGAAGATGTGGGTGGCTGTTTTAGGCCTTCACCGGGAGCAGCTGAATCGGGTCAGAAAAGCTGTTCGAGCTGGGCAAAAGTAGAGATCGAGATAGGAGCCAAGTCCCAAAACTAAGTACTGGCCATACCAGAAAGGATAAGTGGAAATAATTTACACCTAATAGTAACAAAAACTATATGCATATCCATAAAGGCAACAAAAATAGTAATGTGATCAACAGGGTTAGTAGTTCTGTCGTACAGGGTTATTTGGGGGCTAGGGAATCGGTATGGCACTACTTTGAGCACTATATCATCAACAAAATAAGACCTTATACTTGAAAGGAGTCCAATAGCCCTTCCAGGGCTACGCATCTGCACGATCGTGAATTCCATCTCGACCATGCATCTTTCTAGAGAAACATCCCCCCTGGACAATGCTGTAACTTTGCTTGCAGCCCGCTCTGGATTCCTACTTCCCGGCGAGAGAGGATTGGGAGTCTTTCACCAAACACGGCGATTCCTGTACTCGGCATGAGTAACGTTGCTGTAGGTTCTCCTGGGTCAGGACTCAGGGCGATCCTTTGTTCAACAACCTTGAAAGTGTAAAGACGCGGAGTCCGACGTAGCTGGCAGGGCAAAATCCCATTCTTGGATCGGTCGTTCATGGAGACGAGACTGGTCTCTCGAGATATACCCTTTAAAAGAAATCACACAATCCAACTCTTGGGGACGTTCATCCTCCTTTGGATCCCGGAGAACCAGTCCCCCAAGGCTAGGGCTGGTGCCAGGCGGGAGATGATAACATCATGGTAATATTGGAATTGGCCTAATTGGCATTCCAGATTATCAATCTACACCGTATCCACAGCCTCAACGACTAATCTGATGTGAACTCCCAAAGGCGGAGCCAATGGACCTGCATGGTCAGTTAGGGGTGCGTTTTCTTCTTCTTCTAGGATGGGGACTGAAGCTCTCACATCCGGTCTGGAGACTCTCGACATATTTCTAGCCGGGTTGCTATCCACTATGCTATTCAGGTTTCTCAACCGTGTAGTATGACCAGACCTTGTAATCATTAAGCTTTGAGCCAATATGGGAGCAGGATTTTGGATTTTAGTAATGCTTTCCACAAATGGCACCAAACTGTTGATGTCGAATTTTGGATGACCTTTACAATATGGTCCGATCATTTGTTCATAGAGATATTTGTGCTTGCTGGGATGAGGATGGAGAGGTCCAGGATTAGTTCATCTGGCCTGGGATGGGTAGAGTTGGAGTGATCCGGGATGGGAACAAAGCAGTGAAATAACCTAGGGGTCTTCTGATCCACAGAGAGTCTTCATATCCATGGAGAATCCTTTAATTAGGAAATGATGGGTCCAAGCTGGGATGAGCTCGAATGCCTCCTGGTCTTCTGATCTATGGAGAGATAAATCTTAGATGGGATGAAACCAAGCTAGGATGGGGTAGCACTTCGACACCTGCACAAAGGACTTGTCAGGATAGACCCAGCGTGTGCCCTCCGGCGTGGGAATCAGTGCTTAGGAAAAAGATTTATAAAGATGCTACCAAGAAGAGTAAGAAAATTTGGTGTACCTTTGGGAATTGGCATGCCCTTCATTATATAGGCAATGGATGGATTTAGGGGCTTAAGTAAGGATTAGTGTCCCATCAGTATCTTATCTCGGCATGTGGCCAATGAGAGGGAGATAGAAAGTCTTTATCTTGTGGGCTTGGGCTTTTTGGCCCTTTTACTGAGGCCCATGGAAAAAAATGTTTGCAATTAGAGAAGTGGCCTAGTCCATGATCTGAGAAGAACTCTTTTCTACTGTACCCGAGATGGAGAGTTCGATCCCTGTCTTTCCCGGACAATTGGAGACAGAAAGGGAGAGTTGTTAGAAGCTTCTTTCCCTTCCCTTCCTAGATAGCCAGAGATGGTAAAATGGGATTCGTTGAGGAGCTTGTGGAGTCAACCTTCAAGATGGGCAATGTCACTGTGGATAATGCAGAGATGGGAAAGGTTTTTCCATCCCGACGGCGGCGCGTCAGCTCTTCTTGGAGAGTGTTGCTACTGGGGCCTTTGTCATGGCCTGCATGGGCTTTAGTTGTACCCTTCCCCGGTGCTCTCTTCATACTTAGTCTCTGGTAGGAGTTGATCTTTGTAAAGAATTATTGACACGTGGCGATCTCCTATTAGTTGGATTAGAGTAACCATTTTTACACTCATCAAATTTCATCCGATGGGCTTGGAGCTTGTCAAAGCAGTTCTGGAGATGGGCGATGTGGTCAGACACCTTGGTGCTCTTCAAGAGCATATCATCTATGTACACTTCCATTATCGAGCCGATCTCTTCCTTGAACATCTTGTTCACAAGCCTTTGATAGGTTTCCCCAGCATTGCGAAGGCTAAAGGGCATGACCTTGTAACAGTAGGTGCCTCTAGTCATGATGAATGAGTTACGATTCGAGCACACGACTTTCAGGGCAGCTATGGTTGGACACCCCATGATTGCGTTGTAGGGAAAAGTCCTATCCACGATGATGAAATTGGTCTACACCATGGCCGACCTAGGCTTTACCCATTTTGTGATGGGCAAGGACGTCCAGTCCAGCCTTCTGAGCTGACGACGTCCCCGCCGAAGTTGACAAGGGTTGAAGTGTTGGGTTGCATAGCGCTTGGATCCACTTTCATATTGTCGAATACCTACTTGAAGATTATAATGCAAAATTACCCCCGTCGACTAAAATTCTTCCTACCTTGTAGTGGTTGACCAGGGCTGATATCACTAGGTTATCATCGTGAAATGTGAGGTTGACCTCACTGAAAGAGATAACGTTGTGCATGGCGGCATCAACTGTGCTCACCTCGTGCACGTCCTCGCTTTACACTTGTACCTCTTTCGGGAAGAAGACGTCCCCCCTCCGAGGCTGAGGCTACCATGGATAACGTATATTTTTCCATCCACTCTCTGATCATCATCGTACTCTACCCTTTCTCTTCGGCTGCATTTTTTCCTTCTCCTCTAGCCCTTGTGCTCATTTAGGTAATCATTCTCCTCAGGCCCTCCGTTCTCTCTATGGACATAGTGTCCGAGATACCCCCTTTTTATGATGGCCTCAATTTCTTTCCTGAGTTAAAAACAATCCTCCATTGAGTGGCCTCGGTCACGATGAAATGCGCAGTACTTGTTAACGAATTTTCTTATGGGTTTTCCTTTAAGGGGAGGAGTAGGAGGGAAGAATCCCCTCCCATAATTTTTTGAAAAAAAATGGTCGCTATAGATGCTGTCAGGAGAGTAAAGCCTTATCAAATCCCTGGGGGTGGAGGAGGCCTCCGATCCCCGGGAATGGGTCCTAACCGCCCCTCTGCTTGAAGTCTACTCGGTGTTTCCTCTGCTCGACACTTCCTCTTTTGGACATGTTCTCGGTCCTGTTTCATATTATCCCTCATATCGGGTTCGTAAAAACTTGTGCCCCTGTCCAAGGTAGCACGTAGGTTTAGTGTGGGTCGTGAACACTAGTCGTAGAACAACCTTCGGTACCTCAACCCATTAATGAAAGCATTTAGGGCTACGGCACCTAAGAGGTCCTCACAGTAGAGAGTCTCTTTCCAGAATCTGTCTACGTAGCCCCCAAATTATTCCCAATCTCTTGCTGGAGGGTAAGGATTTGAGTGACGGTCTTCGGCCTATGCCGGAAACAACTGAACTGGGCTAGAAAGAGTTGATCGAGTTGTGTAAATGTAGATATTGAGGTTAGGGCTAGATCTTATAACCAAGTGTGGGCTATACCGACCAGAGTGAGAGGAAATGATTTGTATCTTATCACCATAGAGGGCGTGTGCATGTCCATGTAAGATACAAAATAGAGATGTGATCTACGAGTTTGGTGTCCCATCGTATAGGGCCATCGGGGGACTGGGAAACCTATACGGCACCACTTTTTCTACAATATCATCAATGAATGGGGATCTCTCCCCGAAAGGGAGCCCAGCTGCGGCCTAGAGCCCTAAATATGATAGAACACTACTTCCATCTTAGCAAGATAACGTTCCAAGGCTGCATCTCCTCTAGGCGGCACTGCAAATTGATTGGCAACCACTCTGGGTCCCTGTCTTTTGACTAGAGAAGAATGAGAATCCACCTCCCGAGCATGGCAGACCTTGTGCTCAAAATTGGTGACATGACTCAAGGCCCTTCCCGGCTGGGGTTCGTGACGATCCTCTATCCGGCAACCCTGTGAGGGTGGCGATGAGGAACTTGAGGCAATCACAGGAGCTAAGTCTCATGCCCTTACAGGATGGTCATAGGCACAAGGTTGATCCCTTGGTGCATATCTGTTTAAATGGATTACACGATCTGCTGACTCTTGGGGGGCACTCATCTCCCCCCTACATTATAAAGAACGGCCCCCCCTGAGCTGGGGCCAGTGGCAAGAAGGAAATAAGGACTTGGAAGTAGGACTAGAACTCGCCTAATCGGCAATCTAGGTTATCAATCTGCAACGCCTCCGCTGCCCCGGACATCTTGCCAATGAGGACACTCAATGGTAGAGCTGACGGGCTTGCAAGGCCTATGGGAGGTAGATTTTCTTCTTCAACAGGGATAAGGACTGGAGCCCTGACATCCAACCTGGGGACTCTTGACATCTCTGGTTGGGTAGTTATTCACTGCAGTATTTTGGTCTCTTTGTCAAATAATCTGACCAGATCTTGTGATCATCAAGTCTTAGCCGAGTTGGGAGTTGATGATTAGAGGAAGGCTTGTTGTGTGCTTCCCACGGAGGTGGAGACAGAGAAGTCCAAGAAGAAGTCTTGATGTCTGAGAACAGTCTCAGTCAGTCTTGAGGTATGCTCTGAGCTGTTACCTATACAAAGGACTAGATGGGATGGGCCCGTTGTGTCCCTTCCAGCATGAGAATAAGAGCTCAGGGGGAAATACATAAATTCTTTGAATATTCAACAAACAATCATTAGCTTTTACAACATGGTTTTCCTTTCCTTTTATAGGCGATCAACTGATTAACGTTTGGAGGATTAGCGACCTAAGCTCGGATTAGCATCCTAAGCTCGGTGTGTGGCCTTTGTATGAACGCGTGTAAAGATTAAACCAGTGGGCCTGGGATTTTTGGCCCTCTATGTGGGGCCCATGGGCGGTAAGTGTACGAAAGCAACCAGATAGCCCAGGCCATGGTGCCAGGTGGATATTTCCTATGATCCTCCATGCCACAAGTTCTCTTCCCTGCCCTTCTATGTAGACATGAGATGGGTAGGGGATGTTATTGCAGAGGAGTTTGTAGAGTTGTGTTCCGAGATGGGGCGTGCTGGTTTGGGAATATCCTGAGATGGGGAAAAGATTCCCCAGCTTGGCAGTGGACCTTTCCGGACGTAAGTAGGGATGATCTCTTAAGGATGACCGATCTAAGCTGAGTCGCACCCTTGGTCAGCAGAATCTTCATACTTCGTTATTAGTAGAATGGGGTCCAACTGCGAATCTGTGTATATGTGGCAGTCTTCTATTAGGTGCTTAGGGATTACCATTTTTACACTCATCAACATATATTAACATCCTCCCCCCTCCCTCAAAGGTAAGTGATCGCACCTCATTTTGTGCGATCTAATACCACTAAATTAAGTTTTGTTAATCTTTTAAATAAATTAAAATATTATAAATTAAGTTGTTTTATTTGTTTTTGTAGGATTTTGGAAATGATACAAAACCATGTTAATTTGGAGCAAAATTCAGAGAAAATGATCAAACGGATAAAAGTCGCGATTTTCGGCACTAGAATCAAGACCACTGTCCATTGTTTTGGACATAACTAATTATACAGTTGGAATTCTGAGATGAGACAAGTTGCATATGAAAGTAGACTCTTTAAGCTTTCCAACGACTGGTTATAGAGCCAAATCGGAGTTCGTATGAAAAAGATACAACCGTTTGAAGATGGTCCTTCTGTGCAGCCACATAGTGCTACGGGTCAAACCATTTTGACCCGAACCCGGCCCGAGTTGGCCCGACCCGCGCCCACTCCGGTGGACAAATTCCACAACAACCCCATTGGCCTCCATATTTGATTTTTTGCACCCCTAGCCTCCTCTTTTGACTCAAATTCACCCCAAAACTCACCTTTTTGATTCTATAAATAGAAGGGAGGTTTGAGAGCAAAAAAGAATCCATATTCCTACTTCATTCTTAGAATAGTTGTAGTATTTTCTTATTTGTTTTTCTTTTATTTCATTTTTATTTTTGGAAGGGAGAATAGTTTGGGGTACAAAGTGTAAATGGTGTTTGTGAGGATATTATCCGAGAAAATACCACTCAATGCAACAATGAGAAGCTAACTTCCTTCAACCAGGTTAGGGTTGTGGTATTGTACTTTTGAATTTATGTAATATTGTATTTTTCTTATTTAAATTCGGATTTCGTATAAACAATTGTGTGGAAGGAATTCTGTTCGTAAAAATGAATTTAATTATAATTGAATTTATTGTCAAAATGTTCTTGTAGAGATTTTGATTTGAATTCAATTATTGCTAGAACATTAAATCTTGTACCTGTGGTGTTGATTTAATGGCCACACAATCGTATTCTTAGGGATTGATTATTGGTCTGGATGGTTTATGCCTAGATTTTAATTCACCTTAGATTAGTTTAATGTAGGAATTAAATACCGAAGATAGATCATGCCGGAGAATAACAATCCATATATTTCTGAGTAGTTCCGGCTTGTAGTTAGGAACACTCGTTTATACAAATCCGATTTAAATAGAAAATACGAGAAAAACATAATTCTCAAAATACTAATCCCACAATTCCTATCCTGGTTCTTTATTTTATTTTTATTTTAGATTTAGTATTTTCTTTTCTTATTTTAAAATCAAAATCGTTTTCACTAAAGAAAAAAAAATAATTAGAAATTGATAATTACAAGACCGATCTCTGTGGTTCGACATCCTACTTGAACACCGTACTACATCAGTATCGCGGTACCAATTTAAGGGTATTATTTTTGAGCGATCAGTAAGCTACATGATAAAGAGTTTGAAAACCAAAATGTGAAAGTATCCAAGTAGATGTGCCTCAATGAAAATATTAGTTGTCTTATGATATTGTCTTATTGGCAAAGGTAACATAGTGGAGATTAACAATATTTTAAAGAATGTAATGATAGATGAAGTGACAATATGTCTCGATGTGTTTGGTGCGCTCATAAAAAATGTAATTATGGGTAGGGGTGTGCAATAGATCGAGCCAACCTGCCCAAATTGCCAAACTCGCACCACCAACATTAACCCGCGTATTGCGCAGTTGTTAAATCTTGAAACAGACACATGGATGGGCAGATTACGATCTGGCCCATTTTGTTATGGGTTCAACCCTCCCAATTTAACCCTTTCTATTATGGTCAGATTAAAATTCATTTATATGTTTATTATGCCCAATTTGCCTTGTTTTAGTCTCGTTTCTCTATTGCTTTAGCTTTTCTATGTTGAACTATAAAAAGATAGATTTTTCCATTGAATTTTATTGTTCACATGATTTATGTGTCACTGTCACACGGTAATCTAACACTATCAAGACACTATTAATTTGTGATGAAATTCTTTTATACTGAAAATACTTAAGATTTAGCATTATTTATTATATTTGAAGGTCGAACCTAAAAATACTTGGGGAGTCCATTGTTCTAATTACCTCAACCCGAAAATAGGCCCAACCCATATACTATTAGGCCGCAATGGTTTAAACTAGCAAAGTTACATATTCCAACCTACCCCAACCCGCACATCATTGGGCGGCCCACGGTTCAAACTAGCCCAACCCACTTAATATTGGTTTGATGGGTGGTTTGACTAGTACTCCAATTATCACAATTAGCTGTAGGGGATAAATTTGAAGAAAAATCAAGAACACTCACCTAGGGTTCGAGAGATCCGGACCTGTGTCAATGGAGAAGAAAAAGAAGATGATGATGATGGTGATGGTGATGATGATGAAACTAAGATGGTAGCGTGAGATCAATGAAGATGGAAGCCGGTGAAGAAGAAATAGCTGAAGTAGAAGACAAACAACAATTGTGGGTGGTTCAGATTCGAAACTGAAGATGAAGAAGGATGAAGATGGGAGCGTAAAAGCGTTTCTAGTGGTGCTTTTAAAACACATAATTTTCTATTAAAAATTGCGCTTTCACTTAAATGAAAATACTATTTCAAGTAGCATTTTCAGTTAAGTAAAAGTTCTATTTCAAATAGTGCTTTAATACAAAATACCCTAAACCCAATTCGAAATGCGAAGTCCTATAAATTAGTGTAGACGCTATTTGAAATAGTGTTTTCAGATATGAAAACGCTATCTCAAATAGTGTTTTATGGTAAAAAAAATAAAACACCATACCAGATAGCAAATTTTAAAACTGCAGTTGTTGGGGAACTAAGTTCCCAACTATCAATATTAAGACCCGTTTGTTAATAGAATTTGATTTGGGAGAATTTCGTCACATACACCATGTGGAGGATATTGCTCCAAGTACGAAAAAACGGTCGGACTGGGAGCTGGGATTCTCTCTAGTACGGGTTCTCATGTTCTCCTTGAAGATATTTGGGCCGAACTGAAGATCATTGTGCCGAGCTGATGGAGTCCTGACCGAGCTGACGAGCCCGAACACTCTCAGCTAGGGTCCTCTATACTCGGGGCCTCTCCAAGCCATGTTGAAGCTCCTACTCTTCACTTTAAGTGGACCGGCCCATGGACCTCTATAGATGGGCCCAAAATCCCAATCCAGATGTTTAGTATCCTAATCCGCTAGCTCATTGGCTGCCAGACAAATTAGATTAATTAACCTTAGCCCAACTCCCTAATCTCAAGGCACTAATTGCGTCTAGTGCCTATAAATACACCATGGCATCCAATGCCCAAAGGTGCACATTATCTACTCCCACTAGAGCACTCTTAGCCCTTTTCCCTGGATATTTACTCTTGTGCTGGAGGGACTTCACCAGGCACAACTCTGGTGAGTCTGTGTGGAGGTGCTTGGAGTGAAGGAGTGGAGCTTAGCTCGAAGATCGGAACAGAGTCTGGAGAAGTATTCATCTCGGAGTCTGAACAGGATCTCAGGTTGGGTTGAGGAACTGAGGTCAGAATGCGACTAACTCCAAGACTTAAGAAGCTTCAGATTCACCAATCTACCACACCATCACCAATCTCGCATGTATCGTGCCTTTCCGGACCATACTGCTGGTTGCTCACCATTTTTCAACACCAACAGTTTGGCGTTGTCTATAGGAACGTACTAAAAGCCTCCCCTAATCGTGGACTCTCCACGAGGCTAAAACTTGATGATCACAAGGTCTGGAAAAGAAATCCACCAAACAGATCAAAGTCCTACCGCAAATAGCAATTCGTCATCTCAATCCTTCAACAACATGCCAAAGGATCCCAGGTCGGATTCCTGGGTCCCAACCATAGAGCATCACCTGTAACCCGCTATCTCGGTAGCGTACCAGCCCGATGGTTCAGCCCACCGGCCAGATAGGTCCTTGTACCTTACCCTCTAGACCGTTTGTTGGGTAGACCTATGGGGCCCCTAAAGCATCACGAATCGATAACTTGGAACACCAGCTAGGCAAGTTCTGAAACTATTTCCAGATCCACCTCTTCTGCCTATCGTTGTCTCCTACCCTAGAGGAACTGACTCTCCGAACTGCAGGCCAAGAGGAGTTACCTCAGAACTACGGGGATAGGGTAGTCTTCTCCAATGGACACAGGGATCACTCCCAAGCCCTGAAACCATGATTTAAGGGTAAGAGAGGGCTTCCTTGGTTGCATCAAAAACCCCTCCCCTATGAAGACACGATTCCAGGGACCAACCAAAGTCACCCATTGGCTGAGATCCCAAGTAGCAATATCCGACCTAAGGTTGTGTCATGAGTAAGAGACACGCTCCTATTCTCCGTCCTTATACCACCATAGTGTTCAACCTGGGGACAGCGACCAGAGCAGACCGAGAAGAGGTTAAGTAGAAGAAAAAATAGCATAAGGTCTTGAGCAAGGCATGGGGCTTAGAGGGGCTCCAAGTACACAAGTCATGAAATCTAACCGAGCTCCCTTCTACCGTCTTTTCCCTGCTTGTCAAACACCAAGTGCGGCACAACGGTGAAGCCGAGCAGACCTCCGTCCCGTCATGGAAGGAAATGAGCAACCTCTATGCCGACCTGGATGGAGACAAGCTGCCCTCCAGTTGCTTCTCAAAACAAAGGTGGAGACGAGCAACCCTCTGTGCTGACCTAGCTGGAGACGAGCTGCCCTCTAATCGCTTCTCCAAACGAAGGCAGAGACGAGCAGGACGGGGATGATTCGCCCTCCAGTCAATCTCCAAATGAAGTGCAAGGGCGAAGACGAGTAGCCCTCTGTGCCAACCTGGCCAAAGACGAGCCGCCTTCTAGATGAGTAACGCTCTCCGGGCACACTCACCTCAGATTAGTCAAATTTGGAGGGTCCGAAACCAAATCAAGCCAAACAATCCCAAGTATGAAAAGTTGATTGAGCCCAGCTCTTCGAACACATTCAGCTCGGATTTGTCAAATTATAAAGATCCCAAAAGCAAATGGCACCGAATATTTCCCAAGTGTGATAGTTTGGCTGAGCTCCGCTCTCCGAGAAACCTCAACTTGGATCTATCAAATTTAGGCATCCACCAACATTTACCGAGCTCCGCTCTCTGAGCACTCTCAGCTCAAATTTGTCAATCATGAAGATTCCAAAAGCAAATGGCGTCGAACATTTTCCAAGTGTGAATGTTTAACAGAGCTCTGCTCTCCAGGCATCAACTGATATTAGCCGAGCTATGGTATCCAAGCAGCCCCAGCTTGGATTTTTAAATTATGAAGATCCCAAAATCAAATGGTGTTGAACATTTCCCAAGAGTGAATGTTTGGCTGAGCTCCGCTCTCCGAGAAACATCAGCACGGATCTGTCAAATTTAGGTATCCGCTAAATGTCTGTCGAGATCCGATCTCCGTGTACTCTCAACTCAAACCAACTAAAACTGAAGAACCCTAGAATTTCTTCCGAGCCAAGCTCTCCGGGCACTCAACGCGGATTTTAAAGTTTAAGTATGGAAAATTAGCCGACCA
This sequence comes from Eucommia ulmoides, assembly GCA_016647705.1. Classification (NCBI taxonomy): domain Eukaryota; kingdom Viridiplantae; phylum Streptophyta; class Magnoliopsida; order Garryales; family Eucommiaceae; genus Eucommia; species Eucommia ulmoides. The sequence continues at coordinate 19,098,952 of CM028335.1, read as the reverse complement.
TAGAACATCGAGCATATCATCTTGGGTTGACTGAAGTAACGACCTATCTACTCTATCCCAACAGGATTCTGGTCAGAGCATTACACCCCAGGGACAGCGAGGACCAGGTGTTGTGAAGAGCTCAGTGTCTTAAACCCACAACACGAATTTAACTTTGTCAACTCGTGTCCTGGGCTGGGGAACAAGATGGCCATGAACCTGAGTAGAAACAAGGAAAGACAAAAAATGAAAATTTGGACTTTTTTTTTTTTTTTTTTAATTTTAGCAAGGAAAATGGCCAAGCTCTGAACTTTGAGCACACTTTGCTCGGCATTATCAAAGATAGAAGTTCCAAAACTGTCGAGGGAGCCTTACATGCCGAGCTCCTGACTCATAGCACCTTCTGCTCGACATCTTCTCAAAGTGAAGCCTCACGACTGACCCAAGGGTCTCATTAGGCGAGCTTTGGGCTCAGGGCATCCCCAGCTCGAAACTACTCTACCTTTGGAAAGAGAAAATGGGGGAGACAATACAACAATTCCACGCACATGCCAGGCACGCCTCAAGCAATGGTCTTGAACATCTGGCATTACAGTTAGACGGTCAGGACTGGGCGGGGAACCTTAAACACCTTTTTCCTCCAGATTTTCTAAGTGTGAAAGATTATCCGAGCTACAGAGTTCGAACGCCCTCAGCTCGGATACATCCAAAACGGAAAAGCCCAAAACCCTTATTTCTTCAAAATCGGCCAAGTGTGAAAGATTATCCAGGCTACTGAGTCTGAATACCCTTAGCTCGAATACATCCAAAATGGGGAAGCCCCAAACCCTTCATTCTTCAAAATCAGCTAAGTGTGAAAGATTATCCTAGCTACTAAGTTCGAACCCCCTTAGCTCAGATAAATCGAAATTGGGAAAGCCCTAAACCCTTCTTTCTTCAAAATCGGCCAAGTGTGAAAGATTATCCGAGCTACTGAGTCGGAACACCCTCAGCTCGGATACATCCAAAATAGGGAAGTCCCAAAGCTTTCCTTCTTCAAAATTAACAAAATGTAAAAGATTATTCGAGCTACCGAGTCTGAATACCCTCAGCTTGGATACATCCAAATTGGGGAAGCCCCAAACCCTTCCTTCTTCAAAATCGGCCAAGTGTAAAAGATTATCCAAGCTACCGAGTCCGAACAACCTCAGCTCAAATACATCCAAATTAGGGACGTCTCAAACCCTTTTATTCTTTAAAATCCAAGTATGAAATATTATTCGAGCTAGCAAACAACCTCAGCTTGGATACATCTAAATAATAGATGTCTATTGAAGATTATGGAATTATCCGAGCTGACGAGCCCGAGCACTCTCAGCTCAGACATGGCAAAAAACGGAAGCCTTTTCAAGTTTGAAGACTGGTCTAAGCTGACGAGCCCGAGTACTCTCAGCTTGGACATGGTAAAAAATGGAAGCCTTTTCCAGTTTAAAGACTAGTCCGGGCTGACGAGCCCGAGCACTCTCAGCTCAGACATGATCAATAATAGAAGCCTATTGAAGATTGTAGAATTATCCGAGATGACGAGCTTGAGCACTCTCAACTCGGCCATATCCAAAATTGGAGTCAGTTTAAAGATAGACAAATGGTCCGAGCTGACAAGCCCGATCACTTTCTGCTCGGACATGGTAAAAAATGGAAGCCTTTTCAAGTTTGAAGACTGGTCTGAGCTGACAATCCTGAGCACTCTTAGCTCGAACATTATCAATATTGGAAGCCTATTTAAGATTGAGGAATTATCCGAGTTGACGAGCCCGAGCACTCTCAACTCGAACTTGGCTAAAAATGGTAAGGCAATGAAGATTGGTAAAGGGTCTGAGTTGACGATCCCAAGTACTCTCAGTTCGGACTTATATACAATTGAAAACATGTGTGAAGATTAAAGAATGGTCTGAGCCTGTGCACTCTCAGCTCGGACATGTTTAAAATATGAAGCATTTTGAAATTTGAAGTATTGAGCCGAGCTGACGAGCCCGAGCGCTCTCTGTTCAGACATAATAAAAATAGGAAGCATTATGAAATTTGAAGGAATGATCTGAGTTGACGAGCCCGAGCACTCTCAGCTTAGATATGATCAAAATAGGAAGGATTTTGAAGTTTGAAGATTAACCGAGCTGACGAGCCCTAGCATTCTCAGCTTGGACACGATCAAGATTAAAAGCATTTTGAAGATAGAAGAATGGTCTGAGCTAATGAGTCTGAGCACTTTCAGCTCAGATCTTGCACATTTGGGGTCTCTTAAGGATGTCTTGAAGTTTTTGAAACTATTTTGACACCCTCTCCACCTACCAATCATCTTAAGGAGCTAAAAACGGGCCACTACTCTCCATTTCTAGAGGGTCATTGCCTAAATCGAATTTCAAGCCGTGGGAAGATGTATTTTTGGTCCGTAAATTTGGGTTTTAGACACCAGCTCTATTTTTGAACAGTTAAATCCCCAAACGGAAGGGCCAGACAAAATCGACATCGATGGGTAGTAGGGCGTGGGAATATGCTGCTACTGACTACTCGCAAGTATACGAGGTCTAAATTTTAGTATAGTGTGATCGTTAAGATCGGGTTATCGTATCCACAGGGATTGGTGTCGTTACTATCGAATACCATGTTTGTCATAACCTAACTTTATCTAGGTGAAAAACAAGTGTAATTAATTAATTAAACTAATACTAATATATCCTAAATTAACTACACTAATATACTAATATGTTTTAGGGTGAACAATTGTCTAGGGACTAACGTGTTTACAAATACGTGTTCGATTTCGATTTACTCACGTTTACGGTGTTCGACCTATTTGACAATCTCAGTACGTAAACTCCATCGCCACCTCTCCCAAGTGTAAAATGGGGGAATACATGACTTCGAGTCAACGAATAAGTCCCTCTCAACGTCTTAACGACCCTAGGTCACATGAGTCTTACCCAGTGTCATTGATTGCATACAATCTAACTCCCGACCGGGTGATTGGATTGTGCGTTGTATTTATCCTATCGACAATCACCGTTCTAAAACTCCCTCGCCACCTCTCCCAAGTGTAAGACGAGGGATATAACGCAACTTCGTGTTAACGAAGAAATCCCCCTCAACGTCTTAACGACCCTAGGTCGCGTGCGTCTTACCCCAATATTATCGATTGTCCTCGATTCAAACCCCGACCAGATTATAGAATCGTGGTGTTTATTTATCCTAATCCAAATTCGGGGTTTGTCAAAATTCCGTTTTCTCCATTTATCTAACTAAGCATGATAAACAAACAATACGATAAATACAATCAAACTATGAAGAATAATCATAAACGAAATACCAAAATCATCCAAACAACGTATTTATAAATATAGTATTAATCCCTACTACAATCCATGTTTAGCTATGGCCATAGCAGCATTTACAATGAAATAACAAGGTAAACATGCTCACATGATCCTAAGATAAAGAAATAAGGAAAAACAACCGAAGAACTTAGCCTCGTCTAAAGATAAACTGCTAAGAACGCTTAACGATCGATTCGCCGTCTTCTCCACTTTGAGATGTGAGCTCCATCTCTAAAACTCCTAAACCCTAGCCTAAATATGGCCTAAGGTGCTCAAAAATGCAAGAGAGGCTGGAGAAAGAGGAGGAGAAGGGATATATATAGGCAAAATATCCTAAAAATATCTTCAGTCTGTGCAGAGGTCACCATCGCGGCGGTGGGATTCACCGCTGCGGCAGTGGTAGATCGGTTTGGCTTATCGCTGCGTCGATGAAGATAGCCGTGGCTTAGGAAATATTTCTGCTGGATTTCTGCCTAGGCGATGGGCTGTCAGTAGCCTTTTGTATTTCTCAGCTTCTTTACTGCCGTGGCGGTGGTTTGGACGCCACGGCGGTGGGCTTGTTTCATAATTTTGCCTCCGAGTTTGTTTTAACACCGTTCTTTGATTGATTTTGGTTCGATCTCATTGTTTTCGCTCCAATTTCTTATCTTTTTGCCCCCACACACCTGATTTATACAAAAAGTATGAAAACTAATTAAAACATGTTAAAATACTATATAAACGCACGAAAACTAACTTAATTCGATTTGGAAATATATAGGTAGATCACACCAATCAACGGGACAGCCTCGGCATACTCTAATGCACCGGGCCACGAGTATTTTTGGGCAACGAAGTCATTGGTCAGCAACCACGATAGCAACATTCTCCGAAACAACAACGAGCAAAGGCCAAGTCTAGGTGGAATTCATTCATAAAAATCCCAAGCCCATCACGTTCCGCTCTCGCCCTCAGGACTTGGGGGTCAACTGATGTGGGGGAATTTTATCGCATACGCCACGTGGAGGATATCGCTCCAAGTACAGAAAAACGGCCGGCTGGGAGCTAAGATTCCCTCCAGTAGGGGCTCTCATGTTCTCCTTAAAGATCTCTGGGCCAAACTGAAGATCATTGTGCCGAGCTGATAGGGTCTGAGTCAAGCTGACAGGCTCGAACACTCTCAACTTGAGTCCTCCATATTTGGGGCCTCTCCAGGCCGTGTTGAAGCTCTTGCTCTCCACTTCAAGTTGGCCAGCCCATAGACCTCTGCAGATGGGCCCAAAAGCCCAATCCAGATGTTCAGTGTCCTAATCTGCTAACTCATTAGCTGTCAGATGAATTAGGTTAATTAACCCGAGCTCAGCTTCCTAATCTCGCGACACTAATTGGGTCCAACACCTATAAATGCACTATGGCATCCAATGCCCAAAGGTGCACATTCTCTACTCCCACTAGAGCACTCTTGGACTTTTTTTCCCGGATACTTACTCTTGCGTCAGAGGGACTTCACCGGATACAACCCCGATGAGTCCATGTGCAGGGGTTCAGAGTGAAGGAGTGGAGCTCAGCTCAAAGATCGAAACAGAGTCTAGAGAAGTATTCATCTCAGAGTCTGAACAAGATCTTAGGTCTGGTCGAGGAGCTTAAGTCGGATTGCGGCTACCTCCAAGATTTCAGAAGCTTTAGATTCACCAGTCCATTACGCCATCACCAACCTCGCACGTGTCGTGCCTTTCCGAACCATACTGCTGGTTGCTCGCCATTTTTTGACATCAACAGAATTCAACACTTAAAATTGAATGGATTAAATATTCATCAGATTAAGTATATTTGATAAAAAAAAAAAAAAAAAAAACAAAGTGTCGCCTAAAATTATTTTTAATTTTAAATGATGTATGATTTACTTATTTTTTTAGTACTTCTCAACCACAACAACCACTCAACATCAATACTAGAAAATCTTGAAAAAAAATATATAAAAATGATTATTGATAGAGTACTAAATTGAAAAAAAAAATAGATAGATATAATTGTAGAGAGAAAATATTTAAAAAACAAAAATATAAAAGCTATTTTAAGAACCAAAGTTTATTTAAACATTTTTTTTTATAAATTAAAAATATTTAAAAAATAAATATTTAATATATTCAATATTTTATAAAATTAAATTTTATGATTTAAATATCTAAAATTCAATAATTAAATTTTTAATATTATCAAGGAAGGCTTGAGACAATAATTTTTTTCCATCTTTACAAGGGGAAAAACTCTAAATTTAGCATTGAATTAAACATAAATGTCTCAAAAAGTAACGTGAATTTGATGATTGAGGGGGAGGTGCCCTCCATGCATGGTCATCATTCCAATGTTTGTAGAAACTTCAACAATTTGTAGTTGATGATTGTCCTTTGTTGGCCTTGTCATGTTCAACAAGTGCATTTCCAATTAAAATTCTTCTCTCGTGCCCCTGCCAAAAGTAAAAAATAAAATGAAAACTTAAGTAAATGACAGCGAAAGAGGAATTCCTCCATTCCACGGGCTACATTTGGAGGGGCTAATAATGTTTAAAAGGGAATTATAAAAAACGTGAATGAGATGTGTGATGTTAATGCTGACAATTCGGGTTATTGAATCATATTTGGGTGCGTGAGTCAGGGATGTATATGAGTCAGGTGCGTAAGTATGAAAAAAAAAATCAATTTTTTTTTTTTTGTATATCTACGACTGTCTCCACACTTACACAGATGTGAGAGGTGTAGAGACTAATCTTGTTCAGAGTGTGTGGCTACATTTCTTAACAAATGTTTTTCTGTATGTTCAAACCACTGATCTTACAAAAGTTCCTCAACTGCTTTAACTCAAGCGGGTCTTACTACTTGAGTTACACTATGTTGGTATTGAATCATATCGTTTTTTAACAACAACATGATAATTAGAATAAAAATATTTAAACAAAAACATCTATTATATTAGTTTTTTTATTTAATGTATATATTTTAAAATCTATATAATAAATTAGGACTGGGATATTCATGGTTGTCGGGTGAGAGACAAAACTCCAGATATTTTTTAACCGTTAGATCAAAATAAACATACATATAAATATTAAAATTAAAATTAGGGTTGCCTCTCTCTCACATGTGTCCATCGGCAGTCCCTCTTTCTTCTCCATCAAAACCAACGTCTCTCATTGTCGATCAATCGCCGTGCATCACCATCTCCGAGTGTCGTCATCGTTGTTCTGTCGTCGTGCATCACCATCACAGCATCTTTGTTCCAGGTTCGTCTCTTTCTTTCTCTCTCTCTCTCCCTTTGCCTCTCTGTTTTTCAATTTGAGGGTTAAAGGATTCCACAACCGCTAGAGAAATTAGGGTTAAACCTCTCTCTCTCTCTCTCTCTCTCTCTCTCTCTCACCCACTCTCACTCGCGCTTTCTCTTTGCAATCATCTTTCGCCGTCGATACCCTCTCCACTTCCGACAATCGCCATTGTCGCCGCCTTCATCTCCTCTCCTTCTCATTCCCCCGCAATCTACTCTCTCTCAGCCTCCTCCACCATCCTCTCGCCACTGCCACCTCCACTCTATTTCATTGCGACACCATCGCCAACGTCATCGTCTCGCCATCGTTGTGTTCAATCTCTTCCTCGCTCCTTCGCCATCATTTGCCAAACTCCTTCCCTATCTCTACATATCGATTCCTCCATCCATCAGCCTCTCTATCTCCTGGTACGTCCCTTTCTCTGTTTTTCTATTTCAAAATATTTTGACGATGGTCGAGGACGGTGAAGATCAACGATGGTCGGATCCGGATGGAGATCCAGCCATTTCTTTTTTTCTACTTTTAATTTGCTTATATTTCGATAGTTGTTCTTCAATGACAAATTTTTTGTTCCTTCTTGAAAAATTGTTCTTTTTTTGAGTGAGATTTATAGAGTTTCTAAAATGTTTTCACTCAAATATGTATTGTCTTTGATAGAGAAAAAGAGTTCGTGATAGATATGTTCGTAAACTCACATTGCAATCGGAGGCCATTGATTGAACAAATACAAATTCAGTTTCCAGTAAAGGGTATGATAGATTCGAGAACTCACAATTTTTTGTGACTGGTAGTGTTCTGTGTTCCTTCATCTCCATACTCTTCTTTGTGTTCATCGTCCAAATATTTTCATTTCCATCTAAATTGTTACTGATTCTCACTATTTTGTCAAGCAAATGACTGGTAGCTCATATAATTTTTGTTTGCATATAAACGGTAACTGTTTCCATATACAAATTTCCGCAAAGCAAGTGAATTGACTCAAAGAAATTTGTCTCACTGTGCTTGGTGAAGGGCAAGTGCAGCTCAACTTCCAATTCATTTACCTAGAAAAAACAAAGCTCCAGAAACTGGAAGATTGCCCATTGCTCAGTACAGAACTTGGATTTTCCCAATGTAAAAATCTAGCATTGTAATTTTTTCCAAAATTAGGAGTCTTGGGTATCTTATTTAGGTTTTTTCTTTTTTAATGTGACAATTTTACATTTGGAAGTTGGGTTACAAATTTAGGTTTTTATCTATAGCTTACTACTTTTTTTCACTGATATATTTTTGTTTTGGAATGAAGAATAAATCTATCACCTATTTTTTATTTTTGGAAGGAGTACAATTTATTTCCTGTAAGTAAATTTGGAATTAAATTTTGAGTTATTAGGTGGCGTTTATTTACTGTTTTCTAATCAATTTCATTTTATTGTTGTTTTCTTCTCAATTGCTATTTATTTCCCATATAGAATCAGAAATGTAAGTGATTATTTGTGTTGATAATTTTCAAGAGGAAATTCATACTTAAATTTCTTGATGATTGTTTTTGTGATTAACGATTGAACTACAAATTTCTATATCTAGATTTCATATAATATCTCTCTCAAATAGGTTAATTTTTCCAATTCTAGATGTATATATAGATATATGCACATATTATATCCTTCTGAAACTTCATTTTTGTTGGTTTTTGAATTTCCAATAAATAAACAAATTGGTATTGAATTTGTGAATTTCACAACGGCTTTTGCAGCTATCAAGGTTGGAGGGCTTCTAAATAATTTCAGATGGAATGATTATAAAAAAATATGTGAGACCAGTAGGGAAAAAATATAGGTATAACGATTTTGCCATATTTGTTTTTCATTTATTTAAGCTTCTTTCAAACTGGATTCGAATTGGTATGAAAATAAATCATTTGTTGTGTTTTTTAACCTATGCGTTGATTTTTTATTTTCTATTTTCTTGATCAATCAGGTGTTTCTATATTCTGGTTTTACATTATGGTTGTGGTTGCTTTTATCGTTTTTCCTCTTTTGGTTTCAGTATATGTTTCATCACAGTTTTCATGTTGATATACTAATTACATATTTCTAACTTCTGACGGGATTTGATTGGATATATGCTATTATTGGATGTTTCAAATCACACTCTCTAACTACTCCATTGATTAATCAAACATTACCTTTAAATTTTTTTCTAGAAAAGAAATATTAATTATTGTACAAAATATATTATGTTCTGTTTTTTCCTATTTCCAAAAGAAATGAAAATAGAAACAATTCATTTTCATTTTCATTTTCATTTTCCTTAAAATTTAATTGCTCCAGGTACAAATCAAATATCACGTGGGAGCCCCTGATTTTCTTAACCTGCCCACTATTGATTTATTTGAAGGTAATTCTCCTAGATTAGTTATCTATTGTGATTTTTATTTTCCCTATCTCAGTGAATTAGAAGTAAATACATACAATGTTAGTTATGTCTTCATCAATGTGTCATTTTCTTGATTTTTCTTTCTAGTTCACTGTTGAATTCAAATCCGATTTCTTATTTCTTTGTCTTCCTCATTTTCTTCAACTTGATTGTATGCTGCATTCTGAAGACGATAAAAGTTAATTTTGGTAAAGGGGATCGAAATATGCTGATAACTTCATGTTGTAGTTTGATGATGAGGCAAATCATGGCCATCCGTGCTCCCGATAGTCATGAAGTTGATGTCAGACCTCTCTTCCATATTGTCGAGGACATCCTCAACCGCTCCACCCCCACTATTGATGCCACCATTGTCCCGGTAATTAATTCCTCTCTATCCATCCATAAAGAATTTTATATTGATTTCTAGCTCTTAATGCTTTCTTCTTATATTTCATTCATTTTGATGTTGTTGCAGGTTAGCTCTACCCATTCACCTTTGGACCATACAGACAACTAAATCCACCATACCGACATCGTTTCCATGCTTGACGCACTCTCCTATATGATTTATTTAATCTCTTTCAAGGTGGTCCTTACTTAATACTATATGTATGCATTGATATATGATGAAGAAGAAACTATATGCATAAGTGTTGAATGCTTATATTTATAAATATTTTTTGTTTGTTTGTTTGTTTGTGGGGATAGTGTAGATAGCATATAAGAGTTTGGGGGGAGCAGATAGGATGCGACAGCGATGTCGCTGTTCAATATGCTAGCAAAGCTACCCATGGGATGCCAAACTAGTGCTAACCCTAACAGCTTTTGCCCTCAACTACGATGAATTTTGGTTGTTTTTCCTCAACTACTTAAATAGATGAGTTTATGTATGTGCGGGTTTTAGTCTCAATTGTTAGTGTTATTATTATTTTTCTATTGTTATTGAAGTTCAATTGAAATAGGAGTAAAATGTTGCATAAACAAAGAAAATTATGTTGTTTTACACCCATGCTTTTAGGCACGGGTTATACACTAGTAATTTAATAAAATGTCTAGTAAATTGATTAATTAATTTCATGTTACTTAATATTTCACTTATTAACAGTTAGTCCAAAATACGACTCAAAACTATCAATGTCATTTTTATGTCAATTATCAGATTAGCAAATTGTTCTGAAGAACGACTTGTTTATTTTCGTGTTTATTAACACAATAACAACTCAAAATATGTTAAGGTTAAAATCATTCACGATAATTCCATTTTGATTTTCTTGTGTTTTCATTTCAATACCTATATTGTTAGCCCTAAGTGAAATTGAATTTTTTAAATGTATTTTTGTGTAATGCAAGATGAAACACGCTACAATTAGAAGTTAGAAAAATGATAATGCTATAATTAAAAGTTCAAAATATAGTTATGAAGATACAAAATAATCTTTTGATAGTGATTATAGTTACATTTAAGGACATTTTAATCCCATTAATTTTTATTATATTAAGAGACATTTCTATCTTTACTTCATAAATTATTAAATAATTTAATCAAATGTTAACCTGCTATTCTTTACGCAGTTAGTTCCAAATTCGAATAAAGGAGGAGGGTTGCGTTAAGTAGCTGACAGCTAGTATAAAATTTTTATAGAACCTTTATGACATGAATCCAAATTCATTACATGTTGGGGCGTTCCCTAGTAGTGACACACTACATTGCCACCACCCGAATGTAGTGAGAAATAAACAATAGTTCCTAGGGTGCCGCCTAGAAGTGACGTGTCGTGTTTTTACCCGGATAAGATGTCAAGTAAGCAATGTTTGTCGCATTATGGTGGACGGGTGCAGATAAAAAAGTTAGTCATTGAGAATAGACTTAGGTTAGCAACTCGAAATATAGAAACACCAACGAGTAAGATTAGAGATTTGGTGGATGTGATGAGTAGAAGGAGGATTAATATTCAATGCTTGTAAGAAACAAAGTGGGTTGGAGAGAGGTCTAGAGAGAACAAGAGTACGTGGAAGGAAAAACATAGGAATAGGGTGGGGGAGGACAAACAATTAAATCGGGTGGGTATTATGGTAGATATGGATTTAAATGATAGCATGGTCGATATTAGGAGAATTAGAGATAGGATGATGGTTATGAAAGTGGTGATTGGAGGGGAGGTGATTAACGTTATTAATAGGTACGTTTCCCAAGTTGGATTGCAATAAGATGTTAGATAAGAATTTTGGAAGAATATGGACGAAGTCCTTCAAAGTATACCTAACTACGAAAAAATATTTTATGGGGGATATTTGAATGGACATGTAAGGAAGAAAAGTAGAACATTCGAGAAATTAAGTACATGGTTATTATAGATTTAGGGAGAAAAATATGACAGGAGAGATGATTTTATATTTTGCTATGACGTGTAATTTAGTACTTCGAAATACATATTTCAGAAAAATGGATAAACACCTTATAATATTTAGGAGTAGACAAAGGAATAGTCAAATAGACTTTGTATTTACTAGAAGGAGTGATTGTTTAATATGCAAGGATTGTAAAATCATACCTAGGGAAAGTATTTCTATTTAACATAGAATGATGGTAACCGATTTAAAGTTGTAACATTGGAAGCGGAAGTTTAAGATAAGTAGGCATACAAGGATACATTGGACAGATCTAAGAGGTGAAAATATAGAGTTGTTTAAGAATAAAATTAGTAGATGAGTTATGAAAGAGATATGATTAAGTGAACAAAATGTGGAGTAATATGGAGAGTTGTATTAGAGAGATAGGAAGAGAAATTTTAGGAGTATGTAGAGAAAGGAGACCACAATATAAAGAAAGTTGGTGGTGGAATAAGACAAACATGCAAAAAAGATGAAGCAAAAAAATAATAATTAAATAATCAAAATTTAGGACGTACAATAATTTATATCAAAAGTTATATACTACAGTTGGAGAGATGGATATATTTAAACTTGTTAGGAGACAATAACAAAAGACTAGAGATATAGGAAGTATGAGATGTATCAAAGACGGTGAAAATGTTCTAGGGAAGAATGTGGAGATTATGGAATAATGAAGAAGTTATTTTTGTGGTTTATTTAATGAGAACCACACAAGAGAATCTAGATTAAAGTTGATTAGTTTATATTCAGATAGAATTTATAGGTTTCATAGAAGAATTAGAGGTTCACAAGTTAGAATAACACTAAGGAATATGAGGATTGAAAAAACAGTAGGGTCAGATGACATCCCTATAGAGGTGTGAAAAAATTTGGGAGATATGATATAGATTGGTTTACTAGACTTTTCAATTACATTTCGAGGACTAAGAGAGTGTATGATGATTGGAGGAGAAATATCTTAGTGCTCATCTATAAGAATAAAGGGGATGTTCAAAGTTGTACGTATTGGGCATAAAACTTATGAGTAATGCTATGAAACTTTGGTGTAGAGAGTGATAGAATATAAAATAAAATATGAAACAAGCATAGAAGATAACCAATTTGGATTTATATCCAACTGATCAACTACTTAAGTTATTTATTTACTCAAGAGATTAGGGGAGAAATATAGAGAAAAGAAAAAAAAAATTACACATGGTATTTGGGAACTTGAAAAGAGGCTTACGATCGGGTACTTAAAGAAATTTTGTGGTGGGTATTAGAAATGATACTTCTGCATTTTTTATTAATAAAGGTTTACATCAAATATCATCTTTAAGTCTTTACCTCTTTGTTCTAGTGATGGATGAGCTCACAAAATATATTCAAGATGGGATACCTTGAAATAGATTGTTTATGGATGATATAATATTAGTTGATGAAAATGAAATAGGTCTTAACATTAAGTTAGAAATATGAAAAGAAGCCTTAGAATCTACAGGTTTGAAGTTTAGTAGAAGTATGACAGAATACATACATTGCAATTTTAGTAATAATCAGAGAGATGATGGTGCATTCAAAATTGGAGATCGAGAAGTTACAAAAATTGATCATTTTAGATATTAGGTTCAATGATTTAAGTAATGGCGAAATCGATAAGGATATTACTTATAAAGTCAAGATAAGATAGTTAAAATTGAGAAATGCAATTACGGTGATATGTGATAGTAAGATACCATTGAAATTCAAAGGAAAATTCTACAAAACTACCATAAGATTGGTGATTTTTGTATGATTCAGAATGTTGGACAATAAACACGAAATATGTCTAGAAAATTAGAGTGACAGAAATGAAGATATTACGATAGATGAGTGGAAAGACGAGAATTGATAAAATTAAGAATAAAATTATTATAAAGAATTTAGGGATAACACTCATCGATGAGAAGATGCGAGAAATTTTTTTACAATAATTTGGACATGTTCATAGAAGATTCATAGAAGCACTAATGAGAAAATACGATTTAGTTCAATTTCAGGGGTTACTAGAGTAAGGGATATGCCTAAAAAGATTTGAAACGAGACTATTAGAATTAATTTGATACTATTGAACTTGACTGGGAAATAACCCTTGATCGATCGATATGGCATAAACAAATTTATGTAATCATCCCTATTTAAATGGGATAAATGTTTAGTTGTTGTTATTTTTGTATCACTTAAAATTTTGATATATTTTTAAAAGACATTTAATATTTTAAATGATTATTTTATTTATTTATTTTAATAGGTTTAATCGAGCAAGTATGTAAAGTATATAACTTTATTTGTTGAATGGTGTTATAAAATAAAGTAAAAATTAAATGTGAACAGCAGTATTAATTGGACTAATTTGTTCTAAAAAATAATGTTTTTGGTAGTACAACATAGGCTCGACCGCTCGAGTGCCAATGGTGCTTTTCATAAACTTTGATATGAACAGAGAATTGAGATCCATCACAAACCGGTATTTCCGGGTTCCGGTCTTATCTTCGAATATGTCAAGCAGAGGGGCCCGACACTGGTATATACTCTCCATATGCCACGAACTTTCTAAAACAAAACCAAACGACTCTCTCTCTCCCTACTTTCTCTCTCTAGAGCAGAAGCGGCGGCCATGGAAGCCAAAGCTTCTAAGGAAGAGACCCAACACGTTTTACGTGTCTTAGAGGCTCTGAAAACAGCCTCAAAAGAGTTGCAGTCCAACCCCAACTGGGCCAACTCCCCCGCGTCGAACTCTTCTTCCGCCATTAAAATCCTTCTCGAGCTCCAGACTGAGTCAAACTCGATCCTCTCGAATGACCCGCACCTCTCGAATCTCTCTCTCCATCTCTCCAACCTCAAGGAGCTCATCAACACCCTTGAGAACTCCAGCTCCCGCCACGGCCTCCGGTCGTTCCTCACCCGCCGTGTCTCGAACCACGAGATCTCCCGCGTTGCCGGCTCGATCGTGTCGGAAATTCAGGACTGGATCGACCATGAAACAATTCTAAACTTATCCCGGGTCATGGAACGGTGGTTGTTGGAATCTTCGCCGCTGTCGGCGGCGGTTACCGACGATGAATTGGTCATCGATTCGATCGATCAGTTTGCGGAAAGACTCAATCGCGGGTTCAACACAAGATTGCAAGACTTGGTGCTGAAATTGAAGGTTTTCCAGAAGTTGGAGACGGTCCTCTGCAGAACGAGCCTCTCGAAAAGCGTTCGAGAGAGGGCCGCTTTCGCCGTCTCGCAGCTGATCAAATTCAACAAGGACGTCTTCGTGGGACAAATCCTGATGGGTCGAACCGTTCGTGCACTGATTTCCATGGCTTCCTTGACGGCGATGGAAGTCCTCTGTTCCCTGATCAAACGGATCAAAAGCCCATTGGTCGACGACATTGAAGCAAACGGGGAAATACCCAAGATCATCAGTCTTCTGGGCTCCAGCGAATTCGAGATGCAGTTAACGGCGATGAATTGCGTGCTTGAAATCGGGTATTTCGGGCGGAAAGAAGCAATCGAGGCGATGCTAAACGCGGGGCTGATCAAGAAATTGGTGGAACTCCAGAGGTCGGTATCGGTAGAGAAGAGAGAGAATCGGGAGGTGCACGCATTTGGGAGCTGTGTGGCGAGGTTCGCCGTGCAGGTGGAGGTCGGAGAAGGGTTGCGGCAGAGGGAAAAGAGGGCGTTCAAGCAGGAGATACTGAAGAGAGTGAGAGAGGCTTCTGTTTCCGACGCCGAGGCCGCCACCATTGTCGCCGAAGTTTTATGGGGTTCTTCACCTTGAAGGGAAAAAAGAAATTGAAAACAGAAGAATTAGATATTCATTTTTTATTATTATTTTTGTGATGTGGTGTATGTATTTATTTTTGTACATAACGTGTTCGAAAAATAGAATTCCATTGATCAAGGTTTGAACGACGTAACAACTTTAGTTGTGTTTAGATAAGATACACTTTACCTCCGTGGGGTTAAATCGTTTCGCATTTTGTCCCTTTATGGTATTTTTTTCGTCACTTAGAGCATCTCCAACAAATGTTTCATATGGTGTCATTCTTGATATCATTCTTTTGAAGCAAAAATACAACTCCAAGAGCTGTGCTATATGATGTGTCATTTTCGGCACACCAGCTCTGTTGTATCATATTTGGCATAGTGACCGTTGGAATAGCAACGGCTACTCCAACGGTCTGAAATTTCAAAATCAAAACCCAATTTGAAAAAAAAAAAATAACAAGTCTATAAATTAATAATGTAAGAACAAGCAAAAGAAAATCAAACCAACCAGATCAGATTGAGAAGCATCGCAAGCCTCAATCGCAAGCCGTCGCAAACTAGATCAGATCGAGAAGCATCCGTCGCAAACCGCCGTCGCAAACCAGATTGAGAAGCTCTCCGCAAACCACAACCGTCGCAAACCAGATCCAGAAGCATTGCAATCGTCGCCACTGTCGCAAACCAGATTGAGAGGCATCGCAACCGCCATCTCCGTCGCAAACCAGAAGGTCGATATTTTCTCTCTCTCTGTGTATTTTGATCGATTGATTTGTGAGAATTAGGACAAATACACCA
Source organism: Eucommia ulmoides (assembly GCA_016647705.1). Taxonomy (NCBI): domain Eukaryota; kingdom Viridiplantae; phylum Streptophyta; class Magnoliopsida; order Garryales; family Eucommiaceae; genus Eucommia; species Eucommia ulmoides. The sequence continues at coordinate 19,082,959 of CM028335.1, read as the reverse complement.
CATATATGCATAAGGGGTTGTGGATCATTCAAATGGGGCTGTGGATCGTTCTCAAAAAAAAAAAAAAAAAAAAAAAAAAAAAAAAAAAAAAAAAAAGGGATTTTGGGTTGGAGGCCGTGGATCGTTCTCCAAAAAAAAAAAAAAAAGGTTAGGTTAGGTTAACACTTGGGTTAGGTTAATTTAGATTATGGACTGGGCTAATCACATTTGATTGGATTAGGGATTGAGTTATATTAATTTAATTTGGAGAACGGGCTGTGGACTGGGCTAATAAAAAAAAAAAATTCATTTGTTTATGTTAATTTAATTTATGTTGAATTGATTAATTTGTTTAATTATTTTTTCTATGTTTAATTGATTAATGTTTGTGTTTTTTTCCATGTTTAGCTGTTATTGATCCGATTTATTTATTTTAATTTAATATATGCAAATGGGTTCTGAATGATCATATTATGCATAATTATGCATGCTTTCATAATATTTGCGAGCGTTTCTTCATCCCAAAACGTGTGGGGCCACGCACAATTGCAAAACGAGCTTGGAGCACTCTGAAAGCACGTTCTACATCTTTCCTTGCTGACTCTTGTGCCGCAGCAAAATATTTTTTCTTCAAGCCTAGTGGGCAGGAAATTGTTTTCACAGATGTGGACCAATTTGGATAAGGGTAATTTTTTATGGACCTCAAAAGCCCAATTCTTATTAAATTTATACTCAGTTATTTTATTTTTTATTTTGTCAGAACCCCAATCCTTAAAAAATATTTTTTTCATACCAAATATACCCTTAAATTATTTTTTAAAATAACAGAATATTATAAAACAATATTCACTGTTCCGTTACAACCACAACAAATTTTTCTATTATCACCACAACCTCTGCCACAATAAATATTTATTATTGTCAACGCCGCCACCACTGCATATATTTGCTATCACCATCGCCACGTCAAAATATTTACTACCATCACCGTCAACACACGATATTCACTATCCCGCCACCACCGCGAAACACACTAAAAAATATACACACAGAGAGAATGACTAGATCTACTGCAGCAGCGAGCGACAAGAGAGGGAAGAAATAAGGAGACGAAAATAGAAAATACAGAAAACCCTATATTCGAAATTACTTGAAATTAGCAGACGAACTTGGAGACGGTGACTGTCACACCCCACCCCGGACACCCGTTACGTTGGGGCCGGCGTGACGTTGACAGGACATTACTCAGGTGAAAAATCAACTAGAATGCGACGATATGCATTCATAATTATACAAATAATCAAAATACAAGTTATAAACATCTTTCCAAGCCAAAAACACACCCGTCCCTGTAAACCCTTCTAAACAGTAAAAGGAAAAACACCAACGATGAATCCTTCATAGGTTCGCCTCAGGCAGCACTTCCTGAAAATTTTAAAAACCTTGCTATACCATCGACGGACTTTACCCCGTGCCAGTAGGGGACTGACTCCTAGCCATTTCACCTACGAGTGTAATGCCTTCTCAGTAACAGCATTCTTATTTAATAATAATAGTACCTTCTAGATAACATAACATTTACACATGGATTCAGCATAAATACCATATATGCAGTAAAAATGAAGTAATATATATACATAAGATCCATTTTTATAACCATGCAGTATAAATATCATAACCATCTCCTGAAATAATAAATTATTAGGCAATATCAACAGAACATCACACCCCAAAACACAACGCACACCGGCTAGCCATGGTGATCATTTTAACCTCACGATCGGGAGTTTGCAACGGCACCATACCATTCGTAGGATATGTCTTCCTACGAACATCCATCACTTCGCCGAGGCGGATAATCACTGCGCAGTACAAACGTCTAACATCACTCTACCGAAGCAGATAAACATTACTCCGCCGAAACGGATAACATCACTCCGCCTAAACGGATTAACATCGCCCAATAATATCGTCTAATCACCACGTAATTTTTTTCTAAAAGTTTCTAATTTAAATACAACCAGTTTTCATCAGATTTATATATATATATATACAAATAGTTTGGCGAGAAGACAGTACACTCACCTCGTTTCTGGCACTGCAAAAACCTCACTGTCTAGAGCTTACCGGGGTGTTGGCGACTGCGAACCTAGAAATGATAGGGTCTAAGTTAACATTTCATGTAATGTAAAATCACCTAGCCATGTAGGGCAGGCTCTAAGTTCCTCATTTTCCATTCCCCATATTTTATATATGAGATTTGCTATTATTCTTAATAATTTCTGTTCCATTATTTATTACATGAGAAAACCCATAATATGAACGATCCTAATTTATTACTTCGATTACAAAGATTTTAGGCTAGGATTGAATTTTAACAGAACTAGAATAAATTTAACGGCAAACGAGATCCTTTCCGAGTTATTCACGGGCCGTGAAAAGGGTTTTTATTTGAAAAGGAATTTCTCCCTTTTTCCTGGGGTCAGTTGTGCAATTTTCCCTTCTTTTTTTTTTTTTTTTCCTTCTTCTTCTTCCTGTTTTCGATTCTTGCCAGCCCCGACGGCGATTTCTCCCTCGCCTGACAATCCCCCCGCACCACCCATACAACCCTCCGACACCATCTCCGGCCATCTCGCCAGCTCCACCGCACACCCACAACCAATGTTCACCCACCGCCATGATCGTCCTCTCTCTCTCTCCCTCTCCGTCTCGACTTTTCTCTTCTTTTTTTTTTTCCTTTTGCAGTATAAATTTCACACACACACGCACCCTCACACACTGTAACCAGAAAAACAGAACACCCATACCCAAACCCACATGGTGCCGGAAGACGGAAACCGAGCACGCCCCCCACATCGCTGAAACCTTACTGACCCAACTCGTTCCACTCATGCATGCGTACATCCATCAATTAATTGTAGAAATACATATAAATACTCACCTAACCGACGATCGTTGATGGTCGAACGGCGATCAGCAACTCCGCTCACCGGCGACGCTAACACGCACACGGCCACTCCGTCGACGAACCACGCCACCGTCCACACCAATCTCTCTCTGGAATTGTTTACACTGCCCACACGACCACGCTGCTGGAGGAACGTCGATCCAAGGAAAACCGACGACCCCTCTGCTCCGGCTCTCTCTCTCTAGAATTTTCGGGTTTCCTTTTCTTCTCCAATTTTCCCACTTCAGTGCATGTAGGAGGTTTTTAACGCATGAAGTTAGTGGTTAAACTAATCCTAAGCGTGCCACGTCGCCCCTCGATCATCCCTCCCTCGGCCGGTGAGTTGTCGTCGGTTTGCCGTGTGGGTAGGAGTGGAGTTATGAAAAAAAAGATTAAATTACACTTTCCTCCCCTCATTTCCATTAAGATTCTTATTTCAGTGTATCTTTATTTTAAAAAGTTTCAAAATTATAATTTTGCCCCTAACATTTTTCCTTTTGATTTCCACTTGCCACTTCAAATCTCAAATTTAAATTTTTGCATTTCTAAATTCCTAATTTGACCCCCAATTTTTAATTTGGGTTTTTATTAATGACATTTTTACCCTAAAATTCTCTAACGTTTTATAATACGGTTATTTATGACGTACGTTCTACAACTTAGGTTTTACAACTCTTCCCTCCTAAAAGAAATTTCGTCCCGAAATTTTATTTATCTACGTATATATATATATATATATATATATATATATATATATATATATATATATATATATATATATATATACCTTAGTCAAACAAATACGGGTATTTGTTCCTCATTTTTTCTTCTCGCTCCCATGTCGCCTCTTCCACCGCATGACTACGCCACAACACTTTGACTAACGGGATCGTCCTCGTTCGCAATACTTGATCTTTACAGCTTAGGATTTGGACCGGCTCCTCAACATAGGACAAATCAGCTTCCAATTCGATTGGCTGCGAGGTCAACACATGAGAAGGGTCTGGCACATATTTTTGGAGCATCAATACATGAAAAACATCGTGCAGTCGAGATAACTCGGGCGGCAACGCGAGTCTATACACTGTTGTGCCCACCCGCTCTAGAATTTCATAGGGTCCGATGTATCTTGGACTCAACTTCCCTTTCTTCCAAAATCTCATTATGCCTTTCCACGGAGAGATACACAGGAACACATGATCCCCTGTCTCGAATTCTAATTCCCACCGGCGCTTGTCGGCATAATTCTTCTGCCGACTCTGAGCGATTTTCAACTTTTCTCGAATCACCTCTACTTTGTCTGCTGTCAGTTGGGCTATGTCTGACATCAACAACTTACGTTCGCCTACCTCAGTCCAACAAACAGGGGTTCTGCATCTCCTACCGTACAATGTCTCATACGGAGCCATCTCAATTGCCGAGTGGTAGCTGTTGTTGTAAGCGAACTCCATCAACGGCAAGTGATCGTCCCAGCTTCCAGGAAATTCCAGAACACATCCCCTCAACATATCTTCCAACGTCTGAATCGTACGCTCTGACTGGCCGTCCGTCTGAGGATGGAAAGTGGTGCTAAATTTCAGCTTGGTACCTAAAGCAGTTTGAAGACTCGGCCAGAACCTCGAAGTAAATCTCGGATCTCTATCCGACACTATAGAAATCGGTACGCCATGCAATCTAACAATCTCATCGATATACAGCTGGGCATACTTTTCAAGAGAGAATGTCGTCTTTACGGCTAGGAAATGAGCGGACTTGGTAAGTCTATCAACGATCACCCAGATGGAATTATACCCTTTTTGAGTACGGGGTAATCCTGAAGCAAAATCCATCGTGATATGCTCCCACTTCCACTCTGGAATAGGTAGGGGTTGCAGCAACCCACCTGGACGCTGATGCTCGATCTTTACTTGTTGGCACACAAAGCACCTGGCCACAAATTCTGCGATCTCCCGTTTCATTCCAATCCACCAACAATGTTCACGCAAATCCCGATACATCTTAGTGCTCCCCGGATGCATTGCGTATGCGGAGCTATGCGCCTCTTTCAAGATATCTTTTTTCAAGTCGCCATTGTTAGGCACACACAACCTATTTCCACACACCAAGGCTTCATCCATTTCCTTGATATGATGATCAGTTCTGTGACCGTTTTTTACCTCATCTCGGATCCTCTCCAATTGACTGTCTGACTTTTGAGCTTCAATAATACGGTCAATCAATGTGGGCCTCAAAGTCAAAGTTGCAAGCAGTGCTGCCATCTGACCAATCGCTAACTGAACTCGCATCGATCTCAATTCTGCATACAGGTTAGCATGGGCAACACGGAGGTGGGCGACCGAGCCTGCCGATTTTCGACTTAGAGCATCTGCTACAACATTAGCCTTTCCTGGATGGTAATGGATGGTGCAATCGTAGTCCTTGATCAACTCCATCCAACGCCTCTACCTCAGGTTTAATTCCTTCTGGGTAAACAAATACTTCAAACTCTGATGGTCGGTGTATATTTCACATGTCTTGCCATACAGGTAGTGCCTCCAAATCTTTAGGGCGAACACAATTGCAGCCAACTCCAAATTGTGCGTCGGGTAATTACGCTCATGGTTCTTCAATTGCCGGGATGCATACGCGATCACGTGACCATGCTGCATCAGAACACATCCCAGCCCTTGGTGTGATGCGTCGCTATAAATTACGAAACCGCCCCCTTCGGACGGAAGGGACAATACTAGTGTCGATATCAACCTACTCTCCAATTCCTGGAAACTCTGCTTACATTTATCGGTCCACTCAAATTTGGATTCCTTGCGAGTCAATCGGGTCAACGGGGTAGCTATCACGGAAAATCCTTGCACAAATCGTCGATAGTACCCTACCAACCCTAAACAGCTTCGAACTTCAGTAACATTTTTCGATCTTTCCCACTGAACGACAGCTTCAACTTTCTTCGGGTTTACCTGAATACCACTTCCTGAAATGACATGTCCCAAAAATACCACATGATCTAACCAAAATTCACATTTACTAAGTTTCGCATACAACCGCTTCTCCCGCAACGTTTGCAATACAATCCGGAGATGTTTCGTATGTTCTTCTCCACTTTGCGAATAGATCAAAATGTCATCAATGAACACTATAAGGAATTGGTCCAGATAAGGTTGAAAGATACGGTTCATCAAATCCATGAAAGCCACAGGGGCATTTGTCAATCCAAAGGGCATAACCAGGAATTCATAGTGTCCGTATCGCGTACGGAATGTTGTTTTTGCTACATCACTCTCTCTGACCTTCAGTTGGTGATACTCCGATCGGAGATCTATCTTGGAAAATACTTTAGCTTTCTGAAGTTGGTCAAACAAGTCATCAATCCTTGGCAACGGATAATTATTGCGGACCGTCACCTTGTTCAGTTGCCGATAATCAATACACATTCTCAATGTACCATCCTTCTTCTTTACGAACAGGACTGGGGCACCCCATGGGGAGACACTGGACCTGATGAACCCCCGGTCTACTAAATCTTGCAACTGCACCTTCAACTCTTTCAACTCAGCAGGTGCCATACGATAAGATAGAATCGAGATGGGGGTAGTGCCTGGAATTAACTCGATCGTGAATTCCATTTCCCTATCGACGGGCAACCCTGGCAATTCTTCCGGGAATATGTCAGGAAAATCTCGGACTACGGGAATATCTGCCACCGGAGTTTCTCTCTGCCTGTTGTCGATTATGTGCGCAAGATATCCCTGGCAGCCTTTCTTTAATAATTTCCTAGCTTCTAAGACTGAGATTAAACTGACAGGAGTGATAGTTCTATCTCCAGCAAACACAAACTCTGGCCCGCCTGAAATTCAAAATATCACCTCCTTCTTGAAACAGTCCACCGCGGCATGATATCCAGATAGCAAATCCATCCCCAATATTATATCGAAATCGTGAATACTCAGGGGTAACAGATCTGCTAGTAACTCTCTATCACCAAACCGGAGTGGACTGTCCTTATACACCCTATCGATCCATACCGACTCGCCCACCGGAGTAGAAATAACAACACAGTAGGATAAAAAAATGGGAAATCTGCCTACTTGCATCATAAAGGTTGCCGAAACAAAAGAATGCGTAGAACCGGGATCAATAAGCACACGAGCATTTTTAGCATATAAAGATATAATACTTGTGATCACCTCGGGAGTAGCCTGAGCATCCTGTCGAGTAGTAGCAAAAACACGGCCTCGTATTGGAGGTCTACCCGACGATCCTCTACTAAGTCCCTGGGCGGTGCTAGGACCCGCACTACCCATACTGCTCGTTGGAGATACGAAGGTGGAAGCAAGTCTCGGACAATTTATAGATTTATGACCTGGCACATGATAGTGGAAACATATCGGGACTCTTACCGGACAGTCTCTGGCAAAGTGACCCGTAGCTCCACAGTGATAACATTTATCCCCCCAGCCCGACTCGACGGCTGATTCCGTTCTTGCCTCTGCAGACCAGCACTAGCTTCCAATGCACTTTGTTGTTGTCTAGGGTAGGATTGCCGGGAACCACGGTTCCTGGCGGATTGGCCAAATGATGAGGCCCGAGCAATAGGCGGTCGAACTACCATCCCCCGCAAAGTGCCACTCGAAAATCTGTTAGGCGACTCAAATCTGCTCTTCTTGTACTGCTCTCGACTTTCGGAGGCTTTCTACACATCCCTCTCCACTAGCTTTGTCGTATTCACCAACTCTGCATAATTCTTAATTTGCTTGCTGGTCAGCCTGGAGCGGATCTCTAATTGAAGTCCTTTCTGGAAACGTCTGCATTTCCCCTCCTCCGTTTTTACCAGATCAGGGGCAAAACGGGATAAAGCATCGAATTTAAGCTCGTACTGCTGAACTGTCATCTTTCCCTGCTTTAGGACTATAAATTCCTCCTCCATCTGGAATCGATAAGACTCGGGAAAATACTTCTCATTAAATGCGGCGACGAAACGGTCCCATGTGATCTCCTCCCCAGAACTGGAAATCAGTCTTTTCATTTCCTCCCACCAGTGCTCGGCTTCCTCCCTCAACTGGAAAGTGGCAAGGGGAACTCGACTATCTTCAACAATCCCCATTGCCTCAAATACGTGCCCGACGCCTCTGATCCAATTCTCCGCATCGGCTGGACCCGCTGTCCCGGTGAAAGCCGGAGGGTCTAACTCCTTAAACCTCTTCAGTTGTACCGCCTGAGATGTGGCGGTATCACCTTGGGCCCTCTGACTTTCCATGATCCTCGCTTGCTGCTCCGTTAGCTGGGCAGCGGCCCTCAAAATTCTTTCGACCGCGTCTAAGCTTCCCTGCAACCTGTCACCCTGCATGTGGGATCCTACAATTTGCAAACTTTCTGGCTCCCTATCTCTCTGTTCCTGGGGCTCCACTTGCCTCGGGGGTTCCTCTTGCCTCTGAGGTCCCACACTCCCAGAGGTTTCACCTTCTCCTTCCATACCTGTTATCAGTCATAAAATCCAATTCAACAACTAAGTAGGTCAACCAGAGAAATGCCAATAATTAACATACGTTAATTAACTATTCCGTGAGTATTAAAAGCATCCACTAACACCTTATCCTAGGGTCCCCTACTGACTAGACGACTGGCACGTTTCCCATCCCATGATCCTCTACAAGCACTACACCTAACAAGTCTACAGAACCTATAACCTAGGCTCTGATACCAAAAATTGTTACACCCCACCTCGGACACCCGTCACCTTGGGGCCGACGTGACGTTGACACGACATTACTCAGGCGAAAAATCAACTAGAAAGCGACGATATGCATTCATAATTATACAAATAATCAAAATACAAGTTATAAACATCTTTCTAAGCCAGAGACACACCCGTCCCTGTAAACCCTTCTAAACAGCAAAAGGAAAAACACCAACGATGAATCCTTCCTAGGTTCGCCTCAGGCGGCACTTCCTGAAAATTTTAAAAACCTTGTATACCATCAACGGACTCTACTCCGTGCCAGTAGGGGACCGACTCCTAGCCATTTCACCTGCGAGTGTACTACCTTCTCAGTAACAGCATTCTTATTTAATAATAATAGTACCTTCTAGATAACATAACATTTACACATGGATTCAGCATAAATACCATATATGCAGTAAAAATGAAGTAATATATATACATAAGATCCATTTTTATAACCATGCAGTATAAATATCATAACCATCGCCTGAAATAATAAATTATTACGCAATATCAACAGAACATCACACCCCAAAACACAACGCACACCGGCTAGCCATGGTGATCATTTTAACCTCACGATCGGAAGTTTGCAACGGTATCGTACCATTCGTAGGATATGCCTTCCTACGAACACCCATCACTCCGCCGAGGCGGATAATCACTGCGCAGTACAAACGTCTAACATCACTCTGCCGAAGCAGATAAATATCACTCCGCCGAAGCGGATAACATCACTCCGCCGAAGCGGATCAACATCACCCAATAATATCGTCTAATCACCACGTAATTTTTTTTCTAAAAGTTTCTAATTTAAATACAACCAGTTTTCATCAGATTTATATATATATATATATATAAATAGTTCGGCGAGAAGACAGTACACTCACCTCGTTTTTGGCACTGCAAAAACTTCACTGTCCAGAGCTTACCGGGGTGTTGGCGACTGCGAACCTAGAAATGATAGGGTCTAAGTTAACATTTCATGTAATGTAAAATCACCTAGCCATGTAGGGCAGGCCCTAAGTTCCTCATTTTTCATTCCCCATATTTTATCTATGAGATTTGCTATTATTCTTAATAATTTTTGTTCCATTATTTATTACATGAGAAAACCTGTAATATGAACGATCCTAATTTATTACTCCGGTTACAAAGATTTTAGGCTAGGATTGAATTTTAACAGAACTAGAATAAATTTAACGACAAACAAGATCATTTCCGAGTTATTCACGGGCCGTGAAAAGGGTTTTTATTTGAAAAGGAATTTCTCTTACCGACCCAACTCGTTCCACTCATGCATGCGTACATCCATCAATTAATTGCAGAAATACATATAAATACTCACCTAACCGATGATCGTCGATGGTCGAACGGCGATCCGCAACTTCGCTCACCGGCGACGCTAACACGCACACGGCCACTCCGTCGACGAACTACGCCACCGTCCACACCAATCTCTCTCTGGAATTATTTACACTGCCCACACGACCACGCTGCCAGAGGAACGTCGATCCAAGGAAAACCGACGACCCCTCCGCTCCGGCTCTCTCTCTCCAAAATTTTTGGATTTCCTTTTCTTCTCTGATTTTCCCACTTCAGTGCATGTAGGAGGTTTTTAACGCATGAAGTTAGTGGTTAAATTAATCCTAAGCGTGCCACGTCGCCCCTCGATCATCCCTCCCTTGGCCGGTGAGTTGCTGTCGGTTTGCCGTGTGGGTAGGAGTGGAGTTATGAAAAAAAAAGATTAAATTACACTTTTCTCCCCTCATTTCCATTAAGATTCTTATTGCAGTGTATCTTTGTTTTAAAAAGTTTCAAAATTATAATTTTGCCCCTAACATTTTTCCTTTTGATTTCCACTTGCTACTTCAAATCTCAAATTTAAATTTTTGCATTTCTAAATTCCTAATTTGACCCCCAATTTTTAATTTGGGTTTTTATTAATGATATTTTTACCCTAAAATTCTCTAACGTTTTATAATACGGTTATTTATGACGTACGTTCTACAACTTAGGTTTTACAGTGACTATTGTGGTGCTTTAGGTGGCGGTTGTGTTTTCGGCAACGGGAGAAGGAGATTATGCAAGGAAGACAATAGTAGGCAACGATAGAACTGGCAGAGACGTTCACCGGCGATTGTTTTCGTAGGACAAAGATGAGGCTTTTCGGCAATTTTTGTGTTTTTTCTTTTGATTTCCTGTCTTATTTTGTCAAATCTGGCCAGATCCAGTGGTCGTCCGACCAAATCTAGCCAGATCCGACCACATTGATCCAGTGACCACCACCACCACCACCAATAATCTGGTGGTGGCCGAACAGTAAACACAGAGAAAGAGATAGAGAGAGAGGAGGGAGGAAGGGAAAAAGAAAGAGAAAGAAAGGGGAGGGGAGGGACTTGCGAGTGAATCATTCTGGCAAGAACATTGCTTCTTCGTTGAGTTCGACAACAACCATCAAAACTTTTCGGAAACACAGAGATGAATATCAGAGGATTAATATGGTAGAGAGAGAGGGAGCAAAAAAAGCCTGACAAGTCATAGGCAATGGGTAATGAATCCAAGTGATCTATTTATGATGGGCAGTTTAGTAATTTATTATAAAATTATGGGTTTTTCTTATAACTTTTTTTATAAAAGTGTTTTAACCAAAAAGAAATTATAGGCCGGAGTCCATTATAATTTTGTTTTAAAAAATGGGGTATTCTCAAAAAAGATCTTTGGATAAATACCATTAGCTACATAATATCCCATTGTATAATTATGCCCATTAAGATTATAATTAACAACTTCCAAAATGATGGTTGGTTCATGACAATGACCAGTATACATATCTTGCCATGCGGTAGGATAATTTTTTCACTTCCAGTACATGCAATCAATGTTTCCTAACATTCCTGGAAAGCTATGGTTTTCACTAAGGGATAGCAATCGGGAGATATCATTGCTATTTGGTGCTCTTAGTACTAATCGCCAAATATTGCATCAATTGCTTTAACAAACCGCTTTAAGCTCTCTACGACAGTGCTTTCTCTAATCCGAACATATTCATCTACAGAATCCGCTGCATTTCCATAAGCAAGCATCCTAAATGCAACTGTTACCTTCTGAAGAGAAGATAAACCTAAAACTCCAGTAAAATTTCTTCTCTAGACAAAATATGGATCATATCGTTTAACTTCATCAACAATTCGACAAACGAGAGAATGACTCATACGAAATCTTCTTCTAAATAAATTTTCATTATATACAGGAAATTCAGAGAAATAGTCATGAAAAAGTCTTTCATAACTAGAAATTCGATCACGAAAGATAGAATTGTGACTTGGGACAGAACCAAGTTGCGGTGCATTTTGACGTACACGTTGATCTGCTATAACCACCCTTGCTAACAGCTCGAATTCTTCATCAGAATCATTATGATGTTTGAGAAGATCTAATATGTTGATAAAGATGGGATAGTTAGACATGAAATGATATTGGTAGGAAATGTATAAAAATGAGTAAAAAAATGAGTGCATAGATTTATATTGGTAAGAATATGTGAAAATGAGAGAAAAAAATGTGTATTTATAGATAGTTTGAGAGGCAAAACTAAAATTTCAAGATTGAAAATTTGGCGGTAAGTTGAAATCTAAAATTTCAATTTCGCGCTTTATTTTGAAACCAAAATTTAAAATTTAGAGGTAAAGTTGAATCTAAAATTTTAATTTTGGCGTTTTACTTTGAACCAAAATTTTTAATTTGGTAGCAAAATTAAAATCGAAAATTTTAATTTTTGTGTTTTAGTTAATTATATCTTTTAGCGGATTAATTAAAAATTAAAATTTTAATTAATTTTAATTTTTACGCTTTAATTTCAAATTAAAAACTAATATTTAACCGTTAAATTGGTTAAATTGAAATCTCAAAATTCAATTAAATTTATATGTTAATTTTAGTTTTTAATTAAAAAAAATGACACACCCAAATAACACATCTATTGGAGTGCTTTTTTTTTTTTTTTTTTGGTGTGCCATTTGTGCTTTAGGTGTGTCATTTGGGCAAATGGCACACCAAATTTTAGCACATCTCTTTGAGATGCTCTTATCCCATATCGTTGTGTACTAAAGTGCAATGGTTAAAAACTAACAGAATTGAAGGTATTTTTGTCATTTTATCATTTTACTAAAAAATAAGAAAAATTTCGTCATTTTGTCCTAACTAATTTAATGGGTCTATTTATAAAATTATAAACAAAATTAGGGGTGAAACTGTATTTGTTTCCTCCATACTTGTATTTTGCAAATCCGGCAAAATACTCTAGACCTATCACCTCTCTTCTCTCTCTCTTCGCTCATCAACTCTGGCTACCGCCACATGTCTCTTGTCACATCAACAACCCCTCTCTTCTCTATCTATCTCTCTCTCTCTCTCTCTCTCTCCCTCCTCTTTTCTCCTCCACCCCCGCTCCCCCGTTCCATGGCTGATAGATATGAGCAAACAAGCGTCTTCTTTGTCTAACTCCATTAATAACAAAATCGAATTGCTTGGCAAAATGTAACATTCAAAATATTATTTCCTCCCTAGCTTCTAGTAAACAAAAAAAAATTATGTTTTTAACATAATTCATTTTTCTTTTTTTCTTTTGCCATAACCACATGGGATAAGTGGTAAAGAAAATACCACAAAAGGACAAAGTGCAAAATAACCTAATTACAGGGGATAAAGTGTAATTAACTCTAATTCCGAATTTGACTTTAAAAAAATACATTTTTTTTTAAAAAAAAATTATTGTGTAGGTATTACTAAAAAGAATTTGCAAATAGAAAATTTAGTATTTATTCCTCCAAAGATAGCTAAATTGTAAAAAAGACATTTAACTCAAATAATTTAGTTTGTAGTTCTCAAATAATCTATGGAAAAAAAGTCTCCAACAAATATCTTTCTTATTTATTCTTATTTACGAAATGTCTCATTCTGACAATCGCGTGAATATTCACTCAATATTTCAAAACAATATTTTTATGTTCACTCAATTCTATATTCACTCAATTTTAACTTTTCACTTAATATTTCAAAAACACTATTTCGATTTGCTCAAATTCATGTTCACTTAATATTCACTCAAATTTTTTAGAACAATAGTTCACTCAACGTTCACTCAATATTTCGCTCAAAGAAAATAGTTGACATATTTGTGTTAACATTCACATATATGTGTTTATATGTTTTCAACAAAACATGTTTAAAGTGGAAATGAAATAAGTGTATGTAAAAGTTACTTCTTACAATGTTCAAATATTCCTGATTTTTACGTAAACCTATAAAATATTCAATTACCTGAATGGTACTTGAATATGCACGTATCATATTTAAACCTAAAAAAAATAACATCACACATTAACATTCACGCAAAACATGTATTCCTGATTTTTATGTAAATCTAAAAAATATTCAATTACCTAAATGGTACTTGAATATGCACATATCATATTTAAACCCTGAAAAAAAAAAAAAAAAAAAAAAAAAAAAAAAAAAAAAAAAAAAAAAAAAAAAAAAAAAAAAAAAAAGAATATAACACATTAATAATTACGCATAACGTGTGTTAACAAATGCGTGAACATATTTTTCAAAACAACCAAAAAATTCTGAAATGAGCAAAAATAATCGGAGTGAACATTCATCTAACTACATTCAGTAAATATTTCACAAAAAATCAACAAAAATTAACAAGAAGATCTGGAATTTCAATCTCGAAAACCACTGCGATGAACGACGATTTTTAGATCTAAAATCAAACTTTGAAGAGGTTTGATTTTGCCTCTTTTTTACCCTAATTCCAACAAGGAAAAAAAAGGAAAAGAAATCAACTTAAAAGGGATTCGAAGAATCAACGCTTTGGCTTCGAAATTTCAAAAACCCTAGCTTAAAGAGAGAGAGGCACACATTTAATTAGGGTTCTCTGCCTCTGGTGATGAATTTAGAGAGACAGATAGGGCTACAGAGAGAGAAGCAGTGGTTGAATGAATATAGTTGTCTTAGGGTTTTGTTCATTATATATTCAAGGGCATATTGTCTATCTAGGATTTTTTTTAGCTGTCAAGGATAAAAAAAACTAAACTACTTGTACGAAAGGGTTAAAAGGCTAAGACAACTCTTTGTTTTGACTTTTTTCTACCTCATCTCTTAAATAAGGGCTATAAAATAAAAAGTTCTTTGTAATTTTCATTAAATTTATAAAATGTATTTTCAAAGGGGAAAATGAAATTTCTAAGTTCCAGACATTATTTTCAAATCCCTCTAAAAGAAAATTTCATTTCTCCTAATAGGTATAATTAAAATTATATTACTAAAATTATACTATTAAAATTCTACCATTAAAATTGGTATAAAAATAGTATAATTAAAATAATATACTTAAAATAATATTATTAAAAGGGAAAATTATTATATAGTCATTAAGAAATATATAAATTGGAAAATGAACCCCCAATTACTATAATAAAGTTTTTAATTCTCAAAGATTTTAAAAAATAGTTCTCTATTCTTTGACCATCTTTTTCGATTATTTACATACAACGTCATTCTGTTAAAAAATCATCACGTGAACATTCATATTTTTATTCTACTATTTTTAAACATTTTAATATATTTTAGTTATGATTTTGTTGCTGTGACTATTCATTGTTCTTTTCGTGAATAAATCAACAAAACACAATCCGGTATGAATCTTCAAAAAAAAAAAAAAAAAAAAAAAAAAAAAAAAAAAAAAAAAAAAAAAAAAACAATATTAGACCAATAAAAAAAAAAAAAATCGGTTTGAACATTTTATCAAATCACATGAAATGGTGAAAACACCACAAACAACAAATCAAAGACATCGAAAATCCCCCTAAAATCAAAACAAAATTTGCATGAACATTCCTCAACTACAAATGACATATTCACACTAAAAACTAAATCAAAACAAATCTGAAATTCCATACGAAGCATTCACAAAAAAACAACTCAAGAAATGTGGAAAAAAAAAAATACCCGAAAATAAACGAAAAAAATATGCACGTAAATAAACAAAAAAACTCGAAAATCAATCAAAATAGATCTAACAAAATTGGCATGAAAATTCACTAAATCGCAAATGAACACTCATTAAACCACACACTGAGAATGAACATTCAAATCTGGATTTTTTACATTAACATTCAATATGAACATACAACCATATCTGAATATTTAACAAGAATATCCACCAACCACAAATAATACAATCATTCTGAAAAGTAATCAAACCCTAAACCCTAAATCAAATAGATCTGAATCCATGCTAAATTTCATAAAAAATAAATAAAAAACTGTGAAAAAAGATCAACGAAAAGATTAAATAAATCGCAAATGTAATGCGTAGATCTAAGATTCACCAAATCAGAGATCGTGCGAACACTAAAAAAAACAAATAGATCTGAATCAGTGCGAACATTCACAAAAAACAAATACAAAAAAAAAAAAAAAAATGTGAAAAAAAAAAAAAAAAATCAACGAAAAAGAATGAATAAATTGCAAATCTAACGCGCAGATACGATTCAAAAAATTGCCGATCTAACATTCACCAGATCTAAGTCGTGCGAGCGGTGGACGAACAGGAGTACGGGCGGCAGCGGCGAGCGCAACGAGAGGCGGTCGTGCAAGCGATGGACAAACGTGTTGTGATCAACAGTGGTGGACCTGTGGAATGTGGACGACGACGGCGGAATAGCAGGCTGTGGACGAAGGCGGTGGCCACTGTCAAGCCGACGCCGGATCTCCTGATTTGAAGATGGCGAGCGAGAGAGTGAGAGAGTTCGACTCCAACTTCATATCTACTTATCGTCCATGAGGGATATAGAGATTGTCAGCAGGATGTTGCTATAGGGATCTTCGTCTTTTACTTATGTGAAATCGACGGCGGGATGCTACTATAGGGATGTAGAACGGCGATGAGAGTGATTAGGGTTAGGGCTTCATATAAAACATATTTATATAAGGGTAGGATTGTCTCTTCACTATTATTTTTAACTATCAAATGATTAAATACTAAGAAGATGATTAAATAAAAAAAAAATTACAAAAAACTCGTTGAGAAAAAAAAATATGAAATTTGGGCTAAACAATAAAAATCTCTAATTAAAATTATATTATTGAAATAAATAAAAACTAAAATAAATGTAAAAATAATATAGTTAAAATTATCCAATAAGTATACAATAGGTATGAAAATTATATAATTAAAACATGTATAAAAATAGTATATTAAAATGATATTACTAAATTTTTATTATTATTTTTTTGGGTTTTCCACAAGTATCCCCATACTCTTTGGGTGTGAAACTAATTTCGTTCGAGATTTGTGGCTATCCCTCCGAACAAGTATTTTTTTGCAGACTCGAACCTCTGACCTTACAAAGGTCTTCGATTGTTTTAACTCAAACGGACCTTAACACTTAAGCCACACCTTATTGGTTCTAAATTTTTATTACTAAAATTGTATTATTAAAATAAGCATGCAAACTATATTATTAAATTACTATAAAATAAAAATTATGTTATTAGGTATATTTTCACATTAATAATTTAATTTTTAAATGAATTTAAAAAATTCTACATACAAATACTTGCACATCCAAATAAAGAAGTTATGGAATTACACAATCAAAATTTTCATCTAAAAGAGTTATCCAAACAAAAAATTTATAAATAATAAAATTTTAAAATCTAGAATTTTAAAATCCAATCCTTTATAAATTCTAGATATTTATGGTATCTCTTACCAAATGCACCTTCATGGATTGAACATTCATATTTGAATTCAATAACTAATACTAGTTATAGTTAAAAAAAAAAAAAAAATCAATTTTATATGATTTAGTATTAGGAAATTGTAAAAACCAATGTATGTTTCATAGTTTCTTGAATTAAGAATTACTATAGCACTTATAAGATTTAATAAAACATAATTTTTATTACTATTCTTCAAGTAATTTAGAGGTTTTTGCATGTTGTGACCCTAAATTTTTAGAGAAATTTCACATTAGTCCCTATACAAAAATTTAAACACATTAAATCTTAACATATTCAAATCGTGTCAAGTTAGTTTAAATCAGTAACTTCTTTATTTTTTATAACGGAAATCAACCATGTGTCAAATATAAAATTATTCGCTTGGGTAAATTCTACCATAAAAATGATGGAATAATTTACTTGACGCGATTTGATACTTTAGAGTTTAATATTTCAAAATTAAAAGGACAAATACTAAAATATGATTTCTATAAAACTTTAGGGGTGCAAAGTGAAAAATGCTCAGTAATTTATTAGTTGAGTTTTGTTTGATTCTCTGTAGGCTATGGTTCCGTGTTAAATCATGTTAGAATAGATTTATTTATTTTTATTTTATTCAAGTTGATGTATTGACTTTTTCTCGACTGAAATCTTGATTGGATTTTATTTTGAATCGTTGTTATATGACATAATATATCTGTACAATAAATCAAATAGTTATAAGAGACCAAAATATATTTTGACTGCAAAAAAAAAAAAGTCTAGATTAAAGGATTTAAAAGTATAACTCTAATGGCATGTTTGACAATGTAATAGAGTGTTTTAAATAATTATAGGAAGTGCTTAGTTAATTTCAATTTGTTTGATAAATGTAATTAGTATCACTTAATTAACTAAATTTATTTAAAATTAATATAAAATTTTCAACCAAATTTTCAGTCAAAGGTAGGCTATTTAATTTTTTTAGCTGAATGCGGCCAGTGCTTTTTTGCTTAGAAAAAATTATGTTGAGAAATAAGTTACCGTCGGCGCCGTCGATACAGGCTATGAAGGCGAAGACGATTTCCTCGAAATTTCTAGCTCACAGTTGGAGTGCTTCGAGGAACTTGTCGTGCTCCGGCTCTGTCCAAATCTTCCTGGACTTTGTAATCGTGTAGGGCTTCTGCACCTTCTTGTTTGCATCCTCCTCCGACGTGACTGCGGCGGCGGCTGGGTTCGAAAGAGAGACCAAATTGGGGAGGGCGATGGTCATCGGGTCAATATATAAACCTTCCCGTAGATTCGGATACAAAGACACCATGCGAAACCCTTGAATTTCTCTGTAAATCTGTGTGAAGGGTTTTTCGTTTTCTTCGATTTGGGGGTTGCGCTTTGGTTTTTCATTGGGAAAGCTTCTTCACGCATTGGGGGTTTTTATTGGGAAAGTTTCATTTTTGGTCCTTAAAGTTCGGTTTAGATATTTATAGGGTCCTTAAAATTTATAAACATTACAAATTTAAGACCTCAAATTCCACTTTGGTTTCAATCCGGTAGTGTAATTGTCCCTTTTCTGAAAGGAAAAAAATTACATTTTTGGTTCCTCAAGTATAGAATGAGTATTGATGTGGACTTTGGGGTTCCTCAATTTACACATTTGATCTCTCAAGTTCTATCTTTATTTCAATCCCGCAAAATAAAATAAAAAAACATTAATAATTTTGGACGAAAAATGAGTTATTAGAATTGTTGACGACTATCCAAGGAATGTCGATGGACACTTGATAGTTCTAATGAATCCGATTCACAAGTTTTTTCCGATTGAACTCTATTTTATTGTTGACTTGTGATAATTTATATATTTGAACTTTTTAAATATGTTATTGTTGTTTTTATTTTACTGTTTTATTTTTATTTTTATTTTATTTTTTTCTTTTTGTACTATTTTGATTCAAGGGTAGTTCTGTAAATTAAATAATTTTCAATATTCAAATTTTGTATTTATCAAACAAAAAAAATTAAGCACTTAAAATTTTAATTTTATCAAACAACCTTATTATATTTTCAACACTTAAATTTTCAACTCTTAAAAATTAAGTGGTTATTAAACATGCCCTAAGTTTTAGGGTAAGCCTCTAACAATGTTGGAAAATAAAATGATACGAACTTGGTGCGCTTTTTAATCGAAGGTGGTGCACGTGGCACCAAACGAAGGTATTGGTACAAAAATGCACAAATTTGGTGCATATTTCTAAACAGATATGGTGCACACAACATCCTACGAAGGCGTTGGTACAAAAGTGACACAAAGGTTAACCAAAGTTAGACAAATGTTGGTGAGGACAACTTTTGGTTAGCAAAATGTTGACGTGATGGTGCCAAGTTGGGGTAACTTAACACAAAACTTAGGCATTCGGCTAAATCAAGAAGTCAGTAGTAGACAGGAGTCCATTGTTGTCTCTATTATGACTCCTCGAACATTCTGATATCTATTGCTACTATTTTAGTTTTTTGTTTAAGTTAAAGTATTATAAGGAGCATATTCCTTCCTCCAGATCCTTGGCGTGGCAAGGTGCCTAGGCATGCTAAGGGGTGTCAGTTCAGCAAGGTAAGGTGTAAAGCACGACTAACACATAGTGGAAAATATGGGGTAAGGCTTACCTCAAGAATATCGGTTTGAGGCAAAAATCAAGACGTGGCACGTTGGGGAACAAAAGCGTAGTGGGACAACACTAACGGGCATTGGATGTTGTTAATCTAAGACTAAGGTAATCCTAGGCATAATGTTAGGATCGATATCATGGGCGTGGCATGACACTAGACAAGACATTGGCACGTGATACAGAAATGGTTGCCAAATCAAACCTTAAATTGAAACTGTTGAATTCAAGGTTTTGATGAACAATTAAGTATTAATGTTTTTTGTAGAACTAATGGTGTTATCAAGTGTTTCAGATTTATAATTCCATGCATGTAATTAAAAAGAAGACCTCATGAAGAAAACATAAAGGTTGCAAGATGGACGTAATGAAGATATGAAAAGTTTTTGAAAACCTTGAAGAAAAAAAATAGGTGAAAACAACTCTCTACTTATATACTTTTAATGTTATACTTTAATTGTCATCATAAAAAATGAGGAGAATGTTGAATTCAAGGTTTTGATGAACAATTACGTATTGATGTTTTTTGTGGAACTAATGGTTTTATCGAGTGTTTCGGAATTATAATTTCATGCATGTCATTAAGAAGAAGACCTTATGAAGAAAACATAAAGGATACAAGATGAACATAATGAAGATGTGAATAGTTTTAAAGACCTTGAAGAAAAATAGGTGAAAACAACTATCTACTTATATACTCTTAATGCAACATGAATTAAGAACATACACGACACTTAAAATAAGTTAATTATATGTGTGTTATGATAAGAAGTGATTTTAATATCCTAAAATGAGATATTGTATGTGCTCCTTATGTGAAATGAATTTGATAATTGACCTAATTGAAAAATATGTTTTAAAGCATAAAAAAATATTTTTTCAGGTCAATTTGGTTAACCGGTGAAAGCAATTGGTCAATTGAATCAAACAGTGTATTTTGGTGTTAAACTAAGGTGCTACTGATCTAGTCGGTCAACCAATTGAAACAGTGGCTAAATTAGCGAAGGAAGTGAACACACTAATCCAATCGATCAATCGAATAAAGAGGGTCGGTCAACCGTTTGAGTCAGTAAATGAATTGAAGGAAAAATGGATTACACTGGTCCAATTGGTCAACCAATTGGATGTGATCAGTCAACCGACTGACGTTAAGCCAACGGTTGAATTTAGAGCTAGATAGGTTGGTCAACTGACCTACAGGATTCGGCCAACTGACTGAATCAATTGAGATTTCTGGAGATTTGGGTCTCTAAATTGGTAAAAAATTATCCATTTTTTATGATTCCAAGAGAGGGATTTGGGAAATTTGAACTTAATTGAATTATCAACAACCTATTATATTATTCCTATTGATATGGTCCATATATTTTAAAATTATCCTAATTTCAAAGGTTTAATATTTCCTATCTTTGTGGTTTTACGTTGAGAATAGTTTTATAAACTTAATTGAGAGAATTGAAAGTTATGTTTAAGTTAAATACACCTGAAATGAAAGGTTATCATATATGACGTTTAAGAGTGTCATTAAGTGACATATCTTTGAGAAACTAGCTGTTGGAGGCTATTTATTTGTCTATTAATATAGACCTGCGGGAATTGAATTGAATACATAAAAAACAATCAGTTTTGAGCTATTCTAAGAGTGATATTTATGCTGAGATTTTTGTGAGAGATTTATTCTAAGTTCTTGATCTAAAGAGCTTGTGGTTTGGCGTCACCAACTTGAGTTCTATTGCTTTCTGTCATTATTTTCGATATTTTCTGGTGAGATCCATCCAAACTTTATTCTTTACATTAAAGTTATATTTCTATTGATTGCTTGATATAGGATTGATTAAAAAAATCTTTAAACTTAGAAGTTTGAAAATCGTTTTTAAATGTTTTTTACTTGATTGTCTGATTACGTGCTTAAATTGTGCCACCCACTTTATTAATTAATCAAATTTTATTTGCATCACATTGTATCTATCACATAGTAATTATTCGGGTCATTAATTGCGCATATTCGTATTTAGGTAGTAGAAGCTCCTTATGAGAAAAAAAATTGCATTTTTTGAGTGGATTAGACACGACTGGGACGGTGTCTAGTCAAGATAGCTAGGTTTTGATCTTTTTCAGGTAAAAAAAGATTAAGGTTTGATATTTCTTTTGCAAAAAGGTTATGTTATTTTTTTAGCTTGAAAAAAATTAGGTTTTAATTCTCCTTATAATAGAATTGAGTGATTGTAAAGATTTTTCCTAAACTTAAGAAAATGATAAGTGTAAAAGTGAGGGAGTGGTAGGTTTGATTTTTAACCTGTTAAAAGGATTAGGTTTTGATTATTCTTGTAATAGAGTTAGGTTAGTCTTGAGTTTGGTAAAAAGATAGACTTCTTCTTGAGATTAGGAAAAAGATAATTATAAATGTTGATTCTGAGTCTGTGAAAAAAAATCGAGATTGTAAGGGTTTGGTTCCTACTTGGTAAAGGAATTAGGGGTTTAGTGGATTGCGAATTTCCGTGGAGCTCGAGGGACAGGATGTAGGTAAGAGTAATTTACCGAATCAGGATATATCATTGTGTGTTATATTGATTATTTGATATATTGTGTTTGGGTGTGTACTTAGTAATAAACACATATCCACTGCGTATAAAGATAATAATTTATTTAGACAAATTGAGTATTTGTGTTTAAAGGAATTAATTGTTTATCTCTTAATTTCATCTCTTAATTTCATCCATTGATTCTCTTAAAACGATCTTAACCGTTAAAATGTGTGTCCGTCCTTATTTGTATATAGACTAGGATATAACTTGTGCATGAAGACACGATTTTAAAAAATAAACCCTAATATGAAATAATATAAGTTGGTAAATAATGGCACGAATTGAGGACGAATTGAGAAATTAAATATAATGTAAGTTGGTAAATAATGGCACACAATAATCATAATGCTACAAAATTATATACTACTAGTTTTAGGCCTGAGCTAAGTGCAGGTTTTAAAATAATCCGATCTCCACTCTGGACTGATGGATGGAATTGTTCGAACAAACAAAAATGTTTCTTCTGTTGGAAGTCATATTATTCTTCCTTCGACATTAGTAGAGGGACCACATTACATGGCTCAAAACTACCAAGAAGTCATGGCAATATGTCATTACCTTGGATTCCCAAATTTATTTTTAACTTTCACATGTAACTCAAAATGGCCTGAAATACAATACATGCTAGATAGTATACCTGAAAAAAATGTAGAAGACTGTCCTGATATTGCTGATCGTGTCTTCAAAATAAAATTGGACAAGATGATATGTGATTTTAAGAAACAACAACTTTTTTGTCATTTATTAAGAAGTATGCATCCTACATTACACCTCATAACTAATTTCATCTTATTTTAACTCTATTAATTGCATATTTCATTAAACACAAATAAAATATTATTTTTTATTTTATTTTTTATTTTTTGCAGTTGTATACACTATTGAATTCCAAAAGCTTGGTCTACCACATGCCATATACTACTATTTTTGCACCCAATGAAATCATATCGGCTGAAATTCTAGATAAAGAACTAGATCTATTGGCATATAATGCAGTTAAATAATTTATGATCCATGGTTTTTGTGGAGATGGAAATCCTCGCTCCCCATACATGAAAATAGAAAAATGCATAAAACACTTTCCAAATTCATTTGTCGCTTCAACATTGATAAACGAAGACGTAGGCATGATGGTTGAACTATTAAGAAAAATGGTTTCTTTCTTGATAACAGACATATTGTTCCATACAACATTCACCTATTAACATAATATGAAGCACATATAAACTTGAATGGTGTATTCGTTCGCGTTTTATCAAGTAAATTTTCAAATATATTATAAAAGGTCCTGGCAGATTTACTATGATACTCGAGAACAACAATATAACATTACACCCTCGCAGATCGAACAAAGCACACTCGCTGTTTATAAAATAAAATGATATCTTGATTGTCGCTACGTCTTTGCTATTGAAGCCTGTTGGAGAATATTTGAGTTCAAAATTTCAACATCATACTTTTAGCATTGGGCGGTTACCTTTTCATTTACCTCAACAACAACATGTTGTATTTCATGAAAACCAAACTATTGAGCAAGTACTTCATTGTGAAGGAATAGACATGATAATGTTTACCAAGTGGATGTATACAAACGTGTTGCACAGTCTTGCCCGCACACTTACATATGCTGAATTTCTAATGAAGTGGGCATGGGACAATTCTAGAAGAACATGAAAACAACGTCTATCGGAAAACATAGTTGGACATTTATATTATGCTCATCCTACAAGCAATGAACAATTTTTTTAGAATGTTGTTGAACATAGTCCGTGTGTCGATTTCTTTGGAGAATCTTCAAACCATAAATGGAATATTATATCTTTTGGTCTTTTGGATGATAATGAGGAATGGCATGAAGCGTTAGAGGAGGCATATTTATGGTCTAGAGTTTCTCAATTATGTGAACTCTTTGTTACAATGGCCATCTTCTGTGATATTTCTAAGCCTCAAATATTGTGGGAAGTAAAATAGAACATCATGTCAAACAATATTTAACATATTCAAAGGCGTGCACATCAATTTCTTGGCCTCCAACTTTCTACCTATGTTATTAAAATTCATTCCATCTTTAAGAGTGAACTACTAATAAAGCATGGTAAAAGCCTCAACGACTTTCCTCCAATGCCTCTGTCGCACTTATCTACATCGACTCGAGATGTCAATAGACTATTGGTCGAAGAACTATCATATAATATTGAATCTTTGGAGCGCAAACATGCTGTGCTTGAAGGAGGACTGAATACAGATCAAAGATTGATTTATAATCAAGTAATGAATCGTGTAACAAGCAGAACGAGTGAATTATTTTTTGTCTATGGTAGTAGAGGCATAGGAAAAACATACCTCTACAAAACACTACTTACAACATTAATAAAAAATAAAAATGTTAGATTAGCAGTAGCATTTTTAGGAACCATTCTACTATTACTCGATAGCTGAACTGTTCATTCAAGGTTTCAAATACCTATAAAAATCATAGAGACATCGATGTGTGACATAAAATCTGGAATATATCTTTCTGAATTGATGATAAAGACTAATTTAATAATTTGGGAAGAGGCTCTAATGGCTCACAACCATTGCTTTGAAACTCTTGACCATACACTAAAAGATATCAAGTGTACATCTGATCCAACTAACGAGGACCTATCATTTGCAGGAAAAGTTGTCTTGGATAAGATTTTTGAAAAATCTTACCTGTTGTGCAAAAAGGACGCAGAGAAGATATAATTGTATCTACCTTAAATAGTCCATACTTGTGGAGGTCATACGAAGTTCACACTTTTAAAAATCAATATACGAGTCCAAAATGGAGCATCCTCAGCTGACACAGAGTCAGAAACAACTCTTCTGTAAATTAGGTTTTATCTATTGGTAATGGTGATCAAATTACAACAAACGATGACAATTATGTTTACCTGCCACAACCTTTATCATTACATATAATTGTGACCCAATCGCATCTGTCAGTCAAGATGTCTACGACTCTTTAAACACAAATTATATCAATTCATGATATTTTTGCAAAAGATCTATCCTGTATCCTACAAATGACGATGTTAACAGTGTAAACGAATCAATGGTCGGCATGTTTCCTGGAGAACAAAGCATATACCTAAGTTCCAACACAATTTGTAAAACATCAGGAAATGCAAATCAAGATGTATTATATCCTGTAGAATTTTTTAACAACTATAAATTCTCGGGTCTACCAAATCATGTTCTACGCCATAAGGTTGGCCTTCCCGTTATACTTTTGCGAAATTTAAACCAATATATTGGTCTTTGTAACAATACACGATTGATTATCATGCATTTATCTTTGTCTATTATACAAGCAGAAGTCATTAGCGGTGCAAAAATTGGATCAAGAGTGTTCATACCAATAATTGTTCTTTTTCCTTCTATCAGCAAATGACCATTTATCTTAAATCGTCGCCAATTCCATTTCTTTGTATACTTTGCAATGACAATAAACAAGAGCCAAGGACAATCTTTACAACATGTAGGATTATATCTACCGAGGCCAGTATTCTGCTATGGACAACTCTATGTCGCGATCTCGCGCATTACAAACAAAAAAGGCTTACGTGTTCTCGATTTGACTGATCGTCCCTTTGATGACACATGCATTACAAACATTATTTTCAAAGAAATTTTCACAAATCTCTCAAGCATAACAATATAACAGGTTTAACAAACTATTAAAAAGTACAACCACATAAAAATTATTTTTTTCCTCTTTTTATTTTCAAATATAACAAACAACATTTCAACAAACTCCCATATACAAATATAATTTAATAATTAATAAAAACGAAAATGACCATTGACATATTATTTTAAAAAATATTGTCATTTAAACTAAAAAAAATCGTACCTCACATATTATTACAACATAACTATTTCTTACTCATGCGCAGGATGTTTCACTACAATTTGATAGTTGAACTTTCGAGCCCATGTGATACATGGACCATAATGGTCAGAGCAAGTTGAATATGAGAAGCTTTAAATTTCATGAAGAACAATAAATTACTGAGTCCTGAAATGATACTTATTAATGAGGAGGTATCTTCGTCACCAACTTAAAAATAATATATAAATCTTACTTTACTACTTATTGTATATTATATCTTGTTATTATAAGGAAATGATATTCATGGCTAGTGAGAAAACCATTGGTTGATAAGTTTCGCAATTAAGCTGGGTATGGTAAATTTTCAGTACAGACCAACTCCAAACACTCAAATGATGATTTTTTAGTGACAACATCAGTCAGAAAGTTCAGTTCAGAATGTAGTATTATCTTGCAGCACAAATTCTACTTTTTATCTTACAGTGAACTATCTAGCAGAATTGAAAACATATTAAATTTAAGTGGCAATCAAAATTTCATTCTTAAAAATACCATTAAACTCTAACAACAATAAAAAAATTATTTTAAAAAAATATTACTTATTTTTCTTTGTAACTAATTACAAATTTTGCTGAAAAAGTCATTGCTATTGGAGACTGTGAGTCCACAAAAATAGGCACTGCCATAACTCAAAGAAGAAATGTCGAAATCGAACTACAATAGTGAGTTTTGCAAGTAACTAATCTACATTAATAATTTATAATATGAAAAACAACAAATATTTGACTAATAAATATTGGAATTCTATTTTTCACTTCTTTCTTTTCAATGAAAGTATTAAAATTAGAGTTACATTATGAGAAAATATGGCTAATCAAGTTGATGAAACTATTTTGTTTTCAAATGATGGACCATATATAATGGTTATCACTTCGACTACTGTGAAGATATTTAGAGGTTTTGTAAAAAATTTATTTATTTTCTTTGTAAAATTTCTATTTTAAATAAAATACTACATCATCTAAATTTATTATATTTTATGTATTCTTTGTGCACTTTTATAAAAATAACTGTCGATAATATTCTTACTCTTTTACTATTAAAAAATAAAAAAATATAAACTCACACCATAAATTAAATTCTGATCGTTTATGAACAGGAGACTGTACCTTATTGTCCATCAGTGCTACTAAAATATATATAAACATTGATATCCCAAAGACAATATTTTTCCAAGACAGGCCATGTTTTGTATTCATGTAAAAATTGACATTTATAATATTTACTTACAACTTCTTCTTCTTTTCCCATTTTCATTTAAATTTCATCATGTAGAAGAAAGACAATGCCATCAGAAACAATTATTCATTTATCGTCTCAAGAAAAGACAAACAGTTTATTAGAAGATCAAATGAAAGAGAATACAAAAACCATTGAAGAAATCAAACAAATAGAATGAAAACCCGGATATAATTGTGTTAACTTAATAGTATAAAAAAAAAATTATAGAGCTCATCAACTACTTATAAAAAAATCCATTTCATATATACATGAAATATTTTGCACATGTAAAGTAACAATAAAAGATATTTGGGCCAATCAAGGATGGTGTTATAGCTCATGTACTTGATGCAGAAAAAAGATCAAAGAAAATGACGAGAAATTCTGGTGCTACCATTGCAACATGGAAGCATGCCACCCAATTCTATAGTACGTCGACCTACAAACCAACAAACTTCATAAAAATTAAAGAACATTTCATATTATTAACGCATCATTAATCATAGATACATAGCTCAGATAGGTATATCTGATGGAATAAACAATGCAACTTTCATCATTTCTTATGAGGGTTGTGAGACTTTATTCGAGAAGATTGCAATAAACCTTTGCTATATTGATGTAAGTGCACTATTGTTTACACTTAAAAAATTAATATGAATATAATTTATGTCAATCAACTACCTTTGAAAAAATAACTAATATTATCTATTTCATTTGTAGAAAATAGATCTCACAGAAATGCTTGTTGCCATGACACCAACAATCGAGAAATCTTACATATTTTGCTTGCATATAAATGATTACAATTTGAAAGATGGATGGAAAAACCATATGGTTGTATGCGTTGTTCGCTCGATAGAGGATTTTTCAACTAAAAAACACCGCTTGAAAATAACAGACTCATATACAAGTTTGGAAATCACATCAATACCACACACATGACAACAATTATTACATGTATGCTTAATATTATTCTATTGCACATAAAAAGTTCAACAATACATTATTAATATACATTCTTACAATACTATCTAATCATTTGCAGATTGCTATAGAAGTCTCAGAATGTCAACCCGAAAATGTTGATATCAGCGACCATACCTCGAGATTATGAAAAAGAAGTTCAAACAAATCAACACATTGTGATGTTGAACAAACTGACAAAGAAAATTCAATTTTAAACTATTCAGGCAATGAATTTGAAAAACCTTGAAGTCATCATCCAAGACTAAAGAAAAAGATTGTTTTCTCTGATGACGATCTTCTCTAAAGGACACATAATTTCTTCACAGTAGCAACAAATCGAATTATATCTTCATAACGATACAATATATTTTCTTCATGATTTTTTTGACATTTATCATTTACAAATACTACATTCATTATTTTATTATTCATTTTCTCTTCACATAATAATGTTATGCCTTTTGTTATTTACTTTTACAACAAAAGCATACAATAAATACAAATACACAACAATAAAATTAACAACAAATCATTTTTTGAAAAAAAAAACTTATGAAAAATAACCAAATATATTAAACACCATCAGCTAAAATATCATTTTCTAATACTTTAAAACAACATTATTAACATGTTATAATAATATTACGTACAAACAGAAAAAAAATGACTTAAATTGTTGATCCTGAGATTTTGATGGACAATTAAGAGTTGATATTTTTTGTGAAATTAATGTGTTTATTGAATGTTTCAGTATAAAAGTTTCAATTAAATATTGAATCATAAAGAAATTATCAAGGATGCAAAGTTGTACGTTGAAGAAATGAAGAATATTGAAGATTCTAAAGAAATTAGGTGAAAACAATTCAAATACTCTTATACTCTTAATGTATCCCGAATTAGGATTACACATGACACAAATTGATGAATTATATTTTTTTTTGTGTATTTAATTTGATAAAGTTTAGGATCCTAATTAGCGTTAAAGTATTTGCTCCAATGTGAAATTGAAAAATAAAAATTGACCTAAGTATGATTAGTATTTAAAATTGAATATTAGTGTCAATTGTGTTAATCGAGAAAAGCAATTGGTTAACGGGATCAAACGATGAAGTTTGGAGTTGAAATAAGTTGAAGAAGAGAGTATTCAACAATGATCGGTCAACCGACCAGCAGGGGTTCGGTCAACCGAATGGGTATGGCCTGGAAAATGGTAACTATCTGAATCAATTAGTCAACTGACCAGGAGAAATCGATTAACCGATTGGCCAAACAAAACTTTCTGAATCGATCGGTCAACTGACCATGGCTTGATTTGGCTTGGAAATCGATCTTGAATCCATCGGCCAACCGACCATTGATGGTTCAGTCAATCGATTGCCTTTAGGGTTTGGCCTGGCTTACATGCTGAATTGTTCGGCCAATCGATGGGCAGGGGATCGGTCAACCAACTGCTTCGGTTGAGATCTCGAGGAACTTGGACTTTTGATAACAAAAACTAGTCGTTTTTATTGGTTCCAATGGAGAGATTCACGGGATTTGAAATTGTAGAAGATATGGTCCATAAATTTTGATTAGATGTTGATTTGGTTCATATATTACATGGTTTTCTCAATTTGGTTCATTAAATAATTTCTATCTATGTGATTAGTAATTGAGAAATAATTTGTGGACTTAATTGAGAGTTTTAAAAGCTATATTTGAGTTAATTATACCAGGATTGAATGATTATAATATATGGGGTCTATAGGTGCACTTTAAAGTGTTATCTTGTGAAAATTAATCGTTGGAGAGTTTGTTTCAAATCAGTTTAAATAGACCTCCGAATTTGAGTTACATATACATCACATTATCAAGAACTATCAAGTTCCTGAACTTTTCTATGAGATATTTTTTCTGATATTTATTCAAGAGAGATATTGTGATTGCGTTCTTGATCTTAAAGCGCTAATTGTTTTTGGTGTCATCAATTTGAGTTGTCTAGTGATTTAATTTACATTCCTTGGTGTTTTCCTAGTGAGATCTTTCCAAGTTATTGTGCTTATATTTGATTTTATATTATTATTGATTGCTTGATTTTAAGATTGTAGAAAAATCGTTTTCAAACTTAAAGAGTATAAAAATTATTTTTAAACCGAGTTTTGTGATTATCTGATTACGTGCTTAATTTTGTATTACCCATACTTGTTATAATCTGATATTAAATTTCTCACTTAAAATTCTATAACATAGTAACGTTTGGAACATTATTTAAGTATAATTGTTTTGAGGTGGTAGAAGTTCTTAGTGGGAAGAAACTCATTATATTTTGTATTGGTGAGTTTGTGCGGATTAGATACGGTTGGGGCTATATTTAGTCAGGGTAGCTTGAGTTTTAATTTTTTCGGGGAAAAAGATAGAGGTTTGATATTTGCCTAAGGTATAAAAAGATTAGGATATTCTTTTCCCTTGAAAAGAATTAGGTGTGAATTCTTCCTGAATAGAATTTATTTTTGAGTGAATTGTAAAGGTTCAATCTTTACATGGGAAAATGATACTTGTGAATGTTGGTGAGGTTTGATCTTAAGCCTGTTAAAAAGATTAATTAGGTTGTGATTCTTGGTGTGCTACATTGTTTAATTTTTTTTACATTTTGTTTGGGTGTGCATTTAGATTAAATACACTTATCTGTTGTGTAACAAAAATAATAATTGATTTAGGATAAATTGATTATTTGATTAATTAAGTGTTGAAAGATTTAAATTTGTTTAAATATTTATAACTATCCAATTCACCCCTTCTTGGGTAGCTCACTGGGCCAACATAAATAACTACACATAATTTCACCAAAAATATGATCTTTTTATAAGTGTAACACAAATAAAAATATGAATTTTACCACCCACATAACTTTAAAATTAAAATTGTGTTGAACTTAAATTTTATCGTTTTATCCAATATTAAACAATACTCACACTTTCAACAACAAAAAGTAAAACACTCATAATATTAATTCAAAAAATAATAATAACCCCAAAAAATATTTTCAATACTCCAAATTAAACATACTTCAAGCACAAAAATAAAAATCAAACAAAAAATATTACTAACCACACTAACTAATATAAAAAGTTCTCTAAAACATAACAAATGCAAAATACATTTAAAATATTCAAATAGAAAAATGTTGGTAATATATGATCAAGAAATTAACTATATAATTAAACAATTAATTATTTAATTAATTATTAAGTGAAAATTAAAAATAAAAAAGAAACAATTTTGAGTTTTTTTATTACAGTAACATTCCTGATGACATTACAAGAAAATAAATTACAATCCAGGAAAAGAAGAAGAAGAAGAATGATTACTGTATAATAATAAAACAAATAGAAACCAAATACTTAATGTGTAATAACAAGAAAAAGAAATAGAAATACTAGAAGAAAGGATTGAGGCAATCGCTTTGACTATTTGTCCTTAAATCGACCCTGCTAGGTGCTTGCGTTTGACGATTTGTCCTTAAATCGCCCTCGCTAGGTCCTTACGTTTGAATGAGTATCTATCTCACAACATAAAACAATCAGACTGCTACTGGTACCTGAAGAAAGGATCGAGATAATCGTTTAACAATTAATAGTTTTGTGGTTTGTTTTTGTTTTTTTTGAAATTTATGTTATATATTTTAGTTATATTTTTGTTTATATATATAAAAAAACAACGGTTTGAGGTTTCGTGGTTTTGGTTTTGACTTTTTATAAAACTGAACAATCTTAAATGTTTCTGCGGTTTTGATTTTGTATAAATTTAAATATTTTAATTTTAAAACCGTTTGAAAAAAAATCGATAATTTTAGTTGCAGTTTTGGTTTGATATATGTGATTTTGATTTTATATGAAAATTAAAAACATAATTTGGCCAATGACTTTGGTCAGAATCAGAATCAGAATCGGCCGTGTTGGGACAATTACCAAGAAGATCGCATATGATAACAAAACTACCAAATACACCTTTTTGAAAAACATGTTACAAGATAGTCATTTTTTTTTGTGACGATTTTACCCCTCGTGTTGAATATAACACGGGGCTCATGTTATATTCAACAAGGTCTCATGTTGAATATAACACGAGATTGTGTTATATTCCATTTTCATCGCCATATACAACACAAAATCGTGTTACATTTCAATTTTTTTTTATTCAAATTGATAATTTTTTTCTCCTATAATCATATGCTTGATCTTTATCAATACAAAACAAATCAATTCAACCAAATGAACTTTAAATTCCATTCAAATCAACCGAATCAATTCAAATAAATCAACTAAATCAATACAAAATACCCAACATAAACTCTACTCTACCAAGGTGCATAGATCAAGTCCCTTTTTTTTTTCTCTCTCTCACATTTGTTTAGGACGATGAGTTTGGAGCTGTCTCCATCATGTTATATACTTGATTTTTTTCAATACAAATTAAATCAATCCAACCAAATAAAAAATTTAAAGAGATAAATAAGGGAATAAATTGAATATGAATTCAAGCAGTAGTGTGTAAGTAGAGCAATGGATAGTGCCAATAGCATTAAGAATTTGATTTTATTACCGTGTAAAATCTATTCCTGTGTGGTAGCAGAAGCTCCAGCATGCGAAGTTGTTGGGATTGATATCACTATTTACTAGGAGGCATATAGAATCATCAATGGCTACATACTCGTCTGCTACTTCTATGCACGCCCATACAATTCCTTCATCTTCGTTGCCGTTCTTTCCGACCATCTACAACTTCGTAACCATTGTGAAACATAAGAGACGCCGGAGCAACCATTTCTTAGTTCTCACAATCTCTGTTAAGAAACAAGGGATGGATCAAAGTCCCATCGTTCGTCGATTATATTTACCGGCAACGATTTCTTCGCAGGTTTAACGATTTCTCCACGATCCCACAAATTGTCCTCCATAACAATCAAACTAGAGAAGAATAAAATCGTCATTTTAAAATATTTAGAGTTATTTGATGCAAATTAGTGCTTTTTACGAGACTATTATGTGAAAAAAAAAATTATGGAACTGTAGATTTGTTAATTTAAATAGACTATTTAGAATTGATTGCTGGCCAAACAGTGACACCTAGAGTCGTACTTACTCTCATTTGTTGTGATGTCTGAACAACGCGATGGGCGCCCACATGCTTCTGCTTGGTTCACCGCCCATCTGCCAGTAAAATCGCGCCACGTAGACGTTCCCTGCCAAGTGCGTTCTGTACGTTATCAACTAATAATAGCCGTACAACGCGACAAAGAGTTTGGTTCTGACGTAAGGATGGCGCACGTTTCCCTGCTACGGTACGCCATCCCCGATCTTCCTTTTAAGATCCAGGTGGATGATGATTCGTGTGGTGGTTCGTTGCACCGGAAGCTTTCGTGCCCTCTCGCTCTCTCCTCCAATGACTTGCATTTGAAGGTACTTTCTCTCTCTACAACATTCTCATCTAGTCCCTGAACCTCTCCATGTTCGATTGTAATCCGCGGTATATAATTCGTCTTATCAATCGTAGTGATAATCGAACTGTTCATGTACTTTCTATTATGCGTTTGCGTGATCCGAGATTTTGGTATTTTGAAGATAATGATCAATGATTCGAAGTGTAATTAGAATACGAAAGGGCTATGAGGTGTGCGAAATGTAATTAGTGATTTTGTTTTGTTTCTGGATGCAGTGAATGAAGAACAACGACAAGGGAATCGGATTCATGTTGCCTGAGCTCCTTTTTGTCTCTTTTGTCTTCTTGAGCTTTGTGGAAAACGGGAGAGCAGGCATCACCAGTGCATTTATTCGTTCCGAATGGCCATCTGTTGATATTCCTCTTGATAATAAAGTGTTTGCGATTCCAAAGGGTCATAATGCGCCACAACAAGTAAGGCCCCGTTTGGTTACTGATTCTGATTTCTATTCCCGCTCCCGAAATTTTGGGATTAATACACGTAAATATTTTTGGTAAATATGTAATTGCTGAATTAGAAATTAAAAAAAAAAAATTGATTTTTATTCACTCGCATAAAACTATTTCCACTACTACCTTCTCAGCCACCACCATCAGGCGGGCCATCAGAAAAACAGAAACACTAACTAAACACCACCTAAGATTATGTTTTCAATCCAGGAAATATAATCTGACACAATCTCATCTATACTTTTATTCTGAGAAGTTATTGACAGGGCAGATGAAACTTTTACAAGTTTTTGTTGTTCGTCAATCTTTTTATGAGACTCCCCTTATAGTTTTAGAACATGTTGAACGTTTCTGATATACAACAACATTTTCATTGGAAGAAAAGATCACATGTAGAGCCAAAGGATGTTTAGAATTGATTTTCTCCCTAATCTTCTTCGTTGAAATTAACATAAGATAGAATATGTGTGCCAAGAGAGAGAGAGATACAGAAGTGCAGTGGTACAATAAAGTTGATTGCGTTCATTGTAAAAATATTAGATGCAAGAGCTATGAAGATGACATGGTATCATGGAATCCACATTAAAAAGAAAAGAAGAGATTTCATTCTTCACCCAAGAGGTGTGAGTTCGGTTGGTAAGGAGAGGTGCCTCTTTCCATGTCAACCAGGGTTCAATTCTTCTGATTCAATTCTTATGGGAAGCACTTAGGGAATTAAATCTTCAATTTAATCCTGAATGCACAAGACCAATGTGGAGGAGTACGCCCTTAAGATCGCCCGGTGAGGTGATTAGTCAAGGTGTGCGTAAACTGGATCGGACACGTTTTACAGTAAGACCCCCCCCCAAAAAAAAAAAAAAGTTGTACCATGTGGAATGATTGCATAAGCTTCACTCGAGGAGTAAACTAAACTGCTGTGTCGTGGATATGTCTTGACCATCTAACTATACTGGAAACTCGCACATGTAGATGTTCATGTTCATCTTGTGTCAGTGTCCCTATATGTTACCTAAGCAATTTAAATATTTCGTATAGAGGAAGAACGATCTGTAAGCCCTAGAGCCTGACGTCATCGGAGCTTCACTGTCTGCATGCTAACATATTATTGTATATCTATTGCTATTGAACTAAATATTGATACATCGGCGATCCTCCTACAGTTAAAGAAGCGTGTTTCAGTGCATCTTTTTGCTAAATGGACAACCTCTTCAGTCTTCACCTATTCATAAATATATTAACAGCATGACTTAGGCAGATCTTTGGTTGTCATTTAGCAGCATTGCTCGCACGTGTTTTTTATTTTTCAATTCGTTTTTAACATTCTATGTAGGTACATATAACGCAAGGTGATTATGATGGAAAGGCTGTCATAGTCTCATGGGTGACATCTAATGAACCTGGAAACAGCCAAGTCCAGTATGGTACATCGAAGGATTATGGTTTCACTGCAGAGGGAACAGTGCAAAACTACACATTTTACACCTACAAGTCTGGCTATATTCATCAGTGTCTTCTTGATGGTCTTGAGGTAACTGTTTACTGAGTGATGGCCAAATCTTTTAAATGAATTCCCAAATTATGTGCAATTACAAAGATTACTACATTTGAGATGTTGGGCTCCCCAATATTTGTTTTAGTGGTTTGTCAAAGCCCACCTCGTGCTTGAGGGGGCTTGTTGAATCCCACATCGCTTGTGTTAATTGATCCTGAGCTATATATAAAACCTAGGGCAGTCCTCCTCTTACAAGGCGTCTTTTGAGAGTGAGTGAGGCTCTTGGGGTTTCTACAAAAACAAGCTCAAGTAGTTTTAAATAATACAAAATTGAGTCATTGATTTTTGTATTATGCCTTCCGGTTTTGATGGTGAATGAAGTCAGGTTGTTATGGACACATGGATGGATATTCTTTCCTGTAGATAAGAATTAAAAACGGAAAAAAAAAGGCTGATGAAATACTAATTTCCTTTATCGCGTTTAAGTTAATAATGTTCTCGTGTGTGAACAAATATGGGAGGCATAGAATGTCCACACCATCAGAAGTACTTTCTTGGAGCTATCAGGTTTCTTCGGGAGACAGTTGCAATTTGTAACCATGAGACGATGGCAGCGGAGTCATATCTTTGTCGTGCAAAATCAGTCTTCATGGTAATAGTATGGCTTTCGAGTCAGGGATTGGACTTTGAAGTTCACTTCCAGATCTGGTTAGATTATACTGCAGTTCCTTTTTTTTTCTCTCCCTCTTTCCCACCTAAATCTGTAATCAACTGTATGTCGGAGTGTTTTGTTACATGGATGTTATTATGAACACCGTATGGAACCATGGGCAGAGAAGTTTGGGAACAGGTTTGTGACACTGTCAAAGGGATTGGTTATTCTCTTTAGGTGGTTCCAAATTTAAAACCATGTGGTGTTAAGTGGGGTAGTTCCTTTTATACATAGACTCCTTTGGTAATCCTCACAAATTTGATGTGGGATTATAACACCCACCCTCACGTGCAATCCCGTTGCACGTGATGCGGTCAAACAACAGAAACGACAAGACAGACATTCAAACAATTGGGGACAACAAACAAGACTTCCCAAACCTAGCTCTGATACTATGTCAGGAGGTTCCGTCTTATAACCATATGGTATTAAGTAGAGTAACTCCTTTCATACATTAGACTATTTTGGGAAGTCTCACAAATTCAATATGGGATTCTAATAATTCTATACTCCAATGTCCCTTTGGCGGCATGTATCCAACCTAAAGGGCTTAAAAGAGAAGCACAATGTGATAGCAGTCGTAGTCTTGCCTTCAGAAGTACGACATTTTACTTCTTAAAAGATAATGACAAAATAAAAAAAAGTTCTTTTCATGGTACAGATCTCAGTTTATCCAATTGAAATGAAGATTAAGCTTCCTAGGCAATAGAATTCATTTTACTTTATGTTTTGCACATATTCTGGATGCTCTCTCTATCACTCTTGACTTCTTTATTCTGTTTTTTCCTTTAGTATGACACCAAGTACTACTACAAGATTGGAAAGGGTGATTCTGCTCGAGAATTTTGGTTTCAAACACCTCATAAGATTGATCCTGATGCTTCTTACAAATTTGGGATTATCGGTAAGCAGATTATTTCATGTTTGTGCTCTTGTAAAGTAATACTAGATTCTATCCCCCTAGTACCTGAAGCATCAAGCTGCTAAGCTACGTGTTTGATAGTTTCTATGAAACTAATTTAATTGATAGGATTTGTTGGGTTTATCTCACATCGAATGTGGAAGGGGCTGGTGGTTAGGTTATAAGTGTGAGGGAAAGCCTCACCATGACCTAGCTTTTGGGGTCGAGAGAAGCCGAAGATCACCCCTACACTAGTATTAGAGCTCAGGTTACAACATCTCTATAGCCATTGAGGGAGAGACTGGTCGAGGGTTAGCTGACCAAAGGTCCGATATGTGACATCTTATGATGAAGTCTACATTGTATCTTTTATATTTATTTTCACAATAACCAGGCAGCCTAAGGAAAAGGACTGAGAGATTGATTTTTCATTTATTTTTTGCTTTGAAATGACTCGGCTGATTCTTCTTTCTCCTATGATGACAATTATTAATTACATGAACTTATTTATGATATTCCTAGTACATACGAATTACAATCCAGAACTCCCTGGTTCAATTATATGGCATATGCATGAGCATAACAATTGAAAGTCCTTGTTGTTTGTTGTCTTCTGCTGTGGCCTTGAAGCCTCTGTTCAGGGGTCAAAGGCTGATAAAGACACAAAAAGAGAAGTTTAGAAAAAGAGTTTTTATCAAATATTTATTATTTGTTGTTGAATCTCACATCACTTGTGTTACTTGATCCTGAGCTATATATAAAGCCGAGGGCTATCATCTTCTTACAAGATGTCTTTTGACGGTGAGTTAGGCTCATTGGGTTTCTACATGGTATCAGAGTCAGGCTTTGCGTCTGATTTTGGGTGTGTTGAATCCTACATCAATGTTGGGCCCTCGATATCCGTTCGCAGTAGTTTGTCAAAGTCTATCCTGTGCGTGAGGGGGCGTGTTGAATCCCACATCACTTGTGTTACCTGATCCTGAGCTATAATAAAGGCAAGGGCAATCCTCTTCTTACAAGACGTCTTTTAGAGTTAGGCCCTTTTAGTTTCTATACAGTATCAGAGCCAAATTTTTCGTTTGATAGTTAGTGTGTTGAATCCCACGTCAATGTTGGGCCCCCGATATCCATTTGCGGTGGTTTGTCGAAGTCCACCCTGCGCGTGAGGGGGCGGATTGAATCCCACACCACTTGTGTTACCTGATCTTGAGCTATATATAAAGCTGAGGTCAATCCTCTTCTTACAAGACATCTTTCGAGAGTGAGTTAGACCCCTTGGTTTCTACATTTCTGAATCGCAAGGAAATTTTTGCTAGCCAAATAGGATATTTGCATATCCTAGATAGATCTATTGACCGTGATTCGTGCTGGTGATAGTGCAATGAGGCAGAGTTACAAAACAAAAGTTGATGATAGTTATCTAAATACTCGAGAATTCATAGGCAGGGTGATATAACTCGACACATTGGTGGCTGCCAGATAGTCATAATAACAGAAAAAATGATTTATCTCAATTGCCCCATTGTTCAGGCGGCCACAATAAATTACCTAACATTAGAAAAATGTTGGTATTTTAAATTCATTTTTCTACCAGAATTGTGAAATTTTATTATAAAATGCGTTATTTTCTGTTCCAGGTGATCTGGGTCAAACATTTAATTCCCTTTCAACTCTTGAGCACTACATGCAGAGTGGCGGGCAGGCTGTCTTATTTGTTGGTGATCTTTCTTATGCCGATCGATATCGTTATCATGATGTTGGTGTTAGATGGGATACATGGGGTCGTTTTGTTGAGCCTAGTGCGGCATATCAACCATGGATTTGGTCTGCTGGCAATCATGAAATAGAGTACATGCCATACATGGTAAGTGCTGAAAAGTAGTAAGAATGACTATTACTATATTGTTTTTCATTGGGTGCAATCATGTTAGCACTAATGCACCGAATCCCATCAGAACTCCATAGTTAAGCATTCTTGGGCGAGACTAGTACCAGGATGGGTGACCCCCTGGGAAGTCCTTGTGTTGCACACAAATACAAAAAAAAAAAAAAAAAAAAAAACACTATATTGTTCTTCATCCTTTCCCATCACCCGTCCTTTGGGCTTGTCTATTGTGTATTACTAAATGATTGACTCCTTGGGAAGTCCTCGTGTTGCACCCCAATTAAAATATATATATATATATATATATATATATATATATATATATATATATATATATATATATTATATTGTTCTTCAAATTGCAGAAAGAGGTGATGAGTTGAATCCAATTACTGCACCATGGAAATTATGAAATTCTTGAACATGTTAGCGACCACATGATGAATTTTGTATAGGTTTTCTCGACACTGACACAGAGGACATTCCAATTCATTTCTTGACTACTTGTACATGTGTGTTCAGGATGAAGTTATCCCTTTCAAATCATATCTCCGGAGATATCCTACGCCTTATGCAGCTTCAAATAGCAGCAGTCCTATGTGGTATGCCATCAGACGTGCATCGGCTCATATAATTGTTCTTTCCAGCTATTCTCCTTTTGGTAATTTTCCATACCCTAAAAATATATTTTCCTCTCCCCCCCCCCCCCCGGCGGGGAACAAACAATCCTGAGCTACTGAAGTACACTGACACGTAAAATGTTTAAAATTCTACCTGTGCTCTCCTTTTGAGTGAGGTTCCCAATTTAAATTTTCTTATCATGATGGTCAATGTTTTTTTTATAGTATTTCTCAATTATATTGATTGACATTGACAGTAAAATATACACCTCAATGGAGATGGCTTGCAGAAGAATTCGAAAAGGTGGATAGGGAGAAAACACCTTGGCTTATTGTTCTTATGCATGTGCCAATTTACAACAGTAATGAAGCACACTTCATGGAGGGAGAAAGCATGCGATCTGTGTTTGAGAGTTGGTTTGTCCAGTACAGAGTTGATATGGTCTTTGCTGGTCATGTCCAT
This sequence comes from Eucommia ulmoides, assembly GCA_016647705.1. Taxonomy (NCBI): domain Eukaryota; kingdom Viridiplantae; phylum Streptophyta; class Magnoliopsida; order Garryales; family Eucommiaceae; genus Eucommia; species Eucommia ulmoides. The sequence goes on along the minus strand of CM028335.1, from coordinate 19,042,190 downwards.
GCTTATGAAAGATCGGTTTGTTTCCCTTCCTCTGTTTTTTTTCTTTTCCTTGTGAGAAAAATTAAATATTGATAGTAGATGTTTAATCACTCTTTGCATATATTTGCAGCAACCTTTAAAAAAATTGTGTTCTTTCAATTTCGGTTTCTGAACACAATAAACTGAACACATTAGCTTATAATAATAATATTGTCCATCGATTAGAGAAATTTGTTCTATAAAACAAGACAGAGTGAATGAAAGAAAATTATTAGGAACTGCTCCTACGCAAGTAAAAGTGTTTTCATCATGGAAATGATCCCTTGTTGATCCTTGAGTTATAGGATGAGATCCACGCGAAAGTTAATTCCTAATTTGCACATGCAAGTTATGTATGCCTTTGTGTGTTAGAAATAATTATAGATAATTAGAATATGATAATTCACTTGAGCGGTTGTTCCGAGAAACCTTGTCTGCTATTCCTTGGATTCTTTATGGATGACATTCATATTTTTTAACAAAGAAATGGAACAACTTAGGCCTCGTTTGCTTGTGTAAATCCGTCTTATTATAGAAATTATCTATTTTGAATGAATTGATTTTTATATTTCTCCCTTTTATTAAATATGATATAATCAAGATTTACATATTGTTTGGTTGAACAAATAAGCACGCAATTGTTCTAGTTCAATTGAAATTTTGTAGTTGCATTTATATTAGAACCAAAATGGTTAAGTAATTTTTTTGAACCAAACACAATATAACAATTCATAAATTGAATCGTTGTAAATGGTCTAATTTGTGGACTTTTATCCCCGAGTGGGTAATGCTACCAGAGATTAGAGACCTCAAGCCTTGAAAATATCAGCAAGCATAATTTTAGGATGGCTTTGCAAGAATAGAACAATTTGGGGCTATATAGGGCAATCCTCATCTTACAAGACGTCTTTTCAGAGTTAGTTAGGCCCATTGGATTTTTAAATGGTATCAGAGTCAGGTTTTTGTCTGATATTGAGCGTGTTGAATACCACATCAATGATGAGCTCCCGATATCCATTCGCAGTGGTTTGTTATAGTCCACCCTACGCGTGAGGGGACGTGTTGAATCTCACATCGCTTGTGTTACTTGATCCTGAGCTATATATAAGTCTAGGGATAATCCTCCTCTTACAAGGCATTTTTTGAGAGTGAGTTAGGCCCATCGTGTTCCTAGAAGTTCCAACCGAAAATTGTCTAACATTGGCTAGTGTGATTGAAGTGCATAAATTTTTGCCCATACTACACTTTTTTCTTTCATCGCAATGATTATGCTTGCTCATTTTCTCGCTTTCAGTACCGCATCTCAAATATACACTACAATGTATCAAGCGGTGATCCGTATCCCATTCCTGACAAATCAGCTCCTGTCTACATAACTGTTGGAGATGGAGGAAATCAGGAAGGTCTGGCTGGAAGGTGAGTTTCCTGATGAGCATATTGAGATAGTATCTCCAAGTGCCTTGTTCTTCCTGAATGACATGTATTTTGAATGCCTTTTTTTTTTTTTTTAGGTTTAGGGATCCACAACCAGAATATTCTGCATTCCGGGAAGCTAGTTTTGGGCATTCTACACTAGAGATAAAGAACAGGACACACGCATTCTACCATTGGAATCGCAATGATGATGGGAAGAAAGTGACAACTGACTCCTTCATGGTACACAATCAGTATTGGTAAGCACATTACACGTTCTTTCGCATTTGAAATTTTTTGAATCGTGTGGCTCATGACTATTTCAATAGGCATTTTTTCAATTTAGGCACAGCATGATAATATTTTTTTGATGTAATTTTTTCACTTTTAAGGAAGAAGTATTTAAATTTAAAAGTAGCGTTTGTTTTGCATTTAAAAAAAAAAAACATGATTTTAAATATTTTTTTTTTAAAAAAAATAAAAAATATATGCTATGTTTTTTCGATTTTTATATTTTATGAGATTGATGAACTAGGCATCTCCTTTCATTTTTTTTTAGCTATCTATGAATTGCTTTTAGATTATTTATAGGGGTAGTAACGAAGATATTATCTATTATACAAATCAAGCATATTTTTTATTTTTTGTTAAATTAACTTTTTAGGTTTTTTTTAAAAAGAGTGTTATCAAACAGTGCCTTGGTTAGGTTATGCAATTTAATGCATGTATTGATGCTATTAACCAAGAGTGGAACTCACCCAAAAAAAACCGAGAGTGGAGAAAAGTGCACTTAGAGTGGCATGTGACTTTAAGGTGGTGAAATTGAAAAGAAAATTCTGTAAAACTGCAATAAGACCATTGATTTTATTTGGCCTCTCTTTCTCTCTCTCTCTCTCTGAATTTGGAGGGTTGTTGCTTGTTATTAGTGTCTGTTTCGTATTACTAATAGCTTGACTAATAATGATTTTACACAATGTCAAATTTACGCATGCAGGGGAAACAACCGGAGGAGGAGAAAGCTGAAGAAAAACCATCTCCACACGATTATTACCAAAGTACCACGTAGCGAGATATTTTGATAGCGCCATTGATGCTCATTGAAGCTGTAGCTCGCTTGAAAAGGTCACCATTTATGCAGAGCAGCTTTACTGTTCTTGATCATTATTTTCTAATTCCGGCAGTGAGCTGATCAGAATGACATTCATTATTACGTTTGTTTTAAGTGTCTGATCCTTTCGAACAATGCAGAAGTAGGCTGTTTGCCATTGATTCATTCAGTCTTAATAAAATGCATGATTTCATTATGTCTGCTGGGATGGAACTCCTTAGGACCAGTTTTGTAATGACGAGGAACTGATTTTTGGCTTTGTTTTATTTGAAATCAGGAAGGTTTCTGAAGCCATTACCGCCATAAGTGTACTTAATAGCTACCCAGTAAGGGGTTTTGTGTGTGTTAGTCTTTCAAAATTTCTCAATCTTGAAATCGGAGTTTTGAAAATTTCTCAATTTTAAGTTTTGCACGAATTTCTTTAGTTACGCAGTCAAATGATATTTTTTCTCGTAATGGTAGCAAAATTAGGAGATTTCTTAAGCGTCATCCTTTTAAAATTTCACAATTTCGAGTTTTTTAAAAAAGTAGACAAATTGGAATTTTGCAGTGTCTTATACCTTTTTAAAATTTTACAATTTAGAGTTTTTCATAAAATTGGTAAAATCATGTGTTTTTGTTGAGATACAGTCTTTTGAAATTTCACGTTTTTTACTTTAATAAAAGTGATGAAGTTGGACTTTTTTATTGAGCTACAGCCTCTGAAATTTAGGTGGCGTTTGGTAACCGTTTCTGTTTCCATTCCAGTAGTGGGATGGGAATGGGATGGGAATTTTATTTTCTTTTTGAGAGTAGAATCGCGTTTGGTAACGATAATTTTTTTTTTTTATTTTGGGAAGGGAATTGTGTTTGGTAACTATTTTATCCTGAATTTTTTTTTTTTTTTTTTTTTCTGTTTTGGCCTGACGGCGGTGGTGCCGTCGCCGGCGGCCGGCGGTGCTCCCGGCAACGGCCGCCGGCGGTGCTCCCGGCAACGGCCGCCGGCGGTGCTCCGGCGTCGAAGAAGGCAGTGGCCCCCCTCCGGCGATGACCGGACGGCGGTGGCGCCGGCGACACCGTCGCCGGCGACGGCCGGAAGTGGCCGGAAAATTTCCGGCCGGATGGCGACGGGCGGTGGTCGGCCGGTAGGTGAATAGTAATCATGTGTTTTGGGAATGGAATGAGAATAATGAGAAACAACTTTTTTTTGTTTCTCATTTCTTAAGAAAAAAGTGGGCACAATTCTCAAATGGGAATGAAATGGAAACGGAAACAAAAATTACCAAACGTTATTCCCAAAAATCTGGGAATGGAATGGGGATTTCTGGGATGGGATGGGTTACCAAACGGGGCCTCAACAATTTTGAGTTTTTCATTCTAAATTGTACCCCTGAACTTTGGATGCGGAATCACTTTGCCTGCCCCTTGATATTTTATGTATCAGTTTGGTCCACTGGACGGACTCCAGTCCATTGCATTTTGCACCCTTGAAAAATTTTACATGGAAGGGAGGCCTGTGAGTTTGAGATTAAGTTGTATCAAGGTTACATTTTGGAAAGTAATGTTTTTTTTTTTCCTAGTGAACGTAAACCAATTGATGGTCTGAATTAGGTGATAAAAGTGAACTATGTAGGAAAAAAAAAGTTTACATGCATTGTTTCTAATTCCTATTCCAAAGCTTCAAGTCCGTGCTCCCAAATGCTACCCATGTTCATTATTGCACGAGGCCACATCATGACATTTCATTTTTAAACCTTTTTTCTTTCTTTCTTATTAATGATAGATTGTTTTACTCGGTTATTTATTTGGATTGGAATTTTGCCAACTATAGGGAGAAAACAAAACTCAAGAATCTGAGAGAAGGACAGACAAGCAAAGCTCCAATACCCATGAGGGGAGATGGAAACTCTCGAAGTTTAGTACTCTCCCGATTTACGATTTCATTTTCAGTTGTAACGAAAGAGCTGAGGAAAGAAAAGAGGTGAACATTTTTTTTCATTTAACTTTTTACTCTAAATTTTTGTTTCGGATTTAGTTGCACATGTCAAAGGGTATTATTATTATTATTTTTTATTTTTTATTTTTTATTTTATCTGTAGTTCTACTCGAAACAAGAGAAAAGGAAACATGCAAAAAAAAAAAAAAAATGGAGAAGAACAATCTAGAAGTGAAAACTAAGATTTTTTCAATGTTGTATTTTACAAATTTTTGATCTTTGGCTATTGAATTTATAATATTTTTTTTTTCACTTTCATACATGGGATACCAAACATGTTCTAAAATGTGTGGTATTCATTTTAAATTTCATATGTTTATTTCTATCCAAATCTTATGTTTTTCGAAGTACAAATATATGTTTATAATTGGTGTTTTTAGATTTTAGACACCACACCAAATGAATACTTATTATTATTAAGTTTTAGATCAAACATTAGTTATTATGGTTAAATTTAAGGGGCGCTTACCAGTAGGTCCTGAAAAGCGACCAAAATTAACGACTAAACCTACTATTATTTCTTTGAACAAAGCGGTCCTTATGCTATTTTTGTGAGAAAAATACCCCTGTGTGATGCGACGGACTCCCTAACAAATCGTAGACTCCTTATATTGCCGAGCTAATTTTGGTAAACGATACCAATATCCATGGGCACATAACTGTTTGATTTTTATCTCAGATTTTCATGTGAAAAAATAGAAAAATTACAAAACAATTATGCATTTGATTCTTTTTCGAATGAGATGTTAATCACATTTTTTTAGAGATGTTTAACATGATGCACAAGAATATTACATGTAACATTAAAAAAGGCTTTGATGGTTTTCGAAGCATTCGTGTTACACTCATGTTACATGTAACATCCATTTAACATTGATTACATGAAACATTTAGGGAGTTTTTTGTGTATGCAGATGATGTTACATGTAACATCCATTTATGCAATTTATTTACATGTAAAAAGCGATGTTACATATAACTTTGCGTCATTTCCCTCAAAATGTGAGTCTATATGGAAATATTACATGTACTATCATTTTCTGCGATCTGCTTGTATGTAACATTCACAAACCTTTTATGTGTTACATGTAACATTCCGCTCATTTACACCATTTATGTGTCTGAAAAGATGACTCTTTAGTTCTCCTGTTTAATGTAACAATGCATGTCTACAACACACACACAACGTTAAAAATGTCATACATGCAAACCGATAAATGGGGCATTCAACAAAAATATATATGTTACATTTAACACACTGCAAAAAAAAAAAAGCTACCAATTATACCTTCCAAAATAAACAAAATGAATATCTAGATAAGTATGATGTTTAACCAAAAAAAAAAATAAAATTGTTCAACTCCACATATTTAATGATGATTTGTCACTTGTTTTTTTTTTTGGGGGGGGGGGGAGAGATCAATTAAGTGGGACCGTGAGCAAAATGTTAATGGCGTGTCTTTGGCATTTTTCTGGCTTTAATGTCCTTGAGCGTCCATGAACTGGGCGGATCATTGAGGAATTCGTGGACAAGTATCGCCTTTTCCCTCCGAAAACCTTCAATTCCATAATCAACGATGACTGACACGCTGTTGGATATGCTCTTCATCACATGAATTATAACAACTCCACAGTTAACGTTGCACGATATGTTTTTTTTTTTTTTTTTAAAGAAATCAGTAAACCTAGTTGCGTTTGGATAAACGTAATGAAATGTTGCATCAAGCAATTCATGAAGTATACTCACGTTGATGTGCCCTGGTTTGGTATGTTATTGGTGTTTGAAATGTCAACATTCACCAACTAATGCTCTCTAGCTTCATTTGACAACAACTCATCAACATATTGAATCTACAGTTGAATATAGAAATAATGAGGATTATTCATTTAATGATGCAAAGAGAAAACTTCAATCGAGAAAGTGAAACTCAAGAGTCTTTTGGCATTGTCATAAAATCGGTCTATATCTCCTGGATGTCAAAAGTTAATTGAATTGTAGTGCGTCCACTTACACTTCTACTTATTGCAAATAAGCAATGTCCAATGCCCCATCGACGATGTTTCCCCTTTAGTGTTTATTGGAAAGTGCACGAATCTATAGTCATTGGAGAATGCTTCAATAATCGTGGGGTTCAATATATTGGTTAATACTTGTTGTCCTAGTGATCTACCTAAGGGGAGAGGGGTGAATTGGATAGTTATAAAAATTTAGACAAATTCTAATATTTCAACACTTAAATTATCAAATAATTAATTTAATCCTAAATCAATTATTATCTTTATAATACATTGGATAAGTGTTATTAATTCTTGGTGCACACCCAAACAATAAAAATATAAATAATGTAAATCAATGCAGCACACAAGGGTATATCCTGGTTCACCAAGTTACTCTTGGCTAATCTAGTTCTCTGAGCCCCACAGAGATTCGTACCCACTAAACCACTTAATTCTTTTAACAGGTAGGAACCAAACCTTTACACAAAGATTATTTTCACATGCTCAGAATCAACCTTTACAATTCCCTCTTCACAAGTTAAGGAAGAATCTTATATTTTTTCAGGCTAAAGACTAACCTTATTCTATTCAGGAGGAATCACCATCTAATCATTTTACCAAGTGCAGGAATAACCTTTTCTTTTTACTAGGCTCAAGACTAACCTAATCCTTTCACAAGCTAAGGATCAAACATCACAAAACACTTCAAGTATCCTTTTTACCGATAATGATGGAACCGCTACAATTCACTCACAATTAATTCTAATCAGGAAAAATCAAGCCTAACTCTTTTCAAGGAAAAAAAGTCACATAACCTTTTTATGCAATAGGTAAAGATCAAACCTCAATTGTTTTCCTGGAAAAGATTGAAACCCAAGCTACCCCTGACTAAATACTCCTAATAGTATTTAATTCGCACAAACTCACTAATTACAAGAATAAATAAGTTTCTTCCCACTCGGAGCTTCTACCACCTCAAATCAATTAAACTCAATTAATGTTCCGAAATTATTAGTGATAGAATTTACGTGAGGAATTCAAAATCTGATTATAAAAGAAGCGGGTAGCACAAAATTGAGTACGTAATTAGATTATCACAAAAATCGTTTTAAAATAATTTGTATGCTCTTTAAAGTTCAAAAACGATTTTATCAAAATCTTATCAATCAAGCAAATATAGAAAAATAAATAAAAAATACAGATTAATAATTTGGAAAGATCTTACCAGGATAACATCGAAATATTATAGATTGAAACGCTAGACAACTTAAATCGGTGACGCTAAAATACTTAGCCCTTTTAACTCAAGAACTTCTCAAACAATTAAACTCACAATTGATCTCTTGATATAATCTCAAAATAATGACTCTTAGAAAGCTCATGAACTAAAAGTTCTTTATAGATGTGATGTGCTAATCTCTAAAAACACAGGTCTATTTAAACTATAGAACAGACTCTCTAACGGTTAGTTCACACAAGATATGATAATTAAATGCACATATAGACCCCCTATATCAATACCATTTAATCTTGGTCCAATTCACTTAAATATTCCTTTTAAAATATTTAATTTAGTACCCAAAATAATTCTTAATTTCAAATTAAATAGATGAGAAGTATTAAATGAACTAAATTGAGAAATACTTTAATTTCATGTACTACATCTATAGGGATATCTAATAAGGGTATCATATCTTCAATATATCCAAATCCCCAAAATATCTCCAAAAGATATGCCAAAAAAGGGGCTAATAACGACTAGTTTTAAATATGATCCTTAAAAGCCTCGAAATTCAAACAGCATAGTTGGTTGACTAGCCTCTGCATCATTAGTCAACCAATCGATACAGGATACTAGCCAAGCCTTTCTCAAACACTGGTCGATTGATTGATCCCCCATGGGTCCGTTGACCGATCGATACATGGAGTTCATTTTTCGAACATCAGTTAATTGATCTCCCTCAATCTAGTTGACCGATTGATTTAGAAACTCATCATTTTTCAGCCTACGCCCATCGATTGATCGATCCTTTGTGATCGGTTGACCGATACTTGCTGGAACATCCAATCCCATTTATATTTTAACTATAATCTTCAATGTTTTCGACCCTTTAACCGATTTCTTCTTTCAGTTAATTAAATTAACACTATTAATCAATTTTAAACACTAATCTTGCTTAGGTCAATTTTTCTTTTTCAATTTCACATTGAAGAAAATAATTTAACAATTATTAGGACCTTAATATAAACACCCATATATATAAATCATTTAATTTGTGTCATGTGTGATTAATCGGAATACATTAAGAGTAAAATAGATTTGAGTTGTTTTCACCTAAATTCTTCATAATCTTCAATCTCTTAAAGTCTGTCTCTGCATCATTCACAATTACTTCATGATATTATCTTGATTGGAACTCTTTAAATTGAAACACTCAATAAAAATGTTAGTTCCACAAAAAACATCAACATTTAATTGTCTATTAAAATTCTAGGATCAACAGTACTTTATTATCTCCCTGGGTTATCCACATCTATTCATAGTATAAAACACGAAAGAATAATAACCGTTAGTGCATTAGTACATGCTCTTAATAAAAATATAATGACACCGTAATGTAAAAAAATTTACACTTTTATTACCCAACAACAGCTATTGATGAAGTACAATCGATTTGGCAATACCTGACCAATTTGTTTTTTAACTCGCTGACTATCTTTGCATGTTCAAGCTACATCATCTCTATACAGCCGTTAATAACCTAACGTTTAATAAAATCACATAATGTTACATTTATCTGCATGATCACAAAAAACACAAAAAAGAACACAACACAAAAATATTTATACAGGCACGTTTAGTAATCCAGATAGTGTTACATTCAATATTACTGTGGATGTTACATTTAGCTTGACACTCGTGTTGAATGTAACATGTACAATAGTGTTACATTCACAAAATGTAATATGTGTACATGATGTTATAATGTTACATTCACAAAAAATGTAACATGAAACAACAATGTTATATTCAACAACAAGAATAACTTTAAGATTAATTAATTTTTGAAAAACTATCCAATTGTGTAAAATGTAACTCACGAAATTTGTAAGCTGTGTGTCCCACAACAACTCGATCAAGTCAATTATAGATACTTGAGTGCATGTCCATTCCACACCCCATACAAAGGCCTACGATAAGAAAGACAAAAAAATAATAATAACGTACATCCTACGTACGTCATTCCAAAAATATTTGACGAATTTGTAATAAGTAAATTTAAACTTACCTAGACCCCTCATCTCACAAAATCAGCTCAAGTTGGTCCCAGTCGGCCTGTGCTATCATTCTTACAACGGTGCTGTTGTATAAGGGTAACACTCGGGGCTCATCTCTATTGTGGGCTGATTTGCTGGGCTCATTGGTGTTGATCGAAGAATCAAAACTTGGATTTTTGGGGGATAGTACATCACACTTTTTCTGTAGTTGTCATGGTCGCTTAACAAGGACATCATATTTATAAACTGAATCATCATCGGTATTTCGTATCCTAACACGACTCTTGACATTTTTAACGAGCGATGTTGGGGTCTTCGTTTCAACTTTTGTACATGCACTGCGCCTCAACTTCAATTTTGACAGTGGTGGCATCATTGGCTGGGAATCATGTGCAGTAATAACTGATGTTTGTCTAACAATCACATTATCTCATTCCCCGAGCTCAAGGTGGTAGAACTCCATCAGTCCGATAACTTTCTCGTTGTGTTTTTTCTCCTTCTCTATTGACTGTGTCACTGAATGCATGACAACTTCTTTGAGTTTTCCACCAATGTTGTCTTCTTGACCACATGCCTCTCATTCTGAGTAACGTTGTGAACTTCCGATTCTATGAATTTCTCATCTATTTTATTTATTCTTCTCCATCATCCTTGCTATCTGAACCTCCATTTGGTTATTCTCAACACCCATCTATTCTATCTGAGCTTCCAGTTTGCCTATTTGTTTCTTCAACTTCTTAGGCCTGGCCCCCAAGGACTCACACTTCTGTGATAATCTCCAGTTATTCTCAACCAATTTTGTTAAATTTTGAGAACTTCCATAAAATTTAACCATTTTCTTATCAAATTGTTGTGATATTTACGAGTCAAAAGAAGGCATGTCAGCAGCAGGAGACACTTTTTCTTTTTCCTTAATCTTGTCACTCGAATTGGAAGAACTGACCTCCGTGTCACCATACATAGGTTATAATATATCTTCCGTAAGCTTTGACACCACTCTAGCATTGGGCTTTGTTGGTCCCAAGATTTTGATGGATAATTAAATGTTTTGTTTTTGGTGGAACTAATGAGTTTATTGAGTGTTTCAGTGTAAAAGTTCCATTATTGATGTTATCATGAAGAAACTGCTAAGGATGCAAAGAGACAGATAAAGATACGAACATTAAGAGATTGAAGATTAAGAAAAATCTATGTGAAAACAACTCAGACTAATTTTTACTCTTAATGTGTATCCCGATTAAGATCACACATGACACAAATATATATATATATATGTGTGTGTGTGTGTGTGTGTGTGTGTGTGTGTGTTTATTAGGATCCTAATTAGTTCACATATTTGCTCCAATGTGAAATTGAAGAAGAAATATTGACCTAAGAAATATTAGTGTTTAAAATTGATTAATAGTATCAATTAAGTTAACTAAGAAAAGAAATCAGTTAAAGGGTCGAAAACGTCGAAGATTGGAGTTGAAATGAACTAAGGTAAAGTTGTTCCAGTATTGATCGGTCAACCGATGGGCGTGGGTTGGAAAATAAAGTTGTCTCTGAATCGATCGGTCGACTGATGGGTTATTAGTCAGTCAACCGACCTGGCAGTTTCAGGATTGGAGGAATTCAAGAATTTGATCTAAAAGTAGCCGTTAACTAGACATTTTTGGCTAATTTTTTTGTAGATATCTTAGGGATTCGAACTTATGATAGATATACCATCCTTATTTGATTATCCCTATAGATATGGTACACTTAGTTTATATGTTTCTCAAATAGGTACATTAAGTACTTTCTATCTTGTTTTATTTGAGATTGAGAAATATTTGGAAAACTAAATTGAATATTTTAAAAGTTAAAATTAAGTGAATTGAATCAGGATTAAGTTATATTAATATATGGGGTCTATATGAGTATTTAAATATCATATCTACTGGGAATTAGCCGTTAGAGGGCTTGTTTCAAATCTATTTAAATAGACTTGCATTTTTCACTTTTGGATATATCATTCTATCAAGAACAAATCAGTTCCTGAGTTTTTTGAGAGTTATTATTCTGAAAATATATTGAGAGTTTATTGTGAGATTATTCTTGAGAAAAGTGCTGGGAATTTTGCGATCACTGATCTAAGCTTTAATTGCGATTCAATTGTCATTCTTTTAGTGGTATCTTGGTGAGATCTTTCCAAGCTACTGTTTTATATTTTGAGTTATTATTATTATTATTAGCTTGGATTTATGATTTGTGTGAAATCGTTTTCAAACTTTAAAGTGCATAAAATTATTTTTAAAACGATTTATGTGTTAATCTGATTACGTGCTTATTTTTGTGCTACCCATATATTTTATAATTAGATTTTAAATTTCTCTCATAAAATTCTATCACTAGTAAATTTGGGACATTAATTGAGTTTAAATTAATTTGAGGTGGTACAAACTTCGAGTGGGAAAAGAAGTAGTATTGTAATTGGTGAATTTTGTGCAGATTAGATATTGTTGAGAATATCTAGTCAGGGGTAACTTGATTTCAATATCTTCCGGTAAAGAGATTGAAGTTTGATTTTTACCTAAGGTATAAAAAGGTTAGGTTACTTTTTTCTGGGAAAAAAGATAAGTGTTAATTCTTCCTGAATAGAATTAGTTTATGTGACTTTTTAATGGTTCCATCCTTACCAGTGAAAAGGATAATTGGAGTGATTTTTTTGTGAGGTTTGATTCTTAGCCTATGTATAAAATAATTAAGTTAATCTTTAACTTGTTAAAAAGATAAAGGTTCTTCCTTAGTTTATGAAAATGAATTTATAAAGGTTAATTTTGAGTCTGTGAAAAGAATCATTGTGTAAAGGTTTGATTCCTACTTGGTTAAAGGAATCTTAGTGATTTAGTGGGTGCGACTCTCCGTGTAGCTTGGAGGATTGGATTAGTCAAGAGTAGCTTGGTAAACCAGTATACATTGTGGTGAGCTGCATTTTTACTTTATTTATTTTCTATTATTTGGGTGTGCATCTAGAGCTAATTACACTTATTTGCTGCTATATAAAGAGATAATAATTAATTTAGGATTAAATTAATTATTTGAATTTATGTGTTGAAAAGATAATTATTTGTTTTAATTTTATAACTACCCAATTCATCTCTCTCTTGGGCAGATCATTGGGCCAACATGCTTCGAACAACCAAAAATCATTAGTGAACACATGTGGAATATTTTATTGGGGATTACACTCAACAAACAATGGTTGTGTTACATTTAAATTTTTTGATCTTGTGTTAGATGTAACGTTTATAAAAAAAATATATTACATTCCGACTGCATAGTTGTACATCAACAAAAATACACACCTGATCTGTTGTTAGATTATCTAATTTAATTCGGACGTAATTGACATTAGCGTTATCATGTCCCATTTCTTAAACCGGGGGATTGCAACCATTCTGGTTGTCACAGTGGGGATTAACTATGTGTGCTCACACAACCAAAATTAAAAACAAATATTTAAGTTTTGTAGGTTTTATGTATTATATGAAATAACTATAATAATCAGACATAATTATTGTTACCTGCAAGGCTATCACACAACCAATAACGGAATTCGGTCTTTGGTACCCTGCTTCAGTTGATGACATCAAATTTGAATGGATTCAATCGGCTCATTTATAAGTTTCCATGGTCTTCAAATCCTCAATAAGGTTTAGGTTCGATACTCTAACATATTACCCCTTGTTCGTGAAAAAATAAGTTGTCAACAAATGAAGATAGAGCAATCAAACAATATCACTTACATCTTCTTCCCCATCCCGGTTGATGGCATCACATAACATATCCTTTATCTGGACAACACTTACCTTGTTCGTATTCAATCCTTGTCTTGCTAGGAACAAACAATCTTCCTTTTTTGCATATCTACCTGGGAGTTGTATCCGGCCACGTGGCATCCCAAATATTAGTTGCACGTCGTTTCTCGTGAACTTGACATATCGTGGCTCAATTTTGAATTCTTTCTTCTCCAGATGATAGGACCTGATGATGTTTACAATTAGACTATCAATCCTATGAAATTATACTCTAGCTACTCAATCATTCATCAATGCATTCATTGTATTCCAAAAAGGAGTGCGGCGTAAGTACTGTATATGTTCTTCTCGTAGTACTACCTAATGAATGAGTAATGAGAACTAGGATAGATTACAACAATATTTGATGGGGCCTACAGGTCCTTCACTGGTTGATCTGGAACACTCCCTTATGGAGTGGAACAACAAAAATCAATAGGTGCTAAGTAATTCAATTTTGTAAAAAACAAATAGATAAGTACGTCTTTTTTTACCTTCTTCACGGGTTGACGCTATTGGTTGCTTTGGAACATATCCTTCTGGAGTGGAACAATAAAAATCAATAGGTGCTAAGTAATTCAATTTTGTAAAGAACAACAGATAAGTACGTCGTTTTTTACCTTCCTCACTATCTGACACGCTTGTCGACGTGTCATATTTGCTTTCGACTGCTGGTATTGAATCATTTGCATAATATATATAAGGTGTTACATTCAACGGATACAAATACACAAAAAAATAAAATAAAATAAAAAATCATAAAGCATAAAACCCAATGATGTTACATTCGTACTTCGGTGTTACATTTCAACATCTGAAAGCTAACTTTATACAAAATTAAATAAAACTGTTACATTCCAAATGTGCATACAATTTTGAAAATATCAAAATGATGTACTACATATTTGTTACCCCCAATGTGAAAAAAAAAAATCGTGCATCGAATATCATACAAAATTACTACACGGAGAACCTATTTGACCATACAATAAAGTTGTTACATTCAACATTCACCAAAACCGATTTGCACCAAATCATGTGCTTAATGACGGACGAATTATCATGGTAACACGTCGTTTATGATATAAAAAACGAAAAACATGAAGACTTCTAAAAAAAAAAAAATAGTCAACAACTTCAACAAATATGTGTACCAAATCACCAATCAAACACATGTCAACGTTCTTATATGGTGAAGTCACCGGACATATACACACACCGATATGCTAATAACTATATCATGTACAAAAATCACAAAAACACAATAGGCAAACAAGACTGTATATCACACACAAGAAAAACCTAAAATATTTACTTCTATCTGTGAAATATATGGTTGCATGACATGAACTACAAGTTTGAATGCGTTAAATAAGAGCTATCGTTGGATTTTTGTGCCGAAAATATTGAGATCATTGTCAAAGTGCATCAAATAAGTAGCTTACTTGTATAAAAAAGGTTGACGGGATCATCGGTAGTGTTGGGGTTCTTCGTGATCATCTTCCGCTGTGTAATCACCATTATATTTTGATTGCGACACAAATCGAGCAGGTACATAGCATGATAGGTGTAAATTACCTATCTATTTTCAAACCGAACTTGTTAGTTTTTGAGTATGTTTATTATATTTTAATATGTTTTTATTCTTTTTGGTATAAATCAGGTGTGTGGGGGGTAAAAAGGGATGAAAACGAATTATAAACGATGAAATCAGATCAAGAACGGTGCGAAAACAAGTATGGAGGCAATATTCTGAAATGTAGCCCACCGCCGCGACGGCCAGACCACCGCCACGGCGGTGAATATGCAGAGAGGTGCCTTTTCTTGCAGAAAGCTCACCGCCGTGGTGGTGAAACTGCAAAAAGGTTCTTGATTCCATTGCTGACTCCACTGCTGCGGCGAAGATCAAACCAACATACCCATCACCGCAGCAGTCACTCTGCAATAGATTTAGATATTATTTTGATATTTTGTTCTATTTAATCCTTCATCCTCCCTCATTTTAGGGAATATAGCTCCTTAGAGCATATTTTGAGAGGATTTTGGGGAGCTCAACCAATTCCGAAGGAGAAGTACACGTTGTAAAGAGGGAGAAGTGATCTTGGAACATTTTTAGCATCACATCTTTGGACTACAGCTAGTTTCTCTTGTTTCTTTCTTTATTTCTTAACTTCGGTAGTTAGTTGAGCACGTTTAGCTCATTTTTCATTGTGTAAATGGTTATGTCCATGAGCTAAACGAATTTTATCTAGGGATTAATATAATTTATGAAAATGTTGTTTGTTTGAGTTTGTGTTTCGTTTATGGTTGTTCTTCGCTATTTTGATTGTGTTTGAAGTATTGTTATGATTATATGCTTAGATAGATATATTGAGAATATGGGATTTGACATTTAGGAGAGGTAACCCTGAATTTGGACTAGGGTAAACATAACACGACGATCCAATAACCCGAGAGGGAGTTGGAAAGTGTGAAATCAATGACGTTGGGGTGAGACTCATGTGACGTAGTGTTGTTAAGATGTTGAGGGGGACTTCTTTGTTGACGTGAAGTCTCATATTCACTCGTCTTACAATCGTGAATTTACGAACCGAGATTGTCGGATAAGTCGAACGCCGTTAACGCAAACTAAAACGAGACCAAACTCGTTTTTGTAAACAAAGTTAATCCCTAGGAAATCTTTTCCCTAAACATATCAATATAATATTAGTATAATTAGATTAGTTAACTTAGTATTAGTATTTATTAATTATAAACTACATTTTTACCGCCTGGATAAAATTTGGTTATGATAATTGCAGTACTCGATAATAATCTCAACCATTCTCTGTGGACACAATACCCTTACTCTCTCCATTTATACTAAAAATTAATCCGTACACTTGCGGTATAAGTGGCGTCATTAATTATGCGTCACCAGAGCATGGCAGTGGAGACGACGGGATTGCAGAGCAATATTGATCGGCGAGAGAATATGGAAGGTTTTGAAATTGGGGAGTGGATATGGGATTATGGGACGTGATTACTAAAACCCATCATTTCAAATCGTTCTTTCCCTGACAAGTTGTGAAATGGCAGTTTAATTTTGGGGGGGGGGGGGGGAGGGGGGGAATCGTGTGTTATGCACTTAAATATGTAAGTGTACATCACACACAAATCTTATATAAAAAACATGTAATGTTACATGTAACATTCTCTTATAGACTAATATATGTATGAGATGGGACATAGGTTGAATGTAACAATGCTTTTGCATGTAAGATATTGAATGGTATTAATGTTACATGTAACATTTGTCATCTGTGTAAACATTCTTATTCATCTAATAAAACCATTTTCTATTTCAACAAATATCTCTGAAAAAGTGATGATATTCAAATGATAGAGCTTGAATAAAAAAAAACATCACATCAGTTTATTGACGTGTTGAATGTAACATTTATACATCCTACTTGTTTCATGTAAAAACATTCTTATTCATCTACTACAATCATTTTTTTATTTCAACAAAAGAATCTAAAAAAAATGATATTCAAATGTCAAAACTTGAATTCAAAAAACATCATATCAGTTTAATCCTTGTGTTATACCATTGGTGCTTTGCATGATTTCCTGTTATGTCTACCTATTTTCCCACATCTCTCGCATTTACTTTCTTTAATCTCACCTCTCGATGGTATCCTTACTTTCTTCTACTAACTAGGTTGCTTCTTTGATAGAAGTGGTAATATGACTGTTTCACTATCCACCCACATAGGTCGTTCCATTATCGGGATGGCGTATATACCTCTTGAATATGTCTCACGATAAAAATAATTTTGAAATAATTTTTCTATGTATTCATGCGCAGGTAGTTCGCTCTTGTTTATCGCTGCACATCTGTGTACACATGAGAATCCTTTTATTTGCTATTGTCTGCACGAACATGACCGTCCCACTATGTCAATTAGCACAGATGGGGATGAATGAATCTCATATATAGCATTGTTGGATGAGTTGATATTCTATGTCCTTAATTCGTTAATCATTTCATACAACTTGTTTTTCCAGAAAAGTATGATCTCACCGTCCATACTTTTTTATTCCTCTCTCCTCTTGGACATCAAATCCATCCACCGTATTTTGATTTTGTCAACCAATAATATTGTAGGTAGGTTTCAAAAATTGCTTACCTAAGAATTGAATCATTCGGCTAGGTTTGATGACATCTCACCAGCGTTTCTCCCAAAAAAATGCATTGCTAAATTTCATTGCGGACAGATCGTGCGTGAATCTCTGAACGTTTTCTCTACCTTCATACATTAGTTGATCGTACAACATTTTGTACACTTCCGGTGTGTGCACGTAAGCCATCCTATTCAATTTTTGAATCATCACCTCCTTAAGTGTAGTGTTTCTCCCAGCCATTCAACCTTTAAATTCATCTTTAGGTAAAGAAGGCAATATGCGTGGTGACAATGTGGAAGACATTCCGTACTCCCTCTAATATTCCATTATGACGATCTGATATAAACGTGATCATAAGATCCAATTCAACAATATTTTTTTAACTCAGATAGGAACCAATCCGAATTTTCATTGTTTTCTAGGTCAATAATTGCAAATGCAATTGTGAACATCCCTGCTTAGACCATCCATCACAAAAATTCATTGTGTGAGATATAGTTGGGAATATAACAATGTTACATTTAATATTTGTTATATGTGTTACATGTAACATTTGTTACAATGTTACACGAATATATACTGAATGTAAGTGCTTACTGTATGACAAATATGTACCTTGATTGTCGTCTTTCGCCGTTGCAGCTAACAAATTCCCTTTATATCTACCAGTAAGGAAGGTTCCGTTAAGGAACACTATCGGACGCCAAAAACAAAATCCATATATACAAGCGGGAAATGCAACAAATAACCATGTAAAATGGTCCGTTTAATCATCGTAATCCAACACAATGTGGCTCCTGGGGTTTGTCTATCTATACTTATCAATATACCACTGTAACAGGTCATATGATGCTAAATAATCACCAAATACATTTTTCCGAGCCATTTCAACCCCAAGCCATGTGTTGCGATACGATATCTCAAGACCATATTGTCTTATGAAACTATTAACAACATCGACAGGGCGCGTCTTCGAGTTTGCTCGCACGTCGTTCGTGAAGCAGTTGAATATAATATCAAACCTCTTTCGTTTGTTCTTGTTCGTATGGAATGCAACCCCACATGTGTGTTCATTCACCAAATTTTGAATGTAAAAAATACCATTTTCGCTCATCACCCGTCCATGCACAAACCATAGGCAATTCTTCTCCTCCCTTGGTGTGCATGCAACAATCACACACACTTTGTCATTTTTCAAGTATCTAAAATTGAAGTTAATCTCAATTGCGTATTTGTTAAACACATTTTTGAACTCACTTGTTCCACTCCTAAATTTCTGTCCCTCTTCTTAGATACTAGTAGCCCATTGGGATGACAACAATAATATATCGTTGTTTCATTGTAGTATATTTCCATAACTACCTATGTAGTCCAATTCGTTTTCGCTGTCGCCTCTACTAGTAATAGCAATAGTAGCACTTACTACAAGAAAAAAGATTTTTTATCACGATTAAAATCCGTGATAAAAAGATTTTTATCACAGTTTTTGGTCCTAAACCAGATCATGATAGATGGAGGTGTGATTAAAAATAGGCTTTTTATCACAATTAAAAATCGAGAAGGTAGATTTTTTTTATTATAGTTAAAAATTGAGATGGTTAGTCCATCTAATATCTCAGTTTTCAAATGTGATTAAAAAGATCATATATATATGTGATCAAAGTAAAAAATTGTGATTATTTGGATGATATTTATCTCAGTTTTGAATCAAATTGAGATGTTTATCCTTATTTCTATCATATTTAAAAACGGTGATAGTTTATCTTATTTTAAAAATAAAATAAAATAAAACTAATACCCTACCATTTTATAAAAGATATTATAAAGAATAAAGATACTTAACTTTCCAAAACAATTAAACTATTAATAATACCAGAATTTTATATCACCATAAAAAATACAAATAACATTGTTTTTCAATACAATCATAATCTTGAATTTCTATCATAAATAAATGTCTAAAATGATTATTGCACAATACCCATATCATTAACTTCATTTTATTCTTCATCAAATGATCAGGTATAATTAGCTACAATTTAGAAAATCAATAATGAGAAACTCAAATTGCAAGTACGAATTTAACAAGAAGCATAAAAAAGAAGAGAAGGATGGAAAATGGGTGCATCATAAACTTTAATTTCTATCATGAATATATGTCCAAAATGATTATAGAATAATACCCATATCATCATCCTCATTTTCTTCTTCATCAAATTATCTGGTGACTTTCAATTAACCTTTTACTCGATCATTTACAATAACTTGAATGCCATCGAAAGATATATATAATCCATATGACAATCTATGAGAGAAAGTTTACATAGAGGTGATGAGAGGTTACCTATTGGAGGAGGAATAAATCTTGAGAACTTATTTTTCCCCAACCCTAGTGCTCCAAGCTTGGACGAGGAAAATAGCTCCTCCAGGACTACTCTAGTAAGTTCTTTGTCAATCAAATTGAGGTAATTAGGGCTGGAGCACCGAGAATTGGTAGAAATACACTAATTTCATTTCACCCTAAAATAGAAAGAAAAAAATAAGTTACTTAGGAAAAATGACAGAAAGAGGGAACTATTTTTCAATAGAATAGAAATACAACTGTTCCGTTTTGTTTGGAAACATTGCAGCAAAACAGAGAAAAACGAGTTAGTTATTAATGCAGCTGCTAGGCTTGCACTTTTAGCCCTCCCATAATTAGAAGTGACTTTCCAAAAGATAAAAGAACGGACATACTTCACTTTCTAATATATCTTTTGCTTGGGTATATAAATTCTTAAGCTTCAACAATAAAACATCACCAGACTTCTCAACCACCTCAGGAGTTGCAGTGACATACAAAAAAGATACACATAGATGTAATATATCAGCCAATGTATTTACTGTGAAAAGCAATTTAAAAGCCTCAATGCTGAATGCACAAAACAATTACAATTACTTAAAAAAATTTACACTAAATGCACAAAAAAATTGCACACTGCACTCAAACGAAAAGGGGTTTACTTCCAACTAGAAGATATGGCAACAATCCTAATCAGAATATGCAGCAACTCGAAGATATTTTAGATCACATTTGATAGTAATCAATAATATCAAAACAACTCAAATTTATTAGATTTTCATAGTGAAAACGAACATTTCACCTCTGGGTATTCTTGATTAGCCATTTGTGCTACAAAATTCCTATAAAACTGAAAAATAAAAAACAAATTAGTAAATTTACTAACTTCATCAATGAAACTGAGAACAATACAGAACTGAAACTGAGAACACAATAAAAATAAAACAAAAATCTGGGAATAGAAATTGGGAACATAATAAAAATAAGGAATATAACAGAACAATGCATGTCAACAGCAGTAGCACTTTCAGAACATAAAATCAGTATTACCAAATCTATTTGCAAATCAACGATTGTATATGCCAATACTACTCCATGAAAAACAGAAACTGAAACCATGAACATAACCCATGCGTGAACAGAAAGTGAAAGTGGAAACAAAAAAGAATATAGAACAAAAACTGAGACCGAAAACAGAACAAAACATAAACCAAGAATAGAAACTAAAATAGGGAAATAAACCATAAGCAAAAATTGAAACAGGGAAGAAGCCTTAAATTAGGTTAGTACAACTAATCAAAATTAGGGTTTGAAGAAGCGTGAAATTTAGGGAAAAGTAATTATACCTTTTATTTGATCCGATTTCTATTCAAACTCAATTAGTGTATAAGAGAATTAAAAAAAAACAAAACACCTCAGTAATTGAATAATCAATTCATAAACAAAGAAAAATCCAAAATATATTATCAAAATCATCAACTAAGTAAAATTTCTCAAAAAGATTGAGTTCAAAATTTCACCTACTCGCAAGAATTGATTAGATTCAAGAGTATCAATTCAATTCAAAACAAAATAATACAAACCTGCTCATCAATTGGTAGACTTTCGCGAAGTCTACCGACGATAGCCATTAGATCTAGGGCTCGTGAGAGAGAGAGAGAGAGAGAGATGAAGGCAACCAAACTTATTCGCAATGATGAAGCGGAGGAAGAGATGGAGAAGAAGAGAGAACAAAGTGAAGGCTAAATATGACAATTGTGATGAAGGGTTGGCGATGGTGATGGAGAAATCTCAGCGATTTCGATGTAGGAACGTAGGTAGACACCGCATTTGTCCCGCCCTGTCAATGTCGATTCAAATACAAGTTCAGATAAACTTTAAACTTCGGTTTAAAGGGAACGAATTTTCACTTGAGATCACACTATATACTATACAAAAAATGTCCAGAAAACATGAGAAAAACAAAAACTATTAAATTTGACCAAATTCAACTAAGTAAAAGTTTTGGGTCAACCTAAAAAATTCCATAATTTATGATTTTCATTAAATAATGTTTAGTATAGATAAAAATTAGCCACTACCTTTAAATTATAGGATATTTTAAATAATTATCTCGATTACCTATCCTGACCAAGAAACATTTACTTTCACTGAAGTTTGTCGATTTAACACAAAAAAAAATTGTTTCAATTATGCATATTATATCAAATACCACCAATAAAAATACAAGATACCTTAATCAAGGCTTGTAAAGTTCATGACAAACCCTAAATTGCAAAAGTGATTAAGGAGCTAGGCTTGATTTGGAATTACACTAAATTCAAGTTTGTCTCGACAAAGTACCCTAGACCCATTACATTAAGGGACTATCCATAATTAAGGGACCAAAAAAAGGACTTTAAATGACCAAGTAACCCTCCTAGAAGTTTCATACAAAATATCTAGAAAGGGAACCAAGACACTTAGGATGTGACAAACCGTTATCGAAACTAAACCGATTCGGTTCGCCACCTAAGTTAGGCATTTAATGTGAATTAAATGCCCATACCATCAAGAATTAAATTTGTGGGATGACATGGATAGGACACATTCAATGTATCTAGATATTTTGATCAAAATATCATAGAGTTAACCTTGAATCGTGACTACCCGTTACCAAAACCAAATCAAATTGGTTTGCCACCTAACCAATTCATTAAATGCACATACCATCTAGAAATAAATGATTGGGATGACATGGAATGAATAGGTTCAAAGGATCTAGATATTTTCACCAAAATATCTTACGGTTAATTGGGAACTTGAAAACCAACCATCGGTTACAAGGTAAGTTAACCCGATTTAATCCGAAACCAACCGTAGGAGTGCTCATCAAGAAATGACTCATAAAATAGAATTAGATGCAATGGTGACTGATAGGTATAAATTACCTATCTATTTCCAAACCAAACATTGTTAGTTTTCGAGTACGTTTAGTATGTTTTAATATGTTTTTATTCTTTTTGTATTAAAATAGGTGTGTGGAGTGATAAGGTAGGAAAATGGAGCATAAACAATTAAATTGTATCGAGAACGGTGGAAAAACGGTGGGAAAATGAGCAAGGAGGCAATATTCTGAAAAAAGCCCACTGTCGCGGTGTCCAAACCACCGCCGCGAAGGTGAAAATACAGAGAGGTCATTTTCTTGCTGCGCATTCACCGCTGCGGTAGTGAAATGTAGGATGGTCTTGAATCCACCGCTTTCTTCATTGCCTAGGCGATCATTAATCGACTTATCGCGGTGAATCCCACTATCGTAGCGATCACATCTGCACAGATTTAGATATTTATTTTAGATATTTTTCCTATTTATACCCTCTCCTCTCCTCTCCTCCAGCCATTAGAGCTCCATTAGGGATAGTATATTTTAGAGAGAGGTTTTGGGAGTGCTCATCCAATTTCAAAGGAGAAGATCACGTTGCGATAAAGGGAAAGTGATCTCAAAGCATTTTTAATAGCAAATCTTCGGACTATGCTAAGTTTCTTTTGTTTCTTTTTTTATTTCTTAACTTTGGTAGTTAGTTGAGCATGTTTAGCTCCATTATCATTGTATAACTGGCTATGGTCATGAGCTAAACGGGTTTTTGTCTAGGGATTAATATAATTTATAAAAGTGTTGTTTTGTTCGAGTTTGTGTTTCGTTAACGTGTGTTTTATAATAATTTCGATTGTGTTTGTCGTGTTGTCATGTTATTATACTTGTTTAGATAATTTGAGAATACGAGATTTGACACTCGAGAGAGTTAACCCCGGATTAGGATTAGGGTAAACATAACATGACAATCTAACGACCCGGGAGGGCGTTAGAAAGTGTGCAATTAATGACGTTGGGGGTGAGACTTATGTGACCTAGCGTCATTAAGACATTGAGGGGGACTTTTTTGTTGATACGAAGTCATGTATTCACTTGTCTTATACTCGGGAGAGGTGGAGAGTTAGTTTACGAACTGAGATTGTCGGATAAGTCGAACACCGTTAACGTAAACTAAAACGAGACCAAACACGTTTTTGTAAACAAAAGTTAATCCTTAGGCAATACTTTCCCTAAACATCCCATAATAGTATTAGTATAGTTAATTTAATTAGATTAATTAACTTAGTATTAGTATTATTAATTTTAAACACATTTATTTTTGCCTAGATAAAGTTAGGTCATGAGAAACGCGATACTCAATAATAGTTAAAATCAATCTCTGTGGACACAATAACCCTAACTCTCCCGATCTATACTAAAACTTGACCTCGTATACTTGCAAGTAAAAGTAGCGGCGTATTTACGCGCTACCAAGTTTTTGGCGCCGTTGCCGAGGATTGGTTGTTTGTCATATGCAATTTCCAGCAAGTGCCACCAAGTTTTTGACGTCGTTGTCGGGGATTGTGTTTTTTTTTTATTATTATTGATATTGTGAGTAAATGATCTGATTTTACTTTAGGCATTTCTAGAGCTTATAATTTTTTCTTTGTAGTTTTTGTTTTTGTTTTCTCTTGCAGGGTACTCGACGATGTTAAATCAACAAGTATTGATGCAATTCTTTCAAAGGGATTTCGAGCCGTTTTATAGTGCTTGGGATTGATATAAGGAATTGTTGTTCTGATTTCCGAACCATAGCCTCTCGACGGAATGTCAGCTCTTTAATTTTCTCGACGGGTCACAAACTGCAACCAGAATGTAGGTAGAAGGAGGAATTGCTAGCACCTTGTTCTATGACCTAACTGCAGATGAAGCCATTTGGTCGTTGGAGGATTTGGCGGCCTTTGATTTTCAGAGTTGGAATTATTCACCAAGCCACCAAAACTTGGGGGTTTTTTGCCAATAACGCGGCGCCATGGCTAGACATTCCAGACCAAGATGATGAGTCTTCCCCCACCTTTGAGGAAATGTCTACAACCGTTATGGGGGAGACTCAGAGATTATTGAGTGATATGCATAACCGGATCAACGAGCATGAGGATCATCTTGATCATATTGAGACGATCTGCGCTGACATCGATGAGACTGTAATGTCTTTGCAGACGCAAATCTATCATCTTCTTTGCTTCGTTGAGGCCGAGACGGAAGTGGTGGCACTAAGAGATGAATAAGGCGAATCTGTTTGTGAAAGCCACTGTGAGGAACCAGAGACGAGCGGGAGGAGCTTGGGAGAATATGTTGAAGATTCGAATGAAGAGGAGACCTAAGTGTGGTTCGGCGATGAAAATTCACATATTAATTGTTGTGAATTTTCACCGTCTGAACACTTAACTAATACCATAGCCGATTGAACTTTTTCGAAACCTATATCGCTAAACCAAAGGCACAAAGAGAGTGAATCAAGTTAGCATTTATTATGCTACTTGATGTGAGCGGTTGGGTTTTGGGCGAGCTATTAATTGGTTTACTCACTTGTTTTTTTTTCATTCATATTTCATACACCCCTTAAATTGTAAAAATCAAATAAGTTTGGGGGTGTGTTTGTTGTTTGTGAAAAAAAAAAAAAAAACTATGTAAATATAGTTTATTTTCGTTTATTTTTGACAAGTGAGTACGTCAGTCTTAATAGATTGTTCAAGGTTGTTTTAATTTATTTATGGGGTTTCGAGAGTGAGTGTGCCAAGCGATGTACCTCGAGTATCGTAAAAAGTTAACAAAGTTAACATGTTTTTCATTTCCAATATACCCTTGGCCATATTCCTAAACTGAATCAAGACCTATTGATCTTTTTGAACCTCTGAGCCTACATTAGTGGAGAATAGATCCTGGGTCAAGCCTATGGATTCCCTATACCTTCGGGTTTTTTCTGTCATGCGCTTATATGGTGGATAATCCAATCCGATTAACGGATAGTTATATATTTGAGTTTTAAGCGTACACACACTTTGATAGTCTATAATGGCAATTACTATTATAAATGTTGAAATTCTAGAATACTACATGGTGTGTTTTTATGCTTGAACTTGATAGGATTGGGAGCCGATGATGGATAATTCGTTTAGCTAGTAGATGATACTCAAAACTTGCACATATTTGTTTTTCGTGTTTTTCATTTTTAGTTTTAGTTGTTATATTTTCTTTTATTGTGTGGATGTTTCACTCGAGGACGGGCAAAATTCCGAATTTGGTGGTATTTGATTGGTGTAAATTACCTATCTATTTCCAAACCGAACATTGTTAGTTTTCGAGTACGTTTAGTACGTTTTAATATGTTTTTATTCTTTTTGTATTAAAACAGGTGTGTGGGGTGAAAAGGTTGAAAAATGGAGCATAAATAATTTAATCATATCGAGAATGGTGGAAGAACGGTGGAAAAATAAGTAAGGAGGCAATATTCTGAAAGAATCCCATCACCGTGGCGTCTAAACCACCGTCGTGGTAGTGAAAATGCAGAGAGATCATTTTCTTGCTAAACATTCACCACCGCCGGGGTGAGAACCACTGCCACGGTGGTGAAACTGCAGGATGGTCCTGAATCCACCGCTTTCTCCAGCGCCTAGGCGATCATTAACCAACTTACCTTACCGCCGCGGCGGTCACCTTTTTACAGATTTAGATATTTATTTTAGATATCTTTCCTATTTATACCCTCTCCTCTCATCTCCTCTGGCCATTAGAGCTCCATTAGGGATAATATATTTTAGAGAGAGGTTTTGGGAGTGCTCTTCCAATTCTGAAGGAGAAGATCACGTTGCGATAAAGGGGAAGCGATCCCGAAGCGTTTTTAATGACAAATCTTCGAACTAGGCGAAGTTTCTTTCGTTTCTTTTTTTATTTCTTAACTTTGGTAGTTAGTTGAGCATGTTTAGCTCCATTATCATTGTATAACCGGCTATGGCCATGAGCTAAACGGGTTTTTGTCTAGGGATTAATATAATTTATAAAAGTATTGTTTTGTTTGAGTTTGTGTTTTGTTAATGTGTGTTTTATAATAATTTCGATTGTATTTTCCGTGTTGTCATGTTATTATGCTTGTTTAGATAATTTAAGAATACGAGGTTTGACTCTCGAGAGAGGTAACCCCGGATTCGGATTAGGGTAAACACAACACGACAATCTAATGACCTGGGAGGGCGTTAGAAAGTGTGCAATCAATGACGTTGGGGCGAGACTCACGTGACCTAGCGTCGTTAAGACATTGAGGGAGACTTCTTCGTTGACGCGAAGTCATGTATTTACTCATCTTACACTCGGGAGAGGTGGCGAGTTAGTTTACAAACTGAGATTGTCGGATAAGTCGAACGCCGTTAATGTAAACTAAAATGAGACCAAACACGTTTTTGTAAACAAAAGTTAATCCCTAGGCAATACTTTCCCTAAACATCTCATAATAGTATAATTATAGTTAATTTAATTAGATTAATTAACTTAGTATTAGTATTATTAATTTTAAACACATTTATTTTCGCCTACATAAAGTTAGGTCATGACAAACGTGATACTCAATAATAGTCAAAACCAATTCATGTGGACACAATAACCCTAACTCTCCCGATCGATACTAAAACTTGACCTCGTATACTTGCGAGTGAAAGTAGCGACGTATTTACGCACTACCAGTGACACATCAATACTAGGTTCAACACATTTAGAAAACATTAATGGAAACTATACCAAAATAGTGAAACTAAACGGTACTTAGCTCCTAAACTGAACTGGATGTGTCACATCGAGCCATTAATGCACCCATGTTCAAGAAATATGATTGGAGTAGAGGAAATGATTAGAAATCATTACCAAATCTTTGAAGATCGTGTCTTTCACCTTAAATTCGTTCAAAAGAAAACAAGATCAATACAAGACAACATGTACCCTAGGCCAAACACCCCCAAGGGAGAGGTTGGATTGGCTTGTGCATTAACAAATGCGTAGGCCCCTAGCCTACATATAGGGGTGCTTGGTTCAGGGGGTGTTCTTGAAGTTCTTGGAGCAAGAACTGAAGAGATCGACAATCACTGATCAACACCGAGTCAAGAGAATCAAGGAAGAAAATGAGATAGTTACTTTACGATGACCACATCCCCTAGGGTGTTCTTGAGGTTCTTGGAGCAAGAACTCGAGAAATCAACGACGATTGATCAACTTCCAAGTTCCAGCCAAGAAAATTAAGAAGGAAAATGAGGTAATCACTTAAGGAAAATCACATCCCCTAAGTAGGTATGTTTCTTTAAAAACCTCTTCGATCTTGGTTTAAACTTGTGTATGTTGCTTGTACATATCATAATCATATAGTTCACACACTTGAATTCATGTACATGACACATAAAACCCATAAGCAACCAAACAAACACTTGATTTTGTCATAACAACTAAACAAACAATTTTTTATTATAACAACCAAACTATGTTCAAATCATACAAAATCATTCCAAGCATCTCAAGAACGTCGGAGAACATGTTAAGAGCATATGAGGATTCAAACAAAACTACAATCACACTATAAGTTGTACATACTCTACCATTCTCTCAAGAACTTTAAACCGTCTCTTTACTAACTGTTAATACTAACTATATAACTATTAATAATTGGATTTACTTTCTGTTAAAAGTCAAGCTCGCCACCAAGTTGGCTTGTGGACTGGCACCTAAGAACTCAGGATAAAGGGAGGGACTCTATTCTTTCGGGGATATATGTGATTCTTTTTCAAAAACCTTCCCGTTTTCCTTAGTTACGAGAAGGATTGGCATAAATATATGATATTTCTTTTCATTTTTTAGCTAACAACTCACACACTAACACTAACTAACCAAAAACAAAAGAGTTTGGTCAAGGTGTTCTTGACAAAATCAAAGAGGTTATGTACATGTCATGTTGTGATTCAGGTTGTTCACAACTTAAAAAATGATTAATAATAAACATAATTAAGGTTGTGATTCAGGTTCTTCACAACTTTAAAAAATTGTTAATAATAACTAACTAACGTTGTGATTCAGGCTGTTCAACTAATAATCAACTAAAACCAACTAAAACTAATCCAACTTTTAGCTTAAATAGGAATGAACTACATTTGACCTGATCTTTGGTAACCACCTAAAGTACTCAGGCAACCTATAAGGGTTCGGTCACACCTATAATAACATAAGCCATATCCTTTAACCTAACACAAACGAACTAGGTAAAAACTTGATTCTCATTAATCCGAGATACATAAAAAACCCATGCGTGGGTTCGATCACATATCCAAATAAATTAGTCTTAGCCTACATTTCATATAACATGCACATTTATATTCTTGTCTCTTAATTAAAAGGGATTTTAGAAATTCATTCTTGTCTCTTATAAACTGCTTAGTGTTGCTCGACTCAGAATGATTCACCAATTGTCTCTCCATAGCTACGACTAGTGCTCGCAAATGCAATTCGACTCGTAATGCACCGCCTATTTCTTGATTTTTAAATTCAAAACGAATTGTATAAATAGAAATTCTGCATGATTTTTTATTTATAGAATATTTTTGCAACTAATTAACGATCAAAATGGAATCCTAGATGCCTTATTTAACGCGAAGGCAAATTTGTCAATAAGAAGTATACGGACGACTGTTTTGGGACGTTGCTGTGCATAGAAACCGTAAGGGAAGATTGCTCTGTTCATAATATATCTAGCGGTTTTAAACCGTAGATTAGCGATAAATGTGGATTAACAGATAGACACGAACAAACTTTAGTACATACAAATATCCAAACAACACAACAATATATTTTTGTATTATTATTATTATCATCTTCGTAAACCTTAAATGATTTTTGAATAACAATAGAAGGAATCAAGCAACACAAGTAAAAGAGACAAAAAGATAGTTTATAAAGAACAAACGCACAATTGGTCCTAAAAGGCTCTAGAACTCTAAACGTTACCGAAGTCAGATAAACTAGATATCCACTGCAGTAGCCTATAAGGCTTAAATACTTCTTCTAGGCTTCGACAAACTTCTTGAGGTTGCTCAACCACCTCAGGTACTCTTTGCTGTCTTTGTTGATCATGTACTCGTGCAAGAAATTGGTTACCTTGGGCTCGATCCCCCGTATCTCAAGATACTTGTGAAAGGCCTTCTGCAGATTCTCATCCAAATCCTCAAAATTAGGACCCTCATATGCGATTTGATCTTCACCAGCCTCAAGATCCTTCACTGAGAAGCTGTCGATGTTGATCTCATCAGGGAAAGCCACGCAGCCGAACTCCAAACAAGGTCCAGATTTCTTCGAAACCCTCACTACAAGCGGAATGCTCGACACACCTCCCTTTTCGGTATCATTGTCATCGTCGTCTTCATTTTCCTCACCCGTTACAAGGTCAGGCATTTGAACTTCAACAGTGATGGTCTCTCCCTGAAAATCTCTGGTCAGTGTGATTGTTTGTAGCCCGGGGTTATCATCGATTTTGAAAGGAAAATTCTTGGGAATTTCAGCAACCTGATCGTGATCGTCGGACTCTTGAGCACACTTGATCTCCGATTCGATTACCTTGATTAGTGACTCATCAGATGCCGGTAAATCGGAAGAGTAGTGGCGAATCGACGACGGAAATGAATTACGATAGAGATCAGTGTGTTTAATGGCGGAGAACAGAGCAGCACAGTGGTGATGTTGCCTCTGACCTCCGATTGCTCGAATCGCAAGAGGCGCAATATTGGAAGCCGAGCGGCGGATGATAGCTGCGAGGGCCATTTCGAGGTTTTGAGTTAGAGAAAGAGACGGCGCTTGGGGTTTTAGGGTTTTTCCAGCACGCACATATATATACAGATACATAATTATATATAGGAGTTTTCCTCCATAAATTCATTGTTAAAATTTAATAAGTTTTTTAATACTAACTAAATAAAATAGAGTTTTTTATTACTTAACTTTAATTTTGAATTCTCTTTCCCCAACTTTTTAAACAAACAAAATTATTGTTTAATCCATCTCTTAATATATAATTCTTTGAAAATTAAAAAAATGATGATCTGACAAGTATAAGAAACTCTAACTCTAATCCTTTATTTCTCATAGTCGCGCTTTCTCTATCTATTGTTCAACACTTTCTCTTTTCGCCATTCGTCTACTATGACTGCCATCCGCAATTGTCCAGCTGATCGCCACCGCTGGACTACCTTCTTCGTCTTCATCACTATCGTCGTGCTATCTCTATCTCAGATCCTCCGTTCAGATCGTCGCCGTTCATTGTGCTCTCCCTCCGATGATAACGAAGACGATAGTGGTAGCGACAGTCGCCGCCGTTCAGCGGCCGTTCGGAATTTCCAAATCTAGAAACTATCGCTCTCTCTCTCTTTCTCTCTTCGTATTTCTTCTTTACCTTGCCGCCCTCTCTCTCTTTCTTCCGATTTCGTTTTCACCTCCATTCGCAATCGCCATCGCGTCCATTTAAAGATCTCTGTCGCCGCCATTTTGCACCATCGTTTGAAAAGAGGGAGTAGTGTGCTGAAGCCGTTCATATGGAGGTGCAATACATCTGGTGTGTTGTGCTGAAGATAAGGTTTAGTAATTATATTTTTACCTCCTATTTTGTTTAGTTTTAACTTGTTATTTTTAGGGTTAGTAATAATATTTTTTTATCCCCTATTTTGTTTTAGTTTTAACTTTTTATTTTATTTACACTTTCTTTTTGAACATTCACATTTGTTTTATTTTTTCACACTCTTTTCCTCAACATTCACATTGCCGTTTCAAATTTGTTGTATATCGATTGTGATTATTCTTGCTTTATTTTTTGTTCTTTGTAAATGTTCATATCGGCTTCTGTTTTGGTGAATGTTCATACCAGTTTATTTTGTTGATATCAGGATTTTTTTTTTCAATGTTTTCTTGATTTTCCAAATCTAGATTTTTTGGATCTAGGAAATTAGAAATCTGTTTGTCACCTCATGTGAATAATTCAGATCTGTGAATTTTGAGTTTATTTTCTTTTGATGTGAAGGTTTAAGATCATTGTGAATGTTCATGTGAATTTTTTGTTGATTATTTTATATTCATATTCAGATATGTGAATGTTCATGTGAATTTTTTGTTGATTTTTATGGAGTTTTTGTTTACTCACGTGAATGTCTTTTTGTTGATTTTGTTTTGTTTTGGGTGAATGTTTACATCGAAGTTTTCCTTGTGAATGTTTGTATTGATTTGTTTTCGGCGTGTTATTGATGTTTTGGAGAAAATTCATATCGATGTGTTTTGTGAATCTTTACATCGTTATGTTTTTGGTAAATGTTCATATCGATATGCTTCCGGTGTGTTTTGGTGAAAATTCACATTAGTGTATTTTAGTGAACATTCATAGCAGCACAATCAACTCATAAACATGTATTAAATATTTAAAAATAACAAAATAAAGACGTGAATATTCACGTTTTGGTATATTTTACTGAATGACATTTTATATAAATTATGGAAAAATGATTTTCAAAGAATAGTTGGCTATTTTCTAAAAATTCTTCTGGGAGTAAAAACTTTGTTATAGTAGTTGGGGGTCCATTTTTTTATTTCTATATCTTTTGAGGATCAAATAATAAAGTTTTCAATAAAATATTATATATATATATATATATATATATATATATATATATATATATATATATATATATATATATATATATATTTTAAATTGGCACCAACTATTCTTTTAAAAAATTAATGGCAAAATCACTCCTAAATCCTAATATACAATCCTAAATTGGAAATTCTTTTTCATTGCTCGCTCGTGTTCTCTCTATCTCTCTCTACTACATTGAAGAGCCTACAACCGTTATCGCTCGTCGTTATTGCCCTTGCCACCATGGCCACTTGTCGTCATTGTCGTTGCTACTTATGTTGCTACCACCTTTGATTTCTCTATTGCCGTCAAGCTTTCCAACTATGTCTGTTTCTTCCTCTTCCTTTGACGCCACCTTTCTGGTTTTTCGCCGCCATCGCTCATCCGCTTCTTCTCCTTCTTTTGTCGCCGCCACATCCTCTTCTTCCTACTTAGATCTAGTTAAATCTCTATAGATCTAACTAAATCTCTTCTTCCACTAGATTTCTGGTGGCCGCAAATAATGCGCTGTTACTTTCATCGCAAGCGTACGGATCAAATTTTAGTATAATGGACCTTTCGGTCAGGTATCGTATCTACAGGGATTGGTGTTGTTTACTATCGAGTACCGCAATTATCATAACCTGACTTTATCTAGGCGACAAAAATGAAATATGATTAATACTAATACTAAAATACTAACTAAATTAAGTAATAATAATATTGAGATAGTTTTAGGGAGTAGATTGCCTAGGGATTAACTCTATTTACTTAAATGGGTTTGGTTTAGTTTTAGTTAACATTAACGGCGTTCGGCATATCCGACAATCTCGGTATCTAAAACTCCTCCACCACCTCTCTCGAGTGTAAGACGGGGGATATAACGAAACTTCGTGTCAACAAAGAAATCCCCTTCAACGTCTTAATGACCTAGGTTGCGTGAGTCTTGCCCCATCCTCATTGATTGCACACAAAACTTCAGTTCGTAAACTCCCTCGCCACCTCTCCCGAGTGTAAGACGAGGGATATGATGTGATTTCGAATCAACGAAGAAGTCACCCTCAACGTCTTAACGACTCTAGGTCACGTGAGTCTCGCCCCAATGTCATTGATTTCGTGCGTTGTGTTTACCCTATCGACAATCTCAGTTCTAAAACTCCCTCACTACCTCTCCTGAGGATAAGACGAGGGAATACGTGACTCCGTGTCAACGTTGAAGTCCCCCTCAATGTCTTAACGACTCTAGGCCACGTGAGTCTTACCCCAACGTCATCGATTGTCCACAATCCAAACCTCGATCGGGTTATAGGTTTGTGGCGTTCGTTTATACTAGTCCGAATCCGGGGTTATCTCTTCCGAGAGTTAAACCCCTTATTCTCTATATGTAAATCTAAGCACGATAAACAAACAATAAGGCACACATAATCAACATACGATGAATAACCAACAACAAAACATAAACTTCAAAAATGAATAAAACAAAGAGATAATCGGAAAAACTTAGCCGAATTCCAAAGATTTAGCGCTAAAACCGTCATCCGATTACTCCTCCTTCATCTTCCTCCTTGGGATTGAATGAGCACTCTCCAAAACCCTATCTCTATTCTATCTAACCTAAGAAAGGCCCTAATGGACGGATGAAGTCCAACAAATGAGAGGGGAGGGGGTATTTATAGACAAAATATCTAATAAAATATCTAAGTCTGCGCAGAGATTTTTGCCTAGGCGAAGGAATAACCCCCTAGGCGCAAGTAGGTCGTTTAACTTTCTGTCGGATTTCTGCCTAAGCAGTGGAATTTTTCGCCTAGGCACAGGTAGGTTGGTTAACTTTCTGCCGGATTTCCGCCTAGGCCGAAAAACTGCAGGTTTGCATTTTGTTTTGACTGTAACTTCTTCATCTGAATTCCGATTGAGGTGATTCAAAAATATATGGAAATATTAAAAAAAAATATCTACAACTTCCATGTTTTGAATGTTTCCAAAATAGGATTGCATCGTAATCCAAAATAACCTTGAATTTACGGCACCTGTACCGGCTTTGCAAGTTTGGTGACCGCCTAGGCGAAGAAGTAAGTGGTGGACTTGGAAATGTTCTCAGCATCTTCACAGCTTAGGCGGTGGGATTCTTTCACAATGTTGCCTCCTTGCTCATTTATCCACCGTAACTTCGTCCGTTTTGGTTCGATCACATCGTTTTCACTCCGATTTCATACATTTTCACCTCACGCACCTGTTTTAATATAAAAAGAATAAAAATATATTAAAATATATAAAAATAACTATAAACGTACTCGAAAACTAACAAATGCGAATTGAAAATACATAGGTAATTTACACCTATCAAATACCCCAAAACTCAGAATTTTGCTAGTTCTCGAGCAAAACACTCACACAGTACACGAAAATGTACAAACTAATTACGAAATTAAAAACTACAAACGAAAAACATTAAAAATAAAAATGTGTAAGTTTTGATTATCATCTACCAGTCGAAAGATTTTTCCCTCATCGGCCCCCAATCCTATCAAGTTCAAGCATAAATCACACCATGTGGTATTCTAGAATTTCAACGTTCAATAATAGTAAGCACCATTCTAGATCCTGTTTAAGTGTGTGTATTTTGAAACTCAAATGTACTACTATCCATTGATTAGATGAGATTATCCCTAAATAAAGATCATGACTAAAACCTTTTAGGTATAAGGAATCTATATGCCTGACTCAAGATCTATTCTCTACTAATGCAGGCTCAGAGGTTCATGAAAATCAGTAGGGCTTGGTTCGGTTTTGGAATAATGGCCAATGGTATTTTGGAATAGAAAACAGGTTAACGTCGTCAACTTAACGTTACCCGAGGCACATCGCTTGGCATACTCACACTCGAAACCCCATAGTTTATTTAGAAACGACACTGAACAAACGTTTAAGAACGTCGTACTCACTTGTCATGTAAAAAAGAAACGATTTTTTTTTTTTTTTTTTTTTTTTAACATACCCCCAAACTCATTCGAATTTCTACATTTTAAAAAGTGTGCAAAAATGATTAAGTAACACACCCCAAAATGTATTCAAATTCTTACAACTTTAGGAATGTGGGAAAATATATGAATGACGAAGGACAAGTGAGTACTCGAAAATCGAACCAATTAGAATTTCAGCCTAAACCCAATCGCTCACATCAAGTAGCGAAATGCTAATTTGATTCACTCAAATTGTGCCTTTAGTTTAGCGATAAAGATTTGGAAAAAGTTCAATCAACTAGGGTATTTGTTAAGTTTTCAGAATTAAATCGACTTTTAGGCTTCGACAGGGTAACGAAGGGTAATAATTTAACAGGGTAAGCTTAAAAGGCTCAGGCGATCAAATGAATGCCTAAATCATATTTCCTAAACAACCTCGCCTAAGATTTCACCTCGAATTTCCCCCAAATCAATTTCTAGAATCCCTATTGTTACGAAATTGAGTGAAGGATAATCGGTTTCAAATCAATTAGATAGTGCTATATTGAGTTTACGTGCTCGTGCATTTAGGATCTACAATAACTTTTACTAAACGATACGTTAAGCACATAGAATATACATGAATGAGCGTTATACTCGACCTCAAAACAATTAGGGGACAGAGTTATCATCAGGTAGAGGCCCAGATGACGTCAAAACGTAGCACAAAACAACATCTAAACTAACAAACTAATCCTAAACAAGCATGCACACGATAAAAACAGTAAAACATGCTAAAAACATATACACATACTACACATCACCACCAACTCAACACAGGTGGTGTCCAAATAAGTCGTCAGCGATCCCAATGACAGTATATAGCATGATATTGAAGACGGGGGTTTAGAACACATACCTGGGAGGCGAGAGGATTTCGCCTCCAACTCAAATCGACGGAGATGTATCTAACTTATTTGTGAACCTGGGTTGTTTCCCAAGAAGTGCTTGGTTTAATGTCCATGGCTCGACACAAGCCCTCAAGACTGGCGAGATGTTTCAATGAACGAACCACATGAGTACCTGTCTATCTAACATCTTTAAGCATCCTGCCGGAAAACAAAAACAAAACTACAAACGAAAAATTATATACACTAAAAATGTCTAGATTAAAATCAAGTTGTTCACTCCCAATATCGACAATAACCACTTTGTCAATCCCCATCAATGGCGCCAAAAACTTGGTGGCCGCAAATAATGCGCTACCACTTTATCGCAAGCGTACGATCAGGTTTTAGTATAATGGACCTTTCGGTCGGGTATCGTTTCCACAGGGACTGGTGTTGTTTATGATCGAGTACCGTGATTGTCATAACCTGACTTTATTTAGGCGACAGAAATGGAATATCATTAATACTAATACTAAAATACTAACTAAATTAACTAATACTAATATTGAGATAGTTTTGGGGAGTAGATTGCCTAGGAATTAACTCTATTTACTTAAATGCGTTTGGGTTAGTTTTAGTTAACATTAACGATGTTTGGCGTATCTGACAATCTCGGTATCTAAAACTCCTCCGCCATCTCTCTCGAGTGTAAGACGGGGGGATATAATTAAACTTCGTGCCAACGAAGAGGTCCCCCTCAACGTCTTAGCGACCCTAGGTTGGGTGAGTCTTGCCCCATTCTCATTGATTGCACACAAAATCTCAGTTCGTAAACTCCCTTACCACCTCTCCCGAGTATAAGACGAGGGATATGACGTGACTTCGAATCAACAAAGAAGTCACCCTCAATACCTTAATGACTTTAGGTCACATAAGTCTTGCCCCAACGTCATTGATTTCATGCGTTGTGTTTACCCTATCGACAATCTCAGTTCTAAAACTCCCTCGCCACCTCTCCCGAGTATAAGATGAAGGAATACGTGACTTCGTGTCAACGTTGAAGGCCCCCTCAATGTCTTAAAAACTCTAGGCCATGTGAGTCTTTCCCCAACGTCATCGATTGTCCACAATCCAAACCCCGATCGGGTTATAGGATTGTGGCGTTCGTTTATACTAGTTCGAATCCGGGGTTACCTCTCCCGAGAATCAAACCCCTTATTCTCTATATGTAAATCTAAGCACGATAAACAAACAATAAGACACACACAATCAACATACGATGAACAACCAAGAACGAAACATAAACTTAACCAAAATCACATTTTCATAAATAAAATGTTAATCCCCATTACAATCTATGTTTAGCTCGTGGCCCTAACCATATAAACAACAAAAACCAAATGAAACATGCTCAACAATCTACAAAAATGAAGAAAACAAAAAGAGAAGCGGAAAAACTTAGCCGAATTCCAAAGATTTAGTGCTAAAACCATCATCTGATTATTCCTCCTTCATCTTCCTCCTTGGGATTGAATGAGCACTCTCCAAAACCCTTTCTCTATTCTATCTAACCTAAGAAAGGCCCTAATGGATGGAGGAAGTCCAACAAATAAGAGGGGAGGGGGTATTTATAGACAAAATATCTAATAAAATATCTAAGTCTGCGCCGAGATTTTCGCCTAGGCGAAGTAATTTTTGCCTAGGTGCAAGTAGGTCGGTTAACTTTCTGCTGGATTTCCACCTAGGCGGTGGAATTTTCTGCCTAGGCACAGGTAGGTTGGTTAACTTTCTACCAGATTTCCGTTTAGGCGGTGGAATTTTCAGCCTAGGCCGAAAAACTGCAGGTTTGCATTTTGTTTTGACTGTAACTTCTTCATCCAAACTCCGCTTGAGGTGATTCAAAAACCTATGGAAATCTACCAAAAATATATACAACTTTAATGTTTTGAGTGTTTCCAAAATCGGATTAAATCATAGTCCAAAATAGCCTTGAAGTTATAGAACCTGTACCGGCTTTGCAGGTTTGATTACCGCCTAGGCAAAGAAGTAGGCGGTGGACTTGGAAATGTGCTCAGCATCTTCACAGCCTAGGCAGAGGTCTGGACGCCTAGGCAGTGGGCTTCTTTCACAATGTTTCCTCCTTGCTCATTTATCCACTGTAACTTCGTCCGCTTTGATTCGATCACATCGTTTTCGCTCCGATTTCATACCTTTTCACCCCACGAACCTGTTTTAATACAAAAAGAATAAAAACATATTAAAACATATAAAAATAACTATAAATGTACTCAAAAACTAACAAATTCGGATTGAAAATACGTAAGTAATTTACACCTATCAATTTCTATTGAATCTACTCCACTAGATTTGACTCTTTAATTGCGTCTACCTAGACTTGAAGCTCTTCCACCAGATCTAAATCTCATCCATCCGATCAAGTTAGATCGAGGATTTTTCCATTCCATGCTCTCTATCATCAATTCGTCGACAATCCCAGCTCCTAAATCCCTGAATAACTCTTGCAAAACTTAAGATTAATACTTGAGATACTAGTGTAGTATCAGTTAAATACCCTCTAGCGTAAGAATAAGTTAATCAGGTATTTAGAGATTTTAGAATGCATAACAACCAAGGCCTGTAAATTGCTACATTTATAGAGTAAATCATACTTGATTATCGTGAATTTCTCTATGATCTTAACTGCCTAACGTTCTCTTGGATATTCTCTATATTTAACATTGTGACCAACTATTCAAATATTTTGGTCCTAATAATTTTAGATCTCCCATGGGCTACATCAATACAGACCCATGTACTTCTTTTATTTTGGTTGTTGGGCCAATTCAATCAAGCCCATTATACTGTGCCTTTTTGGATGTCCATGGGCCTCATCTAGTTGAGCCCATCATTGTCCATTTATTAATCGTGTGTGTTGATCCAGGGATTTTGATGGAAAATTAAGTATTGATATTTTTGGTGGAACTAATGAATTCATTGAGTGTTTCAGTTTAAGGAATTCCAATCAATATTACATCATGGAGAAATTGTGAAAGCTACAGAGACAGACATTAAGAGATTGAAGATTTCGATGAATCTAGGTGAAAACAACTCAAATTTATTTTTACTCTTAATGTATCCTGATTCACACATGACACAAATTAAATGATTTATATTTATCAATATTTTTATTAGGGTCCTAATTAGTTCACATATTTGTTCCAATGTGAAATTAAAAAAGAAAAATTTACTTAAGCAAGATTAGTATTTAAAATTGATAAATAAGTTTCAATTTAGTTAATCGAGAAAAGAAATCGATTAAAGGGTTTAAAATGATGAAGTTTGGAGTTAAAATTAGTTGAAAATGAGAAGTTCCAGCAGTGATCGGTTAACCGAAGGGTATCAGATCGATCAACCGATTGGTGTTGGGTTGCAAAAAGTGAAATTATCTAAATTGATTAGTCAACCGACCATATAAGGGTCGGTCAACCGACCGTGGCGTGTTTTGGATGGGAAAACTCTCTGAATCTGTCGGTCAATCGACCGTGAGAGTTTGGTCAATCGACTAGGCTTGTATACTTGTTTGTATTTTAGCGATAAATTTCTCATCTGAATTCTGATTGAGGTGATTCAAGATGTTCTGGAAAGATAAGAAAAAGAGATACAACTTTTATGTTTTAAGGTTTTTCAAAATCAGATTTAATCATGGTCTCAATTTGGACTTGAAGTTTTTTCACCTGTAACTACAATCAGTCAATGGACCACTCTGATCGGTCAACTGACCATTTCGGTTGAGATCTCGAGGAACTTGGACTTTTGGTAAAAAAACTAGCCATTTATTATGGCTCCAAGAGATATATTTGAGGGATTTTAAATTATGGAAGATATGGTCCATATATTTTGAATAAATACTGATTTAGTTCATATATTAAATGATTTTTTCAATCTGGTTTATTAAATACTTCCTATCTTTGTAATTAGTAATTGAGAAATAATTTATGTGCTTAATTGAATATTTTAAAACCTATATTTGAGTAAACTTGACAAGTATTAATTGATATTGATATATTAGGTCTATATGTTCATTTACTTGTCATATCATGTGAGAACTAGTCGTTAGAGGATCTGTTTCAAAATGGTTTAAATAGTCTTGCATTTTCATATATCGATACATCACTTCCATCAAGAATAATCACTTCCTAAGCTTTCTGAGAGTTATTATTTTGATATTATACTGAGATATTATCGTAAGATTATTCTGG
This sequence comes from Eucommia ulmoides, assembly GCA_016647705.1. Lineage (NCBI taxonomy): Eukaryota > Viridiplantae > Streptophyta > Magnoliopsida > Garryales > Eucommiaceae > Eucommia > Eucommia ulmoides. The sequence goes on along the minus strand of CM028335.1, from coordinate 19,001,467 downwards.
TGTTGAAGTTCTTGAGTTAAAGCGCTAATTGATTTGGTGTCACCGATCTAAGCTGTCTAGCGATACAATTCGCATTCTTTCAATATTTTTCCTGGTGAGATTATTCCAAGTTGTCGTTCTTTATTGTGATTATTTATTATTCTGCTTCTTGTATTTTAGATCTTGTGAAATCGTTTTGAACTTTAAAGTGCATGAAAAATCATTTTAAAACGATTTTTGTGGTAGTGTGATTACATGCTTGATTCTGTGCTACCTGCTTATTTTATAACCATATTTTAATTTTCTCACTTAATTCTATCACTAGTAAATTCAGGACATTAATTGAGTTTAAATTGATTTGAGGTGGTAGAAGCTCCGAGCGGAAAGAAACTGGTCATTTTTTTTTTTGCAATTAGTGAGTTTCAGGCTGATTAGATATTTTTGGGGAATATCTAATCAGTGGTAGCTGGGTTTCAATCTCTTATTATAAAGAGATTGAGATTTAATATTTACCTAGAGTATAAAAAGATTAGGTTATTTTTTCCCTTGAAAATAGATAGGCGTAATTCTTCCTGATTAGAATTAATTGAGTGTGATTTGTAATAGTTCCATCCTTACTAGTGCAAGGATACTTGAAGTATTTTTAGTGAGGTTTGATTTTTAGCCTAAGTATAAAAGAATTAGGTTAATCTTTAGCCTGTTAAAAAGATAGAGGTTCTTTCTTAGCCTGTGAAAAGGAAATTGTAAAGGTTGATTCTGAGTCTGTAAAAAAATCGTTGTGTAAATGTTTAGTTCTTACCTATTTAAAGAAATCTTAGTGCTTTAGTGGATGCGAATCTCCGTGGGGCTCGGAGGGTTGGATTAGCCAAGAGTAGCTTGGTTTACCAGGATATATCGTGGTGTACTGCATTGTTAATTTTTTTTTTATTTCTTGTTGTTTGGATGTGCATCTAGAATTATACACTTATCTGCTGCATTATAAAGATAATAATAAATTTAAGATAAATTGATTAATTGATTATTTTAAGTGTTGAAAATATAAGAATTTGCTTAAAATTTTTATAACTACCCAATTCACCTCCCTCTTGGGTAGATCATTGGGCCAATAATTGGTATCAGAGCTGATTTTACCTCGATAGGGTTAATACCCTAGCTAAATCGATCATATGACATACATTACGGATAATATTTTTTGTGTATTCTCTTTTGATAGTGATAGAGTCGTATATGAAAATGTGTTTTATGATTTTTGTGGTACTAGTGGTAGTGATGGAGATGATGATAATGAAAATGTTCATATTGTCATGAAAACATTGCTTTATCTCACGCTTATTTTTGCCAATGAAAACTTGATTTTAGAAAGAAAATTTGATTATTTTGAAAATGGAGGAAAAAGTGTTGAAAAATCTAAAGTGTATTTGGATGATTATCGTGGCACAAAAGAGTTTTCGGATATTATTTTTAAAATTAATAATTTGGTCTCTAAAGTGAATGTTCTTGAAAATGAAAACAGAGTCTAAAAAAAATAATTTTGACATGATTTCCAAACAAAGGTCAAATCTTGAATCAAAAATCGATTTACTTAAGAAAGTTTTTGAAAAATCAAAATCCAACCTCATGTTTGTTTCGAGAGCTTCTGAAAATATTTTTACTTATTTTAAAACAATTTATGGATGTGGATATATTTTATTGTCTCATCCTTTATCACAAGACAATGAATGTAACGTTGCTATTGTTCAGAATGATTCATGTTTTACATCTCGTGCTTTCTATGATAATCAATCGAAATTAAGATGTAATTATTGCAATAGGGTTGGGTATTTTAGAGTATAATGTCCGTTTAGGAACTTTAAGTTTATGTCTAACAAGAATAGATCCAAAATAAAATGGATACCAAAGAGAGCTATTGAAATGTCTTGTGCAGAGTTAAATAATGTGGAGATTGAATTGGAAGGAACAAACAAAGAATTTGTATCAAAGTCAAGACAGGAAGTCATTAAGAATCCACAAGTGACGCATACAAAGCGAAAAGATGCAACAAAGAAAAAATGTGAAATGACAAAGAAATCTTAAGCGAAATGTGCAAATAGAAAAGATTTGCCAAAGCGAAATGTGCCACAAGTGACACGAGTAAATAGAAGTATCCGTGAATCAAATAGTAAAAATCAAAGACTGAGAGAATACGGACGGGCCAAGAGAAATGGTGCATCCAAATCAATCATGAGTACAAATGAGGTAAAAAATAAAGTTGTCCCGAAAGATAGAAGAGGTACTTCTAACCCCTCACATTTTAAATTCATTAAATTTGTTAAAGAGAGAGGTGTCAGACTTCCCAAATAGGTAAGTTGATAATGATTTCTAAGACTTATTTTAAATAATGCGTTACTTGTTGTCTTAGAAATAGTGCATGGTGATTCTGAGAATCATATATAGTTAAGGTGTATTAACATGTTTTTATGTGCTTATATCAAGTAGTAATCATATGTTTGAAAAAACATGTTACGTGATTTGAAAAATGAATTAAGCGTTTGAGCTCCCACTAAGTAGTGTTAATAACTTGTTGCATATGCATTTTAGTAAGATTATTTGTAAAATGTATTGTCATTCATGTTATATACTTTTATACAAATAAGTTGAATTGAACTGATTTTTTATGCATCTTGATTTATTAAAATACATGATATCGTATATTAAGGAGAATTAAATGATTTGGTTGATGCATTTATTTGATTTAAATTGCTTATTACCTTCATTACATGCTTACATGAAATTTTATTGTTAGTTAATACTGATTTATTAATTAAAACAAAATTATGTGATGATTATTTCTTGTATTAAATATTTGATAAAATCAGTTTTTAGCATGATCTTATTTGACCGGTACATCATATGAATTTAAGCCGATCATGGTTGGTATTTCTTTATGAAAATTATTTAATCTATTTTTGATACCATACATATGAGTATTTGAAAACATGACATATCAATCTATGCTTAATGTCTCAAGTTGATATTTTTCTACACGAGGATATATTTATAGGCATTAAGTACTTAGCTATATGCATTATAACATGTCATTCTCATTCGTTTCATGTCTCCTGATTTTTAAATGATTATTATTGTAGAAGGGATTTCACATGTTATGAGATAAATATGCACTTATCCATGTTTATGTATGCATTAGATTTATGTTGATAAATTATCAATGAGATATATTTCCTATTTTAGTGCATTAAAGATTACATGACTTAATTCTATCTAAAATGAAGACATTATTTGGTATCATGAGAAAGACATGTTGACTTAACTAAAATTATATAAGTTCATGCTACATGTTAAAATATTTTGTTTGCCTCAGGTTTATTCTCCTAAGTACGAATTGACTTGTTTACAATTATTTAGGGGAGGTAAGTTTTTATAAATGGGGCAATAATGTGTTATGCTTAAATAAAAAAAGAGGATATTGAATATTTTGACACTTTTGATTAGCTTGTTGATATATTTACCAATCCTTCGATGGAAAATTAGTCTATGAAAATTATTCAAGGTTTAGGTATGGCTAGGCACAATGATGTATGCCTAAAGTGATATTTTTGGTTCTCCTTCCCACTTTTTGAGATGATAAAGGGGGAGAATATGTTGATGTTTATTGAAATTTTTTTATTGAATTGAATTAATTGATAAAAGGGGAAGATATTAAAGGGAAACCATGATTGTTTTTAAAATGAGTTAGTTAATGTTTAGGTTTTGTTCGCCTAAGTATTGCATTGATATAGGGGGAGAACAGTGTTGATATGATTATGTTGCTTTATTGAATATCTTAATTGTTCGATCATATTCTATGCATTGTTGAATATCTGATGAGTTTTTAAATTATCTTCATGATTATGCTTTAACGAGTTAAAAAAATCCGTCCTCGAATTTTGGGGTAGAGCGTGGTTACATTCTTATTTTGAAGAAAAAATCAAAGTTAATTGTCATCATAAAAAAAGGAGAGATTGTTGATCTCAAGATTTTGATGGACAATTAAGTGTTGATTTTTTTTTGTTTTGGAACTAATGAGTTTATTGAGTGTTTCAGTTTAAGGAGTTCCAATCAAGATAACATCATGAAAAAATTTTGAAGGATGCAGAGACGGACATTAAGAGATTGAAGATTCCGAAGAATCTAGGTGAAAACAACTCAAATCTATTTTTACTCTTAATGTATCCCGATTAGGATCACACACGACACAAATTAAATTGGGTTAATTATACTTTATCTCCTGTGGTTTGGCCTATTTTCACTTTACCCCCTGTGGTTCAAACGTTGCCACTTACCCCCTTATGGTTTTAGGTCTAAGTGCAAAACTAACAGTTTCTGTCAAAATTGACAGAATTGAGCCCCACGTGCTAGGAATGTGGTTGGGCCTAGTTTCTGTGTTTTTTTCCATCCAAAATTATTTTTCTTTGTTCCCAATTTATCCCCACATTTCTCTATATAAGTGCAAGATTTCTCACTCATTTTTTACACCAAACCAACAATAATTCACATTTATTACACCACAATAATTCTTAATTTATTATTTATTTTAAAGACTTCAATCATTATTATATCAATTTTTTTATTTAAAATTAATATTATTAATTTCATTTGATTATTCAAATATCACATTTTTTTATTCAAATATTTATTGATTTTCATGCCTTTTAATTAATATCACTTATTTATTAAAAACCCATTTTTAGCACTGAATGCATTTGTAAATAAAGTCAATGGTCAATTTATTGAATCCGAATACAAGCATAACTAAATAAAAATTCTAGTGATTAATTCAAAATTAAAACATAAATTGAGAGGTGATAATGTAATTTATTTCCATACCCAGAACACTTAATTTGGAGTTACAGTTCTTCTTCCTTAAATATTTTTAAATTTTAATTGAATTTAATTTCAATTGAATTCAAGTAAAAGTATGTTAAACTGAATTGAATTTAATTGAATTTAAATTCAATTTTATTTAAAAATATTTCAATTAAATTTTTAAAAATATTTTGAAATCAAAAACCCGACACATTTGCTCTTAACATTTCAAAATCGTTCCAAATTGGCCACTGAGTCAGATTCCATTAGTAAAAATTGGAGAAATTGGATGGAAACAGTCACGTGACAAGCACGTGACTATTTGGCTAAGGGTACATGCATCATTTTATTTTTATTAATTTAATGGGACCTATTTGCATATTTTGTTAAACTTAAGGGGTAAAAATATTTTTTTCCTTCAATATTTTTCCCAGATCGTCTGGTCTTCTCCGTTTGCATATTTTGTCTTCTTCGCCATCACCTGCGTCTTCTTCATCGTCACCTCACTGTCGTCTTCATTTTCTTCTCCATTTTGATTTCGATTTCGAAGAGTTCTTCACCTCTGGGTTTCGATTTCGATTTCGAAATTGAAATCGAAACCTTAGTTCGTTCACATTCATCTTCTTCTCTATTTCGATTTCGATTTCGAAGTGTTCTTCGCCTCTGGTTTTGATTTCGATTTCGAAATCGAAACCCTGTTTCGATTTGGGTTTCGATTTCAAAATCGTTCGATTGGGGGATTTCGATTTGGGGCTTTCTCGTGAACAATTTCCAAGTGTTATTCGGCTCTGGTTTTGATTTCGATTTCGAAATCGAAATCGAAATAGAAACCCTGTTTCGATTTGGGTTTTGATTCCGAAATCGTTTGATTTGGGGCTTTCGATTTGGGGCATTCTCGCGAATGATTTCGAAGTGTTGTTCGCCTCTAGTTTCGATTTGGGTTTCGATTTTGAAATCGTTCAATTTGAGGTTTTCGATTTGGGGCTTTCTTACGAATGATTTCGAAGTGTTCTTCGCCTCTAGTTTTGATTTCGATTTCGAAATCGAAATTGAAATCGAAACCCTATTTCAATTTGGGTTTCAATTTTGAAATTGTTCGATTTGGGGCTTTCTCGCGAACGATTTCGAAGTGTTATTCACCTCTGGTTTTGATTTCGATTGCAAAATCGAAATTGAAATCATTTGATTTGGGGATTTCAATTTGGGTTTGGGTTTCGATTTCGAAATCGTTCGATTTGGGGCTTTCTCGTGAACGATTTTTGGGAAAATATAATCTGGTGGGTGGGTTTAGTGGTAGGTGGTGGCGGCTGTTGGGGTTCTCCATTTCGATTCCTGTAATTATGGCGGTGGTTGGAAGGAGAAAATGAGGGAGGATGGGGGGAAGATGAAGGAATCCGCTGAGAAAGAGAGAGATCTCCAGCGGCAAAAAGAGAGATCTCTAGCGGAGAGCAAGGCTGGGGTATGATCAGAGTTTTTTTAGAGAGAGAGAGTTGAGAGAATTTTGGGTTAATTGCAGTTGTCACCCCCAAAAAAGTAAATAATTACATAAGGGTAAAATCAATATTTTGACCTTTCCGTTAACGAAGTTACTATTGCACTTAGGTCCACAAACCACAGGGGGATAAGTGGCGACGTTTGAACCACAAGAGAGTAAAGTGCAAATGGACCAAACCACAGGGGGTAAAGTGTAATTAAACCAATTAAATTATTTATATTTATGTGTGCTTTTATTACGGTCCTAATTAGTTCACATATTTACTCCAATGTGAAATTGAAAAAGAAAAATTGACGTAAGTAAGATTAGTATATAAAATTAATTGCTAAGGGTCAATTTAGTTAACCTAAAAAAGAAATCGGTCAAAGGGTTTTAAACGATGAAGTTTGGAGTTGAAATTAGTTGAAAATGAGAGGTTCCAATAGTGATCGATCAACCGAAGGGTATCGGATCGGTCAACCGATTGGCATTAGGCTGGAAAAGTAAAATTCTCGGAATTGATCGGTCAACTGACCATGTAAGGGTCGGTCAATCGACTGTGGCATGTTTTGGATGGGACATTCTCTGAATCTGTTGGTCAACCGACCATGAGAGTTCGGTCAACCGACTGGGCTTATACACCTATTCGTATTTTGGTCATAATTTTTTCATCTAAACTCTGATTGAGGTGATTCAAGATGTTCTGGAAAGATAAGAAAAATAGATGTAATGTTTATGTTTTAAGGGTTTTCAAAATCATATTTAATCATGGTAAAAATAGGGCTTGAAGGTTCTGCACCTGTAACTACAATTAGTCAACCGACCACTGTGATCAGTCAACTGATCGTTTCGATTGAGATCTCAAAGAACTTGGACTACTGGTCAAAACCTAGCCATGTTTTATGGTTTCAAGAGAGATATTTGAGGGATTTGAAATTACGGAAGATATGATCCATATATTTTGAATAGATACTGATTTAGTTCATATATTAAATGATTTTCTCAATTTAGTTCATTAAATACTTCCTATCTTTGTGATTAGTAATTGAGAAATAATTGATGTACTTAATTAAATATTTTAAAAGTTATATTTGAGTAAAATTGACCAAGATTAATTAGTATTGATATATGGGGTCTATATGTGCATTTACTTGTCACATTATGTGGGAACTAGCCGTTAGATGACCTGTTTCAAATTGGTTTAAATATACCTGCGTTTTTCATATATCGATACATCACTTCTATCAAGAACAATCAGTTCCTAAGCTTTCTGAGAGTTACTATTTCGATATTATACTGAGAGATTATCATGGGATTATTCTGGTGTTGAAAATCTTGAGTTAAAGCACTAATTGATTTGGTATCACTGATCTAAGCTGTCTAGCGATACAATTTGCATTCTTTTGGTGTTTTTCCTGGTGAGATTATTCAAAGTTTTCATTCTTTATTGTAATTCTTTATTATATTGTTTGCTTGGATTTTAGATCTTGTGAAATTGTTTTTGAACTTTAAAGTGCATGAGAAATCATTTTAAAACGATTTTGTGGTAATCTGATTACGTGCTTAATTTTGTGTTACCCGCTTATTTTATAATCATATTTTAATTTTCTCACTTAATTCTATGACTAGTAAATTCGGGACATTAATTGAGTTTAAATCCTTGGAGAGATTTCAACAGCAAACCTAAAAAGGTAAAGTCACATTCTCAGTCCATAGCTCCAAATCCAAATTGGACAGCTCACTGAAGCTTTGAATAAGAGAGACGAGGGGAAGCAACCTAGGAAACCAATAAATAATCCTAGGGGGTCAACACTTTATTGGAGAGACGAGTGAGCCTCAAAGGCACGTTCAATCAATCATGCCACTTCAAAGTGAGAGAATAGTATAGACACCGCATTTTATCCCACTTGTTTTTTGCATTCTGTAAAAGTGTCAGGTCTAAAGTGCAAATTTGGACAAACTTTAAGGCACTTTTAAAGGGACAAATTTGTACCTTCCGAGTGAAAATAAACTTATTGATTTTTTTTCTTTTAATTGGTGAGTTTTGTGCGGATTAGAAATTGTTGTGAATATCTAATTAAGGGTAGTTGGGTTTCAATCTCTTCCTGTGAAGAGATTGAAGTTTAATATTTACCTAGAGTATAAAAAGGTTAAGCTACTCTTTTCCCTTGAAAATATATAGGCGTGATTCTTCCTAATTAGAATTAATTGAGTGTGATTTGTAATGGTTCTGTCCTTACTAGTGAAAAGTATACTTGTAGTTTTTTTGGTGAGATTTGATTATTAGTCAAAGTATAAAAGAATTAGGTTAATCTTTAGCCTGTTAAAAAGATAGAAGTTCTTCATTAACCTGTGAAAAGGAAATTGTAAAGGTTGATTATGAGTATGTAAAAGAATCATTGTGTAAAGGTTTGGTTCCTACCTGTTTAAAGGAATCTTAGTGGTTTAGTGGATGCAAATCTCTGTGGGGCTTGGAGGACTGGATTAGCCAAGAGTAGCTTGGTGAACCAGGATATATCGTGGTGTACTGTATTTTTGATTTTATTTATTTCTTGTTATTTGAGTGTTCATCTAGAATTATACAATTATCCTCTGCACTATAAAGATAATAATCAATTTAGATAAATTGATTAGTTGATTATTTTAGGTGTTGAAAATATAAGAATTTATTTAAAAAATTTATAACTACCCAATTCACCTTCCTCTTTCGTAGATCATTGGGCCAACCATGCGTATGGGTGGTAGGAAACTACCCACATCATTTGCCCTCTGTCTCCTTGGATTGTGTAAGAAAGTTGAGGATTCATATCTAGAGTTACTGTAAGTATTCTTTCATCTTCTGCCCAAAATTTTCTCTGTTTATTCATATTTTACTGCTTCTATTTATCTCGAATCATTCCCTCTTTAATTCACCATCATTTCTTCTTCATTTGTTCTTAGATCCTATGCTCAATGGCTAAACCGCAACGCTAATTAACTTTAGCTTCTTCCACTACTACTGCGACAGATGGTAGTGTTTCTCAAAAGGACATTTCTCTGTCCTATGTCGAACATGGTCGTCTTTCTTCCCTTCTGATTCTGTGCCTAAATTTTATAGAATGTTCAATAATCTTTCTTTTGTCACCATTAGGGTTACCAACGAATGAGATTATCCATAAACTCCTTGTGAAGGTCTGTCTATATTATTGGATGTTTAACTACTATCTTCATCTTCTTTTCCCAAACATAATTCACAAATTCTTCTACTCTTATAACATTTGTCCCGTTAAATTGTACCCAAATAGCTAGCACCAGCTTCTCGGAGGTTACTACCTCTCTTAGATCCACCAATTCCTTTTAACCATCAACATGGTAAAGGGCCCCTTGGCGAACTCAAATATTCTATCCAATCGAATATTTTATATTTCTCCCTTACCACCTCCAATTAATTTCTCAATGACTTTCCTAAATCCGTTAAACACTGGAAAAATTGTTATTTGTTCTTGAGTGGGGATTAGGAGCTTCCCTCAAACGACATTAGAAAAGATCTAATTGTTTGTCACCTCTTCCGTCCTCTGAGTAATTTTATCTTCTTTTCTCTTTTGTTATTATAGATAACCCTTTACTATGGTCTTAACTAGACTTGTTTTTTTTTTTTTTTTGCAGATCGAGTTCTCCACTATAGAGATACACTGCTCCAGAAGGAGGCAGATAAGCTCTGCAAACTGTTGGTTCTTGATGCTTAGCTCCACAGAGATATTCTCCTATTACCTCGAAGACACTTCCCTTGCCAAGATTGTCCTTAAACTTGTTCCAATAAACTAGAGGTATGAGCTTGTGGGCGAGATACTATTCCAGAAGAAAAACAAGAAGAAAATCGGCACCTCCGATCAAGCCAACCCTCCTGAGAATAGTTATGCTTTTTCCCACTGAAAGATCATATCAGGTTGAGGGTCAAGTCATCCTTCCTCCTTCGACTAAGGTATAATAGAATCACTTTGAACATCCGGAGAGTGCTCCTCACTGTTCTTCCTGCTGCTCCATCCTGCTATTCATCTCTAGATATTTCTCAAGACGCTCCACCATCTCCTTTTCCTGCTGATGTTGGTGGAAATCCAAGAGAACACTACCTCTATCTCCTCCAGTTGCCAACCTAACTCATTATGCAAGAGATAGTTCGATTGGCACCTCGGTTCCTCTATTTGCCCCATATCTATCAAGTAAAAGAAATGATGGCGAGAATCCTAGACGTGGTAGTCATATTACTTGTTGTCAGTGTATTTGATTTATTTTCCTTCATCAACATTTCTTTTATATATATATAAACAAATGTTGAAGAAGGAAAATAAATCAAATAAATCCTAGACGTGGTAGTCGTATTACTTGTTACCATTGTATTTGATTTATTTTCCTTCTTCAACATTTATTTTATATATATATAGCTGATCGATTATGGGTGGAGTTCTTTAACTTCAGTGCTAAAGTTGACAATTTGATTATAGAGGTATGAACTGACTTACCTAACCACTGCATCCTTTGCAAGTTGGAAAGAATCTGTTCGTATTACGATCACTTGGATACTACCCACTACATTACTACTTCCAAAATAGTTGAACTTTGCCAAATTATAAGCGAGAATAACTTAGACATTTTGGACCCTTCCCAAAAATGGCGCTACACGGTTATTGATGCAAATAATCTACGATACCAAAGGAATATGGAAGCGAACAAACAGAGAACAACTCGTTTGCGTACATAGGAACTTATAAAGGAGTTGAGGCAATTCAAGTTTAGACCCTAATTGGTCCACTAAAGAGGAGTGATAATTTTCTTATTTCTTGGTTGTTTTCTTTATTTATCTCATTTGTGGAATTTGAACAATGGATAGTTCCTTTGGCTATTTGGGAATTACTTATTATTTCTCTTTCTCTCTTTGTACATTGTTTTTATATATATATATATATATATTTCTTCTTCTTGTTTTTTTTTCTTTGCTTTCTTTGTTGCCATATATTTTGATGGGGAAAAATCCGACAGGACCCAAAAGTTAGGCATGTGTCACATACACATGGCGGGCATAGGAGGTTATTAAAGACTCCAAACCGGCCAGATATTCCAAGCCTAATCAACCTACCTAGTTAGGGTCATGCTCTCTAAGTGAGAACACTTTCACCACTCGTGCTCAAAAGTAATCAAACCATTCTCCACATGGAAAGAAAAGAACCATTAGCTCAATTGGGTAACGGCTCAAAGATCTACACCCGTAATCACCACCATCTCATTGGTAATGAGCCAATATCAAGAAAACCTCACTAATGGTGAACCAAGAATCAAGGAAGACTCAAGTCTTCACCCACCTATAAATATGAGAACAAAGGATTAATCCGGTATGCACATTTGTTTCTTGTCACCATTTTATCAAAATTCTACTAAGAAACTCTTGACTGATTCCCATGTCGGAGGTGCAACGCCAGCAAGTCTACCTACGTTGCATTGTTTTGTAGGAACCCTAGCGAAAGGAAAATAAGCTAAACAAGAGGATACTCTAGTAATCTGAATTTCAGGATGACATGTCCAGTGATCCATTTTTGGGCATCATTAGATTGACACCGTCTATGGGAATAACAAATAGTTGTTCTCATAATTTATCAACTACATAAATAGTTATCATAAGATCTGGAACTATAACCAATGAAGATGATAGCGAGAGGCAGTCAATTAACATTGCTACTTATGAAGTTGGCCCATCAAGAGAATTACCCTTACTCCTTACGGAAATAATAAGAAAGGTCCAATATCTTTCCCAAACTATGCGATATCTTATCAAACAGGATGATCAAAGCTAACTACTCTAGCTGTCACCCATCTTACAAGGATATGTGTCGTATGTTAGTGAGCCATAGCTTATTGCATATGAGGAATGAAGAATCTAACATGAACAGCGCCAGGAGGAGGAGCATTGTCAGACACAACGTGATCTCCTCCAAGAAATAGAGAGGATTCAAAAGGGACGAACTGCGCTAACAGAGCCGGAGTAAGCGACGGGGTATTAAGGCCCCAAAATTCGAGAAAGCCCCCAGAGTGTACTACCAACTTGGGCCCAAGGCATCCATGGAGAAAATGAGAGACATAATACATGAAGCTCCTGCGCGGAAGAATGAGGCACATTATACTTGCGCTACTAGTAGAACCCATGATACGTCTTATCAAACTCTACCAAACTCAGTAGAAGCCTCCTCAAATCTTGGTGGAAACCACGATGATGAGACTTGGATCTACAGGCCTACAAAGACTTGTGGGAGCAAGTCAAGGCTGTCAACGAGAAACTGGAATAGAATGGGAAGAAGGAGCCCAATGTCTACGAGATAGTGAAGCGAAATACTAGAGGGTTCCAACCAACTTCATAATGTCATCTAAAATCGAGACATACCAAGGATAATTAGACCCAACGGATCACTTTGACACCTACCACATGGATATGGATTAGCGAGGAGCGTCTAATTTGACGAAATGTCAAGCCTTCCATATTACCCTTGCTGGTGCGGTATGCAAATTTTACAAGGCACTGAAACTATGCAGTTTTGACACCTTTAAATATTTTAGTCTTTGTTTTTCACATAGGTTTATGAGTAGCAAGTGGTGGGCTAAATACTCGTTGTATCTTATGTCGGTGAGACAAATAAAGGACGAAAGACTGGACGCCTATATTGAGAGATTATGTTGTGAATCCGAACAAGTAGAGAATCTTAATGATAGGATAGCAGTAGCTGGCTATGATCATAGGGGTACAGAAAGGTCCATTCCTGACCAATAAAGCCCATGATCTACTGAAGACCTTGGTTGCGGTCTTCATCTTCTCCATCGAGTTTATTGTTGCGGAGGACATCTACCTGGCCTGAGCCAGGAAGAAGAAAATGCAAAAGAAAATAGGAAGGATAAAGAGTCTAACTATGACAAACCAGGTAGAGATGACTCCTAGTCGGAAAAAAAAAAATGAACCAATCAGGGAAAGATGTCACCAACAAGAAGTCTGGAAGGAATAGATCTCTCATACGCTTCATTAATTTTATGCCTCTTAACACCCTATTAGGAATGGTCCTGATGCAGATCGGAGATAAGAGGTTGTTAAATGGATACTTTATTTGGCCTTGAGAACAATTTTCTAGTCACTTGTATTTTTTATTGGGAAATTTCTTGGGTGAGGCTAGGTTCTAAGGTTTCTTCATTCTTTCTCAGGGTTTCTTTAAAACTATATTATCCAAAGGTATTTCTTCAATTGTCTCAAGTTATTCTTGATAGGTATAGAAACTGCAAGTCTCTTATGGCTTCTTCAAAACTCCCGAGTTGGAACATATGTAACGATTTCTCAGTTTTCTTTCTAACTTTCTCAAATTTTTTGTTAATATCTTACCATCGTTTGGTTGAAACAAGACATTTATTTTAACATTTTTCTTTGGATGATGGTCTAATTTAATATTGAAATCATATTATCATAACTTTGATTGTTCCCAGTGTATGAATTACGACAAGCAAATTAATTACCTGAATGTTAGAGCATAAAGTCTTGAGTTGACTTTAGATAAAACAAGCTTGCATTTAGTGATATATAGATCTAGTACATAAGCATACAAGATAATACCAAATTCATGAGAAAGTATTTAAGAGACTAAAGGGAAAAGCAGAGATAGATATGGTATTCTTAAAGTTTCTGGTCTTTTGAGAAGCTTATGACCGCTAGTTAGATGAGATCCTCGACACGGTTCTTGAGGACATGGCATTGGTTAGTGTGATGACCAACCCTTCTAGAGTGGTACTGAAAAAAATTGCGAGGGTTAAACCTCGGATCTTAAGGGTTTCCATGGTGAGGGGAAATTGGTACTAATAGCTTATTTTTGAAGTAGTAGCGATAGATTTGAGAGAGTGGAATAGGGAGTAAGCTGAACCATCTATTCCCTTTATGTGCTTAAGTAGGCTTAAAGATTTGAGGGGTAGTTGAATTAGAGCTCAAAGTTGGCTATGGGTTTGAGAAGAGCTAGTTGGATAAGTAAAGTATGGAGAAGATATGAAAGGTTGGTGTTTTGGGTGGATAAGGTCCCAATTATTGGGGTCGTATGTCAGCTTCCTTCTTGACAGGTTGGTATGGCCTGTTTAATCTTTTTGATAGATTGGTCTATATAGTCCACCTACTATCATATTTTGGAAATTTCTCCTTGGATTGAGTTTTTCTTAGGTTCCAGGTGTTTCTCCCAGCTAGGTAGTTCTTGGCTTGTGGTGGTGGCCTAAATGTGGACCGAGCTTTTGGTTGATTCGACTTCGGCACTAGTATTTGAATTTTCTTGATCAATTTTGTCCTTCTGTTTAGCAAGGCTATTGTAATTTTCTGTGGCAATCTATTTTTCATGAGGGAGCTTCTTGATTTGTAATCTGTCCCAATCCTTTATCAAACTAAGGGTATCTTCAGATGGTGGTGATTGGTTTTCTTTTCTCTTTTCTCAAAATAGTGAGGTTGGATTCATCCAGCTCAGAGTTTGTTTTAAAGAGGTAACACTTCCTTGTATCGTAGAAATCTCGCAGTTGTTTTGAGTACCTTTGATAGAGGGAGGGATCGAGTCCATTTTATTGATCTTGCGAGTAGATTTTGGATGTTTTTTTTTAGCAAAAGTTACATAAAACAAATTTTCTTTGATTATTAAGTAATTAGAAACCTAGGTCTTGACTAATGAATTATGGTTTTCTTATGGAAATTATCCTTATCCATGATTGTATTTTTGCCTATGTATGAATAAGTCTATTTGAATAGATGATTATGTTCGTGTTGTATATATCCAATCCTAGGAAGATATAGCTCTAGTAGGCAGCTTTGAGATATGTTCTCAATAGACCTCGACTTTGACTTGGTTTCGTAGGACTAAGATGACTTGAAATTTTTGGATTGTCCTTGACATTGAAGTTATAGTCACCTAGGATTGTGGCATAATTTTCCTTTTCTACCTCAAAATATGAATCATTGCTCCTACGATGGGTCTACAATACCTTGGAATTCATGATTTATCTCGAAGATTATTTTGACAGTCTGATTAGTGAACCTTAGTAGGCTTCCTAGAAAAATAGGTTAGACTTACTTAAGCAGTTAAACCTAAATCTTGCTTAATGAATTATTGGAACAGACTTTATGTTCACTATTCCTTATGGTGTATGACTTCTATTGTACAAGCTTACAAGAAGAGACACTCATGTATCATGCTTAGGACGTGACATATAAATCTTAGGGAGATGTGACCCAAGGTATGTTTATTATTAGATTGCACAGTCTTGATTTGACTGGGTGGCGGCACTTTCTTACGTCTTGGTAAGCTTGGTGCGGTTTTACACAATCAAATTATCCATCTTCTTATCTTAGTGGATAAACCTTTAGACGGCGATGTAGCAAAGGTTCCTTTCAGATGACTTGTTAAAATAAAGTGTTTATGTACATTAGGCAAATGTATTTGCGAATTATCGAGGCAAGATTTTTATGTGCATTATTCAGATGCAAGAGGCATAAAGTGTTTATGTACATTAGGCAAATGTATTTGCGAATTATCGAGGCAAGATTTTTATGTGCATTATTCAGATGCAAGAGGCATTCATGATTTATATGAGGTAATGCCATATTAAGGAGTTTTTCATGCTAAGCATTGTATAGAAAAAATAGGGATTACCATTCTACTCCTGCGATTTATTCACTAGTCCAATTTTGAAAATGTTTTTGATGTTGAGCAAGCTCGCAAATATGAGATATAACAGGAATCCTTATGTTGTCTAATATGCCCTTTATCAGTTCAAGAAATTCTCTTCTACAATTAAAAAACAATAGATGTATAAACAATGTACATAAGGAAAAATAAAATTTATCTCCAAGATAGTGTCCTAATGCAAAAAAAGGTGGTTGAGTATCATTCTATCCTTGGTTCACTATATGAGGTTCATATATCTTCAAACCTCTGGTGTCCTCCTGACGGAACATCCATCATTGGTTGGTAATCCAAGCGAGAAAAGTTTTGAAATCAGTCCCGGCGAATAAACCATGCGGCCTTTCTTCTACTGGCTTCTCTTTCTAATCCTACATGGTTTCGAGGCTTAGATTAGTGTGATGAAATCGCATAAATTCTTTCACAACTCACCTTGGGCTCCCAATACCCAACACCCGAGGCCAAGCGTGACCTCGACTTGACAATACCCGGCCAACAACAAATATAAATAAACATGTACCAATATAGATTTAAAAAAAAATATACACCGACTTCAAAATTCAGAAATACACATGTCCCATATATCCATAACAAAACTACAAAAAGAAACTGAACCTTTCACGGTTTACACATTTCTTTCTATTCCTTCAAAATCGACACCACCATCTGACTCTACCTAGTGCTAGTAGTGGACCCATCTCTCGCTGAGGTACTTGAGATAAAATATTTTATCGGTGTACTATTTTCATAATAAAAGAAAAACGATTTATGGATCAAGTACACTTAGCAAAACCTATTTTTTAATACATAATCTAACCACAATGAAAAGTATTAAAATCCACATATATCATCAAGATATAGCAATTGAGCATAAATCAATTAATCAAATCACTTTTATATAATAAAATATCATAAACATACTTTCTGGCTAGCTATAGGATCGTTTCACTTCACGATTGAGAGTTATGATGGTACTATAACCTATACAACTATGCAATCTAAGGTTGCCATCAGTGTTATGGTCATTTAATATCTTCAATGGTGGGAGCCAACACTTGGTATAAACCATCATATCATGATGATAATCTTTATCGTCTACAACAACAATAACAACAGATATCAACCACCTGTAGGACTTGCTCTTCTGTCAAGTCATAATATAACGTCCTACAGAACATTCTCTTCTATTAAGATCAACAACATCTCGCAGGAAATGCTCTCATGTCGGGATCACACTATGGCATAGTGGGATAATAAAAATCACTTTCCATATTAAAAAATTACTTGATCTGCATAACGTTATAAAAATCTCCATTTTAATAAATTTTTTATTTTCACAATTTACTACGAAATTATAATTTAGAAATTTACATAGAATATAGTACACTCAACTTGATATTCACGCCGCTGAATACCCTACCATCGTAATGCTGAAGTTATCGGCGTCGCCTGTGAACCTAACAACGACAGGGTCTAAATTAATAATTTATTTAAATAAATCTAATTTGCAATGCGTGACACTAAAATAAAATTTTTTCCATTCCCAAATTTTTTGATTATACGACATTATTAAACATCCAATTTCTTAAGCCAATATTAACTATACAAAAATTATTATAACAACGATTGCAAAAAATTTCTTGTTAATAATTTGATCTACAAAAAAATATTAATCGACTGTTAAAAATATTATTAGTTAATGAAATACTAAAATTTTTTATTTTAAACTGTGTTTTTCACAAATTAGATATATCTATATATACAAATATACTCACTATATTTCTCGAACCTACGTATATATATTTTTGGCATATACACATATATGTATACATACCTGTGTATCTATCTATCTATCTATCTATCTATATATATATATATATATATGCTCAAAGTTCACCGCCATTCTTTTTTTTTTTGGCCACGTGTCATGGTCATGATCCATATATATGTATATATGGTTGAGAATTGTTGTCTTCCTATCAACAATTTCAACCATTATATTATATTATATTTTATTATTATTTTTAATTTACTTATTTACACTAATTATCCCTCTTGAAATAAAAAAAAAATATTAATTATATCCCAAAACTTTTAAAATTATATTTTAAATGACTTAATAATCTCTAAACTTTTTAAAATTCAAAATTAAAATTAGCATATTAACTCCTAAAGTTTTTAAAGTCATACTTTTAAATACCTTAATAACCCCTTAAATTTTTAAGGTAAAATTTAAATAACACAATGAACCCTATTATTTTTCTAAATATTTTAAAATGCAACTAAAAATATGTATGTGCAAAAATTAGGCTTTACAACTTAGTCCCTACTGCAAGCCTCCTAATGAGGTCCACGACTTAAGGTTTTTCATAATATGCAGATGAAATGTGGTGCTCGTGCCTTGGAGAGAGCTTACAGAAAATAAAAACTAGAAATATAAAGACATAAAATAAATACAGGAAATTTAAGACATGAAATAAATATAGGAAAAATGCAGGGTATAAAAAAAAGAAAAAAAAAGAAAAAACAAATATGTGTTTCTTGGACTTTGTTTAGACTCAAATATAGAATTAAACTCTGACTAGACCGCCTATTAATTATGGAAGAATCAACAAGTTTGGTCACAAATGAGATTTTTATTGTTTGGTTAAGGATGTTGTGACAAAACTAGTTGTATTTTTTAAAGAGAAGAAAAAGTGAAAAGTAAATTTAAGTAATTAAGAAAAATATTTTATTAGAATGTGGAAAACCATATTTTAAGTGAAGAAAACATAATAAAATCAACAAGCAAAAAATTCGTAACTATGAAAACAAAGTACATAAATTTTTTTATAACTTATAGAAACTAAAGATCTCAAGAATCTTCTTTTTGGAAAAATCTTAAAAAAACAATTAAAGCATTTTTTTTGTTAAGAAATGAAGTTTTAAAATTTTGCTATTTTAAAAAAACAAGGATTTGAAATAAAAAGAGTAGAAAAGTTTGGAAGAGACATTTAAAAAAAAAATAAAATCTTTAAAGTCTTCTTGGAAATAAAAAAATGTTTGAATAAAAATTTGAGGAAGATTTTTTTTTTTAATGATTTGAGGAAAAGGTTCTTAAAAACACACAATATTTTGAAAAGAAAATTTTTTGAAGAAAATTTTAAAAAATCATTTTAAAAGAAGAACCTTCCATTTCAAAAATAATTTAGAATTTTTTTTTTTAGAAAAATAAGAACAAAAAACATATTTTATGAAACAAAGTAAATATGGTTTTTATAAACAAAACTTGTTAAAGACATCTTTTTGGAAAAAGATATAATAATTTTTTACAAAAATTATTTTTGAATATTTTTTTAAAGACAACATGTAAAATAGTTTTAGGAAAACAAGTTTGGAAAAAATACATTTTATAGACATTAAGTTTGAGAAGATACTTTTCTAAAGATATGAAGTTTGGAAAAATACTATTTTAAAGACATGAAGTTAAAAAAAAACCTTTTAAAGATATTATTGTTAAGAAAAATCACTTTTTTTTTTTTTTTTTTTTTAAAACATTCCAATTTTCAAAAAGAAACTTACAAATCATTTCTTTAAAAAACAAAAGTTATTTTTTAGAGTAAAACACAAATCTTTTTGATGAAGAAAACTTTTTATGTAAAACTCCTTTTTTCTTTTTTAGTTTTTTTTCTTCTTTTTTGTTTGTTTAAGGAAAAATAAGAACAAACATGAAATGATGTAGATTAAAGTGCAAAAAGGCAAAGAGTTGGAAAAGTAAAGCAAAGAAAGCCACGAAGCAGGAAAAGTAAATAGTCAGTTTATTTTGAGTTTTTTGAGTTTGTTTTCTTTTATTTCTTGACAAAAGATGAAAATAATATGCTCACTAAAAGTTTCTTGTTGTTCTTAACACAAAACAAAGATAATATGCACACAAAATTGAAAAAAGAGGTTAAAAGAGACTTACCTAACTTACGGGTGTGGTCTTTCCCTAAGTCTCTTACCTTTCTCTCTTTCTTTCTCTTCTTCCTTTTCTTTTGCTTAGTTTTCTTGTGAGGTTTCTTTAACTCTTTGTAACAGAGTGTCAAGATAATATTTTGAGGGATTTTTAGAAGCTTTTTAAAGGTTTCTGGGAGATGAAATGCTTAAGGATTAAGGAAACCCGAGAGGATATTTGGCCTTAGAAAAAGTAAAAAGATCAGTGATTTTGGTACGAATTGAAAATATTACAAAGATTCTTATTTAATGCTATGGATACTCTCTATAAGTATTCTATGCTTTGTCCTATGCAAAGAGAGTGCGCCCATAGTAAATTTGGTGTTTTGGGCACCCAATAGTCTAATTAAGGATTTGTTAATGGATTGTTTGGGAAATTAAAATATTAAATATGAAATTAAACTACCTAAAATATTATTGTAAAATTCAATTTCAAAAAATAAAATATTATTGATCATCAATTTGATAAAACTGGTGAAAACGAAAGTTTTAGGGGTCAAAATGTCAAATAATTGTAATTGGTCACATTTCTTCCAATTAAGAGTAGAAACTAAAATTAAACATATTAAAAGTGTTATCCATAGAAAGCCCACTTTTAATTTTTTTCATTGTAGTCCTCAACTAGCTTTTAGAAATTTCCAATTAAACCCAAAACTTTTGTTTATACCCGAAGTTTAATTGAATTGATGATTTTTCATGTTTTTTTTTAATCTTTTTTTTTTTTTTTTTTTTATTTTTTTTTTTAAGTGTAATATAAGGTGGAAATTTGCTCCTCTAAATCTTGGTATAAATTTTATCCTCATTTTCTATTTAGATCCGATATTTTTCAAAACTAAAACGAACGGGACAAAATGCGATATCTACAATGACTAAACTAATGATTTTGTTTTATTTGTGAGACCGAACCGCATGGGTTACTTACGTATCTAGATTTTCATCAGGAATCAGGTTTAAATGTAGTTCATTGTTTTTGTGGCAAATACGTGCCACGTGCTTGAAGAGGAAATTAAATTAAAAAAAAAAAAAAAGGATAAAAAGTGCCCCAGCACATGTTGGGGGTAGGGAGTGAAATCATGAAACTGACCTCTGATAAAATTTCTCCTGGCAAAGTGGTTGTTTTATAGATGTGGGATATTAATCCATGCTAATGGGGTACTAGGGTTGATTACCTTTTCCTGCACAGATTTATTTTTGTTGTAGGAGTTGTATCCTGTATTTAAAATAGAAAAAGAATTTAATAAAAAGAAAGTCTCATTCTTCTTATCTTCCTTCCTTTAGGGCTTGTTTCGATGGCTTACTGAAGTCTATGAAAATCACTATTGTTGTCTTATCCTTAGGAACTCATGCATTCTACTACCTTTCTGTTTTTTGCATACTTTTATCATGGTACACAATGTTTAACAAAATCAAATGATTAGCTCTGCTGAGTGGTACAAGGATTCCCCTTGCTTCTTGCTTCCCATCGGAACTTGCTAAGGTGGATTTTTTTTTAACAACTTTCGGGGCTTTTGGAGGACTCGGGACTGTCTTCGGAGAAAGTAACCTTTGGGCTTCGTCATTCTTGTTTGTTGATTTCACTCGTTGTGGCATAAAAACCCTAGTATTATTCTTCTATTAGAAAATTAATTTCATCCATCCCATAAGAGGGAGCACAGAAAGTATAGAATCTGACTCTCTATTTTAAAAATTGTTGTTTAATATCGGTAGTATCTCAATATTTCGTTGTTTTAATTTTTGTTGCATTGGTCTATTGAGATGGCTGGACATTGTATCATGGGATTAATGCTTTAATTATTTCATTGGCTATTGTCACCTTCTTTTTACCTTTATCTATATTTGATTGTTAGTTATATAGAAAATATCATATGAAAAATCAGAGAATATAATTTCTTAAACTGATGCATGAAGTATCAAATATATATTTCTATTTTTTTAAGCCACCTATTATAATTTCTTAATTTCTATTTGTTTGAAGCCACCAATTATAATATCTTAAATTGATGCATTAAGTATCAAATGTATATTTCTATTTTTTTGAAGTCACCTCCTTGGGAAATACAATCTTCAATTTAGTTATTTATGGAAAATTAACAGATTTCTAGCAAATTTTGATTTTTCTTCCTTTGACGACCGAAGTACTCTAGATTACCAGTCGAACTCCTTGGTTCCTCAACATTTTCTAGAACTAAAACTCTTTTGACAAAATGAAGGTGATCAGTTTTCACCCTTTTTTTTTTTTTTTTTTTTTTTTTTTTATACATGCCATTTTTGCGCTCAACACCCTTTCAGATTTTCATTAAGGTTGGCTTCCATATTTAAGTACCTCAGCGCCCTTTTTATTTTTCACTGGGTCGATGGTTTTGTATCTTACAACGATCCCTATTATCTTGCTAGTAGTACCCTTTTAGGTTTTCACCATGACCTTAGGTCGCATATTTTATTACCCGTTTTTCCCCTCATTACCTTTCGGTGATGAGTCTGGGTTTATATTTTTCAAGGAAGTACTTCTTAAATATATCAGAATTGATGGGTTATAAGAACTCTTCTCCATCCATTTCTTGCAATATTAGGGTTCCGTGGTTTAAGACTTTGTTAATGACAAACAGACCTTCCCAATTTGGTGTAAACTTATTTTTGGCTTATTCTCGGAATGGAATTTTTTTTATTTAGTACTATTTCACCTGGAGTATACACTTAAGGGAATACTTTCTTGTTGTAGGCCCTATCCATCCTTTGATGATAACACTGTCCGTGACAAACAACGGTAAATGTCTTTTCATCTATTAAGAAACTCTGGT
Source organism: Eucommia ulmoides (assembly GCA_016647705.1). NCBI lineage: Eukaryota > Viridiplantae > Streptophyta > Magnoliopsida > Garryales > Eucommiaceae > Eucommia > Eucommia ulmoides. The sequence continues at coordinate 18,978,692 of CM028335.1, read as the reverse complement.
CAAGCCTTTGTTGCACCCATTCTGTGTCATCCATTTCGGTTTCCATTAAGATTCTTAAGTGTGAAATTTATACTTTTGCCAGGATTACAACCTTTGTCCCATATACAAGGGAATAAGGAGTGGCTCTTGCTGAAGTACAGACTGACTTTCGGTATGCCATCAAATTAAATGGGAGAATTCCATCTCATTCCTTGTGATTATCGATCATCTTCCCTAGAATTTTCTTGATGTTTCTTTTGGCAGAATCTACTGCTCTATTCATCTTGGGGTGGTAGGGTGTGGAGTTCTTGTGCTCGACTTTAAATTAGGCATAAAAGTTTTTATCATTCTTCCTTGGAGGTTTTGAGCATTGTCTGTTATCAGAATTTGCGGCACTCCATAGCATGACAAGATATTTTATTTAACAAATCGAGTTAAGGTCTCCTTTGTGACATGAGTGAGCTAGACTACTTCTACCCATTTGGTAAAGTAGTCGATAACTACCAAGATGAAACGACATCCACTCGGCACTATAGGTGTAATTAGACCAAAGACATCCATTCCCCACATCGAAAAAGGCCATGGAGCTACCAGAAAATATAGCTCAAGTGGTTATAACTGGATTTGATCTCTGTGTATTTGGAATTTATGACATTTTCGTACAAAATATATGCAAATCACCTTCTATTGTTAACCAAAAGTGACCAATTCGAAGGATTTTCTTGGCTAGCATAAACCCACTCATGTGCAGTCCACAAACTCCACTGTGTACTTTTTTCATTAAGTATATTGTCTCTCTAGTGCCTGCACATCATAACATCATAGTAGACCTATGCCTGGTGATCCTTTATACAATGTTTCTCCGCTTAGGAAAACATGGCAACCCAGTCTTCGCAAATTTCTTCGACTTAGGCTATCAGTTCCTTCAGGATACTCTCGGTCTTTTAGAAACCTTTGGATATCTATGTACCAGGGTTTTATTTTCTACTCTACTTCAATCAGTTTACAGTGGTTTGATAGATGACGTATTCAGATGGTTATGGGAATTTTTTCGTCGCTTTTATTGATTATGAAAATCGTGGATGCTAAAGTTGTAATAGCATTAGCGAAGTTATTTTTCTGCCTTGGTGCATGCTCGAACTCGATTTATGAAAACTTTTCACAAAGATTGATTATTTGATTATTGTACCATACAAACTTGGCATCATTAGTCGAGTACTTATCTATGATCTGGTTTATGATTAGTTTAAAATCTCTGTACACAATTAGTTCTTTTATCTTCAGACTGATTGCCATTTTGACTCCCAAGATGCACACTTTGCATTCGGTGGTATTGTTTGTATTTGTGAATTTAAGCTTAGTGGCGACTAGAAAGTGTTACCCTATTGGAGAAATTAGGACTGCCCCAATTCCATCTCCTTTCGAGTTGTTGGCTCAATCAAAGTACATCTCTCACGTCTTTTCTTTTTCACTAGACGTTAGGAGTGATACAAACTCGTTAGGGAATTCTGTCTCTAATGATTCATTAGCGGCTATAGGATTATCTACGAGTTGGTCAGCGATTACCTACCCCTTGATGGCCTTTTGGGTTACATACGCAATGTCGAATTTGGTGAGCAACATTTTCCATTTGAAAATTCTTCCAGTAAGCACGAGCTTCTCGAATATGTATTTTAATGGATCTATTTAGGCAATCAAGTAAGCGGTGAAACACAAAAGTTAGTGATGCAACCTTTGAGTAGCCCAGGCCAACGCACAACAGGTCATTTCACGTACTAAGTATTTTTCTTCGTAATGGGTGAACCTTTTGCTAACGTAGTCGATTGCTCGTTATTTGTTCCTTGAGTTGTCATGCTAGCCCGACATCGCCCCCATAGAAGTTGCGAGGGCAGTGAGGTATAGCAATAGGTGACGTCTTTGTTGCGGTGGTACTAAAACTAGAGGATTCATCAGGTAGACTTTCATTTGTCGAAAGTTGCATGGTATTCTTTGTTCCATTTTCTTCTGGTCTCTTTCCTTAATAACTTGAATATTGGTTTGCACGTTGTTGTCAATTGCGAAATGAATCAAGATGTGAAGTTTACCCTCCCAAGGAAATCTCAGATCTCTTTTCCGGTTCTTGGTACGGGCATCTCGATTAAGGCTCTGGCCTTTGTGGGGTTGATTTAGGTACCACGGTGATTTACTATGAAGCCTGGAAGTTTTTTGGATATTACTCTAAATGCAGACTTGTCTGGGTTTAAGTTTAGCTCAAACTTTCGGAGGCAATCAAACATCTTCTTTAAATGCTCAAGGTTATCTTCATGCTCTTTCTATTTCATGATCATATCATCTACATATACTTCTATTTCTTTGTGGATCATATCGTCAAAAAATGTTGTCATAGCCCTTTGGTAAGTTACTCCAGCATTCTTGAGTCCGAATAGCATCCATATAGAAGAATATACCGTCTATGAAAGATGAGATTCTACACTTGGAGGTATTGTCCAAGATGATGTAAATGTTGGGAAATGGGAAGTCATCTTTTGGAGTTGCCCCGTTGAGTCCTCGGTAATCCACAAAAACTTGAATTCTTCCATATTTCCTTGGTATAGGCACTATGTTGTTTTACTCATAGTACGTGCATATTTCAATGAGATGAGCCTTGAATAGTTTCATTACTTACTCCTTGACCTTTAGGTTACTGTTAAGTCTCATTTTTTGCAGCTTCTGCTTGATTGGATTAATCCCTTCTTTAATTAGAAGTTTATGCATCACGATGTTGATCTCTAGTCCTACTATATTTTCATTGGACCAGGAGAACACATCCTGATATTCTCGTAACAATGATACCAAATATTTTCTCTCTTTGTGGCTTAACAATTTCCCAATCTTGGGATCCTTTGGATTCTCTAGGTCCCATACATTTACTGTTTTGGTTTTGTCTTGGCTCGGGATCGGTCAATTCTCAAATTGTCTAAAGCTCTCTGGATTTTCTTGATATTCTAAGGGATAAAATCATCTTCTATTTCGATTTCTATTAATTATCGACTTATTTCCTTATCAAGATTATGCTTCTTAGGGAAGTGATTTTTATTATAATATGGATTATAATTTGATGTACTTGTGCACCTAGAAAGAAAATATAAATCTAATTTTAAATACGATATTTCCTTAATAACCATTACTTTTACTACATAATGGAAATTACATAAAATAAAACCCTAAGATAGAATACTATCGACTGTCTGTTGGCAAGTTAAACAAGAGATAATACTATAACGTTCTGGATTACCCCAACTATCGGTGTGCCGGGATTGATCGAGATTCTTAGTTGCCAAAGCTTTCTGTCGGTTCTATCTTTTAGATATCTTTTTCTTCATCTTCATTTTTCTCAACGATTTTGTAGACTAAACCTTCTCGAGATATCGGAAGGTACCTGACCCTGGCGTATTCTGGGATTAGCTCATGCGACTAGACTATGCTTGCTGCGAACGAAAATGTTACTCGGACATGAGAGATTTCCTTAGGTTTTTCTTGATGCCTATATTTTCCTTTTTCTTTTGGCTCGTACCCTAATCTAAGTATATTTCTCTATCCTCTAACCCTAAGCGGTATTCTCATTCCAGTTTCGTTTAATCCGAGGCCATTTTCTAGGTCAAATCCTATGATGTTGAAATGATTAGCTAGCATGATTGTAGCGACTAACAATCTGGGTATCGACGGAGGACTTCCTTCTCGAACCACCATAGCGTTGGCTATATTAGAGGCTTGAAATGAGACTGCTTTCTCAACTTGTTCTGCCAGAACTAGGAGTGGCTATATTTTTGTTGATAGCGTGGTCGTCTTCAGTATGGATAATTATGTTACTATCCTCAAACATGAATTTTACTTTTTGATGAAGGGATGAGGGCACTACCCTTACTAAGTGTATCTAAGGTCATCCCAAAAGCAGGTTGTAGGTGGCAGGTATGTCGAGCACATGCAAATCTATCTGAAAGGTTACTAGTCTGGTGATGATTGGCAAGGTTATTTATCCTATAGTTTCTCTCTTTTTACCGTCGAAGGCTCAGATGGTGATATAAGATGTTCTTATGCGATTTTCTTCAATACCCACTTTCTTGAGCATACTCAAAGGGCATATATTCAGTGCCAACTCATTGTCCAGAATGACTCGGGACAAGATATAGTCTTTAAATTACACTAATATGTTTGGCAGCTTAAAGGTCACAAGATTTATACAGAGGATATTTCCACTATGTTAGTGAAGTGATCTTGCGAGATGGATCTTAGTATGTGAGCTTTATTGAGGACTTTTAGCAGTGCATTCTGGTGTATTTCAAATGTTAAAAGTAGCGACATCATTAAAATCTATGTTGGTGTTTTGTTGAGTTGTTCAACGATTTTGTACTCTGTGTTTCTTACTACTTTCAGAAACTCTTGCACCTCCTCCTCGGTGATAGGTTTCTTAGGGACCTCTCTGGGTTCATTATCGGGTAGTTTCAAGAGGTCTAGAGTGGCGAAGACTCTCCTACTGTGGGTGATTCCTCCTACTTCTCTTGCTTGACTTTCTTCATTTTTCAGAACTTTGGCTTGGATGGTGGTGGAATAATTTCATGGTACCTCTTTCAGGGTTTGGGTTGTTTCTTTCTTGGGATTTTTTTAAGACTAGTAGCTTCTCCGGCTCGATAGTTATCATTTTTTCTGGTGATTTGTAGTTGTATAGTGAAGGTAGAAACTTCGAGACTTCGAGATTTCTCGGGGTCCATTTGCATGAATTCGTAATCAGCTACAATGATCCAATAGTTGTTTTTAATTGGAACACTCAACCTTCTATCGATGGTGCTAGATTAGTCTTTGGCCGATGAACTTTTCCATGGATCCATTTTCTAATCTCGTATCTGATTGATAGATATTGAGTGGTTGGAACTGGCACTTTTGTTGTATAACTTCTTTGGTTGGAGCAATGATGGATTATTCCAATATTCTTCTTTAGGTGTACAACATACATCTACCAATTTACCAAACATGTTGGTTACTTCTGTGACTTTCCCACTCAGTATATCCATTTTATCCCATATGAGGTTTATTTCTTCCATTTCTCGGGGAATCTTTTTATTTTTCTTGATTTCTTCCATGTCTATATCAATTACAGGTTATTTCCCTTTATTAACCTCTTCCTTAGGCGTTTCTTCGTCAAACTCACTTTTCCACCGCGTATGATTGGACAATCATCTTCTGCCCATGAGGAGAGTGATAAATGTACCCAGTAGGCTTTTGGGTAATTACCTGACTTTACTCATGTTGCATTGGATGGTTTTGGATCGATTTTCTAGACTTTTTCAAGGTCATCAAAATAGTTTTCCCAGTCTCGGCCGATTATATTGACTATCGGAGCTGAGTCTTCATGCTTTGGTAGCAAGTTTTATTGGTAATTCGGCATGAAATTTTCTCTATTTTTCGGGAAGAAGATAGCCTTGGCTTGGATTAAATCTTTTATTTGATTCCTCAAGCCATAGTAATTATTACTATGGTGGCTAGGTGCTCTAGAATGATTGGAATGTAATTGATTTAGGTTAAAACTTGGGCTTTGCAGATTTATTCTATTTAGTGGAATTGGTTTAAGCATTTTGTTCTTTAGGCACTCCTCAAAGATTTGAGAGAGTGGTACTGGAAGAGTACATGCTGGAGCTTGGAAATGAGAGAACTTGGGTAATCCCTGGATCTAGCTAGGGAAATTTTGGTATTTAGTGGGGTTTGGCTATTAATGAGTATATTGGGGTTTGATGTTTGGTACGTTTCTTGGGTTGTGGGTAATTATTGCCACTTCAGGTTCTTTTTTTTTTTTTGGAAGGAACGAACTTTTTGGTTTCACCTTCAGACGCCTTTTGAATTCTACAGGTTTTGATTTCTTCTTTTACATACTCCCTTTAGAGTATTACATTAGAGAACGGCTTTCTCAATGTATTGAGGAGGGGCTAGTAGTACGGATCTGGCCGAACTTGTCCAAACATTTGCACCATTTCAGATTCTTTCACAGGAGGGAATACTTGTGCTACTTTATCCTTATATTAGACGGCGTACTCTTAAAAACATTTCCTATTTTCTTAATTAGTGTTTGGAGTGAGATATTATCAGGTGATATTTCACGGTTATATCCGTATTAGTCACAAAAGATCTTGACGATATTAAGGAAGGTCTTTAGCTTCTCTTGCTCTAAGGATCCATACCACCGGGCTGCTGGCCGGTCAGGGAATGTGGGAAAAGTTGGATGGCTATAGATTATTTGTGGATGTAGGCTCCCATATCATTCTTGTACCTCTATATATGTCAATCTAGGAATCCAGATCCTTCGTACTTAGTCAGGTTTGGCATCATAAAATTCTTAGGAAATTTGATCTAGGGAACAAATGACAATCTTATGTATCTGGGGTTGACAACTGATTCACCCTTCTTCACCTCTTTTAGTTTTTTTTTCCATTTGTTTAAGTTTTTCAATCAGTAGTAGTGTCTTCTCAGATTGTTGTTTAACTTCTTTCTCAATTCGCTTGGATGCTTCAAGGTTTGAGATTATAGTTTTTTTGGGCATGACACTTATATTTGGATTCACGAGGATAGCTTGTGGTCCGAACGCATGCAGTGACGATTCTCTGACTACTTGGCTAGGTCATAAATGACTGTTGCGATATTACTGGATCGACTTGTTCGAATGCTTGAGCAAAAGTTATCGGACTTTGTTGAGATTGTCAAAGTTGTTGCAGCAATTCGGTTAAGTGACCAATGACTCTTTTTAGCGAAACCATGTCATCCTTGAGTTGAACTATCTCATAGGGGTCTATGGTCTTTCCTCAATGACTTCTATGTATTCTATGTAAAAGATTATGCATCTCTATCTAAGAACTTCTAATTGAGATATGAATATACATGAGACTGCACAAAAGGTCATTTTTGTATTAATCCAAAGCCTAGAAAGGATTTTAGAAAATATAAAAAGGTCCATTGAATGCATCATGGCTATGTCATAATAGATCCCAATACTTTCCTTGAATCGACTTCCAGATGATCATTGCTCTAGTGAAAAACTAAAGAAAATAGATGGATGGGAGATCGAAAAATAGAATAGAAACAAACTACTTAGGCCTATTTCAATGAAATACCGTATCGACATAAGCGGTCCCCTAAATTGACTGTTTCCAATTCCACAACATTTGGAAAATAAAAAACAGTGATATAGGAATTACTCCCTTGGCTCAACAAATCCATTGAACTGGCTATAAGACTTACAAGTGTAAAATGTAGCACAATACTTAATAAAAAGAAAAATTAACTCCCCTTAGAGTAATAAAGGAAAAATAAACCCTTTTTATTTTTGTTTGTCGTTATTTCGTCGAGTCCAAGAATGGATTCTGTCTACTCAAAGCCTTTGTATCCGTATGCTATTTCATCGGATCTATAAAACAATCCATCTACTTAATTACCACATGAATATTTATTATTACTTTTAGTAAGGATTAAAGTTAACCGTCCTTTAATTAAGGATCCTTAGAGATAAAAGTAAACTCAAATAAGAAAAGTTTCAAGTGTAAGAACCTACCTTAGGTAAGAATGGGTGAATTATTGGAGCCGAAAGTGGGGGGGGGTTTCTCTTCTTCTTAATTATTATTGTTGATCCTAAGATTTTGTTGGACAATTAAATGTTGATTATTTTTATGGAACTAATGGTTTGTTTAAGTGTTTCAGTTTATTAGTTTCAATTGATGAAGATTTGATGATAAAGATGATGAAGGATTAAAAGGTTGAAGAACCTAGGGAAAACAACTCAGATTTAAATTCCAACTTTTAATATCCCAATTAGGATCACACAAGACACAAAAACATTTTTAAATGATTTTTATAAATATGTGTGTTTTTAATAGGATCCTAATTAGCTAAATTATTTGCTTCTATGTGTAATTGAAAAACAAATATTTATAATGGATTAAAATTGAATTTCACTATTTAGTGGAGTTTATTAACAAAACAAATTAGTTAAAGAGGAAAAACCGTTAATAAGAATGAGTTAAAAACGAGAATAGAAAATAGATTTGGTATTCTTAAGTCGACTGGTAAGTTGACCGGACAAAGCAGACAAACTCTCTAAATCTCTAAGTCGACAGGTAAGTCGACCGGTGAAGAGAAATGGAACTCTCTGAATCTCTAAGTCGACAGATAGGTCGACCGATCGGCACAAAATCTTTGGCTTGGCTACATCTTGAATCGAGTGGTCGACTGGTCGGTCGACTGGTGTGTCAGTTTCAAGATATTGTGGAATTTCAAATTCATATCTAAAAGTAGCCGTTTTTTGTTGGGATTTGTGAGAGATTTTATGATATTTAAGTGTAAGACCCCGACCTTGGATATACGTATAATTTAAGTTGCATTTAAAATATTTCGAAAATAACAGGATTGATGGTATTAATTATGATTTAATTGTGAATGTGAGGGGTTAATTCGTAAATTTTCAAAATATTAAAATTAAAGTTGAGTTTAATTAAAATCTTAACAAATCATGAAGGGTATAAATTGCAATTTTTATAAACATTAAAATTTTGAATGGGTTTAAATTATTATCCTAACTAAAATAGCGGAGCGGATTTTGAAATTAAATATGTGATTTCAATGTTTAGGGGACCAAAGTGTAAATCTTCAAAATATAAAAATAAAAACATGAAACTTAACAAAAATGAGGGGGCTTAAGTGCAATTGTATATTATTATATATTTAGAGAGAGAGTTGGTGGGAAATTAGTGGTGAGGAGAAGGTCAATTGCCCGGCTTCTAGATCACACACACACACACACACACACACACATATATGCACAAATATAGAAAATGGGAGAAGACCGGAGAAGAATCAAGAAGAGGAGAGAGAAAATGAAGAGAGAAAGAGGTCCGCCGGTGAGGTTTTGTCACCGATCGTGTGGGGTCGCCAGTGGTGAGTTTCTGGGTTCGTACGCGTGGGTGTGTTGTTATGTATGTGTGTGGTTTCGGTTTTCATTTGAAGCTATTGGAATGGGATGTTCCGACGTAGGAAGCGTGTGTGTTCTCTGTTTTCCTATTTTCGTTTGATAATACAGTGTGTGTGGGTGTGATCAAATGTGTTTGTGGGTGTTGTCGTCGGTTTGTTTGACTGATGGTGAGTGAAGGTTAGAGAAAGAGAGAGTAAGGGTGGTGTGTTCTATTTGTGTATGTGATCTATTGTCGTTCGTCCGTCGATGGAGTATGGATGATCATTCAATGTTGCCGGTAAGTGTGTTTTCCTGTTTTCTGTTTTGGTTTGGTGCTGCTGTGTGTGTGTGACCTCTGTATATGTGTGTCATTTTCGTCGGTGGTGTGGGTGTCACCAGTGAGCATGGGCTGCCGGTGATCGTGTGGGTGTTGTGTGTGTGCTCTATTTTTATGCCTACTGTATGCTGTATGCGTTGTGAGTGCCGTGTGTGTGTATGTGTTCCGGCAGTGATAGTGGTGTCGTGTTCTCTTTGGCTGTGTGGGTGTCGCCGGAGTTCGCTGACGGTAAGTTAAAGAGAGAGAGAGAGAGAGAACAGTGCATATATATGTGTTTGCTATGTGTGTGGGGGGTGCCATTCGGTGGTCGGCCGTTGTCGTCAGCGTATAGGTGTTCGTCGCCAACAGGGTGGTTGGTCGGCGGAGGCGTGATCGGCGGCGGAATGCAAATAGAAAACGAAAACAGGGAAAGAAAACACAAAATAGTAAAAGGAAAAAGAAAGGAAAAAAAAAAAAAAAGAGAAAAAATACACAAGCCACCCCAATAAAATCTAAAATCCAATCTTGCGGCCGACGAAAAAATTCGGAAGAGGTAGAATTTTGAACTTCTTTAATATATGTATTTAATTGTCTAAATTGAAATAGCGATAGGAAATAATAAAACCATTTATATGAACAAAGTTTATATAGTAAACTGTAACGAAACGATGTTAATTAAATGATAATACTCCAAAAGAAAACGCGGGGAATAGGAAATTACGGAAATTGGGATTTCATGGCATAGTTAGGTTATTTCTACATAAAATATTAATTTAGACCCTGTCACTATTAGGTTCACAGACACCGGGGTACCGGTAGAGAATAGGCGGTCAAAGTCTTCGAAAACGGATAATCAGGTGAGTGTACTGTCTTCTTGCAAAAATTTATTTTCATATATATATATATATATATGATGAAATATGTGTTACTTAAAAGGGGATGATTTTATAAATGATATGGATCAAGCAGGTTTTGGGTGAGTTGGTAAAGTGGATTTTCGTTGAATTATGTTAGTTTTAAAAGAACGTTGAAAAATGATTAGTTGGATTTGGGTGATTTTAAAGAAGAGTAGAATAATGCCTGGTTTTCTAAAAACAAATGTGGAAAAAAAGGTTTTTACTGAAATCAGTGGGTATTTTTAAAAGAGAGTGAAAAACATGATTTTGGATTATATTCCCCCAATAAGAGGTGTGGATTTTTGACGATATTGTTGATTTGGACGATGCTATAGTTTTCTTCCCGAAAAAGATGTGGATATTCTCCTTGTAGAGGTGTGGATTATATTCTCACCGTAAGGGGTGTGGATTTCTTCCCGTAAGGGATGTGGATATTTCTCCCCATAATGGGGTGCAGATTATACTACGCAGTTTGTTTCGCTAGGAAGGCATATCCTAACGGATGATACAGTACCGTTGCAACTCTCGATCGTGAGGTTAAAACGATCGCTATGGCTAGCCAGAGAGAGTAGTATGGTATTTAAGGTATAGTGTTTTGTCGTATTTGGTGTTTTGTCATATATGGTGATGTAGTGTTTTATTATATCGTCTTGATGTTTTCTCATATTATTTTATGCTGATGGTTTGGATGGATTTCATATATTTGATATATATATTGATGATGATTCTGAATGGTAGGAAGAATGAGTTTTCTCGTGGTATATGATTTTTATACTATTATTCAAAATTTGTTTGTTTATACGCGTTAAACTTAATCCATTTAAATGTTGTATTATTTAGAATGTATTATTATTTTAAAATGTTTTTATTAAGAAGACAATACACTCGCAGGTGAAACAGCTAGGAGTCAGTCCCCTACTGGCACTAGGTCGAATCCGGAAATACGATAGTGAAGAAGTATCTTGGAGATGCTACTTGAGGCGAAATAATGAGAGGTTTAGGGTTTTGTATTTAAGTTGTTATTGAAATTTTTAGGGACGGGTGTGTCCCCAATTAGAGTATGTATACATTTGTATGATCTGCTTTGTGATCGCGTATTTATACATGTATGTTATCTTCTATAGTGGTTTGTTATTCTGGTGAGGTCGTGTCGACGTCACGCTAGCCCTAGGGTGATGGGTGTTCGGGGTGGGGTGTAACACTACACTTATTATTTAATTCATATTGATTTGGTTCATTAAGTTTGAATGTTTCTGAATTTGGTACATATAATTATTTATATTCTATTTAATTGAGATTGAGAAATATTTGGGGGAGTTAATTGAGAGATTTAAAAGTTATAATTAAGTGAATTGAACCAAAATGAAGTCATAATGATATAAGGGGTCTAAGAGAGCAACTAAGTGTCATGACATTAGGGAACTAGCTGTTGAGAATTGTTTCTTACCCCATATATATAGACTTGCGTTTTTTTTTTTCTTCATATTATTAAGAAAGATTAAGAGATCAAGAGATCATATTGAGTTTTTCTAAAAGATATCATACTGAGTTTTTGTGAGAGTTATTCTAAGAGATAATCTTAATAATCATTGGCTGTTAATCATTGCTGCTACCGGATCTGAAATAACTACGCTCTAATTATTTTTTTCGGTGGATTCTGAGTGAGATCTTTCAATTAATTTCTATATTGTATTACTTGTTTAATTTTTGAAAATTAATCTTTAGAAATTGTTTTTGATTTTTATTGAAGAAAATATTTTATAAACAATTTATTGAATCTGATTACATGCTAAATTACATGCTACTAATCTTTTATTAAAAATCAGATTTTCACTATCTCACATTTTCTATCAGTAGCTATGGGATATTAATGAGTTTTGATTTATTTAGGGTGGTAGAAGCTCCGAGTGAGAAAAATCACTTGTCAATTTTTTATTGATAAGTTGAATAACAGATTAAATATTGTTGGGTGTATTTAATCAAAGGGTATCTGGTTTCAGTCTCTTCTTGTAATAAGATTGAGGTAGTAATTCTTCCTGGATAGAATTGATTTGTGTGAATTTTGTAGTGGTTTAATTCTTACTGGGTAAAAGGTTATTTGAAGTGTTGGTGAGATTTTGATTATTTTGCCTTTGTGTTAAAAATAATTTGGTTATTCTTTAGCGTGTAAAAAGTAGAGGTTTTTCCTTAGCCTGTGAAAAATATTTTGTAAAGGTTGATTCTAAGCCTGTAAAAGAATCGTTGTGAGGGTTTGGTTCCTACCTTTAAAGGGATCATGAGTATTAGTGGGTGCGACTCTCTGTGGGGTTCAGAGGACTGGATTAGCCAAGAATAGTTTAGTGAATCAGTATAAATTTCTGATGTGCTGCAATGTTTAACTTGTTTATTTTTGTTGTTTGGTGTGCACCTAGTTGATTTCATAATTCCTCTATGATATAAAGATAATAATTAATTTAGGATTAAAATTAATTATTTTATTTATTAAAGTATTTTCTCTCATATTTTTAATTACCCAATTCACCCCCCCTTTTGGGTATTCCACTAGGCCGACAATTGGCATCAGAGTTGGATTAGCTCGACATATTTAGCTAACAAAAATTACATGGCGCACATAATAGGCACACTAGCTGAGGGGCAGTTTATGCACTGACCACCTTTGTTTGTAGGTGAAAGTTATTCGTTCTGGAAATATAGGATGATAATCTTTCTTCAGGCTACAAATTACTATGTGTGGCTAACAATCGAGGATGTTCAATTTATTCCAATGGAAAACGGAGTTGAGAAGAAGAAGGAACAACTAACTGCTTCTGATAAGCATAAACTCTCTATAAATTCTCAGACTATTAACATTCTATTTTGCTCTTTAGATGCTAATGAATATTCTAGAGTTTCAGGTTGTCAATATGCAAAGGAGATGTGGGATAAGCTATAAGTTACCCATGAAGGGACAAATCAAGTAAAGCCGTCAAAAATCAACGCTCTTATGAGAAAATTTGAGTTATTCAGAATGGAAGAAAATGAATTGATTCATGAAATGTATACTCGCTTCAACAACATTTGCAATAATTTGAGTCAACTCGAAAAGTCATACTCTATGGACGATAAAGTACGAAAGGTCCTAAGGTCCTTAATAAAAATATGGAAGTCAAAGGTGACGGCAATTGAGGAAGCCAAGGATCTTGGCAAATACGAAATTGATGATCTCATAGACAACTTGATGACTCTCATGAATCGGTGATTAAAGGATATGAGAATGATACCGGAAATGGCAAGAGGAAATCCTTGGCACTAAAAACTCAAAAAATTAAAGAAGATGATGACAGTGATGGTGAAAGTCGTGACAGTGAGGAAGAAAAAGACGTAGCACTTCTCACAAAAAACTTTAGAAGAATGACTCGGCGCACATTCCGTGAGAGAAGAAACCTCAACATGACTAAAGTTGAATGTTACAACTTTCACAAGATAGGTCACTTTCAAAGTGATTGTCTTTAACCGATGAAGGATAAAGAAAAGGAAAAGAAGAAAGCAAAGAAGAGTAAGAAGAAATCGATGAAGGCTACTTGGGATGACACTGATTCAAATAACTCAGAAAAATCAAATAGTGAAGACACGTCCATATTTGCATTAATGGCCACTAGTGGTGAGGTAATGGAATGTTCAAGTTCTTGTCCTTTAGATTTTGATGAATTATTTGATGTTTATCAAGAACTTTCACATGATTATAAAAACTAGTGTTCTAAAATAAATGCCTTTCAAATTACAATTAACACATTAAACAAGCAAGTGGTGGACTACGAATCTGAAAACAATGAATTGAAATCCAAATTGATGGATTTGCAATCAATTATTCTCAAATTCACCGACGGTGAAAATAACTTGAAAATGCTTTTGAGAAGTTCATGTGGAGTTTTTGATAAATCCGATATTGGATTTTAAAAAAATCTTAAACAAAAACGTTTTCATAAATTCTTTTTTGAAATCAAAGATCTTGTTAGATGTTTTAAATGTAATGTTGTGGGGTATACTATTCATAGATGTTTTACTAAAATATCTAATTGTAGACAAGGTTGGGTTCCAAAATGAACTAAAATTATCCCGACTAAAAAGATCGGACCTACTTAGACTGGGTACTACTTAGGAACTATTTGAGGTGCTCCTTGCAGGTTATTCTAAAAGCTTCGATAAGCAAGGACAAATGATTCCTGGATAGTGGTTGTTCTCAACACATGACGGGAGATAAAAGAAAATTTACATCTTTGACACCTAAAGATGGAGGTCATGTGACTTTTAGAGACAACGTAAAGGGTAAAATTATCGGTATAGGTAATATCGGTAATGGTACTACTATTATTAAAGATGTGTTACTAGTTGATGGACTTAAACATAATTTGCTTAGTATTAGTCAACTATGTGATAAGGGCTATAATGTTATATTTTATCATGATAGGTGTATTATTAAGAATAGTCATAATAGTAGTATCTTGCTAGTTACATTACGTTTCGAGAATATTTATACTTGCTCATTTGATGATTTTAATTCTGAAAATTTATCTTGTTTGAATGCCTTATCTGAAAATAGTTGGTTATGGTATAGAAGACTTAGGCATGCTAGTATGGAGTTAATCTATAACTTATCTAAGAAGAGACTCAGCCGATATTTGATCGAAAATGGTTTTCGAAGGGGTATTTGTGATATAACTTTGTTTGTAAAGCAAACTGATTTTGATATCCTATTAGTACAAGTGTATGTTGATGATATTATTTTTGGATCTACTAATGAGGATCTTTGCCAAGAGTTTGCTAAGATAATGTAGGTGGAATTTGAAATGAGCATGATGGGAGAATTGAATTTCTTTCTTGGATTGCAAATTAAGCAAACCAAAGAAGAAATATTTATAAACCAAGCTAAATACACCAAGGAGCTGTTAAAGAAATATGGCTTGGAAGGCACTAAAGAGTATAAAACTCTCATGGCAACGGCTACAAAGATAGAAAGAGACGATACGGAAAAAAGTGTTAATGAAAAAATGTATCGATGTATGATTGGTAGTCTGTTGTATTTAACTGCTAGTAGACTTGACATTACGTATAGTGTTTGTCTTTGTGCTAGATTTCAGTCATGTCCTAAAGAATTGCACTTAACTGCGGTTAAGCGAATTTTTTGATACTTAAAGGGGACAACTGATCTAGGATTATGGTATCCTAGGGGAAGTGATTTTAAATTGGTAAGTTACTTTGACGCTAATTTTTTCGGTTACAAAATTGAGTGAAAAAACACAAGTGGATCATATCATTTGTTAGGACATGTTTTGATTTCTTGGTTAAGCAAGAAACATAATTTAATAGCCTTATCTACTACTGAGGTTGAATATATAACAGCTGGTAACTGTTGTGTTGAAATTTTATATATTAAGCAACAGTTAAATGACTTTGGAATTTGTATGGAGGAGGTCCCGATCTTTTGTGATAATAAAAGTGCTATTTGTCTAAGTAAGAATCCTACACAGCACTCACGAACTAAGCACATAAAGATTAGACATCACTTTATTCGTGATCACATTCAGAAAAAGGACATTATTATTGAGTATATTGATACCTCCGATCAGATTGCTGATATTTTTACCAAACTACTAGCGGAAGATCAGTTTGTGAAAATCATCCGCGGTTTGGGTATGGTTAGGCATAATGATATTTACATAGAGTAGAATTACCATGTGTTCCCCCCTCCTACTTTTTTTTTTTTTTAGATGACAAAAATGGAGGATTAGTTGATGTTTTATTGAATATCTTAAGGGGGAGTTTATTTTTATATTTGTGTTTTATTGATCATTTTTTAATATCTTCATTCTTATACTTAAAAGAGTTATAAAACCCGTCCTCGGATTTAGGGAGAGTGTAGTTATATTATTGTTTTGAAGAAAATATCAAAGTTAATTATCATAATAAAAAAGGGGGAGATTGTTGATCTTAAAATTTTGATGGACAATTAAACGCTAATGTTTTTTGTGGGACTAATGGTTTGTTTAAGTGTTTCAGTTTATTAGTTCCAATTGATGAAGATTTGATGATAAATATGATGACAGATTAAGAGGTTGAAGAATTTGAAGAACCTTAGGAAAACAACTTAGATTTAAATTTGAACTCTTAATATCCCAATTGAGATCATACACGGCACAAAAATATTTTTAAATGATTTTTATAAATATGTGTGTTTTTAATAGGATCCTAATTAGCTAAATTACTTGCTCCTATGTTTAATTGAAAAATAAATATTTATAATGGATTAAAATTGAATTTAAGTATTTAGTGGAGCTTATTAACAAAAGAAATTAGTTAAATAAGCAAAAAACGTCAATAATAATGAATTAAAAATGATTTTAGAAAAGAGATTCAGTATTCTTAAGTCGACTGGTAAGTCAACCAGACAAAGCAGACAAACTCTCTGAATCTCTAAGTTGATAGGTAAGTTGACCGGTGAGGAGAAATGAAACTCTCTGAATCTCTAAGTCGACCGATAGGTCGACCGATGGGTACAGAATCTTTGGATTGGCTACATCCTAAATCAAGCGGTCGACTGGTCAGTCGACTGGTGTGTCAGTTTTAGGATATTCTGGAATTCCGAATTTATATCTAAAAGTAGTCGTTTTTTGTTGGGATTTGTGAGTAATTTTAAGGATTTTATGATATTTAAGATATGTTACACCTATTATTTAATTCCTATTGATTTGGTTCATTAAGTTTGAATGTTTCTAAATTTGGTAAATATAATTGTTTCTATTCTATTTAATTGAGATTGAGAAATATTTGGGGGACTTAATTGAGAGATTTAAAAGCTATAATTAAGTGAATTGAATCAAAATGAAGTCATAATAATATAAGGGGTCTACGAGAGCAATTAAGTGTCAAGACATATGGGAACTAGCCGTTAGAGAGTTGTTTCTTATCCCATATATATAGACTTGCGTTTTTTTCATATCATTAAAAAAGATTAAGAGATCAAGAGATCATATTGAGCTTTTCTAATAGATATCACACTGAGTTTTTGTGAGAGTTATTCTAAGAGATAATTGTGATAATCATTGGCTGTTAATCATTGCTGCTACTGGATCTGAAGTAACTACACTCTAATTATTTTTTTCGGTAGATTCCGGGTGAGATCTTTCCGATTACTTTCTATATTGTATTACTTGTTTAATTTTTGGAAATTGATCTTTAGAAATTGTTTTTGATTTTTATTGAAGAAAATATTTTATAAACAATTTCTTGAATCTAATTACGTGCTAAATTACATGTTACCCATCTTTTGTTAAAAATCAGATTTTGACTATCTCACATTTTCTATAACTAGTTTTGGGATATTAATTGAGTTTTAATTTATCTGGGGTGGTAGAAACTTCGAGTGAGAAAAATCACTTGTCAATTTTTTATTGGTAAGTTGAGTGACGGATTAAATACTGTTGGATGTATTTAATTAAATGGTAGTTGGTTTCAGTCTCCTCCTGTAAAAAAATTGAGGTAATAATTCTTTTTGGATATAATTGATTTGTGTGAATTTTGTAACGATTCAATCTTTACCGAGTAAAATGATATTTGGATTGTTGGTGAGGTTTTGATTCTTTTGCCTTTGTGTTAAAAAGAATTAGGTTATTCTTGAACTTGTAAAAAGTAGTGGTTCTTCCTTAACCTGTGAAAAGAATTTTGTAAAGGTTGATTATGAGCCTGTAAAAGAATCATTGTGAGGGTTTGGTTCTTACCTTTAAAGGGATCTTGAGTATTAGTGGGTGCGACTCTTCGTGGGGCTCGAAGGACTGAATTAGCCAAGAGTAACTTGGTGAACCAGTATAAATTTCTAGTGTGCTGTAATCTTTAATTTGTTTATTTTTATTGTTTTGTGTGCACCTAGTTGATTTCATAATTCCGCTATGATATAAAGATAATAATTAATTTAGGGTTAAAATTAATTATTTGATTTATTAAAGTATTTTCTCTCTCATATTTTTAATTATCCAATTTACCCCCTCTTGGGTATTTCACTCAGCCAACAATTATTGTCATTTTTTTTTTCTATCTTTTTCTTATTTTTAAGGTGAATGGTTTTTTAGGTACGACGAGAAAGGTTTTTAGAGAGGTTATGGAGTAGAAATGTAGGCAAATCCTGCAGCCCTTGGTACAACCTGCGAAATTGTAGGTTGCACCTCCTTTTTTTTTTTTTTTTTTTTTTTTTTATTTTTTAATCTTGGGATTGATTTTCCTTATTTTCAACTATACGAATCCCAACTAGAAAGTAAAGTTTGAATTGCCTCGGGGGTGAAAATGGGGAATCAAATTGATTTGGGGTGGAAATATGAGAGAAAAATATTTTCAATTTAATCCTTGAAGCTTTTGGATTTCATGGATGAATCAAATTTATGAAATTAAACCATACACCATTTGATTGGTGATCAAATTCATTAATGGATTCAACCAATATTACAATTTTTTAAGTTAATCCCAAAGTTTAGTGGTGAACTAAGAATATTTTGAAAACTTATTTTAAGTGTTCGTTCCTTGAAATTGAGTTTTGAAAAATGAAATTAAGCTCTTCTACACCTTTGACTTTGTAAAATTTTGGATCAATTGGACCAATTGGGGACTCTAATTAAATTTTTGAAATTTTTATTTTGACATTTTCACTTTCTGAATCGTTGTTTGAAGATCAACGTAGTATATTTATATACAAAAAATAATTAAGTTTTGAATGAGATGTAAGGTGTAGTTATCATACATTTGTTATGGAGAAAAAACTCAAGCTTATATCAACTTATAAATTGAGAACAAAGGCAAGTCACTACCAATCAAAAATTCAAACTCAAATGGGATCGGGTTGAGTTTGGGTTGGGAGAATCGATCCATATTTGGATTTGGTTTGGACCAGATCCGAGTCGGGGCTAGATCAAGTCGGATATTGACCTGCCAGAATAGTTTAAAATTTAATTAGTCGCAGTTAAGTACTTAATTAACTACTTAATCGTTAATTTTGAATTAGCACCAATGAACAGATATGAAGGTTCATTAGATGACTGTTTAAGTTAATGTTAACGCGAACAGGTGTATTTCCAAAGTTGGTGACGATTCATTAACGCGAATAGATGTTTTTCCAAAGTCGCATCCATTCAATGATGGCTTTTGGTCTTCTATAAATAGGAGACTTGTCATTCATTTTATTTCGTCTCTTACACAACATTATCACTTCATATCATCACAAAAGGACAGAACATTTAGAGTTTTGTGAGAGTTCAAATACAAGTCTAGTTTGCCGAAATTTTTGATTTCAAATATTTGTACCAAAAACTTGAAGATCGTTGTACCCTGGGAGACAAACATCCATTCAACCATTAGTACTAGTGTGAGGGCGTGAATCTGCCTTAAGAGCATAGAGTCAAACTCTAGCCTCGATCTACTTCAATTCAATTCGTTATTTGAACATCCGGGTAAGTTTTTATATAATATTGAAAACACTATTTCTATTACGTTAACGTTAACACATTTTGTCACTATTCTTCTTTGTTTCTATTACATTAATGTTAACACATTCTGCCACTATTTTTCATTATTTCTGCTACGTTAAATTTAATATATTTTGTCACTACTATTTTTTACTTTCTGTTACGTTAATTTTAACGTCACATTTCTGGTTTAATATATACTTATTTTGTTTCATAGAATTTTCATAATTTGTTTTTAATGCCATTACATGTATAATTAATATTTACATCAATATTGTTTAATATTTATTAATTTTATTCCATAATTATTTAAATATTTATCTTGAAATTTCAACATTTCAACCAACAACAACTACTACATCTAATACTTTAATGAAATGAGAAATCCTTCTCTCAGGAATTAAAGTTTTTTAAAATTTTGAGCCTAAATTTATTGGATTGATGGTAATTTGACCCCGTGATTTGACCAAATTATACCTTATATTCGTGTAATATTTTGGCAAACACTTATCTTCATATGTTTCTAACTAAAATGCAAAGGATATATGTTTCGTTAAAGTTAGTGGTCAAATATAAAAAAGTCAAAATTAATAAATTGTTTAATATTAATTAACATTTGTACTACCAAATTGAGTTAGATAATATTAGTTTGCTCTTTTTTTTTTTCTTTTTTTTTTTTTTTTTTTTTTTTTTTCAGATCAGGTTGGGTATAACGATAAGTTTGTCATTTCACAAAATTATATTAATTATTCAAGTGTTTCACTGAAGTTTGAATCACATGGATAAATGCTGACAAAAATACTATACGGATGTAAAGTGAAATTTGAACAAATCATAGAGGTAAAGTATAATTAATACTAAATTACTTTTGTTGGTGTCCCAAAGTGGTCAATAGCTCGAGTATAGTCCAGTTAGGTAATAGGTGGGTCCTCCTACTGAAGTGGAGTTGCTGAGTTGGAGTTGGAGTTGGAATTGGAAATTATTCTCGTGTGCTGTAATCATTATCTTGGGGGACTTATTGGCTGGAATCTAGAGTCCTGCCCTTCAAGGAGTTGTACCTACACAAGGTTGAGTCAATATTTGTCTCAGTGAAGCTCCTCCCCTCCAATGTGAGAGTAAGAGATCAGAGAGAAAAGGTACAGATACGCGTCAAGTATATAAATAGCGATTGAGCGTTAACGTTTTTTTTAGGCGTACCTCGGGCTTTCATAGCTCTTGGTATATATAGGCGTAAGAGATTATTAGCTTTATCTAATCGGGCCTAAACGTGGTTAATTAGGCGAAACTATGTGTTTAACCGATAATCCTAGGCGTTTAGGAAACAATCATTGGGTTTGGGCTTTTGGACCTATCTAGAAAAGCCCACGGGCCTCTGTTAGGCCTAGAGAAGTGAGCTGGTGGAGGAGGTTGGAGATTCGTGGATTTTTAGAGGAAAAACGGATTGAAATGATGTACCGGTCGAGACAAACGGCTAAATCCCTGAAGTTGGCCGTCTAGAGGCACAACGTAGAGTTTTGGGCAGCAGCATTCATGCGGGGCACATTGCTCATTCTTGGGTGCAAAGAAGATTCTAGAGAAGGAACCTTGATCGGCGTATGCTCTCACGTGGCACTTTGGATTTCTAAATTCGTTCACATCACGGTGATGGTAAATGCCCACGTCATAGTAATGGTAGACATGTGACTGAGCCCTAGTACTGACTCGGTCATGCTAAAAAATACACTCATCAACTTTCAACGATTTATCAATTTGCCTTATATCATATTTTAATTTTCTTAACAAATTCAGAATTAGTAAGTAATTTCTTAGTTTCTTTTCTTCGGATTTCTTTCCAAGTCTTTTAACACACACACACAATAAATAAATAAATAAATAAGTAAATAATAAAAAAATTAAAACCTTTATTTAAAATTTATACTTTAAAAATTAACTAATTATCTTTGGCAATATTAATATCTTTTTAAATGAAAAAACAAACTAGTTAGATAACTTTACTTTTTCCTACCAACTTTCTAACTTTTCTGTGAGATACATGTTGCATTCACGGTGTTTTTCTAACTACAAGTCTCCAACCATGTGCTTTAACAATTAAATAAAATTATTTTTTATAATTAAATTTTAAAATTTTAGCATATTACCCACAAAAGTTTCATGTTTGTGCCAAAATTATTAGATGATGAAGTTGTTTGAAAAAAATAAATAAATTAACAAATGTTCTCATAATTTTGAGTTTTGATTTTTTTTTTTTTATTTGTATTTGTAAAGTTAAAAAGTAAATTATTTTGAGTTTTTATTTGGGATAATGATCATTTTAGTCTACCAATGACGATGTTCAATTGGCCCCTCA
This sequence comes from Eucommia ulmoides, assembly GCA_016647705.1. Taxonomy (NCBI): domain Eukaryota; kingdom Viridiplantae; phylum Streptophyta; class Magnoliopsida; order Garryales; family Eucommiaceae; genus Eucommia; species Eucommia ulmoides. The sequence continues at coordinate 18,956,704 of CM028335.1, read as the reverse complement.
ATTTTGAAAGTTGACACTTTTGATTATTCACATTTAATTTTTGTTTTAAATTGGTCATCTGTTAAATCAAGGTTAATAGTTAACGTTTTAGTCCCAGCTCAAAATTGTTCAAAAATTAAAAATAAGGTATAAAATAAAATATGAGAAAACTTTAAAGGTAGTTATTGTAATTGATTTATTTTCTATTCCCTACCTTTCCCTCGGTTCCTTTGTTCACGCACCAACCCACCTACCACCTCTACACCTATGGCCATGTCTCCTTCGCCCCTTCTCAACTGCAATTTTAGGTAAAATTTGGTAAAATTTAGAGAGAGACCCATCGGAGCTTCCGGTAATGCAGTAGACAAGCACGAAAATCATGCTGTTGAAAGCCCAAGCAATGCCGAGAATCCCAACGCCTGCGCACTGGTGGATTTGGGTGGCGATGGGTGGTGGCGATTAGTTACGGTGATCACCGGAGTCTTAGGGTTGTCGGAACCAATTTTCTTGTTCTTGGTAGTTACTGCGTGCACCATTTCTCTGGCGAATTGATCCGCTTCTAGAATCTTTCCCACCGTTTCTCCCAGAAGCTTCGTTGGCAGAGACATCCGCCGCCATTCCCCTGTATAAATTATCCCTTGTCAGATTTTGCACCAAACCCAATCACAATTTGATTAATTTCACACAAATAAGACAGAGAGAGAGGGAGAGAGAAATGGACCTCAATTTGCGAGAAATTTGCCACAAGGAGATTTGTGAGGATTGGCATTCTTTGTCCTTGAATTAGGGATTTAAATTAAGAAAAAAACCCATTTCAGAAAACATGGAAAACTAAGCAATAATAAAACGTGTTAAGATGATTGAGAAGTGAGAGAATGAATCATATATATTGATATGGGAAAAAGAGTTACAAGATACAATGATATATACATATTTACAGGGAAGTGGGGGGTTAGAGTTTTACCCTAATGGGCTACGTAGGCCAAGCCCATATAATATACCCTAACATCCCCCCTCAAACTCAAGGCGGTAAGTGGGAAGTGAATTTGAGTTTGAATACCAGAGAGTGAAAGCTTTCGGGTGGTTGAGCCTTAGTGAAAATGTTAGCTATTTGATCGGCTAAACTGACAGATTGTAGGCGAATCGTATTCTGGAGACTGTGATGACAGATGAAGTGACAATCAGTTTCGATGTGTTTTGTACGCTCGTGGAAGACATTATTGTGAGCGATCTGAATAGCACTCTTGTTGTCACAGTGTAGGGTAGTGGCAGTAGGAGAAGAGATACTCATGTCAGTGAGTAGCCATCGAAGCTAGAGAAGTTCTTGAGTGGCATCATCTATGGCACGATATTCAGCTTCAGTACTAGAGCGAGTAACTATAGTTTGTTTCTTACTACGCTAAGAAATAAGAGAATTGCCCAAAAAGAAACAATAATCAGTAGTTAAATGTCTGTCGGTAGGGTTTCCGACCCAATCAACATCATGATAGGCTTGTAAGACGAGAGAGTAGACTGAGCTGAGAAATGAAGCCCATGATATAAAGTGCCCTTGACATACCGAAGAATGCAAAGAACAGCTGAGTAATAGGTGGTTCGAGGAGCAGATAAGAATTAGTTGACTTGATGAACGACATAGGCAATGTTAGGGTAAGTGACAGTAAGATATATAAGACTTTCAACCAGTTGGTGATATAGAGTGGCATCTTGAAGAGGTAAACTATCGAGTCGGGTAAGTTTGACGTTTGGCTCGAGAGAATTAGTAGCAGTGGTTGAGTTAGTGATCCTAGCCTTGGAAAGAAGATCCGAGGCATATTTAGCTTGAGAGAGAAATTATCTATCAGAACTAGATAAGATTTCGAGGCCAAGAAAATAGGTGAGCGTGCCAAGATCTTTCATCTCGAATTGGCCATTGAGAAACTTTTTGAGTTCAAAAATACCACGTAGATCATCTCCAGTACTAACCATATCATTCATGTACAGTAAGAGAAGGATAATATCATTGGCAGTATAGTGAATAAACAAAGCCGAAATCATAAGCACTCGGTGTGAATCAAAATTGATGAATGGTGGTGTTGAATTTGGAAAACCAAGCACGTGGAGCTTGTTTCAAACTATATAGGGCACGATGAAGGCGACAAACTTTATTTCGAGGGGTATCTAGGCCAAGAGGGGTATGCATATAGACTTCCTCAAGAAGATCCCTATTGAGAAATGTATTTTTGACATCCATTTGAAACAGAGTCCATTTTCGAATGGCCACAACGGCAAGGAGTGTACGAATAGATGTGAGCCTTACCACTAGAGTAAATGTCTCTTCATAGTCAATGTCATATTCTTGAGCAAATTCCTTGGCAACAAGTCGAGCTTTATAACGTTCAACAGAGCCATCAGAAAGCGTCTTGATTTTAAACACCCATTCGCACCCAATGGGAGTTTTCTAAGGGGGCAGATCAATAATGTCTTAAGTATGAGTTTTAGTTAGGGCTTAAAGTTCTTCATCCATTGCTTTCTGCCAAAGAGGATTAATATTAGCTTCCTTATAGGATTGAGGCTCATGCAGATGAAGTATTATGGAAAAATAATGATAATCAGCAAGATAAGAAAGGCGATGAGTTACCCTGGTAGATCTATGGGAGTGATCTAGAGGATGACTCTCAGAGGGAGTCAGTGCAGACTCATCAGACATAGGAATATCCTCGGGCACGACCGATTGAGTAAGAGGGGTGAGGTCAGTTGATGGTTTTGGAGTTGGAGCTGGGTCTGGAGTGGTAAGATTAGTTGGTGGTTCCAGAATGGAATGGGTAATATCAACTGGTGATTCTGAGGTAGACTCAATAGTACCTGAAACTGAATTCTCAGGAAATAACTTAATAGATGGATAAGTAAAGAATCTGGAGTTAGTAATGGTTGACTTGTCAAATAACCATAAGGAATAGAACATTTGATGTTCCTAAAAAATGACATGATGAGATATACGAAGAGTTTTAGAAATAGGATCCCAGCACCAATACCCTTTATGTTTAATACCATATCCAATGAAACAACATAGGTGAGCCCTTGGTTGCAGTTTGTTGTGTTTATGTGGTTTGCGAAGAAAAAACAAGCACAACTAAAGACTCTGAGTTTAGAGTAATCAGGAGGTTTACCAAAATGGCGCTCGAGTGGGAACTAATTCTGGATTGTGGCAGAAGGTACATGGTTGAAAGTGTATACTATGGTTAAGGCAGCATTACCCTAAAAACATTCAGGACATGATGATGAAATGAGTAGAGCACGAACGATATCAAGAATATGTTTATGCTTGCGTTCGGCTCGTCCATTTTGTTAGGAGGTTTCAGTTCACGAGCAGTGGGGCAGCGTGCTATTTTTGTGAAGAAGGTTTAGGAAATCTCAGTCTTTATATTCCATTGCATTATCTGAATGAAAAGCTTTGATATTCTGAGAGAATTGAGTTTGAACCATAAAAAAAAAATTAGAATATATTTGAAAGAGTTTAGATCTGTTTTTCATAAGAAATAACCACGTATAACGAGAATAGTTATTCACAAATATAACAAAACAACGAGTACCACCTATTAATGGATGAGAAGAAGGCCCCCAAACATCAGAATGTACTAAATCAAAAGGTGTAAGAGAAACATATTAACTCTCATTAAAAGGTAAGGCTGATTGTTTTGCAAGTTGACAATGAATACAATGAAAAAACTCATGCTGAAATGAACCTAACTGACCACTAGAAATAAGAGAACCTAAAGGCTCGATGAAGTGTGACCTAACCAAGAGTGCCACAATTTCATGGGTGAGAGTGCAGGGATGGATGCAACTGATTGGTTTGGTGATGGTAAGGATGGGACTTGGAGGTGAGTGTGCTCAAAGAGGTGTCCAACTTTACGACCAGTTCCAAGGAGTTTTCTTGTCTGAGGGTCCTACACACGATAACCAGTAGAAGAGAAATACAAGTAGAGTCCAAGATCACATAGTTGTCCAATGGATATAAAGTTAAGCATAAGATTAAGGACCAAATATGTGTCATGGAGAAAAAAAAAATGAGAACTATCAACATGTCCAATGTGGTTGACCAACATATTTGATCCATTGGCAGTATGAATTGTAGGTGCATGCTCATTACAGGTTTTAGAGGAAAAGATAGAGGCATCAGAAGTTATGTGATTACAACGAGCATAATGAAAATACCATCGAGATGTACCTGGTGTAGCTGACATGGATATATTATTACCAGTTTTATTTAGAGCCTTGGTAAGCACGGTACAGAGACCACTCCAATCAGGTGGAGAGCTGGATGAAGTTGGTGTAGTATCAGTGGTTACAGCAAAAACATTCTTTGGCTTGGAATAAAACCAATTGTGAGAGCCTTGAGAGGGATATTAGTTCCCAGTGGACTGATTTCAAGATGGAAGTTTAGGGCAGTCTCCCAGATAGTGACCTGGTTCTCTGTAAACTTTACACAAGTGAGAAGGGTATTTAAATAATTTATGCCCTTGTGAATGATAATACCTGCAGTATAAGGGCTTCTGGGATGGTTTGGCCTTGGCAGCTAGTGTGGCAAGAGCAATTGGTGCTGCAGGAGTAATTGGTGCTACAAGGGCAGCATCTGTTTGAGATCCTTGTAATGTGGCAAGACGTGCTTCCTCATTGAGTGGATAAGAAAGAACGTCGTTTAGGGAAGGTATCGTGCCTCGGTATAGGATTGAAGCCCGTACAGGCTCAAATTCCTCTCTCAAGCCCATCAGGAATTTTATAATGCGTGTTATAGTTCAATACTTTCTATGAACACCAGCATCTTTTGTGCATTCCCAGGTTGGCTCAGTGAAAGCCAACTGGTTCCATACGATAGTCATCTGAGATAGGAAACTGGTGACTGTTTTTCCAAGTTCTTGGCGCATGCTATAAAGGGCGGAAAAAAGATGATACCGATTTGAGATGTCTCTCCTGGTGTAGCGGTGCTGGAGAAGATCCCAAGCTTCTTTAGCTGTATGGAGTGTACCAAATTGAAGTTTGATCTTTGGGATAATGGTGACACGAAACCATGTAAGAATCTGGTGATTTTTTATATTTTAATCCTCTAAACGGTCAATGTATTTGTCAACATCTTCGTCGTCCTTGTTCTGGGGTTCAGTGAAAGCTAATTGGTTCCACACGACAGTCATCTGAGATAGGAATCTACTGACAGTTTTTCAAAGTTTTTGGCACATACTATGAAGGGTAGAAAGAAGATAATATCGATTTGAGATGTCTGCCCTGGTGTAGCGATGCTAGAGAAGATCCAAAGCTTCTTTAGCTGTATGGAGTGTACCAAATTGAAGTTTGATCTTTTGGATAATGGTGGCACGAAACCATGTGAGAATATGGTGATTTTTTCTATCCCAGTCCTCTAAACGGTCAATGTATTTGTCAGCATCTTCGTCGTCTTTCTTCTTGGGTTCAGTAATATCTCCAGTCACAAAAAGCCGCAGTTTTCATCCACGGAGAAAACTGGACATTTATTGAGCGCACAACATATTTAGATTCATTCATAACTGTAGTGATAACTTGGGGTAAGTTCGATTCAGCCATAGGCGCAAAGAGGGAGGTGAACTGGTGTAGAAACGACAAAAATATAAAAGAAAGTACATTGTGTAAGCTTTAAATCACAAAAAGGATGCCGAAAACAGAATCATAACATCGAAAAACCCCAAACCCAACGAACTGGTCTAACTTCACACAAAAAACTGGTCTAAAAACGTCTAAACCGGATACCTTAGAAAAACCCGATGACGTGGCAGTTCAAAGGTTTGACTAGAACTGACGTGGCAGTCAACTGATGATTTGTCAGTCAATAGTTGACGTGTCAGTGATGTGGCATTGACATAGCACTGATGTGGCAGCTGACTAGGATTTAGAGCTGACATGGTAGTGGTATGTTGAAGCAATTCTTGCGATGGCGCGTGGATCTAGGCTAGAATGAAGAATCCGCGCGTGCGGGAGTGTAAGTGGTCGGATCTGTCTTTTCTTTATGTCGTTGGAATCATCTTATCGAGATGGTTCTGATGGTATATCGGTTGATGGATTTGGAGCCCTAGTTGAGATGGTGAAGTCCAAAATCTGAGATGACGAGATAAGGTGGTCTTGTAAGTTGTTTGGTGAGCGTGAGGGCGCGTCTTGTCTCTGTTGGTGGTGAGTTTGGTTGCGTTGTGTTTGTCTTGGAGAGATGAAGATGGTAATAAGATGGTTGTTGATACCAGAGTAGAGATAAGGCCTACAGTAGCGACGAAAGTCTCGGAAGAATAAGGAGAGCGACGGCGGCAGCGGAAGCTTTTAGGTTTGCGAACAATTTAGGAAAAACAGGTTCAGAAAAAACTTACTCTTCATACTATGTTAAGATGATTGAGAAATGGGAAAATGAATCATATATATTAATATGTAATATAGAGTTATAAGACATAACGATATATACACATATTTATAAGGGAGTGGGGGTTAGGGTTTTGCTCTAATAGGCCACGTGAGCCATGCCCATATAATATACTAACAAAGCAAAAAGTTTGGGGGTTAGATTGAACAAAACTAGCCAAATTCGAGCGAATTGAGTAGTATAACTCAAGAACTCTTTTTTACATCTGAGACTAGTTTTCAAATAAGCTTTCGTACTATGAGGACTGAAACTTACACCGAAGATCACCTTTTTTCTGCCGACAACCATGTACTGAAGCTCTTGTAGTCACGCTGTACACTTGTCTACCTTCACTGAAACCCATCAATGGTATCGAATTCTAGAGAGAGATAGAGAGAAAGAGTGAGAGAGAGAAAAATTAGAGGTTTTTTTGTATGTACTTTATCAACTGTTTTTTTTTAGAAGGGTGGGATTAAGCGGAGCCACCATTTTCTTCTACTGCTTTAGTGGGGTTCTAGCAACCATTTTCTCTTTATTTTTCCTTAATAATTGATGTGGGTAAAATTTGACCACTTCTACGTGTCCACTACTTGGATCAAAATCGCCACCTCACCAACGTCACTTTATCAGCAACGGCCTGATAAGCCCGGTGAATAGATAACCCAGGAGCCTCCATCAGCAAACAAAGGGGCCCAAGGCCCAGGCCCATAGCTCTAATCCACCGTGTTCCTCATACGCCTGACTAATTAGAGCTAAACCTAGCTTAAGGCTCTAATATTCCGGAATGCTAATCGTTTCCTCACCTATAAATAGAAGGCTTCATAAACATATTACGACACATGAAAAACACACTCAACAGGTTGAGGTAATAGCTTTACTCCATACGACTTGTTTTCTTCCCCCCCCGAGCTCTTATTCTCACGCCGAAGGAGATACGTTGAGAACACTCCGGCCCGTCCTGTGTGTAGGTGGTAGATCGGAGCTCAACCCGCACAACCCCAGGACGAAGAACCGTAGAATGGTATCATCCAGCGACAACCTGAAGATAGGCCAAGGTCACCATTGGCCCGGGAGTATAGTCGCCAGGACCGATTTGAGCGCTAATCTCCCCAAATTCGTGAGGTTGACTCCCATTCTTTGCCACCAGCTCGGAGGCATGAAGCCTGGGCCACAACTAGTTAGGTCGTCATCCTGGAAAGAGGGAAAATGACTATAGAGCAAAGCATGGCCGAGATGGAGGCCGTTTTTAAGTGGATACAGAACACCGGAGGTCTAACTGAGCTGCATATTGGGGTAAGGTCTCATTTTATTGCTGAAATCACGGATGAGTCAGTCCCGTATCGATTTTCCAACCCCCTAGTAGCCTAGTATGATGGGACCACCGATCTCATGATTATCTTTCTATCTTTGTGTCCCACATAGATATGCACGTCGCCTCCAACACGGTGAGATGCAAGTTTTTCCCGCTCGTCCTAACTGGTCCTGCTCGGACATGACCTAGCTCCGGCTTCGATCTCCATTTTTCTCCAACTTAAGTAGCAATTCCTAGAAAGGTTTGACCGATCTCAGTGAAGGCCCAAAACCGGTGCCCATATCCTCACCATCAGGAAGGAAGCTAATGACACCTTGGACAATTACATTGACAGATTTTGGATGGAATCACTCGCCTGTGAAGGGGTATCCGACGTCATGGCCCTCACTCCTTTACTGATCGATTAAGGCACCAGACACTCTCTTATAATTTAAGTTCAAGGCCAGCCTCGTTTCTTCGAGAAGCGTTGAATCTTGGCACTAGTTACTACAAGGCAGACCTCCTCGATAGAGTGGAAAAGGAGAGAAAAAGACTCCAAAATAAAAAGGGCCGACCTGATGAAGGGTCGAGCCGAGCTTAGGCTTGGAGAAGGCTTCAGGTTTCAGGCTAGCTGAGGCTCTTACCCGGGGACAAAAGGCTACCCCTAAGGCCTCACTAGCATGGTTTTACCTCGCTTATAGCCTAAATTGCCACCATTTTGTCGAGAATTCTGGGAAGAAAATCTCCACCCCTGCCCTCCCTTTGGGAAAAGTCCTTGGGCAGGTCGGTCGACAAATACTGCGACTTCCACAAGGATCCTGACCATGCCACTGAGGGTGATTGAGGCCCTCATACCTCAGGAACTATGTCCGCTGAGCAAACGAGGCTTAGGTTATGGGGAATGACCACCATGACGAACACCGTAGTCAACGATACAGGAGAAATAACAGTTGTCCTCTACCCCATGATGACAACCTTGGGGACGATGCTGACCTCAAGGTGGATGAAAAGATTAACTTCATCCACAGAGGACTGGGTCTTGGTGGCGAAATATCCTTATCTTGAAAGAGATACGAAAGCAATGGCAAGAGAAAGGCCGAGCAAGACGTGCATGAGGTTATCACGGTACATACTGCCTCATATAACACCATCTTCTTCAGCAAAGCCGACCTGAAAGGGGTACACATTCCGCACGATGATGCCTTGGTCATTTCTGCTCGGATTAATCACTATAAAATAGCGAGCATTTTGGTCGACGGGGGAAGCTTAGCCGATATCATTTTTAAATGGGCCTTTGACAAAATGGGTGTAAAAGCTAATGTTGTTCAGCCTGTAAAGTCTCCTCTCGTCGGTTTCGAAGGCGACATCGTCAAGTCCGTCGGATTGGTCTCGTTACCTGTCACAGTTGGGTCCAAGCCCAAAATGACCATTGATAGGTGTAATTATCTATTTATTCCCAAGCTAATTTTGGTAGTTTTCGAGTATTTTTATAACTTTTTAATATGTTTTAATACGTTTTTAGTTGTTTTGTTATAAATTAGATGTTTAGGGTGAAAACGAATGAAAACGGTCCATCAACGTGCAAATCGGTAGAAGAATGGTGGAGAAAAAAAAAGAAACATGGACAATATTTAGAACTTGCATCTATCGCTGCAGTGGTAAAACCACCGCTGAAGCAGTCAAAGTATAGAGAGTTTATGAAAGCTCCACCGCTACAGCGGTCAAAATGCAGAGAGCCCATCGACTTCTCCACCGCTGCAACGGTGATCCCATCACTACAGCGGTCAGGCACCAACAATTTAAATATTTTAAGATATTTTGTTGATATTTTGGATCCGATAAATATCGTCTCTTCTCCCCTAAACATGAAAGGAACATTTTTGGGAGTCTTGAGAGGTCCAAGACACGTCCAACCAAGAGAAGATCAACAATGCCAAGAAGAATAAACATTCTCGGAGCGGTTTTACCGTCGATACTTTGGATAACGGCTAGTCTCCTCGTTTCTCTCTTTCATTCTTAGTTTGGTTGATAGTTTTGTATTTATTTAGCTTGTTTCTAGGTGTATATTTGGTTATGGCTATGTATAGCTAAACATATATTGTCTAGGGAGCGATTCATGTATGAAAACATTGTTTGAATAAATCTATGTTTCGTTAATGATTGTTCGTGTTTATCCGATTGTGTTTACCATTTTATTACAATCTTAATATGCTTGTTATGATATTGGATTGATTTTGAGAATACGGGGTTTGACACTCGGCAAAGGTAACCCTGAATTCGGATTAGGGTTTAAACACAATGCGATGATCTAATGACCCGGGAGAACGTTAGAAAGTGTGCAATCCGTGAGGTTGGGTCAAGAGTAATATGCCCAAGTTTCGTATAGACGCTCAAGGGGGACTTAGGCATTGATGCGAAGTCACATATTCATTCACTGTACACTCGGGAGAGGTAGTGAATGAGATTGTCGGATAATATGAATGCCATTAATGTAAACTAGATTGAAATGAACACGTTTTAAGTGGATGAAATTAATCCCTAGACAATTTACTCCCTTAGGCGTCTATATTAGTATAATTAGGTTAATTAGTTAATTAGTTTAGTTTATTATTTTATTAACAAAAATATAAATTTAAGTTGCATAGATAAAGTTAGGTTATGATAATCGCGGTACTCAACCACCGTCTAATCCAATCCCTGTGGATACGACCACCTTTACTCCTTCCACTTTACTAAAACTTGACCCGTACACTTGCGGTGAAAGTAGCGATGTTAATTTATGTGCTACCAAGTTTTTGGCGCCATTGTCAGGGATTGGTTTTTAGATTGTTGTTGACATTGTGAGTAAGTAACTTGATTTTAATTTAGACGTTTATTTTGTTTGTAATTTTTTTTCTTTGTGGTTTTATTTCTTTTGCAAGGTACTTGACGATGTTAGATCAATGAGTGCTTTTGCATTTCTTTCAACAAGATTCCAATCCGTTTTATTGTGCTTGGGATCGATGCAAGGAGTTGTTGTTTCGGTTCCTAAACCATTGTTTCTTGAGGGAGTGTCAACTACTGAACTTCCTCAATGGGTTGTTAGCCACAACCAGAACATGGGTGGAAAGATAAAATGGTACCACCTTTGTCAACCTACTAACCGTGGATGAAGCTTAATTGGTAGTTGGAAGACATGGCCGAGTTCAATTTTTAGAGTTGGAATTATTGAACAAACTACTAACGCTTGAGGGATAGTTTCACCATTTCGGAGCCATGGATTGACACCCCAGCCCAACATATGGAGTCTTCCCCCGCATTGAAAACCATGTTTGCAAAAATTATGGAAGAGACTCAAGCATTTTGGATGGAAATGAATAACCGGCTAAATGAGCATAAGGATCATCTTGACAATATTGAGATGGTCTGTACCGAAATCGATGCAACCGTAATGTCTCTCCAGATGCAAATCATTCAGCTTATTTTCTTTATTGAGGCCGAATCAGAAACAGTGGCACTGAGAAACGAACAAGCCATATTTATTTATGAAAGCCACCGGGAGGAACTGGATACGAGCGAAAGGAGATTGGGTGAGTTCAATGATGATTATTCGATAATACGGGAACCCAAGCATAGATCGACGATTGTGATTCTTCACCATTTGAGATCCACATTGTGATGCCACCACCGATCCAAGACAATCACATCTACGAGGATCCGATGTGACTCACTTGTCCTTCGCCACCATTAGCACCGTGTTTTCACGCCTACCAAGCATATGAGCTGACAATGAATCCAGTTGAAAGCTCGAGCCATGCATTGCCAAATCTTGCCAGTCTTAAGGGCGTTCAAAACCAAGACCCATATGTGGCGTTGTATGACACTTACTATGGGCGAAAGTCACTATTTGATGAGCCCTTGTCCATGTCAGGCCAATGACAATAAACCAAGCACTTCTTTGGAGGCAACTCAAGTTCAAAATAAATTAGATCCATCACTGCTGACTTCATTCGGAGGCGAGATTGTCTCACCTCCCAAGTACATGTTCTAAACCCCTTTCGTCAGCATGCTTTATTTCTATTGTTGAGAACGATGATTGGGTCGTTGTGGACATTGCCCATTTTAAGTTTGGGGGTGTTGTGTAGTATTTTAGTATGTTTAATTTTTATTAGTTGTGTTAGTTTAGTTTATTGCATGCATGTTTGTTTAGTGTAGGATGTGTTTATGTTGTTGTTATTGTTATGCGTTGAGTTTTGAGTTTATCTGGGCCGTTACCCGGTGATGATATTATCCCTTGATTATTTTTCGAGGTCAAGGGTAATGCCCATTCATGTGTCTATGTGCTAGACATGTCATTTTAGTGAAATTTATTATGGATCCTAATTTGCATGAGCACGTAAACTCAATATATAGCTATTCAACTGATTTGAGGTCAATTATCCATTAGCCAAATTCATGAAAAATTAAGGGATTCTAGAACTTGATTGGGGGAAACTTGAGGTGAAATCCTAGGCGAGGTAGTTCAGGAGACATGATTTAGGCATTCATTTAATTCGCTTGAGCCTTTGAAACTTACCTTCCTATATGTTTGTCCATCGTTATACTGTCAGAGCCTATAATGTTGTTTCAATTATGAAAACATAACAAATACCCTGGACAATTGAATTCTTTCCAACCCTATATCGCTGAACCGAAGACACAATTTGAGTGAATCAAGTTAGCATTCGTGTATATTACTTGAAGTGAGCGGTTGGGTTTAGGGAAAATTTTTGATTGGTTCGGTATTCGAGTACTCACTTGTCATTTTTCTTTTATTTTAACCACACCCGTGAAATTGTAATAATCGAATAGGTTTGGGGGTGTGGTACGTTAATTTTTTTTTTTTTTTTATGTAAATATAGTTAAATTTTTGCTTCTTTTGACAAGTAAGTACGACGTTCTTCAATGTATGTTAAGAGTTCTTGCAAATTTATCTATGGGGGTTTGAGTGTGATTGTGTGATGATAGGTGTAAATTACATATCTATTTCTAACCCGAATTTGTTAGTTTTTGAGTACGTTTATAGTTATTTTTCTATGTTTTAATATGTTTTTATTCTTTTTGTATGAAAACAGGTGCGTGGGGTGAAAATATATGAAATTAGAGCATAAACGATTAAATTGTATCGACAACGGTCGGTGAATAGTGGAAAAATGAGCAAGACGACAAGATTCTGCAAACAAGCCCACCGCCGCGGCGTCCAGATCACCGCCGCGGTGGTGAAGATGCTGAGAAGAACAAAATGCTGCTGACTACCCTCGGCTTAGGCGGAAATTCCTCCGCCTAGGCGCAAATCTAGTAGATTGTTTCCCACAGCCACTGTTGACTCCACCGCCGCGGTGAACCTTAACCAACATACTTCACCATCGCAATGATCAATTCCACCATCGTGCGATTAGCCGCTGCATAGTGTTAGATATTTTTTCTATTTATACCCCTTTCCTCCTTCATCTTTTGCTCCCCTCCGCCCATTACAGCCCTTAAGGCTTAGGTTAGGATATAGAGAGAGTATGGAGAGTGCTCAAACATATTCGAAGGAGAACATCAACACGCGGAGAAGAAGAATCATTCGGTGGACGGTTTTAGCGGCTAATCTTCGGATATCAGCTAAGTTCATCTGTTTTTCCTTTTATTTCTTATCTTCTATGTATGTTTGACTATGTTTATCCTAGTTTTAATTGTATAAATGGCTATGGCCATAGGTTAAACGTGGATTATGTATGGGATTAATATCAATTATAAAAATGTAGTTTTGGTTTAGTTGCGTTTCTTTGATGATTGTTCTTCATTGTTTGAGTGTATTTATCATATTGTTTGTTTATTTTGCTTAGATTTACATATCGAGAATATGGGGTTTGATAAATCCTGGATTCAGATTAGAATAAACAAACGCCACGATCCAATAACCCGGTCGGGGTTAGGATTGTGGACGATCAATGAGGTTGGGGCAAGACTTACATGACCTAGGGTCATTAAGACATTGAGGGGGAATTCGGCATTGACTCGAAGTCATGTATTCCCTCGTCTTATACTCAGGAGAGGTGGCGGTGAAGTTTTAAAACTGAGATTGTCGATAGGGTAAACATGCATGAAATTAATGACATTGGGGGCGAGACTCACGTGACCTAGAGTCGTTAACATGTTGAGGGGGACTTTTTTGTTGACACGGAGTCACGTTATATCCCTCGTCTTATACTCAGGAGAGGTGGCAAATGAGTTTACAAACTGAGGTTTTGTGTACAATCAATGAGGTTGGGGCAAGACTCATGCAACCTAGGGTCGTTAAGACGTTGAGGGAGAATTTTTTGTTGACACGAAGTTGTGTTATATCTCTCGTCTTATGCTTGGGAGAAGTAGCGGAGGAGTTTTAGATACCGAGATTGTCAAATAGGTCGAACACCATTATTGAAAACTAAACGAAATCAAATGCTTTTAAGTAAATAGAGTTAATCCTTAGATAATTTATCCTATAACTATCTCGTATTAGTAATTAGTATAGTTAAAGTAGTATTTTAGTATTAGTATTAATTAATTAACTACATTTTTGTTGCCTAGATAAAGTCAGGTTATGACAATCGCGATACTCGATAGTAATCTCAACCGATCTCTGTGGATAGGATACCCGACCGAAAGGTCCATTATACTAAAACTTGATTCGTACACTTGTAGTGAAAGTGACAACGCTTAATTAGCGGCCACCAAGTTTTTGGCGCTGTTGCCAGCGATTGGCTGGTAGCTTGTTTTCGATATTGTGAGTAAATAACTTAATTTTAATCTGGGAATTTCCTTTGTATATAATTTTTGTTTATAGTTTTGTTTTTTGTTTTCTGGAAGGATGCTTGAAGATGTCAGATTGACAGGTACTCTTGTGTTCCTTCTATTGCAAAATCTTACCAGTCTTGAGGGCATGTGTCGAGCCGAGGACGTTAAACCAAGTGCTTCTTGGGAGGCAACCCAGGGTCACAAATAAATTAGATACATCTCCGTCAATTTGAGTCGGAGGTGAGATTCTCTCGCCTCCTAAGTACGTGTTCTAAACCCCCATCTTCAATATCATGCTATATTCTATCTATTGGGATCGCTGACGACTCGTTTTGGACATCACCTGTGTTGAGTTGGTGGTGATGTGTAGTATGTTTTAGTATGTGTTTATGTTTTTAGTTAAATTTTACTATTTTTATCGTTTGTATGCTTGTTTAGGATTAGATTGTTTAGTTTAGTTGTTGTTTTGTACTGAGTTTTGATGTCATTCGGGCCTTTACCCGATGATGACTCTGTCCCCTGATTGTTTTGAGGTCGGGCGTAAAGCTCATTCATGTGTGATTCTGTGTGCGTAACGTATCGTCTTAGTAAAAGTTATTGTAGATCCTAAATTCATGAGCACGTAAACTCAATATAGCACTATCTAATTTATTTGAAACCGATTATCCTTCAATCAATTTCATGACAATAGGGATTCTAGAACTTAATTTGGGGAAATTTCGAGGTGAAATCCTAGGCGAGGTTGTTTAGGAGATATGTTTTAGGCAGTTATTTTGTCGCTTGAGCCTTTTGAAGCCTGCCATGCAATATCATTATCCCTCGTTACCCTATCAAAGCCTAAAAGCCATTTCAATTCTAAACACTTAACATATACCTTAGCCGATTAATTTTTGTCCAAACCTATATCGTTGAATTAAAGGCACAATTTGAGATAATCAAGTTAGCAGTTGCAAATGCTACTTGAAGTGAGCAGTTGGGTTCAGGGCGAACTTTATATTGGTTCGGTATTTGAGTACTCACTTATCGTTTATGTTCTTTTTTCACACACCCCTTAAATATTACAAATCAAATGAGTTTGGGGGTGTGTTGTGTAGTTGAAAAAAAGAAATCGTTTCTTTTTGACATGACAAGTGAGTACGACTATACTCTGAAGGATTCTTACTATCCTTCGCGTATATGACTACTCACAAGTGTACGGGATCAAAGTTTTAGTATAGTGTGATCGTTAAGATTGAGTTATCGTATCCACAGGGATTGGTGTCGTTACAATCGAATACCGCGTTTGTCGTGACCTAATTTTATCTAGGCGAAAAATAAATGTATTTAATTAATTAAACTAATACTAATATATTCTAAATTAACTACACTAATATGCTAATATGTTTTAGGGTGAAGAATTTCCTAGGGATTAACGTGTTTACAAATACGTGTTCGATCTCGATTTACTCACGTTTATGGTGTTCGACCTATTTGACAATCTTGGTACGTAAACTCCACCGCTATTTCTCCCGAGTGTAAGACGGGGGAATACATGAATTCGAGTCAACGAAGAAGTTCCCCTCAACATATTCATGACCCTAGGTCACGTGAGTCTCGCCCAACGTCATTGATTGCACATAATCCAACTCCCTCCCGGGTTATTGGATCGTCGCGTTGTATTTACCCTATCGACAATCTCCGTTCCAAAACTCCCTCGCTACCTCTCCCGAGTGTAAGACGAGGGATATAACACATCTTTCTATCAACGAAGAAGTCTCCCTCAACGTCTTAATGACCCTACGTCGTGTGAGTCTTGCCCCAACATCATCGATTGTCCACGACTCAAACCCCGACCGGGTTATAGAATCATGGCATTTGCTTACCCTAATCCGAATCCGGGGTTTGTCAAGACCCCGTATTCTCCATTTACAATTCTAAGCATAATAAACGAACAATACGATAAACACAATCAAACTACGAAGAACAAACATAAACGCAACACCGAAATCATCCAAACAAAGATATTTATAAATATACCGTTAATCCCTACTACAATCCATATTTAACTCATGGACATAGCCACATAAACATATAAATCGAGCTAAACGTGCTCACATGATCCTAAGATAAAGAAATAAGAAAAAACAATCGAAGAACTTAGCCTCGTCCGAAGATAAACAGCTAAGAACGCTCAACGATCGATTCTCCATCTTCTCCACTTCAGAATGTGAGCTCCACCTCTAAAACTCCTAAACCTAGGCTTAAATATAGCCTAAGGTGCTCAAAAAACCAAGAGAGGCCTGAGAATGAGGAGGATAGGGCTATTTATAGGCAAAAGATCTCAAAATATCTAATAAATATCAAGTCTGTGCTGCCAGAATTTTGCCTAGGCAAAGTTAGGTCGGTTAACTTTCTACCAAAAATTCGCCTCGGCGAAGTTACTGCAAGTTTTCAATTTTATTTTGACTATAACTTCTTCATCCGAACTCCGATTGAGGTGATTCAAAAATATATGGAAATATAATAGAATGATATACAACTTCCATGTTTTGAGTGTTTCCAAAATCATATTTTATCAAAGTCCAAAATAGCCTTGAAGTTACAACACATGTACCGGCTTTGCAGGTTTGGTGACCACCTAGACGAAGAAGTAGGCGGTGGACTTGAAAATGTTTCTACTGGGGTTTCCACCTAGGCGAATGAATTTCCTACCTAGGAAGTGGGCTGTTAGTAGTTTTTTTCATTCTCAGCATCTTCACTGCCTAGGCGGAGGTCTGGACGCCTAGGCGGTGGGCTTCCTTCATATTTTTGCCTCATTGCTTGTTTATCCACCGTAACTTCGACTCGCCTTCAGTTTGATCTTATCTTTTTCACTTCAGTTTCCTATATTTGGCTCCACACACCTGATTTATACAAAAAGTATGAAAACTAATTAAAACATAATAAAATACTATATAAACACTCGAAAACCAACTTAATTGGGTTTGAAAATACGTAGGTAGATCACACCTATCAACGACGTTCATAAACATTTGTTCAGGGTCATTTCTAAATAAACTATGGAGTTTTGAGTTTGAGAATTCCAAATTTACCCTTGGCCATTTTCCCAAAACTGAACCAAGCCCTAATGATCTTCATGAACCTCCAAGCCTACCTTAGTAGAGAATAGATCCTGGGTTAGGTGTATGGATTCCCTATACCTTAAAGGTTTTAGTCATAAACTATATTTAGGGATAATCCCATCTAATCAATGGATAGTAATATATTTGAGTTTAATCACACACACTTAAACAAGATCTAGAATGGTGCTTACTATTTTTGAACGTTGAAATTCTATAACACCACATGGTGTGATTTATTCTTGAACTTGATAAGATTGGGGGCCGATGAGGGAAAAATCTTTCAGCCGGTAGATGATAATCAAAACTTACACGTATTTGTTTTTAGTATTTTTTCATTTTTAGTTTTCAATTTTGTACTTAGTTTTTTATATTTTCTTGTATTGTGTGGGTGTTTTGCTCGAGAATTAGCAAAATTCTAAGTTTGGGGGTATTTGATAGGTGTAAATTACCTATCTATTTTCAACCCGAATTTGTTAGTTTTCGAGTACGTTTATAGTTATTTTTATATGTTTTAATACGTTTTTATTCTTTTTGTATTAAAACAGGTGCGTGGGGTGAAAATGTATGAAATCGGAGCATAAACGATCAAATCGTATCGAGAACAGTCGGAGAACGGTGGAAATATAAGTAAGACGACATGATTCTGCAAATAAGCCCATCGCCGCGGCGTCCAGACCACTGCCGTGGTGGTAAAGATACTGAGAAGATCAAAATGTTGCTAACTGCCCTTGGCCTAAGCGGAAATCCCACCGCCTAGGCGAAAATTCCTCTGCCTAGGCGAAAATCCAGCAGATTGTTTCCCATAGCCACTGCTGACTCCATCGTTGCGGCAAACCTTAACCAACACACTTCACCGCCGCAGCGGTGAACCCCACCACTGCGACAGTTAGCCGCTGCGTAGTGTTAGATATTTAATTAGATATTTTGTCTATTTATTCCCCTTTCCTCCTTCCTCCTTCCTCCTTTGCTCTCCTCCGGCCATTACAGCCCTTAAGGCTTAGGTTAGGATATAGAGAGAGTATGGAGAGTGGTCAAACATATCCAAATAATAAGATCAAGACGTGGAGAAGGAGAATCGTTCAGTGGACGATTTTAGTGGCTAATGTCCAGATATCGGCTAAGTTCATCCATTTTTCCTTTTATTTCTTATCTTCTATGTATGTTTGAGCATGTTTAGCCTAATTTCAATTGTATAAATGACTATGGCCATAGGTTAAACGTGGACTATGTATGGGATTAATATCAATTATAAAAACATAGTTTTGGTTAGTTGTGTTTCTTTGATGATTGTTCTTCAATGTTTGAGTGTGTTTATCATATTGTTTGTTTATTATGCTTATATTTACATATCGAGAATATAGGGTTTGATAAATCTCGGATTCGGATTAGAATAAATAAACGCCACGATCCAATAACCCGGTCGGGGTTAGGATTGTGGACGATCAATGAGGATGAGGCAAGACTCACGTGACCTAGGGTCGTTAAGATGTTGAGGGGGACTTCAGCGTTAACTCAAAGTCATGTATTCCCCCATCTTACACTCAGGAGAAGTGGCAGTGAAATTTTAAAATCGAGATTATCGATAGGATAAACACAACACATGAAATCAATGATGTTGGAGGCAAGAATCACGTAACCTAGAGTCGTTAAGACGTTTAGGGGTACTTCTTTGTTGACACGAAGTCATATTATATCCCTCATCTTACACTCGGGAGAGGTGGCAAGAGAGTTTACAAACTGAGGTTTTGTGTGCAATAAATGAGGTTGGGGCAAGACTCACGCAACCTAGGGTTGTTAAGACATTGAGGAAGATTTCTTCGTTAACATGAAATTATGTTATATCCCTCGTCTTATGCTCAGGAGAGGTGGCGGAAGAGTTTTAGATACCGAGATTGTTAAATAGGTCGAACACCATTATTGAAAACTAAACGAAATCAAACACGTTTAAGTAAATAGAGTTAATCCCTAGATAATTCATCCTATAACTATCTCGTATTAGTAATTATTATAGTTAAGGTAGTATTTTAGTATCAGTATTAATTAATTAACTACATTTTTGTCGCCTAGATAAAGTCAGGTTATGATAATCGCAGTACTCGATAGTAATCTCAACCAATCCCTATGGATAGGATACTCGACCGAAAGGTCCATTATACTAAAACTTGATCTGTACACTTACAGTGAAAGTGGCAGTGCTTAATTAGAGGCCACCATGTGATAAGCGTTGTGCCTTGGGTATCGTTGAGTTAACGACGTTAAACCGGTTTATATTCCCGATATACCCTTGGCCAAATGTTCTAAACTGAACCAAGTCTTATTGATATTTTTTAACTTCCAAGCCTACAATAGTGGATAGTAGAACCCAATAAGGCATATGGATAGCCTAATCCTTTACAGTTTAAGTCGTGAGCTTCGTTGGTGAATAATCCAATCTAGTCTTTGAATGGTTATATTATTGAGTTTTGCACACACACGTTGAAAGAATCTAGAATGAAATTTACCATTATTGAATGTCAAAATTCTAGAACATCACATGGTGCGTTTTACTCCTGAACTCGATATGATTGAGGGTTGTTAAGGAAAAATGTTTTAGTTGATAGTTGAATTTAAAACTCGCATATCATTATGTTTAGATTGTTCATATTTAGGTAGTTTGTGTTTTTATTTGTTGTTTAGTTTTTGTGCTAGTTAATTTCATTGTATTTTTTATTTTTAGAGTAAGTGTTTTGCTTGAGGACTAGAAAAATTCTAAGTTTGAGGGTATTTGATAGGTGTAATTTATCTATTTATTCCCAAGCCAATTTTGGTAGTTTTCGATTATTTTTATAAGATTTTAATATGTTTTTATTTATTTTGTTATAAATTAAGTGTTTGAGGTAAAAAAGGGACGAAAACGGTCTATAAACGAGCAAGTCGGTGGAAGAATGGTGGAGAAAAAGAGTAAAACGGACAATATTCAAAACCTGTATCCACCGTTATAATAGTGAAACCACCACTGCAGTGGTCAAAGTATAGAGAGTTGTTGAACGCTCAATCACTGCAACGGTCCAAATATAGAGAGTTTTTGAACTCTCTACCGCTGCAGCGGTAAAACCATTGCTGCAGCAATCACCTGCTAGAAGCCTACCGATTTCTCCACTGCTGCAGCGGTCAGGTGCTAGACAGTTTTGATATTTTAGGATATTTTGTTGATGTTTTGAATCCTATAAATATCGTCTCTTCTCCCCCAAACAAGAAATGAACATTTTCAAGAGTCTTGAGAGCTCTAAGGCACATCCAACCAAGAGAAGATCAACAACGCCAAGAAGAGAAAATGTTCTCGGAACGGTTTTAGCATCGATACATTGGATAACGGCTAGTCTTCTCATTTCTCTCTTTTATTCTTAGTTTGGTTGATAATTTTGTATATGTTTAGCTTGTTTCTAGTTGTATATTTGGTTATGGCCATGTATAGCTAAACATATATTGTTTAGGGAGTGATTCGTGTATGAAAACATTGTTGGAATAAATCTATGTTTCGTTAATGGTTGT
The DNA here is from genome assembly GCA_016647705.1 of Eucommia ulmoides. NCBI lineage: Eukaryota > Viridiplantae > Streptophyta > Magnoliopsida > Garryales > Eucommiaceae > Eucommia > Eucommia ulmoides. Next base: position 18,935,631 of record CM028335.1, on the reverse strand, counting down.
TCATGTTTATCTGATTGTGTTTACCATTTTATTACAGTCTTAATATGCTTGTTATGGTATTAGGATTGATTTTGAGAATACAGGGTTTGACACTTGGGAGAGGTAACCCCAAATTTGGACTAGGGTTTAAACACAACGCAACTATCTAATGACCCGGGAGGGTGCTAGAAAGTGTGCAATCCGTGAGGTTGGGGCAAGACTCATGTGACCAAGTGTCGTATAGATGCTCAAGGGGGACTTCAGCATTGATGCAAAGTCACTTATTCATTCACTTTACACTCGGTAGAAATAGTGAATGAGATTTCGATACCTAAATTGTTGGATAATGTGAATGCCATTAATGTAAACTAGATTAAGACAAACACGTTTAAGTGGACAAGGTTAATCCCTAGACAATTTACTCCCTTAAACGTCTATATTAGTATAATTAGGTTAATTTGCTAATTAGTTTAGTTTATTATTTTATTAAAAAAATATAAATTTAATTCGCCTAGATAAAGTTAGGTTATAATAATCGCGATACTCAATGACCGTCTAGTCCAATCCCTGTGGATACAACAACCCTTACTCTTCCCACTCTACTAAAACATGACCCACACACTTGCGATGAAAGTAGCAACATTAATTTACGCGCTACCAACCACCGTTCAGTCCAAATTTTTAATCATAGATAGGCCGTCACCATACAATGCGAATATGGGATGGCCCACCGTGGCCACCCTTAAGGCTATTTATTTATCGGATCACCAGAAAATGAAGTTCCCTACCGGTTTCGGGGTGGGAAAGGTTGGAGGAGACAAAGAAGTTTCTCGAGCCTGTGCAAGAAGGGCCATGGAGAGGAAATAACAATTACAACTAGAACCCGAGCTCGGGGACTCTTGCCAGTCTCTTCTCACTCGTGGCCCTTGCCGAAGGACGCAAACCCATCCTGATTGATGATCCCTAGGACGAAGAGTCCATTCCCCGACCTCATGAAGATCTGCTTGAAGTCTCCATTCACCCCACCAAAGTAAAAATGACGATAAGGATAGGAGCCTGGCCCGGCCTTGAGCAGTGAGCCAGTCTCACCGAGCTATTAAGAAAAAATTGCGACGTTTTCACCTGGTCCCATAATGAGCTTCTCAGGATTGATCCCAGTATGGCCATGCATCGAATTTATGCTGACATACACCACCCACCTGTTCGCTAGAAAAGCCAGACCGGTAAAATATAATTGAAGAAGAAATGGATAAGCTCGTTAGGTCAGATATCGTGGAAGAGTTCAAATTCCTAGACTAGCTAGCCATTGTTGTCCTGGCTCCTAAGGCTGGCAACAAATGGAAACTTTGCATGGACTTTAAGGATCTAAATAAGGCCTGCCCAAATGATGTTTTTTCCCTTCCAAAGATCGACATCATGATCGCCGCTACGGCGGGGCATCAGCAACTCAGCTTTCTCGACACTTATGCCGGATATACCCATATCCCCATGTATTCTCCCGACAAGAGTAAGACCTCATTCATCATAGACAGAGGCACCTACTTCTATAAGCTAATACCTTTCGTCTTTCGCAACACTAGAGTGACCTATCAGAGGCTTTTGAATAAGATGTTTAAAGAAGAGATCGGGGAAACAATGGAGGTATACATCGATGATATGCTCATAAAAAGCATCCGAGCTCAAGACCACCTCGGTCATCTCCAGGCCTGCTTCGATAAACTCCGAGCTTACCGTATGAAGCTGAATCCGAACAAATGTATTTTTGGGGTATCCATTGGTAAGTTTCTTGGCTTCATGGACTCACAGCACGACATTCATGCTAACCCCGACCAAATCAGCGTGGTGCTCGATATAGCCTCCTCTCGAAATAAGAAGGAGGTTCAGATGCTCAAAGGCTGATTGTCCACCCTAAACCAATTCATCTCCAGGTTGTCTAAGAAATGTCTCCCCTTTTTCACAAACCTCAGAGGGAACAAGGCATTCGAATAGACCAAGAAGTATGATAGCACCTTCTAAGAGTTGAAGAAATACCTCTCCTCAAGAAGCTACAAAAGGGGGAAGAATTGCTCCTCATCGATGCTGAAACCAGATATACAAGGTTTGAAAAGTTGGCCTATTCTCTACTGATTACCTCGAGAAAACTCAGACAATATGTCCAGGCTCATACCATCGTGGTTTTAATCAACCAGCTGTTAAAGTAAATACTTGATTCCCCTGATGTCTCTGGGTGATTGATGAAGTACAGCCTTGAATTGGGCTAATTCCACATCGAGTATCACCCTAAGACAGTAATAAAGGGATAGGTCCTAATTGATTTCATGGACAAACAGACCTTTCCAGGTTAAGAGCTCGTCGTCGAGCAAGAGACTACAGAAAAGACTTTTCCACCATCTTGCCAGGCTGGCATATCCCCCAACTCAGTCAACTTGCACGTCAACTTAAACCTCGATTCATGGCAGCTCTTTACCGATGGGTCCTCAAATTAAAACAGCTCAGGTGCTGGGATGGTTTTCGTCACTCCAAATAAGGAGGAAATTGAGTACACCCTCAGGCTCAGATTTTGGGCTACAAACAATGAATCTGAATACGTGGCTCTTTTGGATGAGCTAAGGTTAGCCCGGGAATTCAACGTGAAGACTCTCCAGGTCTTATGCGATTCCTAGATTGTGGTCAATCAAGTCAACGGTGAGTACCTCGCTAAGGATCCGAGCATGGTAGCCTACCTGGAGAGGGTAAAGGCCCTGATGAAGAACTTTGAGAAACTACAAGTCAAGTAAATACCCCAAGAAGAGAATAGGCATGCCGATGTGTTATCTAACCTAGCCTCAGTGGTGAAATATACTCTTAAAATGATGGTTCCCATATAGTATCTGGCCAAGCCGAGCTCTATCTCCTCAAACAAAATCGCTACTATCTATACCCTCAACTTCTATTCGACCTGGATGGATCCAATTGTGAGCTATCTTGTCAATGGTACTCTGCCAAAGGACCAGGATCATTCCTGGAGAATAAAATACCAAGCAACACGGTATGGCCTCATCGACGACATCCTATATCGTAAGTCCTTCTCGAGTCTATACTCTAGGTGTCTGCAGCTTGAGGAGGCCGACTACGTTATGAGGAAAGTTCGTGAGGGAATTTGTGGAAACCATTTGGGGGTAGGTCGTTAGCCCGAAAACTGCTCCTACACAATTACTACTGGCCCAAAATTCTTGAAGATGCGGGGGAGTTTGTGAAAAAGTGTGACAAGTGCCAACGGTTCGCCGCACATCTTGATGCCCCACCAATCGAGCTAGTGTCGATGACCAGCCCATGGACTTTCGCCTAGTGGGGAATAGGTCTCCTCAGCCCATTCTCTAAAGGGGCTGGCCAAAGGAAATTCTTGGTCGTCGCCATTGATTACTTTACGAAATAGGTAGAAGTTGAGCCCCTCGCCAGAATCACTAAGGAAATTATCTGAGACTTTGTTTGGAAAAGTATGATATGTCTATTCGGCATTCCCAGGGCCATCATCTTGGATAATAGAAAGTAGTTCGACAACAATTTATTCGCCGAGCTCTACTCTGGGCTAAGAATCAACACGCACTTCTCATCTCTTGGTCACCCCCAAGCTAACGGTCAGGTCAAAGGCACCAATTGATCATTTTGCAAAATTTGAAGACCAGGTTGGACAAATCCGAGGGATTATGGGTAGAAGACCTAAATGTCGTGTTGTGTGCTTATTATACAACAGCTCAAACCCCAACCGAGGAGACGCCTTCGTCTTGACGTTCGGCTCGGAGGCCGTCATCTTGGTCAAGATTGGCAAACCTTCGCCAAAGACTACATTTGCCTTAAATCGGGCTAAAAATAAAGCGGGGCTGGTACTTAGCTTTGATCTGCTAGAAGAATGAAGAGAAAGAGCTCAGATCCTTCAAGCTGCCTATCAGCAAAGAACGACTCGATACTATAATCGCTGGGTCCGACCTCGATCTTTTGATGTCGGTGACCTTGTCCTGAAGAAGGTCACTTTAGCTACTAGGGACCAAAATTCCAACAAGCTTGCTCTAAACTAGGAAGGGCCCTATCAAGTCACTCGAATAGCTCAGGCCGACACCTACAATTTGGAAAACGAAGAAGGGATACCCCTGAGGCACCCCTGACATGCCAAGCACCTGAAGCGCTACTATACTAGAGAAGGTCCACCTCTCTAAACTTGTTAGATTTATTATTTTGATCTTGGAGGCTTGTAATCGAAATTTTGAAATCAATGAAAGGGCTCTTGGTTCAAATTTTCCCAAATTTCCAAATTCTCTACAAGTGCGATGGTGGAGACGAGTAGCTCTCCGTGCCGAGAAGTTGAGGATGAGCCGCCCTCCGTCCATTTCTCCAGGCAAATATGGGGGATAACAGTCCTCCTTCGCAAAAGGCTAGAGATGAGCCACCCTTTAACTACTTCTCCGCGCAGAGGAAGCCCTCATGCCAAATCTCTAGCACATCCCAACAAAAGAGTAGTTGTCTCACCAAGGAAAGAGACTGGTTGTCAAATAAGATCGATGGTTTTCGTCGAGAGATTCCAGATAGATGTCACCATTTGATGGCATCACGTCGATCGCAACAGAGAACATATTAGCTAGCGCCTACTCCCTTGCTGTGGAGCTGATCTCACACTTCTTAAAGGGACAGTACTCCTATAGAGAATGTTTAGGTAGTCCAATATGGCTAAGACAACCTCATCTCAGGTCGGACCTCCTCCTCTAAGATGACTACAAAAGCTAGGCAACTCGAGCTCCTATAGTCGCTTGGGGGGCAAGACGACCAGCCCCAGCTAACGATGGAAAGGTTGCATTGAAAGGCTTCGTATAACTGAGAAGTAGTGTGAATTCCTACTGCTTGGTCAACATGATCGGCATTTGGTTTGAGGAATCTCGCAGTTCTTGTCGTGGATTTTCCATCTTTCAGGGAAATTATTTCTTCAATTCTCGTTACAAAGATGGGTTCTGATTTTTCCCCTTGCGATGCCATTGTAGAGGAGAGTGGTGAGTGTGACGATAGAGATGTCATGATATGGAAGCAGAAAGAATTGGAAAATTTTTTGGGTTCAGATCACGGCTGTTGGGTGTCTCAGTCATGTTAATTGCGTTGCATACGAAATCAAAAAAGTTAGCGTGTAATCAGACGACTAACAATGCCTCCTCTGCCTAAGAAACAAGTTTTCCAAAATTTTTTGAAGAAAAATGCAAGTAGCCAAAAATTGTCGGGTTGAAGACAGAAGTCGGGTCTGCAATTTACCAGGTTGGTATACCTGCTACTTCGCGATAGCCGGGCTATTAAAGGTTGTCTTGGTTATTAAACTACACGATTGTCTAAGGTCATTAAAGAAGTTCACTGTTCAAATTATTTTAGGTCGATCATTTTCTTCAAGTTGCGGTGATTACTAGTACAAGGCACAATTGGCAAATCAAAAAAGTGATATTAATTGATCAAGAAATTTGTGGTAACAAAAATTGGAGCTCCTGCCCATGATTATAGGCCTGCTCTTTGCTGGGCTTAAAAAGAAGAAAAAAATCTACTTTTGTTGATTAGCTGGTGATAGGTGTGAAAAACCTATCCATTTCTAAATCGAATTTGTTAGTTTCCAAGTGTTTTAGTTATATTTAATTGTGTTTTAGTGTCTTTTAGTGTAAAACAGGGAAAGGATGTCAAAAGGCGAGAAACAAGTAAAAACGGTGGAGAAACGGTGAACAAAATGTGTAAAACAGGGTTTTGGTGAATGAAGATCACCGCCTAGGCGAAAAAGAGGCAGAATGTTGAAGTGTTGAAGAGCTAAACCACTGCCTAGGCGAGAAAAGATCAGAATGATATGCCAGCAGCTACCGCCTAGGCGGAGAAACCACCGCCTAGGCGAAGATCCGACAGAAACTTAACCGACTTAAGTCCACCGCCTAAGCGATGAAATACCGCTTAGGCGGTGACACTCTGCACAGAAATATCTATTTTTAGATATTTTGAAGATATTTTCCAAATCCCTCCTTTTAACCCCTTTCTCCACCAAACCTTAAAAGACACTTAGACACTTAGGCCCTTACCTTAGACGTGGGAGAGGGCTTGGTTATTCTTGAGAGCTCTCTTCCACCTTAGTTAGATTAGATTAGTTTAAGAGGTGTTCTTGGCCAATACTTGAAGAGCTAGAAGAGGAAGTTCATCAACGAAGAAGAGGAAGCTCGGGAGGATTGTTCTTTGGCGAAAGTGGACTACTCCACTTTGAGATTTGGCTTTTCTTCCCTTGTTTCCATCTTTGTATTTAACGTTTATTTTTTATAATGATGATATCCTCTTGATTTAATATTGTATTGTCTAAGAACATGTTAGTCTAATTTAGAGATTAGTTAGGGAAAGGTGTAGTTGTGTAAATACTCGTTTAGTTTAATATATGTTTCTTTAATGGTTGTTGTTTTAAGTCTGATTGTGTTTATGATTTGATGACAATCTTAATATTATTGTAATGGTATTAGGGTTGGATTTGAGAATCTAGGGTTTGACACTCAGGAGAGGTAACCTTGGATTCGGACTAGGGTAAACACATCGTTACGACCTAACGACCTGAGAGGGCATTAGTTAGTGTGCAATTGATGATGTTGGGTCAATATTCATGCATCCTAGAGTTGTTAATACATTGAGGTGGATCTCTTCATCGACACGAAGTCGTGTATTCCCTCGTCTTACACTCGGAAGAAGTGGCGGAGGAGTTTACGAACCGAGATTGTCGGATACCTAAACTCCGTTATCGTTAACTAAACGAAATCAAACATGTATTACGTGAATGAAATCAATCCCTAATTAATCAAACTAATTATAATTAACCCACTAATTGTAGTTTAGCTTAGTTTAATTTCCATTCATGTGTTCTGTCGTCAGGATAACATGAGACTATGTCAATTGCGGTATTCAATTCAATTATTCACATTTTTCTCTGTGGAAACGATATCCGATCTTCAAGATCCACTATATTAAAACTTTATACCTCGTATTCTTGCAAGCATAAGTAGGCGTCCACATTCCGCACCCCTACCAGCTGGGTTGGTAGAGTCTTGCTACTAGAAGGTATCTGGACTGGTCTGGCCTTTGTTTCCAATTGGGGAACCGCCCTAGCCTCTTGAGGATCTACTCGGCCAGACATCTTACTCGGCTTGGGCTTCTTGGATATCTTAAGGATTGAGCTCGAGCTTGATCTTCGTGTGGTCGACCTCTTGGAACTGGCGCCAGACTGAGTTGATTTTTCCTTTGATCCATGTCTTTATCACACTCTTCCTAATCCGGTCCCGGAGGTCGTTAAACTCCTAGCTCTTCTTCCAATCCGCAATAGCTTCAGCCCAAGCCCACTCTAGCTTAGCTACCCGGTCGTCCCTCATCGCTTCGAGCTGGTTGAGGGTAGTCTGGGACTATTGCACAACCCTGTTAGCTCTTTCCAGGTTATCCTCGGTCTGCTTGGCTAGTTTCTCATTTCTCTTTGTCAACTGCTCGACCTTGCCTTAGAGCCTCTCCAATTCTCTCTAGTTCTTGTTCAACCTGTCAATGTGTTGGGACCTTCCTTTCTCCAGTTTTTCACACCTCTCACTGGACTTATGAAAATGCAGCCCCAGTTCAATAAAAGAGTAGAGGGTTTGCACGAGACAAAAGGGAAAAGGTTAAAAAGATGAAGTGTCTTAAGTTTAAAAGTCTTACCGAGGTAAGAACTTACCAAAAACTGGTACCAATAGATATCGGAGGCGAGCCTACGGTAAAAGTTTTTGCTAAATTTGGTTCAGTCCGCTGGGGGAGTAATCTGATGGATGAAGGTCAGGAGAATGACTGGCGTCCCAAGTACTTCGGTCACCGCGGAGCCCGATTGTGACTGTGAAAGGCCTTAACTTCTCTTCCTACTAAGCCCTCTGTCACTGTTGGACCTTTGTGCGACTCCTCTTCTACTACCCGATCATTACCTTGGACGTGTCCACTTTTGCTTTTCTTTATCTCTCATCTCCGTGGGGGTCGGGCTCTCTACGTCCACGGGTATCATCGCCGGTTTGGCTGTGTCTGAGGTCGCAGGCCTCCTCAAAGCTGTCGTCCTACCTGTTATTTCCAACCTTTCATGGGTCATCTAGGGTACAGACCTTGCTTAAGGATTGACGGGCACCGACCTGGCTAGAACGGCCTAGACCGTCACCCCCTCCTAGGCTTGCTAAGGAGTCTGTCCCACGACCCCTTCCTCGATAGCTTGGGTCGCTAACCATACCAGTATCTCAATGTCCATGATTACAAAGAGAAGAAGTCAGTGAGCGTTAGTCAGCAGAAGAAAGTGCAAGTATAAATAATTTGACAAGTAGATGTGGAAAGACTTACTGTTCTTGGAGTCTTCTTTCAAGGTCACTTGTGGCAGGGAGAGGTTGGTCCAAAAGTAGAAGTTGTACAAGCATGATGAGATGAGAGCGTCGACGTGACAGAGCGGGGTACTGAAGATCCCATCTCTCTGCTCAATAATCTCTGGGCTCGGCTCGTGTTTCTTCGGAACTAGAAAAGAAAAATCAAGACAACTCAGAAAAATTGGTCAGGGAGGGAAAATAACTAATGCCAAGCTTACAAGCTTACCCATGGTCCTCTAGTTCCTCTAGACTAGGAACTCCCACTGTGTCGCCAAGGTGGCCTCCTATCCAGTCCCGCCAAGAAAGAAGAAGTCTGGTTTTCCATCATTGATAGATTTGACGTAGCCCATGAGAAACTTCTATTGGGCTAAGATGTAGCACCAGCCCTTCTCACCAGGCATGGATTTCACCAGGAAGATGGCATCAAATAGCTTGTGGGATAGGGTGATGCCCTCGGCCAAGCATATCACGTGAAAGACCATGACCATCTAAATACTATTGGGGGCGAGCTGTGATCAACCTAAGATCCCAACAGACCTCTCTCACCCAAGAATTCATAGGAAAACGTAGGTCGCACTGTAATTATTGGTCGTAGACCGTTATAAAACCCTCTAGTGGGGCGCAAGCCCAATCGTCTTCCCCGGGAACGTGCGTCGCCACTGTGTTAGAGAATGTCTACCTAGAGCGAAGGTCCCGAACTTCTTCTCCGATAGGTTGATTTTTACCCGCCAGACCAAGGTACCCTGGGGGACCTCGCAAATCAATCGAACTGAGGTTAAGATGGCCCTAGGGGCGTGACCCAACGTTGACGGCTGGGATTTTGCCTTTAAGGGCGAGCCCTCAATATCAAGTTCCATGGCCGAACCTGCGTCGAGCTCAATACTTGGTCCTCCAGATGAGCCCACTTCGCACCTCACCATCATCCACTGAGGCACGCTGGTCATGCCAGGAGACATGGAGGTCCTCACTCCTGTCACTCTACGGACTCTTTTAAAAGAAGAGGTCGTCCATTCAACGACGGCCTCTGGCTCAGTAATCTTCTCGGATGCAAAGATCACCTCCGATTCATCTACCTTGGTTGTAGACGAGTTGAGCTCGATTTGCTCAACATGGGGTTCGGCCATAGTCTCTTCAGATGTAGAAGGATTGTACCTCGATGAGTAGGACTCAGACATTAAAAACAAGAGGGAAAGAAGAAACGATAAATGAGAGTACCATGCTTTGAGATTAGGCGGAGCTATCGCTGATACTCTAGTGCAAATAAATATGAAAGAATAAAGTGCCTATATATAGAAGGGCCGAGAAGTCAAACCGTCGCGTTGATCGAATGGTACACAAAGCGTCGATTCATGCGCCATCAGCCATGTGTCACGCATTCGGTTAATGTGTTAATTATGCTTCCTGTAGAAACCTTGCGATAATCCAAGCTAGACTACTCAACCGACTTGTTTCGTCTCGACTTGGATTCTCATCTCCTAGCAGACCGTGACAAGAACCCTCAATATCTCATGTTCCATCTCCCTACTAAGGCTTGGGAGACAACTGATGTAAGACCCCGATTTCACACGTATGTCAATTTAGTTGCATTATTGAGCATTTAGAAAAATACGAGGGGGAAATATACAAATTAAAAATTCAAATTAAAGGTTTAGGGGTCAATTTGAAAATTTAGAAACTTTCAATCCAAACTTTGGGAGGTAAATTGGCATTTAACTTCTTTCTTAAAAATTTTAAGGGGTGAAATTACAAATTAAGAAAATCATAAATGATGAATTTGGATTAAAATAAAGATTTAAAGAATGAGGGAGAGAAAAGAGCAATTTAACCAAAGATATTTTAAAAAAAAACCATATATATATATACACACACCATATATCGTGTGTGTGTGTACAGTAAGATCGCCGACGACAGAGAGAAAGGAAAGGGGGAGACGTGGCAAGCAACGATCCATCCTTACCACTTAATTCATGCATGTAAAAAGGGTACATGCAAAAAATATCAGGATCAAAACACTATCAGAGGAGAAAAATTAGAACTTTAGAGAGAGAGAAAGTTCGACGGTGCTGGGTTCTTCGGCGTGGTCGTCTGCGTGGGCATTCTATTCTATTTCATTGTTGTGTGTGTGTGTGTTGATTGTCATCGATAGGGAATGGAAGTGTGATCAGTTGTTGAATATCTGTCGTGCATGTATGTGTGATCGGTACTGTTTCGGTACCGGCATGAGTGTGTCGGTGTATGTCTCCTATTTCTGTTTGGTGCAGCGGTGTGTGGGTGTGGGTTTTCTGTTCGAATCGTCGATCCTCAATCGTCAACGATCGCGTGTGGGTCGTCGTCGGATAGTGGTAAGCGTTTGTGACCAATGTAGGGTGGCTGGCGGTGAAGGGGAGTTAGTGAGAGAGAGAGCATCGGCTGTGGGTGAATGTGGGTTCCCATTTTTGTCTAATGGTGGCGTTCGGCAGTGAAGGTGGGTGTGCCGTTCGTTTGTCTTGTCCAACAGCGTGTGTGATTGTGGTTGGGTGGTTGGTCGCCACCGGTGAGAGGGGTGTGGGTGGTTGGTCGGCAGGGAACCAGAACAGAAACAGAGAAACCAAAAAAAAAAAAAAAAAAAAAGAAGAAGAAAAAAAAAAGGAAAAAAAAAAAGGAAAAATTACACAAACACCCCAATAAAAATCCATAAATTTATCTTGCGGCCGACAGACGATTCTGAATAAGTAAAAATCTAAATCGATTACAATTGTTGTAAAATTGAATTATTAGCAAACGGGATTATAATTTGGAATCGTTAATTCTAATAATTTTTGTCACCGTCTATACTAACAAATGCATATCGTAATTATTAAAGAAACGAAATTTACTGAATAACAATTTTTCGTAATAAAAAGTGGGTATAGGGAAAATTACGGAATTTAGGGCCTGCATTCCATGATTCGGTTATTTTATATAAAATATTAATTTAGGCCCTGTCACTATTAGGTTCGCAGACACTGGAGTATCGGTAGAAGATAGTCAGTAAAAAACTGTTGAGAACGAGTAGCCAGGTGAGTGTACTGTCTTCTTACCAAACTATTTTCTATATATATATATGATAACATATGTGTTTACTTACACTGTACGATTTCATAAATGATATGGATCAAGCAGGTTTTTGGGGTGAGTTGGTAAAATAAATTTTCGAGGAATTGTGTTGGTTTCTAAAAAGAATGATTAAAAATAATTTTCGTTGCATATGGGTGGTTTTGAAAAAGGAGTGAAAAATATATGGTTTTCTAAAAACAAAGGTGGAAAAAACAGGTTTTTTCTGAAATCGGTGGTACAAAGGTGGAAAACTGGTTCTTTTACTGAAATGGGTGGTACTTTTAAAAAGGAGAAGGAAAAATGCGATTTTGGAAATTCTCCCCGAAAAGGGGTGTGGTTTATATTCTCCCCATAAGGGGTGTGGATTTTTTACGATGTGGTGTGAAAATGTATTTCTTCCCGTAAGGGATATGGATTTTTAACTATACCGATGATTTTGACGATGTCATAGTTGTTCTCCCCGAAAGGGGTGTGGATTATGTTTCTCCCCGTAAGAGGTGTGGATTCTTCCCATGGGATGTGGATGTTTCTCCCCGTAAGGGGTGTGGATTATATTTCTCCCCAGAAGGGGTATGGATATTTCGTAGGAAGGCATTCCTACGGATGTTACGGTACCATTACAACTCCCGATCGTGAGGTTAAAACGATCACTATAGCTAACCAGTGTGTGTTGTGGTGGAGTGGTGTGTTTAAAATGTGTGTTTGAGGTGTGTGTTTGAGATGTGGTGTTTTACTTATATTGGATGATTTATTATTTATTGTGGTGATTGGTATGATTTTATACCAGATAGATTTGGATGAAACTTATCTATATCTCTTAATTTTTACTGCTTATATACTTATGCTTGATCCATATTTAACTGTGGTAATAATTAGAATGTATTATTATTTTAAAAAAATGTTTTACTAAGAAGGCAGTACACTCGCAGGTACAACAGCTAGGAGTCGGTCCCCTACTTGCACTAGGTAGAGTCCGGTGATGGTGTAGTATGGAAATATTTTGGGAGGAGCTGTCTGAGGCGAACCTGTGAGAGCTTCATTGTTGTTATACTTTTGTTGTTATTTTAATTCAATGACGGGTGCGTCCCCAGTTAGAGATGTTGTATATGGTCAGAATTTATGGTTGTATATTTTTGTATGCACTTTGTCGTTTACTAGTGGGTTTGACGTTAAGATGAGGTCGTGTCGACGTCACGCAGGACCCACGGTGATGGGTGTCCAGGGTGGGGTGTGACAATTTTGGTATCAGAGCCTAGGTTATAGATTCTGTAGACTTGCTAGTAGTGGTGTCAATAGAGGATTATGAGATAGGAAGACGTGCCAGTCGTCTCGTCAGTAGGGGACGTTGAGATAGGGTGTCGATAGGTGGTGTCCAGCCAGTGGTGGACCATGAGATAGGATTGTGATAGGTGGGTTAAGCATGTGAGTGATAGTTATTACATTGCATTAGATGGTACATTGGTATCGTGTATGGTTATTTGTCTTGTTAGTTATTAGTGGGTGCGACGAAGTTGTGATACTGCCAGTTGGTGGTTTAGGTAGTGTGGTTGGGAATATTAAATTATAACTGATAAGTAATTCTATTAGTAGTATTTGACATTGGGATTCCATGTCGGTAGTACATAATATTTTTATTGTTAAACCAACAGTGTGGCAGAACACACTTAATTCATCCAATGTTAAGTTATTCATTGAATTGACTTGGTAGACAACACTTTATTTATGTAATTACACGACACACTGCGCTACTAATTAAGATACACAGATTCTATCATAAATGGGTGGGTGTGCTCGTGATTTTATTAGAGAAGGAGGTTCATATGGTTAAAGCATAAAGAGACGACCATTTGGTGGTATGAAATTAAATCAGATTTGGTAAAAATGGAAGAGACAAGATGTAGACTAATCTAGAAAGGATTTACTTTGGAAATACGTTTTAGGTTGATAGGCAGGCAAATTTAAAAGTTATACGAAATGGGCAAATGCAACGAGAATTAATAGAGAATAATATGTAGGAAGTAGCCGAGAATTATGAGTCTGTGTTAATAGTTAGTGCGTATAAATATAGTTCACTTCATATTGGTGGTAGGAAGTTGTCGGTAGATCTATTTACCCTTGAATATTTACGATCTTGAAGTAATACTGGGTATGAATTTGTTGTTTGGCTATCATGCCATGGTGGATTGTTTTAAGAAGAAAGTGATCTATCAAATCTCAGGTAAGCCAGAATTTGTATTCTCAGGAGACAAAATTATCACTCCTGTTAGTCTGATTTCAGCCCTAGAAGCCAAGAAATTATTGCATAAAGGATGTCAGGGATACCTTGCACACGTAATTGACACCAATCAGAGAGAAGTTTCAATAGCAGATATTCTAGTGGTCAGAGATTTTTCCTGATGCTTTTCCAGACGAATTGCCAAGGTTTCCATTAGATAGGGAGATGGAATTCACGATCGAGTTACTTCCCGGAACTGCTCCTATATCGATTCCACCCTATTGTATGGCGCCTACCGAGCTGAAAGAATTGAAAGTACGGTTGCAAGATTTCGCTGCAAGATTTATTAGATCGTGGATTTATCAAACCTAGCATTTCCCATGGGTAGCCCCAGCGTTGTTCATGAAAACGAAGGATGGCACCTTGAGAAGATGTATCGACTATCGGCAACTGATTAGGGTAACCGTCCGTAATAACTATCCGTTACCTAGGATTGATGACTTGTTTGACTAACCCCAGAAGGCTAAAGTGTTATCCAAGATAGATTTCCAATCGGGGTATCACCAATTGAAAGTCAGAGACAGTGATGTAGCGACAACGGCGTTCCGTACGAGATATGGGCACTATGAATTCTTGGTTATGCCCTTCGATTTGACAAATGCTCCTGCTGCCTTCATGGACTTGATGAATTGGGTCTTCTAACCTTATCTGGATAAATTTATTATCGTATTCATTGACGATATATTGATTTATTCCTAAAGTAGAGACAAGCATGCAGAACATCTTCGAAACGTGTTATAGACGTTGCGGGAAAAGAGGCTATATGCGAAGTACAGTAACTGTGAGTTCTGGTTAGATCATGTGGTGTTTTTGGGGCATGTTATTTCGGGAGACGATATTCAAGTGAATCTAAAGAAAATTGAAGCTATTGTTCAATGGGAAAGGCTGAGGAATGTGATGGAAGTGCGAAACTTTTTAGGGTTGGCAGGTTACTATCAACGGTTTGTGTAGGGATTTTCTATTATAACTGTCTCGTTGACTCATTTGACTCGCTAGGAATCCAAGTTCAAATGGACCGACAAATGTGAGTAGTTTTTAAGAGTTGAAAAATAGATTGATATCGGCACCAATTCTATCTCTCCCGACAAAAGGGGGTGGCTTTATGATTTATAGTGATGCGTCCCACCAAGGGCTAGGATGTGTTCTGATGCATCATGGTCATGTAATCACATACGCATTTAGACAACTGAAGAATCATGAGCAAAATTACCCGATGCATGATCTGGAGCTGGCAGCGATTATATTTGCCTTAAAGATTTGGAGACACTACTTGTATGGCGAGACGTGTGAAATCTACACCGACCACCAAAGTTTGAAATATCTGTTTACTCATAAATAATTAAATTTGAGGCAGAGACGTTGGATAGAGTTGATTAAAGACTATGATTACACTATCCACTATCACCCGAGAAAAGCTAATGTTGTAGCGGATGCGTTGAGTCAAAAATCAGCGGGTTCGATCGCGTACCTAAGAGCCGTTCATACTAATCTGTATGCTAATTTAATATCGTTGTGAGTTCAGTTAGCGGTTGGTCAGACGGCTGTATTGCTTGCGACTTTGACTTTGAGGCCGACATTGATTGATCGTTTAATCGAAGCTCAGAAGTCAGACGTTCAATTGGAGAAGATTCGAGATGAAGTGAGAAGTGGTCACAGAGTGGATTTTCATGTCAAAGAGAACGATGAAGTGTTGATGATGAGAAATAGACTGTGTGTGCCTAACGACACCAGTTTGAAGAACGATATTTTAAAAGAAGCGCATGGCTCAGCATACGCGATGCATTCAGGCGGTACCATAATGTATCGGGATTTTTGTGAGCATTATTGGTGGATCAGATTGAAGAAAGAAATCATGGAGTTTGTTGCCAGGTGTCTTACTTGTTAGCAAGTGAAGATTGAGCATCAACGTCCAAGTAGGTTGCTGCAACCTATAAAGAGTGGAAATGAGAGCATATCACTATAGATTTCATTTCAGGATTACCTCGTACTCAAAAGGGGCATAATTCCATCTGGGTGATCATTGATAGGCTTACCAAGTCCGCTCATTTTCTGATCGTAAAGACAACGTATTCTTTTGAAAAGTATACCCAATTGTATATCGATGAGATTGTTGGGTTACATGGCACACCAATTTTTATAGTGTCGGATAGAGATCCGATATTTATTTCGAGGTTCTGACCGAGTCTCCAGACTACTTTAGGTACCAAACTCAAATTTAGCACCGTTTTCCATTCCTCAGACAGACGGTCAATCGGAGCATACGATTCGGACATTGGAGGATATGTTAAGAAGATCTGTTCTGAAATTTGCTGGTAGTTGGAATGATCATTTGTCGTTGATGGAATTCGCCTACAACAACAACTACCATTAGACAATCGAGATGGCCCCGTATGAAGCGTTGTATGGTAGGAGATACAGAATCCCAATCTGTTAGACTGAGGTGGGAGAATGGAAATTGTTGAAGTTGGACATAGCCAAATGACAGTAGACAAAGTGAAGGCGATTCGAGAAAAAAAAATTAAAAAAAAAAAAAAATCGCTCAAAGTCGACAAAAGAATTATGCAGACAAGCACCGGCGGGATTTGAAATGCGAAGTGGGGGATCATGTGTTTTTGCGTATTTCTCTATGGAAAGGCATAATGAGGTTCGGAAAGAAAGGAAAATTAAGTCCAAGGTACATCGGACCATATGAAATTTAGATCAGGGTTGGCACGACGGCTTATAGACTTACTTTACCGCCAGAGTTGTCTCAATTACACGACGTTTTCCATGTATCAATTCTTCGAAAATATGTGCCAGACCCTTCTCATGTGTTGATTTCACAGCCGATTGAACTAGAAGAAGATTAGACATACGTTGAGGAGCCATTCCAGAGTTTAGAACGTAAGAACTAGGTGTTACGAATGAAAATGATTACATTAGTCAAGGTGTTATGGCACAGTTATATCGTAGAGGAAGCGACGTGGGAGCAAGAAGACGTGATGAGAAACAAATACCCGCATTTGTTCGATTAAGGTAATAAAATTTCAGGACGAAATTTCTTTAAGGAGGGAAGGGTTGTAAGACCCCGATTTCACATGTATGTCAATTTAGTTGCATTATTGAGCATTTAGAAAAATACGAGGGGGAAATATACAAATTAAAAATTCAAATTAAAGGTTTAGGGGTCAATTTGTAAATGTAGAAACTTTCAATCCAAACTTTGGGAGGTAAATTGGCATTTAACTTCTTTCTTAAAAATTTTAAGGGGTGAAATTACAAATTAAGAAAATCATAAATGATGAATTTGGATTAAAATAAATATTTAAAGAATGAGGGGAAGAAAAGAGAAATTTAACAACAGATATTTTTTTAAAAAAACATATATATATACATATATATCGTGTGTGTGTGTGTGTGTGCACTGAGATCACCAGCGACAGAGAGAAAGGAAAGGGGGAGACGTGGCAAGCAACGATCTATCCTTACCACTCAATTCATGCATATAAAAAGGGTACATGCAAAAAAAAAAAAAAAAAATCAGGATCAAAACACTATCAGAGGAGAAAAATCAGAATTTTAGAGAGAGAGAGGGTTCAGCGGTGCTAGGTTCTTCAGCATGGTCATCTGCGTGGGCATTATGTTCTATTTCATTGTTGTGTGTGTGTGTGTGTTGATCGTCGTCGATGGGGAATGGGAGTGTAATCAGTTGTTGAATTTCTACCGTGTATATGATCGGCACTGTTTCGGTACCGGCATGAGTGTGTCGATGTATGTCTCTTGTTTCTGTTTGGTGCAGCAGTGTATGGGTGTGGGTTTTCTGTTCGGATCGTCGGTCGTCAATCATCGATGATTGCGTGTGGGTCGTTATCGGACAGTGGTAGGCGTTTGTCACCGGTGTAGGGTGGCTGGCGGTAAAAGGGAGTTAGTGAGAGAGAGAGAGAGCATCGACTGTGGGTGTGTAGGGGTTCCCATTTCTGTCCGACGGTGGCGCTCGGCGATGAAGGTAGGTGTGCTGTTCATCTGTCTTGTCCAACGGTGTGTGTGATTGTGGTTGGGTGGTTGGTCACCGCCAGTGAGAGGGGTGTGGGTGGTCGGTCGGTAGGGAACCAGAACAGAAACAGAAAAATCGAAAAAAAAAAAAAAAGGAAAAAAAAAAGAAGAAGAATTACACAAACACCCCAATCAAAATCCAAAAATTTATCTCGCGGCCGATGCACGATTCGGAACAGGTAAAAATCTAAATCGATTACCATTGTTGTTAAATTGAATTATTAGCAAACAGTATTATAATTTGGAATCGTTAATTCTAATAATTTTTGTCACCGTCCATACTAACAAATGCGTATCGTAATTATTAACGAAACGAAATTTACCGAATAACAATTTTTCGTAATAAAAAATGGGTACGGGGAAAATCACGGAATTTAGGGCCTGCATTGCATGATTCAGTTATTTTACATAAAATATTAATTTAGGCCCTGTCACTATTAGGTTCGTAGACACTGGAGTATCGGTAGAGGATAGTCAGTAAAAAACTGTTCAGAACGGGTAGCCAGGTGAGTGTATTGTTTTCTTACCAAACTATTTTCTATATATATATGATGACATATGTGTTTTCTTACACTGTACGATTTCATAAATGATATAGATGAAGCAAGTTTTTGGGGTGAGTTAGTAAAATAAATTTATGGGGAATTGTATTGGTTTCTAAAAAGAAAGATTAAAAATAATTTCCGTTGGATATGGGTGGTTTTGAAAAGAGAGTGGAAAATATATGGTTTTCTAAAAATGCTTAGTTTTCTAAAAATAAAGGTGGAAAAAACAGGTTTTTTCTGAAATTGGTGGTACAAAGGTGGAAAACTGGTTCTTTTACTAAAATGGGTAGTACTTGTAAAAAGGAGAGGGAAAAACGCGATTTTGTAAATTCTCCCCGAAAAGGGGTGTGGTCTATATTTTCCCTATAAGGGGTGTGGATTTTGACAATGTGGTGTGAAAATGTATTTCTTCCCGTAAAGGATGTGGATTTTTAACTATACGGATGATTTTGACGATGCCATAGTTATTCTCCCCGAAAGAGGTGTGGATTATATTTCTCCCCGTAAGGGGTGTGGATTCTTCCCATGGGATGTTGATGTTTCTCCCCGTAAGGGGTGTGGATTATATTTCTCCCCAAAAGGGGTGTGGATATTTTGTAGGAAGGCATTCCTACGGATGTTCGGTACCATTGCAACTCCCGATCGTAAGGTTAAAACGATCACTATGGCTAGCCAGTGTATGTTGTGGTGGAGTGGTGTATTTGAGATGTATGTTTGAGGTGTGTGTTTGAGATGTGGTGTTTTACTTATAT
The DNA here is from genome assembly GCA_016647705.1 of Eucommia ulmoides. Taxonomy (NCBI): domain Eukaryota; kingdom Viridiplantae; phylum Streptophyta; class Magnoliopsida; order Garryales; family Eucommiaceae; genus Eucommia; species Eucommia ulmoides. The sequence goes on along the minus strand of CM028335.1, from coordinate 18,916,592 downwards.
TGGATGATTTATTATTTATTATGGTGATTGGTATGATTTTATACCAGATAGATTTGGATGGAACTTATCTATATCGCTTAATTTTCACTGCTTATATACTTATGCTTGATCCATATTTAACTATGGTAATATTTAGAATGTATTATTATTTTTTTTAAAAAATGTTTTACTAAGAAGGTAGTACAATCGGAGGTACAACAGCTAGGAGTCGGTTCCCTAGTGGCACTAGGTAGAGTCCAATGATGGTGTAGTATGGAAATATTTTGGGAGGTGCTATCTGAGGCGAACCTATGAGAGTTTCATTGTTGTTATTACAATTCAGGGATGGGTGCATCCCCAGTTAGAGATGTTATATATGGTCAGAATTTATAGTTGTATATTTTTGTATGCACTTTGTCGTTTACTAGTGGATTTGACGTTAAGATGAGGTTGTGTCGACGTTACACCGGCCCCACGGTGACGGGTGTCCGGGGTGGGGTGTGACAACTGATGTGGGTAAAATCTGGCCACCTCCACGTGTTCGCCACCTGGATCAAAATCGCCACCTCACCAACGCTACTTCATCAGCAACAACCTAATAAGCTTAGTGAATAGATGGCCCGGGCGCCTCCTCAGGTCAGTCAACATGAAGCACTTGGTCGATTGCAAAGTAAGAATCTCCTCTATTATCGTCACTTGAGGCAAACCGGTACGGTCACCCCGACCTACGCCCCGGTACCCAAGCCGGCTTGTCGCTCTCTTAACATGCTTGGCCAATGGGCTTCTCTATCAGCGAACAAAAGGGGCCCAAGGCTCAGGCCCATAGCTCTAATCATTCGTGTTCCTAACGCGCCTGACTAATTAGCATTAAACCAAGCTTAAGGCCCTAATTTTCTGAAATGCTAATCGCTTCCTCGCCTATAAATAGAAGGCTTCATTAACACATTAAGACATGTGAAAAACAGACTCAATAGGTCGAGGTAATAGCTTTACTCCATACGACCTGCTTTCTTCCCCCCTAGATCTTACTCTCACGCCGGAGGGGACACACTGACCCAGCCTGTCCTGTGTGTAGGTGACAGATCGGAGCTCAGCCCGGACAAAGGCCTAGGACGAAGAACCGCAGGATGATATCATCTAGCATGGATACCAGGTCATACAACGCTTGACTAGCTCGGACCGAAGGCTCCAGCAAGGACGAAGATCATCCCCAAATCGGGGGCAACTCTTCAGGTGAGGAGTAACCTGACCATACTACTAGTCGGTCCAATTCCCAACACCAACAGTAATTTTTACGCTTCTTTCTCCAGGTTGAAACAAATAGGGGTGTGTTTAATGGGTTTTCTTTCTCTCTCTCTCTCTCTCTCTCTCTCTCTCTCTCTTTCTCTCCAAAGTGAAGCTAGGTTGATCTTCTTGGCTCAGCATTGCCTTGGGCTTTCGGTGGAAACTACACTGCGGTATTAAAATATAGTTAGTTATGGTTGTTAGCTTATGGTTAGTGTTGTTATTAGTTAGTTGAAGTTAGTTTCAGAACTATCAAAACTAACTTCATTTCTCAACTCAATCTCAGCTCTATATAAGCTGAGTTATTAGTTTGTAGGCATCAGTTAATTAAATCAAATTCTTTCTTCAGATTCATTCTCTTTCTTTCTCTCTATTATTTTTTTTTTCTACAATGGTGAAGACTTCTAATATGCTATCAGAGATTCACTGGCCGCCACTAATGGCCAATGTTGTTGTATCATATTCAGCTCCTTCTTTCTCAGTTTTGAATGGTGAAAACTCCAATGGTGCTACTGCAGATCTTTTAACTCATCTGAAATTTATTCCAGTCAACTTAAACCACTCAATCTCTGTCAAATTGAGTGATTCGAATTTTCTTTTATGGAGACAACAATTAATGGCATTAGTTAAAGGGAATGATCTTCAATATTTTTTTCAAGGAAGATCAGTTGTAGAAGCTTCTTACAGCTGAAGAAGAAGCTACAATGAGAATTAGTCAAGAGCTTCTGAATTTGGAAAAACAGGATAGCCTCCTTGTTTCATTACTTTTTTCATCAATGTCAAAGTGTATTCTTACCCAAATGGTTGGTTGTGAGTCTTCCTTTCAAATTTTTAAAACTTTAGAACAATATTTTACTACTCAAATTGGTACAAAAATATCTCAGTTCAAACCGCAATTACAAAACATAAATAAATATTCTCTTAGTCTCAATAATTATCTTCTTAAAATAAAAAATATTGTTAATCTCTTGGCTTCAGTAGGTCGTGTTCTTACTCAGCAAGATCACATTGAAGCAATTTTAAATGGTTTATGTCAAGATTACGATACTTTTGTAGTTGCTGGTTCTTCTAGAACTAATACTTTTTCTATTATTGAAATTGAGTCCTTATTGCTAACACAAGAGGCTCGGATTGAAAGGAATGCTAGTGTATTAGAATATGGATCTGAAGAAGTCAATTTAGGTTATTCCTATGGAAATAATGGGGGTTCTTATGGTCAGAATCGTGGTGGAAATTCACAATTTGGAAGTAACTCTTCTCAGTTTGGTGGAAATGGTGGTTTTCGCTGTGGTTTCAATGGTTTTTAGAATTTTCAACATAGAGGTGGCTTTAATCAGTTCAAAGGTAGAAATTCTAATTCTAGAGGTGGTTATAGTTAAGGGGCTCGTGGAGAAAGAAGGTCTTGGCAATCTCAAAACAAGCTACAGTGCCAACTTCGTTTGAGACATGGCCATACTATTCAGGATTTTTTTACAGGTATGATAAGTCTTTTCAAGGACCTTCTCATACTCAATCTATACAGACTATGCTAGTTGATCAACAATCTCAGATTCAAGCCTTGATATCTACACTAGCAACTAACCTTAACACCTACTGGTATTCAAATTCAGGAGCAACAAACCATTTAACTCCTGATATCCACAATCTCTTAACTAGTACAGATTTTGAAGGGTAGGACAAAACTTTTGTGGGAGATGGTACATGTTTTTTAATAAAACATATTGGACATTCTTTATCTTCTGTTCCTTCTTTTTCTAAAATTTTATCACTTAACCAGCTTCTTCATGTTCTTAGCATTACTAAAAATTTGTTAAGTGTGTCTAATTCTAAGGATAATCAAGTATACTTTGAATTTCATTCTAATACTTGTTTTGTTAAGGATCAGGTAAAACACAAGGTTTTACTGATGGGGACACTCAAGAATGGCTTATATATTTTTTATAAGGATCAAATGCAATTCATCTCATCTTCTAATCCTGTTAGAATAAAAATTTCACATCCTCCTGAATCTACTTCAACTCTATCTGCATTAGTTAGCACTACTTCAAATTCAACTTCTCCAAATCACTCTTGTACTCAGCAATTTATTTTTTATGTTTGGCACAAAAGATTAGGACATCCAGCTAAAAATGTCGCAAAATCTGTGCTCAAATAATGTAATATTTATTTTGATAATAAAATAGTCTTTTTTTGTTCTTCTCGTTGCCTTGATAAAATTCACAAACGTCTTTTTCCTCAAAAATCACTTACTGTATATAATATGCCCTTACAACTCATTTTTCAGATTTATGGGGCCCTCTCTCACTCTCCTTAAATGGATATAGGTACTATATACATTTAACTGATGTATATAGTAGATTCACTTAGATGTATATGATCAAGCACAAGTCAGATGCTTTCAAAACTTTTCTTCTCTTCAAAGCTAAAGTTGAACTTCAGCTTAACTCAAAAATAAAGATTTTTTAATCTGATTGGGGTGGCAATTAATGTTTTTTACTAATTTCTTGAAAACTCATGGTATAATTCATAAACATCCATGCCCTACAACTCATCAACAAAATGGGTTGGTTGAGAGAAAACATTGGCACATCATAGAACATGGGTTAGCCTTACTTGCTCATGTTTCTATGCCTATGAAATATTGTGATGAAGCTTTTAGAGTTGATGTGTATCTCTCTAATAGGCTTCCTACTGCTATTCTCAAGTTTAAAACACCTTTGGCAGTTCTTTTTAAAACAAAACCAAATTATTCAGTGCTTAAATCCTTTGGTTCTGTTTGTTATCCCAATCTTATGCCTTATAACAAAAATAAGTTGCAATTTACGTCTATTCAATGCAAGTTTCTTGGATATAGCCAAAATCACAAAGGTTATAAGTCTTTAGCTCCTAATGGTCGAATTTACATATCACAAGATGTCATATTTCATGAGTATCTTTTTCCCTTTTCTTTCAAAAATCATAACTCTATACCAACTTAGCCTATTCGAGCACAGTTGCCTTCTGCTTGTCTTCCTACTATACCTAAATCATGTTCTCTTTTTCCAGCCAGCTCCTGATTTACTCAATTTTATATTCCATTTGTTCAACCTTCTTGTACATCTAGTCATGTCCATAATGGTTATATCGACATTTTTGTACCTCAATCACATAAATTTAGTCCAATACCTAATATTTTAACTAGTGCTGATAATCAGGTTATTTCTAACATTGCTCATGAGCCTGTGGTTTCAGTTGTGTCTAGGGAAGTGACTCAGCATCACAATGACACTCCAGTTAGTTAGAATGTTCAAGCTGATTCTGCTACTCAATTACTAGTGCAATATGATATTAGTGTTATTATTCAGACAGATTTACCACCTAATTTACCAAGTATTGCTAATACTCTGAAGATGACAACTAGAGCCAAGTTTAGATTGTTCAAGCCTAAGGTGTTTGTTGTATCTAAGGAACCTGCTACTGTTTCAGAAGCATTACAGTAGGAACACTGTAAAGCAGCCATGACTGATAGGTGGAATTTATCCATTTATTTCCAAACCAAATTTGATAGTTTTTGAGTATTTTTATAGTGTTTTAATTTGTTTTAATTAGTTTTTACTTGTTTTTGTATAAATCAGGTGTTCAGGATGAAAGTAAGATAAAACGGTTGAAAATCAAGCTAATCGGTTAAAGAATGGTGGAAAAACAAGCAAAAATGTCTTTCAGCATCTACAGCTCCACCGCTGCAGAGGTCAAAGTGCAGAGAGTTACTGCATTTTCACCACTACAACGGTCAAAATATAGAGAGTTACTAAAATTTCTGCTTGACCACCGCTGCAGTGGTAAAACCACAACTGCAGTGGTCACCCTCCAGAAAGCCTACTGACATGCCCACTACTGCAGCGGTCAATAGCAACTTGTTTTCGATATTTTCTAGATATTTTTGTTTGTTCCCTTTTTGTTCCCAATAATTCCCAAGATTCTTAGAACACCTAGGGAGTATTTTTGAGTGTTCTAATAAAGCTCTCAACCAACCAAAGAGAAGGAACACAATTGGAGAAGCAAAAACAAGATCGAAGCGATTTTTGCAGACGCCACCTTTAGATGACGGCTATTCTCCCTTGTTTCTCGCTTTATTCTTAACTTGTTTTTTGGTTGTTTGAACATGTATATGTTGTTTATTATTGAATATATAGTTATGGCCAAAAGCTAAACACTGATTATCTATGGGATTGATGTAGTTTATTAATATACATCATTTGTTTAATCTTTGTTTTGTTATCGGTTATTCTTTCATATTCAATTGTGTTTACTGTTCTTCCACTTTTATATACTTGTTAAGATATATTAAGAATACGGGGTTTGACACTTGGGAGAGGTAACCCCAAATTCGGACTAGGGTTTAAACACAACGCGACAATCTAATAACCCAGGATGGCTTTAGAAAGTGTGCAATCCGTGAGGTTAGGGCAAGATTCATGCGACCAAGTGTCGTATAGACACTCGAGAGGGACTTCGGCATTGACACAAAGTTGCATATTCATTCACTTTACACTCGGGAGAGGTAGTGAGTAAGTTTTCGATACCTAGATTGTCGGGTAAATTTGATACCATTAATATAAACTAGATTGGATCAAACACATATACATAAATAAAGTTAATCCCTAGATAATCTATTCCTATATAGTATACTTAGTATTATAGTTTAATTAATTGTTAATTTAGTTTATTATTTATAAAAACAAAAACCCTATTTTTGTCGCTTAGATAAAATCCAATTATGACTATCGCGGTACTCAACGATAATCTAATTCAATCCCTGTGGATACGACAACCCTACTCTTCCCTTTATATTAAAACTTAACCCGTACACTTGCGGTGAAAGTAGCGACGTAATATTCCGCTACCAATGACTGATGAGCTTTTGGCTCTTAACAGAAATGAAACATAAAGTTTAGTCACATTACCTGAAGGAAGGAAAACAATAGGATGCAAATGGATTTTTAAACTCAACGAAAATCCAGATAGTACTATCAACAAATATAAGGCAAGATTGGTGGCAAAGGGATTTCACCAACAAGCTGGTTTTCACTTTACTAAGACTTTTAGTCAAATAGTCAAACCAGTTATAATTCAGGTAGTATTGACTTTAGCATTGTTTCATGGGTGGAAGGTGCAACAAATAGATGTGAACAATGTTTTCCTTAATGGAACATTGCAAGATGAGGTTTTTATGGTGCAACCACCAGGATTTGAAGTTCCAAACTCAAAATAGATGGTGTGCATATTGCATAAGTCTTTTTATGGTCCTAATCAAGCTCCAAGGGCTTGGTTTAAAAAGTTGCAACAAACTTTAGTAAATTATGGTTTCATTTCATCCAAATCTGACCATTCCTTGTTTATTAGGAATTGGTCCAAGCATGCCACTATGGTTTTGGTATATGTTGATGATATTTTAGTAACTGGGAGTTCACAAGATGCTATTTCTAAGTTGGTGAAGGATTTGAACATTGCATTTGATTTGAATGATTTGGGAGAGTTGAATTACTTCCTTGGTGTTCAGGTAACACATGCAGAAAGTGGATTTTATTTGTCTTGGTTAAAATACATTGAAGAACTACTTTCTAAAGTTAAAATGTAGTATGCTAAGCCTAATTCTACTCCCATGACAAGTGGACAAAAGATTTTGGCCTTTGGTAGTGAATGAGTTGAGAATGTACAGCTTTATAGGTCCATTGTTAATGCACTTCAGTATGTAACAATCACAAGGCCTGAATTGTCTTTTAGTGTCAATAAAGTGTGCCAATTTTGGTAATACTCTTGTGGTATGGAAGTCAAGAAAACAACATACAATCTCTCAGAGTAATACATAGGTAGAGTATAGGAGCTTGGAAAATATGGTGGATGAGATGTCATGGCTTCAATCCTTGTTTTCGGAACTAAAAATTGGTTTAGTTGAAGTACCAATAGTTTAATGTGATAATTTAAGCACTGTAATGCTCACAGCTAATTTGGTTCTATATGCTAGGACTAAACATATTGAGTTGGACCTATAATTTGTTAGCGAGAAGGTGATACAAAAGAAGGTTCAAATTAGACATGTACCCTTACAAGATCAAGTGGCTAATGGACGTACTAAATCTATTTCTAGCGCAAGGTTTCAAGGATTCATAAACAAACTTAGAATTAAAGATGTTTCAATTATAAGTTTGAGGAGGGTTGTTAGAATATAGTTAGTTATGGTTGTTAGCTTATGGTTAGTATTGTTATTAGTTAGTTGAAGTTAGTTTCAGAACTGTTGAAACTAACTTCCTTTCTCAACTCAATCTCAACTCTATATAAGCTAAGTTATTAGCTTGTAATCATCAGTTAATTAAATCAAATTCTTTATTTAAATTCATTCTTTCTCTTTATCTCTATTCTCTCTTTTATCTATTTTCTACAATATTGAAGACCTTTAATATGCCAGAATCTCCGGTGGGTCTCTCTCTCCAAATTTCACCTGAAATTGCAGTTGAAGGGTAGAGGAGACATGGCCATAGGTGTGGTGGTAGTGGGTAGGTTGGTGCGTGAAGAGAGGAAGAAGGGGAAAGGTAGGGAATGGGAAATAAATCAATTACAATAACTACACTTAAAGTTTTCTCATATTTTATTTTGTACCCTTATTTTTAATTTCTAAATAATTTTGAGCTGGGATTGAAAATGACCGAATTGCCCCTACTAAAACATTGATTGTTAACCTTGACTTAATAGATGAGCCAATTTAGAACAAAAATCAAATGTGGAGGACCAAAAATGTCGACTTCTAAATCTGAGGGGCCAATTGAGCACCCATGCCATTTATCAATGACAAAAAAGGTCATTATCCCTTTCTATTTATTATATTCATTCCTCTTATCAATTATAGTTCAATCTAGAGAGCCAAAAAAATAATTACACCTGAATTATTATTTTTTGACATTTTTTAATTTTAGCATAAAACTTTCAAATTTTTTATATTTATGTTAAATCATTTAGTCATATAACTAAAAAATAGATTAACTAATAGTTATTGATGAGAGATTTTCCCGACTAGCTCCAGAACTAAATATATGTGAGAATAAACTAACGTGTGCACATGAGCCCCAAACCGCGTGTTGGGAACGTGAGCTAAAGGCCCTAATTAGTAACTGAGGACACTGTCCGTTAATCGATGAGACTACAAAGGCCATGAAACGATTGAGCAAAGACAATCCCTACTTAACTGTATAAACCCTAATTACAACATAATATCAACATTGGGCTCATTTGAATGTGACTATTCTGGGCTTGGGGTATATCATAAGCTCGGGAGCTGTTACAATTATTTTCTATTTATGGAATGGGCGATTTCAATTGGAATATAATAGTCCACAAGTCCCATAATCCTACCAAATCCAGGGCACTAATTGGGATTGATCGTGCTTTGTGGAAGACGTAGGAAACATGTCGAGCAGTTATTCCCCCTAAGGGTGCATCCAGCTTGATCAACGAAGAAAATCATTAGCGATTAGAGGACCTAATTTGATTGCACTCTATTTGAGATACTTTACTAAGACTTGGGAATCCATCATTACATGTCCACTCCGGGATACCCTCAAGCCAATGAGCAAGTAGAGGTCACCAATAGGACTATCTTACACATTTTGAAATCCTGATTGGATAAGTCCAAATGGGTTGAGGACTTACCAGCAGTCCCTCGGGCTTACTATACACTTTTGTGAAATAAATAGGGGAAACCCCTTTTTCAATTGCCTTTGGACTTGGGGCAGTGATTCTAGCCAAAGTTAAAATGCCAATGCTAATAATTACCCATTATGAGCCCAAGCAAAACAACTCTAAGCTCACAATAAACTTGGATCTACTACAAAAGAAAAGAGATAAAACTCAAGTTTAACAGTAGCTTACAAATCACAAATGGGATGATAGTACAAAAAATGGTAAAGTCCTAACCATTCGTGTAAGGAGACTTAATCCTTGGAAAAGTAGTAATTTCTACAAAAGATTGAGGGGAAGCTTGGACCAATTGGGAAGGGTCTTACAAGATCATTAAGTTGTGAGGCCAAGGACGTATGAGTGAGAAGACATGAAATGTCGTCCATTGTGTAATCCTTTGAATGTTGAACTTTTGAAGGAATATTGCGCATGAGATTTGTTTACAAAAATTTCTAAGTGATTCGACTTATACAATGAATAAAATTGATATTTCTATAAAGTTCTACAATTCATCTAAGTATAAAATCTACAACATTCTATTGGGCATTGCCTATCCAGACCTGCGTGGTATTAACTGAGCAAGTTGGATTAATCAATCTAGACACTGGGACAAACTCCGCAGACTGACCCTAAACCTCAAAAGATGGGCAATATAGAGATGATCATAAAACCCCTTTGGAACAATTCCTATGCTCGGGTGTGACCTAACAAACAAGATAACCTGAGCAGGAGGTCAGGATGAAGAGCTGATCTAGCATTGCTACAAAAAAATGATTCATTTTTATGAGTTTTTACACTTGAACTTCTACCTAATAGTTTCTATGATTAAGTGTTTTTACACTTAGAACTTTTCAGAACACTATGCTCTGAGAATGAACCGATGAAAGTAAAAAAGGTAAAAATATTCAAATATTTTACAAATTTTAAATCCTAGTCGGCCTTAATGAATTTCGGGGATGGTTGAATTCTGATCTTGTATAAAAAACCTAGCAATCATTCAAGTGTTATGTTTGGGAAAGCCATAATATGATCTTGAAATACTGTTTGGGCCAATGTTTGCTACGTAGAATCAAAAGCACAAAAATTCTAAGTTTGAAATTCTACTCGAGGCAACGGTAACAAATACACGAATGAAGAAAATTAAATTTTCATTAGGTCCAAAAATCATGAAAGGATTATAACATAGCCTATCGGGTAATTAAAACAAAAAGGATAAACAACAAGAAAGAAAAGAAAAATTACTACAGCTACAAAATACAAGGTTATGGAAAGAAAAACAATTGAGCCTAAGCCTGAGGAACTAAGGAAGTCTCATCGGGAGTAACAACAATGGTCATGACTGCGACCTCGGGGGCTTCTTGCTCAGATACATCAGAACGAGGTGCATTGGGAGCATTATAGTTGCTAACTCCAATACTCGGTAATTTCCTTATTGTGGTGTCGGCAAAAAGATTTCCCGCTTCATCTTTCTCTATGAGAGGCTAAGCGGGGTTGACCTGAGGCAATGAATATCCGTGAAGTCCACCTCGAGGTATTTGACCAACAACCATATATTCACTTATTGGAAGCTCAAAATTATGTATATACCTTGTAGATCTTTCTTGAAGTCCTTGAAGACTACGAAGGACTTTCATTCCTCGACTCCTTAAGCTTTAAGCTTGAAAGATCAAAAGCGTTCAACCTCGAGCTCGAATAAGAACTTGTCCTATAGGGACTTAATCTGTTCGAGTCGAAACATGTCCTCATCCCAAGCTTTATTAGATTCTTTTACCATATTCTTGGTATCTTCAACCAACCTTTTGGCCACCTTACCCTTTTTCTAGCCGTTGCCCGAGCCAAGTCAGACTCCTTCAAGCCTTGACCTTAACCTCAAGCTTTAGTTTAAGAGACTCTTGATCACTAACTGAGTGAAGAAGGACATCACCTTTCGGGTCAGCCTTATCAGCCCACACCGAAACTCGATCCAAAGCCTATAAATAAATGCAACACCAAAAGTCTTAGCCAAAAAAGAGAAAAGAGAGTAGAGATTAATCTATCTAAATAAAAATAAGTAAATGAGAGACGTTACCTCTATACAAGTCCGAAAGAGATTGGAAAACGTTTTAGGCTATTTATAGACATCTCAAATTAAGTCATAGTCCCGAGACAAGAGATGAACCTTGGTAAACTTCTGGGTAATTCCCGGGGATTGACGGACTGAGGCTTTAAAGTTGAACCTCATTGTCCCAAGACTTCGTGGCGTTAAAGCCTGGGTAGCTATGTTTAGTTAGTATCGGAGTACCCTGATAATGGGCCAGTCGACCTCTACATCCCATGTAAAATCTTGGATAACAGCTTATGTGCTTCCCTGACCTTTTTTTTTCTTGCCCTTTACCTCGAAAATAGTATCCTTAGCCTTCTTAGTGGGGGCTCACAAATGGATACCCCCGGCATAGATCGCTTATTTGGGGTATTTTTCTTCCCACCCAGATCTATCTCCTAGCCAGGAAAATAAGTTAGCCTTGGGGACATGGTGGGGGCACATGGGGAGATTGAAGTAAGAATATCCACATATTTTTCCGTAGAAGTAGTTGTCTTTCTTTCCTTATTGTTGCCATGTCTTTTTGAGTTAACACTATTTCTACCAAAAAAAAAAAAAATTAAGACTAGAAGAAGAAATCAAAAGAGACTCGACCATTTTCAATAAAGAAAAAATAAGAAGATTTAAGAATACCTTCCTGATTAGGTTCCTCATGAGAAGGTTACTTTTGTTGTGTGATTAGCCCGATGAGGGGGTTGTTTGAGGCCTCATAATAGAGATGGAAGAAAAACACAAAGAGGAACGTAAAGTCACTCTTCTCGGTGATTCTCAACAACTGCTGAGTTAAGGAGGTAGATGTGACCTTGTAAGAGAAGCGCAACATATGAGAAAGCACAAAAAAAAGATATCAATGTATGCAAGAAAAATATGAGAAAAAGGGTTTGAGACATACGAGGAACGACTACCGAACTGGAACAGAGAATACATTATGATTGTTGTGTCACACCCTTCCCTGGGCCCCCATCGCCCGAGGATGGGCATGACGTCGATTTGACGTCACCTGACCGATCAACAAATATATATACACACACTCATGTACCGCTATACATTTTTTTCAAAAAATATATATACCCATTCCAAAATTTGGGAATATAAGTGTCCCAATATTCATAACAAAACCACAAAAATTGAACCTTCCACAATTCATATCTTTCCAGCCATCCTTCCAAAACGACCCTACCTCCTGATTCTACCTAGTGCCAGTAGTGGACCCACTCCTACCTGCGACACCTGAAACCAAATATTTTATCGGTATACTGTCTTCATAATATAAAATCATTTCATAAATCAAGCATAATTATCAAATATAACTTTTCAAAATATAATATAATATAACCGCAAATCATGCTGGGAGAAAATTCCACTGTCATAATTGCAATAAGATAATGTATCTAAATCAACCAATTCAAACATTTTGATATATAATAAAATATCGCACTCATATTTTCTACTAGCCATAGGATCGTTTCACTCACGATCGGGAGTTACGATGGTACCGTAACCTGTACAACTGTGTCATCTAAAGTGAATATCAATGTTAGGGCCATTTAACATCCCTAATGGTAGGGGCAGCCACCTGCAGGATTTGCACTCCTGACAGATCCACATATATCCACCCTACAGGACTTGCCTAACGGGTAACAACAAATATCCACCCTGCAGGACTTACCTGACAGGTAACAACAAATATCCACCCTGCAGGACTTATCTGACAGGTAACAATATATATCCACACTGCAGATCTTACCTGACAGGTAATCCACATCTCGTAGCACATGCCCTCTTGACGAGAAGACAACTATGGCATAGTCGGATAACAAAAATCACTTTTCACATTTAAAAATCTACTTGATCCACGTAATACTATAAAATAATCAATTTTAATAAACCCTTTTTTATCATATTTTAGTACGAAAATATAATTTGACAATTTACATAGAAGATAGTACACTCACTTCGATTTTTGCATTACCAAAAACCCTGTCGCCAAAATACTACGTGGGTGGCAGTGCTTGTAAACCTAACAGCGATAGGGGCTAAATTAATAATTTATTTAAAATAAACTTAATATGCAATGCATAGCCCTAAAATGCACCAATTTCCATTTTCCAAATTCTGATTGTACGAAATTATCACACGTCCACTTTTCTATGTCAATATTAACTGTACGAAAATTTTTATAGTAACGATTACAAAAATTTCGCGTTAATAATTTAATTTGTAGAAAAATATTAATCGACTGTTAAAAATTTTATTAGTCAACGGAACACTAAAAATTATCGTTTTAGTAAAATTTACATTTTTTTTAATTTTTAAATTGTATTCTTTGCAAATTAAATATTTCTATACTGGTTATATTTCTCGAATCCACTATATATATTTTGACGTAAATATACATGCATATATGTCTGCATAGTTAGTCCCATGAATTGAACTTGTGATATATTTTATTTTAACTTTATATATATATATATACACAAAATAATAGGGAAAGTCGGCAGTTTGGTCCTTAATACATGTGTGTTGTGTGTGTGTGTTTACAATTTACATAGAAGATAGTACACTCACTGCCTCTTGTAGACCATATGTTATTATTTATTTATTTATTTTATTTTGGTTTGAGTTTATCCACAATTAGGTTAGTGTTTTCTTTTTCTTTTCTTTTTTCCATCCTAATCCACGGTTTGGACCCTTTTTTTTTTTTTTTTTTTTTTGTGATATTTATCCCAATTGAGTAGTGTTAGTTGATTTTTTTTTTTTTAAATTACATTAATCTCCCCCCAATTATCTTTAAGTTATCATTTAAGCCCAAAATCTAAAATTAATATTTTAAAAATGATAATTGACCCCTAATTTTTTTTAAAGTAAACATTAAATGTCACAATGTACCCAGGTGTTTTCTAAATGTTCTAGAATGCAGTTAAAAATTATGCACATGCAAAACATCGGGTCTTACAACCCTTCCCCTCTAAAAGAAATTTCATCCCGAAATTTTAGTTACCTTGAATGAATAAACGCGGATATTTATTCCATATCTCATCCCCTTGCTCCCATGTCGCTTCCTCCACCGAGTGACTGTGCCATAGCACTTTCACCAATAGAATTGTTTTCGTCCGCAACACTTGATCTTTATGGTTTAGAATCTGGATTGACTCCTCAACATATGTCAAGTTCTTTTTCAACTCGATTGGTTGAGAAGTCAACACATACGATGGGTCTAACACATATTTCCTAAGCATCGACACATAGAAAACATCATGCAATCTGGACAATTCTGGCAGTAGGACTAGTCGATAGGCTGCTATGCCAACCTGTTCTAAAATCACAAAAGGCCTGATATACCTTGGATTTAGTTTTCCCTTCTTCCCAAATCTCATTGTGCCCTTCCAAGGGGATATACGCAAAAACACATAATCGTCCACTTCAAATTCCAACCCCCGCCTACGCTTGTCAGCATAACTCTTTTGTTGACTCTGAGCAGTCTTCAGTCTTTCCTGAATCACTTTCATCTTGTCCGCCATCATTTGGCCAATATCCGGCATTAATAATTTTAGTTCTCCCACTTCAGTCCAACAGACTGGAGTTCTGCATCTCCTACCATACAACGCTTCATATGGTGCCATCTCAATTGTCGAATGGTAACTATTGTTATAGGCAAACTCCATCAACGTAAATGATCATCCCAGCTACTAGAAAATTTTAGAAACAATCCTTCAACATATCTTCCAACATCTGAATCGTACGCTCTAATTAGCCGTCAGTCTGAGGATGAAAAGTTGTGCTAAATTTCAACTTGGTACCCAAAGCAGCTTGGAGACTTGGCCAGAATTTTGAAGTAAATCTTAGATCTCTATTCGACACTATGGAAATCGGCACACCATAAAATCGGACAATCTCATCAATATACAATTTTGCATACTTATCCAAGGAGTACGTGGTTTTTACGGCTAGAAAATGGGCAGACTTTGTCATACCCCACCCCGGACACCCGTCACTATGGGGCCAGCGTGACATTAACATGACCTCACCTGAAAGATAATCACTATAGAGGATAACATAAACGCAAAAATATATATATAATCACAAAAGCCAACTAAATATATATACATCTTCTACTCGGGGACACTTTTGTCCCTACAAAATTCTCAATAACATCCAAGATACAAAACCCAAAACCTCTCATTTGATTCACCTCAAGTGATACCCCCCAAAAAACTCCTTACCTATCGCTCCTCCCGATCCGACCTATTGCCAGTAGGGGACAAACGCCTATCTATAGCACCTGGGAGTGTACTGTCTTCTTAATAAAAATATTTTAAAATAATAATATATTCTAAATAATACAACATTTAAACGGATCAAGTTTAATGCGTATAAACAAACATATTTTGAACAATAGTATAAAAATTATATATCACGAGAAAACTCCTTCTTCCTACCATTCAGAATCATCATCTATATATACATATATATATCAAATATATGTAATCCATCCAAACCATCAGCAGAAAATAATATGATAAAACACCAAAGACAATATAATAAAACACCGCACCACTCTCTGGCTAGCCATAGTGATCGTTTTAACCTCACGATCAGAAGTTGCAACGGTACCGTACCATCTGTTAGGATATGTCTTCCTAGCGGAACAAACTGCGCAGTATAATCCACACCCCATTATGGAGAGAAATATCCTCATCCCTTACGGGAAGAAAAATAATCTACACCCCTAGCGGGGATAATATAATCCATACCCCTTGCGAGGAGAATATCCACATCCTTTTCGGGAAGAAAACTATGACATTGTCCAAATCGACAACATCGTCAACAATCCACACCTCTTACGGAGAGAATATAATCTAAAATCATGTTTTTCACTGTCTTTTAAAACCACCAAATCCAACAAATCATTTTTTAATCTTTCTTTTTAAAACCAACATAATTCAACGAAAATTCATTTTACCAACTCACCCAAAACCTGTTTGATCCATATTACTTATAAAATCATACAGTTTTGAGTAAACACATTTTTCATCATATATATAAAAATATATTTGTAAGAAGACAGTACACTCACCTGATAATCCGCATTCATAAGCTCCCCTGACTCTCCACTAATTGTGAACCTATTTGTGACAGGGCCGAAATTAATATGATAGAGAATATTAACCTAATTACGCAATACACGCCCTACATTTCCCAATTTCCGACATTTTATTTATGAAAATTTATATTCGATTAATTCCACTCCGTTACACATTACTGTATACGATTTATTTAAAATTGACGGTTATGGAGATATTATTACGATTACAAAATTTATTGTTACAGTTGCGAAGATTTTAAACGCTAATAATTTAATTTTTACTAAAATGATAATCAACTAATTTTAACGAAAATATTAATTAACAATTAAACTATTAACCAACGAAATCGTTACCTGTTCCCAAATTTATTATTCTGGTTACAAAAATTTTATGCTAGAATTTAATTTAATTAATAATAATATTTAATGAAAGTATTATCTGTGCAATTTTTCCTTTTCTTCCTTTTTTTTTTTTTTTCTTTTCTTTTTCAGTTCTTGATTCTAATCCAAACCCGACGGCCGGCCCCCTCTCTCTGTGTCTACTATTGCCGACTACCGGTGGCCTCCCACACGCCGATTTTCACCGTCGGCCCTGCACCACTCACACCACCAATCAACAACCACCACCGGGCACCCCACAACCGAACATGCCTACCCACGAGACCACCGATAATACATACACACATGTACCCTCTGCAACACACACACACACACAATATTGACAACACACACACACTGCCTGAAATTTTTATTGATCCAAACCCGCAACACACATGCATGCACACACCCACCAAAATGATCAGAGAATTTACACACAATTACTCACCAGATTAACGACGACGAACGAAAACTATTACACGGTTGATGATTTCACCCCCACGACCGACGAGTGAACAACCGAAGACCCACACACGCAAGGATCGGACTGAGCACTCCCATACGATCGTTTCAAAGTAGAACAAACACAACTGCAGCAACGGCAACACACACATGCATCAACAAGACACACGCACTGCCCACCAGAAAAATGCCGATAACGAAAGTCCGACGGCCCCTGGAACTGACGACAACAATCAACACACACCCATAATGATGAAATGAAACAGAACACACACTGAAGACCACGTCGGAGAGCTCACCACCACTGACAATCATGAAATCCGACGACCCCGTCCTCCTCCGGTCCTCTTTCTCTCATCTTTCTCTCTCGATTCTTCTCTTGAACATTTGCAATCCCCGATTACCCATGCCTTCCTATATATATAGATGATTTTGTAGAGTACACAATGCCACGTTGCCCGTCTCTCTCGTTCCTTCCGTCTGATCATAGGGCACACACACACATACATAAATATATATATATATATATATATATATATATATATATATATATATATATATATATATATATATATAGTTAATTTTCTCATTCCTCCCCCTTAATTTCTAACTTTCTCTCCTTAGTCTTTTTAGCTTTTAAATTTTTTTGAAAATTTACAATTGGACCCTTAAACTTTTAATTTGAATTTTAAATTTACCCAATTTCACCCGAATTTTCTCAATTACTCTAAATGCAACTAAAATAACGTACGATTTGAGTCAGGGTCTTACAACTCTTCCTCCTAAAAGAAATTTCGTCCCAAAATTTTCTTACCTAATCGAACAAATGTGGGTATTTGTTCCTCATCTTATCTCCACGCTCCCATGTCGCCTCTTCCACTGCGTGACTGCGCCACAATACTTTGACTAACAGAATTGTTTTCATTCACAACACCTGATCTTTTTGGCTTAAGATTTGAACTGGTTTTTCAACGTATGTCAAATCTTCTTTCAATTCGATCGGTTGCGAAGTCAACACATGAGAAAAGTCTGGCACATATTTTTGAAGCATTGATACGTGGAAAATGTCATGTAAACGAGACAACTCTGGAGGTAATGCAAGTTTATACGCTACAGTGCCAACCCGATTTACAATTTTCATATGGTCCGATATATCTTGGACTCAACTTCCTTTTCTTTCCAAACCTCATTATAACTTTCTATGGAGAGATACGCAAAAATACATGATCTCCCACTTCGAACTCCAACTCCCGCCGGCGATTATCTGCGTAACTCTTTTGTCGACTTTGAGAAGTTTTTAATTTTTCCCAAATCACCTTCACTTTATTCGCAGTCATCTGAGCTATATCCGATGCCAACAATTTTCGCTCACCCACCTCAATCCAACAGACTGGGTTCTGTATTTCCTACCATACAATACTTCATGTGGGGCCATCTCAATAGCCGAATGGTAACTGTTGTTGTAAGCGAATTCCATCAACGGAAAATAATCATCCCAACTACCAGGAAATTCTAGCACACATCCTCTCAGTATATCATCCAACGTCTGAATTGTACGCTCTGATTGACCATCTGTCTAAGGATGGAAAGCGGTAATAAAGTTCATCTTAATACCCAAAGCAGTCTGAAGACTTAGCCAGAATCTTAAAGTAAATCTTGAATCTCTATCCGACACTATAGAAACCAAGGCGTCGTGCAACCTCACAATCTCATCGATATACAATTGAGCATACTTCTCAAGTGAATATGTCGTCTTTATAGACAAAAAATGAGTGGACTTAGTAAGTCTGTCGACGATCACCCAAATAAAATTATGACCTTTTTTAGTATGGGGTAATCCCGAAACAAAATGCATCGTAATATGCTCCAATTTCTACTCAGTAATAGGTAGAAGTTGCAACAACTCACTTAGAAACTGATGCTCAATCTTAACTTGCTGGCAAATTAAACATCTGGCAACAAATTCTGCGATTTCCCGCTTCATTCCAATCCACCAATAATGCTCACGCAGGTCTCGGAACATTTTGGTACTGCCTGGAGGCATTGCATACGCGGAGCTATGCGCCTCTTTCAAAATATCCTTCTTCACATTGATATCATTAGGCACACACAACCTATTGCCAATCATCAACGCCTCATCACTATCCCTAATCTGATAATCAGTTCTAAACCCATTTTTTACTTTATTTCGAATCCTTCCCTATTGATCATCTGACTTCTGAGCTTCAATAATACGATCTATCAACGTCGGCCTCAACGTCAACGTCGCAAGCAATGCCACTGTCTGACCAACTGCTAACTGATCTCGCAGCGATCTCAGCTCGGCATATAGATTAGTATGAACTACTCGAATGTGTGCGATCGAACTGGCCAATTTTTTACTTAAAGCATCTGCTACAACATTATCTTTGCCTAGATGATAGTGGATATTGCAATCATAATCTTTAATCAACTCTCTCCAATGTCTTTGCCTCAAATTTAACTCCTTCTGGGTAAACAAATATTTTAAACTCTGATGATCAGTGTATATTTTACAGGTTTCGCCATACAAATAATGCCTCCAGATCTTCCGGGCAAATACAATCGCTGCCAGCTCCAGATCATGCGTAGGGTAATTACGCTCATGATTCTTTAGTTGTGGAGATGCATATGCGATTACATGACCATGTTGCATTAGAACACATCCCAGCCCTTGATGCGATGCGTCACTATAAATCACAAAGCCACCTCCTTCTGTCGGGAGGGATAAGATTGGTGCCGATATCAATCTAGTCTTCAACTCCTGAAAACTTTGTTCGTATTTGTCGATCCATTCGAACTTGGATTCCTTGCAGGTCAAATAAGTCAGTGGGGCAGCTATAACAGAAAATCCCTGCACAAACCGTCGATAATAACCCGCCAATCCTAAAAAGCTTCGCACTTCTGTCACATTTCTCGGCCTTTCCCATTGAACAACAGCTTCAACTTTCTTTAGATCCACTTGAATACCATCTCCTGAAATAACATGCCCCAAAAAGACCACATGATCTAACCAAAATTCACATTTTCTGAATTTTGCATATAACCTCTTCTCCTACAACGTTTGTAACATGATCCGAAGATGCTCTGTATGCTCTTCTCTACTTGGGGAATAGATCAAGATATTGTCAATGAATATGATAATAAATTGGTCCAGATAAGGTTGAAAAATTCGATTCATTAGATCCATGAGGGCAGCAGGGGCATTCGTCAATCCAAATGGCATAACCAGAAATTCATAGTGTCTATATCTCATACAGAACTTTGTTTTTGCTACGTCACTGTCTCTAACTTTCAACTAGTGATACCTCGACCGAAGATCTATCTTGGAAAATACCTTAGATTCCTGAAGCTGGTCAAACAAATCATCAATCCTAGGTAACGGATATTTTGAGCCGTCACCTTATTCAACTGCTGATAGTCTATACACATCCTCTTCGTGTCATTCTTCTTTTTTACAAAAACACTGGGGTACCCCACGGGAAAACACTGGGCCTGATAAACCCACGATCCAATAAATCTTGCAACTGCACTTTCAATTCCTTCAGCTCGTTAGGCGCCATACGATAAGGTGGAATCGATATAGGAGTAGTTCCTAGAAGTAACTCAATCCTGAATTCCATTTCCCTATCTATTGGTAACCCTGGAAATTCATCCGGAAACACATCGGGAAAATCTTTGACCACAGGAATATCTACCATCATGACTTCTCTCTGATTAGTGTTAATCATGTGTGCAAGATAGCCCTAACATCCTTTCTGCAATAATTTTTTGGCTTCAAGGGCTGAGATTAAACTAACAGGTGCAATGATTCTATCTCCCGCAAAAATAAACTCTAGCGCACCTGGGATTCGGAATATCACTTTCTTCTTAAAATAATCCACAGTGGCATGATATTCAGATAGCAAATCCATATCCAGTATCACATCAAAATCGTGAATACTCAGGGGTAATAAATTTGCCAACAACTCCCTATCATCGACCAGAAGCAGACAATCTTTAAACACACTATTGATAGGTGTGAAAAATCTATCTATTTCCAATCCGAATTGGTTAGTTTTCGAATATATTTATAGTTATTTTTATTATGTTTTAATTAGTTTTCATACTTTTTGTATAACTCAGGTGTGTGGGTCAAAAAGATAGGAAACTGGAGATAAAACGATGAGATCGAACCAAAGCGGTTCGAAGTTACGATGGATAAACAAGTTTGGAGGCTAAAAGATGAAACAGGCCCACCGCTTAGGCGTCTAGACCACCGCTTAAGCGGTGAAGATGCAGAGAAGAGCAAAATGTTATTGACAGACGACCGCCTGAGCATAAATTCTACCGCTTAGGCAGAAATCCAGCAGAGGACGAAGAACGGCTACTGACAGCTGCTCGCCTAGGCGGAAATTATACCGCCTAGGCGAAAATCCAACAAAATATTCTCCAGTCCACCGCCTACTTCACCACCTAGGCGATCAAACTTAACCGCCCTAATTCCGCCTAGGCGCAATTTCCACCACCTAGGCGGATTTTCCCTGCACAGTCTTGAGATATTTTTAGATAGTTTTAGGATTTTTTGCTATAAATATCCCCTCTCCTCCCCTTTGGCCGGATCTTCTCCTCTCTCTTGCATTTTTGAGCCCCTTAGGCTATATTTAAGCCAAGGGTTAGGGATTTTAGGTGTGGAGCTCACATCCCGAAGTGGAGAAGATAGAGAATCGATCGTTGAGCGTTCTTAGCGGTTTATCTTCGAACGAGACTAAGTTCTTCGATCGTTTTTCCTTATTTCTTTATCTTAGGAGCATGTGATCATGTTTAGCTCGTTCTTTCATGTTTATACGACTATGGCCACGAGTTAAATATGGATTGTAGTAGGGATTAACACTATATTTATAAATACGTTGTTTGGGTGATTTCGGTGTTTCGTTTATGATTGTTCTTCGTAGTTTGATTGTATTTATTGTATTGTTTGTTTATTACGCTTGGATTGATAAATAGAGAATACGGGATTTTGACAGAACCCCGGATTCGGATTAAGGTAAACAAACACCACGATTCTATAACCCGGTTGGGGTTTTAATCGTGGACAATCGATGACGTTGGGCAAGACACACGCTACCTAGGGTCATAAAGACGTTGAGGGGGACCTCTTCGTTGGCTCAAAGTCACGTTATATCCCTCATCTTACACTCGGAAGAGGTGGTGAGGGAGTTTTAGAACGGAGATTGTCGATAGGGTAAATACAACGCGACGATCCAATAACCCGGAAAGAAGTTGGAATGTGTGCAATCAATGACGCTGAGCTAGATTCACGTGACCTAGGGTCGTTAAGACGTTGAGGGGGACTTCTTAATTGGCTCGAAATCATGTATTCCCCCGTCTTACACTCGAAAGAGGTGGCGGCGGAGTTTACGTACCGAGGTTGTCAAATAGGTCGAACAACGTAAACGAGAGTAAATCGGAATCGAACACGTATTTGTAAACATGTTAATCCCTATACAATTATTCACCCTAAAACATATTAACATAATAGTGTAGTTAATTTAGGATATATTAGTATTAGTTTAATTAATTAATTACATTTGTGTTTCGCCTAGATAAACTTAGGTCACGACAAATGCGGTATTCGATAGTAACGACAACAATCCTTGTGGATACGATAACCCGATCTTAATGATCACACTATACTAAAACTTAGACCTCGTATACTTACGAGAGTAAGTAGCGGCGTATTTCGAGCGCTACCAAGTTTTTGTCTATCTATCCAAACCGACTCACCCAACGGGGTAGAAATAACAATGCGATATGATAAAGAATTGCGGGATTGGCCTACATGCATCATGAATGTTTCCGAAATAAATGAATGTGTAGAACCAGGATCAATAAGTACACGAGCATATAATGACATGATACATGTAACGACATCGGGTGTAGCCTGAGCATCCTGTCAGGTGGTGGAAAAAACACGACCTCACGTCTGAGGTCTCCCAGCCGATCCTCTACCACAACCCTGGGCAGCGTTAGGACCCGTACTACCCATACTAATTGCATGAGGTACGGATGTAGAAGCAAGTTTCGGACAATGCATAGATATGTGGCCTGGCTCATGACAATGAAAGCATATCAATCCTCCACTCGGACAATCTCTAGCGAAATGACCCGACGCTCCACACTGATAACATCTATTTTCCCCAATTTGACTAATCAGTTGACTCCTACCATATCTTTGCGGACCCACACTAGATGCCGATGTACTATGCTGTCGTTCAGTATATGAATGCCAAGGACCATAACTCTTAACGGAATGGCTAAATGATGAGGCCTGAGCAAATGGTGGTCGAGATACCGCCCTACGCGAAGTATCGCCCGAAAATCTACAGGGTGACTCGACTTGACTCTTCTTAGACTGTTCACGACTCTCCATAGTTTCCTGAACATCTTGGTCCACTAACTTCTCCTTATTCACTAGCTCAGCATAATTCTTGATCTATCGGCTCGTCAAACTGGAACGAATTACTAGATTGAGCCCTTTTTGAAAACGTCGGCACTTTGCTTCTTCAGTTTTAACCAAATCCAGGGCAAAACGAGACAAAGCATAAAATGGAACTTTATATTATTGCACCGTCATTTCTCCCTGCTTCAACGTTATGAATTCCTCTTCCATCTGATATTGATACGACTTGGGAAAATATTTTTTATTAAATACAGCAACAAAACGATCCCAAGTAATCCCCTCGCCAGCACCGGAAATCAACCTTTTCATTTCTTCCCACCAGTGTTCTGTGTTTTCTCTCAACTAGAAAGTGGCACGGGGAACTTGACTATCATCGACAATCCCCATCACCTCAAACACATGGCCCAGACCTCTAAGCCAATTTTCAGCATCAGCTGGACCCGCTGTCTCGGTGAAGACCAGATAGTCCAACTCTTTGAACCTCTTTAAGCACACTGCCTGAGATGTGGAAATCTCACTTTGAGCCCTTTGTCTTTCCATTATCCTCGCTTGCTGCTCAGTTAACTGGGCAGCAGCCTGCAGAATCCTCTCAACTGCATCTAGGCTTCCTTCAAGCCTATCTCCCTGTCCTAGGGGTTCTGCTTGCCCCGAGGGTTAGATCTATCTCTGGGGTCTCACGCTCCCAGAGCTTTCATTTCCTCGCTCCATACCTATTATCAACCATAAATTCAACTCAACCACTAACTAGGCCAACTGAAAAATGCAAGTAAAGAATATACGTTAAATAACTATCATGCGAATGCCAACCTTATTCACTAACACCCCTATCTTAAAGTCCCCTACTGACTAGACGACTGGCACGTCTTCCTATTTCAGGATCCTCTACACTACAAACACTAGCAAGTCTACATAACTTATAACCTAAGCTCTGATACCCAAATTGTCACACCCCACCCCGGACACCCGTCACTGTGGGACGGGCGTGATGTCAACACGACCTCACCTGAAAGACAATCACTATAGACGATAACATAACCGCATAAATATATATATAATCACAAAAGCCAACCAAGTATATATACATCCTCTATTTGGGGACACTCTCATCCCTATAAAATTCTCAATAACATCTAAGATGCAAAACCCAAAACCTCTCATTTGATTCACCTCAAGTAATACCCCCAAGAAACTCATTCCCAATCGCACCTCCCGATCTGACCTATTGCCAGTAGGGGACAAACGCCTATCTATAGCACTTGCGAGTGTACTGTCTTCTTAATAAATATATTTTAAAATAATAATATATTCTAAATAATACAACATTTAAACGGATCAAGTTTAACAGGTATAAACAAACACATTTTGAACAGTAGTATAAAAACCATATACCACGAGAAAACTTTTTCTTCCTACCATTCAGAATCATCATCTACATATATATATATATATATATATCATCATCTACATATATATATATATATATATATATATATATATATATATATATATATATATATATATATCAAATATATGAAATCCATCCAAACCATCAGCATAAAATAATAAGATAAAATACCAAAGACAATATAATAAAACACCACATCACCACACCACTCTCTGGCTAACCATAGTGATCATTTTAACCTCACGATCGGGAGTTACAATGGTACCGTACCATCCGTTATAATATGCCTTCCTAGTGGAACAAACTGCATAGTATAATCCACACCCCAATATTGGGAAAAATATCCACATCCCTTACGGGAAGAAATCCACACCCCTTACGGGGAGAAAGATAATCCACACCCCTTACGGGGAGAATATAATCCATACCCCTTGTGGGGAGAATATGCACATCCTTTTCGAAAAGAAAACTATGGCATCGTCCAAATCGACAACATCGTCAACAATCCACACCCCTTACGGGGAGAATATAATCCAAAATTATGTTTTTCACTATCTTTTAAAACCACCAAATCCAACAAATCATTTTTTAATGTTTCTTTTTAAAACCAACATAATTCAACGAAAATCCATTTTACCAACTCACTCAAAACCTGCTTGATTCATATCATTTATAAAATCGTACAGTTTTAAGTAAACACATTTTTCATCATATTTATAAAAATAGATTTGCAAGAAGACAGTACACTCACCTGATAATCTGCACTTACAAGCTCCCTCGACTCTCCGCTTCTGATTCTCCGGTAATTGTGAACCTATTTGTAACAGGGGTTAAATTAATATGATAGAGAATATTAACCTAATCGTGCAATGCAAGCCCTACATTTTCTAATTTTCCACATTTTATTTATGAAAATTTATATTCGATTAATTTTGCTCCGTTACACATTACTGTACACGATTTATTTAAAATTGACAATTATGGAGATATTATTATGATTGCAAAATTTATTGTTACAGTTGCGAAGGTTTTAGACACTAATAATTTAATTTTTACTAAAATGATAATCAACTAATTTTAACGAAAATATTAATTAACAATTAAACTATTAACCAACGAAATTGTTACCTATTCCCAAATTTATTATTCTGGTTACAAAAATTTTATGCTAGAATTTAATTTAATTAATAGTAATATTTAATGAAAATATTATCCATTCCGAATTGTTGCCGCGAGATGGGTTTAAATTTTTGTTGGGGTTATTTGTGCAATTTTTCATTTTCTTCTTTTTTTTTTTTTTTTTTTTTTTTTTGGGTTCTTGGTTTTGCTCCAGACACGACTGCCGGCCCCCTCTCTCTCTCTCTCTACTGTTGCCGACTACCGATGGCCTCCCACGCCACGTCGATTTTTACCGTCGGCCCTACACCACCCACACCACCAATCAACAACCACCACCGGCCACCCCACAACCGAACACGCCTACCCACGAGACCACCGATCATACACACACACATGTACCCTCTGCAGCATACACACACACTGTTGACAACACACATACACCGCCTGAAATTTTTACCGATCCAAACCCGCAACACACATGCATACACACACCCACCAAAATGATCTGAGAATTTACACACAATTACTCACCAGATCAACGACGACGAATGTCAACTATTACACAGTTGACGATTTCACCCCTACAACCGTCGAGTGAACAACCGAAGACCCACACATGCAAGGACCGAACTGAGCACTCCCACACGATCGTTTCAAAGTAGAACAAACACAGCTGTAGCAACGGCAACACACACATGCATTAATGAGACACACGCACTGCTCACCAGAGAAACGCCGATCACGGAAGTCCGACGGCCCCTAGAACTGACGACGACAATCAACACACACCCATAATGATGAAATAAAACAGAACACACACTGACGACCACGTCGGAGAGCTCACCACCACCTACAATCATGAAATCCGACGACCCCGTCCTCCTCCGGTCTTTTTTCTCTCTTGGTTTTTCTCTAAAACATTTGCGATCCCCGATTACCCATGGCTGCCTACATATATATAGATGAATTTTGGAGTACACAACTCCACGTTGCCCCTCTCTCTCGTTCCTTCCGTCTGATCATAGGGCACACACACACATGCATAAATATATATACCCAATTTCACCCAAATTTTCTCAATTACTATAAATGCAACTAAAATGACGTACGATCTGATTCGGGTTCTTACAGACTTGGTAAGTCTATCAATAATTACCCAAATGGAGTTATGTTGCTTTTGAGTATGGGGTAATCCTGAAACAAAATCCATCTTGATATGTTCCCATTTCCATTCTGAGATAGGTAGAGGCTGCAATAATCCACCTGAACGTTGGTGCTCAATCTTGACTTGCTTACAAACAAGACACCTGGCAACAAATTCCACTATTTTCCGTTTCATTCCATTCCACCAATAGTGTTCTCGCAAATCCCGATACATTTTGGTACTATCTGGGTGCATTGCGTATGCTGAGCTATACGTTTCCTCCAATATATCTTTCTTCAGATTGGCATTATTAGGCACACACAATCTATTTTTCAACATCAAAGCTTTATCATTATCCTGGACGTGATAGTCGCCTCTTTGACCATTCTTCACTTCATCTCTGATCTTTCCCAATTGGCCATCCGATTTCTGCGCTTCAATGATACGGTTGATTAATGTTAGTCTCAAAGTCAAAGTCACAAGCAATGCTGCCATCTGACCAACCGCCAACTGGACTCGCAGATGTGAACAACTTAAAGATATGCAATTGAACCTGCCAATTTTCGACTCCGCGCATCTGCTACAATATTGGCCTTTCTAGGATGATAGTGGATAATGCAGTCATAATCTTTGATTAACTCTATCCAATGTCTCTGCTTCAGATTTAGTTCTTTCTGAGTAAATAAATATTTCAAACTCTGGTGGTCAGTGTATATCTCGCATGTCTCGCCATACAGATAATGTCTCTAAAGTTTTAAGGCAAACACAATCGCAGCCAATTCCAAATCATGCGTCGGGTAGTTATGCTCATGATTCTTTAATTACCGGGAGGCATATGCAATCACGTGACCATGTTACATCAATACACATCCTAGCCCCTGGTGTGAAGCATCACTGTAGATCACAAAGCCACCGCCTTCAGTCGGGAGAGAAAGTATTAGCGCAGATATCAATCTATTTTTCAGTTCCTGAAAACTCTATTCAAATTTGTCGGTCCACTTAAATTTAGATTCCTTGTGGGTCAATCGAGTCAATGGGGCAGCTATAACGAAAATTCTCTTAACGAACCGACGATAACATCCCATCACTCCCAAGAAACTTTGAACTTCGGTCACACTTTTCGGCCTTTCACATTAAACCACGGTTTCGACTTTCTTTGGATCAACTTGAATACCATCCCCTGAGATAACATGCCCCAAATATACAACTTTGTCTAACCAAAACTCACATTTACTGAATTTTGCATACAGTTGCTTCTCTCGCAAAGTCTGCAACATAATCTTGATATGCTCTATATGTTCTTCTTAATTTTGGGAATAGATCAATATATCATCAATGAACATGATAATAAACTAATCTAAATAAGGATGGAAGATCTGATTCATCAAATCCATAAAGGCAGTAGAGGCATTCGTCAACCCAAATGGCATAACTAAAAATTCATAATGTCCACACCTCCTACGTAACGCCATTTTCGGCACATCACTGTCCCTGACTTTCAACTGATGATATCCTGATTGAAAATCTATTTTGAAAAATACCTTAGCCTTCTGTAACTGATCGAACAGATCATCAATTTTAGGTAACAGGTATTTATTACGAACCATCACCTTATTCAACTGTCTATAATCAATACACATCCTCAGCGTGCTATCCTTCTTCTTTACAAATAACATTGGGGCTCCCCACGGAGAAACATTAGGTCTGATAAACCCGTGGCCCAAATGATCTGGCAACTGAATCTTTAGTTCCTTTAGCTCGGAAGGCGCCATACGATAAGGTGGAATTGATATTGGAGAAGTTCCAAGAAGTAACTCAATGGTGAACACAATTTTCTTATCCACTAGCAACCCTGACAATTCTTCTGGAAATACATCGAAAAAATCTCCAACCACTGGAATATCTGTCACTTGTACCTTATTCTAACTGGTATTAATCACATGCGCGAGGTATCCCTAACATCCCTTCTTTAATAATTTCCTAGTCTCCAGAACTGAAATGAAACTAATAGGGGTGATGATTCTGTCTCCTGAAAATACAAACTCCAGTTCGCCTGAAACCCAACAAGTAACTTTCTTTTTAAAATAATCCATTGTGGCATGATAACCGGATAGAAAATCCATACCCAGTATCGCATCAAAATCGTGAATACTTAGGGGTAATAGATCCACCAACAATTATCTATCACCAATACGAAGCGAACTATCTTTATACACACTATCTATCAACACGAACTCGCCCATAGAAGTAGAGATAATAATATTATGTGAAAGAGATGTATAAAATTTGTCTACATGTAAGTAGAACCGGGATCAATAAGTATACATGCATCTCTATCATATAAATACATGATACCTATAACCACATCCGGGGGTAGCCTGGGTATCCTGCCTGGTAGTAGAAAATACACGACCTCGAGTCGGAGGTCCACCGGCTGATCCTCTACAATGCCCCTAAACACTGCTAGGGCCAACACTACCCACACTGCTCGCAGAGAGTACAACTGTAACAATGGATTTCGGATAATTCGGAGATATGTGACTAGGCTCATGATAACGAAAACATATTGGGCCTCCCATTGGACAGTCCCTAGCAAAATGATCCGATGGTCCACATTGATAGCATACAGGTATCCCGGCTCAACTAACCATCTGGCTCCTACCCTGTCCATGCCGGCCGACACTCTACCTGGATAAATTCTGCTATTGCCTGAAGTATGATTGCCACGGACCTTAGCTCCTAGTGAATTGGTCGATTGTTGGGGCTCAAGCAAATGGCGGTCGAACTATAGCTCATCGAGAAGTGTCACCTGGATATCTGTTAGGTGACTCGAATCTACTATTTTTATATTGCTCAAGGTTCTCGACTGCTTCACATACATCTTGCTCTATTAATTTCGCCGTGTTTACCAATTTTGCATAGCCTTTGATCTGCCTGCCTGTCAGCCTGGAATGTATTTCTAGGTCGAGTCCTTTCTGAAATCGTCTACATATTACCTCTTCTATTTTTCACCAAATTAGGAGCAAATCGGGATAGGGTATCGAATTTGATTTCATACTACAGAACGGTCATCTTCTCTTGATTCAGTGATATGAATTCCTCATCCATCTGAAACTGATAGGATTTAGGAAAATATTTTTCATTAAACACCGCAACGAATCGATCTCAAGAAAGCTTCTCGCTTGGAACTGAAATTAAGCTCTTCATTTCCTCCCACCAATGTTCGGCCCCTCCTTTCAACTAGAAGGTGGCAAGAGGAACTCGGTTGTCATCGATAATTCCCATTGCCTGGAATACGTGTCTTACGCTCCTCAACCAATTTTCAGCATCAGCAGGACACTTAATTCTCGTAAAAGTCAAGGGGTCCAATTCCTTGAATCTATTCAAGAGTACTGCATGGGAAGTAGTTGTTTCAGTTTGAGCCTTCTGGCATTCCATCATTTTTGCCTACTGCTCTGTCAGTTGTGCAGCAGCCTGTAAAATTCGCTTAATGGCATCCAAGCTTTCCTGCGTCCTATTCCTCTTCTTCTACGGTCCAGTACTCCCAGTACTTTCATTTTCACTCTCCATAGTCAAGATCTGAAATGAGATTTAATAAGCAACAGGGCTAACAAGGCAAACGACAGTGTATGATGCAAATGTGTTATTTAATCCAATGGAATAACTACCACCAATGTGCTGAACCAACCTATCGACACCGATCTCATGGTCCACTGCTGACTAGACAATCTGGCACGTTTACAAAATCTATAACCTAAGCTCTGATACCAAAAGTGTCACACCCCTCCCCGGGCCCCCATCGCTCGAGGTCGGGGTGACGTCAACTTGATGTCATCTGACTGACAACAAATATATATATATATACACACACACACACACACATGTACCGTTATACATTTTTTTCAAAAAATATATTCACAACAAAACCACAAAAACTGAACCTTCCACGGTTCATATCCGTCCACCCAACCTTCCAAAACGACCCCACCTTCTGACTCTACCTAGTGCTAGTAGTAGACCCACTTCTAGTTGCAGCACTTGAAACCAAATATTTTATCGGTGTACTGTCTTCATAATATAAAATCATTTCATGGATCAAGCATGATTATCAAATACCACTTTTTAAAATATAATATAATATAACCGCATATCATGCCGGGATAAAATTTCACTATCATCATTGCAATAAGATAATATATTTAAATCAACCATTCCAAACATTTTGACATAAAATAAAATACCGCACTCATATTTTCTACTAGCCATTGGATGGTTTCATTTCACGATCTTACGATGGTATAGTAACCTGTATATCTGTACCATCTAAAGTGACTATCAGTGTCAGGGCCATTTAATATTCTCAATTGTAGGGGCAGTCACTTGCAAGATTTGCACTTCTGACAGGTTCACATATATCCACCCTGCAAGACTTGCCTGACAGGTAACAGCAAATATCCACCCTACAGGACTTGCCTGATAGATAACAACAAATATGCACCCTACAGGACTTGACTGACAGGTAACAATATATATCCACCCTGCAGGTCTTGCTTGAAAGGTAATCCATATCTTGCAGGACATGCTCTCCTAACGAGAAGACAACTATGGTATAGTCGGATAATAAATATCACTTTCCACATTTAAAAATCTACTTGATCCGTGTAATGTTATAAAATAATCAATTTTAATAAACCCATTTTTTCACATTGTAGTACAAAAATATAATTTAATAATTTTCATAGAAGATAGTACACTCATCTCGATTTTTGCGTTACCAAAAACACTGTCGATGGAATAATACGCGAGCGGCAGTGCCTGTGAACCTAACAGCGATAGGGCCTAAATTAAAAATTTATTTAAAATAAACCTAATATGCAATGCGTGGCCCTAAAATGCACCAATTTCTATTTCCTAGATTTTGATTATACGAAATTATCACATGCTAATTTTTCTATGTCAATATTAACTGTACGAAAATTATTATAGTAACGATTACAAAAGTTTCCCGTTAACAATTTAATTTTTAGAAAAATATTAATCGATTGTTAAAATTTTTATTAGTCAACAGACATTAAAAATTATCGTTTTAGTAAAATTTACAATTTTGTCGGTTTTGAAACAAACTTCTTGGATTGGAATTTTATGTTTAAAAATAAGTCGCCACCTAGCATGGGGTTAAATGGTGTACGAGGTCACCGAGGTTTTACAAATTTATTTTTTATTTTGAAATAACCTGTATTTTGACTCGTAAAGGTCTTTGTACGAAAGATTTTCTTAAAGTTCGGGGGTCCATTATGCTCGAGAAAAGTTTTATGCACCTCAAGACACCTGTCCATAAATGGTAGCTTGGTCTAAATGAATATTCACTTTTAAACAACATCCAAGTAATTTTTTTTTTTATTTACTTAACAGAAAACAATTCCCCTTTTTTTTAAGTTTTTGCCTTTTATGCATTTTTATATATAAGATAAAGTTGGTAAAGATTTAATTATCTATTATGAAACTACAAATAAAAAAGAAAATATTTTTGTATTTTTGATGTAATGAAAGTAGTAAACTACATTAATCTAGGTATCGATAACCCAATAACAGTTTATAAGATACTGGAATATAAACCACAAAACCTTATAGGGGCATCCTACATATCTCTATTTTCACAGGGAATCAGGTCGACATGTAGTTCCAACACGAAAGACATATGAAATGAAATATTTTTGTATTTTTTAATGACTGAACCTTATAAAGGTTGCCTACATATCTTTGCTTTCACAAGGAATCAGGTTGACATGTAATTCCAACATGCAAACTAAGACTAAATTATTTAGATATGTGATTGAACCCTTATTAGGTTTCCTACATACTTTGGAGAATAACCAAAGATCAAGTTATCACGTAGTTAATTTATTTAAGGTTAAAACTATGTGGTTTTCTTTTTTAAAGGTGACCAAACCCGTATGGGGTTGCCTACGTACTTTGGTGAGTAACCAAAGATCAGATCAAGATGTAGTTAATTTAAATGTGATTTTATATGTTCTTCGTGTTCTTGATGTGTTTTTGATGTTCATGAATGTTTTTGGCTAGTTTGATGATTTTTAACATGTTTTCGAAGTTTTTGTCTTGATTACTTGTTACACATACTTTGTTTATGAAATTTAAGTATGAATACTACATGATCATGCTATGTACTAATAAAATATATAAATTTAAGACAAGCTCAAAAGATTGTCAAGACACATACCTAGTTTAGGAGAGTGCTATTTCCCTAAATAAGTACTATCTTCTCCTTCTTGATCTTCTTGATTTGTACTCGATCAGTTGTCGTCAACTTCTTGAATTCTTGCTCCAAGAACCTCAAGAACACCCTCCGGGACCAAATTTCAACAGAATAACGAGGTGTTTAATGAAGAAAATAGTTGGAATCCCTAGGACCCGAGAGCATTGCCTAGGTTTAGAGAGAGAGAAAGTCTAGGTTCCAACTCTTGAAAAATGAAATCATAGCCACTGTGTTTATAAGCCAGAGGGACTGCGCATTTATCCATGCGCAGGCCATTCAAATCCTTCCTTAGGGTCTATTTGGACTATGTAAATTGTCAAATTATATTTTTCTACTAAAAAATGAAAAGAAATTATTTATTAAAATGAATTATTTTATAACGTGATGCGAATCAAGTAAATTTTTAAATGCGAAAAGTAATTTTATTATCCGACTATGTCATATTGTGATCCTGATAAGAGAGCATGTCCTGCAAGATGTTGTTGGTCCTAACAGGAAGGCATGTCTTATAGGACATTGTATTGAGACCTGGCAGGAAGACAAGTTCTGTAAGTGATGGATATTTGTTGTTGTTGTTATTGACGATAATAATTATCACCATGATATGGTGGTTTATACCACGTGTTAGCTCCTACCATTGGAGATAATAAATGACTCTGACACTGATAGCAACCTTAGATTACATAATTGTATAGGTTACGTACCATTATAACTCCCAATCCTGAGGTGAAATAATCCTATGGTTAGTAGGAAAGTATATTTCTGGTAGTTTATGATATGAAAGTGATTTGATTGGTTGATTTATATTTAACTGATATATCTAGATTATATCTGTGGATTTTAATATTGTTCATTGTGGTTAGATTTTGTATTGAAAAATGGGTTTTGCAAAAGGTACTTGATCTGTAAATTATTTTTATATTATGTAGACAGTATATCGATAAAATATTTGATCTCAAATACCACAGTTAAAGATGGGTCAACTACTGGTACTAGATACAGTCAGGGAATGGTGTGATAGTTTGAGGCAGTCATGGAAGATGTTGATCATGAAGTATTTGAACTTTGTAGTTTTGCTATAGAATAATTGGTTATATACAATCATTAAATTTTAAGTTAGAAAATATATTATTATTATTATTAATTTTATCAGAGTGACGCAGCGACAATGTGGTAGTGAAGTGGTTTGTCTTTCGGCTCTATTTCTCCCTAGAAATAAAAAGGAGAAATCGAGTGGTGGCCCTGAAAAATTGGGTCATTACAGATAAAATGAACATAAAGTTCCTATAGTGAGAGATAGAGGAAATTAAGAAATATCATCTTCTTAACTGGGATACGCTGTGCAAAGATAAAGAAAATGGAGGATTAGGGATAAAAAATGAGAATTCTTAATGATGCTTATATGAATAAATTGGGCTGGAACATTTTAACGAATGAAGATAGTTACTGGACTGAAATTATGAAATCTAATTATAATCTTGAAGGAAGTCCTAACACTTGGAAAGAAAATTTGAAGGGATCCCATTTATGGAAAGGTATTTATAAATCTAAAAAATCCCTATCAGCTTGTGTTAAATGGAAGGTTAAGAATGGGGTTAAAATTAATCTTTGGAATGATTAATGGTATGGGAATAATCCCTGTTGATCTTAAGAGTTTGATGAACAATTAAATATTGATATTTTTTATGGAACTAACAGATTTATTGAGTGTTTCAGTTTATAAGTTTCATTGAAGATATTATCATGAAGAAGTTGAGATGAATGTTAAATGGATACTAAAGAGACTGACAAAGATAATGCACTTAAGAGATCGAAGACGTTGAAGAACCTATGGGAAAACAACTCAGGTTAAATTTTTATTCTTAATGTATCCCGATTAGGATCATACACGACACAAAATATTTTTACAATTATGAGTGTTTTTAATAGGATCCTAATTAATTAACATACTTGCTCCTATGTAAAATTGAAGAAGAAATATTGATTTAAGAAAGATTAGATTAAAATTGAATTTAAGTGTTAGTGGAGTTAACCTAGAAAAGAAATTAGTTAAGGGAGCAAAAATGTTGAAGAAATTAAATTAAAAAATGAATTAAGAAAGAAGTATAGTAGGATCGGTTGACCTACCCAAAGGGATCGGTCAACCGATGAGAAGGTGATGAAATTAGCTGAACTCTCTAAATCATTTAGTCGACAGCTAGGTCGACCTATGGCCAAAAGATGAACTCTCTAAATCGTTAGGTCGACAGACAAATGGGAGAGGTCAACCTATGAAACTCACTGAATCGTTCAGTCGACAAACGAATAGGCAGAGGTCGACCTATGGGCGAAGAGTTTTTGGCTTGGGCTACATCCTAAATCTGGCAGTTGACTTATACCTTCTGGTTGGTCAACCGATGGATAGTTTCAAAATTCAATAATTTCATGGTTTTAATCTAAAGAGTAGCCATTACTAACCATTTTATGGTTAGGATATGAGAGGTATCTTAGCGATTTGATGGAATTTAAGATATATGGTTGACATTTTGTTATCCTTATAGATATGGTTCATGTAATTTGATTATTTCTCAATATAGTTCATGTAATTCTTTCTATCTTATCTAATTGAGTTTGAGAAAATATTTGAGGGATTTAATTGAACATTTTAAAAGTTATAATTGAGTAAATTATATGAGGATTAAGTTGTAATGATATAAGGAGTCTATTAGTGGAATTAAATGTCATGATATATGGGAACTAACCGTTGGAGGGCTTGTTCTAATTCTATATAAATAGACCTATGTTTTTTAGGTTTTAAAAAAAAATCCCAATTATTCATATCTTAAGAGTTATTCAGTTCTTGTACTTTCTAAAAGTGATCATTCTGAAATCATACTAAGTGTATTGTGAGAATTATTCTTCAGAATATTTGGTGTGGATTATTTCTATTGCCGACTTGAAGTTTCATTACTAATCATTCTTTATTCGGTGGATTCCTAGTGAGATCATTCCAAGTTTTTGCTATTAACTATTGTGTGATATTATTGTTTAATACTTGAAATTTTGATATTTGAAATCGTTTTTCTGAATTTTAAATTAAAAATTATTTTGAAACGATTTCTTAAGAAAATCTAATTACGTGTTAAATTGATTGCTACCCGTGTTTTTATTAAAATCAGATTTTAAAAATTCTCACTGTATTTCTATCACTCGTATCGAGACATTAATTGAGTTCAAATTTATTTGGCGTGGTAGAAGCTCCAAATGGGAAAAAGACTTATCAATTTTTTTAATTAGTGAGTTGTGTGTCGAATTAGATACTATTGGGAGTGTCTAATTAGGGGTAGCTGGTTTCTATCTCTTCCGGTAAAGATATTGAAGTTTTGATCTTTACCTAGTGTATAAAAAGATTAGATGTTAATTCTTCCTAAATAGAATTAATTTTAAGTGAATTTGTAACGATTCAATCCTTACCGGGTAAAATGATACTTGGAGTGTTTTTTGTGTGAGGTTTGAGGGTTTGAGTCTTAACCTAAGTATAAAATAATTAGGTTAATCTTTAGTCTGGGAAAAAGATAGGGTTATTCCTTAGCCTGTAAAAAGGAATTGTAAATGTTGATTTTGAGCCTGCGAAAAGAATCATTTTATAAATGTTTGAATTCCTACCTGGTTAAAAGAGTCATAGTGATTAGTGAGTGTAAATCTCCGTGGAACTCAGGGGACTGGATTAGTCAAGAATAGCTTGGTGAACCAGTATAAATTTCTGGTGTGCTGATCTCTTTACTTTATTTATATCTTTGTAGTTTGGTGTGTATCTAGTTGATAATATATTTTCGCTTCTATAAATATAATAATTAATTTAAGATAAAATTAATTATTTGATTTTTTGAAGTGTTATTATTTGATAATTTTTATTACTACCCAATTCACCCCCCATCTTGGGTAGCTCACTGGGTCAACAATCATATTGGTGATGATTCCCTTAAAAAAACCTGGTATCTTAAGGTGACTGACATTATTGATGATGATGATGATAACTGTTTTCTTTTACCCATCCTCTATATCATTGATAATAACTTGAAAATTGAAATCCTTAAAATAAATCTCCCCCTGTTTTACCAAGAGGATCTAGTTTTGTGAGCTTGTGGGTAATCAGGTATCTTCTCCCTTAAATCAACATATAACCTTTGGAAGAAAGATGAGGCCTAGGTGAGAACACAGAAAGTAAGATTGGACTAGAAAGCTAAAAGTGTCCCAAAATTTTAAATTTTTTATCTGACTTATCTTCAATAATCGTACGATAACTAATAGCCTAACAACTAAAAGGTCCATTGATGCTACAGACTCATGCCAAATGTGTAATGATGCCTGTAAAACTGTTGAACATGTTCTGAGGACCTGTAAAAAATCATAGAGAATTTAGACCTCATTTGTGTCTACGGAACATCCAAGACAATTCCGGGTTTCTTCAAATGGCTCTAGAACATTTTAACAGGGAAGCCTCCAAACTCTTCCTCATTTTATTTTTTTTGTTGATATTTTTCGAGCAATTTGGAAGGACAGGAACAAGGAAGTTATTGAAAATGTTAAACAATATTCTTTTATCATCGTTTGAAAAATCTATCGTTTACAAGAGGATCTTAAGGAATCTTTACGCCCCCAAAACCCGTTTGAAAACTTTCAAAATAACTAGGTTAGTTCATGTACAAGATTTTTCAAATTAAACACAAATATATGTGCCAAGAGTCATTCTGGAGCAGATGGTTTTGGAGGATTACTTTGTGATCATCTTAGAGTATGGCAATTCAGATACAACGATTTCATTTCAAAATGTTGTAGCCTAGAAGCAAAAATCCGAGGAGTTTATGAAGGAATAGTAGTGGCGGTCAATGAAGGCTACCCCCAAGCTCATTGTTGAAACAAACTCAATGGAGGTAATTAAGTTAATTCAGCTAGGATGTCCCAAAAATCACTAAGTTCAAAAAACAAATTGTGGATTACAAGAAGATTCTGAAATAGTACAACAAGTGTGCTAATTTTCTTATCTATAAAGATCATGAGGCCAAAGAAGATTTAGATATATTTATACTCACCCACGTGTTAAAGATGACAGGATTCTTTAGGTTTCACCTCCCTCTAATGTATCCAAAAAATAAAAAGAAAAGAAAAAAAGTAAGATTGTCGTCATAGTGTGGGAATTATGCAGATAGCAGAGGTCACAAGCGGATAAGGGACCCAGAAGCGCACCTACTCCCACTCAGTTGCTGACAACTCGTTGATGGGTACATTAATTACACCTTTGGCCCTTTAAAAACCCCACAGTCATCAATAATCTTTTATTATCTCAATCGAATCCCCCAAAATATTTAATTGACAACAATCAAGTCCATATTATAACTGGCGTTAATAACAAACTCAGAACATGATATTATCCAAAAACAATAATATTTACACACGATTTTTCTCTTTATTAATTGGGCCTTTTAAAACTCAATTTTCTTTTTGATGTATTAATAAAATATCTACTAAATGGGATGGGGAACAAAACTACTACTATTATCCTCGAAGGATAACCATACATTTGAATTTGTGATAAAATTACTTAATTCTTTGAGCTTATTGATAGGAGTTAAAAAAGAGACGCAATTTCTACCAATTGAAAAATTAGGGATCAAACTGATATTAATCAAAACATTAAGAACCTATTTGTAACTGTGTTAAAACTTTGGTGTCCATTGTGTAATTTAATTACTTCGACCCTTATAATTGCAACTTTGTAAGAAATAGTCATAGACCACATTCACTGCCCGTTCCGATATTCCCGATCTGATGGATTACCCTCGCCACCACAGTCACCACCATGAGGGGAGGGAAGAAGACTACCCACCACCGCCTCCGTCCTTCTCCGGTCCACACGGAGGACCTCCTCCGCCCTTCGCCGGCGGCCCACACGGACCACCTCCTCCGTCCTTCCCCGGCTATAATGAACCACCTCCTCCTGCCTTCCACGGCTACAATGAACCACCACCTCCATTTCCACCTCCCCCACAAGCAACCAACGCCCATGTGTACCACTCCGGGGGAGATCATTCATATCGTACGCCAGGTTACGGCGCTCCACCACCGCCGTCGGCTCAATTTTCCGATTTTCCACCACCGGGTCCCGGCGCCTACTCCTCCGTCCCCCCAGTCGAACACGTCTCCCACGAAACCGAACCGCATCACCACCGTCCCCACCTCCCATCCTTCATGCACCACCACACCGATCACCAGACGACCCTCAATAAATCCACCGTGAGGGTCTACTCCAAGGCGGAGCCCAATTACTCCCTCACGATCCGCGACGGAAGGGTCATCCTCGCTCGGACCGACACGGCCGATCCGTTCCAGCACTGGATGAAGGACGAGAAGTTCAGCACGAGGGTCAAGGACGAAGAGGGGTTCCCGTCGTTCGCGCTTGTCAACAAGGCCACCGGACAGGCGATGAAGCACTCGATCGGCGCCACCCACCCGGTGCAGCTGACGCCTTACAATCCTGATGTTATGGACGAGTCCGTTTTGTGGACGGAGAGCAGGGATTTGGGCGATGGGTACAGGACGCTAAGGATGGTGAACAACATAAAGCTCAACGTCGATGCTTTGAACGGCGATAAGAATCACGGCGGAGTCCACGATGGCACCACCATCGTCCTGTGGGAGTGGAAGAAAGGAGAGAATCAACGGTGGAAGATAATTCCCTATTGATCTCGTGATTGGGCCAACGAATTGGATCTGGATCCGACCCGTTTATCTAATCTGGATCAAGTACGGTCCAATTCGTTCTATTTAGATTTGGATCAATATGAATAATTTTATATTTGTTGTTTATGATCCAGATGTTGAAGCTTTTCTCTTGTTTTTTTTTTTAATGGTTTGTTTATCCTATGTTCGTGGGGACGGAGATTGCGGTGTAATATCCATCTATCTATTATATATCCACGTGGAAATAAAGTCTATCTATTATATATGCACGCTGAAATTTTATTTTTCCGTAATTATATGTAGACTGGGATTCGGCTCCCAAGAAATGAATACTTGCAACAGCCAAAAAGTTTAGGTCCCGTTAGGTAACCACTCCATTCGCTCGTCGTTTGCTTCGTCTTCGTGTTCGTCTGCTTCGTTCGCTCGTCGTCGCTTGCTCCATCGTCTTCGTGTTTGTCTGCTTCATGTTTCGGTCGTCTGCGTCTCGTCGTCGGTCGTCTGCTTCTTGTTCTTCGTGGTTCGAATTAGGGTTTTCAAAATGGTTTGGATTTCAATTTCGGATTTCGAAATCGAAACCTAAATCGGATTCGATTGTCGAAATGGTTTCAATTTCCATTTCGAAATCGAACTCAATTTCGAGATCGAAATCGAAACCCAAATCGGATTTCGATTGTCGAAATGGTTTCGATTTCAATTGGGAGTTAGGATTTCGATTTTGATTGTGCTTTAGGATTTTAATTTTAATTTCAATGGGATTTTAGGATTTCGATTTCAATTAGGGTTTGTTTCTGATTTCTTAGATAAAATCGTTATCAAACGTGATTTTGTTCTCAGATAAAAAAAAAAAAAAAAAATGTTTTTACCAAACGCGATTCTATTCCTAAGAATGAAATAGATTTTACATCCCATCTCATTCTTATCTCACTACATGGGATGGTCACGAAACGATTACCAAACGCAACCTTAAAGTGACACAGGGTGGTGTCGGCAAAGACCTTTGAGAATAAATTAATATGTTTTGAATGTACGGAAGTGCAAGTTAAAAACTCAATTAAAACCTATTTCTGTATTTATTCCTATACCTATTTACTGCCTCGTTGTTCCTTGTTTTAGGGGTAATGTGGCTTTGAGTGGTTGCATGATAAAATTTTCACTTAATCTACGTAATTAAATTGTTCTAACTGGTTCATACTCACTTTTGTGGGCAGAGTGTAAGGAATCTATTGGGCCTCCTACTTCTCGAGTTAGCCAGCCCATATATTAAATAAGTCAGATTAATTCCATATTGAATTTATGCTCTTGGGTCGGATAATTCTATATTAGGCCGACTAATCACGATCCTATGGACTATTTTCCTATTAACGACTTTGGTCTACATTTGGGTCCAACCATCTTGTTTCCTTATAGCCAGAGCGCTAACGGGCAGGAATTCTACCCCTATCATTTGTCCCCTAGACTTCTTAACTAATTTTGAAAGGAGAAGGTGATTAGTCAAAAATTAAATCTCCCGAAAGAAAGCATCAATAAGTTCTTTCTCTCGTACTCTCACAACGACCATTTTTGCAAATTTCTCTTGAGCTTCATTTTTGTGAAAAATCTAGCTTTTCTATACTCATAAAGTACTTATCAATACCCTAGTAATGTTGAGACCATTTTCTCATCCAATTTTTTTATATTCATGGGGTAAACCATAGTCCATCCTACTTCTCAAAATCTTTGATCCTCAAGTTGAGGAGCCTGTACAAAAGTCTCAAATTAGTTTCGATTAGGGTTCCTGAAGAGTCTGGACATCCCTACTCTTCCTAAAGTAGTGAGATATGTCTATTTTTATGGATGTTTGATTATAGTCTTCGCCTCCCATTTTCTCCTCTTCTTTGAGAACTATTTAAGTAATTCGAGATCAATCATGCCCTATTGGTTCCCAATAGTTTCCTCACATAATGGGCATCATTGCCCTTTCTCGAATCAATCACATCGCCCTAACCCTAGAAATATTTAGGAGTGTTTGCACCATGAAATTCAATAAATATTTTGGCTAATTTTAGCTTTTTATTCCTTCAAAACTCCAATTCTTTATCAATTAAATATTATGTTGGCCAAAGAGCTACCCAAGAGGGAGAAGGGTGAATTGGGTAGTTATAAAATTTAAACACTTAAACACAAATAACCAATTTGTCTAAAATCAATTATTATCTTGTTACATAGTAAAAATGTGATTAACTAAGTGCACACTCAAATAATAGAAAATAAAATAATGTAGTACACAACAATATATCCTAGTTCGATAAGTTACTTTTACCTACATTCAGTTCCCTGCGCTCCACGAAGATTTTCAATCCACTAAACCCCTAATTCTTTTACCAGGTAGAAACTAAACCCTTACAATTTCGATTCTTTTCACAAATTCATAATCAACATTTACAATTATCTTTTTTTCACAAGCTCAGGAAGAACCCTAGATTTTTACGAAGCTAAAGATCAAACATACCACTCCCTTACACTTTTATCATTTTCTCAAGTTTAGGAAGAACTTTTACAGTCACTTAATTCTATTACAAGGAGAATCAAAGTCTATTTTTTTTCAAGGGAAAAGAGTAACTTAACCTTTTTGCAGGACAAAGATCAAACAAAAAAAAATTCATAATAAAAAAGATCGAAATCTAGCTACCCTGATTAGACACCGTCTCAACGTGTCTAATCCACTTAAATTCACAAATACAAAAGATCTAAGTTTCTTCTCACAATGAGTTTCTATTACCTCAATACAAATATATTTAATTAATGTCCCTAATAATTATTACGTGGTAAATAAAATGTGAGACAATTCAAATCTGATTAATAAATAATGTGGATAGCACAAATTTAGCACATAATCAGATAAATAGGCAAAGATCGCTTAAAAAGATTTTCAGGTTTTTAAGTTCAAAAATCGATATTTTTGACAATCCTAAACCAAATAATCAAGATAAATATAACTTTAAAGCAAATAATAAAAATTAGAAGAATCTCACCGAGAAAACACCGAAAACAATGATGAAATAGCAATTAGAACCTAAATCGGTGATGCCAAGCAGCAAGCACTTTAAATCAAGAACTTATAGCAAATCTCTCGTAAGAATCTCAGCGTAAATCTCATTCTTATAAAAGCTCAAACTTATGTTCTTGATGTTATAAACTCAATCCCGCAGGTTTCTTTAAATAGACTTAGAACTAACTCTCTAACGGCTAATTTTCAAATGTTATGTCAATAAATGACACATATAGATCCCATATATTATATAGATTCATAACAGCTATATTTGACCAACAATATAACTTTTAAGACTCAATTTAGTCGCAAAAATAATTTGATCTTGGTCAATAAAAGTATTGAAAGAATTATATTTAAATATATGGACTAAATTGTAAGGTTAAATAAAATTTCATAAATATCTCTCATATCTTTGAACCCAAATATTCTCCACCAAAATAACAATATTTAAACTCAAAATTCGCAAGTTTAAATATAGAAATTTCGAATATATCTTATAATGACTATTTTTCAAATAATATATCATTAAATGACACCTTACGACCCCATATATCATATA
The DNA here is from genome assembly GCA_016647705.1 of Eucommia ulmoides. Taxonomy (NCBI): domain Eukaryota; kingdom Viridiplantae; phylum Streptophyta; class Magnoliopsida; order Garryales; family Eucommiaceae; genus Eucommia; species Eucommia ulmoides. The sequence continues at coordinate 18,872,901 of CM028335.1, read as the reverse complement.
TGTTCAAAATAGATTTTTTTCATTTAAAAATATTTTTGGGAATTCTTATTTTGGTCCTTAAAATATTTTTAAATCGAAATCCATCAAAATAGAAACTATTAAGACACTTTAATTAAAAGAATATAAAATTTAATGGACCAAATTAATAGGGATCACAAAATACATCAAGTGTATTTGAATTAGACCCAAATTCCTCAAAAACCTCTCTTGAAATTATCAAAACCAAGATGATTTGGCTAAAAAATCGAAACAATCAATATGTTGATTGAAACAGTTGTTTGATCGACTACACCCATTCAATCAACTGCCCTATGCTAATGCTGAAATAGCTGTTGGCCTTAAACCTAGTTGGTTGACCAACTCGATCAGTGAGTATCCAATTTTCTCCATTTCATCCACTAACTCATTCGATTGACCGACCATTCCTATTCGATTAACCAATTTGATCTGTATGCTTACTTCTTTACCCATTTCATGTACTGTTTCAAATAGTTGACCGGTTGCTTTTCTCAGTTGATCGATTGGATAAGTAGGACTTTATTTTAACTCCCAAAACTCAATATTTTAATATTTTGACCAACCCCTTTTGTCAGTTGATCGAATTGACCCGAAAACACAATATTTTATACTCTAAAACACAATTTTTAATTAGGTCCATCATCAAAATCATTTCATATATGGAGCACATAATAATTCATATATTAGGATCTTAAACTTATTGTTTCTCACTAACATACATAAGATGAATTTATTTTAAGTATCGTGCATGATCCTAATTTGGGTTTCATTAAGAGTATATAGGTAAAAAATTATTTTCACCTAGTTCTCTTCATTGTCTTGGAAACTCTTCACATCTTCATCATTTTCATCTTGCACCCATTATATTTTTTTCGACAATTCCTGTTCGACGATTCCTCTTCTTAAACACATTATATAGAACTATAAATCTGAAATCAGTTAGTAAAAATATTAGTCCCATAAAAATTTCAACACTTAATTATTCATCAAAACATTAGATTCAACATATTAACAGAACTGCTACATGTTTTGTAGTGGCGATTAGGAGTTTTCCCCAGGGAAACACGTTCGGTCAACCAAGTAAAAAAATAATCATCTAATTCTTCGGTTAATGGAGGTTCTAATTTCGCCGAACACCAACTGTTGGGCTGATCTTTTCAGGTTAAGAGGCCCTCATAAGTTTATTGCTCGGTCCTGTTGTTGCTGCTGTTGAACTAATAAAGCACTTGGTCCCTGAAGTTACGCTCACAAAAAGTCCTAATCTTGGTTCCCTTCAGCATTAGGATCAAGAAGATGTCTCAAAGGAAAAAAAAAAGTTTCTGACCTTGAATTTGCGGAAGAGGAAAGCCCCACGTGATCATGTCCCCTTGTCCTGAGCTCATCGTAATGAGGTGACCCCTTCGATCCTTCAGTCACGACCGTTGGGCGCTGGTTCTGACCCTATTCCACCGCCTCAACACGATGAAGAGCCGGAGCATCTTCTGACCTGTTAAAACTGCGGGGATGCCATTATTTTTCTTCTGATATTGAGAGTTTGACCTCGGTCTCTGACTTAGAGGCAGGTTGTCGTGAGCCTAGTAGCGCCATCACACATATCGAACGATAGCAACAATTCGACAGCGGGAAACCAACAACGTTGAAACCGATACCATGAGGGTCTCATCTCGAACTACAATGCACGATAATCTTAGACAGCCAACTTTTTTGTCCCCGAATCCCAGCACAAATTTGATGCGGCGGTGAAGACTCGGATGGAACAATTCTGGGACCATGAGCGTGTCAGAATCGGGTCCGGAACCCAAATCGAGTTGTTTCTCCTGCGAGTTTGAGCTAGTCTTCAGACTTCAGGTACCTTCTTGGTATTTTTTGTTTCTTTATTTATGTGAGTTTACATATCTCTTAGCCCCACTAAATATATTTCAACAGTGTGTGCACATTTTTCTGTGTTGGTTAGGAACTCTAACTATGTCAAGGAACTGGACAATCAAATAGTTTTCCAAATTGGTGAGTCGGACAAGCTTGAGAAAGAATTGAGAGGAATTCGTTGAGAAAGGAGCCCTACAGACAGATATGATAGTGGACAAATCAACTGAAGTGAAGATTGAAATTGACCTTGCTTTGAGAAGTGAACTCGGGAATGTCTTAAAAAAACAGATCGAGGAACTGAGGCAAAATGCTTGAATTAACGAAGATGCCATTAGACATGAATTGGCCATAGATGATTAGGAGAAGAACAACGCCCTTGCTGAAGTAAAGAGGGAGAAGAATATCGCCCTGACCAACCTAGATGGAGGGAAGAATGTCGTTATCTCTGAGCTCAACTTGCAGATTACCAAGCTTACAGGGAAAGAGTCTAGGTAATCCCTTACGAACGAAGAACTGAAAGACGATCTTCAGGAAAAAGAAGTGGAGTGCGCTTGCCATAAATCGGAGGAGGTAGGGGTGTGCACGGGTCGGGTTGATAAAATTTGGGCCAACCCGCCACCCGACCCGACCTTGTCGGGTGAAAAAAAAGCAGACCCGCCGCCGACCATGTGGGCTAATTTAACCGACCATTTTCGGGTTCTATGGGTACCGGGCGGGTTGTGGTCGAGTCAAAATTTCAGGTGTGGGCTTCGGGTTGAACCTTAATCAAAATTATCATATTTTAAAATTTTGATTTTTAGTGTTTAACTGTTTACTTAAATAAAAACTGAACAAAAAAATTAATCTAAATTCAAAGAATATTTCAACAAACTATTCAAAAATAAAAAATAAAAAATCACAACTTAAAACAGAAAACACATCCAAACCAATATTACGGATACAATTCCATATAAAATAATATTAAGTTTTTAACTCTTAAATGAAATAAAAATTATAAAATGAAAATCCTTGAAGGCTGAAGCGGTGCATTTTTCAATTTTTCCTATTCACCTTACAGAATGCAGATGGAACTTCAAGAAATTATCTATAAAAAATAAATTATAATTAAAATAATATAAATACAAGAGAAAAAAAAATAATTAAATAAATGACCTGAGTTGAAAATGAGCCTTGCGAAGAATTTGATATCTCCAAATCCAAATCTCCTGCAATAATCAAAGAACAAATCAATCTAATATTACTTTTATAGTCTTATGAAATATTTAATTTAAAAAAAATAAAAAAACACTATAATTTAAATTACCTAAATCTCGTTGCAACTTCTCAATATCATCCATCCATTTTCGAAGTAAAATCAGCACAAAAGCTTAAAGCCAATTTTGCCAACAAATAAGAGCTTCTACTATCAATGGAGATAACTGACTATGAAACGGATCAAGCACATGCCCCCCAGTACTAAATGCCGATTCCGATGCAACCGTAAAAACCGGTACAACCAACACATCCCTCGCCAATCGAGATAATACTGGAAACCTACTATTGCTAATTTTCCACCAACTTAAGATGTCAAAATTATCATCACTTGCATCTTGGGGATTTTCGGCCAAATATTTTTCTACCTCATTTTTACCTCCAAAGATTGTCTCCCCGCTAAATTTTTTTGAAAACAAGAAGCGATTAATCTATGGAGATCATCCGCATCCACATCGATCGGTTTCTTTGAAATTCCACTAACGCCACTAGTACTACCACCGTAAATATTCTCAATAGTTGGCAACTTAAAAGAAGCATAACAATCAAACAACTCATTTGCATACACTTTATCATACATATCGCAGAAACAAAACTAAAGATAAGACAATTTTTTTCCTCAAATCCAAAACAATAGCAACATATAGAAGAAGATTTATCTTATCTCCAATCCCCCAATATTTATCAAACTTATCTTTCATATTAAAATCCATTTTTGATAGCAAATGATCTTCACTTTGAATTAACTCATTTATTTTCCCATGAATTATAACTATCTCATCAAAAAATGTATTTGATGTAACAGATAAAGTATCCGAAAATTGTTTGGTAGCCAAATAATATAGCCTAAAAAACTTCACAAAATAACGAATATTTTCTCAGTCTAGACTACTTGGTGGACTTCCACCACTCTCACCATCAACAATATCGTTATCCAAAAAGTGATCACAATATTTTCTATCCTCAATCTCCAATCTGCCAAAAGTTTTTTTGAATTTTTCAGCACTCTCTAGCATCTTATATGTGGAATTCCAACGAGTTGGATCATCCAGACACAAGAGACTCTTTGATTCAATATTAAGTAGTTCAACACATTTTTTAAAAGTATGAAATCTATTCGAAGAATCCTTAACATATCTAACCGCTTCTCGAACTTTAACTACTGACTCGTGTAGTTCTTTCAATTCATAACAAACAATCAAATTTAAAATATGAGCACAACAACGCATGTGTAAAAATTCATGACCTAAGATTATACCCTTCCAATCTTTAATTACTCTTTACAAGAATCTAATAGTAGTACTATTAAAACTCATATTATCAATCGTCAAGGTGAAGTAACTATCAATATTCCATTTTTGTAAACACGGCTCAATTTTTTTTCCAATCGTTTCCCCTTTATGATCCTCAACAACACAAAAACTTAATATTCTTTTATGCAAAACTCAATCATCATCAATAAAATGACACGTAAGATACATATAATTAATTTTTTTTATTGAAGTCCAAGTGTCTGTGGTCAAACATATTTTACGACCCTGTACAACTTTCTTTAAATTCTCTCTCTCCTCGTGATATATCTTCACAACGTCTCTAGTAACCATAGTACAACATGGAATGTTTTTAAATTTTGATTGCAAAGCATAACAAAACTTTTTAAAGCCATAATTTTCAATAAATCTAAATGGAAATTCATCCAAAATTACCATTTCCGCTAGCACTCTTCTAATTTTATCCACGGAAAAATTAGTTAATACAAGACTATCTTATTCATCTTTTTTACGTTAATTAATTAACTGAGTTTGTCCCTTAGCCAACTCCCTATGTGGATGATCATTACAAACGTGAATGTGAGCCTTTAAATTACTAGTCCCATGAGTTTTTGGATCGGCGTGATACACTTTCCCACAATACTTACAAGACGCCATTTTATTTCCATCATCATCTTCAAATTTCATAAAATGATTCTAGACGTCAGAACATTTCTTACTAGTTTGACCACGTTTCTTCACTTTTTTAGGCAATGGTGATTTTTCAGTAGGGGGAGCAGGGGCAGGAGTTGGAGGGTTACCTTTGAGGGGTGTAGAAGAACCCATAACATTAGCTTGTTCCATATTACCAAACGCAGTCGAGCACTAATATGGGAACAAAAATAGGAACAAAAATAAGAGCTGCCAAACAGAAGCAGAAATAGAAACATGAACAGGTTAATATGGGAACATAACACTAAACAAATGTTTTAATAATATGGGAACAAAAACAGGAACAAAAATAAGAGTTGCCAAACATAAGCAAAAACAGAAACAGGAACAAGTTAATATGGGAACAGAACACTAAACAAACGTTTTAATAATATGGGAACATAACACTAAACAAGAAACACTACTAGAAAAAGAGCTTTTTATCACGGTTAAAAATCGTGATAAAAAAGTTTTAATTACAGGTTTTAACTCCAAACTTGACTGTGATAATATGTGGTGTGATTAAAAGTAAGGTTTTTTTTTTTTTTTTTTTTTTTTTTTTTTTTATCATAGTTAAAAATCGAGATGATATATTTTTTATCACAGTTAAAAAACGAAATGGTTAGCCCATCTAATATCTCGATTTTCAAATGTGATTAAAAGGTCATATATGCGTGATCAAAATAAAAAATCGTAATTATTTAGATAATATTTATCTCAGTTTTGTATCAAATTGAGATATTTACTTTTTTTTTTTATCACTTTTAAAAATCATGATTGTTTCTTTTATTTTATTTTTTTTTAAAAAAATGAAAATAATACCCTACAATTCTATAAAAAATATTGTCAAGAATAAATATACATAGATTTCCAAAACAACTAAATTATTAATAACACAAAATTTTACATCACCGTAAAAAATACAAATAACATGATTTTTTAATACAAATATCATAAACCTGAATTTCTATCATGAATAAATGGCTATAAGCACAATACCATATCATCAACTTCATTTTCTTCATCAAATGATCTAGTATAATCAGCTGCAATTTAGAAAATCAACAATGAGAATTTCAAATAAAAAGACAGCAACGATTTTGCTGCAAAAATATCAAAACAGTACTTTGTTTTGTTGTTTCTGCAGCAAAATAGCTGTCGTTTTGATGCAGAAACAGCAAAATGTTGCTGTGTTTTTCTATTTTTGCAGCAAACAATAATGATGCGCAGAAACAACAAATTGAAATATGGAAACAATTCCAATCCATTCCCACCAATTTGTTCTTAAAATCTGGAAACAGAACCAAAATGGATACACTAAATAAATGGTGTTAATTAGGCATCATACCTCCTTGAGGATAGATGGAGTTGAAATGCACCTCTGCCCAAAAACTCAAGTAAAAAACTGTGCCGAAAACACAACAAAAAATGAGGGAACATGTTTTTTATGTGAAGATTAGTAAAGTAATTAATCATTCATACAAATGCATAAATTAAATGAGATGAAAAAAAATTAATAACAGTAATAAAAAAATATGAAAGTTCAAGCATAAGAATGAAACAACAGCTAACACAAATAAGGAAACAAATATGTGAAAAAAAGAAAAGAAAAGGCTGGAATCATACTTGGACACATGTCTTTCATGTATTCACCATATGGCATGGGAAAATGTCACCTTCAGTTTTGAATCCTCCTTAATACGCACATTGCATTCTATATAATAGGTAAAATTTGTTTCTATAATAATACAAATGAATACACATAATCATATCAAAGAGTTTTAGCACTTCCCCATTTCAGGCCATGATACTTACATTCATTAATCCTATTTGTTCTCTCATTGGAAATTTATCCTAATATGCAGTCATGCAGCCTAATTCAAGAGACAAAAGTAGAACAATATCAATCAATATATGGTATTTAACTTATTTTCAGTTTCGAATTTCAGCATTTCAAACAACCATTAAATGATGTTAAAATATCTTAACACTAACAATTATGGTATTTATAAATTAAAACCCCAAAGTAAAATTAAATTTCAGAAGAAAGAGCTTACAAAGATAGAGTTCGACGTCCTAATTTGAAGCCAATGATTGAACCACGAAGCCCTGGGTCAGCCCACTAAAGGTTATATCATACAGATGATATCCATTCGCACAATGAAAAGGCCGAAGCACAAGATTTTACAAAGTAAAATTAATTCACAATTTAGTGAAATACAAGGTCGACATTCTGCACTTTCGATTCAAAATGTAATTCATAACCAAAATAAAGTGACATAAAGTAAACAATTAAAAGAAAAAGAAAAAAAAAAACAGAAACTAATGCAGAAGAAAGTGATTCCACATATACATACAGTAAAGAACGCAATAAAACCATTGAAAAGCTTTCTATTTGATTGAAATAACAGCAACAACAAAAAACAACATAAGCAGAAATTGATAACGGCAGCAGGAGCAAAAACAACAGCTACAGCAAAAAAAAAAAAAAAAAAAAAAAAAAAAAAAGATTAAATTCATCAGCAGCTCAAAAAGATCGAATATGTCTCATTAAATTCTTTCACAATACTTGATTCCATCTCTCTTATTGCCCACTTCCATCTCTCCCTGTTTCTATGTGTTTGTGTGTGTATCTATATATGCATCACCCATGTATACTTATATGACCAAGTTGGCTTCTTCAATGAAAAAGCTAAATCTGTGTGGGATAAATCTGGCCGATCACCAATCCACAATCGATTCATTGTTTTTCAATAAGAAAAGCAAACCGATTGGGATTGAGATTGATTTTTTGTTTCTTGGTATAAGCAATTAACTTATTGAAGTTAATTTATATTCTCAAAAATCCCTCGAAGTGACTAACAAAAATGTCAACATTCTAGTTAATAGTTCTCATTTATTAACACAGAAACAAGGAAAAAAAATGGGAACATAACCGAAACAGTGCACAGAAACAACACAAAATTGAAAAAAGAAATTGCAACAGAATGAGAGAAACAAAAACAAAACCTGGAATAAAACAGATTCCTAGACAAAAATAGAGAACATCAACAACACTGGATGATATATTGTCTTTCTTTTTCAAAGAATATTAGCATATAGCCTTTGATATTAAAAATCAACAACACCAAGGGCAAATAAATAGGGCAGTGGTCTGAGAGACACCAAAGGGTAAATGAACAAAAATAGAAACAGAAACAGAAACTTCAACCGAAAATAAAAATAAAGCGTTAACCAAAGTTTATAAAAATTAATTCAAAATTTGAAAGAAGATGTTACTTGTTTCCACAAACACATAAGAAAATTGAGAGAAGATGTTACCTGTGAGGGAAAACAATGGATCAGATCTGCTTATGGGAGCGTGAATCATCATCGCTAATGACTCAATACCGTCGAACCAAACAATACACTGCCCAACAACAACAACACCAAAATGAATAACACCACCATCGCCATCGCCGATCGTATGGATTTCACAGAGAAATCACGAGATGAACATATATATATATATATAGAGAGAGAGAGAGTTTAGTAGAGATCTGGGCCGAGATGGCGACGATGGCGATGGCGATGGCGACAATGGAAGAGTAGTCGGCAATGGAAAATGGGACAGCTAAGGAGATCGATTCGGCAACGATGGCGTTCCAATTTGAAGTGACAAAGATGAGAAATCTGGCCGGAGATGGCGACGATGGAGACGGCGATAGTGGAGGTGGGAGAGAGAGAGGAAGATCAATGGAGGATTGGGTGAGAGTGAGGGTGAGGGAGAGAGTAAGACAGTAGAGAGAAAGAGAGTCTGTGTGAGGGCTGGTGAAGAAGATGATTTCGATGGGAGCGGGAATATCAAAATTTCCACCTCCTTTTTTTTCATGTGTTAAGTAAATTGTGATAATATCCCACCGTCTTTTTTTTCCCCATTAATCTCAGTTATAAATAATAACTGTGATAAAACCTACCTCCTATTATCACATATTATAAAAATAGTGAGATAAAAAATATTTTTTATCACATAATAAATTTTAAGCGAGATTATATCTCATTTATATTATTACAATCACGGTTTATTTAATAAACGAGATGAATTAAATTTAGTAAGTGTGATAAAAATGTTTTTTTCTAGTAGTGAAACTATTTTAATATGGGAACAAGAATACTAATCAAACAGAATCATGATTCATGAACAAGAACACTGTTTTAATATGGGAACAGAACACTAAACAAGAGAAAATTGAACAAGAAGGAAAAAAAACATGGGAACAGAGCACTAAACAAACAACACAAATAAGCAAGCAAGAAGAAACATAAACATAAATAAGAACTGCCAAAATGAAGCAAAAACAGAAACAAGAACAGGTTAATATGGGAACAAAACACTAAAATAACGTTTTAATAATATAGGAACAGAACACTAAACAAAAAAAACTATTTTAATATGGGAATAATAACACTAATCAAACAGAATCACGATTCATTAACAAGAACATTGTTTTAACATGGTAACAGAACACTAAACAAGAAGAAAAAAAACAAAAAACATGGGAACAGAGCACTAAACAAACGACACAAATGAGCAAGAAGAAGAAAAAAAAACATAATCCATTAATCCTAATTCAAGAGCAGATCATGTATTCGTGTTATAAAATAGAAACTGAACAAAAAAAAAAAAAACAGAAACATATCATACAAAATAAAAGGCAATAGAAACAGAGACATGAAATTGATTTATTCATGTTTTGAAACAGATAATGTATTCATGTTTCAAAATAGAAAGAGAAACAAAAAATAAAAAACCGAAACCTGGGAACATAGAAACAAAACACTAAACAAGTAATCGAAGAACAAACAAATTGAAGAACTCACCGTTTTGGGCCTTTTTTCAACAGTAGATGAACCAACCGAATGGAAGATGAGATGAAGCTTCAAAGGCCTTTATAGCCATTGTCATTTGTCGAAGAAAAAAAGAAAAAAAAAAGATGATGTGCTGATTACTTTGTTTAAATCAAAGCGACGACGAAAACAAATCAGTGAATCAACCAATGGCGATGTGCTGATATACAAATCGAAGCGTCATCGCAACATTTTGGAGGCTGGAGTAATGAGAGCATGGAGAAAATGAGCAGCACTTAGGTTTTCGAAATCGAATCATCAATAGGGAATGAGAAGGTAGAGCACAGCTGGACATTTACATTTAGGGTTATTGCCTTATGTTCTGTATGCTGGTCAGGTCGGGTAAAAATGGGTGGGGGGGATGTAGATCCAACGGCCGAACCGGTTAACTGTAATACCTTGAAAATTTATATTTTTGAAAATACTATTCTATATAAGTTTAATATTCTTGAGGACGATTTTGTAAATTTATGGTATAAATAATATTTGATAATATTTGAGATTAAATGTTAATTTTAATTTGACTTTTAATAGTTTTGAGACTATTGTATTATTTAAAACATACTCTTAAGAATTTTGAGATATAATTAATATTTTTATTTTATTTTAAGGAGGACATTGGGTAAATAAATAAATAAATAAGTGATTGAAATTTGTTCCCTTCGTACACAAGGAAACAAAAATCAACCATGTTATATATAGTTAATTATATACATTACACGTGTAAAATAATAATAATAATAATAATAATAATAATAATAAAAAGAATAATTCTAAACAAATGATCATTATATACCCACTAAAAACTAATGGTGGTGGATCAAAAGCTATATGAACGTGGGTTTTTAGTGGATCAATATATGTAGGCCGGAACTCAAAGGAAACATGGATGATATATGAAGATTTTCACATTATTATATATTTCGAATGTTTTTGAGAATTCCGGTTCGGATTTCGACTTAAATTTCAGGTAAAATTTTTAAATCTTCTAATATTTGTATTTAATCTGTCTATTGGGCGATTTATGTTATTATTGTCGGGGAATTTATCGTTGTTAGTTTGTATGAAATAATTATGATTATGTAAAAAGTATGTCAATGTATTTTACGTGTTATATTAATTAAATGCACGTATTAGAGGGGTTGGAGTTCTATTGAGCATTGATTCACAATCCCACAATTTTGATTGCAGGGCCGGTGAGGACCAATCGGCACCGGAAGTTGAATTTGTATTTATAAAAATTGTATTTATTATTTACCGTTGTAATCGGTGAAATCGACAACTATAATTGTCGTCGTAGTTGTAAAATTTGTTTAGATTTACACGAAATAAATTATCGGTTATTCGGTTTAGTGTTAATTTCTCCAAGGGGAGAAACCATATAGTGGCCCTAGGAAACCGGGTCGTTACAGGTGGTATCAGAGCAGGTTTGCGACCACCTTAAGACTGGGTTATGGTATCCATTATTCATAATAAATTGGTTAATATGTAAAAATAATAATTTCAGTAGAAATCACGAAATAAAAGTGAAAAAAAAATTATGAAAAAAAAGGCGTTGCTTCATGTTACTGTTTTAAAAAAATAAAAAAATAAAAAAAATTAAAAAATGTGCCGTTTGGTTAAGGTTATTGTTTCCATTCTTTTGTTTTTTTTTTTTTTTTGGTTTTTCTCTACATTTTGGATAATTCTATTTTGGCCCCTAAATTATGAGTGATTGTTTATGTGTACCTTTTGAGTAGCTAAATTGCACATTTTGGCTCCCTATAGTTTCAATTTGATTATATTAAATTGTTAGTATTAAAATTGACTTGACAAATTGTGACTTGATATTAAGTTATCCTTTGTGATATTTTGCATAAATCGTTGATGTCGTAAAATTTATTTGATTAAGTGCTAAAATTCTTGGAATCTTATAAACGAAATATTGGGCATTTTATTTGATATTAATGTGTGATAGTGGAAAAATTCCTAATATGTGGTTGTGGATAAAAATATTAATAACTGGCAGTGGGGTTAATAATATATATATGCATTGACGTCTCCATTATGTTTTTCCGGTGGTTGGACACTTTGCACCAATATGTTATTACCATTATTTCACTTTGGTTGCTATCATTTTAATTTAAACATATTAACATCTTAGATGACAGTTGATTAATGTAACTTATCTATAATAAGTTAAATAAGCTTGGGTGAGTACTGTATTAACCGTGGATCATAGGAATTGTCGCTAAATTGAAAATATTAATTTAAAGGTGTGTACTATCTTCTATATAAATCATGAAATTATATTTTCGTATTAAATTGTGGAAAGAAAAAGTGTTGATGGAAATGGATAGTTTTACGATGATAAATAGATCAAGAAAAATTTTAAAGGTGAAAAATGATTTTTATTATCCTGCTATGCCATAGTCGTCTTCTCGCCAGAAGGGCATGTCCTGTGAGATGTGGATATATATTGTTATCTGTCAGATAAGTCCAGCAGGGTGGATATATTATATATGTTGTTACTTGTTAGGGAAGACCTGCAAGGTGGATATATTATATATGTTGTTACCTGCCAAGCAAGTCCTGCATAGTGGATATATTATATATGTTGTTACCTGTCAGGCAAGACCTGTAGGGTAGATATATTATATATGTTGTTACCTGTCAGGCAAGGCTTGTAGGGTAGATATATTATATATGTTGATACCTGTTAGGCAAGTCCTACAGGGTAGATATATATATTAATAACTCCCGACCGTGAGATAAACGACCCTATGGCTAGCAAGGAAGTATGTTATTTTATAATATACAAGTGAGTTTACCAGTTGACTTAAATTTGATTGTCCTGTTATAATGATATTTTTGTTGAGATTTAGATACGGCCTAATGTGGCTACATTTTATTGGAAAGTGAATTTGAATAAAAATACTTGATCCATAAAATACTTTTATACTACGAAGACAGTACACTGATAATTTTTTTTTTTTTTTTGGATAAGATGATAGTTGCAACATGTTGGCTTAAATATTGGATGGATTTGATAAACGTTGGTTATGGAATATAGCAGTGGACTTGAAACGTTATGCCAAGAGGAAAAATTATTAAGGTTGTAGACCTGCTAGAAATGAGATAGACCCAATCGAGCAAGACTATCGTGATATTTTAAAGATATATTGTTATTTATTGTTATTTTTATCAGAGTAGCGCAGTGGAAGTATTTAGGAACATAAGATTATTTGGCAATTGGTTATCTGTGCTAGGTGTTACCGACCAAAGTGCACCCAGTCCTTATGTTGTTGGATATAACGTGGGCCACTACGAATGAGGATGTTGTGACGAGTGGAATGAATGTTGATGAATGTGAATTATGGGTGACTTTCGGTTATGAGACCCTACATAGAGAACAATTGTTCTAGAATTAAATGTAACTAACATGACCATACGGTGCGATTTTGAAGTATTATTGTTTTGAACAAAATTTCGAGGACGAAATTTATTTAAGGTGGGTAAATTATAATATCCCAAAAATTTATATTTTGAAAATACTATTCTATATAAGTTTAATATTCTTGAGGACGGTTTTGTAAATTTATGATATAGATAATATTTGGGATTAAATGTTAATTTTAATTTGACTTTTAATAATTTTGGGACTATTGTATTATTTAAAACATACTTTTAAGAGTTTTGAGATATATTTAATATTTTCTTTATTTTAAGGGAGACATTGTGTAAATAAATAAATAAGTGATTGAAATTTGTTTCCTTCATACAGAATGAAACAAAAATCAACTATGTAATATTTAGTTAATTATATACATTACACGTGTAAAATAATAATAATAATAATAATAATAATAATTAAAAAAAAAAAAGAATAATTCTAAACAAATGATCATTATATACCCACTAAAAACTAATGGCGGTGGATCAAAAGCTATATGAACGTGGGTTTTTAGTAGATCAATATATGTAGGCCAAACTCAAAGGAAACATGGATGATATATGAAGATTTTCACGTTATATATATTTTGAATGTTTTTGAGAATTCCAGTTCGGATTTCGGCTTAAATTTAAGGTAGAATTTCTAACTCTTCTAATATCTGTATTTAATCTGTCTATTGGGTGATTTACGTTATTATTGTCGAGAAATTTATCGTTGTAAGTTCGCATGAAATAATTATGATTATGTGAAAATTATGTGAAAATCATTCCAATGTGTTTTATGTGTTGTATTAATTAAATGCACGTATTAGAGAGGTTGGAATTCTACTGAGTATTGACTCACAACCCTACAGGTTTGATTGCAGGGCCGGTGAGGACGAATCGACGCCAGGAGTTGAATTTGTATTTATAAAAATTATATTTATTATTTACCGTTGTAATCGGTGAAATCAACAATTATAATTGTTGTCGTAGTTGTAAAATTTGTTCAGATTTATACGAAATAAATTACCGGTTATTCGGTTTAGTGTTAATTTCTCCAAGGGGAGAAATCGTGTAGCGGCCCTGGGAAATTAGGTCGTTACATTAACAGTCTATCGGATCGGGTTTTACCTGATCTGATTGTTCATACAAATAATAGCCTATGTTTTCGGGCCGGGCCGGTCAATTTTTTCGGGCAGGTCGGGTTTTTCAGGCTTTCTACACAGCCCTATGAGGATGAACTATTGTTTGAATACTTACGAACCCAAATTCCGATGTCAGATTTAAACATTATCTATCAGTTGTGGCCTCCTGGTTTCCTAATCGACTCATTTATTTACTAGCTCAGCCTAGGTACTTTTCTTAGAAAACAAATGCTTTTAAGAAGAAAAAAAAAATCTCCTTACGATTCACCATTTCATACGCTTTAAAACCTGGAAAAATTAGGGCACATCAGCTGGAAACTCCACTAGCAAGAGTTAGAGAGTCGATCCTAAAATGTTTGAATAAGCCCAAATAATTCAAGTCCAAATGTTATATTTTGTTTTGTTATCTTTTCCTTCTATTTAAAAAAGAAGAAGAAGCATGAGTTGTGATGGATTTTCTTTTTGTATATATATATATGAGTTTTCCCCTTCGCCATTTTTCTTCTTGTAGATATATTTGTTTTCTCATCCCTATATTATTTTTATATTGTACACTCTTCCAAGGCACGAGCATAATTGATTGCATCCATATTGTCCTAAATGATTATATACCCTTTAGGACTAGATAGAGGTTGCCAGTAGATGACAGGTCGTTCTAGTTTGTTTGCTGGAATTGGTATGTAAAATACCTCACTCGGATCACCAACCAAAGTTCCTTTGCAATAGTGGGGGTTTTAATATATGGGAACCGATGCCTTTTAAGAATGCATTAGTTGGAAGCCATAAGCTTCATACAATAATCCTAGGTCTAGGTGTTGCTGAACCATTATAGAAAATTATGATGTAGGACATGGAAGAGGGCTTCATATATTATGTATGGATTCATGATGTCTTAGGGAGCCTTAGAACCAAACAACTTTAGGTTTTCCAATAGCAATGAAGAATCAAGTGACGAAAGAATCGCCATAAGTCTTAAAATAATTGTTGTCGTGTCTATAATTTTATTTCAAAGTTGTACTTTATTGTTTAATCTTATATTGTAATGCATTGAGTTGTAATACATTTTGAGTCATTCAATGTGGTTGTAGTAGTATGTCTAATTCCTTTGGTAGATTGTAGTTTAAAGACAAATAAAAATTCTTTCGCCAAATAGTTACGTTTGTTGGGATAGTCATCAACGAAATTGGAAACTTTTAACTCAAATGGGTCTTAGGCTACCTTAGATTCATGTAGATTAACAAATTGGACTTGGTTTAAATTTTTTGAATGAAAATTGGTCCCAAAAAAAGTAATTATTCTTCTTCTCCTCTGAAGTCCGATCTTCATTCATGGTCAATCTTAGAACCGTTCTAAGATGGAATCTGAAGGTAACCCCTGATCTCCCTACACTACTGAGGTGGCTCGAATCAAAGAAACTATCAACCATGTAATGGGAATGATTAAAGACCTAAGTGAGTGAGCTTTGAAGAAACATGTCCCACTGCCCAGTAGAACCTTGTGGCTCCGCCCAATTCCGAATCACCAAATAAAAATCATCCTCTAAGTTTTGAGGTGAAAAACTTGCCGCCGAACCAGAACCCTGTTGTCCCAAGCCTTTTGGTACCAATCTATTGGAAGGAAATGAGAGTTTAGCAAACCAAGAAAGGTTAAAAGTTGATAGAATTGATAGAAATATTGTTGTAAGATCGGGCCCTACCTCCTAATCCAAGATAGAGGCTTTGAATCCAAGATATGCCTCTGGATTTTGAAGAAATGCATTAAATGGGAGTGCCTTCCCGATATCACACAAAGATCAATTTAAGCATCGTCAACCAAGTGATTGCGGCAGAAAAGAAAGGAACACAATCATGAGTTACCAAATGGTGACAGTTTCTCCCTCATTGTAAGATTATGTTTTTTACCCTACTAGCAGGGACCCCAAAAGGCTGAAATGCATGAACCTCTTTGTTAGCGTAAATAGATGAATAATCAAGGTCATTGTTCCCTATGAAAACTTGTTGACCTAATGGGTCTCCCCTTATGGGTTCCTTTTGAATAGTATCAGCCCCAGCCGTGGGTTGGGGCACATTTTATATATGGGACCCTTACTTTCTTCCCGTCTCAGACTGGGACACTCTTATTTTTTGCAAACTCAAGTGCTCTAAATAAGTGTCCCGGTACTTGTCTTGTCCTAAATGAGCGTCTTTATGAGTATCTATGTCTTTTCTTGAAAAGGGCGTATCATGAACTACACCTTATCCTCAACGTGTGCGGGTAGCAGAATATTACGTCGCTACTTTAACCGCAAGTGTATGGGTCAAGTTTTATAGAATAGGGAAGAGTAAGGGTTGTCGTATCTACAGTGATTGAATTAAATTGTTGTTAAGTACTGCAATTTTCATAACCGAATTTTATCTAAGCTACTCAAATTAAGGCTTTTATTTTTAGTTTATGCTAAATTAAATTAATAACTAATTAAATTGCAATACTAAGTATACTATATGGGAATATATTATCTAGGGATTAACTTTGTTTACTTATACGTGTTTGAACCAATCTAGTTTATATTAACGGTATTCAAACTATCCAATAATTTAGGTATCGAAAATTTACTCCCTACCTCTCTCGAGTGTAAAGTGAATGAATATGCGATTTCGCGTCAATGCCGATGTCCCCATCTAGAGTCTAAACAACATTGGTCACAAGAATCTCGCCCCAACTTCACAGATTGTACACTTTCTAATACTCTCCCGAGTCATTAGATCGCCGCGTTGTGTTTAAATCCTAGTCTGAATCCCGGGTTACCTCTCCCGAGTGTCAAACCCTGTATTTTCAAGTTAACCACAATATCATAACAAGCATACTATGGAGGTAAAAGAACGGTAAACACAATCAAATATGGATGAACAACTGTTAACGAAACATGATTTACTCAAACAACGTTTTCATAAACTATGTCAATCCCTAGACAATAGATATTTAGCTA
This sequence comes from Eucommia ulmoides, assembly GCA_016647705.1. NCBI lineage: Eukaryota > Viridiplantae > Streptophyta > Magnoliopsida > Garryales > Eucommiaceae > Eucommia > Eucommia ulmoides. Next base: position 18,855,394 of record CM028335.1, on the reverse strand, counting down.
CTCATGATCTTAACCGAATATTCATTAAAATAAGAGAATAATATGATCATTCAATATACAAAACTTAAGAACATGGAGAGAAACAAGAATGGAAAGCTAATATGTGAAGTGAAGTGTTTCACTTCTACAAAAAACTGTTCCGAAATCGTTTCCTCTTCTTCAATTGATGATCTCCTCTTCTTGGTTCTTGATCTTGAGCTCTCAAATATCCCGAAATTGTCCCCAAATTGTATGATAAGATGGTTGGAATGATAAGGATTGGGCTCAAAATATCAAGCAAAATATTTAAAAACACTTTATAGCTAGGGGCTTCGGCGCTGCAGCAGTCAAAAGCACTGCTGCAGCGGTGGGATGTTGGTAGGTTCACCGCTGCAGCGGTGAGGGCCACCACTGCAGCAGTGGTAAAGCAGTGGGCATTCTGCCCTTCCATCACTGCAGCGGTGAGAGCCATCACTGTAGCGGTGAAACTGCAGTGATAATCTTTGATCTTTTTCAATGTTCCTCAACCGTCTTCCTACTAACTTACTCGCTTTTCAACCATTTTCACTCCTAACCCCTGCTTTGAACAAAAATAAATAAAAACAAATTAAAACATAATAAAACAAAATAAGAACACTCGAAAACTACCAAATTCAACTTGGAAATAGATAGATAAATTTCACCTATCATGTGCCAAGATACGTAAGAAATCTATTAAGCTTTGGTCATCTATGTGTCTATACCAGCCATAGACTCAGGCACATTTTATGTTTTTTGTCATCCATCCTCACCCTAGCCACAGACTAGGGCATACTATGTAATTTCTCTAGCCACAGGTTATGACATATTACGTGGTGTCTGCCTGTCATTGGGTCTTAGAAATTTTGTGCTTGTTGCCCTCCTGCCACAAGCTGGAGCACATTTTATATCATAAACAAAAATATCATAATTAACATGTCTTAACCCAGATGGATCTATTCATCTTAATGGTATTTCTTCTAATCTCCCATAATTATTTAGATCTAGAGAAATTAAAAAGGCTAAGGAAATTGTATCTTCGATTTTTAGGTATAGCAAACAATCGAAAACACGTGTTAAAGACAGAAAGATAGAGGACGGCTACTCCCAAGGGGGGTGTGACGACGCTATAACCTCTAAATATTTTTTTTTTCTAGTTTAAAATTCCTACGCTCATCTTCCTCCTATATTACACTTTGATCGCTAAACCTTTTAAGTTGTCGACATTCAGTCCCATTTTTCTCTAAAATACCACCAAAACCTCAATATACCTTTACTATGTGATCCATTAGTTTCATTTAAAATTTTGAACTGTGAAAATTAATTAAAATTTTTATTCATTAATAAAATAATTATAAGTATTCGAATTTTTTCTTTAAAAGAATCTATTCCTTCATGGAATTCTCACAAACTACGGTTAATGTCAACTAACATATCATAATTGTATCCAGTTAATAAGGATTTGATATGAGAACAAACTCAGATGTAATTAACATACAATTCTATATTTATATCTCCTTGTCCCAAAATAATTGACAGAATATAGATAAAGTCAAAACCTCTTGTTCAATCATATGTGTTGATCATTGATAGAATTTAGTTGTAGTATCAACTAGAATTTATTTATAATCATCACACTTATTTAGCCAAATACTTAAGTGAATTAAATGACATCTAATCATGTAGGATATTTTTCTTTTATATATGCCTATATACATGATTCACAACACCCAATGAGTACTTTTCAAGTTACGTGACTAGAACACATAATTTAGCAATATCAAAGTGTAAGAATACATAGACTTAAAAAAAAAAAAAAAAAAAAAAAAAAAAACAACTCAAATCGAAAGATTGCATGCATAATTATAGATACGATATTTTATTTTGTCATTTTTCAAGCTTACCAACAAACAATATTATGTATGATCATGTTCAGGTTCTTGTTACTCTTGAAAAATACACTTATGGTTATTCTAGTATTTCATACTAATAGTTATGAGATTCCCCATTCTTAATAGATAAAACATCCTGCAAGTTAATTTAATAAAATTGTTCAGTACTAATTTAATAATTATATTATTAGTAATGCTTAGGATATCCATAACTAATTGTCAACGATCTCACTTCTTTTGATCACTTTTAAAAATTAAGATATTTTAACTGAATATTCATGGTAGTAAGGGAAAGAAGATGACGGAAAAGGAAAATAAATCATGTGTCGGATATGATGTGAGGCATCGCTTGAGCCATGGAAACCAACTATTCAGTAGAGGGTCTGTTCGTTCCACTCTTTAGGAGAGGGCCTGTCAATGGCTTTACTGGCCTGAGGCTTAATTACATAGTACACCCTAAGATAATATTGGAACTGTAGTTTGTACCCCCTATATTTAATTATTGAATTTAATTTTCATAATTATATAATTTAACTTCATATCTAAAATAATATTTAACATGATATGTATCTCTAATTGAAAAATACACTTTATAAATTTTGCTAGAGAATAAAGTACTTTAATTATTTTTTCTTTATCAAATACAACAAGAAGCATTATTCCTTATATTACTATATTTACAGAAAAAATAATATAATAAAGAATAACCTAATATGAATTACATAGGAAAGTATTATCTTTTTCTTTAGATGCGGGGCAAAAAATATGGTAATTATTGTTTTTATTAATTTTTTATTTCTAAATTGCGCCCCAGTGGATACTTTTAAATGAACATCTGTTTTAAATATAACTATGTTTAAAAAAACCATTAAAGAACAGAGTCTCTCTCTCTAGAACCCTAGCGGCGGCCACTCGAAAGAAGAAGAGGAAGACGTTTTCTCCTTGCCGGTCCGGCTCTGTCCGATGAATCTTTCCAAAGAAGAAGAAGACGTCTTAGCCAGAAGCAATAAAAAACTGAAGCCTGATCTTTCCCCATCTTCCTTGATGGACATGAAGGTTGAGGCGTGCCCTACGGCCACTACTGGTAAGTCGATTGTCGTCCCACCTAATAACCCTAGAAGTTCAACTCCCAAGGGCTCCTCCATTGTGTCGGAGGATCTGTCTTCCAAGCCGAAGGATTATCAACAAGATATTTTCTCCCCCAAATCATTCAAAGATGCCCTAAAGGGCAGGGATTCGGAATCAAACAATAAACTGGAGGATGTCTATTTTGATGTTGACGAAGAACCGTTGATGGAGGTGGTGATTATATCTGAAGATTCCTCACTAATTAATGAAGGGCTCAAGATCCCGTTGTTCAGTATCCCCCCTAAGATGCATGAAATGATAAAGATAAAATGGCAAGATTCTCTCATCATTAGACTTCTTAGTAGGCAAATCGGGTACAAAACCCTATTTCTCGGGTGAGAGCTCTCTGGACAACCCAAGGTGAGTTTGAATTAATTGATTTAAATCATGGGTTTTTTTCTGGTGAAATTCAACAGAATCTCTGATGCTCACTAGATTTTGATCGAAGGACCTTGGGTCATTTTTTATCACTACCTTACGGTGAGAAAATGGGATCCCAAATTTAGACCTACAACAGCTACAGAATCAAAAACTACGATTTGGGTTAGAATTCCAGATTTCCCTCTTAATTTGTTTCATTCTTCTATTCTTTATTCTATTACAAATTCCCTAGGATTCCTTATTAAAATGGGTGGAAATACTGCTACCTCAGTAAGAGGCAAGTTTGCTCGTGTTTGTGTGGAAATTGATTTAAATCAACCATTAATGCCTAAGTTTGTTTTAGATAGTGAAACATTTCGTTTGGAGTATGAGAGCATTCATGCTATGTGTTACTCTTGTGGTCGTGTTAATCACAAAACTGATTTCTGTCCATTTAAAGTTTAAACCCAATGTCGGCAACGTACCGTCGCTGGAATTGAGAGTTTCGATGGAAAATCAGCCTTCTCGTGAGGGTAATGGTAATGTCACTAAGAATATGCCTAATCTAGCTAATATGATTGATTCTATGCAGGGAAGTGCTAGTTTAACTAATACGAATATTACAAGTGAACAAAGGGCGTTAGATTCTGCTGGGCCTGGTATCCCCTCTAAAGAGGCGGAATTTGGGCCTTGGCTCTTAGTGAAATGCTCCAAAAAAATTTGGTTCGAATAAAAATAAGCTAAATGGGCCTCTAAAAACATACAATAGATTCATTTCGGAGTATGGTGATGTGGAACACGGTAAGTATAGAGGGAAAAAAATCTTAGAAATGAAATTAATCCTTCTCCCATCTCTAACATTGAAGTAGATAAATCCATGGTCAGGCCCCAAAATATTCAAGCCCAAACAACTTTTAAACATGGTAAAATAAATACATCCAAAGCTCAACTAATGTCTTTTCATGCTAGCTCAACTAAAACTGACAAAATGGGTGCTAATGGTTAACAACTTACAAACAATAATTTTCCTAGATCCATTAAAAATGATAACGTGGGTGCTAATGATCAACAAATGGTAGACAACAATATTCCTAAACAACCTCATATGAAAGTGGGTCTTTCACCCCAGGTTAATGTTTTGGATTATGGTGACCCAAAAATCCCTGATCATGTAAATTCTTCTCAAATTATTATGAATGTTGTAGATTGCAGGACTGACAATTAGAATGCTAGAGATGAAATCACTTCTACCCAAAGTTTTGGTGGTGATGGTGAAACCAGTTCACGCATGGAAGTTGAGTCTTTGGAGATGAAGTTTTCTTCTATGAGCTCAAACCATGGACCTGATCCCAACACTATTAAATCTTAGTGCCATGAAAATCATTTCCTAGAATTGTAGGGGTGCAGGTGACCCTGTTTTTAAATCTATTTTCAAAGTTATTTTTATGTTTCATAAGCCTGATATATTTATTTTACTGGAAACTAAAGTAGAATTAAATTCTATGGGTATTTTCTTTGATAGCCTAGGTTATACTACCTCGATTCATATCGACCCTTGTGGTAGGGCTGGTGGTATTTGGGTTCTCTGGATGCCTGATAAAGTCAGTCTAACTACTATTTCTATTAAAAATCAAGTTATCCATGCAATGATTAGTTGTGTGAATTATGATAATTGGTTTTTGTCTGCTGTGTATGCTAATCCTAATCCTAGAATAAGACAGGAACTCTGGAAAGATATAAAAGAGATTTCTCAACATAACTCCTCCCCATGGTTGGTGACTAAAGATCTAAATGATATTGCCTCCCAAAGCGAGAAAACTAGCTCCTGTACGCCTTCTGATATTGCCCGCATTAACTACTTTAATCGTAATGTAAATGATTGTGGGTTACTGGACTTAGGTTCTAATGGACCTAAAATGACTTGGACGGATACGGTTAGGAGAGGTATCAGAATTGGTAAAAGACTAGATTGTGCTCTTGCAAACGATAAATAGAACACGGTTTTTCCAAACTCGGGTGTAGAAACCCTCCCTCGTATGTACTCTGATCACTCTCCTTTACTTATTTATTGTTATGGTTTCTCTCCCCCTCCGTGAAATAGACCTTTCCGTTTTAAAGCTATGTGGTTAACTCATGATGGTTTTGAAAATATTATGTCAGATTCTTGGGTAAATGATGATTCGGATTTGGACTTGAAACTTAAAATTTTCACTTCTATTCTTAGGGAGTGGAACTCAAAAACTTTCGAAAATATTTTTAAAATTATGAGGCATCTTTTAAATAGACTTAAGGGTGTCCGAAAAGCTCAAGATAGATTCTTTACTCATAGTCTTTATTGTCTTGAGCTAGATCTTCAAAGAGAATATAGAGAGATCCTTATTAAAGAAAAGATTAACTGGCATCAAGAATCTAGAATACAGTGGCTTAAGCTTGGTAACAAGAATAATAAATATTTTCATTGCATGACTATTAATAGAAGAAGGAAAAATAAAGTTACCATGCTTAAAAAAGATAATGATTGGATTAGGGATACAGATGAGTTAAAAATCCATGCAAGAGATTTTTTTCAAAATCATTTCTTAGACGATGGGACTGTTATTAATAATTCGACCTCCATTCTCCCTTGCCCTAATATTGATAATTCCGATCATGAGAACCTTTGTTGTATCTCGTTGAATTCTGAGATCTGGAATACTTTAAAAACTATGAAGGATTTAAAAGCTCTGAGTCCTGATGGTTTCCAACCTATTTTCTTCAAAAGAAACTGGAGTATTGTTGGGCTTGATGTTTGTAGTTTTATTCGAAAATGTTTTATTAATGCCTCTATGCCTATTAATTCTAATAAAACCCTCATTACTCTTATTCCGAAAATTGATAGGCCTGAAAAAATTAGTCAAATCCGTCCGATAAGCCTTTGTAATACTACTTACAAATTGGTCACTAAATTGCTTGTTACTAGACTTAGACCGATGTTAGATAAGCTGGTGGGCCCTTTTCAAAGTAGTTTTGTCCCAGGTCGTATGACCACTGACAATGTTATTATTACTCAAGAGATCATCCATTCTCTTAGAAAGTCTAAAAGTAAAGATGGTGGTATCATTATTAAAATTGATCTGGAAAAGGCTTACGATAGAATTAGTTGGGGATTCCTTAGAGATACCCTGATCAACTTTAACTTTCTTACCATGTGGATCAATTTGATTATGTCTTGTGTGTCTAATGTTTCTCTCTCCATCCTGTGGAATGGAAAACCTCTTGAGGAATTTAAATCCTCCAGAGGTCTTAGACAAGATGATCATTTATCCCCTTATCTCTTTACCCTATGTTTGGAGAGACTTCACACATGATCATATATAGTATTAATAGATGAGTTTGGAAGGGGCTGAGGGCAGGGAAAAGTGGTCCTGTCATTTCTCATCTTTTCTTTGCTGATGATCTTGTTCTTTTTGCTAAAGTTAATGATGCTTAAATTATTAATATTCTAAATGTTTTGAATAATTTTACTAATATCTCAGGGCAAAAAATTAACTTTTCTAAATCAAAACTTTTTGTTGCCCCTTCCATTCCCTGTTGGAAAGCGAGAGATATTAGTAATCACCTGAAAATTGGGCTTACTGAGGATCTTGGCATTTATCTTGGTTTTCCCTTGGTTCATGGGAGGTTAAATAATAATCATGTCCATTATGTGATGTAGAAAATTCAATCCAGACTTTCTAAGTGGAAGACTAATATGTTATCTATAGCTGGAAGGTCTACCTTGATAAAATCGGTCACTGCTACGATTCCTAATTACTCCATGCAAATTATCCCTATCCCCCCTAAATTTTGTGATAAAATTGATAAGATTAATCGTAATTTTTTATGGGGTGATAGAGATGATGTAAAAAAATACAATCTTGTTAAATGGGATAAAGTTTGTCTTAATAAAGATGTGGGGGGGTTTGGGAATTAGAAAAAACTAGAATTAATAATACAACCTTCTTAGCTAAACTTGGATGGAAAATCGCGAATGACGATCAAAGCTTGTGGGCTAGGGTTATTCGCAAGAAATACTTTATTGATAATAATCCTCCTAGGGTATCCTTTCTGCGAAGAATACCTTAACCAAAGGGATAAAATGGAAAATTTGGAATGGAACTACTATTAATCTTTGGTCAGATTGGTGGTGTGGGGATAAACCCCTGGGTTGTCAGGATCTTCAAAATTCTCTGGATCTCAAAGTGGCAGATATTGTTGATGATGATGATTCCTAGTTTCTTAATCCTATTTTACATTTAATTGACTCTGATATTGAGATGAAAATCAGGAATACGCAGCCTCCTGTTTTTAATCTTATTGATAAACCTCTATGGATGCCTGATAATTCTCGTTTATTTTCTATTAAATCGGCTTATAAGTTAGGTATCCCAGAGAATGAAGTCATTGTGCCTAATAATAGTTGGTGTTGGATTTGAAAACTTAAAATCCCTCAAAACCTTAAATTCTTCTTTTGGAATTTTTTTTCATAAAAGACTTGTTACCAATTCTTTTCGTGTTTCTTGGGGTGCGAATATTTTTAGTATTTGCCAAAGATGCAATGGAGATATTGAAACTATTGAACATGCAATTCGCACTTGTCACAAAGCTAACTACACTTGGGATCAAGTTCATTCTTCTAGTTTCAGGTACAACAATTCTTCTTCAAATATTTGGGCTTGGATTAAAAATCACCTCAAAGGTAATGTTCTTAATCAATCCTACTTTCTTTTTATTGGTACCATTTGGAAAATTTGGAAAGATAGAAATAAAGAGGTTATTGAAAGAGTTTGTAATCCTCCAAATTCAACTATTGCGAGAATTGCAAACTACTCTCAAGATCTCTCCAAATCTTTCTTAGAACCAAATTTCCTAAATGATTTCAATAGACCCTTTGTTTTTTGGTTTCCTCCTAAAACAGGATTCCTTAAACTCAACACAGATGGTAGTGCGAAAGGAAACCCAGGTAGAGGTAGTTTTGGCGGCCTATTGAGAGATAATTTGGGTGCTTGGAAGATAGGCTATTATGGTCATATTGATAATTGCACAGCGCTGGAATCAGAACTGATGAGTATTGTTGAAGGATTAAAAATTTTCAGCCAATAGAGATTTTATTAGAGTTTAAGTTGATATGGATTCAGCTGAAGCTGTTTCCTTGATAAATAACCTTGCCCGGAGAATCACAGATTTATAGAATTGATTAAGGAGTGTAAGAGACTTCTTTTTTCAAATGATTACACTCTTCATTTCGCCCCCCGAGAGACTAATCGTTGTGCTGATATTCTGGCCAAAAGAAGAGCTCGCGAAGTTTGCAGTCTCAAAATCCTTGATACGCCAAGTAAGGATATAGAAGAGATTCTTCTCCAGGAGATGGATAAAAGGGCTTTCGACGTGTGCTCGGAAGTCTAATTTTGCTCCTAGTTGTTTTGTTTTGTTTCTTTTCTGTAATTTCCATCTCTACAAAAAAAAATATACATATAACTATGTTTAAATAAAATATTTACCATATTGATCAATACTTTTAATTAATATTTTTCTTTGGGATTAATATAAGATATGGATTACTAATCCTCTATGAATTTTGGAGTTTAATTTCTTTGTTATATCACTGAATTAAAAAGAGTAATTAGGCCTGGCAACACAAAACTCAACCCGAAAAATGAAAATTGATTCTTAAAATCCAAAGGAAATGAGAAACAAAAAAAACTTATTTTTTTTGTGCCCAAAAAACTCAACCCATTTTTAGGACACGCTGGGTATTTTTCGAAATGTTGAGGAGACCTTGCTCAACTTTCCTCAAGCTCAATCGCATAATTTTTTTATTTATTTTTTTCTCTTTTCCTCCAAAGCAAAGCCATGTCTGTTCTTCGAAGCCGTCGACGGTCGTCTTCTTCGCTGCCATCGTTGTTGAAGCCTGAGTTGTCGCCGTTGACTGGCCATTGTCATTGTCTGGACGTCGACACCTCGCCATCGCTATCGCCATCGTCTCACTTCCTCGGTTCTTAAATCAATTTCGATTTTCATTTCAATTTCATCATGAAATCGATTTTTGATTTCGATTTCGAAATGGAAAAGCGAAATCGATTTCGAAACGAAATCAATTTTCGATTTCGATTTTCATTTTGATTTTCGATTTCGAAATCCAAATCAATTTCGCTTTCGATTTCATCACTGATTTCATCATGAATCGATTTAGGGTTTGATTCTTGATTTTGGTTTAGGGTTCGTTCTTGATTTCTGTTTAAGGTTGGTTCTTGATTTGGGGGTTTAGTTGAATTTGGGGGTTTGATTGAATTTTATGAAATCAATTCTAGAGTTGGATCTTGATTTGGGGATTTTGGTTGAATTTGGGAGTTGGTTCATAAAATCAATTCTAGGATAATATCGTTACCAAATATAATTTTGTTCCCAGTACAAAAAAAAAAAAAAAAAAAAATTGTCGTCACCAAACGCAATTCTGTTCTCAGTGGAAAACAGAATTCTCAACCCAACGTAACACAAACTATTCCAGTTGGGTTGAGAAAAGTGGGAACACTAGCCAAACGCCACCTAAATTATTATTTTTATTAGTAGTAGTATTTATTTGCTTTGTTGTTATTAAATTTACAATTTAGACCCCATAATGCATCACGGGAATATTAATTCTAACTAATATTTAAATGTAGGCCTACTTTGGAATGAAAATAATATAATTTTTGTCTTTGAATAACACTCTTAAATTGTGGAGTGCAACCACATTATTTATTAGACTATTAATTTAGGATTTATAAAATATTAAAGAAAAATAATATAATATTAATTATTCATGATTGATTTTGATCCATTATTAGAAAATTGGTGTTAAATAAAGAGTTTTTGAGTAGGTCAGGCATCGAGAAAAATGACGTAGGCAACGTGAATTATTTGGGAATTTTATTGATGATTTTGGAGAATACCCGAGGATGTTATTGACAACTTCGTACTTAGTTGAGGATGTTATTGATAAGTTTGGGGTGTATTTAACGATATTATTTGTTAATTTCGGGTATAATTGATAATGTTACTGGAGACTTGGTTCGGATAGGTGTAAGAAGGACAAAACACCCATCCTCATGTATTAGAGCATCTCTAATAGCTTTTTATCAAATTCCATGTGTGATTTACCCAATATAGTACACCAATAATAGTATAACACTCTTTGATTTGTGTGAGTATTCCAATAGTCATGAAAAAAATGGTATACATATTTTTAAATGTATTTCTGTATTAAAATTAAAAAATAAATTTATTTTTTCAAATGTTTAAATTTTTAATTTTTAAATCTATTTTGGTTTCATTTTTTTAAACTTTTTAAATAAATATTTTTTATTTAGTTTGAATTTTAATTAATATTATGTATTTTATTTTTTTCACAAAGTTTGAAGCTAATAAATACAAGTAATTTAATCAAAATTAACCAATTAATCTAACACAACAAAAATAAAATAGGGTTAATTACACTTTACTCCATGTGGTTTGACCCATTTGCACTTTAACCTCCTGTGGTTCAAACATCTTTACTTACCCCCCATGTGGTCTTGGACCTAAGTGGAAATCTAACACTTTTGTCAAAATTGACAGATGTGTGCCTCACGCACCAGCAACGAGGATGGACGTGTTTTTTTGTGTTTTTTTTCTTCCAAAATACTTTTTTCTTGTTTCCATTTTACCCTCCACATGTCCCTATATAATCTCCTAACACTTCTCACACATTTTCTACACCAAACCAACACTTCTCATTTATTTATTTTTTTATCCACAATTCATATTTTTATTTTTCATGTCTTCTTCAAGTATTTTAAACACAATTTCTTACATTCTTCAAGTATTTTTATTTTTCTTCTACACAATATTTTGTTTTTATGAAATACACCATCTTAATAGCAATAATACACCATAATAGACCATGTTAACATATTTTTGATATCTTCTTCAAAGTACACAATTTCATGAAAATACACCATGTTAATATATCCAAATATATCAAAATACATTAAAAAAATTATATTTCATCGTGATGTACCATGATATGAAACAAATATAAAAATATATATATTTTCTATTACATTATAATATCAATTTAAATTATATTATTTCACCACAATAATTTTTAATTTATTATTTATTTTCAAGACTTCAGTCATTATTATATCAAATTTTTTATTTAAAATTAATCTTATTAATTTCATTTGATTATTCAAATATCACGTTTTTTATTCAAATATTTATTGATTTTCATGCCTTTTAATTAATATTACTTATTTATTAAAAATCTATTTTTAGAACTGAATGCATTTGTAAATAAAGTTAATGGTCAATTTATTGAATCCAAATACAAAGATAACTAAATAAAAATTCTAGTAATTAATTCAAAATTAAAACATAAATTGAGAGGTGATAATATAATTTATTTCCATATCCAGAACACTTAATTTGGAGTTACAGTTCATCTTCTCTCTTTAAGATTTCGCAACCAATTTATCTCTCTACTATCATCAACTACAATTCATCTCTCTACTATCGACAACTACAATTTTAAAACATAACTCGTGTATTGATCAATTCCCAAATCTACAAATACATTTTTTCAATTCCCAAATCCACAATAAAAATACTAGCTTTGAAAGGTATATTGACAACAATATCCATCTCGAGAAATACAACATGCATTTTCCCATAGACTAAAGAGTTGTTTGCTTGTCGTCTTATACATTCTTTGGCACTCTTCACCATCATCTTGTGGATCAACTGCAATTTTTTTTAAAAAAAAGTCAACTGTAAATAAAGTTAAGGGTCAATTTATTGAATATGAATATAAGGATAACTAAATAAAAATTCTTTCTTTTTTGTACTAAAGATCGGGTAAAAAAAGAACATGATATGTCAGCTAAATGAACCCATGTTGAAAAAATTATACAGAAATGGAAAAAAAAATGAACAAAAACACACAAACCAGCAGATAAATTAAATACCCAGAATAAAAAAAAAAAAACATTTTTAGTTTTTGTTTCAGGCAAAAACACGCAATCCAATAACCCAGAGGCCCTCTTCGATGCTTCTTCTCGAAACCTGATAGCTGGAAACCAGGAATAGAATAGCAAAGATTCATGAGATAATATACATATACACACATGTTTGTATAATAATTGCTTTATTATAATGAATTTAATCGAAAAATGAGGAAATAAAGAAGATAAACTTTGAAAAACTCACAGAGAATCACCATCTGACCTATCCTTCAATAATAGATAGTTCCCAGATTTCTGTTTTTTGAAACTAGAAAACTAATAACATAAACATGTAACTGTTTTTATCCTGCTCTCAAATTTCAAGGACAGAAAAATACAGGATTGTTCTCCGATTTCAGTTTGGAATCCAAATTCTATGAACAGAAACACTAACAAATGCCAACAATGTCAAAAAATTTCAGCACCACCAACTCATCCAAAATATATCACTAAAGCATATATATATATATATATATAGAGAGAGAGAGAGAGAGAGAGAGAGAGAGAGAGAGAGAGATGGCTAACCTCAAAACAAAGATTTCTTTGTACAAAATATATTATATTCATGGAGTTTTGATATCGTCTTCCAGGGTGGTACCTAATGTAGCTCCATGCCTCTTGATTATCTGCACAGTCTGCAGTGGTAAATCTTGCTCTGTCGCAAATAGCCACTCTTTACTCTATATAACAACAAGTAAACAAAACATACCATGTTTAGACCTATGTCCAAGGGGGGGAAACACAGAATCAATGAATTGTTTCCCTAATTATATCAATGTATGCTTTTTTCTTCATGAATATATGATCAAAATTGAGAAAATTAAGAAACGGGTATTGAGAGAAACAACAAACCTTGATCTTAAACTTGGTTTTGGGAACAAATCCGCTCATCTCAATCTTATCAGTGACGAACAGATAATCGCTGTGCCGCTTAAACAAATCCGCTCAGGACGATTCCATTGCTTCGGATCCCAAAACCAGATTCAATAGAAAAACGACGACCAAACGAGCCTGTGAGTCTCCGACGACGACGACCCACGATCCATGGGGCAGATCCGAGGCGTCGAACCAGTCCAATTTCTCGAACCCACACGCCATTAGGGGTTCGGATTTGACCCAACTCCAAGACCTATCGTAATTTGACAACGAATCGGAAACTTCGCGACTGGTGTTCAACCTCACGTCGAATTCGACTTCGTAGAGCAATGAAATGAAGGAATCGCGACTCTCCATAACTACAATTGGGTCCGAGGAGAGGAAAGAGACGAAATTAGAGATGGAAGAGAAGTAAGGAATCAAATGAATGCAAACCGCGAGAGTGATGAAGAGACGGGCCCGATTCATGAAATCCCTAACCATTCGAATCCAAATCGAAGCCCTAACTGCTCACCGAATGAGGACGATCGCATCGGCCATCACAACCAGATTCGACCTTGGTGAAATCGGTGACAGGTCGTGCAGATCCGACCACCGCCGTCCGTGGCCATCGAAATCGAACCTCGCCGCGACCATCGCCGACCACGTTTTCCAGAATCGAGAATGAGGGAGAGAAGGGAGAGGAGAGCAAACCGAAGGCTGGAAAGACAGAGAGAAAGAGAGATGAGTGAGGAATAATTGTTGAAAGGGTTAATTACACTTTACATCCCAATAATTGTGAATAATTACGGAAGGGCAAAATCGACAGTACATGTTTTCCGTTATCGGAGTTAGCATTGCACTCAGGTCCACAAACCACAGGGGAGGATAAGTGGTTACGTTTAAACCACAAGGGAGATAAAGTGTAATTAACCCAATAAAATAACATTAAAAACCAAAAACCTACCAAACGTATTTAAACCCAACCCAACTAGACTTAATTAAACCCAACTAAACTTAATTCAACCAAACTTAATCTAAATCTAACTATACTTAACCCAAGTTAGTCCACCTAATTAAACAAACCCAAATCAAATTAAGCCTCATATTCACAATTGAAAAATTAATACCCAATAGGGATGTTGATGGTTCTATTTCGGTTCGGTTTCATATAAAACTAAAACCAATAGACATCTATCAAATCAAAACTAACACTGCGAAACCCTTTAATATTTATCAATTTATAAAAAACAAACGCAAAACCAAAACCGCAAAATCGTGTACCGGCGTTTTTTATATATAAACAAAAACATAACTAAAATATAAATCATAAATTCCAAAAACCAAAACCAAACCCAAAAATTATTAATTGTTACAATAAACGTTTATAACCATAATTAAAATACAATGATAAATAGTGTACAACACATACAAATGAGAAATCTAACCCTAATACACATATATATAAGAGGGATTAACGTATAAATAAATAAAAAAACATATATATATTTTAGGGGTTAAAGTAAATATATATAAAAAAGTGAAGGTACATATGTCATAAAAATATATCTAAAATATCGGTTACACGGTTCGGTTCTATGGTTCAGTTTTGTGATTCGGTTTCGCAATTATTATCCCAACATCAAAAACCAAAACCGTTGCGGTTGCAAATTTCAAGACCAAAACCACAACTAATCCATTTAGTCAAACTCAAAATCAGACCATTTAGTGCTATTTTGCTCAGTTACCGTCAGTTCGGTTTTTATTGCCATCTCTAATACCCGAGGGTGTGTTTACATATGTGTGTGTGTGTGTGAGAGAGAGAGAGAGAGAGAGAGAGAAAGATGCCCCACTATTTTTTAGCTAAGAGTGTAGTTTGTGCCAAATATGGCGAGCATCTATGCCATTTTGGCACAGATTATCCAACTTTTATTGGAATCAATTTTCGCTTCACAAGTACCAAAATGCAGGAAGGCACAACATCTCCAATAGCTGTTGGAGATGTTCTTAGGCTTTGGATCCTTATTGAATTCAAGGGCTAAGTGATGCCTACGGAATGAGATTACCCCAGGAGAATAGTATATTTTCAGATATGGTATCAATGAACTTTTCTGGTAAGTTTGGTGTTTGGTGTACGGACTCTGATCCATGATTAATGTAATAGTAAGATGAGAACCGTCGTTATTCGCACTGAATAAAATTCCCTATATTTCTCATTGTATTGATGAAATTTATAAATTGTGAATGTGGAATGTGTTCTACATTTTAGACAAATACAACACGCTCGCAAAGACTTCATTTCCTAATGACAAGAAGAACATAAAACTATCAAAATGGTAATTAAAAATTTGAAAGGATAAAAATAATGACACAAATCCCGAGTAAAGGGTATCTTGACCGATGGGTTGGCGCGTCCAACAGCCTTGTAACCCTCAGAAGGATTAAGGCCATCAGGTAGGAGATAAGCCATTTTCATAAGAGCGAGGCTGCCCAGCTCTGAAAGAGAGGAGCCTAAATTAGGTCCCCAATATGGACTCATAATAAGACATGACACAATCAGGCACGAATCGCCAAAGATAGCACAATTCATGGTAAAGATTCAGGCGAAGGTCTGAGCAGACCAGGTAACATGCATATCCAACCACTCATTAGGGTCGCTGACCCTAAAGAGTGACTAGGGAGTGTATATATTGGTAGGCATATTAACATCAAACCATATGACACACTTATGCTAAAGATGTCTAGGGAAAGAGCTGGTGTCACAGTTGTAATGCAATTTAACCATATGGAAGGTTCCAATGTCACAATAATAATGCAATTTAACAAAAAAAAAAAAAGTTCAATAAGGATAGCTCAGTTTGTGTGTACCTTTATCGGTTCCGCTTTTAAAAGTTATTTTTTCTTTTTAAAGAAATTAGTAAGTAGTTGTATTTGCTAAGATCATTTTTTTCGTGTTTAATGACTTGCAAGTTATAAAATGTAAATAATGTCTTTTAAAAAGCTATCTTTCAGCACAAGCAACAACTTAGATGCTTCTTAATAAAAACTAAATTAAATTCAATTCCAAGCCTAAATACATAAATACTACACAAAATTTCAAGCTAACACATTTGCTAGAAAGACAACAGAAAGAACCAACAGTAACAAACCGCACACTAGACCATCGGGGAGACATCAGAGTACGAATCATATTTTAAAGACCCAAGCCTGAACACTTCCGAGCATCAAGGGAAGTAGCCTGCATGCAACTAACATTTGCAAAAATAGTGGAATATCAGGGAAACAACATTTTGGACATCTATCAGAGTAGGAAAAATAATCAGTTCGGCTCGAGAGAGCAGGAGCTTGGAGATATATAGCAACAACTGACGAAGTGATCATAAATAAGTAAATGGGGGAAGCCTACTAGAGTTACTCAGGTTTATTATTATTATTTAGTAAGGATATAATAGCTTTTTTTACTTATTTTCTAGGTTTTCCATTGTACGCTTATATAAGTCTCTCTTTTCTAGGTTTTTTGTTGTATTCATTATTCAGAGATAATAAACCCTAGCCGTCGTTTCTCTTTTCTCTCTAGACTTTTCATGTTATTCATTGATTTTCACATGGTATCAAAAGCCTAATTTCATGGAAGAAAGTTCGATTCCTTCCACAAGGACCGGATCTGATGTTCGTAAAAATCCGGTCTTCATATAGATTCAACATTTGTACGACTATGATTGTTGATGTTCGTACAGTTTTGGCTTCCGCGTAACTCTGATTTGCTTTTCTCTGCAAAGAATCATCGATTGGTTTATGGTATTTGATTTTCTTTTTCCGTTACATTAGATTTGTGTTTTTATTTGTTGGTATTTGTAATAGCTTTTGAAAGGGATGATTCGCTTCAGTCTATTGTTGTGAGATTGAATGGAATTTTTTTTTTCATATTAGAGTAATGTGATGAAAATTTTTCTCAAAGACAAAAAGATGTGGGGTTATATTAGTGGTACGTTGGTTAAACTAAAAGATGAAAAGACTGAAGATTAAATAACTTTGTTAGACACTTGGGAGGAAAATAATTCAAAAATCATTACCTGGATTAACAACTCTGTTGATCATTCAATTGGTATGCAATTGGCAAAGTACGAGTACGCCAAAGAGATTTGAGATTATCTATTAAGGTTGTACACACAGTCTAATTTTGCAAAACAATACTAATTGGAATATGATATTCGAGCATTGAAGCAGAATTATATGAATATCTAAAATTCTACTCCACTATGACAAATCTTTGGGATCAATTGGCTCTTACGAAATCTGCATAATTACGAGCATAAATTTCGTACATTGCTTATAGGGAAGAACAATGTTTGGTCCAATTTTTTATGGCGTTACATGATAATTTTGAGGGACTTCGTGGGACAATTCTGCACCATAATCTACTTTATTCTGTTGACCTGTGATTAGTGAATTATTGGCCGAGGAGATACGCTTCAAATCTCAATCAGACACAAGGGTTCTCCAATTACCCAATCCATCTGTTCTAGCAGTTCCTTCTAAATCACCTCTTAATCATCCAAACAAGCCCTATTCGAGACCCGCCTTTGATGAATGTAGATTTTGTAAGTAAAAAGGTCATTAGAAGACTCAATGCCCTAAATTGAGTAGAACATAGCAACAGTCGCCTCCCCAGTGGAAATCTAACAATCGATCTAAAAAATGTCCTTACAGGCCTCCACAGCCTAACATTGATGTAGCTATATCATCATCATCAAATTCGTTTGGTTTTGGAGACCCAACATCTTCTAATCCCACAATGGAGGCCCTTACTGAACAATTTCAGAAGTTCATTGCCGTACAGCTGCATGCCATGTTCGCTGCATCTTCAGTAGGTTTGTTGCCCACTAGTTCTTCAGGTATGTCTTCCTCCATATAGGCTCTAGATTTTGGAGCCTCTCATCATATGTCACCTGATTTGTCATCATTTGATTCTTTAAATCCTACATCATCTGTATCTGTTAGGATTACAGATAGTACTTCGATGCCATTAGCAGGAATTGGTTTTGTTGTCAAACCTCGGTTATCTCTTTTTAGTGTTTATCATATTCACGACCTTGTATTGAATCTTGTTTCTGTTGGCCAATTATATGATTCTGGTTACTCAGTTTGTTTCTCTTCTACCTCTGGTCATGTGCAGGATTTGGAATCCCAAAAGCTGATTGGGACAGGCCGTAGGCAGAGGGAACTATATATATTGGAGGAGCTACGAGTACCAGATGTTGCAGCTTCCGGTATTGACTTGTCGTCTTTTCATTTGACTTCTTCATCTTTTAGTTTTTATTTATGGCATTCTCGTCTTGGTCATGGTTCAGCATCTCGTTTAAAATACTTAGCATCTAAAGGATCCTTAGAAAATTTGTCCGCTTGTGATATTTGTTGATCATAAGATTTTGATGAACAATTAAATGTTAATATTTTTGGTAAAACTAACAATTTTATTGAGTATTTTAGTTTATTAGTTCTAGTGATAAAAATTATCATGAAGATATTGTGACAATGCTAAAGATGGTGGAAGATTAAGAGTTTGAAAAAATTGAAGAACCTAGGGAAAACAATTTAAGTTAAATTTTAACTCTTAATATATCCCGGTTATGATCACACATGACACAATATTTTTCAAAATTATGTGTGTTTTTATAAGATCCTAATTAGTTAAATTATTTGCTCATGTGTGTAATTGAAAAAGAAATATTGTTTTAAGAAAGATAATAGATTAAAATTTTATTTAAGGATTTAGTGGAACTAACTGAGAAAAGAAATCGGTTAAAGGGGCAAAAACGTCGAAGAAATTGAATGAAAATTAATTAGGGAAAGGTGTTCCAACGGGGCTCGGTCGACTTATGAAAGAGTAGCGGTCGACTTATGAAAATGAGCCAAAGTCCCTGAAATGTTCAGTCAACAGGTAAGTTTACCTGTACTTAGAGGATGAACTCTCTGGATTTTTCGGTTGACAGGCAAGTCGACTTGTAAAAACTTGCTGAATCGTCTAGTCAACTGCTGACGGATAGGCGGTCGACCAATGGTCGAAGAGATTTTGGCTTGGGCTACTTCCTGAATTGGGCGGTTGACTGATGGGTCTTGGCCAGTCGACTGATGGTCTGTTTTAGGTTTAGAGGATTTCAAGGATTCTGATCAAATAGTAGCTGTTACTAACCGTTTATGGTTAAGATTTGCGAGATATCTTAAGGATATGATATATTTTGAGATATTTAATTAATATTTAAATATTCCTATAGATATGGTTGATATATTTTTGATATTTCTCAATTTGGTACATGTAATTCTTTCTATCTTATCTAATTGAGTTTGAGAAAATGTGTGAGAGACTAAATTAAATATTTTAAAAGATATTATTCAGTGAATTATACCAGGATTAAGTCATAATGATATATGGGGTCTATAAAAATGTTTTAGATACTTATTATTTGAAAACTAGTCGTTGGAAAGCTTCTTCTAATTCCTTATATATAGACTTGCGGATTTCACATAACGAGATGACAATATACACAACATCAAGAACTATTCAGTTCCTAAGCTTTTCTAAGAGTCATCATTCTGATATTATTTTGAGAGATCAAATGTGAGATCGATTATTGAGAAGTTCTTGAGTTAAAGCGCTATTTGAGTTAGCGTTACCGATCTAAGCTGTCTTGCGATACTACGTGCAATCTATTCGGTGTTTTCTTGGTGAGATTGTTCCAAGCTTATTCTTTAATTAAGTATTTTATTATTATTATTATTATTATTATTATTATTATTATTATTATTATTATTATTATTATTATTATTATTATTATTATTATTTACTTAGTGAATTGATCTTTTTGAGAAATCGTTTTTGAACTTTAAAAGTATAAAAATATTTTAAAAACGATTTATGTGTTAATCTGATTACGTGCTTAATTGTGCTACCTGCATTCTTTATTATAATCATATTTTGTTTCCTCAATTTATTTCTATCACTAGTCTCGAAACATTAATTGAGTATTGATTAATTTGTGGTAGTAGAAGCTCTGAGTGGGAAAAAACTTATCAATTCTATAATTGGTGAGTTGTGTGCTGATTAGATATTATTGGGATTATCTAATCAGGGGTAGCTTTGGATTTCGATCTTTGCCTAGAGTACAAAAATGTTAGGTTACTCTTTTTCCTTGAAAAGAGCTTAGGTGTGCAGCTAATTGATAATATATTTCCGCTACTATAAAGAGATAATAATTAATTTATGATTAAATTAATTATTTGAATTTTGAGAGTATTATTATTTGGATTAAATTTTATCATTACCCAATTCACTAGGCCAACATTATTTCTGATTGTAGTGGTTGTAAACTGAGAAAATATTATGCTTTACCTTTTAATCGAAGCATTTTTTCTTTGATTGAACCATTTGATCTGGTTCACTCTGATGTGTGGGGACCTTCCCAATTGCTACAAAAGGGGGGTCTAGATATTATGTTTCCTTCATTGATGATTACACTCGATATTGTTGGGTTTATCTTATAAAATGTCATTCTAAATTCTTTGGTATTTTTCAAACGTTTCAAGCTCTTATTAAAACCCAACATTCTACTGTTATCAAGTGTTTTAGATGTGATTTGGGTGGGGAGTACACTTCTAATCCTTTCGTTAACTTGCTTGCTTTAGATGGAACAATTCACCAAACTTCGTGTACTGACACTCCCGAGCAAAATGGTGTTGCTGAAAGGAAACATAGGCACATTGTTGAAACTGCTCTTTCTCTCTTACTGTCTGCCTCTGTTCTTAGTGTATTTTGAGGAGAAGCAGTGCTTACTGTAGTGAACCTAAATAATAAGATCTCATCTTCTCATTCTTCAGGTTTGTCTCCATTTGAAAAGTTGTATGGTCGTGCTCCCAACTATTCCTCCTTAAAAGTTTTGGGTGTACTTGTTTTGTTCTTCGACCGAGAGTAGAGCGTAATAAATTATCTTCTGGCTTTGCCATTTGTATCTTCCTAGGCTATGGTGAGGGACAAATGGGATATTGTTTCTTTAATCTAATTGCACAAAAACTATATGTGTCCCGTCATGTTGTGTTTCTTGAGTATATACTTTTTTTCTCTATTCCTGTTACTACACACAACTTGACAAAATTTGATCTCATTTTCATTGATCCTTTCTCTGATAACACAAATAATTTATCTTATCAAAACCCATGCACTACAAATATTGACCCATCTCATGCGTCTTGACCTCATGTTGACACTGGTAGCTCTGCATGTATTGATACTTCTAGCGTCCTTTCCCTTCCGACGGCCTACTAAGAATCTTCTCAGGTTGTGGATCCTCATTCTCTCTATCCTCAGTGCATTTGTAAGTCCACTGATATATCAGATTTTATTTACTCTTTCTATTCAAATTCTTTTGCTTTATTTTTAGCCTCTATTCACTGTCTCTCTGAGCCTTTATCCTATAAAGAGATAACACTTGATCTTCTTTTGCAACAGACTATGGCTAAGGAACTCTCTACTTTATACAAGACGGATACATAGGATTTGGTACCTTTATCTCCAGGTAAAAGTCCAATTGGTTCTCGTTGGGTCTACAAAATTAAAAGTAAGTTTGACGGTTCAATTGAGCAGTACAAAACTCGTTTGGTTGCCAAGGGATTTTCTCAGCAATATGGTATGGATTATGAAGAGCCTTTTGCTCCAGTTGCAAAAATGACGACTGTTTGGACTCTTATTCCCATTGTATCTGTTCGTTAGTGGCATATTTCTCAGATGGATGTTAAAAATGCTTTCTTGAATGGCGATCTTCAAGAAGTTTACATGACTCCTCCTCCGGGTGTTGCCCATAAATATGGAGAAGTTTGTATACTCAAGAAAGCTCTATACAGACTTACACAAACTCCTCGAGCCTGGTTTGAGAAGTTCTCTACGATGATTACTTCGCTTGGTTTTCACCCAAGTAATCATGATTCCGTTCTATTTATAAAGTGTACCATTATCGACCATATTCTACTATCTTTATAATATGTGGATGGCATGATTATTACTGGTGATGATATTGATGAGATTGCAATCTTGAAGTCAGAATTATATCGTTAGTTTGAAATGAAGGACTAAGGGGCTTTACGCTACTTTCTGGGTATTAAAGTAGCATTTTCTCCAAAAGGCTATCTTCTCTCCCAATTTAAATATACAGTTGACATTCTAGAGTGTGCTCGTCTTACTGATACTAGGACTGTTGACACTCCTCTAGAGGTAAATGTTCGCTACTCACCTTCCGATGGTGCCCTTTTGTCAGATCCTACATTATATCATACTATTGTTGGCAGTTTGGTCTATCTAACTATCACTTATCCAGACATTGCCCACGATATTCATATCTTCAGTCAATTTTTCATTTCTCCTACTATAGTTCATTGGGCTGCTGTTCTTCGTATCCTTCAGTATCTTCGAGGTACCCTCTTTCAGAGTCTCTTACTTCTATCGATCTTATCTTTGGAGCTACATGCCTATTTTGATGCTGATTAGACTAGTGATTCCACAGATCGTAAGTCTGTCATAGGTTTTTGTATATATTTGGGTGATTTTCTTATTTCACGGAAGAGCAAAGAGCAGACTGTTGTTTCTAAATCTTCCACGGAAGTTGAGTATCGTGCGATGGCATCTACTACCACCGAAATAGTTTGGTTGCATTCGTTACTTGCAGAGATGGGTGTTTCTCTTTCTCATCTCACTCCTATGTATTGTGATAACAAAAGTGCTATTCAGATTGCTCACAATTCAGTCTTTCATGAATGGACCAAGCACATAGAGATTGATTGCCATCTCACTCATCATCATCTTCAGTAGGGGACTATTACTTTACCTCTTGTGTCATCATCCATGCAATTTGCCGACTTATTCACGAAATCGCATTCTATTTCACGTTTTTTATTTTTGTTTGGCAAACTCTCGATGCTACTTGTAGCAATATCGTGAGTTTGAGAGGGGATATTAGAGTTACTCGGGTTTATTATTATTATTTAGTAGGATACAATAGTCTTTGACTTATTTTCTAAATTTTTCATTGTACGCTTATATAAGTCTCTTTTTCCTAGGTTTTCTGTTGTATTCTTTTATTCATTACTTAGAGATAATAAATCTTACCCGTTGTTTCTCTTTTCTTTTAGACTTTTCATGTTATTTATTGATTTTCACTAAGTGGACGTGCAATTCGATATGCAAAGGATTATTAGATTACATCTAGTTTGTCAGTCACCCCAAGCCATTCCTATCCCAAGTTCCAATAGGATCACCACATGGTTTTCAAATATAGGACCCATGTTTTTATTCTTTTCTTGTATTTTATTATCAAATAAAGAAGCTCTATAGTTGCTCCCGGAGATGTAGGCAAAATTGTTGAACCTTGTTAAATCCTGTATTATTATTTGTGATTGTGTGTTTTAATTTTATCTCCAATAATATTTGTTTTTTGACCACTTGACACGCTTCCGCACAACAAGTGGCAATAGAGGTTCGGTTGTGATCTTAAGCTTATGGCGGAGATTAAATTGGGAAAATAGGAGATTGAATATCTCTCAACCTCTTTTCGTTCACAAACAAATTGTCGATATCAGATGGCAAATTTGATTTGAAATTTTTTATAGAATTGAAGTTTTGGCATGTGGCAATGTGAGATAATGGATATGATAGTTCAACAAGGTTCGATATAACTGCTGAATCCAAGGTTTTGACGATCAATTAAATCTTGATGTTTTGGCGGAACTAATAGTTTTATTGAATGTTTTAGATTTAAAGTTCCATATTTTTTTATTAAGAAGAAGAATCGTAGAAGAAAATATAAAGGGTGCAAGATGAAAATAATGCAGAAGTAAAGAGCTTTGAAGACGTTGAAGAAAACTAGATAAAAACAACGCCCCTTTACCTATATACTCTTAAT
This sequence comes from Eucommia ulmoides, assembly GCA_016647705.1. NCBI lineage: Eukaryota > Viridiplantae > Streptophyta > Magnoliopsida > Garryales > Eucommiaceae > Eucommia > Eucommia ulmoides. The sequence goes on along the minus strand of CM028335.1, from coordinate 18,831,175 downwards.
GAAACCTAAATTAGGATCATGCACGACGCTTAAAATGAATTAATCTTATGTGTATCTTGATAAGAAGTTATAAGTTTAAGATCCTAAAATGAGATTTTTTATGTGCTTCTTATGTGAAATGGTTTTGATAATTGATCTATGTGAAAAATGTGTTTTAAAATATAAAATGTTAAATTTTCGGGTCAATTTAGTTAATCGGCAAAAGGAGTCGGTCGACTTATTAAAATAGTGTGCTTTGGGAGTAAAAATAGACATATTGATCCAATCAGTCAACCGAGAAAAGAAGTCAGTCAACCGATTGAAACAGTGACTGAAATGAGTAAAAGAGTAAAGTCTCTGATCGATTTGGTAAACGGACAGGTTCGGGTCGGTCAACCGAATGAGTTATTAGGTAAAATGAAGAAAAGAGAGAGGCTATTGATTGTGCTAGTCAACCAACCAAGTGGGTTAGTCAACCTACAAGCTTTAAGGCCAATGGCTAATTTAGCCTTTGGCAGAGGGACGGTGGACTGAGGCTGAGGGACGGTCAACCGACGAGCTCAGTCAACAACTTGACTGTTTTGATCTCTTGGTCAAATCTATCTTTTTTTCTTTCTTTTTTTATGATATCAAGGGATGTTTTTAAGGTATTTTGAATTAATTTTGTGAACTACAATGTATTATGTGATCCCTAAAGATTTGGTCCACATATTTTAATATTCTCTTAATTAAAATGATTTAATTATTCTTATCCTTATGGATTGCTAATTAAAAAAGTTTTTGGGACCAATATGAACATTCCAAAGAGTATTTTTAAATAAAACATAGCTATTTTGATAGGGTGTGATATATGGGGTCTTAAGATGTCATTTATTATGATATACCTTTAGAAAATTAGCCATTAGAGGCCTAGTTCTAGGTCTATTTAATCAGACCTGCGGGATAGAGTATAAACACATCAAGAACATCAGTTTTGAGATTTTATAAGAGTGAATATATTGTTGACATTTCTAGGAGAGATTATCTTCAAAGTTCTTAATCTAAATCGCTTGTTGTTTGCGTCACCGATTTGAGTTCTAATTACGAAACATTCTAGTCTTCGGTGCTTCTCAATGAGATCCTTCTAGGTCTTTTTATTTTCTTTCTAAGATTTATATATTGATTGTTTGGTTAAGGATTGTTCAGAAAATCGTTTTGAACTTAAAATCTTGAAAATCTTTTAAAGGGTTTTTCGCTTGACAATCTAATTATGTGCTTACTTTGTGTCACTTACTTCATCATTTAATCAGATTTAATTTGACTCACATTGCGTCTATCATGTAGTAATTATTCAGATAATTAATTGAGTATATATGTATTGAGGTGGTAAGAGCTTTTTGTGGGAAGAAACTTACAATGTTTTGTATTTTTGAGTTTGAGAAGATTAGACACGTTTGGGATGGTGTTTAGTTAGGGTGGCTAGGGTTTCGATCTTTTTTCTGTGAAAAAGGTTAGGGTTTAATCTTTGTCTTGTAAAAATGTTATGATATTTTTTTCCCTTGAAAAGAACTAGGGTTTGATTTATCTTGTAATTGAATTAAAGAGTAATTATGAAGATTTGTCCTAAACTTGTGAAAAGGATAAACGAGAGAATGGTAGGTTGATTCTTAGTCCACCTTTTCAAGATGCTTTTATTTAAACAAGTAACCAAAGCCGTGTATGGGTTACCTATGTATCTCAAATAGCTAAGAATGAACTCAATACTTAGTTTATCTCGAGATTACGTTTATTTTTTATTTTTATGAGATAAGAACATGAATAGCAATGATGATAAGTGAATATACAATTTAATTTTGTCAAGAACACTTCAACCGAACATATTTGCTTAGGAAAGTTTGGTGTTAAAATTTATATTACTAGTTAAAAAAGAAAAGAAAATATATTGTATATGTGTCAGTCTTAGTCGTAACTAAGGTGGCGTTTGGTTAGTGTTCCTACTTTTCTCAACTCACTTGGGATGGGTTGGGTTGGGTTGAGTTGAGTTGAGAATTCTATTTTCTTTTGGGAACATAATTGCGTTTGATAACGATAATTTTTTTGTTTCTTCTGGGAACGGAATCGCGTTTGGTAACGAAATTATCCTAGAATTATTTTCTCACAATTGTTCATTTTGTTTTTAATTTCTTTAAGCTTGCACCGAAGAACAATAATCAAAAACATCAATTTTGAGATATCATCAAGAAATCATTGAGAAATCAAGAATGAACCCTAAATCAAGAAATTGAATCCCAATTCTGAGAAATTGATTTCAACAACCAAACCCTAAATCGACTTGAGCAATAAAATCGAAATAAAAAATCGAAATCGATTTCATGATCGATTTCAATAACAAAATCGAAATTGAACCCTAATTCTGAGAAATTGATTTCAGTAACCAAAGGCTAAATTGATTTGAGCAATGAAATCGAAATAAAAAATTGAAATCGATTTTGTGATCGATTTCAATAACAAAATCAAAACCCTAACAACCATGTTCGCTGCTTGTTTCGTCGTTCTGAGGAATTGAAAGCGCCGATGCTGCTCAGCGATTTCGAAAGGGGTTGTCCCACTATTCGATGTCGATTTGAGCCCATCTCCAAAGATCTTCTACTCTTCGCCATCACCGAACCCACCTCTAACATGCTTATACAGTTGTTTCTTATCTTATGGTTTTGGTTCGATAAAATCAAAACACTCATTTCATCTCTTTTTGTCGCGCCTAATTTTGATTTCTTTAGCTTCAATATGACTACGCAAAACTTCATCACCAAAATCAATGAAATCGAAACCCTAATCCGACATTTGTTCTAAGGTGAAATCGATCGTGGACATCGATAGTCCAGGTTTGTCGCGGTGGCAACAGATCTGCCAATCTGGTGCAGATCCTTCGTAATGGCAATGAGATAACAAAGATGATGAAAGTAGCAGGAAGACGATGGAGAGAATACATACAGAGAGCAATGGAGAGATAGTGAACTTCGCAGAAATGGGAAGGGCATGGCTGGAAAAAAAAAAATTCTTGTTTTTAGCTTAACAAAAGTAGAACACGGGAACTCACTAACAATTCAAGTAATTTCGGGTGTGTCCTCATGGAAAGGGTGAGTTTTTTGGGCCCAATTTTTTTTTTTTTTTTTAGGTTTTGAAGAATCAATTCTCACTTTTTGGGTTGGGTTAGGTTGAGGTTTGTGTTTGCCAAACGCATTCCCAAACATCAATCCCAAAATTTTTGGGTAGGGTTGGGTTGAGTTAGGTTGGGAACACTAACCAAATAGGGCCTAAGAAAATGAAACGTTTCTAAAGAAGATGCACACTTATCCCCAAAGGAATATAGGTCTTCCTTTTATTCCAAATTTTAGCCATAATGGTCTCGACAGAGTAGTATATATATATATATATATATATATATATATATATATATAAGGTATCAATCCACAAGCGTGAGAGATGGGCCAGGCTGTGATCTAGACTATTGTAGTAAAGTAAATATCAGTTTGTTAGTAGTCAATAGTTAGTTGTCCTTTGTCGGAAGTTTGTTTTGAGTTCATTGGAGTTCAGTTTCATGTGTTCTTGATAGAATTAAAGATACTATGCACAAATCATGGTGTACTCGATGTTCTTCATATGAACTTGATGTTCCAGATATGTTGTTTGATATCTACACTACGTACATGATCTATGCATCCAAGACCTAAATAAATATGTTATTAATACACTTCGGATTTCCCTCGAAGACAATAAAAAGTAGAGATCGGAAAGAAGAGGAAGATAAATTTCCATTACTCCGTCTCGAAATCCTCTAAAATCCATTTATTTTTAGAAAACATAGTTTCAGGGGATTTTCTTGGCATTGATTTTGAAAAACGTTGTTTGGGCTAGGAAAACTGAATCTCTACCTAGCATGAGATTAAATGGTGTTCTAGGTCACGAGGATTTTAGAAATTCATTTTTATTTTGAAAACGACCCAAGTTTTGACTCATAAAATATTTGGCCTTTTACCCAGAGATTTCTTTGAAGTTTGGGGGTCGTTTATGCTCGAGGACGGAGTTAGCGCCCCAAGACACCCCTCCGAAGACGGTACCTAAGTCTTAATGAATATTCATTGCGAAACATGATCCAAGTAATTTTCTTCAATTTGCTTTGAAAAAATAATTCCCTTTTTTTAAAGTTTTCATCTTTTTATGCAATTTTGACATGATGTAAGCAATAAAGGTTTAACTATCTATCATGCAACTATAAATAAAAATGAAAATATTTTTGTATTTTTGATATAATGAAAGCAGTAAACTACACTAACCTAGGCAACGACAACCCAATAGCTGTATATAAGGTATAGAAATATAAAAAACTGAACCTTATAAAGGATTCCTACATATCCTTGTTTTCATAGGGAATTAGGTCGACATGTGGTTCTAGCATACAGGCTATATGAAATGAAATATTTTTTGTATTTTTTAAGAGACCGAAACTTATAAAGGTTTCCTACATATCCCAGCAAACACGGGGAATCAGGCCAACATGTAGTTCTAGTATGCAAACTAGACTAAATTATTTGGATATGTGACCAAACCCGTACGTGGGTTTCCTACGTATCTCGAATTAATGAGAATTAGGTTATCACATAGTTTGTTTATACAATATGTATTGATTTTAGTTAGTTTTAGTTATTAAACAAAACATAAATCACAACATGATATGTGAATGATCTCTTTGATTTTGTCAAGAACACCTCAATAGAACTCATTTGTTTTGGTTAGATTAGTGTTAGTATGTGAGTTGTTAGTTAAAAAAAAGAAAAGAAATACCATATATATATATATGCTATTCCTAATCGTAACTAAGAAAAACCGAAAGGTTTCAAAAGAAGAAACACACATATCCTAGAAGAAATAAAGGCCATCCCTTTATCCCGAATTTTTAGCTACAAGGGTGGCTGTCGGTGTGGTGTATATATATATATAAGGTGTCAGTTCACTAACCTGAAGACTTAGTGACAAACTGTAATCTTGACATTTAGCATAAAATGAATCGATTATTCACAGTCATATGGTTAGATTAACAGTCAGTAAAGTTCAGTTTGAAACTTTTAGGAAACAATTGTAGAGACTATGCACAACTCATGGTGTGATAGGTGTTTTATTTGAATCCTCACATGTTCTTCGCTTGTTCTCGGATTATTTGGGTCCTCACATGTTCTTAACATGTTCATGGATGTTCTTGATATTATTGAGATGATTTTGTATGATATGGACATGGTTTGATGATTATTACAAAAATTAAACCTTTTTTTAGCTGATTATAATTTATATGTGTTATATACATGAAATTAAAGCATGGATACTACATGATTATGCTATGTACAAGAAATATATGTGAATTTAAGACATGATTTAAGGATATTTAAGAAACAGACCTAGTTTAGGGGAGTGGTCTTTCCCTAGACAAATACATTCTTACCCTTCTTAATCTTCTTGGCTTGAACTCGATCGGTTGTCGTCAACTTCTCAAGTTCTTACTCTAAGAACCTCAAGAACACCCTCCAGAACTGAATTTTAGCATAATAATGAGGTTTTATTGAAAATAAATGCTTGGAAAGTCTAGCACCCGAGAGTTTTGCTCGAGCTTAGAGAGAGAAACTAGGGTTCGACGACCTCTAATTTATGAAAACATGGCCCCTATTTATAGAGACAGGATGCCTGCGCATTGGCCAATGTGAAAGCCATCCTAGGAAGGTCCTTAGGGCCTGTTTGGCCAAGTGATGACCCCTTCTTGCCTTGATTTTGAATGGTTTAGAACGAATCTTGAAGATTTGGTAAGATTCTCTAAGATCTCTAAAAGATTTGGTAATGATTACTTTGACTAGATTCAATGATTGCAAATATTTTGCAATAATGAGAAATCATTAGTTATCATTACATAATCTAAGATATGATTGGTTAAACATGGGAGCATTAATGGCTTGAAGTGACATATCCGATTTGGTTTAGGGGTTAAACATTGGTTACTTTCACTATTTCAGTTTAGTTGTCATTAATGCTTCCAAAGTTCTTTGAATGTGGTATTGAGGTGTCATTTGGAATTTAATTCTTGATGGTGACCCTTGATGTGATGGGCTAGGATTTGGTTAGAATTGGATCGAACCGACTTAGTTTGCCTTGTAAATGGTAGTTACATTTCAAGGGTATTAGTTAATCATAAGACATTTTCTTGAAAATATCTAGGTTCTTTAAATCCACCCCATCCATGTCATTCCAAGCATTAAATTCTTGATGGGATGGACACTTAATGTCTACATTAAGTGTATGCAAGGTGGCGAACCGGATTGGTTCGGTTTCAATCACGGTTAGTCACTTTCGAAATGACTTAGTTTATTCCTTAGATATTTTGTGTAGAGAATATCTTAGGGCATCTTGGTCATTTAAATTCTAATTTATGAGTCATTTAATGATGGGTTGAGCCCTTGATTCATTGGGCCTAGATGGTTTTGTCAAAACAACTTTGTTTTGTCCAAGTCCAAATCCTTAATCACTTTGGTAATTTAGGATTTTTCATCGCATTTCCATGCCTTAATCATGGTCTTTGGATTATCTTGGTAGTATTTGAAGGTAATATTCATAATTTAAACAATAGTTTTGGTGTTAAATAGATGAAACCAGTGGTACTAATAGTTCCAAAGGTTAAAATGTGTAACATAGGTAATTGATGAAATTTCCTTAAGCTAAAGCGTAGTGACTAATTTCATTCATATTAGAAGTGATTTCATGAAAAATCAACCTTTAAAAGTGTCATTTTAGCCCTCTTTAACTTTAAGAACTTTCGAGGTTTACCCAAAACTGTTACTTATACCGAATTCCATCAAATTGACAATTTTATGCTTTCTTGTGTTTTTTGGGTTTTTGTAGTAATCAATGTAATATAAGGAGGAAATTTGTTTTCTTTAAATATCAGTTTAAAGTTTATCCAAATTTTCTCTTTAAACTTGACACTTTTGCAAACTTAAATAGGCAGGTCAAAATGGGAATGTCTATAGTTATATACAAGCAATATAACAATATTTAAATAAAATCAAAGAGAGGTTTGAGGGGAATTACCTAAATTAGGGGAGTGGTTTTTCCCAAAGTATTTTTTCTTCTTCTCATCCTTTGATCTTCTTGGTTGTTCTTGATCGTTCCTCAACAACTTCTTAAGATCATGTTCTAAGAACCTCAAGAACACATTTTTTAAGGCTTTTTGACAAGATTTGAGAGTGTTTTTGAAGTAAAAGTCTTTGAAAATCCCTAGACTCGAGAGAGAATTTTGAGACTATAGAGAGAAGGTGTGTGATCAAGCCTTGATTTTAATGAAAACAAACTTCTATTTATAGAGGATGGATACCCTATGCATTGGGGAATGCGCAAGTATATGGTAGCGCGCAAAATACGCCGCTACTTACTCTCGCAAGTATACGAGGTCTAAGTTTTAGTATAGTGTGATCGTTAAGATCAGGTTATCGTATCCACAGGGATTGTTGTCGTTACTATCGAATACCGCGTTTGTCGTGACCTAAGTTTATCTAGGCGAAAAATAAATGTATTTAATTAATTAAACTAATACTAATATAACCTAAATTAACTACACTATTATGTTAATATGTTTTAGGGTGAAGAATTGTATAGGGATTAACGTGTTTACAAATACGTGTTCGATTCCGATTTACTCTCATTTACGTTGTTCGACCTATCTGACAATCTCGGTACGTAAACTCCACCGCCACCTCTTCCGAGTGTAAGACGGGGGAATACATGACTTCGAGCCAACGGAGAAGTCCCCCTCAATTTCTTAACGATCCTAGGTCACGTGAGTCTCGCCCAGCGTCATTGATTGCACACAATCCAACTCCCTCCCGGGTTATTGGATCGTCATGTTGTATTTACCCTATCGATAATCTCCGTTCTAAAACTCCCTCGCCACCTCTTCCGAGTGTAATACGAGGAATATAACGCAACTTTGAGCCAATAAAGAGGTCCCCCTCAATGTCTTTACGACCCTAGGTAGCGTGTGTCTTGCCCTACGTCATCGATTGTCCACGATTCAAACCCCGACCGGGTTATAGAATCATGGCGTTTGTTTACCCTAATCCGAATCCGGGGTTTTGTCAAAACCCCGTATTCTCCATTTATCAATCCAAGCATAATAAACAAACAATACAATAAATACAATCAAACTACAAAGAACAATCACAAACGAAACACCGAAATCATCCAAACAACGTATTTATAAATATTTGGTTAATCCCTACTACAATCCATATTTAACTCGGGGCCATAGCTGCATATACAATGAAATAACGAGATAAATATGCTCACATGCTCCTAAGATAAAGAAATAAGGAAAAACGATCGAAGAACTTAGCCTCGTCTGAGAATAAACCGCTAAGAACGCTCAACGATCGATTCGCCGTCTTCTCCGCTTCGGGATGCGAGCTCCACCACTAAAATCCCTAACCCTAGGCTTAACTATAGCCTAAAGGGCTAAAAAATACAAAAGAGAAGAGAGAGATACTGGCCAAGGGGGAGGAGATAGGATATTTATAGCAAAAATATCCTAAAAATATCTCAAGACTGTGCAGGGCAAATCCGCCTAGGCGGTGGAAATTGCGCCGAGGCGGAGTTAGGTCGGTTAAGTCTGATCGCCTGGGCGGTGGACTGGAGAACATTCTGTTGAATTTTTGCCTAGGCGGTAGAATTTCCGCGCCGAGGCGGAGTTAGGTCGGTTAAGTCTAATCGCCTGGGTGGTGAAGTAGGCGGTGGACTGGAGAACATTCTGTTGGATTTTCGCCTAGGCGGTAGAATTTCCGCCTAGGCGAGCGGCTGTCAGTAGCCCTTCTTTGTCCTTTGCTGGATTTCCGCCTAAGCGGTAGAATTTCCGCTCAGGCGGTCGTCCGTCAGTAACATTTTGCTCTTCTCTGCATCTTCACCACTTAGGCAGTGGTCTGGACGCCTAAGCGGTAGGCCTATTTCAGCTTTTAGCCTCCGAGCTTGTTTATCCACCGTAACTTCGAACCGCTTTGGTTCGATCTCATCGTTTTAGCTCCAGTTTCCTATCTTTTTTACCTACACACCTGAGTTATACAAAAAGTATGAAAACTAATTAAAACATAATAAAAATAACTATAAACATATTCGAAAACTAACCAATTAGGATTGAAAATAGATAGGTTTTTCACACCTATCAGTATACCCAACCTATTCCTCAGGCTATGTTTTGTATAAGTATGACTCTTTGATGTCTCTCACTTTTAGGGTTAGATCCAAATATTGAAGATTTAATTAGATTCTCTAGGTAATCATTAGATTTTGTAACGATTACAAAATCTTATAAATATATAAGCAATGATTGCTAATGATTGCTCATCTTCCTCATCATTGGTCATCACTGGTTTACACATGGGTCATTAAATTCTTGATGTGATATTTTCTAGTTTGGTTGCTTGCTAAGTACTAGTTACTCGAAATAATCAAGTTATTTGTGAAAATATCTCTTTTCATTTAATGTTTTTTAATGAATTCAATGAATGTAGTCTATACATATCATTCATGTATTTAATTCAATGATTTGATGTTGATTTGACGGACATTTAATTCCTTGATGGGATAGGAATTGATCAGGTTTGTTTTTTAACCGTTAATTACTTTTGAAGTAACTAAGTTTCTTTAAGATATTTTGGTGAAAATATCTTCATCCATTGAATGGAGTCTCTAATGGTTAATTCATGCATTAAATGCTTGATTTGACCTTGACTTAATGGTTCATTTATTGCATGATGTGATGGGAAACCAATTCGGTTAGTTTTATAACCGTTAGTTACTTTCAAGTAACTAAGCTTCCATCCAAGATATTTTGCTAGAAAGATCTTAAAATTATCTCATCATTTAATTCTCATTGATGAGCCATTTAATGCTTGACTAGACCTTGATGTGATCATCCTTGAATTCTTGTCATTGTGACATTCGGTTTGCTTGGTTTTGAACCAGGTTATTAAGCATTAGTTAGATTGAGTAACTAGATTTGTCATGGTAGATTCTTTGGCTTAATCAAGACTTTTGACTTGATTTATTGAAGATTAGTACTTTAAACAAAAAATTAAAGAAGTATTTTTTATGTCAAAAAGACGAAATCGGTGATAGTAAAAGGGTGATAACTAATTTTTATTCATATTAAAAGTGATTTCATGAAAACCAACCTTTAATAATGTCATTTTAGTCCTCTTTAACTTTAGGAATTTCGAGGTTGACCCAAAACATGTACTTATACCTAATTCATTCAAATTGACATTTTTTTTTCTTGGTGGTATCTAATGTGATCTAAGACAGAAATTTGTTCCCTTTAAACCTCAGTTTAAAGTTTATCTGAACTTGTACTTTGGATCCAATACTAAATTGGCAGAACCAAATGCGATGTCTACAACTACCTCTCTATGTCAAGCGAGTTTACTCGTAATGACAAAGAAGGAAACACAAATATTTTGTTCTGTGAGACATGAAAAGTAAAGACAGGAAATTTAAATTAACTAAGCAAAGTCAAGAACGTTCTTGAATATTGTTACATATACCTTACGAAAGCGATAAAGAATTCTCTCAAACGATGGTGACAATTGATCCTAAATGATTACTATTGGGTAAGGATAAGAACAATCGATCCTACTACTCTCTACATTCCTTCCTAAAGGATGGCGACAACTGATCCTAGAGGATTACTACAGGGTAAGGATGGCGACAACTGATCGTACCACTCTCTACATTCCTTCCTAAAGGATGGCGACAACCGATCCTAGAGGATTATGTCAACAACATATGAAAAATGATGACTCATCAAATTCTATCCATCTCCTAGTTATAACCATACCTTATTCAAAGGCTTTCCTATATTTCACAGGATAGTTGAGAATCAAGTCAAATGTAGTTCTAACATTGGTGTTCTGGGGTTAGCCCAGTAATCACTGAAAGTAAATTAACACGGATATTGATGGTATGTAACGATGTTTTAGGGTAGCTTAAAATATAGTACGAGGGGGTAGAGAATATTGGTCATCAATATCTCTTATTTTGGCTAAACCTACCTAGGCATTTCCTACATATCTTAGGATACCTAAAAATTAGGCTACATGTAGTTCTATGGTTTTGACCAAACCCAACTGAGATTTTCCAACATATCTCAGGATAGCTGAGAATTAGGTTAAATGTAGTTCTAACATGTAAAGTAAATCAAGATTTGGTGGAAATGGTTCTTGATTAAAGAAACCAATTCTTAGGTCGTTATATCAATAGATGAATGAAAAATAACTGAGAAGATTCTCACCTGAGAAATCCCTCAGGAAAACTAGACACTTAGTGGGGTTTCATGGCCACGTCCCACCTGGGACTGTCAACGAGGACTAGAAAACTTCCCATTAGAAATTTACCTCAGATAAAATATGCCCTAGTCATAGACTGGGGGTCGGTGATACTTGTTTCTTTTTTTTAGGGATTATGGATTTTAATTCTTAAATGTTTTGCCCCAACCCTAGCTGGGGCAAATCTTATCAAAGAATTTCAATAAAGAAACCTAATATAGTGTGCTCCAGCTCTAGGTGGGGCACATGAATACATCCTGGGTGTTTGGGAGAATGGATTTTAGGTCTCCAAACGTTTGGGGGAAAAACAAACAAGATATAACTCTCCGACCAGTTAGGTAAAATAGTATCGTAGAGTCTCCGACTACTTTAGGTAGGATGGTATGGTAGAATCTCCAACCACTAATGTAGGATGACGCACCTTGGATTTAGATAGCAGAAGTAGAGAATTACGAAGAGGATGAAAACAAGTTTCATCCCTTCCTCTCTAAATTGTCCGAATTCGTTCATTTTGAAAATGGTTTTACAAAGGTTTTTTTAGGCGTCGATTTTGAAAAACTTCTTGGATTGAGATTTTTGTTAAAAACGGAGTAGCCACCTAGCATGGGATTAAATGGTGTGCTAGGTCACTCGAATTTTGGAAATTTATTTTCCATTTTAAAATGGTCCGTGTTTTGACTTCCATAGGTGTATGTACCGGAGATATTTTTTAAGTTCGGGAGTCAGTTATGCTTAGGGAAGGTTTTACGAACCCCAAGACACCCGTCCATAAATGGTACCATAGTCTAAATAGATATTCACTGTTAAATACCATCCAAGAATTTTTCTTTGATTACTTAAACAAAATGATTCATTGTTTAAAAGTTTTCCCTTTTTTTATAGTATTTTTACATGATATTATGAAAAGCAGGTCAAAATTAAAGCTACAATTTGTCAGCGACACTCAATACGAGTTTATATATAGACAAAAATGTAAATATACAGGCTATACTAAATGAACTGCAAACTAAGATTAAATTATTTGGATATGCGACTGAACCTGCACGTGGGTTGCCTACGTATCTCGGATTTATTAGAATCAGGTCTTTACGTAGTTCATTTTGATTAGGGTAAAAAGATATAGTTTATGTTATTAAAGTTGTGACCAGACCCTTATGGGTTGCTTACATATTTTGGGTGGTTACCAAAAATTAAGTCAAACGTAGTTCATTCTGGTTAAGTTAAAAACTGGCAAGCTGGGTTGGTTTAATTGAAAACTAGTCTGATTTTAGTTATGAAACTGGTTTGTTTTAGTTAATTTTTGTTGATTATTAGTTGTTTTTGGTTGCACATAACCTGAATCACAATCTTAGTTAGTTTATTATGAACAATTTTTTAAAGTTCTGAATAACCCGAATCACAACCGTAATTAGGTTTATTATTAATCATTCTTAAGTTGTGAACAACCTAAGTCACAACATGACATGTACATAACCTCTTTGATTTTGTCAATAACACCTTGATCGAACACTTTTGTTTAGTGTTAGTGTATGAGTTGTTAGTTAAAAAGAAAAAGAAGTACCATATATTTATGACAGTCCTGCTCATAACAAAGGAAAATGGGAAGGTTTCGAAAGAAGAATCACACATATCCCCGAAGGAATGAAGGCACTCCCTTTATCCTGAGTTCTTAGACACAAGAGTCTGTCGATGTCCTATATATATATAGGAGCCAGTCTACAAGCCAAGCTGGCTGTGATCTTGATGTTTGACAAAAAGTAAATCCAATTATTAGTAGTTGTATAGTTAATATTTATAGTTAGTAAAGAGTCGGTGTAATGTTCTTGAGAGAATCGAAGAGAGTATGTACAACTCATGATGTGATTAAAGTTTTGTTTGAATCCTCATATATTCTTAACATGTTCTCGGATAATATGGGTCCTCATTCTTAACATTTTCTCAGACGTTTTTGAGATGCTTGGAATGAGTTTTTATGATTTGAACATGTTTTGGTTGTTATAGTAAAAATTAAGTGTTTGTTTAGTTGTTTATGGATTTTATTTGTTATGCACATGAAATTAATGTGTGTGGATTTTATGATTATGCTATATACAAGTCACATACACAATCTTAACCCAAGATCATAGGGGTTTTTCAAGAAACATACCTACTTAGGGGATGTGGCCTTCCCTAAGAGATTATCTCATTTTCCTCCTTGATCTTATTGGTTGGACGTTGATCGGTGATCTTTGATCCCTTTATTTCTTAGCCAAGGACCTCAAGAACACCCTACTTAGGGGATGTGGTCGTCCCTAAGTGACTATCTCTTTTTCCTCTTTGATCGTTGATAGGTGTAAATTACCTATATATTTTCAAACTGGTTTTGTTAGTTTTAGAGTAGTTTTATAGTTATTTTTATATATTTTAATATGTTTTTATTCTTTTTGTATTAAAATAGGTGCGTGGGTGAAAAGGTATGAAATCGGAGCATAAACGATCAATTCATATCGAGAATGGTCGGAGAACGGTGCAAAAATGAGCAAGGAGGCAAATATCTGAATGAAGCCTTCCACCTAGGCGTCTAGACCACCGCCTAGGCGGTGAAGATGTAGAAAAAAACACATTTGGCTATTGACAGCCCACCGCCTAGGCAGAAATTCCACCGCCTAGGCGATGAAGAGGCAGAATGTTTGGAGTAGTCCCTCGGCCTAGGCGAAAATTCCACCGCCTAGGCAAAAATCCAGCAGATTGTTTTTCTAGTCCACCGCCTAGGTAAACCTTAACCGACATACCCCACCGCTTAGGCGGAAAATCCCTTCGCCTAGGCGGTGGCCTCTACACAGTGGGAGATATTTATTTTAGATATTTTGTCTATTTATACCATTTTCCTCCTTCCTCCTTTACACCCTCTGGCCATTACAACCCTTAAGGCTTAGGTTAGGATATAGAGAGAGTATGGGGAGTGCTCAAACATATCCAAAGGAGAAGATCAACATGTGGAGAAGGATAATCGTTCGGTGGACGATTTTAGCGGCTAATCTTCGGATATCGACTAAGTTAACCCATTTTTCCTTTTATTTCTTATCTTCTATATATGTTTGAGCATATTTAGACTAGTTTCAATTGTATAAATGGCTATAGACTTAGGTTAAACGTGGATTATGTATGGGATTAACATATTGTTTATGAAAAACGTAGTTTTGGTTTAGTTGCGTTTCTTTGATGATTGCTCTTCAATGTTTGAGTGTGTTTATCATATTATTTATTTATTGTGGTTACATTTATATATCGAGAATACGAGGCTCGACAAATCCCAAATTCGGATTAGAATAAACAGACGCCACGATCGGATAACCTTGTCGGGGTTAGGATTGTGGACAATGTACAACGTTTGGGCGAGACTCACGTGACCTAGAGTCATTAATATATTGAGGGGGACTTCTTCATCAATTTGAAGTCGTGTATTCCCTCATCTTACACTCAGGAGAGGTGGTGAGGGAGTTTTAGAACTGAGATTGTCGATAGGGTAAACACAACGCACAAAATCAATGACGTTGGGGTGAGACTCACGTGACCTAGAGTCGTTAAGACATTAAGGGGTACTTCTTTGTTGATTTTAAGTCACGTATTCCCTCGTTTTACACTCGGGAGAGGTGGCGAGGAAGTTTTAGAACTGAGATTGTTGATAAGGTAAACACAATACATGAAATCAATGACGTTGGGGAGAGACTAATGTGACCTAGGGTCGTTAAGACATTGATGGAGACTTCTTCGTTGACACAAAGTCACGTTATATCCCTCGTCTTACACTCGGGAGAGGTGGCGAATAAGTTTACGAACTGAGGTTTTGTGTGCGATCAATGAGGTTGGGGCAAGACTCACGCAACCTAGGGTCGTTAAGACGTTGAGAAAAACTTCTTCATTGACACAAAGTTTCATTACATCTCCTGCCTTACACTTGGGAGAGTTGGCAGAGGAGTTTTATATACCAAGATTATCAAATAGGTCAAACACCATTATTGTAAACTAAATGAAATCAAACGTGTTAATCCCTAGATAATCCATCCCATAACTATCTCGTATTAATAATTAGTATAGTTAAAGTAGTATTTTAGTATTAGTATTAATTATATTCCATTTTTGTCGCCTAGATAAAGTCGGGTTATGACAATCACGGTACTCGATAGTAATCTCAACCAATCCCTATGGATACGATACCCGACTGAAAGGTCCATTATACTAAAACTTGATCCGTACGCTTGCGATGAAAGTGGCAACGCTTAATTAGTGGCCACAAATCGTCTTGGCTCAGTGTTGATCGGTGACCATCGATTTTTTGAGTTCTTACCCCAAGAACTTCAATAACACCTTTCGGAGATCATATTTCAACATAATAATGGCATGTTATTTGAGAAATGTGCTTGAAAATACTAGAACCCGAGAGAGTTGCTTGAGTTTAAAGAGATAAGCTAGGCATTCTAGGCTTGATAAATGAATACCCCAACATCTATATATATAGGCTGGGAGCCTGCACATTCACCCATGCGTAGGCTATCCCAGCCTTTTCCTTGAGGTATGTTTGGCCTAGGGGACTTGCTATCTTGCCTTGGTCTTGTTTTGTGTTAAACGAATTTAAGGTGGATTGGAAGATTCTTAAAGATTTGGTAATCATTACCAAAAATTTTGAAAGATTTGATAATGATTAGCAACCATTACTAATGATTGGAAATCATTACAAATCATTACCTTCGCACCAATCATATTCCTTGCACATGGGTGCATTAATAGCTTGATGTGACGCATCCGGTTTGGTTTAGGGGCTAAGTACCGATTAGTTTCACTATTTCAACTAAGTTGTCATAAATGCTTCCAAGGTGCATTGTATTTAGTCTTGATGTGTCACCATGAATTTAAATATATATGATGAGTCATGACTTGGAGGCCACACATTCAATTGGTTTTGGATGGAATCGGGTTAACTTGCCTTGTAACCGACGGTTGATTTTCAAGTTCCTAGTTAACCCAAAGATATTTTGGTAAAAATATCTACATACTTTGAACCTAGACATTCCATGTCATCCCAAGAATTTATTTCTTTATGGGATGTTCATTTAAATCATTGTCTAGGTGTCAAACCAATTTAGTTTGGTTTCGGTAACGAGTAGTCACGATTTAAGGTTTTCGGTTACACCTAAAATATTTTGCTCAAAATATCTAGATACCTTGAATGTGGACTATCAATTTCATACCAATCATTTAATTATTTATGGTATGGGAATTTAATGAGCATTAAATGCCTAACTTAGGTGGTGAACCGAATCGGTTTAGTTTCGATAACGGTTGGTCACACCCTAAGTGACTTGGTTCCCTTCCTTAGCCATTTGGTAGGAAACTCATAGGAAGGTACCTTTTATATTTCAAGGATCTTTTTGTTGGACTTTAATGATGTCTTTTCCCTTAATCCATTGGTCCTAGGGTGGTTTGTCAGGACTACTTGAATTTGGTGTAAATCAATATCAAGCCCAACACCTTAATCCCCCTTGTGATTTAGGGCTTGTCATGACATTTACAAGCCTTGATTAATGTCTCTTGGATTGTTTCTATTTGGGATTTTATATAATATGCATAATTAAAACAATTGTTTTTTGTGCTAAACCGACAAGATTCAGTGATTGTAAAGGTTTGAGGGTCAAGATAGGTAACCGGAGTAATTGTTTGAAATATCCTATAATTTAAGGGTAGTGGCTAATTTTTATCTGTACTAAAGATGATTTAATGAAAATAAAACGTTAATAAAGTTATTTTAGACACCTTTAATTATGGAAATTTTGAGGTTGACCCAAAACTTTTACTTGACTAAATTTTGTCAAATTTAACATTTTTTTGTTTGTCTCATGTTTTTTGGGCATTTTTGTATATTACATAGTGTGATCTTAGGTAGAAATTCATTTACTTTAAACCTAAGCTTATAGTTTATCTAAACTTGTATTTGATTTAACACTGACTGGGCGGGACAAAATGCGGTGTCTACATAGGATGGTGTGTAAGAATCCCCAATCATTTAAGATAGGATGGTATGTAAAATTTACGACCACTTAAGGTAGGATAGTATGGTAGAATCTCCGACCACTTGAGGTAGAATGGTATATAAACTATTTGACCACTTGAGGTAGGATGGTATATAAAATATTTGACCACTAAAGGTAGGATGGTATGGTATAATCTCTGATCACGTGAGGTGGGATGGGATGTAAAATCTCTGACCACTTAAGATAGGATAGCATGGTAGAAGCTTTGACCACTTGAGGTAGGATGGTTTGTAAAATCTCCGACCACTTAAAGTAGGATAGTATGGTTGAATCTTCGACCACTTGAGGTAGGATAGTATGTAAGAATCTCCGATCACTTGAGGTAGGATGGGATGTAAAATCTCTGACCATATGAGGTAGGATGGTATGTAAGAATGTCTGACCACTTGAGGTAGGATGTTATGTAAAATCTCCAACCACTTAAGGTAGTATGGTATGTTAGAATCTCTAACCACTTGAGGTAGTATGGTATATAAAATCTCCAACCACTTAAGGTAGGATAGTAAGGTAGAATCTCCGACCACTTGAGGTAGGATGATATGGTAGAACATCCGACCACTTAAGGTAGGATAGTATGTAAAATCTCTGACCACTTAAGGTAGGATAGTATTTCTCTTGCCTCTCCACTTTGCCCTTATGTTGTTTGTTCTTTCGACTATCTTCCCTGAGATGTTAGTTATGAAAGAAAAATAGCGCATAGATATATCAAAAATCATAATTTACTATGCAAGTTTGCTAGATTTCTTAGCAATTTTTTTCCTTCATTCCTACTAAAGCTGAGGAATTACTAGTCGAATTTTTGGATTTCTCAGCCTAATTTTGGAGTTGTTGTCTTTAGATGAACCTAAGAACTTATTTAGGTGATGACAAAGCAACCAAAATTAAATGCATCATTTTTTTTTCTTTTTTTTTTTTTTAATTTCAAAATTTATTTATTTTTTATCTTTTTCTAGCCCCTAACATCCTTTAATAGGGAGTGAAAATGTGAATTTAGACCCTTACTCTTTGGTTAAGAAGGGCGTGCACTCGGATTTTATTAGCTCAAATCTATGAATGGCAATAAAAAAATGTGAGATTATGCCCCAATCCTTGGCTGATATGTCTACAGTGTGATGACTATACCTTAATGTTTCCTATGTACCTTGGCAAGTTGCTAGGGATCAGGTCAAGCGTAGTTCGCTCTAGATGATTTTATTATCTCCCCCTCCCCCCCCCCCCCCATTTTTTTAACTAGTGACCAAACCTACAATGGTTGCCTACATATCCCTGTTTTCACAAGGAATCAGGTTGACACATAGTTAATTATATAGACAAAGGATTTTTATTTAAACCGACGACCGAACCCGTATGTGGGTTGCCTAAGTATTTCAAATAGCTAAGAATCAAGTCGACACGTAGTTTATCCTTTCATGATGACTCTATTTGTGTTATACAAACCTACCCAACTTTCCTGATGTACTAGACCCATTGTGAATACCAGAATAATCTCAATGATGTTAGGAGAATAACATGAAAACATTTATTTTTTTAGAAATGCTTTTGAAAGGTCTTCTTTTAAAAAGAGGTTCCTATTCCTGATTCCTGTCCCTATTGTCACCCTGCAGATATTCAAGCCTATCTATCAGTTTGTTGTAGTTACCGACTACGATGACGAGATGAAAAGGTACTTATCTGACTTTTAGCAGCTGAAGGCCAAGCACTTAGTGCGCTAACAAATTATTGAAAGTCCTTGGACGATCTTTCTTAGTAAAATGCTACTCTACTTATGAGTTTATTTTTGCTTTCCTAGGGTGAGAGTCACGACATCTCTGAGATTCAAAATTAGTTGGTTCTATGTTGTTGGCCCAGTGGAATACCCTAGAGGGGGTGAATTGGGTAATTAAAAAATTATATCAGAGAAATAATAATACTTCAAAAATCAAGCAATTAATTTTATCCTAAAATTAATTATTATCTTTATAGCAGCGAATAAGTGAACTAAGCTCTAGGTGCACACCCAAACAACACAAGATAAAATCAAGGAAATAAATAATGCAGTACACACCAATATATCCTAGATCACTATGCTATTCTTGGTTAATCCAGTCATCCGAGCCTCATGGAGATTCGCACCCACTAAACTCAAGATTCCTTTACAGGTAAGAACCAAACCCTCATAATAATTCTTTTCGCAGGTTCAAAATCAAACTTTACAAATTTATTTTCACAGGCTTAGGAATAACCTCTACTTTTTACAGGCTCAAGAATAATCTAATTCTATTACAGGGAGAATCACAACCTAATTCTTTTTATACCTTAGGCTCAAGAATCAAAATCTCACAAACATATTCCAACTATCCTTTTCCTAGGTAAGGATGAAAACTTTACAAAATTCACTCAAAATCAATTATATTTAGGAAGAGTTACTACCTCAATCTCTTTACAGGAAGAGACTGAAACTGGCTACCATTTGATTAAATACCCCCAACAGTATTTAATCTGCCATACTACTTGGTAGGGGCGTAAAAATATGCCGCTACTTACACTCGCAAGTATACGAGATCTAAGTTTTAGTATAGTGTGATCGTTAAGATAGGGTTATCGTATCCACAAGGATTTGTGTCGTTACTATCGAATTCCGCATTTGTCGTGACCTAACTTTATCTAGGCTAAAAACAAATGTATTTAATTAATTAAACTAATACTAATATAACCTAAATTAACTACATTAATATACTAATATGTTTTAGGGTAAAGAGTTGCCCAGGGATTAACGTGTTTACAAATACGTGTTCGATTTCTATTTACTCGCATTTACAAAGTTTGACCTATTTGACAACCTCGGTACGTAAACTCCACCACCATCTCTCCCGAGTGTAAGACAGGGGAATACATAACTTTGAGTCAACGAATAAGTCCCCCTCAACGTCTTAACGATCCTAGGTCACGTGAGTCTCGCCCAGCGTCATTGATTGCACACAATCCAACTCCCGATTAGGTCATTAAATCATGCATGTATTTACCCTATCGACAATATCCGTTCTAAAACTCCCTCACCACCTCTCTCAAGTGTAAGACGGGGGATATAACGCAACTTCGTGTCAATGAAAAAGTCCCCCTCAATGTCTTAACGACCCTAGGTCGCGTGAGTCTTGCCCCAACGTCATCGATTGTCCATGATTCAAACCCTGACCAGGTTATAGAATCGTGGCGTTTGTTTACCCAAATCCGAATCTGGGATTTGTCAAAACCCCGTATTCTCCATTTATTTAACTAAGTATGATAAACCAGAAATATGATAAATACAATCAAACTACGAAGACCAATCACAAACAAAACACCGAAATCATCCAAACAACGTATTTATAAATATATTGTTAATCCCTACTACAATATATATTTAACTCATGGTCATAACCGTATAAACAATAAAATTGAGCTAAACATGCTCACAATATCCTAAGTTAAATAAATAAGTAAAAATAATTAAAGAACTTAGCCTCGTTCGAAGATAAACCGCTAAAAACGCTCAATGATAGATTCACCGTCTTCTCCATTTCGGGATATGAGCTCCAACTCTAAAACTCCTAAACCATAGCCTAAATATGGCCTAAGGTGCCCAAATGGCCGGGGGGGTTCAAGAAAGGGGGAGAGGGGATGATATTTATAGCCAAAATATCTCAAAAATATCTAAACAAATATCTGGGCTGTGTAGAGGCTCTCCGCCTAGGTGAAGGTCGGTTCGTAACCACCGTGACGATGAAGACAGCAGTGGACCAATGTTTTCAAAACCAGACCAAACATCGAACCAGAAAAGTTGACGGGTCACAGGTCATCGCTTCAACCGGCGTTGAACCGTGACATCATAATGACGTCATTAATAATATATATATAAAATAAATCAAATAAATATATATTTTATATGATGAACCGATAACCAAACAATTAGAAAACAAAATTGTGAGAGAAGCAAGATGAGGGAATTAAAAAAGGAAATAACAATTACAAAGTGAAACAAAAAATAAGGGAAATGATAAATAGATAGCACCAAAACAAAGTTTTGACCAAGATGATATTTCTCCATATTTTCAGGCCTGACATTGTGCTTAGCTGTCCAACATCATCTCCAATAATTCACTTGCAAAACTGTTTACGCTTGGGATATGAAAAATAATTTGCTAGAAGCTCTCTCGCTCTACGATCTTTAGAGAAAGAGTCTGCTTTTGATTTCAAAACGATATCTTGATGAAATTGTTCACAATTCCCATAGCCTTGCTGGAGATTTAAACGTCGAGACAAACCTGCTTCAGGACCATCAAGATTTTTACCTTCGATCTCTTTTTCTTCTTGTCTCCGGTAGTGGCGCCGCCTTCCATCGGAAGCTTCTTATCAGGCGGAGCTTTCTCGGCCACAACAGTCTTCTTCAAGCCGTCAACTTCTTCTCATCTTCCGTCAGCTTCCAACAACTGTGATTCTTTTGTTGAAAAATCGGCCGATTAAAGAAAACCCGCTCCGGTTCGCCGGTTCAACCAATGGTTTAACGGTTTTTTCGGTTTAACCCCTAAAACGGGTTTTGATGGTTAATTGGATTAGATTTTGGGCCGGTCGATGGTTCAACCGGTCGAGTAGGCCGGTCCGGTCCAATTTTTAAAACATTACGGTGGACGTGGAAGAACATTCTGCTAGATTTCTTCCTAGGCAGTGGAATTCTCCGCCTAGGCGGTGGGCTGTTAGTAGCCTATCTTTGATTTCTTGGTTGGATTTCTGCCTAGGCATTGGTCCATCAGTAACTTTTGTTCTTTTCTCAGCATCTTCACCGCCGCAGCGGTGGGCTCGTTTCACAATTTTGCCTCCGAGCTTGTTTTTCCACCATTCTTCGATCGCTTTTGGTTCGATCTCATCGTTTTGCTCCAGTTTCCTATCTTTTTACCCCACACACCTGATTTATACAAAAAGTATGAAAACTAATTAAAACATAATAAAATACTATATAAACGCACGAAAACTAACTTAATTTGATTTGAAAATACGTAGGTGGATCACACCTATTACTACTCACCAATACAAATTGATAAGTAAATAATCTCACTTAGAGATTTTACCACCCTAGATAAATTAAAACTCGATTAATATCCCAAATCTAGTAATATAAAAGTGTGAGATTGAAAATCTGATTTTAAATAAAATATGGGTAGCAAATAATTTAGCACATAATCAAATTCAAGAAATTGTTTATAAAATAATTTCTTAAATAAAAATAAAAAACAATTTCTAAAAATCAATTTCCAACAATTAAACAAGCAATGCAGAAATAGAAAGTAATTGGAAAGATCTCACCCGTAATCCACAGAAAAAATAAATAGAGCGATGATACTTTAGATCCGGTAGCAGCAAAGATTACTAGCAATGATTCTCAAGATCGTCGCTTAGAATAGCTCTCACAAAATCTCAGAAAGATAACTCTTAGAACAACACAATAAGATCTTATCTCTTTAAGCTCACTTATCTTGATTTTGATTCACTTCTTAATGATATATGAAAAACGCAGGTCTATATATATGAAAAATAAATAAGCTCTCTAATGGCTAATTCCTATGTGTCATGACATTTAAATGCTCTCTTGGATCCTGTATATTATTATGACTTCATTTTGGTTCAATTCACTTAATAAATGGATTTTAAATCTTTCAATTAAGTCCCCCAAATATTTCTCAATCTCAATTAAATATAATAGAAACAATTTTATATACCAAATTGAGAAACATTAAAATTTAAAGAACCAACTTAATAGGATTTAAATAATAGGTGAAACATGTCTTAAATATCATAAGATCCCTTAAATCTCTCACAAATCCCAACCAAAAATAGCTACTTTTATATATGAATTCGGAATCCTCATTATCCTTAAACAACGCCCTCAGTCGACCAGTCCGTCGACTGCTAAATTTAGGATATAGCCAAGCCAAAGCTGCTGCGTTCATCGGTCGACTTATCTATCGACTTGGAGATTCATAGAGTTTGGTTTACCTTTACCGGTCGACCTACCTGTCGACTTAAAGATACAGAGAGTTCATCTTCTATTCACTGGTCGACTTACCTGTCGACTTAGAGATACAGATAGTTTTACTTGTTTGGTCCGGTCGATTTATTAATTGACTTATGCATGTTGGATCTCTTTTCTAAACTCATTTTTAACTCATTCTTATTTATATTTTCCTCCCTTTTACCATTTTCTTTTCTAAATAAGCTCCACTAACTTCTTAAATTCCATTTTAGTCAATTATAAATATTTCTTTCCAAATACACGTAGGAGCAAATAATTTCATCTTATCAAAACACACATAAACAATAAAACATTTTTGTGCCGTCTGTGTCCCTAATTTGGATATTAAGAGTTGAAATTCACTTGAGTTATTTTCCCTAATTTATTCAAACTCTTAATTCTTCATCATCTTTGACATTATCATTTAACATCCATTCATAATTTGTCATCGCATCTTCATCACTAGAACTTAATTAACTGAAACACTTAACAAACCATCAGTTCTACCGAAAGATCAACACTTAATTATTCATCAAAATCATAGAATCAACAATCTCCCCCTTTTTTATGATGACAATTAACTTTGATATTTTGTTCAAAACAATAATATAACCACACTCCCCTGAATCCGAGAATGGGTTTTATAACTCATTGAAGCATAATAATGAAAATATTATAAAACATAATCAATAAAGCACAAATTTAAAAATAAACTCCCCCTTAATAAAATATCATCTAATTTCTCCCCCTTTGTCATCTTCAAAAACAAAATTTAGGGAGGGGGGAACACAACCAATAATTCTACTTTAGGCAAACACAAAATATACTTGAAAGAGTAAACCTAAAGTAATTAAATTCAGATATATATATATATATATATATATATAACTCTTTTAAAAGTACATTGAATCAACTTATAAATTCAACTTTAAAATCAAAACTCATTTTAACAAATTAACTTTTAAGCACAAAACATCAACACTATGTGAATCATTTTTACAAATAAATATCAAGTCTACTCAATTCATCAAAATTCACATCAAAAACATCATTCTTAATCATGCAATCTCACATTATATAAGTGTAAACAAATTAATTCATTTTAAGGAGAAAAATATAATCTTTGAAGTACTAAGACATGAAACATCTCTCAATGATAGTTTATGAAGCTATCAATATAATGCGCACTTATTTCATAAAAATTTCAGCTCCATTTTTCAACAATAATCATTAATACTCAAGAACATAAATCATATCTCAATCAATAACATGCATATTAAAGATGTTATCTCGTAACATGTTCAATCTCTTACACAATAATAATCATTTAAAAATCTTTTAATTCACCTCAAATAACATGCATTTTAATAAATAAAGATTAATAAAAAAACTTAGCTCAATTCAACTCATTTGTATAAAAGTAAATAGCATGAATGATAGCACATTATACAAATAATTCTACTAAAAAACATATGCAACAAATAATTAGCATTATTTAGTAAGATCACAAATACTCGATTAATCCTTTAAATCACATAACATGTTTTAAAATTAACACATGATCACTACTTGATATAAGCACATAAAAACATGTTAATACCCCCTAACTAAATGTGATTCTCATAATCACCATAAAATATTTCTAAGACAATAGGAGAACGACTCATTTAGAATAGATCTTAGAAACAATTACCAACTTACCTATTTGGTAAGTCAGGACTCTCCCTCTTTAACAAATTTAATAAATTTAAAAGGTAGAGGGTTAGGAGTACCTCTTATATCCTTAGGGGCGACTTTAATTTTTACCTCATTTGAGCTCATAATTGATTTGGGTGCGCAATTTTTCTTGGTTTGTTCATATCCTCTCTTCCTTTGATTTTTTTCCATTTGATTCATTGACGATTCCCTTTGCATGTATCGCTTGTAACTTCCTAGTGATATCCCATCTTGAATTTTGTACAACTTTTCTCTTTGCACATTTCTCTTGTGGCTTCTTTGCAACTTTATATTTTGTCTTTGGTGTATCTTTTTGCTTTATATGAGTCGCTTGTGGATCCTTGGTGACTTATTGTCTTGACTTTGATATAACTTCTTTGTTTTCTCCTTCAAATCCACTTCTAATATTATGTAATTCTGCACAAGACATTTTAATAGTTCTCTTCGGTATCCATTTCATTTTGAATCCGACCTTGTTAGACAAAAACTTGGGGTTCCAAAATGGACAAGATACTTTAAAATGCCCAACCCTATTATAATAATATCTCAAATCCAATTTATCATAGAAAGCACGAGATGTAAAACAAGAATCATTTCTAACAATAGCCACATAATTATCACTGGCTTTTGATGAAAGATGAGACGATGAAGTATATCCACTTTGCCTAAAAAAATCATTTTCAGAATCTCTTGAAATAGTCTTAAGGTCGGATTTTAATCTTTCAAAAAATTTCTTAAGTAAATTGATTTTTGAATCAAGATCTGACCTTTGCATAGAAATCATTTCAATTTTATTTTTTAAAACACTATTTTCATTTTCAAGAGAATCCATTTTAGAGAGCAAATTATTAATTTCACAAACAATGTCCGAAAACTCTTTTGTACCACAATAATCACCCAAATGCATTTTAGATTTTTGGACACTTTTTTCATCATTTTCAAAAGAAGCAATTTTTCTTTTTAAACTCAAGGTCACTTTAGAAAAAAGTAGTGTAAGTGAAAGTAATTTTTCCATAACAATATGAACATTTTCATTATCGTCATCTCAATCACTACCACACAAATCACAAGAATGATAAACTACATTATTATATAAGGATCTATCACCATCAAGAGAAGATACACAAAAAATATTATCCATGGTGTGTGCACATGGCTAGTTTAGTTAGGATGTTAAGCTTAATGAGCTAAAACCAGCTCTTATGTCAATTGTTGGCCCAGTGGAATACCCAAGAGGGGGTGAATTGGGTAATTAAAAACTTATATCAGAGAAATAATAACACTTCAAAAGTCAAACAATTAATTTTATCCTAAAATTAGTTATTATCTTTATAGCAACGGATAAGTGTAATAAGCTCTAGCTGCACACCTAAACAACACAACATAAAATCAAGGAAATAAATAATGCAGTACACATCGATATATCCTGATTCACCAAGTTACTCTTGGCTAATCCAGTCCTCTAAGCCCCATGGAGATTCGCACCCACTAAACTCAAGATTCCTTTACAGGTAGGAACCAAACTCTTACAATGATTCTTTTCGTAGGTTCAAAACCAACCTTTATAAATTCATTTTCACAGGCTTAGGAATAACCTCTACTTTTTACAAGCTCAAGAATAACCTAATTCTATTACAAGGAGAATCACAACCTAATTCTTTTTATACCTTAGGCTCAAGAATCAAAACCTTACAAAAACACTCAAACTATCATTTTCCCAAGTAAGGATGGAACCTTTAAAAAATTCACTCAAAATCAAATTTATCTAAGAAGAATTACTCTCTCAATCTCTTTACAGGAAGAAACTGAAACCAGCTACCATTTGATTAAATACCGCCAACAATATTTAATCCGTCGCACTACTAACCTATACAAATTGATAAGCAAATAATCTCACTCGGAGTTTCTACCACCTCAAATAAATAAAAACTTGATTAATATCCCAAATTTAGTGATATAAAAGTGTGAGATTGAAAGTCTAATTTTAAACAAAAGATGGGTAGCAAATAATTTAGCATGTAATCAGATTCAAGAAATTGTTTATAAAAAAAATTCTTAAATAAAAATCAGAAACAATTTCCAATAATTAAACAAGTAATGCACAAATAGAAAGTAATTGAAAAGATCTCACCCGGAATCCACAGAAAAAATAAATAGAGCGATGATACTTCAGATCCGGTAGCAGCAAAGATTACTAGTAGTGATTCTCAAGATCGTCTCTTACAATAACTCTCACAAAATCTCAGAAAAATAACTCTTGGAATAACACAATAAGATCTTATCTCTTTAAGCTCACTTATCTTGTTTTTGATTCACTGCTTAATGATATATAAAAAACGCAGGTCTATATATGGAAAACAAATAAGCTCTCTAACGGCTAATTCCTATGTGTCATGACATTTAAATGCTCTCTTGGATTCCGTATATCATTATGACTTCATTTTGGTTCAATTCACTTAATAAATGGATTTTAAATATTTCAATTAAGTCTCCCAAATATTTCTCAATCTCAATTAAATAGAATAGAAACAATTTTATGTACCAAATTGAGAAACATTAAAATTTAATAAACCAACTTAATAGGATTTAAATAATAGGTGAAGCATATCTTAAATATCATAAGATCCCTTAAATCTCTCACAAATCACAACCAAAAATGGTTACTTTTATATATGAATTCGGAATCCTCATTATCCTGAAACAACGCCCTCAGTCGACCGGTCAGTCGACTGCTAGATTCTGGATGTAGCCAAGCTAAAGCTGTTGCGTTCATCAATCGACCTATCTGTCGACCTGGAGATGCAAAGAGTTCATCTTCTTTTCACTGGTCGACTTACCTGTTGACTTAGAGATACAAAGAGTTTCACTTGTTTGGTCCGGTCGACTTACCAGTCAACTTATGCATGCTGGATCTCTTTTCTAAACTTATTTTTAACTCATTCTTATTTATGTTTTTGCCCCTTTAACCATTTTCTTTTCTAAATAAGCTCCACTAACTTCTTAAATTCCATTTTAGTCAATTATAAATATTTCTTTCCAAATACATATAGGAACGAATAATTTCATCTTATCAAAACACACATAAACAATAAAATTTTTTTGTGCCGTGTGTATTCCTAATTGGGGTATTAAGAGTTGAATTCACCTGAGTTGTTTTTCCTAATTTCTTCAAACTCTTAATTCTTCATTATCTTAGACATCATGATTTAACATCCATTCATAATTTGTTATTGCATCTTCATCACTAGAACTTAATTAATTGAAACACTTAACAAACCATTAGTTTCACCAAAATATCAACACTTAATTGTTCATTAAAATCTTAGGATCAACACATATATTATTTCAAACTGCTTTATTTGTTGTTGCTAATAGATAGCTAATCGTTACTTGATTTCCATATATAAAAATGCATAAAAAGACGAAAATATAAAATTGGGAATTATTGTGTTAAACGAAACCAAAGGAAGTTACTTGGAGTTTGTTTAAACGTGAATATCTATTTAGACTGAGTTACCATCTTTATACGGGTGTCTTAGGGTGCCTAATATCTATTTAGACTGAGTTACCGTCTTCAGATCTTGCTTTAGTTTGAGGTCGATAATAACGAAGAATTGATACGAGATTTCCATTTGTCCAAATAAAAATGTCAATCGAGTCTGTAAATGTAAATGTAAAAAAAAAAAAAAAAAAAGGACACTCTGTTTATGGAAATCTCCTCCCGAATTGAGTCACGGTCAAAATCCAAAGGCCTTTATAAGCTATAATATTCACACTATTTTTTCCCGAAGTTGAAAACATTGTGCGCTGAAAAGTGATTCCTATTTCCCCACTGCGAAGTTCGATCCTTACTTGCGGTCAGGCTCAAGACATCCCTGAGATGTCTTCCGAAGAAAATTTCGAGGGCTCCCAAGTTAACAAAATAGACCAAATGTAAGAAAACATCAGTCAGCTAATGGAGGCCTTTAAAATCCACTCTCAACGAGTCCAAGAGATACGGTCCTTCTACCTAGCGGGGCTCCTACAGCCCCTCCAACTCCTAAAGATCCAAATAAGAATCCATCCCCCAACTCAATGATGGTACATCAACCAAGTTAGAATCTTAATGCTCTGAGTCACTCAGTACTTGGTAACTATAGACCCCAGATGTCGTTCCCAACCCAGATAGTTACTCAGCCATATTCGGGTGGTATACCGCCATTAAAGGTCACACCTGGAGACCCTGCTAGCTTAACACAGCAAATACTAGTCCATCCTGAAAGAGTCACTAATACTCCAAGTAACCAAAATATTAACCAACCGACCTCAGAGACAAAATCGATGGCCGAAGAAGAACAAAAGTGACCATCACCAGTTTAAGTTCTTGAGATGGAAGCATTAAAGAAAACAATCGAAGAAATGAAAAATAATAAACCTTCAAGGAATGTGACATACAAATAACTATTAGCGCCTCCTCGGATAGTCTACCCAGAGAACTTTGTAGTCCCCTAGTTCACTAAGTACGACGATATCGGTCCCCCGGAATGACATGTTAGCATTTAAAAATAGGGGTTAGGGGTCCACGCCTATGATAAAAATTTGTGTTTGGAAATGTTTCGGAGGTCAATAAAAGGGTCTACCCTGAGTTGGTCCATGACGCTAGACTTGTCCAAAACAAAAACTTTTAAGGACTTAGTGGAGGCATTCTGCGAATAATACGTGTATAATAGGGACGCTTCTCCAGATCGCAGTGCCCTATATTAAATAATAAAAAAGAAATATGAAAGTTTCAAAAAGTACATGGCCCGATGGAAGGAAGAAGCTACAAAAGTCGTTCCTAGGCTTACTGAAGAAGCCCAGCTCAAAATCTTCAAAACAATCCAAGGACCACCATTTTATCATAGCTTGTTAAGTATAGCTGTGAAGAATTTTGATGATGTAATCAAACAGGTTGAGTTGATAGAATAAGGTATGAGAGTTGGAAAAATCAATGAAGCTCCATCCGATTTGACAAAGAAATTGGCCCCACTAAAAAGAAAAGAAAGTGAGGTCGCCATCATTGTGGCCCCTCAGCAAGCCTCTCACCAAAAGAACTCCCAATACAACCCCAATCCTAAATTAAACTATCCCTCCAAAGTCGCAAAAACGTGAACCATTTGTACTCCCCTCAGAATCGCCCATACTACCTGCCTACCTAATTACCCAGTAGAACACTCCTCCACCTCACCAAAGTTATCCTCTACAAAACTATCCATAAAATTACTTTCGATATCCAACCCGTACCTACCAACCACCGGCATACCAAACAAACACAATTCCTCCGCCTCAAACCATAAATAAAACCCTTAAACCTGAGAGCCAATATTGCTGAGATGATCCAACCCATGCTGCTGGGGGGCCACTTCAAAATAAAGAAGATGAGTTGCTAAATCTACCTGTGTCCCTCACAGAACTGTTTCGACACTACCTAAATCAAGATATGCTGGTGTCCTTCCTTTCCAAGAGGCTAAACTTAGGAGTCGAGCTACAACTTCAAACGCATTCTGCTAATGCCACTCTGGGGCCAGAGGACATACAACAAAACAATGTTATCGATTGAAGGACAAGATCCGAGAATTTACTCGAACATGATCCATTACATTCCAAAAACAATCAAAGGCCGCTACACAAAACTGCAAGCAAAATCTTTCTAACGCCCTCCCGGGTGGTTAGAACATCGCAATGTGTTTACCCCTAGTCCGAATCCAGGATTACCTCTTGTAAGTGTCAAACCCCGTATTCTCAAAACCAACCCCAATATATTGACAAGCATATTAAAATTGTAATAAAATGATAAACACAATTGGATTTAGACAAGCAACCATTAAAGTAACATATATGCAACCAAACAAGTATTTACATGAATTACAACAACCCCTAGATAATATTTATCTAGTCTACATGATCTTATCCATATAAACATTAAAACAAGAGGGATTCAACATCATTAGACATGGAAAAATAATTACAAAGATAAAAACAAAGGAAAAATGATCAAATCTGAGAGTGGAATAGTCCACTGTCGCCAAGGATCGGTCTGCAAGTGCTTCGCCTTCTCTGAATGATGAACCTTCTCTTTGATCTCTCAATAATGTCTACGGATCACCTCTCTAATGTTAGGAACATTTTTGAAATTTATGGGAACAAAGGCATTAAGTACAAGGGTTGAAAATATCTCAAAATAACGTTTTTTTTTTCTCTATTGCAGAGTGACCGCCGTGGCGGTGGGAATGTCAACAGGTTGACCGGTACGGCGTTGGGATCACCACTGTGGCAATGGGACAAGCCCTAATCTTTCTGATCTTTCACCATCACGATGATGAGATCTTCACAATTTTCCCTGCATCTCCACTGCCGCAACGATGGGACTTGTGTAAATTTAAGACTTCTCTTCATTCTCACTGTTACTGCAGTGGATTGATCACCGCAGCGGTGGCTTGCTATCCTAAAACCATGTTTTTTTCATTATTTTTTCGTCGTTTTCCCACCGTTTCGCTCATTTATTACTCGTTAATGTTCCTACACCTAATTTATATAATAATAATAATAAAATAAAATAAAATAAAATAAAAACCGCAAACGCAAATAAATATTACTAATACACTAAAAAACTACTAAATTCGGCTTAGAAGTAGATAGGTATTTTCAACTTATCAAATACCCCTAAACTTAGAATTTTGCTAATTCTCGAGCAAAACACCCTAACACTAAATTAAACTAACTATACTAATTAATGAACTACTAAACTAAAAATGAATAAACGTCAACAAATAATAAGTAAGCGCATGCAAGTTCCAAGTTCAATCGAATAAACCAAGTGGTTCTTCTCTCAACAGCCCCTGATCAAATTAAGTTCATGAATAACACACACCACGTGGTGTTCTAGAATTTCAACACTCAATATCAGTTAAAATTATTCTAGATCCATTTAAAATGTATGTATGTGAGAACTCAGGTACATAACTATCCAAACACAGGATTGGATTATTCAATAGCTAAGCTCAAGACTTAAACCTTAAAGAATTCAGGAAAACCATACGCTTGACTGGGCTCAACTATCCACTAATGTAGGTTCGGACATTCACAGAGATCAATAGGGCTTGGTTTGGCTTTGGAGAATGACCAAGGGTATCACAGGAATAGAAAATAGAAAATTGTTATAATTGAATAATACCCGAGGCACAAACTCTTGTCGCTATCTCTCTCTCTCGTAACCCCACATATTTAAAACACAAACCTGAACAAGAATTTAAGAACTTTGTATTCACTTGTCGAAAATAATGAAAATAAAAACTATATTCCCATAGTTTGTTTTTTAGAACATAACACAACCCCAAACTTATTCGTATTTATGCAATTTTAGCATCGTGCAAAGAGAATTAAAAAAATGACAAGTGAATACACTAATACTGAATCAATAAAAATTCATCTGAAACCCGACCGCTCACTTCAAGTTGCATAAACTAATGCTAACTTGATTTCACTCAATTTGAAACTTAGGATTAGAGACAATGGTTTGAAAAATTTTAATTGGATAGAGTATTTATACGTGTTTAGAATTGAAAAGATTTTTGGCTTTGACAAAGGAATGAGGGATAAAATTTTCGGGTTAGCTACAAAGGTTCAAGCGAAACAATTGAAGGCCTAAATCAATTCTTCGGAATTACCTTACCTAGGATTCCGCCTCAAGTTTCCCCAAATCTAGTTCTAGATTCCTCATTTCTGTTATGAATTTATTACTGAATAATCGGCATAAAATCGTTCAAATAATTATACACTGAGTCTATATGATCGTGCGATTTAGGATCAAAATAATTTTTACCTAATCAACATGCTAAGCACACAAAACACACATGAATGACATCACCCCCCACCTCGATAGACAATCAGGGGATAATTTTCATCAACGGTAAATGGCCCAGATGAACTCAACAACTCAACATGCAAATACGACTTCATTCATTAACATATCTACACTAAATCTAAACACTAGCATACATGCACTAACTAAACATTACACATGCATAAACAAAAATTAAAAATAAAACTAAACTAGAAATTAAAGTCTATATCACATATTAAAACTTCTACAAAGCATAAAATTAAACATAGATAAAACATCTTCTACAAAAACTAAACATTTCTAGTCTAATGTTAATACATCAAAATATTGTTCATCATTCTTTACCAAAAACAAAATTGAATGAACATTCCCCCCAAACTTAAACAAGGCAGTGTCCTCACTGTCTAAGCAGTGAATCCAATACAGGATATAACAATTATAAGAAAAATTGGGTTCCAAACACATACTTAGGAGGTAAGACTTAAAAGTATCACCCCCTACCATTCACTAGGAGGAATTTCATCACCATCAACATTTCGACAGAAAGGGAATAGTGGTTGTTGCAACTCGTGCAGCTAAAATTGTGGCAATGGCGGATAGAGATTCATGTTGACGCCAATGCACTCGCATATGAGCCGTTGGATCTGATCCTGCTGCCGTGTGTATTGGTCCATGAAAATCCAGATACCAGTAATATCATTTTGAATGTGGTACTGATCATGGCGAAGAACGCGAATGTCAGTCCGAAGATCCTGGATATCTGGATGTGGCGTGTCTGACGGGCGGCTGGAGGCCTCGGGAACTTGGGCCTCAGACGGTCTTGCCTCCTCCTCTACTTCTTATGCAGCTGGGCCTTGGGATCCACCCTTCCACATTCTTGTAATGGTGGTAAGATCGAGGGGATTGATTGGGGGCCACGTACTATCCCCTACGATCACTATTCTGACACGCCTGAAAAAATCTATTAGCAATGATGGAAATGGGAGGCCTACTGTTGTTGTCTGAATGGCATGCATAATCGACGAGTAGATCAAGAATCTAACATTCAGTGGCTTTCCCATCTGAATGGCATGCAGTGTTATGGCTCTTTCTTTCGAAACATTTGAAAAATAAGAAGTAGGAAATAGGTTTTCACAAATGAAGTGGTGCCATATTTTCAGCACCGGATTCATGAACTTTGCTAGGAAAGTGGTTAGACCCGACACTGTGATAGTCTACTGGACATCGCCCATAGTCAGGGCCCAGATCACTTGCTTCATGCTCGGCTCATACCCTAGATATGGATCAAGTAAAGACTCTAGCAGCCCTAATCCCAATACTTCTTTGAATTTTTTGGGACTGAACATGATAATGCAATTATGGACCTTTGTCCAGTTGTATTCAGCTTCCATGATATTCGCATAGAATTCCTGGACTAATGAGACTTCGCTGAGGAGAGGTGATCGACAAAATTGCTCCCAACCTTGAATTTTGATAACGTCCCTAAATTTCGCTGATAGACTATCCAATGGGCCAAATCCTCTCTATTTAATGCACATTTTTTTGAACTCATGTCAATTGAAATGTTTTTCGGCATACTTGGAAACAAAACGGGAGAAATTGTAATCACGGGCCGATCTTGATCCTTCCCTTCGTGACCTTTTGGAAGCAACGCGTTTCGGCATTATCCTTGATGGAACAAATCAGATTAAATGTTGCGAAATTGGAAGAAATCGCTCCTTCGGTTCCAAAACCCTAGAATCCAAAAAATGCTTGAAGAATGTGTTTTTGGTGGATGAAATTGGTGAAATTATAAAATTTGGTAAGTGGAAGAACGAAATTTAAGATTGGAACGGATTTGGAAGTAAGAAATTTGAGAGTTTTTGAAATTTTTGAGGTTGGTTTTTCGGTTTTGTGAAGCGTCAGCTCTTAAATTCGAATAGATACTTCACCGCCGCGACAGTAGAAGCGCCTTTTTTAAATCTTGTAGCCTGAAGTTTCACCGCCGCGGAGGTGAGTTCACCGCTATGGTAGTGGAGCGCTTTGATCAGAAACATGCAATCCTGAAGTTTCACCAATGCAAGGGAGAGTTCACCGCTGCGGTGATGGAGTATTTTGATCAAATTAGTCCTTTCCAGTATTTTCACCGCTGCGGCGGTGAGCTTTCTGCTAGTTTCTCTTGATTTCCTCATGTTTTCACAAAAATGCTGTACACCACTTGCTTCCACTTTGCTAACTCAACAGTTTTAAGCACAAAACTCAACCCCGAGTATTTATACTCCTTAATTCACATCCAAACAAGTTCTGAAACCATTACAATCTCAAAAAATTAACTAGTACAAAAGTCAGGCAAGTTTCATACCCTCGGATACATATAAAAAAAGTACTTTATTTAACGTCCCTAGCTGGATCTTGTAAATTCCAGCTCAGCTGTCAATGAGGGAGATATTCTCCACAACTCGCGTTTCGTTTCTGAAGTAATACTTAATCCGCTCCCCATTGACTCAAAAAATACGTCTATTATTGCCTTCCAATTCGACAGAACCAAACGAAAATAGTTATTTGATCCGAAACGGGCCGAACTACCGAGACTTCAACTTTCTGAGAAAGAGCCTCAGCCGTGAATTTAACAACAAAACTTGTTGGCCCGGGCTGAACTCTCTCTTGATTATCTTTTTATCATACCACCTCTTCGTTTTGTCTTTGTAGAGCTTGACATTTTCATAAGCTTCATCCCTTGATGATGCATCTTTAGTTGAAAAGGCACCCAATTGTTCAAAAAGTCATGAGACTTGGGCCGATAAAGTTGCAAAATAATCATACTCTTGAAGGGAAGAGACCTTTCTTTCCGTGTTCCTCTTGTTTGGCCACTGGTAGTTATCAGCCACCATTTCTTCTTATAATGCATTCGCTTGATTTGGGGTTTTCGATAGCAACGATCCTCCAGAGGCAATATCAATAATTATTCTTGTTTGTCCGTCCAACCCGTTATAGAAGAGTTGGGTTTGAAACCAATCTTGATACCCGTGTTGGGGGCACCTATGCAATAAGTCCTTGAACCTTTCCCATGCTTTAAACGACGACTCGAAATCGCTTTGGCAAAACTGCGCAATTTCACCTCGGAGTTGAGAAGTCTTTGAAGGCGGGAAAAACTTAGTGAGGAACCTTTGAGCAAAGTCCTCCCGAGTATTGATACTTCCTGGTTGGATAGATTGAAACCATCCTCATGCTCAGTCATGAAGTGAGAATGGAAAAAATCGCACCCGAATTACACCCTCAGCAACACCATTGATCTTTACTGTATCGCATATTTCAAGAAACGTGGCTAAATGGACATTAGGGTTGTCGTGCAAATTTCCTTCATATTAATTTTGTTGTACCATGTTTATGAGAGTAGGCTTGAGCTCGAAGTTGTTAGCCTGTATGGGCTACCTCCGAATGCCTGATAAATTTTCCAACATCATAGGTCTATAATAGTCCTGAAGGACTCGTTGTGGATGACGGCGCGTAGATACGTCGTTACTTTCACCGCAAGTGTACGGGTCAAGTTTTAGTATAAATCGGAAGAGTAGGGGTTGTCATATCCACAAGGATTGGATTAGACGATATCGTTGAGTATCACTTTTGTCATAACCGGACTTTATTTAGGCGACATAAATTTATAGTTTTTGTAATAATTACTATACTAATAAACTAAACTAATTAAACTAATTATACTAATACTACTAATATAGACATTTATGCGAGTAAATTTCCTATGGATTAACTTCGTCCACTTAAACGTGTTCGTTTCAATCTAATTTACATTAACGGCATTCAAATCTATTCAACAATCTCAGTATCGTAAACTCATTCACTCCCTTTTTCCGAGTGTAAAGTGAATGAATTTGTGACTTCGCGTTAACACAAAAGTCCCCCTCTAGCATTTTTTAGAACACATAATCACATGAGTCACGCCCCAACGTCATGGATTGCACACTTTCTAATGCCCTCACAGGTCATTAGATCGTCACGTTGTGTTTAAACCCTAGTTCGAATTTGGGGTTACCTCTCTCGAGTGTCAAACCCCGTATTCTCAATATATCATAATAATCATATAAACATGGAAAAACAGTAAACACAATCAAACAAACAAAGAACAACCGTTAACAAAATATTGATTTTATTCAAATTACGTTTCGTGGATTACATCAAGCTCTAGACAATATACATTTAGTTTTTCATGGCCATAACCACATATACAATGAAATACAAACTAAACATATACAAAACATCCAACCAATCTAAGAATAAAAGAGAGAAACGAGGAGACTAGCCGTTATCTGAAGAATCGTCGCTAAAATTGCTCCGATATCACTTCCTCCGTCTTGGCCTTGTGATCTTCTCTTGGTTGAATGTGTTTTGAGCTCTCAAAACCACTCCCAAAATGTTCTAGGGCATTTTAGGGGTGAAGGGAATGCATATGGGATCCCGAAATATCAAGAAAATATCCTAAAATATCTATTGTGTGGGTAGTCTTACCACCGCGGCGGTGGAAATACAGAGAGTTTAGCAACTCTCTGTTGTTTGACTGCCATGGCAGTGGTGTCACTATTGCGGCGGTGACACCTTTTGGTATTTTGGCGGTAACATTCGCGTTCAAACTCCGATTGAGATGATTCAAAAACCTTTGGAAATATAAGACAAATAGCTACAACTTTCAGGTTGTGAGCCAAAATCGAGTCACATCATTGTCAAAAATGGCCTTGAAATTACTGCATCGGTACCAACTTTGCCTCTTTTCACCCATTTATTCAAAAACCTAAAAAACAATACAAAAACACATTAAACTAACAAAAGTGCTTGAAAACACACAAATATTTGAATCTAAAAGTACTTGATTTGTTGGTAAATAAACCACTCATCAAATACCCCCAAACTCAAATGTTTGCTTGTCCTCAAGCAAAAACACTCACACTAAAATAAAAAAACAAACGAAATAACTAACACAAAAACTAAAAAGACATAAACAATGACATTCGAGTTTTGAATTCAACTAATCACACCAAAATATTTTCCCTCAACAACCCCCAATCATATCGAATTCAAGAGTAAAACGCACCATGTGATGTTCTAGAATTTCGACATTCAATAATGGTAAACGACATTCTAGATCCTTTCAATGTGTATACGAAACTCAATAATATAACTATCCAATGATCGGATTGGATTATCCACCAACGAAGCTCATAACTTAACCATAAATGATTAGGATATCCATACGCTCGACTGGGTTCTACTCTCCACTAATGTAGGCTAAGCAATTCATAAATATTAATAGGATTTGGTTCGGTTTAGAACATGGACAAGGGTATATTGGAAATATAAAACGGGTTAACGTCGTTAACTCAACGATACCCAAGGCATAACGCTTGGCACAATCACACTTGAACCCCCATAGATAAATTTGAAACAACCCTGAACTAACAAGTTAGAGCGTCGTACTCACTTGTCAAAAGAAAAGAAAATAGAATGATATTTACATACGTTTTTTTTTTTAACATGAACCACACCCCCAAACTTATTCGATTATTAGAATTTCATGAATGTGGTTAAAATAAAATAAAAATGACAAGTGAGTACTCGAATAGCGAACCAATTAAAAATTCGCCCTAAACCCAACCGCTCACTTCAAGTAGCATATACGAATGCTAACTTGATTCACTCAAATTGTACCTTCAGTTTAGTGATTTAGGTTTAGAAAAAGTTTTATCGGTCAGGGTATTTGTTATGTGTTCAGAATTGAAACGGCTAATAGGCTTCAACAGGGTAACGAAGGATAAACATATAGCAAGTTAAGCTTCAAAGGCTCGAGCGAAAAATGAATGCCTAAATCACGTCTCCTGAACAACCTCGCCTAGGATTTTGCCGCAAGCTTCCCCTCAATCAGGTTCTAGAATCCTTAATTTGTCATGAGTTTGGTTAATCGATAATTATCCTCAAATTAATTGAATAACTATACATTGAGTGTATGTGCTCGTGCAAATTAGGATCCACAATAACTTTTACCAAAACGCATTGTCAACCACACAGAACACATATGAATAGGTATTACCCTTGACCTCGAAAACAACCAGAGGTAATATCATCATCGGGTAATGGCCCAAATAAATGCAAAACTCAACATGCAACAAAAACAACAGACATAAACACATTCTACCCTAAACAAACATGCAAACAATAAAACAATAAAACATACTACATACTACACATCACTTCTAAACTTAAAACGAACAGTGTCCTCAACGACCCATCAGTGATCACAATGAAAGCGTAAAGCATTATAATGAAGATAGGGGTTTAGAACACGTACTTGGGAGGTGAGAGAATCTCGCCTCTGAATCAAGTCAGCGAAGATGGATCTAACTTATTTTTGGACTTGGGTTGCTCCCAATAAGCTCGTGGTTTATTGTCCTCGGCCCAATATGGAGAAGGCTCATCAAAGAGCAGCTTTCACCCATAATAAGTGTTGTACAACACTATATATGGGTATTGGTTGTTTACGCCCTCAAGCTTGGTGAGATTTGGCATTATATGGCCTGAGCTTTCAACAATACTCCTTACCGTCTCATGTACTTGGTGGGCATGAAAGGACGTTGCTAATGGCGACGAAGGATAAGTGAGCCACATCGGATCCTCATAGATGTGATCGTCTGGGATCGATGGTGGCATCACAATGTAGATCTCCAATGGTGAAGAATTACAATCATCGATCCATGTTTAGGTTCCTGTCTCATTCGATTCATCATTGTTGAACTCTCTCAAGCTCCTTCCACTCGTTTTCGATTCCTTACAGTGGCTTTCACATGATATGGCTTATGTATCTCCAAGTGCCACCGCGTCTGACTCAGCCTCAATGAATCAGATAACCTGATCAATTTGCATCTAAAGAGACGTTACGATCGCATCGATTTCAGTGCAGATCGACCATCTCAATATTATCAAGACGATCCTCATGATCATTAATCTTGTCATTCGTTTCCCTCTTAAATGCCTGAGTCTCCCCAATAAATTCAACTAATGTCTCTTTCAGGGCAGGAGAAGACTCCACATTTTGGTCCGGGGTGTCAATCCATGGCTCCAAAGCGGTGAAACTTTCCCCCAAGTTGTGGTAACTTATTGAATAATTCCAATACTGATAATCAAACTCAACCATGTCTTCCAACAACCGATAGGCTTTGTCCGCGATTAGTTGGTCAAAATAGGTGGTACCGTTTCCTCTTTAACCCCACATTCTGGTTGCGGCTAGTAACCCATCAAGGAAATTCAGAAGTTGACACTCCCTCGGAAAACGATGGTTCAAAAATCGGAGTTTCAAATCCTTATATTGATCCCAAGCATAATAAAACAGCTCGAAATCCCGTTGAAAGAAATGCATAAGCACTTATTAATCTAACATCGTTAAGTACCCCGCAGGAAAAACAAAAACAAAACTACAAACAAAATATTATACACACTAAAAAATGCCTAAATTAAAATCAATTTATTTACTTACAATATCAACAATAATCTAAAACACAATCCCTGACAACGGCGCCAAAAACTTGGTGGTGCGTAGATACATCGCTACTTTCACTGCAAGTGTACGGGTCAAGTTTTAATATAGATCGAAAGAGTAGGGCTTGTCGTATCTATATGGATTGGATTAGATGATGTCGTTGAGTACCGCGTTTGTCATAACTGGACTTTTTTTAGGCGACATAAATTTATAGTTTTTGTAATAATTACTATACTAATAAACTAAATTAATTAAACTAATTATACTAATACTACTAATATAGATGTTTATGCGAGTAAATTTCCTAGGGATTAACTTCGTCCACTTAAACGTGTTCGTTTCAATTTAGTTTACATTAACGGCATTCAAATCTATCCAACAATCTCAGTATCGTAAACTTATTCACCACCTCTCCCGAGTGTAAAGTAAATGAATATGTGACTTCGCTTTAATGTTGAAGTCCCCCTCTAGCATTTTTTAGAATACATAGTCACATGAGTCTCGCCCCAAGGTCATGGATTGCACACTTTCTAACACCCTCCCAGGTCATTAGATCATCACGTTGTGTTTAAACCCTAGTCCGAATCCGGGGTTACCTTTCCCGAGTGTCAAACCCTGTATTCTCAATATATAATAACAATCATATAACTATGGAAAAGTGATAAACACAATCAGACAAACAAAGAACAACCATTAACAAAACATCGATTTTATTCAAACAATGTTTTCGTGGATTACATCAAGCCATAGACAATATATGTTTAGTTTTTCATGACCATAACCATATATACAATGAAATACAAACTAAACATATACAAAACATCCAACCAATCTAAGAATAAAAGAAAGAAACGAGGAGACTAGCCGCTATCCGAAGAATCGTCGCTAAAACTGCTTAGAGATCGCTTCCTCCTTCTTGGCCTTGTGATCTTCTCTTCGTTGAATATGTTTTGAGCTCTCAAAACCACTCCCAAAATGTTCTAGGGTATTTTGGGGGTGAAGGGAATACATATGGGATCCCAAAATATCAAGAAAATATCCCAAAATATCTATTATATCCGCAGTTTGACCGCCGTGGCGGTAGAAATACAGAGAGTTTAACAACTCTCTGCTATTTGAATAACCTTCGATTGAGATGATTCAAAAACCTATGGAACAATAAAACAAATATCTGCAACTTCTGTGTTTGAGGTTTTCCAAAATCGAGTCACATTATTGTCTAAAATGGCTCTGAAGTTTCTACACCTGTACCGACTTTGCCGCTTTTCACCCATTTATTCAAAAACCTAAAAAACAATACAAAAACACATTAAACTAACAAAAGTTCTTGAAAACACACAAATATTTGAATCTAAAATTATTTGATTTGTTGGTAAATAAACTACTCATCAGTGACAATATGGTTCTGGAGGCTGGAGTGCCTGTGCAACCGGCGGTTGTTGAACGTTTTCTTCTCTACCGGCCATAGTATTAGCTTGAGTCCTTTTCTTTCTCTTTAACTGTTTCAATGTTCGCCC
This sequence comes from Eucommia ulmoides, assembly GCA_016647705.1. Taxonomy (NCBI): domain Eukaryota; kingdom Viridiplantae; phylum Streptophyta; class Magnoliopsida; order Garryales; family Eucommiaceae; genus Eucommia; species Eucommia ulmoides. Next base: position 18,789,109 of record CM028335.1, on the reverse strand, counting down.
TATCTCGGGATCCAGAGTAAAAAGTTCCAGGCTTTTACTACGTCGCATGCACTGTTGTATCAAAATAAATAAAACAAATTAATAAATGAATTGAAAGAAAAAAAAAAAAAAAAAAAGAATTGTCTAGATTAATATTCAATCACTTAGTTATAATATCAATCCATTTCAAGACACCGTTCCCTAGCAACGGTGTCATAAACTTGGACGCAACATTTTTACACTCACGTCTGACTTACTCGCAAGTGCACAAGGTCAAGTTTTAGTATAATGGATCTTTAAGATCGAATATTGTTCCACTGGGAAACGTGTTTGAATAATTGAATATTGTAATTGGCATAGTCTTATATTATTTCGACTTTTCAAGAATTGTTTGAAATTTAATTACAACTAAGTTAAACTATACTATTGGGTTAATTCTAATTAAGTTGATTACCTAGGGATTGATTTCATTCACTTAATACATGTTTGACTTCATTTAGTTAACAATAACGGTGTTTATCTTATTCGACAATCTCTGTATCTTAAACTCATTCACTCCATTTCCCGAGTGTTTAGTGAATAAATATGTGACTTCACTTTGACGCCGAAGTCCCCCTCGAACATCTTTTCAAACACATAGTCACATGAATCTTGAGCCAAGGTCATGGATTGTACACTTTCTAACGCCCTCCCGGGTAGTTAGAACGTCGCGATATGTTTAACCCTAGTCCGAATTTGGGGTTTCCTCTTCCGAGTGTCAAACCCCGTATTCTCAAAATCAACCCTAATATCTTGACAAGCATATTAAAATTGTAATAAAATGGTAAACACAATCGGATTTAGACAAACAACCATTAAAGTAACATATATTCAACCAAACAAGTATTTACATGAATTACAAGAACCCCTAGATAATATTTATCTAGCCTACATGATCTTAGCCATATAAACATTAAAACAAGAGAGATTCAACATCATTAGATATGGAAAAGTAATTACAATGATAAAAACAAAGGAAGAACGATCAAATCTGAGAGTGGAATAATCCACTGTCGCCAAGGATCGATCCGCAAGTGCTTCGTCTTCTCTGAATGATGAACCTTCTATTTGACCTCTCAAGAATGGCTAAGGATCACATTTCTAATGTTAGGAACATTTTTTACAATTGTGGGAACAAAGGCATTAAGTACAAGGGTTGAAAATATTTGAAAATAGTTTTTTTTATTTGTTGTAGAGTGACCGCCGCATCGGTGGGCATGTTGGCAGGCTCACTACTGCGGCGGTGGGTCGAGCCCTAATCTTTTTGATCTTTCACCGCCGCAGCGGTGGATTGATCGCTGCTACGGTAAGATCTTCACAATTCTCCTTGTATCTCCACCACCGCGGTGGTGGATTGACCGCTGCGGTGGTGGGACTTGTGAAAATTTAAGCCTTCTCTGCATTCATACCGCCACAATAGTGGATTGATCGTCGCGACGGTGGATTGCTATCCTGAAACCTTGTATTTGTCATTGTTTCTTCATCGTTTTTCTACCGTTTTGCTCATTTATTGCTCGTTCACGTTCCTACACTTGATTTACATAAAAACAAACTAAAATGCAATTAAATATTATTAATACACTCAAAAATTACCAAATTTAGCTTCGAAGTAGATTAGTATTTTCAACCTATTAGTCTCAACATTGTCAAAAGTTGTGACCTCCACCGCTAAGGAAATAAAATTGCTAGGTTATGTACTTGGAAAAGGACTTGGAAAAAATCTAGACAGAATACCTAAGTCGATTGAGGTTAAGGATGAGAGATTAAGGTTTGGGTTGGGATACAAGCCCACCAAGGAAGATAAAACCAAGTTCTTCCCCGATCGAAAGGACAGATGCCAAAATAATCAAATGTTGACAATCTCGCACATCCGAGTCACATTTTTGTATTCGACTGAAATGATCAATTAAGAGGATAAGATAGTAGGATTCGAGCCACACCCTAAGAAGATCATGAATGAAGAAGTCGTGAATGTCATCTCTGGGGAGGCAGGGCTAAGTAACTCCACTAGCATCAAAGTCAAAGGAACTGAAAAGCTTCAGAACTCAGATTCCTATATCCTCCCTGTTCGCCAAGCATTTCGATAAAAAATAAGGATTTCTTATGCTCACCTTTCCATTCAGCTAGCCTTCTTAATGGAAAATAATTTTTGCTTTGAAATGGATTATTATAATGTAATTTTGTTTTATCCTAAATATGACTTAAATATGCTTAAATGTTTACTTTTTAGGTTACCTAAATTATCAGTATATGATGCATGTGACATCACTAAGTATAAACACAATGAATTACGATTTCAATACAGAACTGGACTACGACCTAATGGGAATAGAAGCATAAGAAGACTATTTTCAGCCAGACGATAGAGAGATTCGAAATGTTTTTGTGGAATATGAAGACAAATCAATTCCTAATATCGATGAGATGGAATTGGTGAACTTAGGAACCGTAGAGGACTTGAAAGAAGTAAAGATCAGATCAATGGTTACTATCTTGGTGAAGAAATAATTGATTGTACTCTTAGTTTCTTATCAAAATGTATTTTCCTGGTCCTACGACAATATGGTAGGGCTAGATAAGGATATCGTGACCCACAAACTGCCTCTAAAGTCAAGTTGTGTTATTGTAAATAACAAATTGAGACAGGTAAGGCCTGGCATAAGTCTTGAGGTCAAAGAGGAGATAATCAAGCAATTCAATGCCCAGATCATCGAGGTTTATAATTACAATTGTTGCTATACGTGTTTTGATGATGTCATATGTGTGTTTTAATGATGTCATAATATGTGTTGTGATGATGTCAATATTAATGATATGATGATGTCACATTAATATTATTAAACACAAATTATATGTTCCAATATATTAGATTGAATCATACCTTGAGTTTACTAACCAAAATGATATCTTAAGTGCATGTATTAAGATTCAATTATTTATTATGTGTGCTAACCACTATAGAATTTTAAGTATGAAATGCACATATAATCTCGATATCAAGAGCACTAGACTTAGGTAAGATTAAGTCTATAAGGTTAAGTCTATAGGACGTTACTCTTAAAGAGATTATATATTCTAACTCACTAGGATGCACGCACACACAGACAGTGCTTACATTCATGATATTATGATTTGAACATGATCATTATTTGATTATATCATGATACATGTGATTGGATTATTAAACATATGATTATTTGGAAAATTCACATATTGATCACAATACGCTTAAATTGAGAAAACTTGTTTTTAATGTGATCAAAAGATATATTGCATGCATTGCTTGATACAACATGCTAAAAATAGTTATTATACAGTAACAACATGATATACTTGATATCATATGCTCAACTTATGTTTATATCATGATATGATATGTTTAAGACACACCTTGCATGCATTACATGTCCAAAATGCTCAATATACGCTAATAATAATAAAATGATCAATATATATATACATTTGTGATATCTCAATCCTAACATGTCCAATATGCTTATATATCACAATAAGTGTCATCGGTTTGATTATATGTGGCGAATTCACTTCTTGATCACAAATGTGCTTAATATGCTTAAAGTTGAATTTAATGTGATCATATGGTACATAGCATGATCTCAATGTGAAAACACTTTAAATATCATTGAAACAATGCTCTAAAAGTGTTTTAAATGGTAAATGATCATAAACCGAGGACAAAAACCAAGAACGAACGAAAACGACACTTACGCTGAAGTTATAACACAAGTAGTCGACTACATATTGGTAATATAGTCGACTACCTTCAGTTAGTAGCTTTCTGCAAAAAAATCTGCATAGACCTTTGTTCACTCAAATAGTCATATCTCATTTTTTTGGAGTCCAAATGATGTGATTATTTTTTCTATGGAAATCGAACTCAATGACCTTTAATTCTATACCTATTAGGAATGTTTCAGATCTATCCTTGATTTCCAAAAGTAGCAGTTTGTACTTCTAGACAGTATAATTTCTCTCTCCTACTTTGTTTTCAGTCTAATCTTTAATCGATCTTAACTTGTTCTTGAAGAGTCTTGAATATTTGTGTACCTTATTTAAGATTTATAGTATCATGACACTTATTCAATTTGAACAAATCATCACTGGATTGAATCTATTGGATCAAAACCATTTCAATGATTTAAGAACACATTTCATAGCTTTTTTGTCATAAACTCAAAATCGATTTTACATATCAAATCTTGTTCTCATTGATCAATTCATATTTTGATATGTTTATATGATGTGTCTACATGATATATATTTTCTTGATTGATAAACATGACATCATATGAAAGTTTAATTGACATTTTGGCACAATGATTTTGAAAATTCAATTTTGTGCATGAAAAATGTGTTTATGTGTTAGATCTTCTTGGAATCATTCTAAATACTAAAATGAATTATATTTGTGTATAAAATGAATTATAGATCATGTATTTAGATGCTCAATTTTGTGTAAATGTATATATACATGTATAATGGGTGTATTTGTTAAGACTAGTAGTGGGAACACCTTTAATTAAACAATGATTTAACTTTATAGGTAGGGTTGGTTATTTAATGCTCAACCTATTGATTATCTCCAATTTAAATGCTAACATACCTTATCCTCAATTTAATGAACATGTTTAATGTGTTGAGAAGAGTGCAACCAACTTTCTATATGCATTTATTGAGTATTTTATCAACTACACCATGTTCACATCTTTATTCATGGAATCAAGGAAAGTTGTCTACATTCAAATTTAAATACATTTTGATATTTATAAAATATTATTGTATTCATTACATCCATAAATTATGGGTCTTGTTGACTTTGTAGAGTATTTAATATGTTAGAAAAAGTGGTTGGAAGTTCAACATTGTGTAAAGAACTAATTGAAATGAGCCTTACTGTCTTGACAATTTAGAGACCTTCACCCAACGGTCACAAGAGCTCAACATCTCAATTGTGAAATCCTCCCAACACATTTTTAGCTATATAAAAAGAGAAAAGTTGCTGGAAGCATTAACCAATTGTTCAAGGAAGTGAACTACCATGATCATCTATTACATATCTCATACAAGTGCTTCAAAAGAGTTATACTACAAAGTGATATTCTTCAACATCATTTCTTTGATTCTTATTCTTACACTTCTTGTGTGATCAGTATTGTACTCAAAGTTTATCTTTCTTTTCTTGAATGATATTTGTGAGAATCACTAAACAATAGTGAGTTGAAGTATTGTAATCTTTATAGAGAGTGTTAGAGCTCCAAGGTTGATTTTTGTAAGTTAGATTACAAAATCATTAGAGTGTTGTTTTGAGATATTGTACTTCATTGAAATATCAAAGCAAAAAGATCCTCAATGAACACCACATTAAGGATTAACTTGTGAAGAAGTTGAAGAAGACCAAATGAGGTATCTTTGGTTGTGACGGACCGATCTCGCCGGAAAGAAGATTGTGAACAGTTTGATCTTCACCTATAGGAAGATTGTGAAAGGTTCAATATTCACCCGTAAGAAGATTGTGAAATGTTGATCTTCATCTATAAGAAGATTGTAAAAGGTTTACTCTTCACCTATCAAAAGATTAAGGATTATTGAATTAGAACTTTCAGTCGGGAGCACGGAAGAGAGAGTAGGCAAAAAGGTTTTGCCGAACTACTATAAATATCTTATGTCTTGTGGTTTGATTGTCTCTATCCCTTACTTTTTGCATTGCTTATGATGGTTTGATTGATTATTCTATTGCACACACAATCACAAGAACTAACTAAGTTATAATCTTTTATATCTTCTATACTCATTGAAAATTCTAAATTTGAAAGACTTATAATGAATTATATAGAAAATTATAAATGTTGTTTTACTAGTGGTAGAGATGATAATGATTATGATGATGATGATGAAACAACACATATTGGAATTGAGAAATTATTACTTCTTATTCAATATTTTGTTAAATAAAATTTTAAATTGAAAAGAAAAATAAATTTATTTAAAAATAAATAAAATGATTTTAAAAATTCAAGATTACATTTTTTGGAAAGTTATTTGAAAGTAAAAGCGTTTTATGATATTGTCTTAGAAATAAATAACTTGATTGATAAAGTTGAATATTTTAATAATGAAAATCAGTTTTTGAAAAATGATATAAATAAACTAAAGGATAATATTTCAAGTTTTAGAAATCTTGAACATAGATTAATTAAGATATTAGAAAGTCTAAACTTGAAAAAGAAAACATTTCATCAAAAATACGATTACTTAAAAGTGAATATAAATTTTTGAAAAATGATTTTGAAAATGTTACTTCAAATAAATTTTGTTTGGAATTAAATTTTGAATATTTGAAGAAAGATCTCTAGAAATCAAAATTGAAACTTAAATCGATTGTTGAAAAATATGAAGATTTTGATTCTAAGAGAATTAAGAATTGCAATGGATGTTATGTCTCATCTTCTACTCCTTCTCATCATATTGTTAATAATAGATTAGCATTGTCGAAAAATTATTAACTATATATATCACATGCTAATCATCATATTAAAATAAATAATGATCATTCGAAATATAAATGTTATTATTGTAATAAAATTGGTCATTATAAAGTCTCATGTCTTTATCGAAAATATAATTTTGAGACTAACTGAAACGGCTCGAAAATGATATGGATACCGAAAGGAGATACAAATTGTAATGTTGTAGGAAATTACACAATTGTGAGTGGAAATCAAAATGAAGTCAAAGATAAGATATCTAAATTGAAAAAGTCATCTAAAGTGGAATCTACGTTTCCACATGTTGTGAAAAATGAGCTCAATGGGAAAATGAAGTTCAACAATGGACATCAAAGATTCATATCAACTAAAAACATCAACAATAAGAGGTTTGGAGGATACAAAAATGTTGAATCGAAAAATGCATCCAAACCAAAAATCATTACCGATGCTTATGTCCACAATCGTAAATCCATTGCAAAGGAAAATGAAGGTACATCTAACTCTCGTATTCCTAAAATTTATAAAATTTGTGAGGGTGTTAGATGTTTGTCTTGTTAATTAAATAAATCAGTATGTATTTTTTAAACATGCTCTTTAATAGTTACATTTATTGTCTTAAGAAACATTTTTGGTTGTTCTTCAAGAATCACAAAATGTTACTATATGTTTTATATAGTAATAACCATATGTGTTTAGATGTATATAATCATTTATAGTTATATTATTTTCATAGACTAATATCTAAACATTCATGTATTAGATTTGGATATTAATATTTGTTATTATGTGATTCAATTGTTACTGTGTTTTTGTGGTTCAAATTAGCTTTTCATTGAATCATATTAAGTGTTTTAAATGTTCTATATGATCATACAGGCTTAAACACCTTCAAATAGATAAGTTTGTGGTAAAATTGATCAACCGTGTTTGAGAAGTAAAACAAAATTCTGACTAGAATTTTCTAAGAGAAAGTCCAATAGCCTTGCATCGTTTTTGTTATAACTTTCATTCTACTTATTGGAATAACTTGATTTTTTTAATTTTTTTTTTTTTGGAAAATATTAAGAGTGTCTAAAATATCTTTAAAAAATTATTTGGTCTAAATCCAGATTGGTTTAATTATAATGCATCTGAAACATTTTCTGACCAAAAATTTATTTGACAGTATTAATGCATTATCTTTAAACTTGATTGTATTGTTTCAAATGGTTAACCAATGACTTCTATGAGTTATTTTGAATGTATAAACATGTTAAAAATATTATGTAACTATTTGGATTTATTTATCATGTATTTAATTGCTCAAATTCAATTTTGAGGATGTTTTAGTTTAAAAATGTGTTATAGTGTATTCTATTAACTTGTACAATATGATAAATGTTACAGCCTATAATTAATTGAATTGGTTTAATATTTCAAGACTTTCATAACTCATTAATTATATTTTGAATGCATATATCATTCCATGATGAGTTTTGAATCTCAATTTGACAATTTGAGTTAATAGTATTCAAAATTCAACCTATAACTCATGTTTGTTAACTTTCACTTTGATTTTAATGATCTATCTTTTACACCATTGTCTCAACTTGAAAATTCTGAATTCATGCATGTGATACAACTATATTCTTTGTTTACTAATTGTATGAAATCTATGTAATATATGTTGAATACATGATCTTATTCAATTTAAAGGAATATACATTATCATTGGTAACTATTGTTAATTTAAATTTGGATAAGCTATTGTTTATGATCTTTTTGACAAGTATGTTTCAAGAGTTCATGTTATAAAGATTTTATTCATCTATGTCAACAACTATAAAGATTCATATATTGTTGGAACTCTCAAGAACTTCAATGATTGATAGAGTTGAATTTTCATTCAATCCGATGGTAACGAAATTCATCCTAATTAAACAATCATTCTAGTCTTATTGATGAAATCATTGATGATTTCCTATTTTCTAACAATAGTAATATGATATTTATGATATCCTTACATGATTGAATGATTATCTTTATGATATAGAATTTTTGTTGAATATATTTTAAATCATGTTATCACATAAGGATATTGAAAATGGTTTTTTTATTCATTAATATATATTTTGATAAAATGTGGTTATTTTATAAGTATTGATATTCATAAAATAATTGATTCAAAATAACTTATTAAATTCATATGAAAATCCTTATTGTGAAATATTTATACCTCATATGTAAAATTATTTTGCTTGAATACTTTGCTTAACTAATCATATTTAGTTTCTCTTGCCATTAATATCACTATATATGTTTATTCTTAATGATATAGCATGATAAGATGATATACTCGAAACTCATGTGATGAACTCATGTTTTGATGATTATAATTAATTTGTATTATATGAGTTAGAATATCTATTTAAATTCATGTTTAATTACTTATATGATGATAATTGCATAAATATAGTTCTTAATAATAATATAATCATATTCCTAAATTCATTTGAATATTTCTCTAATATTGTGCTATATGTTTATATACAATGAGTTGACATATTATGCAATCAAATTTTGCATATTAAATTAAGGATGTTCTCCCATGCTTAAAATCTTTATGATATTTTGAGAACTCACGTTCTTGTGATTTAGTCCATCGTGCTTAAATGATATAATTGCTAATATACTTGAACTACGATATATCATGTGAAGTTGATTGAATTGATTATTGCTTGATACACATGATTTATTTGAGAATAGTATGCAACAATAGGTATCCAATTAGTACTATGCAATATAATGGATTAAATACTTGATTCTAGTACAAAATTGGTATATGCTAGTTCCTTGGTATTTAATTTTAATCTAATACGTGTTTATTAGCATTTACACCCTTGTTGCTCTTAAATGTTTATAGATTCAAAATAAAAGATTTGATTGGTTTTCATATGTTGAAAAATCAATATCTTGATAAGGGGAGTTTATTAAAACATGAATGCAATGCTTATATCATTTATCTTGCTCATTCATGTGTTTTTATTGAAAGTGACATCGATAGTGATAGCCCAAAGTCTCATTGGTACTAATATGTTAAAATTACAATATGCGAGATTCAAGGGGAGCTTAATCTAAATTGAATAAGTTTATATGTGAAAACTCTTTTAATTTTTTTACTTAATTGATTTTATATGTTTATTGAATATGAGAGTATCATCAAGTGATATACTTAATTGATATATTTTTATCAAACAATTAGTATATTCTTACCAATAATTGATGTGTTTTGTTTTACTCCCAATCCTATCTTTAAACCCCATCTTGCTTATTACTTATAATCATTTTGATGATGTCAAAGAGAGAGAAATATATAGATGGAATATGCATATATGCTTAAATTGATATTTTATATATAGTACATATATTGAAATGGAGCTTGTTCATATAATTTGTGTAACAATTTATCGAAAGGTTGCCATTATAAAAAAAGATAGGAGATTATTGCTATATGTATTTTGATGATGTCATATGTGTGCTTTGATGATGTCACAATATGTGTTGTGATAATGTCAATATTAGTGATATGATGATCTCACATTAATATTATTAAACACAAATTATATGTACCAATATATTAGATTAAATCATACCTTGAGTGCACTAACCAAAATTATGTCTTAAGTTCAGGTATTAAGATTCAATTATTCATTACGTGTGCTAATCACTATAGAATTTTAAGTATGAAATACAGGTATAATCTCGATATCAAAGCACAAGACTTAGGTAAGAATCAGTCTATAAGGTTAAGTCTATAGGACGTTACTCTTAAAAATATTATATGCTTTGACTCATTAGGATACACACACACACCGAGAGTGCATACATTCATGATATTATGATTTGAACATAATCATTATTTGATTATATCATGATACATGTGATTGGATTGTTCAACACAATCTTATTTAGAAAATTCATATATTGATCACAATACGCTTAAATTGAGAAAACTTGTTTTCAATGTGATCAAAAGATACATTGCATGCATTACTTGATACAACATACTAAGAATAGTTATTATACAATAACAACATGACATATTTAATCTAATATGCTCAACTTATATTTATATCATGATATGATATGTTCAAGACATACCTTGCATGCATTACATGTTCAAAATGCTCAATATATGCTTATAATAATAATAATATGATCAATATATGCATACATTTGTGATATCTCAATCCTAACATGTCCAATATGCTTATATATCACAATAGGTGTCATCGGTTTAATCATTTCACGTCTTGATCACAAATGTACTTAATATACTTAAACTTGAATTAAATGTGATCATATGATACATTCCATGATCTCAATGTGAAAACACTTCAAATATCATTGAAATAATGCTCAAAAAGTTTTTGAATGGTAAACGATCATGGACCAAGGTCAACAATCAAGAATGGACGAAAACGACATTTGCACTAAAGTTACAGCACAAGTAGTCGACTACATATTTGAAATATAGTCGACTACTTTCGTTTAGTAGCTTTCAGCAGAAAAATCTGCACAGACCTTTGTTCATTCAAATGGTCATATCTCACTCATTTAGAGTCTAAATGAGGTGATTTTTCTTGCTATGGAAAGTTAACTCAATAACCTTTAATTTTATACATGTTAGAAATGTTTTGGATCTGTCCATAATTTCCAAAAGTAGCAGTTTGTACTTCTAGGCAATATTTTTTTTATCTCCTACTTTGTTTTCTGTCTAATCTTTGATCGATCTTAACTTGTTCTTAGTGAGTCTTGAACGTTGTATACCTTATTTAAGATTTCTAGTATCGTGACAAACATTCAATTTGATCAAATCATCATTGGATTGAATCATTTGGTTCAAAACCATTTCAAAGGTTTAAGAACACATTTTACAGCTTTTTGGTCATAAACTCATAATCGGTTTTACATATCAAATCTTGTTCTCATTGCTTAATTCATATTTTGATATGTTTATATGATGTGTCTACATGATATATATATATGTGCTTAATTGATATACATTACATCATATAAAAGTTTAATTGACATTTTGGCATAATGACTTTGAAAATTCAGTTTTGTGCATGAAAAATGTGTTTATGTGTTAGATTTTCTTGAAACTGGTGTTAAAAGGGTGTGCCGGGTCAGTGGGTAGAATCCGACCTGATAGGAGTGGATTTGCAATCCAATAATTGATCATGGATCGACAACTCTAATAGCCCAATAAATAGAGTGTCTAGCCTACTAATGATGCGTATCCGTACATACAGGTTGACCCAGTACAAAACGAAGCCTCTTAATAAAGGCTTGGGTATCGAATCTAAGTATGGAAAGTCAATGATAATCGTTGACTCACCTACCCTCCTCCCCATGCTCAGATGTGATTAATACAACATCCCGTAATGGGAGCACAGGTAATATTCACGACAATTAAGTATGGAATGTGGAAAGGATCATGGAAATGACAGTTACAAGGGAAATCAACCCAAATATATACAAGAAAGATAGGTATCAAATACATAACTTTTATTATTACATTCATAATACTCTAAAGATTTTATTCTCTCTTAAGAGCAATTTGATCTTATTCTCACATCGGAGGTTCTTTGGCCAACTCTGCACTGGTGTCCCCTCATATAACTAACTGGTTTTATAGGTCAAGTTACAGGTTGCGGAGGTTTTCAATACTTGAGGGGCTATAACACGTACCAAGGATTTTTTGGTAACATCATTTGGCACCATCTGTAGGAAAAAGAATAAGAAGTAGTTCATCGATGAGATTAGGCAGTTGCAGTTGAGTGTAGTAGATCTGAACCAGGAAGAAGAGATCCCACTCTCTATAAATACGAGAACATGTATAGAGGCTTCAAGTGTAGTTCGTGCTACTACTCCCTTCGATATGCAGAACGATAGCCGCAACTGCATTCCTAGGGCCAGTTCCAGGATAAATATGGTTCTTATCTTTGCCAAAAAAATAGACCGTGGACAAAATAAAAAGGCCTGTGAGGCCAAACAAGAGCTAGATAGCAGAGAACTGATGGCGTCGACTAGCGGAGCCAGACAAGTAATAATATTTGACAACGAGGATAGCACGAATGTGGCTCATCCCCATGATGAAGCTTTAGTTATAATGCTCGAGATCTCCAGTTTCAAGGTACGAAGGATTTTAGTCAATATAGGCAGTTCAGTCAACATTATTTTCATTAAAACACTTAGGCAAATGGGTGTTCCTGATTCCGACATTGCGTCAACCCAGAAGCTGATGGTGAGTTTTAACAGAGACTTGAGCTCCCCAACGGGAAAGATCACATTGCCTGTCACAAAAATCAAACATGGGGATGAATCGACCAAGGCTATGGAGTTCACTGTAATGGACTCCATGCCCCTATAAAATACTATCGTGGGATGACCCTAGCTCCATGTAATGGGAGCCATAGCGTCGATCCTTTATCGATGTGTTAAGTACGTGAAGGATGGCGAGATGGTCACCATCCTAGGAGCCCAAGCTACATTTAAGAAATATTTAACAACGACTAAAAAGAAGAAGAGGGCTACCATGCAACAACGGGAGTAAAAGCCCATTAAAGCTTAGATCAATAGCTCAGCTTAGGAGCGAAGGTCCAACAGATCTCAGATCAATGGCCTAGCTCAACAGCAAAGGCCTATTAAAGGTCAGATTAACAGTCAAGCTCAACAATAGAATAGATCTCAAATTAATGAACCAGCTCAGGAGCGGAGACCCATTAGGGCTCAAATCAATAGCCCAACTCAGGAGTATAGGATCAATAGAGCCTAGATTGACGGTCTAACTCAAATCAGCAGATCAACACAAGAGATCAATGATTTTAGGGAACATCCCAGAGTTCTCCAGCCTGCTGAACAGGTTAAAGAAGTGACTTTTAATCAAGGGACCAAAAAAATGTTGATTGGCACATTATTGAGCAAACATAAGGAAGAGAAACACATGCAATTGTTAGAAAGGAATCTGGACGTATTTGCTTGGGCACCTAAATACATGAAGGGGATTAACCCTAAGGTAATTGGTCACTGACTCGATAACTTAAGGTCTTACTCTCTAGTGAAATAGAAGAGAAGAATGTTTAGCTCGGAGAAGAAAAAGGTAATAGAGTCTAAAGTACGAAGACTGCTCAAAATAGAGTATATAAGGAAGGTTGTTTACCCAGAGTGGTTAGCCAAACCAGTACTGGTCAAGAAGAAGAATGGAAAACAGAGGATGTGCATGGACTTTACCAACCTTAATCAGGCGTGCCCCAAGGACTGTTACCCAATGCCCTGAATCGACCAAATGGTGGATGCAACTACTGGGCATGAGCTATTACCGATGATGGATACCTATTTAGGGTACAATTGGATGTGGATGAACTATCCAGATGAAAAAGCGATGACCTTCATCACCCCTAGAGGTACATTTTGCTATAGAGTTATGCCTTTCGGTCTAAGAAATGCCAGGGCAACATATCAACGTCTAGTAAATCACATTGTTGATCCTAAAATTTTGATGTACAATTAAGTGTTGATGTTTTGGTGGAACTAATGGTTTGTTAAGTGTTTCAGTTAATTAAGTTCCAGTGATGAAGATACGAAGACAAATTATGAATGGATGCTAAATAATGATGTCAAAGATGATAAAGAATTAAGAGTTTGAAGAAATTAGGGAAAACAACTCAAGTGAATTTCAACTCTTAAAATCCCAATTATAAACACACAAGGCACAAAAAGTTTTTATTATTTATGTGTGTTTTGATAAGATAAAATTATTTGCTCCTATGTGTATTTGGAAAGAAATATTTATAATTGACTAAAATGGAATTTAAGAAGTTAGTGGAGCTTATTTAAAAAAAGAAAATGGTTAAAGGGGCGAAAACGTAAACAAGAATAAGTTAAAAACGAGTTCAGAAAAGAGATCCAGCATACATAAGTCGACTGGTAAGTCGATCGGACCAAACAGGTGAAACTCTCTGTATCGCTAAGTCGACAGGTAAGTCAACCGGTGAAGAGAGATGAACTCTCTGTATCTCTAAGTCGACAGATAGGTCGATCGGTGAAGGTAAATCGAACTTTCTGAATCTCCAAGTCGATAGATAGGTCGACCGATGAACGCAACAACTTTGGCTTGGCTACATCCTGAATCTAGTAGTCGACTGACCGGTCGACTGAGGGTGCTGTTTCAAGATAATGAGGATTCCGAATTCATATTTAAAAGTAGCCTTTTTGGTTGGTATTTGTGATAGATTTAAGGGATCTTATGATATTTAAAATATGTTTCACCTATTATTTAAATCTTATTAAGTTGGTTTATTAAGTTTGAATGTTTCTCAAATTGGTACCTAAAATTGTTTCTATTCTATTTAATTAAGATTTAGAAATATTTAGGGGGCTTAATTTAAAGATTTAAAAGTTGTAATTAATTGAATTGAACCAAAATGAAGTCATAATGATATAAGGGGTCTAAAAAAGCATTTAAGTGGCATGATACATGGGAACTAGCCGTTAGAGAGCTGATTTATTTCTTATATTTATAGACCTGCGTTTTTCATATATCATTAATCAAAATCAAGAGAAGTGAACTTAAAAAGTTGAGATCATATTGAGTTGTTCTAAGAGATATCATTCTGAGAATTTGTGAGAGCTATTCTAAGAGACGATCTTGAGAATCATTGGCTATTAATCTTTGCTGCTACCGGATCTAAAGTATCATCGCTATTTAATTTTTCCTGTGGATTCCTGGTGAGATCTTTCCAATTACTTTCTATTTGTGCATTGCTTGTTTAATTGTTGGAAATTGATTTTTAGAAATTATTTCTGATTTTTATTTAAGAAATTATTTTATAAATAATTTCTTGAATCTGATTACGTGCTTAATTATTTGCTACCCATATTTTGTTTAAAATCAAATTTTCAATCTCACACTTTTCTATCACTAGATTTGAGATATTAATCGAGTTTTAATTTATCTGGGGTGGTAGAAGTTTCGAGTGAGATAATCTGCTTATCAATTTGTATTGGTGAGTAGTGTGACGGATTAAATACTGTTGGGGGTATTTAATCAAAGGTTAGCTGATTTTCAGTCTCTTCCTATAAAGAGATTGAGGTAGTAATTCTTCCTGGATAGAATTGAGTTTGAGTGAATTTTGAAACGACTCAATCCGTATCGAGTCAAAGGATATTTGGAGTGTTGATGAGGTTTTGATTCTTTTGCCTTAGTTTTAGAAAGAATTAGGTTATTCTTTAGCCTGTAAAAAGTAGAGGTTCTTCCTTAGCCTGTGAAAATGATTTTGTAAAGGTTGATTCTGAACTTGCGAAAAGAATCATTATGAGGGTTTGGTTCCTACCTGTAAATGAATCTTGAGTTTAGTGGGTGTGAATCTCCGTAGGGCTCGGAGGACTGGATTAGCCAAGAGTAGCTTGGTAAATCAGGATATATCGATGTGTACTGCATTACTTATTTCCTTTATTTTATCTTGTGATTGTTTGGGTGTGCACCTAGAGCTTATTACACTTATCTGCTGCTATAAAAATAATAATTAATTTTAGAATAAAATTAATTATTTGATTTATTAAGTATTTTATTCTAATAATTTTAATACTACCCAATTCACCCCCCTCTTGGGTATTCCACTGGACCAACACACATGTTCCAATAGGAAATTGGAACAACTATGAAGATTTATACAGATGACATGTTAATCAAGATTTCTAAGAAAGAAGATCATTTGGAGCATTTGGAAGAAGCTTACGTAATATTACAAAAGTACAATATTAAGTTGAACCCTGAGAAATATGCCTTCGGTATAACGTTAGGTAAATTTATAAGTTTCGTGGTAAACAAGGCAAGCATCACGGTTGATGCTGGATAAATAGGGGCTGTCACAAGGATGAAGTCCCCCACGATGATACGTAAAGTCTAGGTGTTGATTAGAAGATTGGCGGCTCTGAACAGGTTCATCTCCAAATTTACAAACAGATGTGCTCCATTATTCAAAATCTTGAGGGGGAGAAAGAATTTTCATTGGGATAAAGAGAGAAAACATGCCATGCAGTCTATCAAGGATTACCTGGGCTCTGTCTAAACTTTAGCTAAGGTCGAACCTGGAGATGAGCTATACCTATACTTAGCAGTCACCACCGTTGCGGTCAGTGCAGCATTGATGAAGGAATGCGCAGGAGAGTAGAGGCCAGTATTCTTTGTAAGTAAATGGTTGGTATCGAAGAAAACTCGCTACACTGAACTTGACTAATTTTATCCCTGATAAATGCAGCCCAAAAGCTACGACCTTTCTTCCAAGCGCATGCAATCAACGTGCTAACTTCGTACTCGCTTATAGCAGTAATGCATAAGCCAGAGACTTTGGGCCACCTCATGAAGTAGGTGGTAGAGATGGGAGAATTCTAAGTGTCCTTTAAACCAAGGACAACAATCAAAGGCCAAGTGCTGATCAATTCATTGCTAAGATAACACCTCTAGAATGAGTGACCATGGAGGATGGAGGGTGTGCTATAACTCCAATGAGACCTTGAAAATTATGGGTTGATGGAGCATCGAACTCACGAGGGTATGGAGTTAGCATAATTCTAAAACCCCCAGAGGGTGATCAACTTAAAAAGACTATACAGATCAGATTTAGAGCTTCCAATAATGTGACAGAATACGAGGTCGTAATCTGGGGCCTGACCTTAGCGAAGGAGCTGGGAGCCTATAATCTGGAGGCCAAATTAGATTCGCAGCTTGTAGTCAATCAAATAAACGGGGCTTACATGGTCAATGAAGGGAGGTTATGCCTTTACATTGATAAAGTAAGTTAACAAAGGCCTTTAACAACTGTAAAATTAAAGCTATTCTAAGGAGTGAGAATGAGAAAACAAATGCATTGTCAGTACTAGTGTCGTCCATCAGTCCAGATCAACAATCCAAGGTAGTGGATTATTTAGAGCAATCATTCGTACCAGCCCAAACTAAGTCTTGTGCATGTATTGGAGAGTTGGGACAAAACGAAGATTGAAGAACTCTTTTGGTACGCTACTTGAGCCGGGGAACATTATCGGACAACAAGGAATCAGCGCAAAGAATCTTACAAAAAGTATCAAGATACATCATAATGGATGGTAAGTTATATCAAAGATCGTTCACACAGCCTTTGTTACTCTGCTTGGGGCCAAAGAAAATCACCTATGTGCTGCGAGAAATTCATGAAGGAGTTTGTGGGAGCCATCAAGGAGGAAGAACCTTGGCACAAAAGGCACTCTTAATCGAGTATAACTGCCCAACTATGTGCAACGATGCAAAGGAATATGTCAAGAAGTGTAACAAATGCCAATGGTTCTCGAATGACATATGAGTTCTTTCTCAAATGCAAACAACCATCCATAGTCCATGAACTTTTTCCCAATGAGGAATGGATGTCCTAGGGCCATTCACACCAACACCTGGGAATAAGAAATATCAACTAATGGTGATCAATTACTTCACCAAATACGTGAAGGCTAATGCGTTCGTGACTGTGGGCAAAAATGAGGTCAAGAACTTTCTTTAGAAGCAAATAATCTACCGTTTTGGTATTCCGAAAGTACTGATATCAAATAATGGAACTCCCTTTACCGGGGAAAAGATTACTTGGATGTACAACGAATTAAAAATACAACATCGGACATCAAACCCAACTTATCCACAAACAAATGGGCAAGCAGAAGTTACAAAAAAAGTCAATCAAAAAAGCACTCAAAAATGGTTGGACGATGCCAAGAAGTAAATGGATGGAAGAACTGCCAGTGATCTTGTAGGCCTATTGTACTACTTCGAGCACAACCACAGGAGAAACGCCATACTCCATGACGTATGGGACGGAAACAGTGGTCCCAGTGGAGATCATTTTATCTTCGAGGCGGGATAACACCGTCAGTCTCATAGAAAACAAGGGAGTGATACGGCAAAAGTTAGACCAGCTAGAGGAAAAACGGGACTAGTTTACGCTGAGGATGGCAGCCAATAAATCGAAGATGGTAAGGACGTTCAACTATGCAGTTCGCCCAAGACACTTCACAGTAGGAGAGCTAGTACTTCGGAAGGTAATGCCGCATTGCCCAGAGGCTCGATTAGGAAAACTAGTCCCTAACTAGGAAGGTTCGTACATGGTGATCAAGGTGAATAGACCTGAGATGTACCGGTTGGAAGTTTAGATGGTGTTCCAATCCCTCGGCCATGGAAAATTGCACATTTGTGAAAATACTTTGTGTGAGTTCCTTGTTATTTGTCAAATTCGATTGGAAGAAAAATAGTTTGCTATTTCGATTGTAACTTTTGAATGAGTAGTCATAGCTACTTATCTTCATGAAAAAGTTTCAATGAAGACCATCCCTATACTTAGGATATAAAACGGTCTGAAAGCAAGTTGCCAAGGTCAGCTCACTCACTAATTGAGCTGCCAAGATTAGCTTATCAAATAAATTGAACTGCTTAGATCAGTTCCTCTATGAACTAAGCTACATAGATCAACTCATTTAGTTCACCGATAAATTGAGCTACCAATATCAGTTGCTCAACTAGTTGAACTGCCTAGCTCAGTTCACCCATAAATCGAGCTACCAATATTAGCTCATCTACTGATTAAACTACCTAGCTCAATTCACCCATAAACCAAGCTACCAATATCAGCTCCTCAACCGGCTGAACTGCCTAGCTCAGTTCACCCATAAACTATGCTGTCAATATTAGCTCCTCAACCTGTTGAACTGCCTAGCTCAGTTCACCCATAAATCGAGCGGCTAAATCAGCTCCTCAAATAGCTGAACTGCCTAGCTCAGTTCACCCATAAACCGAGTTGCCAATTTTAGCTCGTCAACAAAACTCTATCCCTAAATTGATCTGCCAAGTTTAGCTCATCAACCAACTGGACTGCCCACATTGGCACATTGGACTACCAATCGGCCAAACCGCTTAAATGAGCTCAGCTCACTGGTAGCGCGTAGATACGCTGCTACTTTCACCGTAAGTGTACGGGTCAAGTTTTAGTATAGATTGAAAGAATTAGAGTTGTTGTATCTACAGAGATTGGTTGATATTATTATCGAGTACCGTAATTATTATAACCTAACTTTATTTAGGCGATAAAAATTGTAGATTTTAATTAATAAATACTAAACTAAAATACTAATTTATCTAATTATACTATACTACTAATATGAGATGTTTAGGGGAAAATATTATCTAGGGATTAACTCTTTATTTACTTAAATATGTTTGATTTCATTTAGTTTACAATAACGGTATTCATCCTATCCAACAATCTCTGTATCGTAAACTCACTCACCACCTCTCCCAAGTGTAAGATGAGTGAATATGTGACTTCGCGTCAATGAAGAAATCCCCCTCAACGTCTTAACGACACTAGGTCACATAAGTCTTGCCCCAACGTCATAGATTGCACACTTTCTAGCTCCCTCCCGGGTTACTAGATCATCGCATTATGTTTACCCTAATCCGAATTCGAGGTTACCTCTCCCAAGTGTTAAACCCCGATTTCTCAATATATATAAACAAACATATAATGGAAATACAAGAACGATAAACACAATCAAATTAGTGAAGAACAATCATTAAAGAAACACAACTTAAACAAACGACATTTTCATAAATTACATTAATCCCATCAATAATCCATATTTAGCCACTGGCCATAACCATATATACAATGAAAAATGAGCTAAACATGCTCAACAAACTACCAAAGTTAACAATTGAAAGAAAGAAACAAAAGACTTAGCCGTTGTCCGAAGATTTGGCGCTAAAACCGTTCAACGATCGCTTCTCCTTCTTTATGTTGTGTTCTTCTTTTTCGAGTTGTGAGCTCTCCCTCAAAAACCTCTCAAAACTATCCTCCCTAAGTGTATGGCGGGTTGGTTCCTCAAAAATGAGGAGGAGGAAGAAGATAAAAGGAAAAATATCTCAAAAAATTGTCTAAACTAACACTTTACAGCTGCAGAGGTCACTGCTGCGGCGGTGGGCATGTCGGAAAGGTCACTATTGCAATGGTAACTTGATAGCTGTGGCGGTGGGCATAGTAGGCAACTTCTCTATATTCTTACCGCCACAACGGTGGGCTGTAGCTTGGAAACAATTGTCTTTTTGCTCGTTTTCCCACCGTTCTTCCACCTACTTGCTCCAATTAGCTTGATATTCAATCGTTTTAGCTCCTTTTCACCCCCCAAACACCTGTTTAATACAAAAACATATAAAAACGTATTAAAACGTAATAAAACATAATAAACATACTCGAAAACTAATAGGTTCGGTTTGAAAATAGATAGGTAAATTACACCTATCAAATACCCCCAAACTTGAAATTTTGCTAGTCCTCGAGAAAAACACCCACACAATACAAAAAAATATAACTAATTATGAAATTAAAAACTAAAAATGAAAAACACTAAAAATAATAATGTGCAAGTTTTGAATATCATCTACCGGTCAAACAATTTTTCCCTCATCGGCCCCCAATCCTATCAAGTTCAAGAATAAAACATATCATGTGGTGTTCTAGAATTTCAACGTCTAATAATAGTAAGTGTCATTCTAGATCCTATCAACGTGTGTGTGATAAAACTCAATTATACAACTATCCGTCGATTGGATTGGATTACCCATCAAATAAGCTCATGGCTAAAACCAAAAAGGTATAGAAAATCTATAAGCCTGACATGGGTTCTATTCTCCACTAATGTTGGCTAAGCAATTCAAAAAGATCCGTAGGACTTGGTTTGGTTTTGGAAAATGGCCAAGGGTATATTGGAAATAGAAAACAAGTAAACGTCGTTAACTTGACGATACCCGAGGCACATGCTTGGCACATAATCACTCTCGAACCCCCACAGATTAATTCAAAACAACTCTGATCATACATTTAAGAACGACGTACTCACATGTCAAAGGAAACGAAAATTGTACTATATGTACATATGTTTATTTTTTTATTTTTTTTTAACATACCACAACCCCAAACTTATTTGATCATTAGAATTTCACAGGTGTGGTTAAAACGAAAGAAAAATGATAAGTGAGTACTCGAATACCGAACCAATTACAAGTTCACCCTAAACCCAACCGCTCATATCAAGTAGAATACACGAATGCTAACTTGATTCACTCAAATTTGTGCCTTCGAGTCAGCAATATAGGTTTGGAAAAAATTTAATTGGCCATGGTATTAGTTAAGTATTCAGAATTAAAACAACTTTCTGGCTTCAATGGGTAATGAGGGATAAATGATATTACATGATAGGCTTAAAAGGCTCAAGCGATCAAATGAATGTCTAAATCATATCTCCCGAACTACCTTGCCTAGGATTTCACCTCGAATTTCCCCCAAATCAGGTTCTAAAATCCCTATTGTCATGAACTTGGGTGACGGATAATTGTTTTCAAATCAATTGGACAGTTATACAATGAGTTTACATGCTCGTGCATTTAGGATCTATAATAACTTTTACTAAAATGATACGTCAAGCACACAGAACACACATGAATGAGTTTTATGCTCGGCCTCAATAAACAATCGACGGACAGACTCATCATTGGGTAATGGCCCAGATGAAGTTAAAACTCAGCACATAACAATAACTAACCTAAACAAACTAATCCTAAACAAACATGCATACATAGAAAACAATAAAACATACTGCATATCACTGTCAAACTTAAAATGGACAGTGTCCTCAACAACCCATTAGCAATCCCAATTACAGCATATAGCATGATAATGAAGACGGAGGTTTAGAACACGTACCTAGGAGGCGAGAGAATCCCACCTCTGAATCAAGTCAGTTGTGACGGATTTAACTTCTTTTTTTTAACCTTGGGTTGCCTCCCAAGAAGCTCGTGGTTTATTGTCCTCGGCCCAACATGGAGAACAACTCGTCAAATAGCGGCTTCGGCCCATAGTACGTGTCAAACAACACCACGTATGGGTCTTGATTTAGTACGCCCTCAAGACTGGTGAGATATGGCTCTATTTGGCTCGGGCTTTCAACTTGATTCTGATCTACCTCATGTGCTTGGGGAGTATAAATGTACTAAGCTGGAAACGAGATAGGATAGGTGAGCCACATCGGATCCTCATAAATGCGATCATCTTGGATTGAGTGCGGCATCACCAGCTAGAATTCAAATGGTAAAAACTCACAACGATTAATATGTGAATCTCTATCGCTATTCCACACTTAGGTTCTTTCTTTCTTAGCATGATCGTCTTCGCTCTCACCCAAGTGCCTTTCGTTCGTATCCGGTTCCTCACGATGGCTATCACATGATATGGCATGCTTGTCTCTCACTGCCACCATGTCTAACTCGACCTCAACGCAGCAGATTAGATGACCGATTTGTGTCTGCAGAGACGTTACGGTTGCATCGATGTCGGTGCAGACCGTCTAAATATAATCAAGACGATCCTTGTACTCATTGATCCGGCCATTCGTCTCCCTCAAGAATCTCTAAGTCTTCACTATAACTGTAGCAAACACTTCTTCTAGGTTAGGGGAAGACTCCACATCTTGAACCGGAGTGTCAATCCACGACGCCGTAGTACTGGAATAATCCCCCAAGCTTTGGTAACTTGATGAATAATTCCAACTTTGATAATCAAATGCTGCCAATTCCTTCAACAACTAAATGGCTTCATCCGTAGTTAGGTCATAGAAAGAGGAGGTATCGTTTTCTCCTTCCACCCATGTTCTAGTTGCGGCTGATAACCCGTCGAGGAAATTCAGGAGTTGACATTCCCTCGGGAACCCATGAATCGCAAATCGGAATAGCAACTCCTTGTAACTATCCCAAGCGCAATAAAATAGCCCAGAAACTTGTTGAAAGAAATGCATCAATACTCGTCGATCTAACGTCTTCAAGTACCCTGCATAAGAAATAAAAACAAAACTACAAACAAAAAAGATTATAAACAAAAAAAATGCCTAAATTAAAATCCAATCATTTACTCACAATATCAACAATAATCTAAAACACAATCCCCGGCAACGACAACAAAAACTTGGTAGATACGCTGCTACTTTCACCGCAAGTGTACAGGTCAAGTTTTAGTATAGATTGGAAGAGTTAGGGTTGTCGTATCCATAGGGATTGGTTGAGATTATTGTCGAGTACCGTAATTATCATAACCTAATTTTATTTAGACGATAAAAATTATGGATTTTAATTAATAAATACTAAACTAAAATACTAATTTATCTAATTATACTATACTACTAATATGAGATATTTAGGGAAAAATATTATCTAGGGATTAACTTCATTTACTGATTTTGTTTAGTTTACAATAACGGTGTTCATCCTGTCTGACAATCTCTGTATCATAAACTCACTCACCACCTCTCCCAAGTGTAAGATGAGTGAATATGCCACTTTGCGTCAACGAAGAAGTCCCCATCAACGTCTTAATGACACTAGGTCACATGAGTCTTGCCCCAACGTCATGGATTACACACTTTCTAACTCCCTCCGGGGTTATTAGATTGTTGCGTTGTGTTTACCCTAATCCGAATTCGGGGTTACCTATCCCGAGTGTCAAACCCTGATTTCTCAATATATCTAAACAAGCATATAATGGAAATACAAGAACGGTAAACATAATCGAACTAGTGAAGAACAACTGTTAAAGAAACACAAGTCAAACAAAGGACATTTTCATAAATTATATTAATCCCATCGATAATCCATGTTTAGCTAATGGCTATAACCATATATACAATAAAAATGAGCTAAACATGCTCAACAAACTACCAAAGTTTAGAATTGAAAGAAAGAAACAAAATATGTAGCCGTTGTCTGAAGATTTGGCGCTAAAACCGTTCAACGATCATTTCTCCTTCTCTGCGTTGTGTTATTCTTCTTCGGGTTGTGAGTTCTCCCTCAAAAACCTCTCAAAACTATCATCCCTAACTGTATAGAGGGTTGGTTCCTATAAAATGAGGAGGAGGAAAAAGATAAAAAGAAAAATATCTCAAACAATATCTAAAATAACACTTTACATCTGCAGGGGTCACCGCCGTGGCGGTGGGCATGTCGGCAAGGTCACCGCTACGGCGATGACCTGATAGCTGTGGCAGTAGGCATAATAGGCAACTTCTCTGCATTCTCACCGCTGGGGCGGTAGGTTTTCTGTATTCCCAATATTCTCACCGCCGCGGCGGTGGGCTGCAACTTCGAAATAATTGCCTTTTTGCTTGTTTTCCCACCGTTCTTCCACCGACTTACTCCGATTAGCTTGATATTCAATCATTTTAGCTCCTTTTCACCCCAAACACCTCTTTAATACAAAAACACATAAAAATGTAATAAGCATACTGTAGACACGGCATTTTGACCGCCTCACAAAAATATTATACTTTATTTTATAGTTACCTTTATTTTATTTCCCTGTTTATTTTGTTTTGATTGTACCGCATTTGTGCGATTTAATACCTCTAAATTAAGTTTTGTTAATCTCTTAAGTAAATTAAATATTAGTAATTGATTTATTTTTCTTTGTTTTTGTAGATTTTTCGAAGTGGAATAAAAACTCGTTAATTTGGAACAAATGGACAAGAAACAGATGAGAACGAGAGAAGCCTGGACAGATCACGTCCAACTGGGATGGGGGGCATGCACACTGATCGCATGTGCGACCAAAAATAGTCGCTGTGCAACCAGATTTTGTTGGCCGCATATGCGGCTAGTAGGGCAGAGAGCTTTGCTCTCTCCCCAAGTGCACCCACCACCTTTTTTGCTCTTTCTTTTCTCTTGGGACGGACGAGTTTTGCACTTTAACTCCTATAAATAGAATGACGGCTCAGACAGGAAATGAAAGAAAATTTTTGGGGAAGGAAAAGGAGAAATTTGGAGAAACTTTTTGAAGAAAATAAGATTATTTTTATTTTATTGTAATTCGAAGAAGAAGAAGAAGAAGAAGAAGAAGAAAAAGAAAAAAAAAATCTCCAAGAAGGTTGTAAATTTTCATCTGTTGTAAATCTTACTCTTATTTTTAAAATAAATTGTTATTATACTAAATTTTGATTTTTTTTTTGTAAATTAGATTTTTTTTTATGTATTTTTTTTAATATTTTTTTGAGTAAATAAAACGAGGTGGAAATATCTCTATCTTCCATTGGAACGGTTTAGGATTAGAAAGGAGATCACTCATCTCGATATATAAATTGACCTAATTTAAGTGTGTGTATATATATATATGTGTGTGTGCGTGTGTGTGCGTGTGTGTGTGCGTGTATGTATGTTTCTTTAACTTGTGTTAAACATAATGTACTAACAATACGAGGTGAAAAGCTTCCGACCTTCCATTGGAACGGTTTAAGTTTAGAAAGGAATTACTCCCCTCGATGCGTGTGAGTGTGTGTGTGCGTGTGTTTTCTTTAACTTGTGTTAAATATAATGTGTTAACAATGCGAAGTGGAAAGCTTCTGACCTTCCATTGGAACGGTTTAAGTTTAAAAGGAAATTACTCCCCTCGAGGCGTGTGTGTGTATGTGTGCATATGTTTCTTTAACTTGTATTAAATATAATGTACTAACAATACAAGGTGGAAAGCTTCCGACCTTCCATTGGAACGGTTTAAGTTTAGAAAAAAATTACTCCCCTCGATGCGTGTGAGTGTATGTGTGCATGCGTCTGTTTTATTTAATTTGTGTTAAATATAATGTGCTAACAATACGAGGTGGAAAGCTTCCGACCTTCCATTGGAGCGGTTTAAGTTTAGAAGAAAATTACTCCTCTCGATGCGTGTGAGTATATGTATGCGTGTGTTTCTATAACTCGTGTTTAATATAATGTGCTAACAAGATGAGGTGAAAATTCTCAACCTTCCATTAGAACGGTCTAGGTTTAGAAGGGATATTACTTCCCTCTATGTGTGTGTGTGTGTATGTGTATGTGTGTGTATATGAGGAGGATTTCAAAATAAAATAAAAACATTCGAATTTAAATTTTAATTGGACTTGATTGAATAAGGTATCATCTTTGGACGGGCTGCTTGGGGTGCTTGACACCTTCCCCAAGCGTAACTGACCCCCGAACTCTTTAAACGAATCTCTGGTTAGACCATGTTATTTTGGAGTCAAAATTTTACTTAAGTCATTTTTTAAAATTGTTTTCAAAAAGAAAAATCTGGTTACCTAGCACATCATTTAAACTCAATGCTAGGTGGTGACTCCTTTTTCTAAAACAGGCTTAAGTATTTTAATGAGAAAATCGACATTTTTAAAAACCCTTCTCATTTTACCAACGTATATCTATTTTGATTTATTTGGAAAATCGGGGCGCGTTCAGCTGGCAACTCCGCTGGGGACAATATTAGAAGGTCAAGCCCAATATGTCTAAATAAGTTCAACTAATCCAAAGTCTGAATGTTAAATTTTATTTTATTATTTTTTTCCCTCAATTCAGTAAATAAGTTGTGATTTTTTATTATATATATATATATATATATATATATATATATATATATATATATATATATATATATATATATATATATATATATATTCTTCTTCTTTTCCTTCTTTCCTCTCAGGCTCTTATATCGTTATAAATCCTCTGACAAAAGCACAGTTGTCTTGTATCCATATTGTCCCCTCAAGATTCTATGATACAAGACAAGAAAGGGGTTTGGTACTTGATGGATTGATGACGTCTTGGGAAGTCTTTAAAAAAAAAAAAAATCAATATCGGTGGGAATGACAAAAAAAAGAAGAAAGAATTTTCATAAACAATCATTTGTTTTAATTGGTCATTATCGAAATTGAAATTTTCAAACTCAAATGGGCTTTAAGACCACCTAAGACCCACGTAGACTAATAAAAAGATGTTTGTTATAGAACAAGACGAGACAAAGAAAATTGGTCCCAGAAAAACAAATCCAGTTCCCCCCATTTGAAGTCCAATCTTTACACACAGTCGAGCACAGATTTATTCTAGGTTGAGATCAGAAAACAATCCCGAATCTCCCCGAACGACCCAGATGGCTCAGATGCAGGAAACTATTGACAGGTTGATGAAAATGATCAACGAACTTAGCTGACCTCAGGAGGTGCCTATTCCTCCATCCAACGGGACTCCTATGACTGAATCCCCAATTGGAAACCCTGCAAGTATTGGGATGAAAAACTTAGGGCCGAATCCGAACCACGTCGGCCTGAACTTCGCGATACCGGTCTACTATGGACCTTAGATGGGCCCTCATCCTTTCACCTATGGAGCACCGACATATCCCATCCAGGGGCATGTCTATCAGGCCTCACCAGAGGGCTTGGCCGCCACCGCACCGCAGATCTTCATTCACCCGAAGAGAGTCTTTGCTCCACCAAACAATTCAAATGATAACCAACCAGCCCCGACCATTGAAACTGAAAACAAAGAAGAGAATGGCCCTCCATCAGCTTGGTTTCTGAAAATTGAAAAATTGGAAAAAACTATGGAAGAATGGCAAAGGGAGAAGCCGTCCAGGAAAGCGACGTACAAGGAGTTATCAGCACCACCCGAGGTTGTGTACCCAGAAAATTTCGTAGTTCCGGAGTTCACAAAATGTGATGGCACTGGCCCTCCAGAATGGCATGTCAACATTTACAAAGAGGAGTTAGGAGTTCATGCTCGGAATGAAGACCTTTGCCTAAAGATGTTTCGGAGATCGTTGAAAGGACCGGCTCTCAACTGGTACATGACCCTTGAGCTATCACAGATTAAAACATTCGAAGATCTGGTAGAGGCCTTTTGTGAGCAATATGTGTACATAGGGATGCTACACCGGACCGCAATACCCTCTACCAGATACTGAAAAAGAAAGATGAAAGCTTCCGGAGGTATACTGCCCGTTGGAGGGAGGAGGTTGCCAAAGTTGTCCCTATGCTGAGCGAGGAAGCTCAACTAGAAATATTCAAGTCAATTTAGTCGTCGCCGTTCTATCGAGATCTCTCGAGCATAACAGTGGTTTCTTTCGGTGATGCGATCAAACAAGCTGAGGTGATAGAAGAGGGAATAAGAAGCGAAAAGATTGAAGGGGCCTCACCTGATCCGACAAAGAGGTCAGCTCCACCAAAGAAAAGAGAAGATAAAGTAGCTATCATTGTTTCCTCTCAGCAAACCCATCCCCAAAACTACCCCCAAGCTTCTTATCCCCAAAACTACCCGAACCAAAATGACCAATATCGCAACTACCCCTCTCAAAATTGCCAAAACCAACATTACCCTCAGAACTAATCCTATTCCTAAAGCCGTCCCCGCTATTACCAAAACGTACCTCCTCCTTACCAAAATCACACTCCCCAATATTATCCCCAAGCATACCAAATACCTTCTTACCATACATATCAACCAAACCCGAGCACCCTACCTCAAATTCCTAACCACACCCTAAGGCCAAGAACCCAATACCATCAAGGCTCTCTACCTCGTGCTACTGGGGAAAACTTTCGAAACGATGACAAAGAACTACTAGACCTTCCGGTCTCAATCACCGAGTTGTACCAAAGTTGTTTGAAGTAGGAGATGTTGACACCCCTTTCATCCTACGAACCTAAGCCTGGAAGTAAAGCCACTTCTTCGAATGCTTTCTGAGAGTACCACTCAGGAACTAGAGGACATGCGACTGAGCAATGCTTTCAACTAAAGGACAAGATCCAGGAGTTCATACGGACAGGAGCCATCACGTTTCCTAAAACACTTGAGACTGGTGCACTAAACTGTCAGCAAAATCCGTTGCCTGAGCATGCACCTTCAAGGAGTGGAGAAGTCAATCTTTACCAAACTGTTGGTGGAGATGGGAGCGAGTCATGTGCCTGAGGCTCGATTTGAAAATCTAAAGACTGCAAAACTTTTTTGTTTGCTTTAAATTTGCTAGGTGTTTTGATAAAATTGGAAAATCTTCGCGTACTCACCTTTCCATCCCGTTGGTCTTTTGGATAGAAAAGGATTTGCTCTGTAATGACTTTTAAAATTTCAATAATGCAATACTGTTTATTCAAAACTATGGTCTAATGTTTGAATCTTACTATTTCAAGTGCCCAAAATTACCTGTATATGTTGTATGTGATGTGACTGAGCGAGAATGTGAATGTGTGATTTCAATACAAAGTTAGACCACAATTCAATGGGACTATAAACAAAGGAAGATTATGTTTATCCAAACAATGGTGAGATCTGAAATGGCCCGTGACCAAATTCGACAGCAATTCCAGAAGTACCGGGGGATTCGAAAGTCAAGATTGGTGTCCATTATCCTTATGATGCTTTAATATATTGTTGCAAGCTAATCGAGCTATCTCTGGTAGTACTTTAGTGATTGACAAAATTGGGTGTAAATATCCCTGTTTGCCTATTGTCTGAGTTACTCAACGGCAAAACGGGAATACAATCATCTCAAGCCAATGATCCCAATGAAGAAACTTTCAAATGTTGCAAGAAGGTCTCAATTCCCAAAGAAAATCAAGTTCATTGATAAGCTTGGCTGCCCCTAAATCATTGTAAGTTCAATAAATAAATAAATAAATAAATAAAAGAAAAAAAGAAAAAATAAAAGAAAGGGAAAAACGAAAAGTGGGGTAACCGAACAAGAAGTGTTGGTATAAATGTGGAAGAGATTTGAATAGGAAAGAAAAATGATAGATTGATTTGTTCATGTTTTCCGTCTCGGTCCAAATTGGCGGCAAACGATATTTATTTTTTGGAATAAGAACTTGATGGAGTTGAATGGAATTAGAATTTGAGAAACAAAAACATTGGTCGTGGTCTAAAAATGTATTAGAATCAAATTTCTCTACATTCTTGACTCAAGATCTCACAGAAAATCATATCGGGTATTGAAGGTACTCGTTTTAGTAATTTTTGACATTTGCCCATTTTTGGACTAAATCAATTTTTTAGGACTTGAGAAAACACAAAGCATGCATGAGTATTAGAACCCCAAGCATTGAAACACCCACTAATTTGAAAAGACAAGAATCCAGTCGAGCAAGCCAAGGAGACCTCGATGAGATATGTTGGGCCTTCCCCTAAGTCGAAGTGAACTAAAAAAAAAAATTGAATCACCCCCAAAGCATGTCGAACTCTCAGTTGAAAAGCGACACTTCTAAATTCAAATGGAAAAATCTCCCGATACTGTCTCGTGAAAGTCAAGCGCCATTAGTCAAATGACCATGACGAAAAATGAGGGAATGGAATTATGAGTCATCAAAGGTAACAATTTTCAGACTAAGATTTTGTTTTGGAAATGTTTTCATTTGCATTACAGGGATTTCAAGGGGCCTGGAAGCATGGATTTCCCTATCACTAGGACTTCTTACCTTCCGGTTCAAATTGAAAACTTTTATTGCTAAAATTTCAGAAGCTCCAAATGAGCGTCCAAGTATGCGTTTTGACCAGAATGGGGCGCAAAGTAAACTACGCTAAACTTGATTCTCGGTGTAATGCTAAGGTACGTAGGCAATCTGTAAAGGTTCGGTCATCTGAGAGTTCGGCTGGGGCACATTTTATATATTTGCTCTCTCATTTTTACCCAGTCACAAGTTGGGGCATGTTTTATACTCTTGAACTTTCTTTAGGCCCCTGGCCAAAAGGGCTGGGGCATGAATAATTTTTCATTACTCTAAACAATCCTCTAAACGGACACGTGTTCGTTATGAGTATCATCATGAGTCAATTTTTTAATCCTCTAAACGAACACTTATTCGTCATAAGTATCGTCATGAGTCATTTTTTATTACTCTAAATGATCCTCTAAACAGACACGCGTTTGTCAAGAGTATCGTCATGAGTTATTTTTTATTACTCTAAACGATCCTCTAAACAGACACGCGTTTGTCATAAGTATCGTCATAAGTCACATTTTATTACTCTAAACGATCCTCTAAACAGACACACGTTTGTCATGAGTATCGTCATGAGTCATTTTTATTTATCTAAACGATCCTCTAAATGGACACATGTTCGTCATGAGTATCGTCATGAGTCATTTTTTATTACTCTAAACGATCATCTTAACAGACACTTGTTCGTCATGAGTATCATCACGAGTTTTTTTTTTTTTATCACTCTAAACGATCCTCTAAACGGACATTTGTTTGTCATGAAATCGTCATGAGTCATTCTTTTATTTCTCTAAATGGACACTTGTTCGTTATGAGTCTTCTTTTTTTACTCTAAACGTACACTTGTTCGTCATGAGTATCGTCATGAATCATTTTACTTTATTTGTTCTATTATTGAAAAATGAACTGAAAAAATAAATAAAAAAAATGGGACGATCAAAATGACGTGGTCTTTTATCTTTGTCAAGCAAGTGAAACTTGCATGACAAAGAGGGGCAGCTATAGACACGGCATTTTGACCGCCTCGCAAAACTATTATACTTTATTTTATAGTTACCTTTATTTTATTTCCCTGTTTATTTTGTTTTTTACTGTACCGCATTTGTGCGATTTAATACCGTTAAATTAAGTTCTGTTAATCTCTTAAGTAAATTAAATATTAGTAATTGATTTATTTTTCTTTGTTTTTGTAGATTTTTCGAAGTAGAATAAAAACGCGTTAATTCGGAACAAAATGGACAAGAAACAGATGAGAACGAGAGAAGCATGGACAAATCACGTCCAACTGGGATGGGGGGGGCATGCACACTAATCGCACGTGTGACCAAAAATAGTCGCACAGCAACCAGTTGCACTGGTCGCTGTGCGACCAGATTTTGTTAGCGGCATATGCGGCCAGTTGGGCAGAGAGCAAAGCTCTCTGCCCAAGTGCACCCAAAAAGGTGCACCCACCCCCTTTTTTGCTCTTTCTTTTCTCTTGGGACGGACGAGTTTTGCACTTTAACTCCTATAAATAAAATGAAGGGTCAGACAGGAAAAGAGAGAGAATTTTTGGGGAGGGAAGAGGAGAAATTTGGAGAAAAAAATTGAAAAAAATAATATTATTTTTATTTTATTGTAATTTTTGAAGAAGAAGAAGAAAAAAGAAAAAAAAAATCTCCAAGAAGGTTGTAAATTTTCATCTGTTGTAAATCTTACTCTTATTTTTAAAATAAGTTGTTATTATACTAAATTTTGATTTTTTTTGTAAATTAGATTTATTTTTTTTTATTTATCTATTTTTATATTTTTTTTGAGTAAATAAAACGAGGTGGAAATATCTCTGTCTTCCATTAGAACGGTTTAGGTTTAGAAAGGAGATCACTCCCTCGATATATAAATTGACCTAATTTAAGTGCGTATATATATATATATATGTGTGTGTGTGTGTGTGTGTGCGCGTGTGTGCGCGTGTGTATGTTTCTTTAACTTGTGTTAAATATAATGTACTAACAATACGAGGTGGAAAGCTTCCGACCTTCCATTGGAACGGTTTAAGTTTAGAAATGAATTACTCCCCTCGATGCATGTGAGTATGTGTGTGCCTGTGTTTTCTTTAACTTGTGTTAAATATAATGTGCTAACAATGCGAGGTGGAAAGCTTCGACCTTCCATTAGAACGGTTTAAGTTTAGAAGGAAATTACTCCCCTCGAGGCATGTGTGTGTGTGTGTGTGTGTGCATGTGTTTCTTTAACTTGTATTAAATATAATGTACTAACAATACAAGGTCAAAAGCTTCCAACCTTCCATTGGAACGGTTTAAGTTTAGAAGGAAATTACTCCCCTCGATGCGTGTGAGTGTATGTGTGCGTGCGTGTGTTTTCTTTAACTTGTGTTAAATATAATGTGCTAACAATACGAGGTGGAAAGCTTTCGACCTTCCATTGGAGCAGTTTAAGTTTAGAAGGAAATTACTCCTCTCGATGCGTGTGAGTATATGTATGCGTGTGTTTCTTTAACTCGTGTTTAATATAATGTGCTGACAAGATGAGGTGAAAAATTCCCAACCTTCCATTAGAACAGTCTAGGTTTAGAAGGGATATTACTTCCCTCGATGTGTGTGTATGTGTATGTGTGTGTATATGAGGAGGATTTCAAAATAAAATAAAAATATTCGGATTTAAATTTTAATTGGACTTAATTGGATAAGGTACCGTCTTTGGACGGGCGTCTTGGGGTGCTTGTCACCTTCCCCGAACGTAACTGACCCCCGAACTCTTTAAACGAATCTCTGGTCAGACCATGTTATTTTGGAGTCAAAATTTTACTTAAGCCATTTTTTAAAATTGTTTTCAAAAAGAAAAATCTAGTGACCTAGCATATAATTGAAACCCAATGCTAGGTGACGACTCCTTTTTCTAAAACTGGCTTAAGTATTTTAATGAGAAAATCGACGTTTTTAAAAACCCTTCTCATTTTACCAATGTATATCTATTTTGATTTCTTTGGAAAATCGGGGCGCGTTCACATACTGATAGGTGCAATCGACCTACATATTTCCAAGCCAGTTTCGTTAGTTTTAGAGTAGTTTTTATATTTATTTTATTATGTTTTAATTAATTTTTATACTTTTTGTATAAATCAGGTGTGGGGGGGCGAAAAGATAGGGAATTGGAGTGAAAACAATGAGATCGAACCAAAAACGGTCGAAGAACGGTGGAAAAACAAGTAAGGCGGCAATATTATGAAAGAAGCCTACCGCCGTAGCGTCCAAACCTCCGCTGCGGCAGTGAAAATGCAGAGAATGACTTATCCTTACTGAACATTCACCGTCGTGGCACTCGAGATGCAGGATGTCAACCTAATCCACCGCCTTCTTCACCGCCGAGGCGATCAGCCAACCAACCTACTCACCGCCACGGCGGTGGCCTCTGCACAGACTTAAGATATTTTTAGATATTTTTTAAAATATTTTCCTTATTCAAGCTCTCATCCTCCCTCATTTTCTTTCTCTCTCTGGCTATTTGAGCCCCTTAGAATATATCTAAGGGTAGATTGAGGAGTTTTAGAAGGGGAGCTCACATCCCAAGGTGGAGGAAAACGGTGGAGCGATCGTTGAACGTTCGTAGCGGCTAAACTTTGGACGAGGCTAAGTTCTTTGATTTCTTCCTTTATTCCTTTAACTTAGGAATTTGTGAGCATGTTTAGCTCGTGCCTTCATGTAAATACGGCTATGGCCATAGGTTAAACGCGAATTGTATAGGGATTAATGATATAATTTATAAATATATGATTCATATGATTTCGGTATTGCATTTATGTTTGTTGTTTGTAGTTTGATTGTGTTTGCCATTTTGTTTGTTTATTATGCTTAGAATGGTATTCGAAGAATACGGGGTTTGACACTCGAGAGAGGTAACCCCGGATTCGGACTAATGTAAACATAACGCCAATCAATGACGTTGGGGTGAGACTCACGTAACCTAGGGCCATTAAGACATAGAGGGGGACTTCTTCATTGACTCAAAGTTTTTGGCGCCATTGTTGGGGATTGTTTTGTTAGTTATTGTCGATATTGTAAATAAATGAACCGGTGAAGCGTGTCGTTGAAAGATTGAGTCGATCAAAGCAAAACCTCGCCAAACTTGAGGGCATTCTAAAAATGTAGGGCCGAGGACATTAAACCACGCGGTTCTTGGGAGGCAACCCAAAGTCAAAAATAAGTTAAATCCGTCATAGCCGAATTGATTCGAAGGCGAGATCTTCCCGCCTCCTAGGTACGTGTTCTAAACCCCCTTCGTCAGCATGCTTTAATTTCCTATATATTGAGAATGATGATTGGGACCGCTGAGAACACTATCCGTTTTAAGTTCGTAAGTGATGTGTAGTATGTAGTACTTTAGTTATGTGTTATTGTTTTCTTGTGTGCATGTTTGTCTAGGTTAGAATGTGTTTATGTTTTTGTGTTGTTGTTGTGCATGCTGAGTTTTGCGTTCATCTAGGTCGTTACCCGATTATGAGATTACCCCTGGTTGTTTTCAAGGTCAAGGGTAATACCCATGCATGTGTGTTCTGTGTGCTTGACCATGCGTTTTGGTCAAAATTATTGTAGATCCTAAGTTGGACGAGCACATAAACTCAATGTATTTCTATTCAATTGATTTGAGGTTGATTATCGATTAGCCAAACTCATGACAATTTAAGGGTTCTAGAACCTAATTAAGAGGAAGCTTGAGGTGAAATCCTAGGCGAGGTAGTTCAGGAGACGTGATTTAGGCATTCTTTTTATCGCTTAAGCCTTTGAAGCTTACCATGTTATATGTTTATCCCTCGTTACCCTATTGAAGCCTAAAAGCCAATTCAATTTTGAACACATAAACAAATACCCTGGCCAGTTGATCTTTTTCCAAACCTATATCACTGAATTAAAGGCAGATATAAGTGAATCAAGCTAGCAATTGCAAATGCTACTTGATGTGAGCGGTTGGGTTTAGGGCGAACTTCGGATTGGTTCGGTATTCAAGTACTCACTTGTCGCTTTTCTTTTGTTTAAACCACACCCATGAAATCATACTAATCAAATAAGTTTGGGGTTATGGTTCACTAAAAAAAAAAAAAACTATGTAAATATCTTTAAATTTCATTTCTTTTTGACAAATGAGGACGTCAGTCTAAATATTTTGTTTAGAATTGTTTCCAATTTATCTATGGGGGTTCGAGAGTGAATGTGCCAAGCGTTGAGCCTTAGGTAGCATTAAGTTAACAACGTTAACCCGTTTTCCATTCTGAAATATCCTTGGCCAAATATACCAAAATCAACCCAAGTGCTTCTGATCTTTTTGAACTTCCAAGCCTACATTAGTGGAGAGTGGACCCCAATCAAGCATGTGGAAATCCTAGTCCTATATGGTCTAAGTCGTAAGTTTCGTTGGGGGCATAATCCAATCCGATCGTTGTATAGTTATATTTTGAGTCTAGCACAAACACGTTTACAAGATCTAGAATGGCGTTCACCATTATTGAATGTCAAAAATCTAGAACATCACATGATGTGTGTTACCACCTGAACTCGATATGACTGGCGGTTGTTGAGGGAAAAATGACTAGGCCGTTAGAAGAATGTAAAACTCGTATGTCGTTATGTTTAGATTGTTTTTAGGATGTTTGTTATTTTATTTCGTTGTGTTTTTTTTCATTTTCGTATCTGTGTTTTGCTCAAGAACTATCAAAATTCTAAGTTTGGGGGTATTTGATAGGTGTGATTTATCTACATATTTCTAAACCAGTTTTGTTAGTTTTAGAGTAAGTTTTATATTTATTTTATTATGTTTTAATTAGTTTTTATACTTTTTGTATAAATCAGGTGTGTGTGGTGAAAAGATAGGAAACTGGAGCGAAAATGATGAGATCGAATCAAAAATGGTCGAAGAATGATGGAAAAACGAGCAAGGCGGCAATATTCTGAAAGAAGTCCACCGCCGCAGCGTCCAGACCTCCGCCGCAACGGTAAAAATGCAGAGAATGACTTATCCTTGTTGAACATCCACCGCCGCGGTGCGAGACCATCGCCATAGTGCTGGAGATGCAGGAGGTCAATCTAATCTACCGCCTTCTTCACCACCGAGGCGATCAACCAACTGACCTACTCACCACCGCGGCGGTGGCCTCTACACAAACTTAAGATATTTTTAGATATTTTTTGAGATATTTTCCCTATTTAAGCTCTCCTTCTCTCTCATTTTCTTGCTCTCTCCGGCTATTTGAGCACCTTAGAATATATCTAAGGGTAGATTTGAGGAATTTTAGAGGGGGAGCTCACATCCCGAGGTGGATGAAGATGATGGAGTGATCGTTGAACGTTTTTAGTGGCTAAACATTGGACGAGGCTAAGTTCTTCGATTTTTTCCTTTATTCCTTTAACTTAGGAATTTATGAGCATGTTTAGCTCGTGCTTTCATATAAATACAGCTATGGCCATAGGTTAAACGTGGATTGTATAGCGATCAATGATATAATTTATAAATATATAATTTATATGATTTCGGTGTTGCGTTTATGTTTGTTCTTCGTAGTTTGATTGTGTTTTCCGTATTGTTTGTTTATTATGCTTAGAATGATATTCGGAGAATACGGGGTTTGACTCTCAGAAGAGGTAACCCCGGATTCGGATTAGGGTAAACAAATGCAACGATCCAATAACCCATGAGGGAGTTAGATTGTGTATAATCGATGACGTTGGGGCAAGTCTCACGTGACCTAGGGTCGTTAAGACATTGGGAGAGACTAATTTGTTGACTCAAAGTCATGTATTCCCCCGTCTTACACTTGGAAGAGGTGGCGATGAAGTTTTAGAACTGAGAATGTCGATAGGGTAAACACAACACGACGATCCAATGACCCGGTCGGGAGTTGGATTGTGTGCAATCAATGACGTTGGGGCAAGACTCACGTGACCTAGGGCCATTAAGTCATTGAGGGGGACTTCTTCGTTGACATGAAGTCGCGTTATATCCCTCATCTTACACTCAAATGAGATGGCGGGGGAGTTTACGAACTGAGATTGTCAAATAAGTCGAACACCGTAAACGTAAGTCAATCGAGATCGAACATGTATTTGTAAACCGAGTTAATCCCTAGACAATTCTTTCCCCTAAAACATCTCATTAATATTAGTATAGTTAATTTAGGTTATATTAGTATTAGTATTAGTATTAATTAATTAATTACAATTGTTTTTAGCCTAAATAAAGTTAGGTCATGATAAACACGGTACTCGACAATAACGAACACCAATCCCTGTGAATACGATACCCGATCTTAACGATCACATTATATTAAAACTTTGACCTCGTACACTTGTGAGTAGTCAATAAGCGAGCACGTAACAAATGCTCACCGTACACATACTCCAAAACTAACAAGTTCGGTTTGAAAATAGATAGGTAAATTACATATATCATGCACCAACCCAGCTACTCTGATCAACTCACTCAGTGAAGCTTAATAGCAACTCGCTGACGTAATTAATAGCAACTCAGATTAACTCGGCTAGTATGCGGAGCCACTCACGGTAATTCATTTGAGAGCTGACGTGCGACAAATTGCCAAATTTCAAGTCATTAAGTATATTATTTATGTTAGTTTGTCGAGACTCATGCTGTCCACATCATGTTTATTAGTTAAACTTGATTTGGAGGAGGGCAGAAGATGGAAGAATAAAAATACATTTCTTGCTAAGATAGGAATATACTTCTTATTCTTCCCTAATCGCTTCTTAACCTCATTAGAAGTTATGGTTGGGAAACTTACTCCCATTTACCCAGACATTACTTATTATTCTTGCTAATATAGGGATACACTTATTCTTCCCTAATCGCTTCTTACCCTCATTAGAAGTTATGGTTGGAAAACTTACTCTCATTTACCCCAACATTACTTATTCTTAAAACATGATGGTTGAGAACCCATATTTTTTGCATAACTGATATTTGAACACTAGTACTATTCCAAAAAATCACACATGACACCTTAAATTCAACAGTTTCTTATAAACAACGAACTTATCATTACAATCCAAAAAAAAAAGTCTTGAACTTGTCACTTCTTACCACGAGATCACTACAAAATAGATGTAACTACATTTTACCACCATAGGAATCCTACTCAAGATATTGTTCATTTCCAGTCTTGAACTTATCACTTCTTATTATGGAGTTTGGAATGAAAAAGAAGTTACACATGTAGTGGCTTATTTGGTGACTAATAAGCCCATATTGTTCAAAAAATACTCTTGAGGCAAAAACTACTCCAATCCAGGAGAAGGCAAAGAGCCTAAGTCTTTGGCGTCCAAACTTAAGTGGTAGAAGTTGCCTGCTTTATACTAGCTCAGCGCTAGAACCAAGGACTATATATTCTCTTTCTTCTCTTCGTTCTTGTCCAGAAACTTCTCCCTCTCTGCCTTCAACACACCATAGTTTTATGAAGATCCACTTGGGCTTGTAACTCTTCGATTTGTTTCTCCACCACCCTCAACTGACCACGAACTTCGTGGAGTTGGGATATCACACAAAAATGGGCGGCATCGAGAGAAGCGTAGAGGACATTGGCATTCTTGATGGCCCGAAGCCAAGGGTTCCCCGCATCAAAGGTCTTCGCCATCATCATGAGTCTGTGAAAGCGATACCCTTATTTAACTTCCTTATTCCGTTTGGCCTGAACGGCGTCAAAAATATCAGAAGCAGACGATGAGGAGGCCATATTCGTACCAAAACTAAATGAGAAAAAATAAAACAAAAGAGAGGGAAGAACCAAAACAGAAAATTGTGAAGAAGCCTTGAGGAGGTTTGGATTTAAATAGATAAACCAACGATCATGAAACGACAGGAAAGGTAAAACTCAATCGTTGGGTTATTTATGAAGCAAAACGACGGCAGCAAATATCGAGGAAAAAGAGACGATTTCTGAGATCAAGTACGACAGGTGCTTAAGGTCGGTCATAATTACTGAGCGCCATCATTACAAAACCGATAACACTAAAGGTGGAAAAGATGGCTAATTAATCAAACAAGTGCCCAGTTAATCTGCACTGTTTGGCAGAAGTGTGACGCAAAGCTCAGCGGGCACTAATACTAATCCACTGGGTGGATGCAAGCTTAGTCATATTTGAGCTGCCCTTATCCAACACTAAACGAAATCTAGTATGGGATTGAGTTGAGCCCAATCATAAGTGTGTCGGGCCCAACCGAAAGGCCCAAGAATTCTGCACACAGCTACTAACATCTTTACTATCGCCTTTGCATGGCCGACAATATGTTAACCTTAATGTCCAGCTCAATCTTCACCAAATTTGAATTGACTAAGAGGTCTGGAATAAGGCCAGAATTATAACCTCAAAAAAATGCACACCAAAGAACTGAAACAGAAGAAAAATGATCTTCCATCTTGACGAATCACCACAGAAATCAGGAGGGCAAATGATGTGGGAAAAATTCCCACGTATGAATTTTGAAATCGGGGTTAAGAAGGCGGGCCAGGTCAGTGGGTAGAATCCGACCCAATAGGAGTGGATTTGTGATCCAATAATTGATCATGGACCGATAGCTCTAATAACCCAAGAAATAGAGTGCCTAGCCCACCAGTAAAGCCCAGCCACATATACGAGCTAACCCAATACAAACCAAATCATCTTAATGAAGGCCTGAGTATTAAATCTAAGGATGGAAGGTCAACGATAATCGTTGCCTTACCTACCCTCCTCCCCATGCACAGATGTGATTAACGCAACATCCCATAATGGGAGCACAGGCAACATTCACGGCAGTTAATTATGGAACGTGGAGAGGTTCATGCCAAGGACTGTTACAAGGGAAATCGGCTCAAATATATATAGGAAAGATAGGTATCAAATACACAACTCTTATTATTACACTTATAATACTCTAAAGCCTTTATTTTCTCTTAAGAGTAACCTGATCTTATTCTCACGCCGGAGGTTTTTTGGTCGACACCACACTAGTGTCCCCCCATAGAACAAACTGGTTTTGCAGGTCAAGTTGCAGGTTGCTGAGGTTTCTGGCATGTGAGGAGCTGTAACACGTACCGGGGATTTTTTTAGCAACATCAGTATCCACTACACCAAGTTCAGACATTTATTCATGGAATAAAATAAAGTTGTCTACATTCAAATTTAAATACATGTTGATATTTTTAAAACATTATTGTATTCATTACATTCATGAATTATGGGTCTTGTTGAGTTTGTGAAGCATTTAATATGTTGGAAAAAGTGGCTGGAAGTTTAATATTGTGCAGAGAATTAATTGAAATGAGCCTTATTGTCTTGACACTTGAGATACCTTCACCCAACGGTCACAAGATCTCAACACCTCAATTGTGAAATCCTTCCAACACATTTCTAGCTATGCAAAAGGAGGAAAGTTGTTGGAAGCATTAACCAATTGTTCAAGGAAATGAACTATCAAGATCATCTATTGCATATCTCATACAAGTGCTTCAAAAGAGTTATACTACAAAGTGATATTCTTCAACATCATCTCTTTGATTCTTAATCATATACTTCTTGTGTGATCACTCTTGTACTTAAAGTTCATTAATCTTTTCTTGAATGATATTTGTGAGAAGCACTAAACACTAGTGAGTCAAAATGTTGTAATCATTATAGACAGTGTTTAGAGCTCCAAGGTCAATTTTTGTAAGTTAGATTACAAAACCATTATAGTGTTATTTTGAGAGATTGTACTTCATTGATACATTAAAGCAAGAAGATCCTCAAGAATACCACATCAAATATCAACTTGTGAAGAAGTTGAAGAACACCAAATAAGACGCCTTTGGTTGTGACAGAACGATCCCGCCGGAAAAAAGATTGTAAACGTTTTGATGTTCATCCGTAAGAAGATTGTGAAAGGTTTAATCTTCACCCGTAAGAAGATTATGAAAGGTTGATCTTCACCCTTAAGAAGATTGTAAAAGGTTTAATCTTCAACCGTAAGAAGATTAAGTGTTACTAAATTAGAACTTTCCGTCAGGAACGCGGAGGAGTGGAATAGGCAATAAATCTTGCGTCATGTGGTTTGATTATCTCTATCCCTTACTCTTTGTATTATTTATTTTGGTTTAATTGATTATTCCGCTGCACACACAATCACAAGAATTAACTAAGTTTCAATTGAGATTTTAGTAGACTGATTTTATAGTTGAAATGAAAAAAATTTAAATACCTAATTCACCCCCCCTTTTGGGTCAATCTCTAGGCCAACAACAATGAATGGCTTTCGAACATCGTTCCACTGTTGAAGCCTTTCGGAAAGATTAGAGTCTATGTGTGTTAACCCAGTAGAATACCCAAGAGGGGGGTGAATTGGGTAATTAAAAAATTATCAGAATAAAATTTAATAAATCAAATAATTAATTTTAAGCCTAAATTAATTATTATCTTTATAACACAGCGGAATAATATAATCAATTAAGTGCATACCCAAACAGCAAAAATAATAAGGTAGT
This sequence comes from Eucommia ulmoides, assembly GCA_016647705.1. NCBI lineage: Eukaryota > Viridiplantae > Streptophyta > Magnoliopsida > Garryales > Eucommiaceae > Eucommia > Eucommia ulmoides. The sequence goes on along the minus strand of CM028335.1, from coordinate 18,746,686 downwards.
AATACAGTACACAAAATATTTATACTGGTTTACCAAGCTACTCTTGGCTAATCCAGTCCCCCGAGCTCCACGGAGGTTGCACCCACTAAAACCAAGATCTCTTTAAAGGTAGGAAACAAACCAGCATTCCGATTCTTTTACAGGCTCAGAATCAACCTTTACAAAAAAAAAATCTCAGACTTAGGAATAACGTCTACTTTTTACAAGCTCAAGAATAATCTATCTTTTTACAAGCTAAATATTAACCTAATTATTTTTCTCACTACGGCTCAAGAATCAAAACCTTACAAAACACTTCAACTATCTTTTTCACAGGTAAGGATGGAACCTTTACAAAAATACTCAAAACATAATTCTTATCCAGAAAGAATTACTACCTCAATCTCTTTACAGGAAGAGACTGAAACCCAACTACCCCTGATTAAATACCCCCAATGGTATTTAACCCGTCACAACTCACCAATACAAAAATTGATAAAAAGTAAATTTCACTCGGAGCTTCTATCACCCCCAAATAAACAATAACTCAATTAATATCCCAACTAGTGATAGAAATACGTAAGATACAAAAATCTGATTTTAACAAGATATGGGTAGCAAATTGGAGCACGTAATCAAATTCATGAAATTGTTTGTAAAAATATTTTCTTCAAAAATTAGAAACAATTTCTAAGATCAATTTCCAAAATATAAACAAGTAATGCAATGAAAAAATATAATTGAAATATCTCACCTGGAATCCACAGAATAATCAGATAAAGTAATGTAACTTTAGATCCACTAGCAGCAAATATAAATCGCAATTAATCTTCAAGATCACTCTTAGAATAACTCACAAACTCTCAGAAATATAACTCTTAGAAAAGCACACTCTTATGATATGATATAATTTCTTTTCTATACTATTTAATGATATATAAAATTCGCAGGTCTATTTAAAGAAATATGAAATCAGCCTTCTAACAGTTAGTTTACATGTGTCATGACAATTAATAACACTTATAGATCCCTTATATCATAATGACTTTATTTTGGTTCAATTCGCTTAAAAACAACTTTCAAATCTCTCAATTAAATCCCCAAAGTATTTCTAAATCTCAATTAATAAGAATATAAACTATTTCAAGTACCAAATTGAGAAATATTAATATTTAATGTACCAAATCAATAGGATTTAATTAATATATGAACCATATCTTAAATATCACCAAATCCCTTAAATCTCTCTCAAATTCTAACAAAAAATGGCCACTTTTAGATATGATTTCGGAATCCACATGATCCTGAAACAGAGCCACCAATCGACTGGTCAGTCGACTATTTGATTCAGGAAGTAGCCTTCTACGTTCATCGGTCGACCGCTCGGTCGACTTGTCAATTCAGAGAGTTTCATTTAATCTCACCGGTTGACCTACCTGTCAACTGCTAGATACAGAGAGTTCCCTATTTACGCTCCGATCGACTTACCGGTCGACTCACCAATGCTGGAACCTTTTCTAAATTCTTTTTAAACTCTTTCTCTTTCATATTTTTGCCCCTTTAACTAATTTCGTTTCTCAATTAGCTCCACTAACTTTTTCAAATTCCATTTTAACCATTTATAAATATTTCTTTTCAAATACACATAGGAGCAAATAAATTCATCTTATCAAAAACACATAAATAATAAAAACATTTTGTGCCATGTATGTTCCTAAATGGGATATTAAGAGTTGAAATTTACCTGAGTTGTTTTTCCGAATTTCTTCAAACTCTTAAATCTTCAATATCTCCAACTTCATCATTTAGCATCCATTTAATGTGTCATCTTCATCGCTGGAACTTTAAATCACTGAAACACGCAATTAAAACATTAGTTCCACCAAAACATCAATACTTAATTATTCATAAAAATCTTAGGATCAACATCACTGAAACACGCAATTAAAACATTAGTTCCACCAAAACATTAATACTTAATTATTCATAAAAATATTAGGATCAACAGTGTGGATTATCGTGACCTAAACTGGGCGAGTCAAAAAGATGATTTTCTGCTATCAAACATCCAAATCATCATTGACAACACTGTAGGGTGTAAGTGATGAGTGGATTATTTACCAATAAATCAAGCAATTTTAGATTTAAATATTTGTGTGTTTTCAAGTACTTTTGTTAGTTTAATATTTCTTTGTAGTGTTTTATAGGTTTTTTGAATAAATGGGTGAAAAGAGGCAAAGTTGGTACAGGTGCAGTAACTTCAAGGCCAATTTGGAACATTATGAATTTCGATTTTGGAAACATGAAAAACATGTAAGTTGTATAACTGTTTCTTATATTTATATAGGTTTTTGAATCACCTCAATCGGAGCTCAAACGAAGAAGATACAGCCAAAATACTAACAGGTGTCACCGCCGCAGCGGTAAAACAGCAGAGAGTTGCTAAACTCTCTGCATTTCCACCGCTGTGGTGGTGATTCCACCATCGCGGTGGTCACTCTACACCAGATTAAGATATTTTATTAGATATTTTGAGATATTTAGCCCTATAGAAGCATTCATCCTCCCTCATTTTCGGCCATATAGCTCCTTAGAGCATATTTTGAGAGGATTTTGGGGAACTCAAGCAAATCCTAAAGAGAAGAACACAAAGAAAATAAGGAGAAGCGATCTTGGAACGTTCTTAGCGACAAATCTTCTGACTACGGCTAGTTTCTCTCATTTCTCTCTTTATCTCCTAAATTAGGATTGTTGTTTGAGCATGTTTAGCTCGTTTTACATTGTATAAATGGTTATGACCATGAGCTAAACATGGATTGTCTTAGGGATTAACATATATTTATGAAAATATGATTTGTTTGAGTTTGTGTTTCGTTTATGGTTGTTCTTTATAATTTCGATTGTGTTTGTCGTGTTGTCATGTTATTATGCTTGTTTAGATAATTAGAGAATACGGGGTTTGACACTCAGGAGAGGTAACTCTGGATTTGGACTAGGGTAAACACAACACAACAATCTAACAACCTGGGAGGGTATTAGAAAATGTGCAATCAATAACGTTGGGGCGAGATTCACATGACCTAGTGTCGTTAAGACGTTGAGGGGGACTTCTTCATTGACGCGAAGTCATGTATTCACTCGTCTTACACTCGGGAGAGGTGGTAAGTGAGTTTACGAACTAAGATTGTTGGATACACTGAACGCCGTTAACATAAACTAAAACGAAATCAAACGCATTTAAGTAAATAAAGTTAATCCCTAGGCAATCTACTTCCCTGAACCATCTTATATTAATATTAGTATTGTTAATTTAATTAGATTAATTAAATTAGTATTAGTATTTAATTATATTCCATTTTTAGCGCCTAGATAAAATTAGGTTATGAAAATCGCGGTACTCGATAATAGTCACAACCAATTACTATAGACATGATAACCCTAACTCTCCCGATCTATACTAAAACTTGACCTCGTATAATTATGAGTGAAAGTAGCGGCGTATTTACACGCTACCAGTAAGCTATACTCTTTTGTCAATGGTATCTCAAGTTATAACCAGACTCTGATGGACAAGGAAGACTAAGAAAAATAGCCTTCACCATACCATAGAGAGTCTTCTGTTATAGGGTGTTGCCTTTCAGCCTTAAAAATGCAGGGGAAATATACCAAAGAGCAATGACGACCCTTTTCCATAACATAATGCATAAGGAGATGGAGATCTATGTCAGTGACATGATTGTCAAGTCTAAAGAGAATGAAGACCACCTCTTCCACCTAAAAATAATGTTTGATCAACTCCAAAAATATCAACTTAAGCTTAACCTAGCGAAAGACACATTTGGGATAACATTAGGAAAACTCTTAGGTTTCACGGTAAATCATTATAGAATCAAGATTGATCTCACAAAATCCTAAACCATTATTAAGATACCGCCACCAAGAAATGAAAAGAAGATCTGAGGTTTCCTGGGACGAATAAACTTTATTGCTAGATTCATCTTCCAGTTTACCGTCACTCGCGAGCTAATTTTTAAATTGATTCGAAAAGAAAGTGATGGTTGTTAGAATGTTGATTGCCAATCCATTTTAAAAAAGATCGAAGCTTATCTAACTAGTCCTCTTGTCTAAGTACCACCTCAGGAGGGAGTTCCACTTCTGTTGTACTTGTCAGTTTTAGACTTCTCCATGGGTGCTATCTTGGGCTAACTAGATTAGTCTGGAAAGAAAAACCAATCTATATAATACCTCAGCAAGCATTTCACAAAGTAAAAGAAAATTTTACCGTGTTGGAGAGAACGTGTTGCGCCCTGGCCTGGTCTGCCCAGAGACTCCACCATTACATGATCCCATTGACCACCTACTCGATAACTAGAATGGATATTCCAAAGTATATATTCGAGAAGCCTGTCCTATCGGAAAAAAAATTAAAGTAGCAAATGCTTTTAACAGAGTTAGATATCATCTACAAAACCCAAAAATTAGTAAAGGTTCTGGCCATATCAATCAACTAGCCAGTTATCCAGTTGAAATAGATCATCGTCCTTTAGAGACACACTTCCTCGATGACTCAATATATGAAGTGGAAGAAGAAGAAGATGTGACAATCTGGAAGATGTACTTAGATGGAGCTATAAATACTCGAGGAGTTGGGATCGAAGTTGTTCTAGTTTCTCTAACCAAACAACATTGTCTAGTGGCTTCTAAGTTTAAATTCTAGTGAACCAACAACTGAGCTGAGTACGAGGGTTGCATTTTGGGATGCCAACTAGCCATCGATATGAGGGTCAAAGAAGTTTTGGTCTATGGGAATTCAGAACTAATCATCAACCAGGTAACGGATAAGTATGCGCCAAGGGACCCAACATTACTCGTCTATTGGAGTTATGCGAACAGTTCAAGATGATCGAATTCAAGAGCATCCTAAGGCTTCAAAATGATTTTGCTGATGCCCTAACCACTTTGGCATCCATGATCTCCCTTAACCACGAAGAAGATGACGTAATCCTGATAGTTATCAGGGTACAATGCCAACCGGCCCATTGTTGTCGACTTGGGGTCGAGCCCTACAAAGACCCGTGGTTCTATGATATGAAGAGATTCTTAAAGATAGAAAGTATCCAAAGGGTACATCTGGTAGAGATCGAAAAACCCTACGGAGATTGACAGGCCAGTTCTTCATGAGTAGAGAAACTTTGTATAAACGATCTCCGAACATGGGATTATTGAGGTGTGTTGGGGGTAGAGAAGGCCATCCAGTTGATGAAAGAAGTCCATGGAAGAATGTGTAGACCTCACATGAGTGGTTTTATGCTTGCAAAGAAGATTTTGAGGACCAGTCACTTTTGGCTAACAATAGAAAACAATTATGTCCAATTTGTCCATAGATTCCACTAATGCCAAATCCACGATGACCAAAATCCATGTCTTTTTTGTATAACTTCATTGCTTGATGACCCCGTGGCCTTTCTCAATGTAGGGAATGGATGTTATTAGACAAATCACCTCAACGGCACCTAGTGGTCATCGTTTTATTCTAGTAGCAATCGATTATTTTACAAAGTGGGTAGAGGCAATCTCTTTGACTCAGGTAACCTAGAAAATTGTAGCCCGGTTCCTCAAAGAAAATACCGTGACAAGGTATGGATGACCACAAGCCCTCATCACCTATGACGCCAAGAATTTAAAAGGTTTAGACATCAAGCAACTCTATCACAATTCAAAATTGAACACCAAAACTCGACACCATACCATCCGAAAATGAATGGGGCCATTGAAGCAGCTAATAAGAACATCAAGAAAATTCTTCGAAAGATGATCGACAATTAAAGGAGTGGGACATCATGTTGCCATATGCCTTGATGGCCTACCAAACTTGAATCCAAAACTCAACAGGGGTAACGCCCTACTCTTTGGTCTATGGGAGGGAGGCGGTAATCCCTACTAAAGTTGAGATTCCTTCTTTAGGAGTGCGCATGGAGTCTGCGATCGAAGTGACTGAATGGGTACAATAGAGGCTGGACCAGCTCTGCCTTATCGACGAAAAATAATTGATGGCTATTTGCCATGGTCAATGTTATAGGCAAAGACTTGCTAGAGCCCACAAAAAAAAGTTCATCCTCGAGCCTTCAGAATGGGGGAGCTAGTGTTGAAGAAGATTTTTCCATTTCAAGATGAAGCCAATGGCAAGTTTTCCCCTAATTAGGAAGGCCTCTTCGTAGTTCACAAAGCCTTGAGTAGTGAAGCATTGATTCTCCAAAGAATAGACGACAACGTATTTCCTGAACCCACAAACTCTAACTCTGTGAAGAAATACTTTGCCTAAAACAACTGAGGTTTTTTTTTTTTTTTTTTTTATTTATTTATGAGCATTGTCATCTGCCTTAAAAAATCCCAAACTCTAAACCGCAAGATGATGAGGGCAAAAGAGGAAAAATAAGATAAGTAAAACCCATGTTAAGTGCTACCCGAACATGGTGAAAACTCGAAAGAGTGCCATGAAAAGATTATAGGGATCATAGCAAGATAAAAAACCACCGACTTAGTAAAAACTCGAAAGGGCGCAAAGGTGCAAAAATGTGGGAGTCAGCCATAGTAAAAACCCTAACGGGTTTCTTTTTTCCATTGTTTCACTCTAGGCTGGTTATTCATCGACTATAAACAGTTCTTTGTATCAGAACCGAATGGATTTGAATTGAGTTAGACAAAGCGAAATGAACATTCGACATTATCCAGAATTGTATTGAAATTATGATCATCAACAAGAAAACTTAGAAGTCTCACATATTTCATATCTGGCAAGGAAGGTGCCTGTTTTAGTAAATTTTAAAACTTATTTTTTCATATTTTGGCTAAACCAGTTTTGCAGGATTTAAGAAAATGGAAAAATACATTTTAAACCCTCTAGGTATTGGTACTTTTCTATAGAGTCCATTTTCGTTTTGCGCATTTCATTTTAAACCCTATAGGTATATGCACATTTTTATTTGGTCCTCCAGTCAGAAATTTCATCCAAAATAACAGAATATAGGGGCAAAATAATCTTTTTACTTATTTTTTTATTTTTTAATGATTTCTTTATTTTCTTTTTTCTTTTTTTTTTTCCTTAATTTCTCTCTCTCTCTCTCCCGATCATCTCTCTCTCTTCTTTCTTCCTCCCTCTCCCTCCCTCATTTATTTCACAATGGGTATTATACCCCATCTTACGAGGGTGATCAACCCCTGTGAAAATAGAGGGTGATCACCCCTATTGAAGGGGGTGAAAACACCCCCGTAACGAGGTGCCACCCCCGGTAATAGGGACAGGGGAGGGAAGAGAGGGAAGAGAGAGAGGGAGAAAAAAAAGAGGGAGGGAGAAGAGAGAGAGGGGAGAGACAAGTCAAACCAAAGAAAAAAGAAAATAAAAAAAAATATATATTAAAAATTGATTAAAAATGGATTAAAAAAATCTATAAAATGACGATTTTACCCTCAAAATTTGGTTAGTTTTGACAGAAATGCTGACGGAAGGACCAAATAAAAACGTGTTGATACCTAAAGAGTTTAAAATAAAACGCGCAAACAGAGAGGGACCATTTAGAAAAGTTTCATTACCTAGAGGGTTTAAAATGTAATTTTCCCTAAGAAAATACAAAGCATACAAGAGTCTTAGAACCTTGAGCATCGAAATACCAGGAAACTAAGGGAAAACAAAGGTTCAACAAGACAAGCTAGAAAATTTGATTAGGATATTACTACTTTAGGCCCTGCCTTTTGAGTTTGAAGAATGCATTTTTTAACCTTTTGAGTTTGAAGAATGTATTTTCTAAGTTCAAATTATTTGTCTTAGAAATCTTACAGTAGAAGTTAAAGAGAAATCACAATTGATGTCACCCTGAAATTAATCCAAGCATCATTAATCGGACCAGTATAGAAAATCTTCATCCTCCCAAATAATAACTCAAGTGGTTGCAGCAAAGGAGAAATGGAACAGGATCACTCGACAGTGACTAAACTTTTATTCATTCTAACTTCGTATTTGGGAATTGTTGTGTTGTCCATTTGCACGAAATCTCAAAGGTGCGATGCATTAACCTTTTCCATAGGCTTAAACAAGCCTAATAATCAAAGTAATCTTTCACTTTCGTGAGACTCGCTCGCCTAATGGGTGCCCCCCTTTAAGGGTTCTTAACTGATTGTATTATTCTCAGCCATGAGCTAGAATGTACATGTTACTTTATTCTAGTTCAGAACTAGGTTACGGTTTGATCTTTGTAACACGCCAAGGTACGTAAAAAACTTATTCAAGTCCGGTCATCCAATTGTAGAAACCTCAGCCTACAGGCTGGGGCATGTTTTATACTGGCTAAAATCTTTGTAAATGTTAGAAAATATCATATTAGATTCTTCATGGAACTTATCCATTCGTTTCCCCAGTTAGAGACTAGGGCAGATTTCACCATTGTTAAGGATTTTCCAATGGGAATCCCGGTTCATTTCTATCCCGCATTGTAAACAGGGGTGACTTGACGAGTAGAATTGCCATAAAATGAAGTCAACTCCCAAAGGGTAACCTCTATAAACTCCCAGAGAGTAACCTCCATAAACCCTTAGTAAGTGACCTCTATAAACTCCCAAAGAGTACCCTCCATAAACTCCCAGTGCGTAACCTCCATAGACACCAGAGAGTAACCTCTATTAACTCCCAGAGAGTAACCCCCCATAAATTCCCAACGAGTGACATTGACTAACTCCCAGTGAGTAACATCCATAAAGTACACCCAGCTATAAGTTGGGGCACATTTTATACTATTTTGGTCACTGACTCACCCCAGCCAAAGGCTGGGGCACATTTTATACTATTTTGGTCTCTGACTCATCCCCCATCCATAGGCTAGGGCACGTTTTATACTTCTTCCCCCCTCATTTGATCCCCAACCATAGGTTGGGGCACATTATGTGATGTCTTTAGGAATGTAGTTTGATTCATGATATTAATATTCCAATAAAACCATCTACCGAACCGATCCTCTAGATGATGTTCTTCTTCACATGATCGATATGATGAGACCCTCCACCAAAGTGTTTCTCTAGACGATGTTGTTCCTCACAGGTTTGATATGGTAAAATCGTCCACCAAAGTAATCCTCTAGATGATGTTGTTCGTCGTAGGTTCTGTTGATCTAAAAATTTTGATGGATAATTAAATGTTGATGTTTTTGGTGGAACTAACGGTTTTGTTAAGTGTTTCAATTTATTAGTTTCAGTGAAGATATTATCATGAAAAAGTTGAGAAAAATGTTAAATAGATGCTAAAGTGACTAACAAAGATGATGGATATTAAGAGACCAAAGATCTTGAAGAACCTAGGGGAAAATAACTCAGGTTAAATTTTTACTCTTAATATATCCCAATTAGGATCACACACGACACAAAATAAATTTACAGTTATGTGTGTTTTTTAATGGAATCCTAATTAGCTAACATATTTGCTCCTATGCGAAATTGAAGAAGAAATATTGATTTAAGAAAGATAATTGATTAAAATTGAATTTGAGGATTTAATGGAGTTAACCGAGAAAAGAAATCGATTAAAGGGGCAAAAACGTCGAAGAAATTGAAATTAAAAATGAATTAAAGAAGAAGCACAACTCGATCGATCAACCTACATAAGAGGTCTAGTCAACCAATGAGAAGGTGAAAGGATTGAGCGGTCTCTGAATCGATAGGTCGACCTATGGGAGTTAGCTAAACTCTCTTAATCATTAGGTTAATTGCTAGGTCGACCTATGGCTAAAAGAGAAACTCTCTGAATCGTTCGGTCGATAGACGAATAAGCGGCAGGTGACATATGCAGAAAAGATTTTGGCTTGGGCTACGTACTAAATCGGGCGGTCGACCGATTGGTGTTGGTCGGTCAACCGATGGACAGTTTCAAGATTTGAGGATTTTATGGTTTTGATCCAAAAAGTAGCCGTTAATAGCTGTTTTAGGGTTAGGATATGTGAGATATCTTAGGGATCTGATAGATTTTGAGATATATAGTTAATATTTTAATATCCCTATAGATATGATAAATAAAGTTAAAGTGTTTCTCAAATTGGTTCCTTTAATACTTCTTATCTTACTGATGTGAGTTTGAAAATTTTTTGAGGGACTCAATTGAATGTTTTGAAAGCTATATTTAAGTAAATTATATCTAAAATGAAATATAATTATATATGGGGTCTATAGGTGATTTTTATAATACTTATCATTTGAGAACTGAGGGCTTGTTTCAATTCCTTATATATAGACCTGCAAATTTCACATAATAATAATATAACATCAAGAACAATCAGTTCCTGAGCTATTTCAAGAGTTATCATTCTGATATTATACTGAGAGATTATCTTGAGATTATTCTATTCTTGAAATTCTTGAGCTAAAGCGGTATTTGAGTTAGCGTCACCGATCTAAGTTGTCTTGCAATAATACGTGCAATTTATTCGGTGTTTTCCTGGTGAGATTGTTCCAAGCTTATTCTTTAATTGAGTATTTTATTATTATTACTTTCTTGGTGAATTGATCTTTTTGAGAAATCGTTTTTGAACTTTAAAAGTATAAAAATCTTTTAAAACGATTTTGGTAGTAATCTAATTATGTGCTCAATTTTGTGCTACCCGTATTATTTTTATAATTAAATTTTTTGTTTCTTTACTTAATTCTGTCACTAGTAATTATTAGGATATTAATTGATTTTAAATTGATTTGAGGTGGAAAAGCTCCAAGTGGGAAGAACTTATCAATTTTATTGTAATTGGTGAGTTGTGTGTTGGATTAGATACTATTGGGAGTGTCTAATCAGGGGTAACTTTGGGTTTCAATCTCTTCCGGTAAAGAAATTGAGGTTTGATCTTTGCCTAAGTACAAAAAGGTTAGATTACTCTTTTCCCTTGAAAAGAGTTATGTGTGATTCTTCCTAATTACGATCAATTGTAAGTAAATTGTAAAGGTTCTATTCTTACCTGGGAAAAGGATACTTGGAGTGATTATGAGGTTTAATTCTTAGCCTAAGGCATAAAATAATTAGGTTTGATCCTTAGCCTGTGAAATGATTAGGTTAGTCTTGAGCCTGAAAACGATAAGGTTATTCTTAAGCCTAGAAAAAAGAAAAGGTTATTCTTAAGCTTGGGAAAAGGAATTTTTAAAGGTTGATTCTGAGCCTAGGAAAAGAATCATTGTGTAAAGGTTTGGTTCCGACCTATTTAAAGGAATCTTAGTGATTAGTGGGTACGACTCTCCGTAGAGCTCAGGGGACTGGATTAGCTAAGAATAGCTTGGTGAACCAATATAAATTTCTGGTATACTGTTTTATTTACTTTATTTATATTTTGCTTTTTGGTGAGCACTTAGTTGATAATACTTATCCGCTGCTATAAAGATAATAATTAATTTAGGGTAAAATCAATTATTTGATTTTTGAAGTATTATTATTTAGATTAATTTTTTTATCTACCCAATTCACCCCCATATTGGGTAGTTCACTAGGCCAACAATTGGCATCAGAGCTAGTTTTAGCTCGATTAGGCTTAACATCCTAGCTACACTGGTTACGTGCACACACCATGGATGATGTTTTTTGCGTATCTTCTCTTGATGGTGACAGATCTTTATATGACAATGTCATGTATGATTCTTGTGGTATTGCTGGTAGTGATGGGGATGATGATAATGAAAATGTCCATATTGTTATGAAAAATTACTTTCTTTCACACTATTTTTTGCTAAAGAGAGCTTGAGTTTAAAAATAAAAATCAATTCTTTTGAAAATGGTGGAAAAAGTGTCTGAAAATCTAAAGTGTATTTGGATGATTATTGTGGTACAAAATAATTTTTGGATGTTATTTTTTAAATTAATAATTTGCTCTCTAAAGTGGATTCTCTTGAAAAGGAAAACAGAGTTTTAAAAAATAATCTTGACATGATTTCTAACCAAAGGTCATATTTTGTTTCTAAAATCAATTTACTTAAGAAAAATTTTGAAAAATCGAAATCCGACCTTAAGTTTGTTTCGAGAGATTCTGAAAAAAAAAAAAAAAAAAACATTCTAGACAAAGTGGATATATTTTATCATCTCATCCTTCATCACAAGCGAGTGACGGTTTTATTGATATTATTAGAAATGACTCTCATTCTACATCTCGTGCTTTCTATGATAATCAATCAAACTTGATATGTTATTATTGCAATAGGGTTGGACATTTTAAAGTATCATGTTCATTCAAGAACTGGAAGTTTATGTCTAATAAGGACGGATCCAAAATAAAATAGATACTGAAGAAAACTGTTGAAATATCTTGTGTAGAATTACATAATGTCAGAAGTGGACCCGAAGGAACAAACAAATAAGTTATATCATAGCCAAAACAGGAAGTCACCAAAGATCCAAAAGCGACACATGCAAAGCTAAAAGATATACCAAAGACAGAATGTGAAACTACAAAGAAGCCACAAGTGAAACGTGCAATTTGAAAAGAATTATCAAAGCCAAGATGGGATATTCCCCGGAAGCCACAAGTGACATGTGCAAATAGAAATATCAGAAAATCAAATGACAATAATCAAAGGTCGAGAAGATACAGACAGGTTAAGAAAAATAGTGCACCCAAAGCAATCATCAGTACAAATGAGATAAAGAGTAAAGTTACCCTGAAAAATATAAAAGGTACTCCTAACCCCTTGTGGTTTAAATTTATTAAATTTGTTAAAGAATGAGATTCCCGACTTGCCAAATAGATAAGTTGGTGATGGTTTCTAAGACCTATTTTATATGATGTGTTCACTTGCTGTCTTAGAAACTTTACATGGTGATTCTGGGAATCACATTTAGTTAAGGCTTATTAACATGATTTTATGTGTTTATATCAAGTAGTTATCATGTGTTTAATTCTAAAACATGTTAAGTGAATTAGAAAATGAATCAAGCGTTTGTGATCTCACTAAGTATTATAAATGACTTGTTGCATGTTAATAAGACCATTTGTATAATGTGCTCTTACTCATCAATATATCTTTTATACAAATAGGTTGAATTGAGCTGATATGTTATGCATCCTGAAATGGCTTGGTATTGTATGGTATCATGAGAAAGACATACTGACTAAATTTAGTAATTTGTAGATTTTGACGGATTGAGTAGACTTGATTATATAAATATTTATCTATAATGATGATCCACATATTGTTGATTTTTTGTAACTAAAAGATAATTTATTGAATACAGTTTTCGAAGGGGTACTTGCGATATAAAACTATTTGTTAAGCAAACTTATTCTAATATCCTATTAGTACAAGTTTATGTTGATGATTTTATTTTTGAATCTACTAATGAGGATCTTTGCCAAGAGTTTGCCAAGATAATGCAGGTTGAATTTGAGATAAGCATGATGGGAGAGCTAAATTTCTTTCTTGGGTTGCAAATTAAGCAAACCAAAGAATGAATATTCATAAACCAAGCTAAATACACCAATGAGCTGTTAAAGAAATATGGCTTGAATGGCGCTAAAGAGTACAAAACTCCCCTGGAAACAGCTATAAAGATAGACAAAGATGATACGGGTAAAAACGTTAATAAAAAAATGTATCGAGGTATGATTGGTAGCTTGTTGTACTTAACTGCTAGTAGACCTGGCATTCTGTATAGTGTTTGTTTATGTGCTAGATTTCAGTCTCATCCTAAAAAATCACATTTAACGGCGGTTAGGAGAATTTTTTGATATTTAAAAGGGACGACTGACCTAGGGTTATGGTTTCTTTGGGGTAGTGATTTTAAATTAATAAGTTACTCTGACGCTGATTTTTTGGGGTGCAAAGTTGAGCAAAAAAGTACAAATGGGTCATGTAATTGTTAGGACATGCTTTAGTTTCTTAGTTAAGCAAGAAATAGAATTCAATAGCCTTATCCACTACTGAGGCTGAGGATATGGCAGCTGATAACTATTGTGCTCAAATTTTATATATTAACCAACAGTTAAATGATTTTGGAATATGTATGGAGGAAGTCCCGATTTATTGTAATTATAAAAGTGCTATTTGTCTAAGTAAGAATCCTACATAGAACTCATGAACTAAGTACATAGAGATTAGACATCACTTTATTCGTGATCACATTCAGAAAAGGGACATTGTCATTGAATATATTGATACCTCCGATCAGCTTGCTGATATCTTTACCAAACCTTCGGCGGAAGATCAATTTGTGAAAATCATTTGTGGTTTGGGAATGGCTAGGCATAACGATGCTTGTCTAGAGTATTATTTATTTATGGTTCCTCTTCTCCACTTTTTGAGATGACAAATGGGGAGAATTTATTGATGTTTTGTTGAATATCTTAAGGGGGAGATTGAATTGTTTTATTGAATATCTAAAGAGGGAGCTTGAATTATTTATCATGTTTTGAAATTAATAAGATGATTATTTGTGCTTTGTTGAATATTTTATGATTCTCTTCATAATTGTACTTTATTAAGTTAAAAACCCGTCCTTGAATTTAGGGGGAGTGTGGTTACGTATTATTTTGACAAAAAAATAAAAGTTAATTATCATCATCAAAAAGGGGGATATTGTTGATCCTAAGATTTTGATGGACAATTAAATGTTGATATTTTTTGTGGAACTAACGGTTTTGTTGAGTGTTTCAGTTTATTAGTTCCAGTGAAGATATTATCATGAAGAAGTTGAGAAAAATACTAAATGGATGCTAAAGAGACTGACAAAGATAATGGATATTAAGAGACCGAAGATCTTAAAGAACCTAGGGGAAAACAACTCAGGTTAAATTTTTACTCTTAATATATCCCAATTAGGATCACACATGACACAAAATGAATTTACAATTTTGTATGTTTTTTAATAGGATCCTAATTAGATAACATATTTGCTCCTGTATGAAATTGAAGAAGAAATATTGATTTAAGAAATATAATTGATTAAAATTGAATTTAAGGATTTTGTAGAGTTAACTGAGAAAAGAAATCGGTTAAAGGGGCAAAAACGTCGAAGAAATTAAAATTAAAAATAAATTAAAAAAGAAGCACAACTCAATCGATCAACCTACATAGGAGGTCCAGTCAACCGATAAGAAGGTCAAAGGATTGAGCGGTCTCTAAATTGATAGGTCAACAGATAGGCCGACCTATAGGAGTTAGCTAAACTCTCTAAATCATTCGGTCGATAGCTAGGTCGACCTATGGAAAAAACATAAACTCTCTGAATCGTTCAGTCGACAGACAAATAAGCGGTGGTAGACCTATAGTGAAGAGATTTTGGCTTGGGCTATATCCTGAATCGGGCGATTGACCGATGATTATTGGTCGGTCAACCGATGGACAATTTCAGAATTTGAGGATTTCATGGTTTTGATCCAAAAAGTAGCCGTTACTAGCCGTTTTATGGTTAGGATATACGATATATCTTAGGGATCTGATAGATTTTGAGATATATAGTTAATATTTTAATATCCCTATAGATATGGTACATGAAATTAAAGTGTTTACCAAATTAGTCCTATTAATACTTCATATCTTGTTGATTTAGTTTAAAAAACAATTTGAGGGACTCAATTGAATGTTTTGAAAGCTATATTTAAGAAAATTATACCTAAAATGAAATATAATGATATATAGGGTCTATAGGTGCTTTTTAGATACTTATTATTTGAAAACTAGCCGTTAGAGGGCTTGTTTCAATTCCTTATATATAGACCTGCAGATTTCACATAATAATAATAATATAACATCAAGAACAATTAATTCATTATCTACTCTGAGAGTTATCATTATGATATTATACTGAGAGATTATCGTGAGATTATTCTGTTCTTGAAATTCTTGAGCTAAAGCGTTATTTGAGTTAGCGTCACCGATCTAAGTTGTTTTGTAATACTATGTGCAATCTGTTTGGTGTTTTCCTGGTGAGATCATTACAAGCTTATTCTTTAATTGAGTATTTTATTATTATTACTTGCTTGGTGAATTGATCTTTTTGAGAAATAGTTTTTGAACTTTAAAAGTACAAAAATCTTTTAAAACGATTTTGGTAGTAATCTGATTACGTGCTCAATTTTGTGCTACCCGTATTATTTTTATAATCAGATTTTTTTTTCTCACTTAATTCTATCACTAGTAATTATCGAGACATTAATTGAGTTTAAATTGATTTGAGGTGGTAGAAGCTCCGAGTGAGAAGAACTTATCAATTTTATTGTAATTGGTGAGTTGTGTGTCGTATTAAATACTATTTGTGAGTTGTGTATCGAATTAGATACTATCGGATTAGCCAAGAATAGCTTGGTGAACCAGTATAAATTTCTGGTATACTACTTTATTTACTTTATTTATATTTTGTTGTTTGGTGTGCACTTAGTTTATAATATTTATCCGCTGCTATAAAGATAATAATAAATTTAGGGTAAAATTAATTATTTGATTTTTGAAGTATTATTATTTAGATAAAAAAAAAATTATCGACTCAATTCACCTCTCTCTTGGGTAGCTCACTAGGCCAACAGGTTCGATATGGTAAAACCATCTACCAAAGCGTTCCTCTAGACGATGTTGTTCGTGGCTGGTTCGATATGCTAAAACCATCCACCAAAGCATTTATCTTAATGATGTTGTTCATCACATGTTCAATATGGTAAAACCATCCACCAAAGCATTCCTCTAGAAGATGTTGTTCGTCGCACGTTCGATATGGTAAAACCATCCACCAAAGTGATTCTCTAGAAGATGTTGTTCGTCTCAGGTTCGTTATGGTAAAACCATCCTCTAAAGCATTCCTCTAGACGATGTTGTCGTCGCAGGTTCCATATGGTGAGACCCTCCATCAAAGCATTTCCCTAGATGATATTGTTCATCACAGGTTCAATATGGTGAGACCATCCACCAAAGCGTTACACTAGACGATGTTGTTCGTCGCAGGTTCAATATGGTAAAACCATCCACTAAAGTGTTCCTCTAAACGACGTTATTCTTCGTAGGTTTGATATTACAAAACCATCCACTAAAGCATTCCTCTAGATGATGGTGTTCGTCGCAGGTTCGATATGGTAAAAACATCCACCAAATTGTCCCTCTACACGATGTTGTTCATCATGAGATCGATATGGTACATGGGCCACGAGCAATGGTTGACACACCCCGGATTTCGATTAGCGAAAGAAGTAGAGAATCGAGAAGAGGATCAAACAAGTTTCATCCCTTCCTCTCTACGTCATCCAAATCCGTTCATTTGAAAATGATTTTTCAAGGGCTTTTCTAGGCGTCGGTTTTGAAAAACTTCTTGGGCCGATATTTTTGTTAAAAATGGAGTCACCACCTAGCATTGGGTTAAATGGTGTGCTAGGTCACTAGGATTTTAGAAATTCATTTTTCCTTTTGAAATGACCCATTTTTTTTACTTCCATAGGTTTATATACCAAAGATATTCTTTAAGTTCAGGAGTCGATTATGCTCGAGGAATGTGTTAGACACCTTAAGACAGCCATCCGAAGATGGTACCTCAGTCTAAATAGATATTCATAGTTAAACACTATCCAAGCAGTTTTCTTTGAAAACAAAATAATTCCCCTTTTAAAAGTTTTTGTTCATTTTATGTATTTTTTACATGATTTAATGGAAAACTGGTAAATACTATAGCTACTACTAGTCAGCGACACCTAATAACAATTTATATATAGACAAATATGTAAATATGCAAGCTATACTAAATGAAATGAAAAGTAAGAATAAATTGTTTAGATGTGTGATCGAAACCGCACGTGGGTTGCCTACGTATGTAAAATAAGAATCAGATCTTTACGCAGTTCATTCTGGTTAGCGTAAACACAGTTTTTATATTGTTTGTGGTGATCGAACCCGGATCGTAGGTTTCCTACGTACTTTGCGTAGTTCAAAGATCAGGTCAAACATAGTTCATTCTTGTCATGTTTAAATGATATGGTTTGTGTCGGTAAAGGTGATATCGAACTCGCATAGGCTGCCTACGTACTTTGGGTGGTTACCAATGATCAGGTCAAATGTAGTTCAGTCCTATCACATTTGAAAAGTTGGGTTGGTTTTAGTTAAAGACTGAGTTGGTTTTAGTTAAAGATTTGGGTTGTTTTATTTAAAGAATGGTTTGTTTTAGTTAATTTCAGTTGATTATTAGTTAGTTTTGGTTGATTATCAATTAGTTTTAGTTGTGAACAACCTGAATCACAACCTTAATTAGCTATTTATTAATAGTTTTTAGAGTAGTGAATAACCTGAATCACAACCCTAATATATGCATAACGATCTTTGATTTTGTCAAGAACACCTTAAACAAACTCCTTTGTTTTGGTTAGTTTAGTGCTAGTGTGTGTTTTGTTTAGCCAAAAAAAAAAAATACGATGTTATTGGGGGGAATCCTCACATGTTTTTAGCATGTTCTCAGATGATTTGATGTTTTTGAATGTTTTTGAATGTTCTTGAGATGCTTGAAATGGTTTTGGATGATTTGAGCCTAGTTTGGTTGTCATAGTTGAGATTAAGTGTCTGTTTGATGTTCTTGACAAAATCAAATGCTTGTTTGGTTGTTTTAGTGTTTGTTTGTTTGTTTGTTTGTTTGTTTATAGGTTTTATGTGTTATGTATATGAAAGTAAAGTGTGTTATCTACATAATCATGCTATATACAAGTAATATACACTAGTTAAACCAAAATCATAGGGGGTTTTGAAGAAACATACCTACTTTGGGTTTGTTTGGCTTGGAATAAATTTAGGATGGGAGGTTGGATTCACAAATATTTGGTAATCATTACCAAATCTTTTCAAAGATTTGGTAATGATTGGCAATCACTATTTCGGTTTGGTCATCATAAATGCTCCCAATGTGCATTGAACCTAGTCTTGAGGTGTCACTTTGAATTTAATGAAAGGTGATGAGTTATTTCGTGGTGAGCACTCCTACAGTTGAGTTTGAATGGAATCGGGTTAACTTGGCTTTTAATCGACGGTTGATTTCAAAGTTTCCTAGTTACCCTTAGATATTTTGGTGAAAATATCTAGGTTTAATGTATTCACCCCTTCAATGTCATCCCTAGTAATTTAATGATTTATGGGATGTACATTTAATGCATTGCTTGGAGGCCACACATCCGGTTTGGTTTCAGTAATGGGTCGTCACGATTCAAGGCTTTCGATTGATTCTAGGATATTTTGCTTAAAATATCTAGATGCATTTAATGTGGTTTTGACATGTCATCCCAAGTATTTAATTCTTTATGGTATGATAATTCAATTCTCATTGAATGCTTAGCTTAGGTGACGAACCAACTCAGTTTAGTTTCGATAATAGTTGGTTGTACCCTAAGTGTCTTGGTTCCCTTCCTTAGCCACTTGGTAGGAAAATTCTAGGAAGGTTCATTGGTCATTATAAGGCTTCATTTGTGGGCCATAAATTATGGTTATGCCCCTTTATTTCTTAGTCCTAGGGTGGTTTGTTAAGACTACTTGAATTTGGTGTAATTCCAAAACAAGCCCAACTCTTAAATCACCTTGTGACTTAGGCTTTGTCATGACCCTTTTGAGCCTTGATTAAGGTGTCTTGGATTGTTTCTGGTAGTATGTGATGTAATATTTATAAATGAAATGATTTTTTTTGGTGTTAAATTAACAAGATTCAGTGGTAGTAAATGTTTCAATGTGGGGGTGGGATAACTGAGTTAATTGTTTGAAATATCCCATAATTTAAGGGTAGTAGATAATTTTTATCCATACTAAATATTATTTGATGAAAATCAAGCTTTAATAAAGTTATCTTATACTTCCTTAAATTAAGAGAATTTCAAGGTTGACCCGAAACCTTTACTTACCTATATTTTGTCAAATTTAACAGTTTTTGTTTTTTATCGTGTTTCTAGATATTTCTTTGGTGAGAGAAAGGGATGTAAAAAAATGGTATTTAAATCCTTAAAGTGATTTGGTAAGAGAAAGGTTAGCCAACTCTCCTCGGTGAGATGTTTTCGTATCCATCAACAAAGATGGGGATTCTTCGCATTTGTCATCAAAGAGTCCTTTCTTTTGCCATCAGAGAAAGGAACATCTTGCTTCCATCAATAAAGATGAGAGGGTTTTGCTTCCACCACTAGAGATGGGAATTTCTTCTATCACCGAAGATCGGGATTGCTTCTATCACCCAAGATAGGGATTGCTTTTATCACCAAAGATAGCAATTGCTTCTATCACCAAAGATAGAGATTGTTTCTATCACCAAAGATAGAGATTGCTTCTATCACTGAAGATAGGGATTACTTCCATCACCGAAGATAGGGATTGCTTTTATCACCAAAGATAAGGATTGCTTCTATCACCGAATATAGGGATTGCTTCTATCACCAAATATAGGGATTGGTTGCTTTAATGGGTTTAGTTGCTTTGTTGATTGTAGATCGGTATTTTATGGAAAATGTTCTTGGTGAGAACGACACTCTGCTCAAGCTCCTAGTGACTATACTATTATATCCCTAAAATATGACACACGGTCTACCTTATAGGATGCGGGGAGGATTACACTCAGTTAATCGGCTTCTGGTTGTGAACGTACCAAAAGCATTTTCCTACATATCTCAAATTAATGAGAATCAGGTTACATGTAGTTCTAACTTGTAAAGTAATGTGAGATTGGGGTGGAATGGTTCTGGGTTAGAGAAACCAATTCCGATATGTCATGTTGGTCTGAGACTACGGTTCCATTAGGGCACCTACATATCTTAGAATCAACTGAGAATCAGGTCAAATGTAGTTCAAACTAGTAGAGTAAATCAATATTTAGTGGAAAAGGTTCTTTGTTAGCAAAACCGATTCCTAGGGTCGTCATATCAATACATGATTGAAAATTGTTGACCCAGTGAGCTACCCAAGAGGGGGGTGAATTGGGTAGATATAAAAAACAAAAATTAAACAAATTTCTTATCTTTCAATACTTATTAAATCAAATAATAAATTTATCCTAAATCAATTATTTATTTTTATAATGCAATGGATAAGTGTTTAAATCTAGGTGCACACCGAAACAACAAAATGTAAATGAAGTAAACAATGCAGCACGCAAGAACATATTCTGGTTCACCAAGCTACTCTTGACTAATCCAGTCCTCCAAGCCCCACAGAGATTCGCCCCCACTAAACCACTTGATCCCTTTACCAGGTAGGAACCAAATTCTTACAACAATTCTTTTACCAAGCTCATAATCAACATTTGCAATTATTCTTTTCTTAGGCTAAGAAAGAACCTTATTATTTTACTTGGGTAAAGACGAACCTAATTCTATTCAGGAGGAATCACTACCTAATTCTTTTCCCAGGTGCAGGAATAACCTTATCTTTTTATCCTAAATTAATTATTATCTTTATAGCAACGGATAAGTGTTAAATAAACTAGGTGCACACCCAAACAGCTGAAAATAAATAAAGTAAAATAATAGCACACCAAGATTTATACTGGTTGACCAAGCTACTATTGGTTAATCCAGTCCTTCGAGCCCCATGAAAATTCACACCCACTAAACCACTAAGATTACTTTAAACAAGTAGGAACCAAACATTTACGCAATAATTCTTTTCACAGGCTCAGAATCAATCTTTACAATTTCTTTTTTCCAGACTCAAGAATAACCTTTACAATCCCTTTTCACAGACTCAGGAATAACCTTATCTTTTTTTAGACTCAAGACTAACCTAATACTTTCATAGGCTAAGGATCAAACCTAATTTTTTTTATACCTTAGGCTCAAGAATTAAACCTCACAATTAATCCAAGTATCCTTTTCACGGGTAAGGATTGAACCGTTACAAATTCACTCAAAATTAATTCTATTTAGGAAGAAATTAATACCTAATTTTTTTGTACACTAGGCAAAGATCAGAACCTCAATCTCTTTACCGAAAAAGATTGAAACCAACTACCCCTGATTAGATACTCCCAATAATATCTAATCCGCACACAACTCACCAATTACAAAATTGATAAGCTTTTTCCCACATGGAGCTTTTACCACCTAGATTAATTTGAACTCAATTAATGTCCCAAAACTAGTGATAGAAATAAAGTAAGAAATTCAAAATTTGATTTTTAAAGAAAACAGATAGCATACAATTTAGCACATAATTAGATTTACACACAAATCGTTTTAAAAGATTTTTATGCTTTTAAAGTTCAAAAACGATTTCACAAGATCAATTATCCAAGAAAGTGATAATAACAATAATAAACTCAATTAAGAATAATCTTGGAACACTTTCACCAAGAAAATATAAAAATCTGATTTTAATAGATATAAGTAGCACACAAATAAGTATGTAATCAGATTTTCACCAAAAGTCATTTTAAGATATTTTTATGTGATTTAAGGTTAAAAAAACGATTTTATCAAGATCTTATCAACCAAGCAAATATAGAAAAATAAATATGCAATAAAGACTAATATTTTGGAAATATCTCACCAGGATAACACCGAAGAATTATAGATTGAAACGCCAGACAGCTCAACTCGGTAATGCTAACACAATCAGCACTTTAACTCTAGAACTTCTCAACAATTGATCTCACAATTCAATCTCTCAAAATAATATCAGAATGATGACTCTTAAAAAAGTTTAGGAACTGAATAGTTCCTGATATTGTTTCACTCTTTTATATAAAATATGTCGGTCTATATATATGGAATTAAAACAAGTCCTCCAACGGCTAGTTTTCAAACGATAAGTATCTAAAAAGCACCTATAAACCCCATATATCATTATATTAAATTTTAGTTATAATTTACTTAAATAAAGCTATCAAAACATTCAATTGAGTCCCTCAAAAAAAAATTCGAACTCAAATCGAGAAGATAAGAAGTATTAAAAGGACTAATTTGAGAAACACTTTAATTTCATGTACTAAATCTATAGGGATATTCAAATATCAGTTGCATATCTTAAATAACATTAAATCCCTAAGATATTTCTCAAATATTAACTATAAAACGGCTAGTAACAGCTAATTTTTGGATCAAAACCATGAAATTCTCGAATCTTGAAACTGTCCATCAGTTGACCGACCAGAAGGCATAAGTCGACCGCCCGATTCAGGATGTAGCCTGATAGGTGTAATTTATCTATTTATTCCCTAACCAATTTTGGTAGTTTTTAAGTATTATTATAGCGTTTTAATATGTTTTAATATGTTTTTATTTGTTTTGTTATAAATTAGGTGTTTGGGACGAAAAGGGATAAAAACGGGTTATAATCGAGCAAGTCGGTGGAAAAATGGTGGAGAAAAATAGTAAAAAGATCAATATTCAAAGCCTGCATCCATCGCTGTAGTAGTGAAACCACTGCTGCAGCAGTTCAAATGTAGATAATTGTTATTTTTCTACCGCTGCAGCTGTCCAAATGTAAAGAATTGTTATTTTTCTACGCGAAGTCACATATTCATTCACTTTACACTCGAGAGAGGTAGTGAGTGATATTTTGATACCTAGATTATCGGATAGATTTGAATTTCGTTAATATAAATAAGATTGAATCGAACACGTATTAGTGAACGAAGTTAATCCCTAAACAATAAATTTCCAAAAACGTCATAGTAGTATTATAGTTTAATAATTAATTTAGTTTAGTAGATTATAATTATTATAAAATCTAAAATTTAGTCGCGTAGATAAAGTTAGGTTATGACAATCGCAGTACTCAACGACTATCTAATCCAATCCATGTAGATACGACAACCCTTACTCTTCCCACTCTACTAAAACTTGACTCGTACACTTACGGTGAAAGTAGCGACGTAATATTTTGCTACCATAGCCCAAGCCAAAAACTCTAAGCCCATATGTCGACCTCTACTTATTCGTTTGTCGACCGAACGATTCAGTGAGTTTCACAGGTCGACCTCTCAACTTTATCTATCGACCTAAAGATTTAGAGAGTTCATCTTTTGGCTATAGGTCGACCTAGTTGTCGACCGAATGATTTAGAGAGTTCAGCTAATTCCCATAGGTCAACCTCTCTGTCGACCAAATGATTCAGAGACTGTTCAATCCTTTCACCTACTCATCGGTTGACCGAACCTCCTACTTAGGTCAACCGATAAAGATGTGCTTCTTCCTTAATTCATTTTTAAATTCAATTTCTTTGAAAATTTTGCCCCTTTAACCGATTTTGTTTCTCGGTTAGCTCCACTAACACTTAAATTCAATTTTAATCTAATCTTTCTTAAATCAATATTTCTTCTTCAATTTCATATAGGAGCATGTATGTTAACTAATTAGAATCCTATTAAAAACACACATAATTGTAAAAATATTTTGTGTTGTGTGTGACCCTAATCGGGATATATTAAGAGTAAAAATTTAACCTGAGTTGTTTTCCTCTAGGTTCTTCAAAGTCTTCGGTCTCTTAATGTCTATCATCTTTGTCAGTCTCTTCGGTCTCTTAATGTCTATCATCTTTGTCAGTCTCTTCGGTCTCTTAATGTCCATCATCTTTGTCAGTCTTTTTAGTATCCATTTAGCATTCATCTCAACTTCTTCATGATAATATCTTCAATGGAACTTACAAACTGAAACACTGAACAAATCTGTTAGTTCTACCAAAAATATCAACACTTAATTGTTCATCAAAATCTCAGGATCAACAAACTCAATTAATGTCCTGAAATTACTAGTGATAGAAATTAAGTGAGGAATTCAATATCTTATTATAATATATGTGAGTAGCACAAAATTAAGCACGTAATCAGATAATCACAAAAATCGTTTTAAAAAAAGGTTTTATGCTCTTAAAGTTCAAAAGATGATTTTACTACGATCTTATCAACCAAGCAAATATAATAATATGAAATCACAATAAGAAATAATAGCTTGGTAAGATCTCATCAGGATTACATCGAAGAATGTAAATAGAATCGCTAGACAGCTCAAATCGGTGACGCCAATTCAACAATCAGTGCTTTAGATCAAGAACGCAACACAATATCTCTCTCGAATAACTCTAAGTAGAATGATAACTCTTAGAATAGCTTAGGAACTGATACTTCTTGATATATCATGATCAATTTTCGCAGGTTTATTTAAACTAATTTGAAACAAGCCCTCTAACGGATAATTTTCATAAGATAAGACTTTAAAGAGCACTTATAGACCCATATAACATAACCATTCAATTATAATGAATTTCACTAAAATATAGCTTTTAAAATTTCAATTAAGTTCTCGAATAATTTCTCAATTTTAAATCGAATAGATAGGAAGTATTAAATGAACCAAATTGTGAAAACCATTTAATATATGAACCAAATCAATATCTTTTCAAAAGATATGGACCATATCTTCCATAATTTCAAATCCCACGAATATCTCCCTTGGAACCATAAAAAAAAATGTAGTTTTTGACTAAAATTCCAAGTTCCTCGCGATCTCAACCGAAACAGTCGATTGACCGATCCCTGTGGTCAGTTAACTAATTGTGGTTACAAGTGCTAAAACTTCAAGCCCAGTTTTGACCATGATTCAATATAATTTTTTAAACACTCAAAACAATAAAGTTGTATATATCTTTCTTAGCTTTTTAGATCATTTTGAATTATCTCAATCAGAGTTTGAACGAGAAAATTAGAGGCAAAATACCAACAGGTGCACAAGCCCAGTCAGTTGACCGAACTCCCACAATTGGTTGATCGATTGATTCAGGGAGTTTTCAAGCCAAAATCAAGCCACGGTCGGCTGACTGATCTTTCCATGGTCAGTTGACTAATCTATTCAGAGAGTTACACTTTCCATCCCAACGCCAATCGGTTGACCAATCCTATATCCTTCAGTTAATCGATCATTGCGGGAAGAACTCTTTCTCAACTTATTTCAACTCCAAACTTCAATATTTTAATTCCGTTAATCGATTTCTTTACTTGATTAACACATTTGACCCCAATATTCAATTTTAAATACTAATATTACTTAGGTCAATTTTCATATTTCAATTTCACGTTGGAGCAAATAATTTAACACAGATTAGGATCTTAATTTCATCAAATTAAACACACATAAATATAACTCATTATTTTGTGTCGTGTGTGATCCTGATTGAGATACATTAAGAGTAAAAGAGGTTTGAGTTGTTTTCACTTAATTTCTTCAGAATCTTCAATACTTTTCATCTCTTTAATGTTCGTCTTTGCATCCTTCATAATTACTTCATGATTTGATCTTGAATGGAAATCTTAAACTAAAACAATCAATAAACACATTAGTTTCACAAAAAAATATCAATGTTTAATTGTCCATCAAAACATAAGGATCAACAATCTCCCCGTTTTTTAATATGATAATTAACTTTGATATTTTCTTCAAAGCAAGAATCTAACCACGCTCCCCTAAATCCGATGACGGGTTTTTTAACTCATTTAAGCACAATCATGAAGATTATTGAAAAAACTCATCAGATATTCAACAAAGCACAAAATATGATCAATAAAATGATTATAGATATTCAATAAAGCATAACATGATCATTTCAACAATGTTCTCCCTCTTTATCAGTGCAATGGTTAGGCGAGCAAATCCTAAACATTAACTAACTCTTTTTAGGCACAATAATGATTTGCCCTTTGTCAATTCAATTCAATTCAATAAACATCAAATATATTCTCCCTCTTTGTCATCTCAAAAAATAGGGAACGGGAACTAAAAACATCACTCTAGGCAAATATCATTATGCCTAGCCATACCTAAACCTCGAATAATTTTCATAAACTGATCTTGCGCTAGAGGTTTAGTGAAAATATTAACAAGCTAATCGGAGGTATCTAAACTTTCAATATCCCTTTTTTCAATTTAAGCAACACATATTATTACCCTACTTTTAAAAATTTATCCCCCTATATAATTGTAATCAAACTAATTCACGCTTAGGAGAACAAACTTGAGGCAATTTTAAAAGATCATCCAAAATATCAACAATGTAGCATTAAATCATATAATTTCAGTTAAGTAAACATGCTTTACTCATGATACATGTAATCTTTAACACACTAGGACATGAAACATTCCTCAATGATAATTTATGAATTTATTAATCATAAATCTAATGCATGCTTCTATCACGGTTATGATCAATACTTAGAATTGAAACCATATGAATGCAATATATAATTCATTTATCAAAATAACCGCAACATTTCAATTAAATCAGGATATCATGCATTTTAACACACTGACTTAATTCAATAATGAACAAGTCATAGATTAATGTAACATATTTCGCATAATTGTTTAAACGTGACTTTTAGCGAATCTCTCACACACACATGCAAACTTATCTAATCATCATGCAATAATTCTAAGACAATCAAAGAACACATAATTTAGCACATGTCTTAAAAAATCATTACTCACTTACTTAATCGGCATGCTGAATACTTCTTTTTTTAACAAATTTAATAAATTTAAACTACGAAGAGTTAGGATTTTCGAGACAACTTTACTTTTTACCTCATTTGTACATATGATTGATTTGAATGTACAATTTCTCTTGGCATGTCCGTATCCTCTCAGCCTTTGATTATTTTTATTTGATTCACTGATACTTCTATTTACACGTGTCACTTGTGGCTTCTTGGTGATATCCCATCTTGGCTTTGGTAAACCCTTTTTGTTTGCACATATTGCTTTTGGCTTCTTTGTAACTTCATATTTCGGCTTTGGTACATCTTTTTTGCTTTGGACGCGTCGCTTGTAGATTGTTGGTGACTTCCTGTCTTGACTTTAATATAACTTATTTGTTTGTTCTGTCCAGTCCACTCCTGACATTATGTAACTCTGCACAAGATATTTGTATATCTCTTTTTGGTATCCGTTTCATTTTGCATCCATTCTTGTTAGACATAAGCTTAGGGTTCCTAAATGGACAATATATTTTAAAATGTCTAACCCTATTTTAATAATAACATCTCACTTTTGAATGATTATCATAGATAGTACGAGAAGTAAAGCATAAATCATTTCTAATAATAGCAACATTACAATCATTGACTTGTGATGAAAGATAAGACGATGAAACATATCCACTTCCATAGATTGTTTTAAAATATGAAAAAACATTTTCAGAAACTCTTGAAATAGAATCGAGTTCGGATTTTGATTTTTCAAAATGTTTCTTAAGTAAATCGATTTTTAATTCAAGATCTAACCTTCGCCTGGAAATCATGTCAAAATTATTTTTTAAAACTCTAATTTTATTTTATTTTTTAACATCCACTTTAGAAAGTAAATTATTTATTTCAAAAACGACATCTGAAAACTCTTTTGTTCCACAATAGTCATCCAAATACACTTTAGATTTCCGAACACTTTTTCCTCCATTTTCAAAAGAATCAATTTTTCTTTTTAAAATTAAATTTTCTTTGGCAAAAAGATGAGAATGGGCAGGCTGAGCCATCGTCCACTTTTATTTATTTATTTTATTATCTTTAATTTCTGCTAGAAAGGAAGGTTGAAGAAACCCCTACTATTTATTTTGTTGTCTTTAATTCACTATCTTTAATTTCTGCTAGAAACGAAGATTAAACCCCCTACTATTTATTTCATGGTCTTTAATTTCTGCTGGAAATGAAGGTTGGATCGCCTACTATTTATTTTATTGTCTTTAATTCACCATCTTTAATTTATGCTGGAAAGGAAGGTTGAAACCCCTACTATTTATTTTATTTTCTTTAACTTACTGTCTTTAATTTCTGCAGAAAATGAAGGTTGAAACCCTTACTCTTTTATTTATATAATTTTGATTTTATTTGTTAAAAAAAAAAAAATTACAAGTTGTTTATGCAGGCTTGGGAGCAAAATTCAAATAATCATTTGATTAGAAGAAGACTATATTTAAGCAGAATTGCACGAGAAACTTTAAAAATGGGAGAACATGTTGAGAACCCAGAAAGACGTGCAAATCCACTAGCACCAGAGAAAACTCTTCTTGAATACTTCTCTTCCATTTCAGCCAACTCTCACTCTTGTATAGTTTACCACAAACAACTACTTCCCAGTATGAGCTCAAACCGCCCATCATTCAACTTTTTCCATCTTTATATAGGTTAGAAAGAGAAGATCCATACATGCATGTTAAGAAATTTCTTAAGATATGCTCCACATTCCGATTTCAAAAAAATTCTGATGAATCTGTCCGACTTAGACTTTTTCCATTCTCTCTAAAAAATAAAGCAAAAGCCTGGTTGAACACTCTTCCCCCGAGAACAATTACCAATTGGGAACAATTAACAAATTGTTATCTAAATTCTTCCCCATGTCAAAAACTAATCACCTTAGGAGAGAAATTTCTAAATTTTACCAAAAAGAAGGTGAAGAATATTATGAATGTTGGGAAATATTTAATGATATAACTTTAAAGTGTCCCCATGGTTTTGAAATCTGGTGGCTTGTGAAGTATTTTTATGACGGTTTAACCTTTAAATTGTCAAATGATACAATCTATGCATGGTGGAAAATTATTGCAATTACGTGGGCAAGAAGCTTGAGAATCTCTTGAAACAGTATCTGTCAACTCCCAACAATGGAATTGTCTAAATTTTTTAGTCAAACCCAATGCACCAAAGAGATGAAGAATTTATGAGATAAGAGATGATAATGATGTAAAAATCAGTCTAGCCAATTTGACTAGGAAAGTTGAAGCATTAATCTTGAGCCAAAGCATGAATTCTAAAATTGAGGTATGTGTCTTATGTTAAAATCCGTCCCACACCGCTCAGTCATGTTTATCATTGCCGACTTTCCAAGAAGCCTATTCCAAACAAGCCAATGCGCTCCATTCTTATGGGAAATCATCTAATAGTCCATTTGCTCCCACATATAATCCAAATTAAGGAAACCATCCAAATTTCTCATGGAGACAGAATTAATCTACAATGAACCAAACAGGGTCTCAAGTAAACACCCATAACCAAAACTTCCACCATTCCAATCCGTCATACCCTTCAAGAAAACCATCTTTAGAGGAAGCATTACAACAGTTCATGCAGTCAACCCAACAATCCATCTCAAAAATTGAAATACAATTGGGTCAACTAGCAACTGATGTAGGAGAACGAGAAAAATAAAGGTTTCCAAGTCAACCCGTCTGAAATACAAAAGGTCAATTTGAGATAGGATCATCGAACCCTAATGAGGAAGTTAAATCCATTACTACTCTTAGGTCAGGAAAACTTATTATCTGATCACCTACCTGAACTTGAGCAAAAAAGTCCAAAGAGCCAACCTGAAAATTTTGAATCCAAAGACTCAATTGAAAACCGATCATTGCCTTACCTTCCAAAAGCTCCATTTCCACAAAGACTTGTTTCCAAAGAGAAAAGTACACAATATAGTGACCTTTTAGAGGTGTTTAAGTAAGTTCGCATTAACATCCTCTTCCTTGATGCTATAAAGCAAGTACTTGCCTATTGAATATGTTTAGCTTATTTCTAGTTGTCCACTTCCCTTCATTGATCAAATTCTTGAAAGATTGGCAAGTTATTCCTATTACTGTTTTCTTGATGGTTATTGCAGTTATAACCAAATTTCCATTGCCCCTAAAGACCAAGAAAAAACCTCTTTCACCTATCTATTTGGAACCTTCGCCTACCGACGTATGCTCTTTGGCTTATGTAATGCTCCAGGTACTTTTCAATGATGCATGATGATTTTTTTCTCCAATATGGTAGAGCATTTTCTTGAAATTTTCATGGATGATTTTTTGTGTTTGGGCGTAGTTTTGATGAGTGTCTACACCATTTGAAATTAGTGTTAGTTAGATGCGAAAAGAAAAATCTTGGGTTAAATTGGGAAAAATGTCATTTTATGGTTAAGAAAGGGATTGTTTTACGTCATGTTCTTTCAAAAAATAGAATTCAGGTTGATAAGGCAAAAGTTTTACTTGATTTCTAATCTTCCACCTGCACGAACAGTGAAATAAATTCGCTTATTTTTAGGTCATGCTAGGTTTTATCGCAGGTTCATCAAAGATTTTAGTAAGGTTTCTCGACCTTTGTGTAGTTTGCTTAGAAAATAAACCCCTTTCGTCTTTGATGATTCTTGTTTTTAAGCATTTGAGAAACTAAAAAACTTCTTAACCTCTACTCCGATCATTCGACCTCCCTATTGGAACCTCCATTTTGACATCATGTGTGATGTATCTGATTATGCTATAAGTGTTGTTTTAAGCCAACGTGTGAATAGGTTACCGCATGTGATCTATTATGCTAGTAAAACTCTCATTGATGCACAACTGAATTACTCCACCACTGAAAAATAAGTACTTTCTGTTGTGTTTGCTCTCGACGAGTTTCGATCCTACTTGATTGGTTCTAAAATCATTGTTTATTCTTATCATGTTGCATTAAAATACCTTCTTTCCAAGAAGGATTCTAAAGCTTGTTTGAGGAAGTGGATTTTATTGTTACAAGAATTTGATTTAGAAATTCGTGAGAAGAAAGGATCTGAAAATGTTGTTGCTGATCACTTGTCTAAGTTGGTAGTAGAGTCTAATGATGAAAATTTGTCCATCAAAGAAACTTTTCCTAATGAACAGCTCGTGACAATATCCCAATTGCCTTGGGTTGTTGATT
Source organism: Eucommia ulmoides (assembly GCA_016647705.1). Classification (NCBI taxonomy): domain Eukaryota; kingdom Viridiplantae; phylum Streptophyta; class Magnoliopsida; order Garryales; family Eucommiaceae; genus Eucommia; species Eucommia ulmoides. The sequence goes on along the minus strand of CM028335.1, from coordinate 18,715,077 downwards.
TAATCAATTATCTTGTCACTGGTCCTATGCAGAATCGTTGGAGTCGCCAAGATAAAACTAATTTTTTTGCTGAAGTAAATAAATTCTTTTGGGATGATCCATTTTTGTTCAAATATTACCCTGATCAATTCATTCAAAGATGTATTCCTGAGTGCAAACAACAAAGTGTTATTTCATTTTGCCACGATCATGCATGTGGAGGTTATTTTTCCTCAAAGAAAATCACTACCAAACTTTTACGATGCGGATTTTATTGGCTCACTCTTTTCAAATACACTCATGTGTATTGTCTCTTTTGTGACCAATGTCAAAGATTAGGAAGTATTTCTCATAGGAATATGATGCCCTTAAACCTAATTCTTATTGTTGAGTTATTTGATGTTTGGGGTATCGATTTTATAGGTCCGTTTCCTAACTTTTATGGTAACCTGTACATTCTTGTTGCTATTGACTATGTGTCAAAGTGGGTGGAAGTCATTGCTTGTAAGGCGAATGATCATAAGGTTGTGGGAAAATTTTTAAAAGAAAATATTTTTCCCAGATTTGGTACACCACGTCCTATCATTAGTGATGGGGGGAAAACATTTTTGTAACAGGCTTTTCGAAAAGTTGGTGAAGAAATATGGTATAACTCATAAAGTTTCTACTCTTTATCATCCTTAAACAAGTGATTAAGTGGAAATTTCAAATAGAAAAATTAAGCACATTCTTGAAAAAACGATTAACCTTACAAGAAAATATTGGTCTTTAAAACTATCTGATGCATTGTGAGCTTACCAAATTACTTTTAAAACCCCTATTGGAATGTTTCCTTACTGACTTGATTATGGAAAAGCATGTCACTTACCTGTTGAGTTAGAGCATAGAGCATATTGGGTTATTAAACAATTGAATTTTTCTCTAAACCATGCAGGTATTCAAAGGAAACTTCAATTAAATGAGTTAGAGGAAATTCGGAATGATGCATACAATTGGGAAAAATGATATAAGGATTAAACGAAACATTTTCATGACAAAAATATTTTGAGAAAATATTTCTTTTCAGGTCATAATATCATGTTGTACAATTCTCGTCTACATCTATTCCCTGGAAAGTTGCACTCTCGACAGTCTGGTCCATATGTCGTTCGTACTGTTTTTCCCCACAGAGCTATCGAAATTGAAAATCCAAAAGATGGTGATGTTTTAAAAGTTAATGGCCAAAGGTAAAAACCATTTTTGGAATTAAAAACTCCAGAAGTGGAAGAAAAAGTCATCGAAGATCCCGTTTATCAAGATTAATTCTTCTCTTGATAAAAACATATGGCTGAAGAAGTTAAACTTAGCACTAAGTAAACGGCAACCCACTGTTGTGGCAGACAGGAACAAGCATTCAGACCGTATAGTTCAATTACACTAGGTAGTATCTTTCCTTACCAATTAATTTTGTACTTTTCTCATTAAAGATAATTCGAGATTTAGGTTTGGGGGGGGGGGGGGTAAATGCTTATAATCCTTTGGTTATTCTTTTTTTTTTCTCTTCGCAATTAATTTTATCAAACCATCCTATGATAGCATATATGTCGAATAAAAACTTGAGTTTACTAAATAATTTTTAGAACATAGCACTGGTTTTTAAACATATTTCATTTTTCGACTCTTGCATAAATACTAACTTTCTTTTATTATAAATTTAGTATAAGAGCTTATTTTCTAAATTTTGGCATGATAATAATATATCCCTAGAGTTTAAATATAAAAAAAATGGTATATAAAAAAATCGTTAATAATAAAAAAAAAAAAAAAAATTGTAACTTCTGCTAAGTAACCGGGACTCTTGACTTAGTAAGTTTTAAGTGTTCGCGTCAAAAGGATGCAGCAAATTGTTAAGACAATAAATGACTCGTTAATTTCGAAGCCTAAGTTATTTGAGTTTTTAAGTCTAAAGGGTGCCTTAACACCTAATACCCGAACCAACTGGATTGGAATCATTGGACCAACGCTAGCTACATGGACATCTTGGAAAGCCTAGTGGAGTTAGCATTGCACACGTCATTTATTTAAAAAAAAAAAAATTGTTTATACGTATATATATTAAAAAAAATTAAAAAAAAATAGATATACAAAAATATTTTTTTATTTTAGGAAAAACATTATTTGATTGTTTAAAATTAGTTGACTAGTTGCTTATTTTAAATTCATTATAAAAGAAAGTTGGATGTATGTTGTTGGTACAAAAGTAGATATTGCTAAAATCACGTGCTATGAAATCAATAATTATTTCAATAATTCTTATATGATCTCAACTTATTATGTTAGCATTAGACTGGATTGATAAACTTTTGTGACTTAAAAAAAATAAAAATAAATAAATATATATATATATATATAATTCACACTTAGTAATTTTTGAATGTTTGTGGGTAACATCACTGTAAACCCTCACGAGACAATACTCATCTACTAGGGGTAACCTAAGGGTTTAAAGATTTATTGCATACGCTAAATGCAATTATGTTCCCTACGAAAATGGATTTTTCATTTAATTACTATGTTAGTTTCTCTCGAGAACTAGCAAAAGTTAAGTTTGGGGTGTGATCGCACCTCATTTTGTGAGATTTTATACCTTTAAACTTAGGTTTGTTAATCATTCGAATAGTGTAAATTATTATAAATAGAGTTATTTTATTTATTTCTATATGTTTATGAAAATGAATCAAAACATCGTTAAGATAGGGCAATTTGGATTAAAAATGAGTAAACCACAGCAATCTGGACAAAAGTCGAACAAAAACCAAATAAACCAGAACGAATCGTTCCATCCCTAAATAATATCAAAAATTGATTTATTTATATGGTTTTGTAGGTTTTTGAAAAACAAACAAAATGGCGTTGAGTTGGACTGGATCGGATAAAAAACGAGCAAACCAGGACAAGCTAAACAGAAAGCCGAAAGAAGACGGTATTGGCAAGAGCCGCGAGCCGCGCATTGTGTGGCTCAAACCAAGCAAACCAGAGAGAGACACCGAGCTAAATCGGCTTCCGCAACATCCGCGCAATGCGCGCGGCTGTTGCAGGCCAAGTGGGTTTGCCCACTTGGCCACTTGCACCCCTCTACTTTTGCCCCCTTTTATATTTTTGCCCCCAGATATTTTCTAGCATTGTTTTAAATGTCGTTATTGCCCCCACTTAGTTCCACTTTTTTAAATAATCTCAAAGAGATATTTTTCTTGCCTATAAATATGAGTTGAGGTTGAACACAATTAACACACAATTTTTAAATAATCTCAAAGATATTTTAGACACCAAAGAGCCTTGGAAGGATGTCAATCTTCAATAAGGGTTTGTTTTCTTTTATTATGTATTTCTGAAGTTTTTTATACTAAGATTAAGGATGAAACCTTGTGTAATTAATTAAGTTCTTACATTGTGTTGATTCCAAATAATTTGTAATTAATGTTTATGGTTTTTGTTTCAATTAAATAAATTATTTCATTTTTTAATATCATGTATTATTGATTGTTATGAATTATTTAAATGATTAGATTTGTATTGTATAATAAATAATATCTTTTCATTATATGTTTTCCATTAATTTGTATACATATAATACTTAAAATTATATTTTCAATACAAATAAAAATCAACTTGAGATTTACATCGGGCTTAATTTCTAAAATCTTAAGAGGATAGTAAGATTAATTTATAAAACTATCACTAAAAATTTGGAGTCAACACAAAAATAAGAACTAATTGATTTTATATCATTGGATTTTGAATTCTTAGTATTTCTCCATCTTTAATCAAATTAAATTGGTTATTTCACTATTTATCTAGTTTTTCATTCCTTAATCACAAAATCAACATCATCTTGAACTAGATTATAATTAAATTAAGTCGAATAGATTAAATTTTCCAATAAACAATCCTCATGGGATCGACCTTGCGTCCGTTAATTTGTGCTACAACTAATTCGTATACTTGCGAGTATTTTTAAAATGAGACAGAACAGTTTCTGTCAGAACAGTAGGGAGAATATAAACCTAGTTCTTTTCAAGGAAAAAGAATAACCTAACATTTTTACTTAGGTCAAAGATCAAACCCTAATCTTTTTTACAGGAAAAATATCGAAACCTAGCTTCCCTAACTAGACACTGGCCCAACCGTGTCTAATCCACTCAAACTCACAAATAAAGAAAAATATGAGTTTCTTCCCACAAAAAGCTTCTACCATCTCAATAAAAATATACTCAATTAATGTCTCAAAATTTACTATGTGATAAATACAATGAGAGGTAAATTAATATCTGATTAACAAATAATGTGGGTAGCACAAATTAAAACACGAAATCAAATAAACACACAAAATTATTTTAAAAAGATTTTCAGGCTTCTACGTTTGAAAACGATTTTCTAATAATCTTAAATCCAAGCAAGCAATAATCATATAAAATTAAAATAGAGAACAATAGTTTGAAAAAATCTCACCGGGAAAACACCAAAGATTGAATAGAATCGCAATATAACACAAGTCGGTAATACCAAATCAATAGCGCTTTAGATAAAGAACGTAACAAGACTATCTCTCAAAAATATCAGCCTAAAAATCTATCTTAGAAAATCTTAGAACTCATGTTCTTGATATGATTAATCTCAATCTCGCAGGTCTAAATATATAAACTAATAACAAGCCCTCCAACGGCTACTTTTCAAAATATATGCCTCTAAAAGGTACTCTTAGACCCATTATAATAATATCATTCATTTCAGGGGTATTCCACATTAAAATAACTTTCTAAATCTCTCAAATAAGCCCATAAAATATTTCTCAATTAACAATCATAAAGATAGGAAGTATTTAACTACTTAAATTGAGAGAATCATGAATTATGTGAACCAAATCAATAGGGATATCAAAATATATGTACCATATATTTAATAAGACTAGATCCCCTAAATCTCTCCCTTGGAATTTTCAAAAATGGCTAGTTTTTTACAAGGAGACCAAGTTCTTCGAAATTACAACAGAAACAGTCAGTTGACCAACCCCTAGTGTTTAGTTAACTAATTGATACAGCACCAAAACTAGGCCAAACTGTAAATGCTAGTTGGTTGACCGATACACCCCGTTCGGTTGACCAATTGATACAGAGCCTCATCCCTACTAAACTTCAACCCAATCGGTTAACTGATTTTCTCCCAATTGGTTGACCGATTGTTTTATAGCCTTTCTCTGCCAAAACCTCAAATCCAATTGATTAAATGATTGCCTTCGTTCAGTTGACTGATCATTGCAGGGTCATTCCATTTAGCTCCGAAAACCTCACTGATTCAAGCAATTAACCAATTCTTTCTAATTGGTTGACCGATTGAACCTAAGTGGTCCTTTCCTTTACTGTTTCAACACCAAAAACACACTGTTTGATTCAGTTAACCGATTGCTTTTCTCGGTTGACTGAATTAACCCTAAAATTCAACTATTGATATATTTTAAACTTTATTTTCAATTAGGTCAATTATCATTTTAAATTTCACATAAGGAGAACATATCAAATCTTTAATTAGGATCCTAAATTCTATTATTTTAAACACACATAAGATAACTCATTTAATAATGTCGTGTATGATCTTAATTTGGGATGCATTAAGAGTATAACAGTATAGAGTTGTTTTCATCTAATTTCTTCAAGATCTTCACAGCTCTTCATGTCTTTAATACGTCTATCTTTGCACCCTTTACATTTTCTTCATGATGTCTTCAACTTTAAACAACTTATATGGAACTCTTTTCTAATTTCTTTAAGGTCTTCACAGCTCTTTATTTCTTCAATGCGTCCATCTTTGCACCCTTTACATTTTCTTCATGATTTATTCAACTTTAAACAACTTATATGGAACTTTTTCCTGAAACACTCAACAAACACATTAGTTCCACCAAAAACATCAGCACTTAATTGTTTATCAAAACCTAGGGATCAACAATCTCTCCATTTTTATGATGACAATTAACTTTGATATTTTCTTCAATAAGAATGTGACCACGCTCTCCCTAAATTCGAGGACAGATATTTAAACTTATTTAAGCATAAACATGAAGACATAATCAAATAATTCATAAGATATTCAATATAAGCCCAAAAACTAATTTAACAATATTCAACATAATCCTAATTTCTTTATAACTTCTCCTTAAACATCAAATTCTCCCTCTTTGTCATCTCAAAAAGTGGGAACGAAGAACCAAAAACATCACTCTAGGCATACATCTTTATGCTTAGCTATACCTAAATCTCGAATAATTTTCATGAACTTTGATCTTCCGCTAGAAGTTTAGTGAAAATATTAACAAGCTAACCGGAGGTATCAAAATATTAAATATCCCATTTTTCAATTTAAGCATAGCATATTATTACCCCACTTATAAAAACTCCTCCTCCCATATAATTGTAAACAAACTAATTCATACTTAGGAGAATAAACATAAGGCAATCACCACATTTCAAAAACGTACCATGAAATCATATAATTTTAATTAAGTTAACATGCTTTATTTCATGATACCAATTAATATCTTCCCTTTAGATAGAATAATAATCATTTAAAAACAGAAAACATTAGATGAATGCTAGACACTTAATGCCTATAAGGATATCAATATGTAACAGTGTCAACTTAAAACAATAAGCACAAATTGATGTGTCATGTATATTCAGATGATTGTATATATGGTATCAAAAATAGATTAACTCGATTTCATAAAGTGATACCAAACATATAAGTTTAAATTTATACAATATGCCAACAGGTAAGATCATGATTAATACTGATTTTATTAAACATCTTAGCGATAAATATTTCATCAATAAACCAATATTAGCTAACAATAGAATTTCATGCAGGCATATAATCAAAACATGATATTCATAGAGATGTAAGTCAATTACTGTAAATTATATGATAATTTCACATCACATAAATTTCTTACATAATCATGCAAAAATAAGATTGTTTTACCACTGAGTTGAATGAAGATTCAACTCTAATCAATTATCTCCTTGAATCAACCTCGATCTTATTCTTGACCAAATTTTGAATTTCGGTATGAATATTTGTTTCTCCTTAAATAATCTTATAACCCGAAACTGTTCGAAACATACTTGGAAGAAAATCGTTAGTAGAGATCAAGTGAACATATATTTATCAATTATTTTCAACATCATGCATGATCACTAATTAGTTCCAAGCAATTTTAATCCTATAAACCAATTAATTCAGATTAAGTCATCTTCAAGTAAAATGTTTCTTATAATCATATTATCAATTTCAAAAAAATTCAATAGATGCATGATATGAGTAATATAAGCAAATTTGAAACAAACATGTTACTACACTTTAAGTAAATGTGATTCTCTAAATCACCATTCAATGTTTCTAAGAGAACAAATAAATGCATCATTTAGTATAAGTCTTAAAAACCATTACCAACTTACTTATTTAGCAAGTCGGACACCTCCCACTTTAACAAATTTAATGAATTTAAACTGCGAATGGGTAGGAATACCTCTTATATCTTTCAGGTGTTTTTTGCTTTTACCTCATTTGTACTAATGATTGATTTGGATGCACAATTTCTCTTGGTCTGTCCATATCCTCTAATCCTATTATTGTTTCCATTTGATTCAATTCCATTGGCACGTGTTACTTGTGGCTTCTTAGTGATATCTCATTTTGGTTTTGGTACATCTTTTCTGTTTGTACGTGTCGTGTGTGGCTTCTTTGTAACTTCACATCTTGGCTTTGGTACATTTTTTCGCTTTGTACGTGTCGCTTGTGGATTCTTGGTGACTTCCCATCTTGACTTTGATATAACTTTTTTGTTTGTTCCTTTCGGTCCAGTCCCGACATCATGTAACTCTGCACAAGACATTTGCATAGAGCTCTTTGATATCCATTTCATTTTGGATCCATTCTTGTTAGACATAAACTTAGGGTTTCTGAACGAACATGATACTTTAAAATGCCCAACCCTATTACAATAATTACATCTCAACTTTGATTGATTATCATAGATAGCACGAGAAGTAAAGTATGAATCATTACTAACAATACCAAAATTACAACCATCGGATTGTGATAAAGAATAAGATGATGAAACATATCCACTTCCATAGATTGTTTTAAAAGACATTACTAACAATACCAAAATTACAACCATCGGATTGTGATAAAGAATAAGATGATGAAACATATCCACTTCCATAGATTGTTTTAAAAGACGAAGAAATATTTTTAGAATCTCTTGAAATAGACTTGAGGTCGGATTTTGATTTTTCAAAAAATTTCTTAAGTAAATCAATATTTAATTCAAGATCTGACCTTTGCCTAAAAACCACGTCAAAATAATTTTTTAAAACTCCGTTTTCATTTTCAAGAAAATTCACTTTAGAAAGCAAATTATTTATTTTAAAAACGACATCTGAAAACTCTTTTGTTCCACAATAGTCATCCAGATGTACTTTAGATTTCTGAACACTTTTTCTTCCATTTTCAAAAGAATCAATTTTTCTTTTTAAACTCGAATTTTCTTTAGCAAAAGAAGTGTGAGAAAAAATAATATTTCCATAACAATATGGACATTTTTATTATCATCATCTATATCACTACCACTAATGTCACAAGAATCATAAATAACATTATCATATACGGATCTATCACCTTCAAGAGAGGATACACAAAAAATATTTTCCATGGTATGTGTCACGTGATCAGTTTAGCTAAGATGTTAAGCCTATCGAGCTAAAACCAACTCTGATACCAATTGTTGACCCAATAAGCTACCCAAGAGGGGGGTGAATTGGATAGTTACAAAAATTTAAATAAATAAATCTTTAACACTTAACTATCAAGTAATCAATTTTTCTAAATTAATTATTATCTTCGTTACACAGCAGATAAGTATTTAATTCTAGGTGCACACCCAAACACAATATAATGAAAATAAAGAATGCAACACACCAAGATATATCCTGGTTCAGCAAGCTAGTCTTATCTGATCCAGTCCCCTAAACTCCACGGAGATTCACAACCTCTAAACCCCTAATTCCTTTACCAGGTAGGAACCAAACCCTTACAAAGATTTTTTTACCAGGTTTAGAATCAACCTTTACAAATATCCATTTCCCAGGCTAAGGAAGAACCTTATTTTTTTTACCAAGCTAAAGACTAAACTAATTCTATTAAAGGAAGAATCAAAACCTAATCCTTTTAACAGGCCAAAGATCAAACCTCACCACACTCTCAATTATCTTTTTCACTGGTGAGGATGGAACCTTCACAATTCACTCAACTCAATTTCAAGGAGAATTAAGACCTAGTTCTTTTCAAGTGAAAAAAAAATAACCTAATCTTTTTACTTAGGATAAAGATCAAACCCTAATCTTTTTCACAGGAAAAATATCGAAACCTAGATACCCTAACTACACACTGGCCCAACCATGTCTAATCCACTCAAACTCACAAATACAGGAAAAATATGAGTTTATTTCCACAATGAGCTTCTACCATCTCAATACATATATACTCAATTAATGTCTTGAAATTTACAACGTGATAGATACAATGTGAGGAAAATTGATATCTGATTAATAAATAATGTGGGTAGCACAAATTAAAATATGTAATCAAATAAACACACAAAATTATTTTAAAAAAGATTTTCAGGCTATTACGTTTGAAAAAGATTTTTTAATAATATTAAATCCAGGTAAGCAATAATATTACAAAATAAAAATAGATAACAATAGCTTGAAAAAATCTTACTAGAAAAACACCAAAGATTGGAACAAAATCGCAATATAGCATAAGTCAGTGATGCCAAATCAACAATGCTTTAGATCAAAAACGTAGCAAGAATATCTCTCAAAAATCTCAGCGTAAAAATATCTCTAAGAAAAACTTAGAACTGGTGTTCTTGATATGATTAATCTCAATCCCACAAGTCTAAATATATAGACTAATAACAAGCCCTCCAATGGCTACTTTTCAAAAGATATGTCTCTAAAAGGCACTCTTAGATCCCATGTAATAATATCATTCATTTTAGAGGTATTCCACATTAAAATAACTTTCTAAATCTCTCAAATAAACCCATAAAATTTCTCAATTAACAATCATAAAGATAGGAAGTATTTAACTACTTAAATAGAGAGAATCATGAATTATGTGGACCAAATCAATATGGATATCAAAATATATGTACCATATCTTTAATAAGATTAGGTCCCCCAAATCTCTCCCTTGGAATCATAAAAAACGGCTAGTTTTTTACCAGGACCAAGTTCCTCAAAATTACAACCGAAACAGTCAGTTGACCGACCCCTGATGTTCGGTTGACCAATTGATACAGCACCGAAACCAGGCCAAACCATAAATGCTAGTCAGTTGGCCGATACACCCCGTTTTGTTAACTGATTGATGCAGAGCCTCATCCCAACAAAAATTCAACTCAATCGGTTAATCGATTTTCTCCTAATCGATTGACTGGTTGTTTTAGAGCCTTTCCCTACCAAAATCTCAAATCCAATCGGTTGACTGATTATCTTCGTTCGGTTGACCGATCGTTGTAGGCTCATTCCATTTAGCTCTGAAAACCTCACTGATTCAAACAATTAATCGATTCTTTCTAATCGATTAACCGATTGAACCTGAGTGACCCTTTCCTTTAATATTTCAACTCCAAAACACACTATTTGATGCAATTAACTGATTTCTTTTCTCGGTTAACTGAATTGACCTTAAAATTCAATTTTTTATGCTTTAAACCTTATTTTCAATTAGGTCAATTATCATTTTCATTTTCACTATCAAATCTTTAATTAAGATCCTAAATTTTATCATTTCAAGCACACATAAAGATAACTTGTTTAATAGTGTTGTGTGTAATCTTAATTCGGATTGCATTAAGAGTATAAAAGTATAAAGTTGTTTTTACCTAATTTCTTCAAGGTCTTCACAACTCTTCATTTCTTTAATGCATCCATCTTTGCACCCTTTACATTTTTTTCATGATGCCTTCAACTTTAAATAACTTATATGGAACTCTTTTCTAATTTCTTCAAGGTCTTCACAGCTCTTCATTTCTTCAATGCGTTCATCATTGCACCCTTTATATTTTCTTCATGATGTTTTCAACTTTAAACAACTTATATGGAACTCTTTTCTGAAACACTCAACAAACACATTAGTTCCACCAAAAACATCAACACTTAATTGTTCATCAAAACCTAGGAATCAATAGCAACCAATCACTATCTTCATTGATAGAAGCAATCCCTATCTTCATTGATAAAATTAATCCCTATCTTCCGTGATCGAAGCAATCCCTATCTTCATTGATAGAAGCAATCCCTATCTTCATTTATAGAAGCAATCCATATCTTTATTGATAGAAGCAATCCATATCTTTCGTGATAGAAGTAATCCCTATCTTCATTGATAGAAGCAATCCCTATCTTCATTGATGGAAGCAATCCCTATCTTAATTGATAGAAAAAATATCTATCTTCTGTGATAGAAGCAATCCCTATTGTTGGCCCAGTGAAATACCCAAGAAGGGGGGTGAATTGGGTAGTTAAAAAATTATCAGAGAAAAAATACTTTAATAACCCAAATAATTAATTTTAATCCTAAATTAATTATTATCTTTATATCACAGCGAAAATGTAAAATCAACTAGGTGCACACCAAATAATAAAAAAAAAATGTAAAGATAGCAGCACACCAGAAATTTATACTGGTTCACCAAGCTACTCTTGGCTAATCCAGTCCTCCGAGCCCCACGGAGAGTCGTACTCACTAAACTCAAGATCTCTTTAAATGTAGGAACTAAACCCTCACAAAGATTCTTTTACAGGCTCAGAATCAACCTTTATAAAATTTCCTTTTCGCAGGCTTAGGAATAACTTCTACTTTTTACAGGCTCAAGAATAACCTAATTAGTTTTAACACAAAGACTAAAGAATCAAAACCTCACAAACACTTCAAGTATCCTTTTACCCGATAAGGATTGAACCGTTACAAAATTCTCTCAAAATAAATCAATTCAGGAAGAATTACTACCTCAATCTCTTTACAAGAAGAGATTGAAACCAGCGACCCTTAGATTAAATACTCCCAACTGTATTTAATCAGTCACTCAACTCACCAATTAAAAAATAACAACTGGTTTTTCTAACTCGGAGCTTCTATCACCCCAAATAAATTAAAACTCAACTAATATCTCAAAACTAGTGATAGAAAAGTGAGATATTCAAAATCTGATTTTAAACAAAAAAAAATGGGTAGCACATAATTAAGCACATAATCAGATTGATTCAAGAAATTGTTTAAAAAATATTTTTCAATAAAAAATCAGAAAACAATTTCTAAAGATCAAATTCCAAATGTAAACAAGTAATACTAAATAAAAATTAATTTGGAAAGATCTCACCCGAAATCCACCGAAAGAATAATTATAGCGATGTTACTTCAGATTCGGTAGCAGCAATGATTCACAGCAAATCATTTCAAGAATAACTCTTAGAAAATCTCTCACAATTTTCAATATGATTTCTCTTAAAAAAACTCAGTATAATACTCTTAATCTCTCTTAATCTCTCTTTCTGATATATAAAAAAAAAAAAAAAAAAAAAAAAAAAAAAGCAGGTCTATATAAATAGGATTAAAATAAGCTCTCTAACAGTTAGTTCTCATTTGTTATGACAATTAATTGCTCTTATAGACCCCTTATATCATTAAGACTTCATTATGGTTCAAATCACTTAATTATAGATTTTAAATTTCTCAATTAAGTCCCTCAAATATTTCTCAATCACAATTAAATATAATAGAAATAATTATATGTATCAAATTAAAAAATATCCAAACTTAATGAACCAAATCTATAGGAATATCATAATATGTGTTGCATATCTCGAATAATATTAAATCCCTAATATTTCTCATGAATCCTAACCAAAAAACAGCTAGCAACGGCTACTTTCTGAATAAAATCCGAAATTCCATAATATCCTGAAACAGACCCATAAGTCGACCGACCAAGATCAGTTGTCGACCGATCGATTCAGGATGTAGCCAAGTCAAAGATTATGTGCCCATCAGTCGACCTATCTGTCAACCTAGAGATTTAGAGAGTTATATTTCTCTACACGGGTCGACCTTTCAATCGACTTATAGATACAGAGAGTTCACATTTAAGCACAGGTCAACCTACCTGTCGACTAAGAGATACAGAGACTTTTTCTTCTATACTCTGGTCGACTTACCTGTCGACTTAGGATGTTGGAACACTTCTCTCAATTCATTTTTAATCCATTTTCATTGACGTTTTCGCCCATTTAACCAATTTCTTTTCTTAGTTAGCTCCACTAAATACTTAAATTCAATTTTAATCAATTATTAATATTTCTTTTTTCAATTACACATAAGAGCAAATAATTTAGCTAATTAGGATCCTATCAAAAACACACATATTTATAAAAAATTATTTAAAACTCTTTTTGTGTAGTGTGTGATCCTAATTGGGATATTAAGAGTTGAAATTTAACCTTAGTTGTTTTTCCTAGATTCTTTAAATTCTTCAACCTCTTAATCTTTCATCATCTTTATCATCATATCTTCATCATTTGGAACTAATAAACTGAAACACTTAATCAAACCGTAATTCCACCAAAAATATCAACCTTTAATTGTCCATCAAAATCTTAGGATCAACACCTATATTCATTGATAGAAGCAATCTCTATCTTCAGTGATAGAAGCAATTCTTATCTTCATTGATAGAAGCAATTTCTATCTTTATTGATAGAAGCAAATTCGCATCTTCATTTATGGAAGCAATACCTATCTACATTAATAGAAGCAATCTTTATTTTTATTAATAGAAGTATTCCCTATCTTCAATGATAGAAGCAATCCCTATCCTCAGTGATAGAAGCAATACTAATGCTGAAAGCAGCCAACACAATAATAGCAGCCAATACTATATTAGCAACCAAACACAATAGTAGCCAATACAACCATGGCAACCAAAATTGTACTAGCAATCAATAGTACAATACGACAGCAACATAGTCATCAAGAGGGCTTGTATAAAGTGTCATCCTCACCGTGCCCTATTGGATTAGGTACATCACCATTTTCTAGGAGTGTAGATAAACAGGAATCAGATGTGTCACCATCCTTCCAGCGTAGTATTTCAGGGTTGATTATTCGTCAACCTATGAAGTACACAAGGGTAGAAGTGATCAATTGTCATCCTCATTGATTGCTCCAGGATCAGGTATGTTTTCATCCTTTATGATAGATTCAAATAATTTTCTTTAAATCTCATGTCTAGTGGAACAAAATGTTAGTGTCTCCTTCTTTGTCATTACGAGTAAACTCGCATGACAAAGAGGGGCAGTTATAGACACTGCATTTTCTCCCGCCCAATCAGTGTCAAATCAAGTATAAGTTCAAATAAATTTTAAACTCAGGTTTAAAGGGAATGAATTTCTACCTAAGTTCACACTGCACAATATATAAAAACAACCAAATATACATACCCATTGATCAATGCACAGGTATACCAGGCCTATAAATAGGGGCCCTATTTTCATAAATTTCAAGACTTGAAGGCCTAGCTTCTCTCTCTAAACTCGAGCATATATCTCGGGTCCTGGGCCTCTAAAGTGGATTTCTCAAAAAAAACATCATTATTCTGTCAAAATCCAATTGTGGAAGGAATTCTTGAAGTTCTTAGAATAATAATTTCAAGGATCGACGATCACTGATCAACATCCAGCCAAGAAGAAAAGCAGGAAGGCTACTTAGGGACGACCACATCCTCTAAGTAGGTTGTTGTTCTTGGGTTCTTAACTAAGAACTCAAAGAACCGCGACCACCGATCAACCACCGTCCAACCACCAATCAAGGAGAATGAGGTAAATACTTAGGGAAGACCACATCCCCTAAATAGGTATGTTTCTACCATACCCCCTATGATTCTTGGTTAATTTTGTGTATATTGTTTTGTATATAGTAGGTTCTTGTAAATAATATACTTACTTTCATATTCTTAACACATAAAACCCATAAAAATCAAATAAACCCTAAGAACAATCCAAAAAGCATTTGATTTATCAAGAACTTCAAACAAACACCTAATGTTAACCATAACAACCAAACTAGGGTTAAATCATACAAAACACATTCAAGAGCATTCAAAAACATCAACTCATCCAACCATATGGTAAAAACACATGCGGATACGAGCAAAATGACTATTCACACCATAAGTTGTACATAGTCTATACGATGCTCCCCAAGAACATCGTATTTGTTTTTCCTTTTGTAGCTAAATAAACACACGTATATACATATATACTTATATACTACACCAACAGACCCTTGTGTCTAAGAACTCGGGATAAAATGAGGGCCTATATTCATTCTTTATTTGATTGTATTTAGCGTTATTTTATGTATCTGTGCTTGTTTAGATATATTGAGAATACGGGATTTGACACTCGGGAGAGGTCACTCCGGAGTCGGACTAGGGTTTAAACACAACGCGACGATCTAACAACCTGGGAGAGCGTTAGAAAGTTTGTAATCCATGACGTTAAGGCAAGACGCATGTGACTATGTCTTAGAAAAGATACTAAAATGGGACATCGGCGTCAACGCGAAGTCACATATTTATTCACTTATACTCGGGGAAAGAGAGCGAATGAGTTTTCGATACAGAGATTGTCGAATAAGTTGAACACCGTTAATGTAAGTTAAACGAGATTAAACACGTATTTATAAACGAAGTTAATCCCTAGATAATCCATTCCCCTAAAACATCTCACTATAGTATATATAGTATAGATTAGTTAATTAGTAATTTAGTTTAGTACATAATTAATTATAAACACATTTTTTGTCGCCTAGATAAAGTTAAGTTATGATAATTATGGTACTCGATAATAATCTCAACCAATCCCTGTGGATACGACAACCCTTACTCTTCCAATCTATATTAAAACTTGACCCGTACACTTGCGGTGAAAGTGGCTACGTATCTACGCGCTACCATCAAGATATTGGCGCCATTGTTGAGGATTGTGTTTTAGATTATTGTTGATATTGTGAGTAAATAACTTGATTTTAATTTAGGCATTTCTTTTGTTTATAATTTTTTGTTTGTAGTTTTGTTCTTTATTTCTTATGTAGGGTACTTGAAGATACTAGATCAATAAGTATTGATGCATTTCTTTCAACAAGATTTTGAGCCTTTTTATTGTGTTTGGGATCGTTACAACGAGCTGTTATTTCGGTTTCCAAATCATGGGTTCCCGAGGAAGTGTTAACTTTTGAATTTCCTCGACGGGTTACAAGCTACAACCAGAACATGGGTGGAAGGAGGAAACGATACCTTCTCTTTCTACGACATAACCATGGATGAAGCCATTTGGTCGTTAGAGGAATTGGCAGATTTCGATTTTCAAAGTTGGAATTATTCACCAAGTCACCAAAGCTTGGCAGATTGTTCCAACACTTCAGCGCCATGGATTAACACCCCATACCAATATGTTGAGTCGTCCCCCGCCCTAGAGGAAATATTCGTTAATTTTATTAGGGAGACTCAGTCGTATTGGCGGGAGACGAATGACCAAATCAATGAGCACGTAGATTGTCTTAATAATATTGAGACGGTATGTGCCGAAATCGATGTAACCGTAACGTCTCTTCAAACTCAAATCGGTCAACTTCTTTGCTTCATTGAGTCTGAGTTCAAAGCAGTGGCACTGAGAGGCGAACAAATCACATCCGAATGTGAAAGCCACTGTGAGGAACCGAATGCAAACGAAAGGCATTTAGGTGAGATCGAAGACGATCAAGCTAATTGGGAGAGAACCCAAGTATGGCGATGGAGATTCACATATTAATCGTTGTGAGTTTTCACCGTTTGAATTCCAGTTGGCGATGCCGCACTCGATCCAAGATGATCGCATTTAAGAGGATTCGATGTGGCTCACCTATCCTATCTTGTTTCCAGCTCAGTATATTCAAGCTCACCAAGCACAAAATTTAGAGAAGAATCTTGTTGAAAGCTCTAGCATATCAGAGCCATATCTCGCCAGTCTTTAGGGCGTTCTAAATCAACAACCGTATGTGGTGTTGTTTAACACGTACTATGGGCGAAATCCGCTCTTTGACGAGTCGTTCTCTGTGTGCCGAAGACAATAAATCAAGGGCTTCTTGGAAGGCAACCCAAGGTCAAAAATAAATTAAAATCGTCACAGTCGACTTGATTCAGAGGCAAGATTCTCTCGTCTCCCAGGTAAGTGTTCTAAATCTCCGTCTTCATTATCATGCTATATGCTGTCATTGGGATTGTTGATGGGTCGTTTTGGACATTACTTGTTTTAAGTCAAGGATGATGTGTAGTATGTTTAGTATACGTTTTAGTTGTAGTTTATGTTGTTGTTGTTTTTATTGTGTGCATGTCTGTTTAGGTTAGTTATAGTTATGTGCTGAGTTTTGACTTCATCTGGGCCATTACCCGATGATGAGTATGTCCCCTGGTTGTTTATTGAGGTTAAGCATAAAGCACATTCATGTGTGTTCTGTGTGCTTTACGTATCGTTTTAGTAAAAGTTATTGTAGATCCTAAATGCACGAGCACGTAAACTCAATGTATAACTATCCAATTGATTTGAAAACGGTTATTCGTCACCCAAATTCATGACAATAGGGATTCTAGAACTTGATTTGGGTAAATTCGAGGCAAAACCCTAGGCGAGGTAGTTCAGGAGATATGATTTAGGCATTCATTTGATCGCTTGAGCCTTCGAAGCTTACCCTGTTAAATGTTTATCCCTCGTTACCATGTCAAAGACTAAAAACCGTTTCAATTCTGAACAGTTAACTAATACCATGGCTAATTGAACTTTTTCCAAACCTATATCGCTGAACCAAAGGCGCAAATTTGAGTGAATCAAGTTAGCATTCGTGTATGCTACTTGATGTGAGCGATTGGGATTAGGGCGAACTTTTAAATTGGTTCGGTATTCGAGTACTCACTTTTTTTTTCTTACATTTTAACCACACCCGTGAAATTATAATAATTGAATAAGTTTGGGGGTGTGGTTCATCTAAAAAAAAACATGTATATACGGTTTTATTTTCCGTTTCTTTTAACAAGTTAGTACGAAATTCGTAAATGATTGTTCAGGGTTGTTTCAATTTTATCAGTGGGGTTTTGAGTGTGAGAGTGCCAAGCATGTGCCTCGGGTATCGTCAAGTAGTAGCACGTAAATATGTCCCTACTTTTACCACAAGTTTGGGGGTGTGGTTCATCTAAAAAAAAACATGTATATACGGTTTTATTTTCCGTTTCTTTTAACAAGTTAGTACGAAATTCGTAAATGATTGTTCAGGGTTGTTTCAATTTTATCAGTGGGGTTTTGAGTGAGAGAGTGCCAAGCATGTGCCTCGGGTATCGTCAAGTAGTAGCACGTAAATATGTCCCTACTTTTACCACAAGTGTACGGGTCAAGTTTTAGTATAGGTAGGGAGAGTAAGGGTATCGTGTTCACGGGGATTGATTGAGACTATTATCGAGTACCGTGTTTATCATGACCTAATTTTATCTGGGCAAAAATAAATGTGTTCATAATTAATTAATACTAATACTAAAATACTAATTAAACTATACTAATACTAATTTGAGATGTTTAGGGAAAATATTGCCTAAGGATTAACTTTGTTTACAAAAATGTGTTTGGTCTCGTTTTAGTTTATGTTAACGACGTTCGACCTATCCGACAATCTCAGTTCGTAAACTCACTCGCCACTTCTCCCGAGTGTAAGATGGTAGGGGCATAAATACGCCACTACTTACTCTCGCAAGTATACGAGGTCTAAAGTTTTAATATAGTGGATCTTTGAAGATCGGATATCGTTCCCACAGAGAAAAGTGTAAATAATTGAATTGAATACCGTAATTTACGTAGTCTCGTGTTATCCTGATGACGGAAGACGTGAATTGAAATTAAACTAAGCTAAACTACAATTAGTGGGTTAATTCTAACTAGGTTGATTAATTAGGGATTGATTTCACTCCCTTAATACACGTTTGATTTCGTTCGGTTAACAATAATGGAGTTTAGGTATCCGACAATCTCAGTTCGTAAATTCCTCTGCCACCTCTTTCGAGTGTAAGACGGGGGAATACGCGACTTCGTGTCGACGAAGAGGTCCCCCTCAATGTCTTAATGACTCTAGGCCGCGTGAGTCTTAACCCAACATCATCGATTGCACACTAACTAACGCCCTCCCAGGTCGTTAGGTCGTAACAATGTGTTTACCCTAGTCCGAATCCAGGATTACCTCTCCCGAGTGTCAAACCCTAGATTCTCAAGTCCAACCCTAATACCATTACAAGAATATTAAGATCGTCATCAAATGATAAACATAATTGGACTTAAAAGCAACAATCGTTAAAGAAACGTATATTAAACCAAACGAGTATTTACACAACTACACATTTCCCTAACTAATCTCTAAATTACACTAACATGTTCTTAGCCAATACAATATTAAATCAAAAGGAGATGATCATCATCAACAATAAACATTAAATACAAAGATGGAAACAAGGGAAGAAAAGCCAAATCTCGAAGTAGAGTAATCCACTTTCGCCAAAGAACAGTCCCCCGAGCTTCCTCTTCTCGCTTGATGAACTTCCTCTTCTAGCTCTTTAAGGATTGGCCAAGAACACTCTTTACAACTAATCTAATCTACTTCCTAAACTAATCTAATCTAACTAAGGTGGAAGAAGACCTCTCAAGAACAACCAAGCCCTCTCCCACGTCTAAGGAGTGTCTAAGGTCTTTTGAGGTTTTGTGGAGAAAGGGGTTAAAAGGAGGGATTTGGAAAATATCTTCAAAATATCTCAAAAAAGATATTTCTGTGTAGAGTGTCATCGCCTAAGCAGTGGTTCACCGCTTAGGCGGTGGACTTAAGTCGATTAACTTCTGTCGGTAACTTCGCCTAAGCTGTGGTTTTTCCGCTTAGGCGGTGGCTGCTGGCATATCATTCTGTCCTTTTCTAGCCTAGGCGGTGGTTTTCTCGCCTAGGCGGTGGTTCAGCCCTTCAGCACTCCAACATTCTGCCTCTTTTTCCCCTAAGCGGTGGAACTTCCGCTTAGGCGGTGGTCTTCATTCACCGAAATCCTGTTTTGCACATTTTGTTCACCATTTCTCCACCGTTTTCCCTTGTTTCTCGCCCTTTGACGTCCTTTCACCTGTTCTACACTAAAACACACTAAAACACAATTAAATATAACTAAAATGCTTGAAAACTAACAAATCCGGTTTAGAAATAGATAGGTTTTTCACACCTATCATAAGATGAGAGAATACATGATTTCGTGTCAACGAATAAGTCCCTCTCAACGTCTTAACGATCCTAGGTCACGTGAGTCTCGTCCCAATGTCATTGATTGCATACTTTCCAACTCTCTCCCGGATTATTGGATTGTCACATTGTGTTTACCCTAGTCCGAATCCAGGGTTGCCTCTCCCGAGTGTCAAATCCTGTATTCTCACTATATCTATCTAAGCATAATAATCATGACAATACGGCAAACACAATCAAAATAATGAAGAACAACCATCAAACGAAACATAAGCTCAAACAAATAACAATTTCATAAATTTATATTAATCCCTAGACAAAATTCATTTAGTTCATGGTCATAACCGTTTATACAATGAAATAGGAGCTAAACGTGCCCAACTAACTACCGAAGTTAAGAAAATAAAGAAGAAACGAAATAAACTTAGCCATAGTTCAAAGATTTGCCGTTAAAAATGCTTCGAGATCGCTTCTCCTTCTTCGCAACATGTTCTTCTCCTTCGGAATTGGTTTAACACTCCCAAAACCTCTCTCTAAAATATCCTAACTCTAATGGACCTCTTATGGCCGGATAAGAGAAATGGGGAAGAAATAGGGAGCCAAAAATATCCTAAAAAATATCTAAATTTGTGCAGAGGTGACCGCCGCGGCGGTGGGGTATGTCGGTTTGATCTTCGCCATAGCGGTGGATTTAGAACCTCTCTACAGTTTCACCGCTGTGGCGATAAGTTTACAGCAACTTAGGCCCTTCTCTGCATTTTCACTGCCACGGCGGTGAGCTTCTTTTCAGAATATTGCCTCCTTACTTGTTTTTCCACCGTTCTTGATCCGATATGATCGTTTAGCATCCGTTTTCATGCCTTTTCACCCCCACACACCTGATTTATACAAAAATATATAAAAACATATTAAAACATACTAAACATACTCAAAAACTAACAACTTTTTATTTGAAAATAGATAGGTAATTTACACCTATCAAATACCCCCAAACTTGAAATTTTGCTAGTCCTCGAGCAAAACACCCACACAATACGAGAAAATATAACAACTAATTACGAAATAAAAAACGAAAAACACTAAAAACAATAATGTGCAAGTTTTGATTATCATCTACCGGCCAAACAAATTTTCTCTCATCGGCCCCCAATCCTATCAAGTTCAAGCATAAATCACACCATGTGGTGTTCTTGAATTTCAACGTTCAAAAATAGTAAGCGCCATTCTAGATCCTATTAAAGTATGTGTGATTAAACTCAAATATACAACTATCCATTGATTAAATAGGATTATCCCCTCAATAAAGTTCATGACTAAAACCAGTAAGGTATAGAGAATCCATACGCCTAACCCATGTTCTATTCTCCACTATTGTAGGCTCGGAGGCTCATAAAGATCAATAGGTCTTGGTTCGGTTTTGGGAAAATGGCCGAGAGTATATCGAAATTAGAAAACAGGTTAACATCATTAACTTGACGATATCCAAAGCACATCACTTAGCACTCTTACCCTCGAAACCCTACAGTTAAATTGGAAACAACCCTGAACAATCTATTAAGACTGACGTACTCACTTGTCAAAAAGAAACTAAAATTTTACTATATGTACATAGTTTTTTTTTTTTAACAAACAACAATACGACACCCCCAAACTTATTCGATTTGTACAATTTAAGGAGGTGTGTAAAATATGAACAAAAAACGACAAGTGAGGACTCGAATACCGAACCAATTAATAGCTCGCCCAAAGCCCAACCGCTCACATCAAGTAGCATAACGAATGCTAACTTGATTCTCTCAGATTGTGCCTTTAGTTTAGCGATGTAGGTTTGGAAAGAAGTTTTATCGGTCAAATGGTATTTGTTAAGTGTTCAGTATTGAAACAGTGTTTCGGCTTTGATAGGGTAACGAGGGATAATAATATATCAAAGTAAGTTTAAAAAGGCTCAAGCGAGAAAATGAATACCTAATCATGTCTTCTGCACTACCTCGCCTAGGATTTTACCTCGAATTTCCCCCAAATCAAGTTCTAGAAACCCTAATGTCATGAATTTGGGTGACAAATTTACTGTTTTCAAATCAATTAGACAGTTATATAATGAGTTTACGTGATCGTGCAAGTAGGATCTATAATAACTATTACTAAAACATAACGTTGAGCACACAGAACATACATGTATGAGCTTTACGCTCAACCTCAATAAACAATCAGAGGACAAACTCATCATCGGGTAATGGCCCAGATAAAGTCAAAACTCAGCACATACACAAAAACTACCCTAACCAAACATTCACACGTAAAAACAGTAAAGCATAAACTATAACTAAAACATACTAACAAATCACCACCAACTTAAAACAGGTGATGTCTAAAACAACCCATCAGTGATCCCAATAGACAGAATATAGCATGAAAATGAAGACAGAGGTTTAAAACACGTACCTGGGAGCGAGAAAATCTCACTTTCGAATCAAATCGGCGAAGATGGATCTAATTTATTTTTCCTTGGGTTGCTTCCCAAGAAGCGCTTGGTTTATGGTCATCAGCCCGACACGCCGAAGTGCTCGTCAAAGAGCAGCTTTCGCCCGTAGTATGTGCCAAATAACACTACATACGGGTCTTAGTTATCAATGCCCTCAAGCTTGGGGAGATGTTGCTTTGTTCAGCTCAATCTTTCAACGACATGCCTCACCAGCTCATATACTTGGTGGGCATGAAAGGATGTTACAATTGGCGGCGAAGGACAAGTGAACCACATTGGATCCTCGTAAATATGATCGTCTTGGATCGATGGTGACGTCACCAGCTGGAATTCAAACGGTGAAAATTCACAATGATTAATATGTGAATTTACATCGATCTCACCCAAGTACCTCCCGCTTGTCTCCGGTTCCTCACAGTGGCTTTCATAATTGGATTCATCTTGTTCGCCTCTTAGTGCCACCGTTCCCATCTCGGACTCAACAAAGCAAAGAAGATGACCAATTTGTGTCTGCAAAGACGTTACGGTCTCATCAATGTCAGCACAAACCATCTCGATATGATCAAGATGATCCTCATGCTCATTGATCCGGTCATACATCTCCCTCAACAATCTCAGAGTCTCTCCCACAACGGTTGCGAGCATTTCTTCCAGATTAGGGAAAGACTCATCGTCGTGATACGGAATGTCAATCCATAGTGCCAGGGTATTGGAAAAATCCCCCAAGTTTTGGTGACTTGGTGAATAATTCCAACTCTGAAAATCAAAGGCCGCCAAATCCTCCAACGACCAAATGGCTTCGTCTGCAGTTAGGTCGTAGAACGAGGTGCTAGAAATTCCTCCTTCTACCCACATTCTGGTTATGGCTTGTAACCCGTCGGGGAAATTGAAGAGTTGACACTCCATCGGGAGACTATGGTTCAGAAACCAGAGTAGCAATTCCTTGTATCAATCCCAAGCACTATAAAATGGCTCAGAATCCCGTTGAAAGAAATGCATCAATACTCGTTGATCTAACATCGTCAAGTACCTTGCATAAGAAAACAAAAACAAAAACTACAAATAAAAAATTATACACAAAAGAAATGCCTAAAGTAAAATCGGGTCATTTACTCACAATATCAATAATAATCAAAAACATAATCCCCGGCAATGACGCCAAAAACTTGGTAGCGCGTAAATACGTCGCTACTTTTACCGCAAGTGTACGGGTCAAGTTTTAGTATAGGTAGGGAGAGTAAGTGTATCGTGTTCATGGGGATTGATTGAGACTATTATCGAGTACCGTGTTTATCATGACCTAATTTTATCTAGGCAAAAATAAATATGTTTATAATTAATTAATACTAATACTAAAATATTAATTAAACTATACTAATACTAATATGAGATGTTTAGGAAAAATATTGCCTAGGGATTAACTTTGTTTACAAAAAATGTGTTTGGTCTCATTTTAGTTTATGTTAATGGCATTCGACTTATCCGATAATCTCAGTTCGTAAACTCACTCGCCACTTCTCCCGAGTATAAGATAAGGGAATACGTGACTTCGCGTCAACGAAGAAGTCCCCCTCAATGTATTAATGACCCTAGGTCACTTGAGTCTCGCCCCAACGTCATTGATTGCACACTTTCCAACTTCCTCCCGAGTTATTGGATTATCGCGTTGTGTTTACTCTAGTCCGAATCTAGGATTACCTCTCCTGAGTGTTAAACCCCGTATTCTCACTATATCTATCTAAGCATACTAATCATGACAACACGGCAAACACAATCAAAATAGTGAAGAACAACCATTAAACGAAACACAAACTCAAACAAACTATAATTTCATAAATTTATATTAATCCCTAGATAAAATCCGTTTAGCTCATGGTCATAATCGTTTATACAATGAAATAGGAGCTAAACGTGCTCAACTAACTATCGAAGTTAAGAAAATAAAGAAGAAACGAAATAAACTTAGCCGTAATCCGAAGATTTGCCGTTAAAAATACTTCGGGATCGTTTCTCCTTCTTCACAACATGTTCTTCTCCTTCGAAATTGGTTGAACACTCCCAAAACCTCTCTCTAAAATATCCTAACTCTAATGGAGCTCTCATAGCCGGAGGAGAGAAATAGGGAAGAGATAGGGAGCCAAAAATATCCTAAAAATATCTAAATCTGTGCAAAGGTGACCGCCGCGGCAGTGGGATTCACCGCTGTGGTGGTAGAGTATGTTGGTTTGATCTTCGCCGCAGCGGTGGAGCCAGCGGTAGATTCAGGACCTCTCTCAAGTTTCACTGCCGCGGTGGTGAGTTTACAGCAACTTAGGCCCTTCTCTTCATTTTCACCCTCGCGACGGTGGTTTGGATGCCGTGGTAGTAGGCTTCTTTTCAGAATATTGCCTCCTTGCTTATTTTTTCACCGTTCTTGATCCAATATGATCGTTTAGCATGCGTTTTCATGCCTTTTCACCCCCACACACCTGATTTACACAAAAATATATAAAAACATATTAGAACGTACTAAACATACTCGAAAACTAACAATTTTTGGTTTGGAAATAGATAGGTAATTTACACCTATCATCAAGTTAACGACATTAACTTGTTTTCTATTTTTGATATACCTTTGGCCATTTTTCTAAAACCGAACCAAGTCCTAATAATATTTTTGGATTTTTGGGCCTACACTAGTAGAGAATAGAACCCGATCAGGCTTATGGATTCAATATACCCTTGGGTTTTAGTCATGAGCTTATTTGGTTAATAATCCAATCCGATCGACGGATAGTTGTATATTAGAGTTTTAACACACACACTTTGGACAGGATCTAGAATGTCGCTTACTATTATCGAATGTTAAAATTCTAGAACACCACATGGTGTGTTTTATATTTGAACTTGATAGGATTGGGGGCCTATGAGGGAGAAATCATTTGGCCGGTAGATGATATTCAAAACTTGCACATTATTATTTTTAGTGTTTTTCATTTTTAATTTTTAATTTCGTAATTAGTTGTTATATTTTCTTGTATTGTGTAGTTGTTTTGCTCGAGGACTAGTAAAATTCGAAGTTTAGGGGTATTTGATAGGTGTAATTTACTTATCTATTTTCAAACCGAACTTATTAGTTTTCAAGTATGTTTATTACGTTTTAATTCATTTTTATGTGTTTTTGTCTTAAACAAGTGTTTGGGGTGAAAATGAGCTAAAACAATTGAATATCAAGCTAATCAGAGCAAGTCAGTGGAAGAACAGTGGGAAAACGAGCAAAAAGACAATTGTTTCAAAGCTGCAGCCCATCGTCGCAGCGGTGAGAATACTGGGAATGCAGAAAGCCCACCGCCGCAGCGGTGAGAATATAGAGAAGTTTCCTATTGTACCCGTCACCGCCGCAGCGGCAGTAACCCTTACAACTGTAAAGTGTTATTTTAAATATTTTTTGAGATATTTTTCCTTTTATCTTCTTCCTTCTCCTTATTTTCGAAGGACCAACCCTCCATACACTTAGGGAGGATAGTTTTGAGAGGTTTTTGAGCAAGAGCTCACAACTCGAAGAAGAAGAATACAACACCAAGAAGGAGAAGCGATCGTTGAACGGTTTTAGCGCCAAATCTTCGGACAACGGCTAAGTCTTTTGTTTCTTTCTTTTAATTCTTAACTTCGGTAGTTTATTGAGCATTTTTAGCTCATTTTTCATTGTATATATGGTTATGGTCAGTGACTAAACATGGATTATCGATGGGATTAATATAAATTTATGAATATGTTGTTTGTGTGAAATCGGTGTTTCATTAATGGTTCTTCTTCTTTATTTGATTGTGTTTACTGTTATTCTATGTATATATGCTTGTTTAGATATATTGAGAATACGGGGTTTGACACTCAGGAGAGGTAACCCCGAATTCGGACTAGGGTTTAAACACAACGTGACGATCTAACGACCTAGGAGGGCATTAGAAAGTATGCAATCCATAATGTTTGGGAAAGACACATGTGACTATGTGTTAGAAAAGACGCTAGAAGGGACTTCGGCGTTAACGCGAAGTCACATATTCATTCACTTACACTTGGGAAAGGGAGTGAATGAGTTTTCGATACAGAGATTATTGAATAGGTTGAACACCGTTAACGTAAGTCAAACGAGATCAAACACGTATTTTTAAACAAAGTTAATCCCTAGATAATCCATTCCCCTAAAACATCTCAATATAGTATATATAGTATAGATTAGTTAATTAGTAATGTAGTTTAGTAGATAATTAATTATAAACGCATTTTTTATCGCTTAGATAAAGTTAGGTTATGATAATTACGGTACTCGATAATAATCTCAACCAATCACTGTGGATACGACAACCCTTACTCTTCCAATCTATATTAAAACTTGACCCGTACACTTGCGGTGAAAGTGACGACGTATCTACGTGCTACCATCAAAATATTGGAGAAAAAAGTGGTTGATATTGAAAAGCAAGTAGCTTCTGATCCAAGTTTGGTCCCGCAATTACAGGAAATGAAGACCCGGTTGATAAAAGCATTATACCAGGAGGAAGCATTTTAGAAACAAAAATTCAGAATTAAATGGATAAAAGAAAGTGATAGAAATACGAAATATTTTCGTGCATGCATCAAACAGAAAAGAAAAATCGTATATATCAAAAGGCTAAAAAATGATAGAAGTGATTGGATAGAGGATGATGATGGTATACAGAATATTTTGGTTAATTATTTCTAACGTTACCTATCTAATTCTTTAAACACGGAATATAGCGAGATGATTCAATACATCCCTCAGATGGTGTCAAACCAAAAAAATCAGGAATTGGTTAAATGTCATGATATAAAAGAGTTACATCAGGTCGTAAAAGAAATGAATGGAGAGAGTGATTTTGGTCTAGACGGGCTCAATGAGAGATTTTACATTACGTGTTAGGAAATTATCAAGGAAGATTTGATTAATATGGTAACTAGCTTTGTCTGTGGTGCGGATCTTCCTACTAGTATGGCTAGTACATTGATTGTTCTCATTCCCAAAAAGGAGAACCCTGCAATTGCTACCAACTTCAGGCCAATCAGTTTATGGAATTTCTCGAATAAGGTGTGTTGGCCTAGTAGAATACCCAAGAGGGAGGGTGAATTGGATAATTAAAAATTATCAAAATAAAATTCAATAATTCAAATAATTAATTTTAATCCTAAATTAATTATTATCTTTATATCACAACGGAATAATATAATCAACTAAGTGCATACCCAAACAGCAAAAATAACAAAGTAAATATAGCAGCATACTAAAGATTTATACTGGTTCACCAAGCTACTCTTGGCTAATCCAGTCTCCCGAGCTCCACGAAGGTTGCACCCACTAAAATCAAGATTCCTTTAAAGGTAGGAACCAAACCCTCACACCGATTCTTTTACAGGCTCAAAATCAACCTTTACAATATCATTTTCTCAAGTTAAGGAAGAAACTCTACTATTTATAGACTAAAGAATAACCTAATTCATTTTTTTTTTTAATACTAAGGCTCAAGAATCAAAACCTCACAAAATACTTCAACTATCCTTTTCCCAGGTAAGGATGGAACCTTTACAAATCACTCAAATCGCAACTCTATTCAAGAAGAATCACTACCTCAATCTCTTTACAAGAAGAGACTAAAACACAGCTACCCTTGATTAAATATCCCCAATAGTATTTAACCTGTCACACTACTCACCAATATAAAATGACAAGCAGGAAATCTCACTCGGAGTTTTTACCACCCTAGATAAATAATAACTCAATTAATATCCCATCTAGTGATAGAAAAACGTGAGATAGAAAATTTTGATTTTAGCAAGATATGGGTAGCAAATTTGAGCACGTAATCAGATTCAAGAAATTATTTGTAAAAATATTTTCTTCAAAAAAAAAATCAGAAACAATTTCTAAGATCAATTTACAAACAATAATCAGATAATGCAATGAAAGAATATAATTGGAAAGATCTCACTCGGAATCCATAGAAAGAATGATTAGAACAATATAACTTCAAATCCGGTAGCAGCAAAGATTAATAGCAATTGATCTTCAAGATCATCTCTCAGTAAAGCTCACAATATCTTAATATGATAACTCTTATAAAAGCTCACAAATGATCTTTACTTCTTTGTTCTCTCAATATTGATTTTTATATATAAGAAATTCGCAGGTCAATATATAGGAGTATGAAATCAGTCTTCTAATAGCTAGTTTACATGTATCATGACAATTAATAGCACTTATAGACCCCTTATATCATAATAACTTCATTTAGGTTCAATTCACTTAAAAACAGCTCTCAAATCTTTCAATTAAACCCTCCAAATGTTTTTCAATCTCAATTAATAAAAATCGAATCAATTTTAAGTACCAAATTGAGAAACATTAATATTCAATTAACCATATTAATAGGATTTAATTAATATGTGAACTATATCTTAAATATAGAAAATATCCCTGAAATCTCTTTCCAATCCCAACCAAAAACGGATACTTTTGGATATAATCTCGGATAAAACAGTATCCTAAAACAGTGCATCGGATCGACCGACCAGTTAACTTGTAGATTCAGGTTGTAGCCCAAGGTGTTCATCAGTCGACCTGTCGGTCGACTTGTAGATGCAGAGAGTTCGTCTTTCCTTCACCGGTCAACCTATCGGTCGACTTGTAAATTCAGAGTGGTCATCTCCTCTTAGCCAGTCGACCTGTTGGTCGACTTAGAGATACAGGATCTTTCAACAGCTTGGTCCGATCGACTCATAAGTCGACTGATGTCTTTTGGATCTCTTTTCTGAACACGTTTTTAACTTATTTTCTTTTATATTTTTGCCCCTTTAACCATTTTCTCTTTTAAATATGCTCCATTAATATTCTTATATTCCATTTTAGTCAATCAAAAATATTTCTTTTCAAATTACATAGGAGCAAATAATTTTATTTAATCAAAACACACATAAATAATAAAATACATTTTGTGCCATGTGTGTGTTCCTAACTGAGATATTAAGAGTTAAGATTCACCTGAGTTTTTTTCTCTAATTTTTTCAAACTCTTAATTCTTTAATATCTTCAACATCATCATTTAGCATCCATTTAATTTGTCATCTTCATCACTGGAACTTTAAAACTAAAACACTCAATCAAAACATTAGTTCCACTAAAATATCAATACGTAATTGTTCATCAAAATCTTAGGATCAACAAGGTGATTACCAAGATTCTGGCTAATATGATTGCTACTCTATTACCTAAAATCATTTCTCCAGAGTAAAGTGTTTTCGTTAAAGATAAAAATATTTTGGACAATATTTTGTTAGCGTAGGAGATGGTAAAAAAATTTAAGGATAAGGTGCGAGGGGGAAATGTCATAGTAAAACTCGATATGGAGAAGGCATATGATCGCGTTTCTTGGTGCTTTCTGACGACGGTTTTAAGGAAATTCAAATTTTGTGAAACGTGGATTGACATGGTGTATATGGTGATTTTGAATAATCATTTCTCTATGCTTGTTAACGGGGGTGTAAGTGGTTTTTTTAGATCTAAGAGAGGATTCAGACAAGGGGATCCCCAATCCCCCAGTTTATTTATCATTGCAGCTGAAGTTTTCTCAAGAGGTCTTAAAAATTTATTAGCTAAAAGAGATATTCAACAATATACTCAGCTGACAAATGAAAATTCGATTTCGCATCTCTCATATGCTGATGATGTGGTGGTGTTTCTTAATAGTAAGAAAAAATATGTAGATAATTTTATGAAGTTCTTAAAAGAGTTTGAGACGTGTTCGGGTCAGATGGTAAATGTGGATAAAAGTCATATCTTCTTACCAAAAAATCTAGCTCCTCCTCACTGTCACTGGATTCTTAGGCATACAAGGTTCAAGCGATGAAGTTTTCCTTTTAACTACCCCGGATGCTCGATTTATGAAGGAAGAAAAAAATATGCTATTTTTTATAAAAATGCTCAGGAAGTTAAGACAAAAGGTGGTGGATGGCAAGGAAAATTGCTTTCCAGTGGTGGGCGTCTTATTCTATTAAAACATGTTCTTCAGAGTATGACCTTCTATTTGCTCATAGTGATTTCCCTGCCAATCTCTGCTATCTGAGAAGTTGAAAATATCTTGGCCAAATTTTTCTAGAGATCTAGCATTAAAAAGAAAAAGTTGCATTAGAAGCGTTGGAGAAATATTTGTTTTCCTTTTGAGATGGGGGAGTTGGGGATTAGAGAACTGCAAGAGGTTGCCCGGGCTTTCCAAATGAAGCTCTGGTGGAGATTTAGAGAAGGTAAAACTCTTTGGGCTCATTTTTTGAAAGATAAATACAACTGAACCGGTCCAATAGCTAAATATAGAAATTTCTCACATCAAAGCCATGTTTGGGTAACGTTTCTTGATGGAAAAATTTATGTTGAAGACCATATTCGGTTTTTTATAGGAAAGGAGTATGTATCTTTTTGGTGGGATATGTGGCTAATTTCGGTGCCACTGGGTAAAGTAGTTGTAGTAGATTCATGTTTTTCGAAGCTTTTAGTTAAAGATGTTTGGTTACCTAGTGGTGAGTGAGATATGTAGCGTATTCAGAATCTTATCCTGGCAAATTATCTGAGCGAACTGAAAAATATTCAAGTGCTAAGTATGTCATAGTAGGATGTTATGATTTGGCAACCATCTAACTCGAGAATATTTTCAATGAAAACTGTCTGGGAAGTTGTTAGGAAACAACAAGATGCTTATCCAGTTTTTGATAAGATTTGGCATAAATCTCTTCCAATAAAGATCTTTATCTTTATGTGGAGGCTTCTTCATCAAATTGTCTCGGTAGATGAGGTGATTCAACAGAAAGGTGTGAAAATTTGTTCCAGTTGTAATTGTTGTTATATGCCTCAGTTTGAATCCCTACATCATCTATTTTCGCAAGGGGGCTTAGCAAAGAGGCTATGGATTGCTTTTGGAGCGACTCAATGGAATGGCGATGTTTGTGGCAGATTGGTTGGTTGGTGACAACAAAGATCTACTCCTCTGAATTTTTTTTGTAATAGGCTCATTTCTTCTGTGTTGTGTTGGGAAATATGAAAAATGCGTAACAAGTTTAGATTTAATAGGGTGCAATGTGATGTTCAGAAAGTAATTTTTAATACTCATCAAACTTTGTCCAGGATTGCTATGCCTGCAAGAAAGACGAAATCTATGATTCAATTGGTTTACTGGAGTCGACCGTGTAATAGACTAAAGATGAACTTGGATGTTAGCTCTAGAGAAAACCCTGGTTTTATTAGAGGATGTGGAACTTTGCGGAATGATCATGGGACTCTCTTATGTAGGCTCACAAAAATTTTTGGGTTTGGATCTAGCTTGATTGCGGAATCAAGAACTCTTTGGATCGCGCTTCAGTATTGTGTTGAGTTTGAATGGTTCTATGTAGATATAGTTAGTGATAATGCCTTGTTAGTCGAAATGGTTGCTAGGAGAAATAAAATCCCTTGGACATTAACGTCCTTAATAAAGAATA
The DNA here is from genome assembly GCA_016647705.1 of Eucommia ulmoides. Lineage (NCBI taxonomy): Eukaryota > Viridiplantae > Streptophyta > Magnoliopsida > Garryales > Eucommiaceae > Eucommia > Eucommia ulmoides. The sequence continues at coordinate 18,682,652 of CM028335.1, read as the reverse complement.
TAAAAGAACTGGCATCTAAGGTTCATGCTTTTATTTCGCATTGTTATAGGGAAGCTAGTACAACTACTGATTTGTTACCAAAACTTGAAAGTGGTGGAAAAAATCAGACTTTTTGGTCTGAATCCGAATGTCCGGTGCCTATTCATGGATACTTAAGACTGGATACACTTGGCTTTCCTCACATTCGGAAGATTAAAGGAACTTATTAAGTTTTATTTTTATTTTTTTTATGGTTCTATTTTTCATTAGATTAGTTTTTTATTTAATTATTTTTGGAGGTCAGGCTTAGCCCCCTTTGAATTTTGTATTATTTGGTTAAATTAATAAAGCTCTCCTCGCACCGTCAAGATTCCCAAAAAAAAAAAAGACGAGCAATATATCTTCACTAAGATTTATATAGTTTTATTGTGAAAATTATTCGCCACATATTATTAAAAAATAATAGTATTTTAAAATTTTTAAAAATTAAAAACTCGGATAATGAACCAAGCAATACCTAATTACTTCGGCCCCATTTGGTTAGTGTTTCCATTATAACCCAACCCAACCCAAAAATTCTGAGATTGGTTTTTGGGAACGCGTTTGGTAATACAAAACTCAACCCAACCCAACCCAAAAAATGAGAATTGATTATCAAAATCCTAAGGAAATGAGAAACAAAAAAAAAATTTTTTTTTTTTTTTTTTTTTTTTTGCCCAAAAAACTCAACCCAACCCAAGGGACACGCTTGGAATTTTTCTTATTGTTAATGGAACCTCTGTTCAACTTCTGTTAGCTCAAAATAAGAGTTTTTATTTTTCTTTTTTCCCTTCCCTCCGTGTCTTCGTCCTCGCCTCCTCATCCATGTGTCTTCGTCTCCGTCCTTGCCTCCTCCTCTCCTCTTCTCGCAATCGTCTTCGCAATTGTTCTTCCTCCTTCTCTCATCGTTTTCGTCTTCCTTCTTCACCGTTCACTTCTTCGTCTTCGTCTACTCGTTACGTATGTGTCGTCGTCGTCTCTCCATCACCATCGTCTTCTCTACCATCATCGACGAAGTTACAGATCGCAAATCGTCTTTGCCGGACAAGGTTTCAAAGATTTCATTACTGATTTTGTTGCAGATCAACATCTCCTCACCATGGTTCTTGAATCTATTTCGATTTTCGATTTTTATTTCGATTTTCATTTCAATTTTCAATTTCGAAATCAAAATCGATTTCGCTTTTCGATTTTCGATTTCTATTTCGATTTTCGATTTCCATTTCATCACGAAATCGATTTAGGTTTGGTTCTTGATTTTGGTTTAGGATTCTTTCTTGATTTTGGTTTAGGGTTGGTTCTTGATTTTGGGGGTTTGGTTGAATTTCATGAAATCAATTCTAGAGTTGGTTCTTGATTTGGGAATTTTGGTTGAATTTGGGGGTTTGGTTGAATTAATTATAGGGTTGGTTCATGAAGTCAATTTTGGAAAAATATCGTTACCAAACGTGATTCTGTTGCTAGTATAAAAAAAAAATTGTAATTACCAAACGCAATTCCGTTCTCAGTAGAAAACAGAATTTTCAACTCAACTAAACTCAACTCATCCCAATTGGGTTGAGAAACGTAGGAACACTAAGGCCCCGTTTGGTTAGTGTTTCATTCCAACCCAACCCAACCCAACCCAAAAATTCTGAGATTGATTTTTGGGAATGCGTTTAGCAACACAAAATTCAACCTAACTCAATCCAAAAAATGAAAATTAATTCTCAAAATCCTAAGGAAATGAGAAACAAAAAAAAAAAAAAACTTTTTTTTTTTGTGAGTTTTTTTTTTCTTTTTTCGCTTCCTTCGTCTTTGTCCTCGCCTCCACCTCTCCTCGCAATCGTCTTCACAATCATTCTTCCTTCTCCTCTGGTCGCTGTCGTCTTCCTTCTTCGTCATCTCGCTTCTTCATCGTCTTCGTCTTCGTCATCTCGCTTCCTCGATTCTTGAATTGTTTTCGATTTTCATTTTGATTTTCGATTTCGAAATCAAAATCGATTTTGCTTTTCAGTTTCGATTTCATCACGAAATGGAAATCGATTTCGCTTTTCGATTTCAATTTCGATTTTCATTTCGATTTTCGAAATCGATTTCGCTTTTCATTTCGATTTTTGATTTCAAAATCGATTTCGCTTTCGATTTCATCACGATTTAGGGTTTGATTCTTGATTTTGGTTTAGGGTTCGTTCTTGATTTTGATTTACAGTTGGTTCTTAATTTGGGGGTTTGGTTGAATTTAGGGATTTGGTTGAATTTCATGAAATGAATTCTAGAGTTGGTTCTTAAGTTGGGGATTTTGATTGAATTTAGGGGTTTGATTGAATCAATTCTAGGGTTGATTCATAAAATCAATTATAAGATAATATCGTTACCAAACGTGATTCTATTCCCAGTATCAAAAAAAAATTATCGTCACCATACGCAATTCTGTTCTCAGTAGGAAACAGAATTTTCAACCCAACTCAACCAAACTCATCTCAGTTGGATTAAGAAAAATAGAAACACTAACCAAACGCCACCTCATACTTCTATTCGCTATATGATATTTATCACACTAAAACAAATTTTCTTAATTTTTTTATAGAAAAAATGTTTTTAGACACGAGAAACCTACGGACACAAAAAAAGTCAAGTAAAGATTCTTAAGAATATAGAAAATTGAGGTTATCAGGTTGAAAAGTATTATACATAAAGGTTTAAATTTGGGTATCGATTCTCCAAAACAGAAAAAAATAAATAAATAAATAAATAAAATAAAATAAATTTTCTCTCTCTCTTTTATAATGAATGGAAATTATCACGATATTTTTGTCCTTTTCCCCTTCAATTAAGGTTTGCGTCGTTAGCCCCTGGTACCACCTATGCCCCTACTCGTTGCCAGTCAATGTTGGACCTTAGGGGTGCATTTGGTTGGGTTGAAAATAGATGGGAAAAAAAAAAAATTATTTGATATAGATGAAAACTGAGAGGAAACAGAAAATAGGAAAAAAAATGCACAATTTTCAAAGTAATTTTTTTTTTTTGGCACAAATTTGGAAGGAAAATAAAGTAAAGTGGGAGAAAATGAGTAAAATTATAATTATACTCTTGATATTTTAATTTTTAATTTATTTTTGTAATTTATGTAGATAAAATAATAAATTACATTGAAGTAAATTGTTTTTTCCCCTTTCATTTTCTTTCCAAATCAGACAACATTAGAAAAAATAATTTTTCTTTCACAATATATAATTTTTTTTTTCTTTTTATTTCTTTTTTCTTTTCCACTCTTTGAACCAAACATAACCTAGGTCTTCGGTTGCCGAAGTCTGATCACCGGCCACCAAAATTTTTTTAATTGCATGTAACTTTTTTTACTCTATTTTTTAGTTGTGTTCAATTTTTTAATGTATTTTTTAGTTACGTTTTTTAATTTTTTAATTATATTTTAATATATTTTTTAAGTGTATGTTTATATATATATATATATATATTTTTATTACATTCATGTATTTTTTTGGCAGCTGACAAATAAAAAATTAGTGAAATATAATTAAAAATGGTAACTAAAAAATATATCAAAAAATGTTACTAAATATTAGTTAAATTTAAGCGATCGGTGGTGGCCGGAATTCGACAGCTAGATCAATAGTTGACAATGCAACCTTAATTAAAATATTATTGTTTTTATACACTCTAATAGATGAGATTAAATGAAAATCGGTATTTAGTTTTTTGTTTTTTGTTTTTTTGGGTTAATTTACTGTTATTATTAAAAATATTATACAATTGTTGATAGACTAGCAAAGCAAAAAGACGCAAAGCGTAAATCCATATGCATCAAGCATAGAAAAGCAAGGGCACTTTTGTCTAATTAACGGTTTGGTAAATATTCATACGCATATTAAAGGAATAATATAAAATATTCCCTACCTCATTATTATTATTTAAATTAATGAAAACAGGTCAAAAGCAAATATTTAAAATAATCAAAAATCGCCACGCCTTTATATATCTTTTTAATTTTTATAATTCTTAATATCTATGACTTTTTTGGTTTCCAAACAATATGGAAAAAGACAAAGGGATCTAACACTTTGTACCCCTTTAAGTTTGATATATATCTCACTTGTTGCTCTATAACTTTCAATTTGAATATGTGAAATCCAAAAGTTTTATAATTATCAAACATTTTACCAAATCAAATAAATTATCATCCCCTGCTAAATCCCACGTGTGACATGATCCTAAGTTATATATAAAATCTAAGATAATTCTCTTCTTACAAGGTGTCTTTTGAGAATGAATTAAGTCCATTGGATTTCTACATTCCCTAATGTTAAAAATTATAGGAGGGATAATGACATTTTTTATCCTGACGAATGAAATTTATTTCAATTTAGACCCTAGTATTTAAAAATAGACACATTGGCTACTACACATTTCATTTTTTGTTTCAATTTGGACCCTTAGTTAAGTTTTATGTTAATTAATGTTAAATTACATTTATACACTTTAAAATTTTTAATTAGGGTCATTTTATTTTTACCTAAAATTTAAGGGTCTATTGTGGGTTTCTTTCATCTTCTTCATTCCCCTCCCCACCCCGCTTCATCTCTAGCGACCCAATCCCCACCTCTACCTTTGCTCTACCCACCTTTCTCAACACAACACCGATGCCCACCACATCACCGATCGATTTCACGATCGATCTCCACCGTTCTCGATTGATTTCACGATCGATCTCGACCTCAACCCCGCTCCATCTCCATTGTTCTACATCGATCTCCGTCGTTCGAATTTCACGATTGATCTCCGATGTCCGCCATCACCATGACTATCTCCGCATGACCCACCCCCAAGATAGAGAAATATAAGGGGAGAGAGAGAGGGGGGGTTGAGGGTGGCTAGCGTGGTGGTGGTGATATGGTGGACGAAAGTGGTGGCAGGGAGACAGAGAGAGGGGAGGGAGATTGCAGAGAGAGAGAGTTGGGTAAGAGTTGAGAGAATTGATTTTTAACTTTTTATGTTTAGCCACATATTCAAATAAACCTCATTAAATTAGTTAGAGTAAAATGACGAAATTAATCTTATTATTTAAAATGAAATGACCAAAGTACCCTTATTTTCACGTTGACCTAAGAGAATTCTGAAGAGGGTCCAAATTGAAACAAAAATGAAATGTGAGACAGTCAATGTGTCTATTTTTAAATACAAGATCCAAATTAAAACAAATTTCATTTGTTAGGGTCAAAAATATCATTATCCCAAACTACACTAATCATATAGTTAAAAGTAAAATTATCAAATATTTTTTAAATTTATAATTAAATAATTGGAACGTTAATTAGAATTAGATTATCAATTAATTATATAATTAATATTTTCCTATTAACCCACTACAATAATTTAAAATAAATAAATCGTTGAACAGTTTATAAAATAAAATTTTAACTTATACAATCTATGTATTATAATATTTTTTTTTAAATAAAAAATAACTATCAAAAGTTTAAAAATCACTTACGACATAAAAATTATTTTAATTTTATACACAAAAAATTACAGTAATTTTTATGTATTACAATAAATTCAAATATTATTTTAATTTTATACAAAAAAAAAAAATTATATATTACAATAATTTCAAATTATATTATAGTGATTCGACTACATACAAAATTTGAATTTAGTACACTACCAAAATTTCCCAAAAAATCATTACATTTATTAAAAATTACAAGAAGGGCCTCTAGGCTATTCTCGAAACAATTACCAATTTTTCCTTAAACAAAGAAAAGGGAATGCTATTACCACTTCCCAAACTGCAATTTGTGTTCTATTTTAATTCAAGTGGAGTGCAAATGGAAGTTTTGGAGTGCCACTAGTATTTCCAAAAGAAGTTGGCCAAATTACTGCACAAACTACAACGACAGGCAATTATTTTACTTCACGATTCAATTGAGTATTTATACTCTTTGACATGACTCAATTTGACCCTGTCGTTATGAGTTATTTTCAAAATTAATAATAAAATTATGTAAAAATCAGAGTTTAATAACATTTGGGCCCTTAAAATAAGTGTGCTCACTTGGTAGAGCATTGGGTTTTTAACCTAATGATCGCAGGTTCAAGTCATACTGTACTCAAACCTACCTTTCAATCTACATTAGTAGACGAAGGAGACAGAGCTAACTGACCATAGACAAAGCAATTCATGTTGGCTAACTGACTGGCTTAAGAAGAGATTGCTCGCTCTTGTTCCGGTGCCAGTAGCCTACCTTTTTTGGGGGGCTTCTTGCACTACTAACGAATAAACACACTACCGCGAAACGTTCTGTTGCTTGATTCTTGGGTTTTAGTGGGTTGTGCTGGGCTAGGAGAACAACCGCCTCTTCACTTTCCTTTAGCCGATTCAGATACTGAATCATATCTCTTGGAGAGAGAGGTGTAGAAACTCTCTCTTTGACTCAGGGGGCTTTCCACCATTTTGACTGATGCGAACGCAGTTCTCTTGTTTTGAAGAATGAATGAAGCTCCCCCACCTTCGAGAATTCTGTTACTAGTTGATGTTATTCCTTTGTCGTGTTATGTTGTGATGTACTTTGAAACATCAGCAGAACAAGATAATTAGGTTCTGATAATGTTAATTAGTCTTAAAGAGTTTGCATATGAGAGAGAAAATTGTTGATCGACTGACCATGTGAGTTGCCAAATAATTGTACAGTCAATTTTGATAGTGAACCCTAATTGAAGGGCCTCACAAAAACACTCAAAAAGTATAAGAACTCAATTGATATACTCCAAAGTAAAGGGGCTTATTTGAAATAAGTAGAAAATATAGGGGTTTTATTAATTTTCGCAAAAGTTTTTTTTTTTTTTTTTTTAATTTACTTTAAAAAGATTTTTTATTTATTTTTAATAATTAATTGTTTACCGTTTAGAAGATGCAAGCACCTCCTGTATCTGTCAGCGTTCTCTCTCTCCCCCCTATTTATCTCTCTCTAAATTTCCTGGATCACAGTGTCCTTATCACGTCTCCGATCGAGTCCAATCAGAGAACCAGAATCATTTGCTCCATTTCTCTCTCCATCTCCTCCTCTCCCTTCTCTCTCCTCTGTAAATACACACACATATACATACACTAATACACATATATAATCACATATATATACACACAGAAGGACAGGACAGCCATTAAACGTGGTGGCGGTGGTGCTGGTGGCGGTGGATTGAGAATGGCGGGAAACGATTGGATAAACAGTTACCTTGAGGCGATTTTGGATGTTGGGCCGGGACTCGACGATGCCAAGTCGTCTTTGCTGCTGAGGGAGAGAGGGCGGTTCAGTCCAACTCGATACTTCGTCGAAGAAGTCATCACCGGATTCGATGAGACTGATCTTTACAAATCGTGGGTTCGAGTATGTATAGGAATTTGAATTAGAATTTGCTATATGTATATGTTTCTCCTTTTAATTTCTGTGTGATTCTGAATATAAGTTCGTCTTTACGATATGATGAATTGGAATAGGCTCAAGCAACTCGAAGTCCTCAGGAGAGGAACACGAGGCTGGAGAATATGTGTTGGCGGATTTGGAATTTGGCTCGCCAGAAAAAGCAGGTTAGCAATTATTTTATTCGTTTTTTGGTCCATAAACGCTGTGTTACTGTGATTAAATTTATGCGTTTAAATACCTGAAATGATTCTTGCTCTTTGAAGTTGAATTGTGTGATTTGAATAATGGAATTTGATTGAGACTGGGGTGAACATCCTTTTTGTGAGTTAATTGGACCATTTCTCATTTATGTTTAAATAAAATGGAGTTTATCCCGTTTTGTCATCATTGTAATCATAGTGGTCGTCACCATGCTCTTTTTCTTATAAAATGATACTGATTTCAAACCAATTTTACTTTATTCTTCAGTGAATTTGAACTTCAATTCATGGAGGCATAATTGAATTAATATTTAGAATTTGAGCTGGATTGGTGTTTGGTCTAATGCAATTAATGCTCCAGTAGTAATATCCCATGCTTTGCATCATGGTTGCCAAACCAGCCACCAAGAGGTGTTAATCCGGTTGGCAAGTGGAAGTGTCCCAGTTCCTAGTCTACCTGGGTTCGACTCTCTTGGAGAGCAATCTAGGAATTAAATCTTGAATTTAATCCTGAACGTACCATGCTGATGTGGGGGAGTGCGCCCTTAAGATCGCCCATTGAGGTGATTAGTCGAGGTGAGCGTATGTTGGCCCGGACACCCCTTGCCGAAAAATAAAAAAAATAAAAAATGGTTGCCAAACCAGCAAATCCATAGTTCTATGAAAATGAAATGGGCAACACTAGCAATGACATGAGAAGTAAAAGGGCAAACAAAATACAGGAACTGAAGAGGCAACAAAGACAGTACTCCCGGCTGGCTTGGGAATAAACTATTGAATGTTAAACACAACCACATGAAATGCCAAAACCAACGAGATCCAGAAAAGCTCAAGGGAGGTTAGAAATATGGAGATAAATTGTAGATAAGTTTCACATTTGCATGTTTCAAATGCGTGTCCTTCGAGCTTGTTTAAAGATTTGAGTCATCTTTCGCAGGAGTACATCTCCTTCAAAGAGAGGACACTTCTCTAAACTCACATTGGACATTTGAAAAACTGTTGTTGTATCTCTCTCTGCATAAATAAACAGATTGGCGGAGCAATGTTATATTTGAGATTTGTCGCAGACTTGCTCTTTTAGTGGTTGGCTTCCAAATTACTCAATCATTGCCACTTTAAATGGCACTTGGTTATAAAGAATTACGAATTTTGACACTTCTTCAGTATTTTGACACTCAAAACAAATGATCAGGCAACTTAGTTCTATTAATTTAACTACCAAGAAAATTGAAGGAAATGGCACTCTATCAATGCATCATGATTGCCCTGTACTCCAAAACAATGTCACAGTATAAAGCGGCAGTGGTTCGTTTGGATGGAAGGGGAGGAAAGTGGAGTGGCTGGGACGGAGAAGAGAGGATTTCTGTCCTTCATTGTGTTTGGATGTATAGGGAGGGATTTATTTTCCATTGTCTAATTTGACTATTAGATCCTTTATATTTGCATATATATATATATATATATATATAAGAGGCAGTTTGTAATAAAATAAAGGGCTTTTTGTTGAGGGCTCCCTAAAAAAAAACATATTTGTAAGGAATACCTAAATTCAATTAGTGCCAAAAGTAAAAAAAAAAAAAGATCATTCCAAAATTGATTTTATTTTATATGTATGATTTTAATAACAAATTGGAGAGAGAGAGAGGTGTGGTGGTGGGGAGAGGTGCGGCAGGGAGAGAAAATGAAGAACGGGATGAAAAAATTGGTGCGGCGGGGAGAGAGAGAATGAAGAAGGGGATAGAAAAAAAATTGATTTATAATTTGATTTAGGGTAATTTTGACAATAAAAAATATTAGTAGGTCTTTAAGAAGTAAAATATGTTTAATTGTACTTTTGGTAAATTATATTAATCCATAGTCCTTTGAAAGTTGTCTAACCTAATTAATGGACTTATGGAGGAATTGTCCTATAATAAATTTTATAGGGGTAAAATAGTATGATTTAAGGAAAAAAAATGGAAGGAAAGTGAATCCTTTCAAATCTTCCCTCCTAAACTCCCCTCCCCTCCCCCTGCTCCACCCAAACGGAGTGTAAGTAAGCATTGTGGTTCAGAGTTGCTGTCTCCAATTGCTTATCTTTCATGATTGGAACTAAATTCCTTATGGAGAGCATATCAACTTTATATTTTCTTTTGTATTGCATTCAGATTTGTACATAAGTGGGACAAAGGCTTAGTTGTTGTTGTATTGCATTCAGATTTGTAGTCAGGTTATGAAATTTTCGTACTGTAGAAGTTATTCATGATACAAAGGGGACATATGACAATCATTGACCTGGAATGTTGAGGTTATGCATAGTTTACTTGTAATTTGTTTATTTATGGTTGTCAATGATTTGCAACCATGAGCAAGAGTCCCTCCTATTTTGATGATTGATGATTTTCATTTTACAATTAATGCAGTTGTAGGTGCCACTAATGATTATTAGATTGCATGTTAAGCAACATTTGACTTCAAAGAATTGCCTTTAGTCCTCACGGCAAGAAATGGCTTTGGAGGACCTAGCCCAAGAAAAAAAGAACTCGGTTTTGGAAATGACAAATTTTCTGTCGAGGATTAAAACACCGCCAAGTGCCGATGGCCCGAATCCCCCTCTTTGCCTAGTATTTGACTGAAGATTAGAATAATGCTGTTATGTCGGCTACTTTCTTTTACTGCTCTTCGTGGTCCATATTTGATAATTATGACTTGTTACTACTTCTACTATTGTGCCTTTACCTTCATTATACATCTGGGGTAGGTCGAATGGTTTTTGTGTTCAAATCTCTAAGATTTAATCCTGTTCTTTTATTTTATTTTATTTTTTGTTTATGTGTTGTAAATACTCTCAAACTTGAGTCACTTCCTTTATGCTCCACTGAATCTTTATCATTGCCACTCATTCATTCATTTATTTTTGATGCAGCTTGAGGGAGAAGAAGTTCAGAGACTGGCCAAACGCCGGCTTGAACGTGAAAGAGGGCGCAGAGAGGCAGTTGCTGATATGTCAGAAGACTTGTCTGAAGGGGAAAAAGGAGAACCAGTCAGTGATATTTCAGCCCATGGTGATAGCAATAGAGGCAGATTGCCTAGAATTAGCTCAGTTGATGCCATGGAAGCCTGGGCTAGTCAACAGAAGGGGAAAAAGTTGTACATTATATTAATAAGGTATGAGCAACCTTCTTCGATTTTGAAAACCATAATTTACTTGTATTATAAAATAATAAGTTGGTACCATGATTTACTAGTATTATAAAAATAATAAGTTGGTACATCATGTCTTGCCTTGTTTCATGTGAGGCCCAAGGGGGCCCAAGCCCCCCAATTTTTTTCCAACACTTCTCTTTTACCTGATTCACTTGAAAAACAAAATCTTATTCAATTCTTAATAATTTGCTAAGGCACTCATTCTCATAGTGCCTCACCCTCCGTGGTCGCGGTATTCGTTGGTATGTCAAAGATTATTTGAAATTTGGTGATATAAAATATGAAACTAAATTAAGCGATGAAATTGTGGATTTACTGAAATCTTCATTTGGGATGATTGAGTTTGGGAAGAAAGTTATTCAAAATATGAAATTAAAATAAAGGATTTGGTTAAATCATCTGATAAGTGGGATTGTCTCTTCCATAATATTATTTATTGATAAAAATTTACTAATAAATTTAAAAGTAATGTTACGGACGTTATGGTTATTTGATTCATTGTTCATTTGATTTTGATATTTTTTCATTGAATTTTTCAGTTCAAAAAGAAGAAAGAGATGAACAAATAATTGATAAGATATTGGTCATCTTTTCGCCTAAAAATGGTATAAATGGTTTTTTTAAAATAGTTTTAAAAAATTCTACATAAAATAATCTGTACAAAATCTTGAAGCCAGAACTAGTAAACAAATCAAGCTCCCCCCAACTCTTTTTCTATATTCGTTGGACTCATATGATCACCGTGGACATGAATTCCTAGCTTTGAATAGGATGATGTTTTGGAATTTAAACTTGTTTTGGATTAGTCATATTTTTTATGGCATTCCGGTGCATAGATGACATTCATCCTGTTTTTACATCTTTACAATAATATCCAACTAATTATTAGCAATTACTATTCATACAGTCTGCATGGTTTAATACGGGGCGAAAATATGGAGCTTGGTCGTGATTCTGATACTGGTGGGCAGGTACACTTCAGTTTTAAGAATGCCATGACACAATGTAGTCATTCTTTGTGCTTTCAATTAACTACATTTCCTTTCTGTTGCTTAAGGAAAAAATGTTGGACAATATACATTCTTTTTTCCCATTCGCCACTCGAAGTTGCTTGTGGCATATCTGAATGCATTCCCCTTATCCCTTCTTTTCATTTTTTCAATTATCCCCCCCTTCTTCAGGTAAAGTATGTTGTGGAACTTGCAAGGGCTTTGGGCTCAATGCCCGGTGTGTATCGGGTTGATTTGCTTACTAGACAAGTATCATCACCAGAAGTAGATTGGAGTTATGGTGAACCCACGGAGATGCTTCCTCCAAGAAATTCTGAAGGTTTGAGCGAGATGGGAGAGAGCAGTGGTGCTTATATTGTTCGTATTCCATTTGGTCCAAAAGATAAATATATTCCAAAAGAACTTTTATGGCCTCACATCCATGAATTTGTTGATGGTGCACTTAGCCATGTCATACAGATGTCCAAAGTTCTTGGCGAGCAAATTGGCAGTGGACATCCTGTTTGGCCTGTTGCTATTCATGGACATTATGCTGATGCGGGTGATGCCGCTGCTCTTCTGGGTGGTGCTTTAAATGTGCCCATGCTTTTTACTGGCCACTCACTTGGTCGAGATAAGTTGGAACAACTTCTGAGACAAGGACGATTATCGAAGGATGAAATAAATTCTACATACAAAATCATGCGTAGGATAGAAGCCGAGGAATTATCTCTTGATGCGTCTGAAATAGTCATAACTAGTACTAGACAGGAGATAGATGAGCAGTGGCGTCTATATGATGGATTTGATCCAATCCTGGAGCGCAAACTACGAGCAAGGATCAGACGTAATGTCAGCTGTTATGGAAGGTTCATGCCTCGCATGGTTGTAAGTATCTTAATTACTTTAAAAAATTTAGGAATTTGGATGTCCTCAATTATGTTAATGATTAACTCATTTTCGTTGTGTGAACATCAGTCACCTTTTGTGATTGATTTTCATGATGGGAAGTGGGGTCTCGAATTTATTACATTATTCCCAGATTAATTTGGAATATTCAGCTGCTGCTTTAATGTAGTTGCTTTATTTCTATTGGCCTAATTGGTGCTAGGTTAGTTTCAGCTTCATACAGCTAACTACGTAATACCATTTGGGGTTATGCAGAAATAGCTTGGACAGTGTTTATCTCTAATTTAATGACAGGTTATTATGGAAAACCTGAAACCAGCAAATTTTATTTCGATTGCTTCCTTGTATTGGTCCATTTTATTCATCTCCTTGTCTGATGAAAAGAGGGAAAAATAAATTCAAAACAGCAGCGAGATGGCTTATTATCTTCTGAAACGCAATTCAGCATCTCTTTGTTGAAGTTGTTCCATAAATTTAGAAATGCATCTTAAGTGAGCCACGTTTTCCTTAACAAGAAATGCTGAAGCCTTAGTATTGAGATTGGTAGAAAAAAATTAAACAAGCACTGAATGTAAACTGACCTTTAGTTGGAAGAATTTGGTTTCTTCAACATAAGTTTATTTCTCCTTGTAACGAACTGTTTGTATATGGGCAGAAATCTAGAATCAGTTGGGTGGTTTCTTTGGAATTCATTTTTTATCTAGTGCTTCAGAGTTTTAGTTTTGAAATGCAAAATTTCCTCCCCGTCCTACCTTGTTTTGTGGAGTCAGCATGGGGCTAGCGTATGTGTCCTCCGAAATGTACACATATTTAATCAAGCTTTTTGTAGGTTATTCCCCCTGGAATGGAGTTCCACCATATTGTTCCACATGATGGCGATATTGATGGCGAAACAGAAGGAAATGAAGACCACCCTACTTCTCCAGACCCACCTATTTGGCCTGAGGTCTTAATCTTAATTTGAAATGCTTTTGATTATGGAAAATATCATCCTCCTCTTTTCCTTTATTCCCTTCTTCCTCTTGTATAAGTGGACTTACTGTCAAACTGTTTGCCATTTCAACTTTCCTTTATTCATTCAATTTTGTTATGTAATTTTTCTGCAAACTCATGCAACTCAACTTGACATGATGCAGATAAAGCGCTTCTTTAGCAATCCAAGGAAGCCCATGATACTTGCCCTTGCTAGGCCAGATCCAAAAAAGAACCTCACAACTTTGGTTAAAGCATTTGGTGAATGTCGTCCATTAAGAGAGCTGGCTAATCTTGTAAGTTTCTATTCTGTCTTTCTTTTTTCTTTTTTTTTTTTTTTTCCCTATTTTACTACTATATGTTTGGCACTTGCTATGCTGGTGCATGCATAAGGAGATATTTTGGAAACTATAAGACCAAAATGACGTGAAGGACAATTAAGAAAGTACATACTTTATTTTATCAAGTTACTGAATTGTCTATTTATCTTGATTGTTCTAGTATTAGCATTAGGGCTAAAGAGGAAACAACAAAGTTTGGTGCGGATACCACCCATGTAGCATAGGTCCATGATGGTTACATTTCCGTATACATCTCTTTTTTTTTTAATAAAAATATCGGACTTCTCTCTGTGTTTTGCAGACATTAATCATGGGTAACCGGGATAATGTTGATGAAATGTCAAGTGTGAATGCATCTGTTCTTCTCTCCATACTTAAGCTGATTGATAAGTATGATCTCTATGGTCAAGTGGCATACCCTAAACACCACAAGCAGTCTGATGTTCCTGATATTTACCGTTTAGCAGCCAAGACGAAGGTACTTATTGTTATAAATCAGGGTCACTTAATGATTTATAATTTGAGTTCAAAATGATTAGGGACACTAAAGCTGTCTTGTTATTCTTAGTAGCTACATACTGTTCAAATGAACTGCACACAAACTTCAATTGAGATTCAGTTGATAATCCGTTCATTTAGCCTTCTTGGTGGGTTTAGGCTTGTAAAATCATTTAGCAGAACCATGAACTCCTCATGTGCCTCGTCTCATGTTGTTCTGCTAGTCAAACTTGACTAATAATGTATAATCAGAGGTGATTGGATAACAACTATTAATACTTCCACGAGCATGCTGTCTAGAATAGATGCTTATTTATAGGATCCAGGTGCCCCCCACTTGTAGGATGACGAACATTATAAATGTCCCTTCTTCTGATTAAAAAAGCAATATCATACTCATTGAAGACAAGCTACTGTTTCTTCACTCTCTTGGTTTGTCTTGACAACCCCTCTCCCCAACCCCCCAAAATAAAATAAAATATGGATGGTCGGAAATGGGGATTTTTGGAGAAGGTGATGACCTTTAACCTATCTCACGTGGGCTCTATAATATGCATCAAGTATTGTCTCCCTTTGTACTATATTTGTAGTTTACTTGGTTCACTTTTTAATCTGTCCATCTCTTTTTCTCTCCCTGTCCTAGATCAAGTTAGTGCAATGTGTGTAATTTCTGTCTATTTTTCTTGCAGGGTGTTTTCATCAATCCAGCATTCATTGAGCCATTTGGGCTTACATTGATTGAGGTGCTGCACTTGTTCCCAAAATAATTGTCTTCATTATTTAAGAATGTTCGGTAATTGTTGTCACATTTCTCTTTTCAAATCTCGTTCCAAGTAATAAAGATAAAACGCAAAACTAGAGATGGTCAAAGGCCTATATTATTTTACCCATTCCAACAGTAGCATATTAGTATGCAGGGAGTATAAACAAGAGTAACTAATCTTCCATTAAACAGGCAGCAGCTTATGGTTTACCTATGGTTGCGACGAAAAATGGAGGCCCTGTTGATATACATCGGGTATGTAATAAATTTGTTTTTCGCGGCAGTTAGTAAATTGGTAAGTAGATCTGTCAGATTGACTTGTTATTTTTATTTTATTTTTTTATTTTTGCAGGTACTTGACAATGGCCTCCTGATTGATCCCCATGATCAGCAGTCTATTGCCACTGCGCTTCTAAAGCTTGTTGCAGATAAGCAACTCTGGGCTAAATGCCGGCAAAATGGTCTGAAAAATATTCACCTCTTCTCCTGGACTGAGCATTGCAAAACCTACCTATCTCGAATTGCAAGTTGCAAACCAAGGCAGCCGCGGTGGCTAAAAAGTGATGATGATGACGAAAATTCAGAATCAGATTCACCAAGTGATTCTTTGAGAGATATACAGGATATATCGTTGAACCTGAAATTTTCTTTGGATGGTGAAAAGAATGAAGGCAGAGCAAGTCATGGAAATTCTTTGGATGGTGAAAAGAATGCTGTTTTGACATGGTCGAAGGGTGTTCCCAAGGGCACACAAAAAGTTGGGTCAGTTGAAAAAGTTGACCAGAATCTAGGTGCAGCTAAGTTCCCATCTTTACGGAGGAGGAAACATATCTTTGTAATTGCGGTGGATTGTGAAGATATTAATGATATGTTTGAAAATACAAAGAAGATATTTGAAGCTGTAGAGAATGAAAGGAGTGAAGGCTCAATTGGATTCATATTAGCTACATCTTTGAGCCTATCAGAGATACATTCTTCACTGGTTTCTGTGGGCATGAGCCCTACTGATTTCGATGCTTTTATTTGCAACAGTGGTGGTGATCTCTACTATTCGTCTCTTCATTCTGAAGATAACCCCTTTGTAGTTGATTTGTATTACCATTCACACATTGAATACCGCTGGGGTGGAGAAGGATTAAGAAGGACTTTGGTGCGGTGGACGGCTTCTGTTACTGACAAAAAGGGTGAAAATGAAGAGCACCTTGTTGTAGAAGATGAGAAGATTTCTGCTGATTACTGCTATGCTTTTAAAGTTCAGAAACCGGGAGCGGTAATATGTTTACTAGTTCTTTGTTTATTGATATTGCTGATGCTTCTCTAGGTGGTATTTGAATAGTGTTTCTGTTTTTTCCCAAAAACATGGAACAGAAACAGAAAACAGAAGTTCTAAAGAAAAAATACGGAAAACAGAAGTTAAAAAAAAAAGGGTTAATACCGCTTACACCCCACCCCCCTCAACTCTTTTGTTATTCCACATACACCCCCCTAACTTTCAAAACTACCACGGGAATCCCTCGCCGGAGCTTTTTTTAATGAACTGACCATTTTACTCTAACTAATTCAAAATAAAAAAAAATGATAAAATAATCGAAATTAGTGAATTACCAAACTACCCACACCTCACCTTTTTTTTTAATAATTTTTTTTCTTTTTCTATTTTTTTTCTACTTTTTTTTTTTAATGATCTTCTTCTTTGTTTCTCTGCACCACTGCCGAATACCACCACCTCCGCCAAAGAATTACCATCTCCACCACCGTCTCCACCATCACGGAACCAAACACATCTCCGCCACCGTCTCCACCATCGCCGAATGAACACCATAGAATGAACACCATTACACCCATAGAAATGCCACACCAGTTTCCTCTCTTGAAACTGAGTTTCCTCTCTTGTTCTAGTGAGCTTTCGTAAGTGAAACTAGAGCTGCTTCTTCTTCGAAGACTTGACCACTAGTTTCCCAATGAGTTTGTCCTCCTCGACTGGGTTAGGGTTTATGGGCTCTATTTCGGAGGATGAAGAAGACGAAGATTACCAGGAGGGTCGAGCCTTTTGCGGCAGAGGAGTGGTCAGGCATGTGTTGGTGGTCGCCGATTCTTCCAAACTCGACGAGACTCAAGTTTGATTTCGATTCAGTATGTTTTTTCCTCCCAATTTTTCCTCAGCACCCGTCTGATTTCGATTTTTCCTCCCAATTTCGATTCGGTATGTTTTGCGCAATGGTTAGTGATTAGGGTTTCGTCTGAGTTTGATTTTGATTTTTGAGATGACATTGATGTACAGATGAGCTTTTCAGCGGATTGAAAATCTGTGTTTGAGAGGCTCAAGAGGGAAGTATGGCACCGATTGGGAGGCTCTGTGTTATATATATATATATATAGAGAGAGAGAGAGAGAGAGAATATATGGGAGAGAGGAAGAGAGGAAGAAATAAAGAACAATTGAAGAAAGGGAGGAGGAGGAGGAGGAGGATTGAAGCTTTTGGAGCTTGGCCATGGAGGTAGGTTTGTGATGGATGAAGATAACGATGGGTAGGAGAAGATGGGTTAGGGATGAAAGAAAGAGAGAGAGAGATGAGAGGAGAGGAGTGGAGTGGAGAGAAATTGAGAAATGGAGGATGTGGTGGTGGTGTTCACCATCGGTGTGGCGGCAGTTGGTGGGAGGATATGGTGGTGGTGGTGGATTTGGGGCTCGAACAGGGACGGGAACATGGATGAAGAAGATGAAAAGACTAACCTCTAATTACAATATATAACCTTAAAGTTTTATTAAATTTTATTTTGAACCATCACATTTAATACAAGGGCAATTTAGTCTTTAGATAAAGAGAGTAGAGTTAATTTAGTAAAAAAAAAATATGAGTTAGACTTTTCCAAGGGTATTTTCGGAATAAAAAATGAACAGAGGATCTTAGTGTCCTTTGACCAAATAGTTCAAGGGGTCTCCCATGTAGTTTTTAAAGTTGAGGGGATTCCCGTGGTCCCAGTCAATAGTTGAGGGGGTGTAAGTGGTATTAACCCAAAAAAAATCCTTCCCTAATCTCAGATTCTTATAAAAAATTTATGACCGTTGCAAGTTTTTAGAAAAAACGAAAATCAGAAACAAGAACACTAATCAAACGCCACCCTAGTTTTTTAAAACATCTAGTCGGTTTCTCTCCCCCTTTCCATGTTTCTTCATCCTTTTGTTGTGTGGGCCGAGGAGGCTTATTATGCACACTTTTGTTCCTGGTTGTTTATAGGATATTAAACCATTCTGTTGTTCCTGGTTGTTTATAGGATATTAAACCATTCTGTTCAACTCATTATGAAATATAGGGATGGCGACAGCACCCATACCGGCGAGTAACCAAAACAAACCGAATCTAGTGGTTCAGGTTTGACCATGGTCAAATAATTTTGGTTTCGGTTTCAGTTTCAGTTTTGGTTTCATAATTTAAAACCGAAGCCGTTTTGGTTTTGATTTTTGCATTGTAACTGTAAAACCGAACTGTATACCCATTGTTTTAAATATATTCATTTCTATATATTACCTCTACTTTTTTTGTTTGCAATTCTGCATATAGTTTATATATATGTATTATTAGGGTTTATTGTTTGTTTGTTTGTTTTTTATTATTTTTGAACTTTTTGTTTTAGACTTGCGGGATTCCTATTGTAACAATTAGCAATTTGGTGGTTTGATTGATTTTGTTGGAAATTTATGTTTATATTTTAATTATGTTTTTGTTTATAATTTGACGAACTTGCATTACTAGTAAGTAGTAATTGAAATAGAGAAAATAAATAAATAAATATGTGTGTGTGTATATACAAAATAGTTTGCAATTTTTGTGGGTTTGGTTTTGGTTTTTCATAAAACTAAGTAAATAAATATGTGTGTGTGTGTATACAAAATAGTTTGCAATTTTTGTGGGTTTGGTTTTGGTTTTGGTTTTTCATAAAACTAAGCAGTTCGGTTTAAAAACCTTGTTTTAAAAAACAGGTGGTTTACCGTTTGGTTTTGGGTTTAGTGTTTTTTTAATGGTTTTGGTTTTGTTTCTACTGAAATCGGATCAAAACCAATCAATTGCCATCCCTAATGAAATGTCTTGTATCTTTCTTATACTTTTTTTCATTTACAGGTTCCTCCTGTCAAGGAACTCCGAAAGTTAATGAGAATCCAGGCTCTCCGTTGTCATGTAGTTTATTGTCAAAATGGGAATAAGATCAATGTAATTCCGGTACTCGCATCTCGTCCTCAAGCCCTCAGGTATATTTATTACGATACTTTTTTTTCTTCATTTTTTTTTTTTCATTTGGAATCAAGTTATCTGAATATTCTGTTTCCTTTCCCATTGTGTTGGGTTCTCTTCCCAGTTAGCATCATATGTTAGCGTCCTTAAAAGTTGAAGTTAAATCTGACTTCTAGCTGGATCTTTTCCAGTAAATTCTATGTTCTTTTTTTAGGGTTTTTCATCCAAGGATATTACATTTATTATATTTATACAATAATTTTTCCATTAATAAAAATACTATTCCTACAAGGACAAAAAAGGTGGATAAAAAATACCCTCACTTTCCACAACCCCACCCACTCCCTAAACACAAGGGATTTATTTTAAAATAACTTCCAAGGTAATATAACAATAACAAAGTCTTTGTCCCACCCAAGTAGGGTTTGCTACATAAATCTTTTTGAGCCATGCAGAACGTTCAAGGGCCATCACCTTAGTTAACTTTAAACCAATAAGATCTTTCCTAATTGTCTCATTCCATGTTTTCTTAGGTTTACCAATTCCCCTTGGAGCACCTTCCTCTTCAATTAAATCACATTTTTCCATTGGTGCATCCTTAGATTTTCTATGCATGTGACCAAACCACCGCAAATGATTCTCTCAACTTATTTTCAATGGGTGTTATTCCCTACCTTTCCCTAATAATCTCATTCCTAACTTTATCAATTTTTATCTAACGACTCACGCACCTTAATATCCTCATCTCTGCTACCCTTACTTTCTAAACAAGCCTCTTGTTTAACGTTCTGAACTATATAGACTCACCGGTCTTATTGCAGTTTTTATAGAATTTTCCTTTCAATTTTAATAGTATCATACAATTCCAAATCACCCCTTGGATTTTCTCACTTTAACAATGATTTCTTGACTCTTGTATAATGTCCTCCTCAATTTCTCCATTTCCCTGGAGTATAGAACCTAAGTATCTAAAATTATGACTCTAGAGACCTCTTGATCACGAATTTTTACAATGTCATCGTCTATACGAGTATTTCCAAAATTGCAATGTATGTATTCCGTCTTAGTTCAGTTGATCTTTAATCCCCTAGACTTTAATGTCATGTTTGGTTGGATGGTATCACAATTCCACCACTAATTTCATTCTCTTGTTTGATTAAATAATGGAATGAAAAATTTCGATTACATTGGAATAAAAAATGGTGGAATGGCATTCCTTACTTGAAGGAGTGGAATGACACTCATTCCATCGGAATGATTTTTTTTAACACTCAAAATAAATAAAAAATCAAACGCAAAAAATTGTTGAGAGAAATATTTAGAGATATATTTTTTAGAGAAAGAGTGATAAATTGGTTGTAAAAGAAAATGTAGATAGAAAACATGTCTAGATATAAATTTTTCAAGAAAAAAAAAATACTAGATATAAATTATGCAAATAAATTATATATTATTGATACGTTACTGAGAGAGTCAATTCTAGAGAGAAAAAGTTGATAAAAAAATAATTTAGAGATAGAAATGCGCAAGAGAGAAAATTGAGATTATAAATTTTGAAAAAAATGAGTATTTAGAGAGAGAAGATACTTTTTAGTTCATAATTCTGGGAGGGAAGGAAATTGAGGAACAAAAACTGAAAATGCGCTAGCTATTGACATGCGAATTTTTACCCTCATCAATATATAAACTATTTCATTGTTTTGGTAAGTCTTTGGTAAATTACACTACGAATCTGTTATTTAGTATATTTACGAATAGATTTGATCTCAAAATTGATATATATATATAATTATATTCAAGGGTATTATGAATATTTTGTTATGTTTAATCATTTCATTACTTAAAGCATATAATAGCAACCAAACAAGGGAATTCATTGATGATTCCATTGGTAAATCCATTCTATTCTTTCTTTCTCTTGTTCCATTCCATCTCGATTCCATTTTATCCAACCAAACGAGCCGTAAGGCTTCTCTCCAATGTTCTAACTTGATGTTTACACCTCTTCTAGTTTCATCAGCTAGTACTATGTCATCCGTAAATAATATATATCATGGTACCCTATCTCGTCAGTTCATCCATCACTAAAATAATGAGTTAAGGATTTAAAGACGATTCTTGATGCAAAATCTATATTAATTAGAATGAAATTAGTGTCATCTCCTACAGTTCGAACACTACTAACTATACTGTCATACATCCCCTTACTCACCTTAATACATGTGAGGTACTGACTTCTAAATTTATAAAAATAATTAAATGGACTTCTAGTTCCATCAGAAGAGTTTGTGTCGTGCTTTAGCTTACAACACCGTTGTAGGTAAAACAAATCTTTTTTATTCAATAACTATCTATTTATAGATTAATGTTGTTGAGACTATTCTAAACAAACTTTACCATCGTGTATGTTATTTCCACCCGAATCCATCTCACTAACAAAATACTTGTATATTTGTATAATGTTTTGTACACCTCTAAATCTTCAGTTTGCCAACAAAGATATTAAATGTCTGCATCACGAGGTGCTGGAGAACACTATTATGCTTGGGGGGTGGAGCTAGCATGTGCCCCCGGCGGGCATATGGCCCCCCTTGAGTTTGAAAAGTAATAAAAAGTTTCACTATCACCCATAATAAGAATTAGGTAGATGACCCCTCTCGATTTTCAAAAACTACGCTATCAATTAGAAGATACATTTTTTAATTCCAATTTTATCCGTTAAACTTAATTATTTTATATTAATTACTCCAATATGCCTTTTTGCCTCAACTTTTACATATAGTTTTTTTGCCTCCCTCAGTTTGAACTCAATTCATTGTCGACATAGTAATGCAATTGTTTGTTTTTGACGGCGATGAATCAAATTTGTATTTATTTTCTAATGATTAAAATTTTATGCATTATACCATTTAGTAACTCTTATTTTAGATTTTCTTTTGGTTAAGCCAAAAAAGTAGTTAAATTTTGAAATTAATGTTTGTTTGCAATAATAATTTTAAAAATCACAAAAGTAAAACTATAATTTTAACTTTTTTTTTTTTTTTTTTTCCTTTTCCTTCTGGAAAGTAAAAGTAGTTGTTTTGTTATTCAATTTTTATATTTTAAAAGATGGATGGAAATCGACGGACTAGGACATCTCCTTCCAATTTTTCTCAATCATTTATGAGGTTTTTTTGGATTAAGAAATCATTTATATGGATAACGCGAAGATATCCTCTACCCTACCAAACGTTACCTTATTTATTTCTTTTGCCACCTTTGATGAAAAATACTCTTTTTTATGCATGATTCTACTTTGACTTGTTTTTTTCAGATTCTTATATCTCCGTTGGGGTATGGACTTGTCGAAGACCGTGGTTTTTGTGGGAGAAAATGGGGACACGGACTATGAAACATTGCTCGGCGGTGTTCACAAATCCGTCATAATGAAAGGACTCTGTGGTGCTTCAATAAATCAGCTTCACGCCAACAGAAACTACCCCCTTTCTGATGTGGTGCCATTTGATAGCCCTAACATTGTTGAGACAACAACCGGAGAAGGTGATATCCGGGCTTGTTTGGAAAAACTAGGTGTTCTCAAAGGGTAGAGTCGGTGGCTATTTGTTGTTTAGTGTTCCTGTTCCTA
The DNA here is from genome assembly GCA_016647705.1 of Eucommia ulmoides. NCBI lineage: Eukaryota > Viridiplantae > Streptophyta > Magnoliopsida > Garryales > Eucommiaceae > Eucommia > Eucommia ulmoides. Next base: position 18,659,499 of record CM028335.1, on the reverse strand, counting down.
GATATCTGTTTCGATTCTCAGAAAACAGAAATATGGAAAGCAAAAAAGCAAATTTCTGCGAAGATAACAGAATAGTTCAGAAATTGAAGTTATCTGGGAACAGACACATAATTTTGGGAACAGAAACACTGAACAAACATCACCCATGTTGCATAATCTGGTGAAGTTTTCTCATTGATTTGGTTCTACTTTGGAGCTATTTTTTCTAATGGGAGATTTGAGTTTTTTTGTTTTTTTTTTCCCTTGCAAATATCTCAATTCTATGTTGTTTCTCATTGTCATAAAGAGTTTCTGGTGGAAACCGAAAAAAAAAAAAACCTACATTGTATATCCTTCTATTACCTTTGTATAATGAAACATATGCTATTTAAAAAACATACTATGCTTTTTGTGCCGAACAAGGGGTAAATATGCACGGTCCCTAAACTTTGGGGTCGTTGTAAATAGGCCCCTAATCTTTCAGCTGTTTTTATTGGGTTCTTGAAATTTTCAATCGGTAACAAATCAAGTTTCTAGGTGAGTTTGCCTGATTTTTTGTTTAACTCCTTTATTTTGGGTGCTTTTCTTTCTGAAAAAGAAAAAATCACGTAAATGTATTTGGTAATTTATTTTTTTAAAAGTCAAAGTTGGAGTTTTCTTTTCTCGGGATGCTGTAAAAAGGTGCCTCTAAAAGTCAATAGATTTTTTTTTTCATTATTTATTTAATGATATTTTATATGACAATTTTTTTTATCTGACTACAAAGTGATATTAATTTTTTAAAAATTTATTACTTTATTAATTTTTTTTATTTGTAAGTTGTAAGATATTTAATTTTTATCTAATAATATTAAAAAATTATTTAAAGAATTTTTTCATTATTTATTTAATGATATTTTATATGACAAAATTGTCTTTATTTTATTTTTTGACTACAAAAAATGATATTTTATTTACAAATTATTTAATGTTATTTAAATTTTTTATTTACAAGAGGTAAGACATTTTATTTTTATTCAATAATATTAAAAAAATTATTTGTAAGGTGTAAAATATTCTTATTTTTAAAATTTTATTATAATAATTTTAGGTTTATACATGCAAATGTTTATTTTATTATGTATCTTGTTTTTTATACATTAGTTAGCATTAAGAAAAAATAAATTTATTTTAGTAATCTAATAGTATTTTAATGTTTTTACATAAATGTTTCTCAGTGTGCTTTTTTCTTCTCAACAATTATATTTCAATAAATTTGTTAAACAGTTAAGAATTCTTTTTCAACAATTCTTTTTAAACACTAAAGCCTCCCAAATTTGTTAAACAGTGAAGAAGTAAAAAAAAAATTGTATTCCAATAAACTATAAAGCCTCCCAAACTTACACCAACTCAAATACTTTGTGATTTTTGCAATAGTTAGATAATATTGAAGTCCATAAAATTAAGCAAGCGATAAAAAAAGGATGCTACTCGGCACATTTGTAAAGAGTCATTCAAAATAGCATAAAATCATTGGTGAAAAATTATATTTCCAATTTCAAATAAACGGATGGCATTTCAGAATAGTTTACAACAAGTATCTATGTCATAATGAGCTTATCTCATTTATCGTCCATATTAATGTTTAGAAAAATTTGTATGATCATAACGATTATTAAAATATATAACTCTAACGACAAACTAAATGACTATGCGTGTACAATAAATTGACTACATTGCAATGAATTTACAGTAAAATGACTAATCATACAATCCGCCTAAAATTCATAAATTTAGCAAATGATGAAGTAAAGAAATTGCTAAAGATTTATTTATTATTTTCAATGGTGGAACCACTTGAAGGTCAAGGTCGACATATATACCCACCTTAAAATTTTACTTTGTACCCCATAGTTTAAAATTAATAGGACCTTTTGTCACTTTATGTATTGATCACAAACTAACCATTTTTTTTTTTACTTTCGTTCTTAAATATTCATACTTTAAAATCTAATTTTATTTTATCAAAATTGATTAAAATAGCCGCATTCTTTTTTAGAATTGATTTTTTAACCCAAAAAAACATATCAATATATATTAATCAAAAAAAAAAATCACACATTCCAAGACTCACTGACTTATACAATATGATTTATAAAAATATAGCTAATATTTGAAAGCAAAAGGGATAAACTACATGCGAAACTACCATTTGAGAATGGGACAAGAAATAGCAAAACTTATATTCCGGTGGATGTCAAAATGAATCAAAGCCACCATGTATGACTCCCCAAGCTTCCTTGTAACCTAAGACAATAAAATAGATGAGTTAATTCAAATACTAACATGTAAGTAATCGTTATGAAAAACAACAACATAGAGAGTGGAGTAGCATAAGAGCATCTGGGTAGAGGGTAACTAGAAAATATCTTTTTTTTTTTGCTCCTTCATGATTAGAAGAATTCCCCCCATTCCACATTTGATTAAGGTTGTGTTTAAGGAACCCTTTTCAATCAATGTGAGTAACATAGGAGAGGAACAATTGCAGACAAAAGATGTATGAGGATGAAGAAGGAATAGAAATAGGATTAGGTCTGTTGGATTCTGCTATGTCACATGATTATCTGATCCATAATTTTCTGAGAAACTTAGTTGTCCCAATCCATTTAGAAGAAATTAGATATGTCTTGATAGAGGCTAGTTACGAGATAGCATGATCGATTTCCTGAACTCTCTACAACAGAACATTGTTGTGATGCTTTCAGATGTGCTAAAGCATCACACACAAATGAACCATAGGAACCGTAGATCATTGATATTAATTCTTATGATTTTGAACCCATTGACAAGAATGTTGGAGGGGCAGAAACTGAACCCAATAAAAGGTCTAATCCCACAAGATTTGAAAGTTTCGTCGTGCAATGGCAAACATGAAATTATTTTAAGAGCTTTTTGAAAACTAGACAATAATCTTATGCTGAAGAAATTCTAAATGTAAGCCGATTCATCACTGGTAATGTATTACGAATGGATTGTTATAAGAAGACTTTTTATCTTTTGAGTAATAGGCAGGTTCGAGAATTTCTTTCAAAAGGATTCTGGGAATAATAATGGAAAGCTTGGGGTTGAGAATCCTAAAAATATTTAGAAATGATGTGGTAGAGAGAAGCCAATGTCAGAGTCTTGGATTGAGTTAGAGGCCAAACCATTATATCCTGAATTTTAAGACTGGGTAAATAAATTGAAGCCATAAATATTGAAAGAATTGGAGATCCATTGGAGTTAATAATATCCAAATTCGAAGAGGATACATCTTCAAGAATCAATTGATTAAGGTTGTGACACCTTTAGAATCAACAAGATTGAGAAAATGTTTGGAATGAAGCTCTTCAGGTAAGAATGACGAGTTAAAAGGGACTTTGGAATTATGGTCAGATTTCCAGATCAAACCCCTAACCATAGCATCTCTGCTAGCAAACACTCTTCCCCAAGCCACATTTGAATGAAAGAATAATTACTATATTTGCGCAGCGGATAAATTTTTATCTTTGCGTTTATTTTTAGTCCTAAATCAATCCGCGTAATACAAATAGATCATATTACTTTTCCGCGTGCTTCATCCTCTTAGCCAATAGTTTCAAAGGTGTGATATCTCTTCTTTCAAAATCTCTGAAAGGGTGACTTAATCATCTTACCCATGAGACAAGATACATAAGTGGGCAAGGGTTTCAAGTCCAATAGGCCTAGAAACCCATCTCTCACCATCTTGTTAATCCTCTTATCACTAATATGATCTAGTCTGAGATTGCACAAGTTGGATTTTCATCTCTTGTTCTTTTTTGTTGATAGACTTTCATTTGTTATGTAGTTTATTTTGCCACAAGTTTTTGAATAATAGAGATTGTTAAAACATATTCCAACACCAATTAATTTAAAATCGAAATAAATAATACAAGTATTATTTAAAAAATAACTGAATATCCATCCCCAACAACACAAGGAATTAAAACAATGTTTCTATATTGAAGTCATAAAATAACAACCTCTTTAATTTAAATGACATAATAACGAAAACTGGCAAACGAAAATCTCTCACGCCTAATGCAACAACTATTTCTCCACTTTCCACGCCCAACGAGATATCTCATTTACTCAATCTTTTATTTCTCTTTAGACCCTTTATAGTATTACATACATGTGAACTACTACCAGAGTCTAGAACCTAATTTGAAACATAATAGGTTGTCAAACAACCAATAACATCAATCAAATCTGATATGCCTACAGAAGGTTTGTCGTTGGAACCTAGAAACTAAGAATAGTTCCTCTTCCAATGACCTAGTTGACTACAGTGAGAACACTTCTATTTCTTGGATTCCTTCCCCTTCTTTGGCTTCGTCTTCGCTTTTAAAGATGATTTTTCTTTCTTCTTCTTTTTCTTCCAATATGAGCAATGATTCTTTAGACTTTTTTAGACCCCCTCGCATGGTTCAACATGTAAGACCCCGACCTTTGTTAATCGCATAGTTTAAGTCGCGTTTTAAAATATTTTGGAAATATTGAGGCTAATGGTGTTATTTGTTATTTAATTAAAAATTTGAGAGGTTAATCTGTAATTTTATAAAACATCAAATATTAGAATTAGGCTTAATTAAAATCTTAACAAAACCAAGGGAGGATTGTGTAAATTTCACACTTTATATATATAGAGAGAGAAAGAAGCAGAGGATCGAAGGGCGGAAGGATGGCCACTTGGCCGGTTACTTGATCACGCGCGCACACACACACACACACATATATATATTATATACATAAACAGAAAGAGGGAGAAGAATCAGGAAGAATCGAGATGAGATGAGAAAGAAAAAAAAACTGGAAAGAGAGAGGAGAACCGACGAGAGAGAGAGGATCAGCGATGGAGTTCCGGCGAGGAAGAAGGTGTCGTCTGTTCGACGGTGTGGTCGTCACTCCAGTGAGTGTGAGTATGCTCTGTTTCTGATCGCTTGTGTGGATGTGTATGGTTCGTTCGTCATGTGAGAGGGTCCAGGTGTGTGTGTGTGTATGCTGCTCTGTTCAGCCAGCGATTATGTGGGTATGTGGGTGTGTGTGTTTGCTTTGTTTGTGTTCCCTGTTTTCCATTCCCGTTTGGTGATGCTGTGATGGTGTATGTGTGTGCTACCATGTATGTGTATGTGGGTGTTGTTCTGTTCAAATTTAGGGGGTCGACAGTAAGTGAGAATTAGAGAGAGAGAGAGAAGTGGGTATGGGTGTGTTGTCCTTTCTCCGGTAGTGGTGGCTGCTGATAGGTATGAAAAACCTATCTATTTCCAATCTGAATTTGTTAGTTTTCGAATATGTTTATAGTTATTTTTATTATGTTTTAATTAATTTTCATACTTTTTGTATAACTCAGGTATGTGGGATAAAAAAATAGGAAACTGGAGTTAAAACGATGAGATCGAACCAAAGCGGTTCGAAGTTACGGTGGATAAACAAGCTCGGAAGCTAAAAGATGAAACAGGCCCACCGCTTAAGCGTCCAGACCATCACTTAAGCGGTGAAAATGCAGAGAAGAGCAAAATGTTACTGACGGACGACCGCCTGAGCGAAAATTCTACCGCTCAGGCGGAAATCCAGCAGAGGACATAGAAGGGCTACTGACAGCCTCTCGCCTAGGCGGAAATTCTACCGCCTAGGCGAAAATACAACAGAATGTTCTCCCAGTCCACCGCCTACTTCACCTCCCAGGCGATCAGACTTAACCGACCTAACTCCGCCTAGGCGCAATTTCCACCGCCTAGGCGGATTTGCCCTGCACAGCCTTTAGATATTTTTAGGATATTTTTGCTATAAATATCCCCTCTCCTCCCCCTTGGCCGGTAGCTCTCTCTTCTTTCTTGTATTTTTGAGCCCCTTAGGCTATAGTTAAGCCAAGGGTTAGGAATTTTAGTGGTGGAGCTCGCATCCCGAAGTGGAGAAGACGGCGAATCGAGCGTTGAGTGTTCTTAGCGGTTTATCTTCGGACGAGGCTAAGTTTTTCGATCGTTTTTCCTTATTTATTTATCTTAGGAGCATGTGAGCATATTTAGCTCGTTATTTTCTTGTATATGCGGCTATGGCCCCGAGTTAAATATGGATTGTAGTAGGGATTAACACTATATTTATAAATACGTTGTTTGGATGATTTCGGTGTTTTGTTTATGATTGTTCTTTGTAGTTTTATTGTATTTATCGTATTGTTTGTTTATTATGCTTGGATTGATAAATGGAGAATACGGGGTTTTGACAAAACCCCGGATTCGGATTAGGGTAAACAAACGCCACAATTTAATAATCCGGGAGGGAGTTAGATTGTGGACAATTGATGACGTTGGGCAAGACACACGCTACCTAGGGTCGTTAAGACGTTGAGGGGGACCTCTTCGTTGACTCGAAGTTGCGTTATATTCCTTGTCTTACACTCGGAAAAGGTGGCGAGAGAGTTTAGAACGGAGATTGTCGATAGAGTAAATACAACGCGACGATCCAATAACTCGGGAGGGAGTTGGATTGTGTGCAATCAATGACGCTGGGCGAGACTCACGTGACCTAGGGTTGTTAAGACGTTGAGGGGGATTTATCCGTTGACTCGAAGTCATGTATTCCCCCGTCTTATACTCAGAAGAGGTGGCGGCGAAGTTTACATACCGAGGTTGTCAAATAGGTCGAACAACATAAACGCGAGTAAATCGGAATCGAACACGTATTTGTAAACACGTTAATCTCTATACAATTCTTCACCCTAAAACATATTAACATAATAGTGTAGTTAATTTATGATATATTAGTATTAGTTTAATTAATTAATTACATTTGTTTTTTGCCTAGATAAAATTAGGTCACGACAAACGTGATATTCGATAGTAACGACAACAATCCCTGTGGATACGATAACCCGATCTTAACGATCACACTATACTAAAACTTTAGACCTCGTGTACTTGCGAGTGTAAGTAGCGGCGTATTTTTCCCGCGCTACCAACTGCTCCGGGAGTGGTCCGTTAAAGGGGGGTGTATGGGTGTGTGTTCTATATGTTCGGTTGGTTGTGAGGGTGTCGCTAGAGTTTGGTCGGCGGTGAGGGCAAGTTAGAGATAGAAAGCAGTGTGTGTGTGTATGTGTGTGTGTGTGTGTTGTGCCGTCATTCGGTTGGTCTAAGGGTGGTTGTTTGGTGTGAGTTTTGTTGGTGGTCGGTGTAGGGGGTGATCGTTGGAAGAGAGAGAGAGAGAGAAAAAAAAAAAAGAACCAATAGGTTCAACGAAAAAAAAATAGAGGAGCGGGTGGTGGCGAGTTCGCCTAGGCGGTAGATAACTTCGCCTGGGCGGAGAAGGATCAAGAAGTAGAATAGAAAGAAAGAGGGGCTATCGCCGTGGCGGTGCGATCCATCGCCGCGACGATGAGAAATCAGTGAAGCAAAAACAAAATCTGTCGCGGGTTCGCCAAGGCGGTGATTTCTTCACCGAGGCAGAGGGGGAGCAGTATGCAGAAAAGAGGAAAAGGAGAATGGATTCGCCGCGGCGGTGGGATTTGCGCCGAGGCGGTGGGAGTAGGAGCAGATTAAGGAATTTTTAGGGGATTGACAACCGTTTTGGAGCGGGTAATGTTTCTCATTTATTTTATGATTGTTAAATTAGTTTTCTAGCTTTAAAATATTGAAATGACGATAATAAAGGATGGGACCGCTCATGTAAATAAAGTTTATATAGCAAACCGTAATAGAGCGATACTAGTCGAATAGTTATATTTCATAACAACACGTGAGGAATGGGAAATTAATGAGCGTAGGGATTGCATTCCACGATTAGTGTATTTTTCTCTATAATATTAATTTAGACACCGTTACGAATAGGTTCCCGATTTCCAGAGAATCGGTAGCAGAGAGTCGGTGGAACTTCTAAGAGCGAATTATCAGGTAAGTGTACTGTCTTCTTGCCAAACTATTTATATATATATAAATGTGTGTGTAAAATGGTTTTACTTGGACTGTATGATTTTATAAATGATAAGGATCAAGCAAGTTTTGGGTGAGTTAGGGAAATGGATTTTTGTTAAATTATGGTGGTTTTAGAAAGAAGTTGAAAAATGAGTTTTGTTGGATTTGGTGGTTTTAAAAAGAGAGTAGAAAAAAAAATGGTTTTGTTGAAATTAGACGGTTTTCAAACAAAAACGAAAAATATGATTTTTGGATTAAAAGTCAGTTTTAGAGAAAAAGAGGTGGATGTTGGGGATTTTGACGATATTGATGAGACGAGGTTATTGATGTTGTTGATTTGATGATGTTGTTATCGATTTGATGCTATTGTTGATTTTCTATTTCGGCAGAGCGTTGATTTTTTATTGAGTTGTAGTTGTTGTTGATGTTATTGATTTAATGTTCTGCCGATAGGCGGTCCGGCAGGCAGTTGTTAATATTATGTCTTGCCAATAAGCAGTCCGACAGACAATTATTGATATTATATCCTGCCGATGGGTGGTCCGACAGATGATTATTAATATTATATCCAGCCAATGGGTGGTCCGGCATATGAATATTGATATTATGACATGTTCGATGAATGGTCTGGGCATATGGTCATTTGTTCCGCTAGGAAGGCATATTCTACGGATGGTACGGTACTGTTGCAACTCCCGATCGTGAGGTTAAAATGATCACTATGGCTAGCCAATGTGTGTTGTGTTTGAGATGTGTGTTTGAGATGTGGTATTTTACTTATATTGGGTGATTTATTATTAATTATGGTGATTGGTATGATTTTATACTAGATGGATTTGAATGGGACGTATCTATAATGTTTTATTTTCACTGCATATATATATATATAAAATAGAAATTTTACGAGCTATGTGGTGTTTATATACTTACGCTTGATCCATTTAGATGTTGTAGAATAAATTATTATCATAAAATATTTTTACTAAGAAGACAATACACTCGCAGGTGAAACCGTTAGGAGTCGGTCCCTTACTGGCATTAGGTAGAGTTCTACGTTGGGGTTGTGTGGGAGTTTCAAGATGGGCTGTTAGAGGTGAACCTGTGGGAGGTTCATGATATAATTCATTTAAGTTGGTTATTATTACGTTTTGGGGGAAAGGTGTGTCGCCATATAAGAGATTATGTATATCCTATATAGACGATTGTATAGTGATGTATGTTTTTTTTTTTTTAAATATTAGTCGATTAAAATGCGATAGGTGATGTCGGGTTGTTGTCACGCCGGCCCCGGGATGACGGGTGTCCAGGATGGGTCGTGACACAACATGTTTAAAAGCTCTAGAAAAGTTACTTCTAACTTGTTCATGTTAAAAAATTCACCACAAACTGATTGAATGAGTCCAACAACGACTACAGAATAAGATCTACAACCATCTTGTGGGCCAAAGGTGATCCCAACTTTTTCAGTTTCTCGACTTGAATAATCATCTTAAGGATGTGTTCCTGAACAGATAATCATACCGATGTCTTGGCCTTGAAAAGATTGTCCAAGACATTGTACCTAGCAGTATGATTATACTCACAATAGAGATATTTTAGGCATTGTACAATATATATGAGCCCGACAGCCCTTTGGACAAATTTTGGAACTCATTATTTATTGATGTTATCAAATAGAACCGAGCCTACTTGTTAATGTTTATCTCTTTCTGGATAATTACTCGTTCCTTATTAGTATTGTCATTTTTGGATAGTTACTCGTTCCTCATCAGTATTAGTCTAAAAGGCCACGAGTACTAGACCCTCTAGAACATTATCTAATTTATGGGATATTAAAATAAATTTTAATATTCTTAGACAATCCGAGAAGTTGGGTCTGGTGAAAGTATTTTTATCATGGATGTTTTGTAATGATTTCGACATTATGATATCTATATAAATAAAGTAAAAGCAATGAGTAATTGTAACATAAAAGTGGTGCATATTTATTTTAGATTTTGGTGTCTTTTATGAATCTAAATATACTCTCACTAAATTTGAATCTCACATCCCTATGAAAAAATAGGTAAATTCTAATAAATGTTCTTTGTGTGGAATTGGGCATCTACCAATGTCAGCGAACTTCACATTACTAGATCTTGGCCAATCAATCCTGAGTGGATAAGTAACTCTTGCTACTTATTTTAGATACGGTCCAATTCTTTATTTGGTGTCTTGGATTGCATGAACCTATACTACTATATGTTGGTCCACCTCTCCAGTAAAGCCAAAACCACCATGGCATAGTCCAAGGTAGTCCAAATAAGTCCCTCATACTACTAGATATTAAAGGCCAACTAATTTACACTTTGCATGTTATATAAAGTAAAAATAAGTCATCAATAACTTGATTTTCCCAGAACAACTTCCCATGTTGTGGGTACGATTTCAAGCGAAAGGTGTTAGATTTCGTAGGATCTTTGAGATTCTCTGAAATATTCACCCTAGATAAGATTTTCTTGGTCCTTCTTTGATTTTCTCGCGGGTTCCTTGATTTCTAGTAATATTCTTGTTGTTTTCTAGCCTTCCTTGTTCAATTTTATCTAGATATTGTCCCCAGTTTACTCTATTTCGCTTTCCTTGTCAAACCCTCGTAAAAAAAATATGATCCAAAAATAAGTGGCTAAGAAAATAGGGGCTCAAGGGTATAAGGAAATGGCTAAAAATGCTCAAAAGCCGGATTCTGAAAACTATGAATTTTTTAGCGTAGAAAACCAAAAGAATTTTTAAAATGATTTGAACAAAAGAAAAGTCGTATGTGGAAGGCCCGTTGATTTTGAGGAATTGATGAAAGAAATTGATATTTTAACTACTTCAGAAGTTTGGGATGGGATTGTTTTTTTTTTTTTTGGGGGGGGGGGGGGGGGGGGGGGAAGGAAAACATTGTTTTAGTCATTGGGTGAAAATGTTTTACAGATCTTTTTACCAAGTGGATGATAGAATTTTCTCATATGCAAATGGTGTTAATATCGAATTTTCTCCAACTTGCCCCACCTGCACATCATTGGGCGGTCCATCGTTCAAACTAGCCAAACCCGTCTAATATTAGTTTAGTCTGTGGTTTTGGCCCAACCTGGCCCAACTCGCCTGTTGTCCACCCCTAATTCCAAACTTTATTGTAGAGCATATAAAATACCAATGAAGTATAGTGTCTCATGTCCTATCTTATAGTGATATTGTATACCTTATTCTTGGGTCCTTCAATGTGCCTACTGACAATGAATGTTCCAAATGTATCATGGTCAATAATTCTTTCTTAAACTCAAATGTAATTATCCTTATGGGATATGAGAATATGGGAAACCGATGGATTCAAAAAGAAATAGGTAATGAAGGAAAAGAAAATACCAGGGGATGAAGAAGAAATAGCCAATTTAGATGGAGTATATTAGAGACTCGATCATCTTTAGGTACACTTAGATAATTTTTAACAATACACTGAGATTGTTGATGGGTGACTTGACGGGTTGAGGGCGCAAATGGGAAGAATTTCGACATGGGTAGAGCAAATCCACAGTATGCTACAGAACTTCCATCCTTACTACTCACATTCACCTCCTGGATCTTCCGGATTGTCCAATTCGTACTACCCTCCGCCACCTCCTGGCCCGCCTGGTCCCTACTAGTCCTTACCATCCTTATTCTGGTCCCGGTCCTTACTAATGAACTCTTTTTAATGATTTGTAATATTTAGAACATGATTCATTTTAAGATAGAATGGTACTATAATAGTAACTATTAGGTTGCATTTGGGTGAGAAATTTGATAAATTTCTGGAATTTGACCATCATTTACGAATTTCTTATTTTGATAACTACTTTAGATGAAGAGTTTGATTGGTAATTTTATAATTTCTTGTTTGGATAGGCAAGTATTTATATGTAGAATTTTAAAATTTATTAAATTTTAATAATAGAATATATGAAAATTTACCTAATAATATAATTTTTATTTTAGTAATTTAAGAACATAATTTTTATGCCTATTTCAATAATATAATTTTTGTAATGTCATTTTAATTATGTCATTTTTACACCTATTTTAATTATACTATTTTTTTTATACCTATTATATAATTTTAATTATGTTATTTTACACTTATTTTAATAATATAATTGTAGTAATATCATTTTAAGTATATTATTTTAATTATACTATTTTTGTATCTATTTCAATAATATAATTTTAGTAATACCATTTTAATAATACATGTTGAGAGAATTGAAATACCTCTTGGAGGGATTTGGAAATAACACATGTTTTGAAGGGGTTTAGAAATCCCTTTTTCTCACTTTGAAAATTCATTTTACAAATTTAATGGATTTTACAAATCCTTTTTTATAGCATCCAAACAAGGGATTTTAGAAAAAGAATTTGTGAAATTTCTTTTCAAAATGAAATTCTTCCTTGAATTACCTTACCCAAACGCAACATTAGATTTTGGATGATTTGGATATTTGACATTTGATGTTTTGATGAATTCTGAATTTAAGTTATTTATAATCTCATCGTTATCTCATAAAAATCCATATAATTTTATAATAAATTGCTTAGTGTATTTTTATGTCGTCATCTTATTATCCGATATTATCTTATTATCTTATTAATTATCTCAAAATGTTGAGATATAATTTTTAATCATATTAGTGTTAGGTGATTTGAAAGATCTATTTGTTTAAAAATATTTAAAACAAAGAAATTTTCACATGATATTTTGGAAATAAACAAATTTACTCTTGAAAATAGATTGTCTAAAAATATTTCCATATCAAAATCATTGACTTTATTTTCAAACAATTGTGTTTCAACATTACTTTTTTTAACTTTTGAAATGTCAAGAATTGTTTTAATATTCTTTTCAAAAGTTCTTGAAACAAAAATACAAAACGTTATTATAGAATAAAAGTGTTATAAGGGTTTCAAATCATTACAAATAATCCAACATTCCGATCTTTTGATTCACCACCCCACATTTTGAGATGACAAAGAGGAAGAGATTTGAGTGATGTTTTCTTTGATTAATGTACTTTTTTACAAAGGGGAGGAAAACTGCATATTTTTAGTGTCTTGCATTGCATGTCTTGAAAATTATTATTCCAAGTTAAAAAAAAATTCTCATTATGATCTTTAATTTGAACAAAACCCATCCTCATATTAAAGGGGAATATGATTATCAATATTATTGTTTATAAAATATCAAGTTAATTGTCATCATAAAAAATGGAGAGATTTTCGACACTGGATGTTTTTATGAAACAATTAATTTAGATGTTTTAAGGGACTAATGGTTTTATTGAGAAATGCTTAGACCAATAGCTCCCAAGAATTAAAAAGATATGTTTAATTTACTTAAGTTTAAATTTTTAAACTTTGTTAGAAAGACAAATGCATTGCACTATTGTACTAGTTAAACGTTTTAATATCTTAAGCTAATATATTAATTTAGTTTTTTATTTCTTAATTTAATCATAATATCTATTTTGATTACTTGAGAAATGAACAAGAATAGAATAACTAAAAGTTTTAGAAAATAGCCTATCCGGTCGACCAACGAGACAACCGATCGACCAATAAAGTACAGAGGTGTTTTAAACTGGTCAAATGTTAGGACGATCTGTTGACCGAATGTCGACACTATAAATTCGTGAACCTAGGTTTCCTTTCTTATTTTTTCCGGTTCATTCGACCTCTTCTCCTAGATTCAACCCCCAAACATTTTATCTTCATACAAACTTGAGAAAATTCAAATAAATAGGTTGGATCTAAAAGATTTGAAGAGTGTGTGTTATTTCAAGACAAAAAGAGTTGATTTCATTGAATCTCCGAGGCTCTTATCAAAATCTCTTGTTTTTGGTAAGATCTAGATCTACTCTTTGTTTTGTTTTTTCTCTCTTAGGGTTTCTAGGCTTCTTGTTCGTATTCTTGTTATCTTGTTATTCGTTGGTTGCCTAAATCGTGCCCTTAGGGTGTCCTAGATTGTATTTTTTGTTTGATTTAAAAAATGGTTAAAAAACAAGTGGCTAAGAAGAAAGGGGCTTAAGGGTCCAAGGATAAGGCCAAGAAAGTAAAAAAGCCGGACTTTGAAAACTATAAATTTTTATGTAAATAAAATCAAAGGAAGTTTCAAAACGATCTTAATAAAAGAAAAGTGGTATGTGGTAGGCCAGTTGATTTTGAAAACTTAAGAAATTATGGTATTGATATTTTGACTAAGTTTGGTAATTTGGATTGGGATTCCTTCTTGTCCAAGAGTAACAATTGGCTCTCTCATTGGGAAAAATATTTTATAGTAATTTTTCCTGTTTGGACGATAGACTTTATTCATTTGTGACTGGTGTCAGTATTGAAATTTCCTTAGATGATCTTGTTGAAGTTCTTTATGTCCAAGGAGGCACTATTTTTCCACAAAATAATGCTTATTGCATTTTTTAAAATTTCAATCTTGGTCAAGCACGTAGAGATCTAAATGTTGTCAATGCTAAGGCTAGCTTATTGAGTCGTGAGAATTATATTTTCATTCAATCATCTCGTACCCAATTGCTCCACTTAGAAATAATTACACCACGATCACAGATTTCAACACCTTCATCCTTTATTCTATTGTCAATGGATCTAAATTTGATCTTCCTACCCTCATTATTGAGCACATGAAATATCGATTAGGAGCAGTATATCGTGTTTAACCCTATGGGGATGTTATACATCATATCCTATAGTACTTCAAAGTTCCCACTAATGAGAAGTGTGCCACTTGTGCTATGACTAGGAGTTATTTCTTGAACACAAATGCCATTATCCTAATGGGATATGAGTTTACAAAAAATCCATGGGTTAAAAAAGGAAGAGGTAATAAAGACAAAGATGCTGAGGGAAAAAGGGAGAAAGTGAGTCTGTATAGAGCATATCAGAGGCTAGATCAACTTCAAGTGTAATTTGAAGACTTCCAGTAGTATACTGAGGTAGTTAAGAGGCATTTTTATAAATTTAATGAATAACTTGATGGTCTGTCGATGCAGATGGGGAAAATGGCATCTTCAGTGAAGTCAATCCAAGGGATGATACAGAACCTCCAACCCTACAATCCTTCTATGCCTCCTGAATCGTCCAAACCATCAAGTTTATACTACCCTCGACTGCCTTCCGGTCCTTCTGGTCTACCCAGTCCTTACTATCCGTTTCCTGGCCACAGTCCTTATTTATTTTTATTTCATGGTTTGTAATATTTAAGGACAAATTTCATACATTTAGTCTGTAATAGTAATTAGGTGTTTGACGATTAATTATGTTGAATATTTTCTTTTATTGGCTATATTATGGATCTAAGTTATGTTTAATCTCATTATTATTTCTCAAGTGATCCATATAAAAATTTTGAATATAAATTTCTCAATATAATTGTCTTGTTATTAATTATGTGATTGAGTTGATTTTTTTTCTCAAGTAAACTTTCTTGAAAATATTAATTTTTTTTGGGTACTTAATTGTTTATATCCTTATCATAATCAATGATATTATTAATTCGAATTTTAAAATGAATTTTAATTTTTGAAATCTCAAGATTTGATGAAAAGTAAGTGTTTGAGGGTTTCACAACATTCCGATATTTTGATTCACACTCCCCCTTTTTGAGATGGCAAAGGGGGAGAGAGATAGATGTTTTTATGTTTGTTTTTACTAAGGGGGGAGAAGTGGCAAATTTTTTTTATTGTATGTCTTGAAAATTCCTTAATTCTCATTGCATAATCTTAAAAAAACTTTTTCATTATAATTTTTAAATTGAATAAAACCCGTCCTCATATTTAGAGGGAGTGTGATTATATATTTTTTTCAAGAAAATATCAAAGTTAATTGTCATCATAAAAAATGGGGACATTGTTGACCCTAGATGTTTTGATGAACCAATTAATTTAGATGTTTTAAGGAACTAATGTGTTTATTGAGTATTCTGGATTTTAGTTCTGATGATTCAATGAGAAAAAGATTGGTTATAACGAAGATTGATAAAAATTAAGATGGTTGCAATGAAGATATTGAAGACTTTTTGAGAAGAGAAGGATGTTTTGTATTTCTCGGTAAAACAACTCTATTCTTCTTTAAACCCTTAATGCAACCCGATTAGGATCACGCACGACACTCAAAATTAACTTGAAATATTTTTTTAAGCGGTCAGAAGTGATAAATGTATGTAATCAAAATTTTCCTAAGTACTTGATCAAGAAGGCGTTTAAAAAGTTTGAGAAATTTATTTTTTAGCCTGGACGGTCGACCGCCCCATAGACCAGTCAACTGATTGATCAGGATGATAATTTTTAGAGTTTTAGGCTATCTGGTCGATCGACAGGTTAAACAGTTGATTCAAAGCCTAAAATAATCGCCCGACCTGTAGTGCAACGACTACAATTCTTGACGTTGAATGATACGACCCGATTTCTTAAGGTCGCCACTTGGTTTCTCCTATAGAGAATTCTATCTCAAATATTTCACCATTTATAAATAAATTAGTACTACTATTAATTCGGCTCTAATACCACTCTGTAACGACTCGATTTTCCAAAACTGTCACGCGATTTCTCCTCTTGGAAAATTAATACTAAAATCAAACGATCAATATTTTATTACATAAATCTGAGAATTTTTACAATATGACGGCGACAATTATAATTTGTCGATTTATTGAATTAATTTTACCACAGTAAATAATATAACTCAATTATTATATATTCAAGTATAATTTATGGAAGGATATCTAAACTATCAATATTAAGTAATAATATTAGTAATGATATTAAGTAACTAAATTAACTGTTACTATTAATAGTATTTTGTTCCATTTGTAATTTTAATTCCATTTCCCTGGCTCCAATTCCATGACACCAAATTAACCAACACTACCCAAACAACCAAAACCATCCAAATTGGGACTAAATAAGGAGCAATCTCAAATATATACTAATTTGATTTTAAAGCTACCGTGATAATTATAATTATCGATTTATCTCCAAGTTGATTTTTCAACAGTAAATAATCAATACAATTATTTCTTAATATATTATTAATCAAATTATTCAATTATTATGGATAATTGAATAATATCACTGATAACAACCACAGGGATATTTTATTATACCCGCCACTAGGTTTGCGATAGGGCCGCCAAACAGAGGGAAATTTTCTCAAAACTATATGGTGAAGAGTAATAACCCACTCTAGGTATTATTTATTCCACATTCCTCAAAACTATGGTGAAAATTATGAGTACAAATTTTATTATGTTAAAATAATTATACTCAATTTATCGATTTATCGAATCAATTTTACAATAGTAAATAATAAATTCGACTATTACAAATTAAATCGAAATTCAAATAAAATTATCGTTGTTGTTCCAATCTCACTAGCCCTACAATCAAAATTATAGGGTTGTAAGCCAACGCTCAGTAGAATTGGAACCTCTCCGATACGTGCATTTAATTAATACAACAAATAAAACACATTGACATAATTTTTACATAATTTTCACACAATCATAATTATTTAATGAAAATTAACAATTAAAATTCAACAATAATAATAATATAAAAGAGTGAGAAATTCTACCTAAAATCCACAGCCGAAATCCGAATCAAAATAGTTTCTTGCTAAAAAAAAATTCAAAATATATAATCCCGTCATTTTTCGTCATATATATTTTTAATTAAGTGTTGAACCTTCATCTCCTTTGATAATTCTTAATATTCATATATATATATATATATATATATATATATATATATATCTCTATCTCTACATTTAATAACTTTTCCTTATGCATACACATGTGATAGTATGTAGTCCTCCTTTCCTCATCCCCCCTCCTCCCCTTTTTATTTTCTTTAATCTTATGGCCACAATGAGTTACTTAATTTTTAATATTTAAAAAAAATACATTTAATACCCCATAATTATAAGGTAATCCTTATTAAACCCAATAATTATATTTATATCCCAAAAACGTTATCCAATGTTATTTATACTATAAATTTGTAAAATAATACCAAAACTATTAAACTTATATAAAATAATATTTTCACAATATAAATTTTTGGGGTATTACATTGAAGGTCAACCGATCAATTGTTTGACAAGTCAATCGACCAACAGAGTCTTTCTTAGTTTTTGACCAGAACAGTTTTCAAATATCTTCCACCCATTTTTAATCATTTGAACATTGGAATATATTAGTTTAATGGGGTTTGACTGTATTTCAAAGATATATCTTATATTTTAAAGATCTTTTGATTTAGTCCATATATTTTCTCATTTTGTGATTTATACCACTTAAACTTCTGTCTATCCTTTTGGGTTTTAATTTGAAATCATTTGGGGACTAAAATGAGTATTTTAAAAGTTTTATTCTTGGTCAAATAAAGTTGATTTGAATATATCTTATACATGGGATCTATATATGTCATTTTTGTGCATATCTTTCAAAAAATAGTCGTTATAAACATTGTTTATATTCCTCATATATAGACATATGAATTTCATTTTTAAATTAATCAAGCATTCAAATCAAATCATATTTTTAAAGAAAAATGCATATTTTCTGAAATATATTTTGAGAGAAATATTTTGAAGAAATTCTTGATCATGAAAAAGGCTATCTTTGCAAAATAAATAAAAAAAAATTGGATTTGATTCTACGTTGCCATGTGTTGAATCCAATATTTTGATGAACAATTAAGTATTAATGTTTTTTGGGGAACTAATAGTTTTATAGAGTATTTCAGATTTATAGTTCCATGCATTTGAGTAAGAATAAGATTTGATGAAAAAGACATAAAGGATGCAAGATGGACATGACAAAAATATGAAAAGTTTTGAAGGCATTAAAGAAAAATAAGTGAAAACAACTATTTACATTTATACTCTTAATGCAACCCGAATTAGGATCACACACGACACTTGAAATGAGTTAATTCTATTTGTGTCATGATAAGAAGTGATAAGTTTAAGATCCTAAAATGAGATATTGTATGTGCTCCTTTTGTGAAATGATTTTAATAATTGACCCAATTGAAAAATGTGTTTTAAAGCATAAAAAATTGTGTTTTCGGGTCAATTCGATCAATTGAGAAAAGCAATCGGATGACTGATTAAAATAATGAATTTTGGGAGTTAAAACGAAGTCCTATTGATCCAATCGGTCAACTGTTTGAAACAGTAGCTAAAATGGGTAAAGAAGTGAGCACACTGATTCAATCAGTCAACCGAAATGAAAAGAGTCGGTCAACTGAATTAGTTAGTACATGAAATGGTAAAAATTGGATGCCCACTGATCAGATCAGTCAACCAACAGGGCTTAAAGCCAACGACTACATTGTGTCTTGGTACTGGGTGGTCGACTGAGGGCAGGGTCTGATTAATCGACAGTTTCAGTCAACAGATTGATTGTTTCGGTTCTTGGTCAAATCATCTCAGTTTTGATAATTTCAAGAGAGGTTTTTGGGGGATTTGGGTTAAATTCATATATACTTGATATATTTTGTGATCCTTATTAATTTGGTCCATTTGATTAAATATTCTTTTAATTAAAGTGTCTTAATACTTCCTATTTATATGGATCTTTATTTAAAAAATATTTTAAGGACCAAAATGAGATTTCCAAGAATAATTTTAAATGAAAAAAAAAATCTATTTTGAACATATATGATATATGAGGTCTAGGGGTGTCATTTAATGACATTATTTGAAAAGTAGCCATTATAAGGTATCTTTGAAATACCTATTATTAAACCTGCAAATTTTGAATTTAGATATTGCTATTTTGCTGGAGAATATTTGGGGTCAAAGATATAGGAGAGATTTGTGGGATTTTATTTGACCTTACGATTTAATCCATATACTTAAATATAATTCTTTCTATACTTTTATTGACTATGATCAAATTATTTTTAGGACTAAATTGAGACATTTAAAAGTTAGATTGTTGGTCAAATATAGCCATTATGAATCTATATGATATATAGTCCATATGTGTCATCTATTAACATAACTTTTGAAAACTAGCCATTAGAGGGCTAGTTATTGGTCTATTAATATAGACCTACGGAATTGAGTTACACACATCAAGAACAATTAGTTTGAGCTTTTCTAAGAGTGAGATTTACGCTGAAATTTTTACGTGAGGTTCTATTCAAGTTATTGATCTAAAAGCACTAGCTCTTTAGTGTTATCAATTTGAATTCTAATTGCAATTCAATCTTTGTCTTCAGTGTTTTTCCGATGATATTCTTCCAAGTTTTATTATTTTATTTGAAATTATATTTATCTTGATTACTTGGTTTAAGATTGTTAAAAAAATCGTTTTTAAACTTAAAAGCCTGAAAATCTTTTTAAGTGATTTTTGTCTGTTTATCTTATTATGTGCTTTGTGCTACTCACATTATTTATTAATCAAATTTGAATTGCCTCATATTGTATCTATCATGTAGTAATTATTCAAGACATTAATTGAGTATATTCATATTGAGGTGATAGAAGCTCATTGTAGGAAGAAACTTTCATTTTTTTTTTTATTTTTTTTGTATTTGTGAGTTTGAGTAAATTAAACATGTTTGGAATTGTGTCTTGTCAGGGTATCTAGATTTTGATATTTTCCTATAAAAAATATTAGGGTTTGATCTTTGTCCTGGTAAAAATGTTAGGTTATTCTTTTTCCTTGAAAAGAATTACGTTTTGATTCATCCTGCAATTGAATTATTTTTGAGTGATTTGTAAAATTTCATCATTCCCTGTGAAAATGATAAGTGAGAGAGAGTTAGATTTTTCTTTAGCTTGGTAAAAAGATAGGGTTTATCATTGACCCATGGAAAAGGCAAATTGAAAAGGTTGATTTTGTGCCTGTAAAATAATCGTGAGTTGTAAGGGTTTAGTTCCTACCTGATAAAAGAATCAGGGGTTTAGTGGATTGTGAATATTCGTGGATCTTGGGGGACAGGATGTAGGTAAGACTAACTTGATCGAACCAAGATAAATTCGTATGTGTTGTATTGATTTATTTTCTATCTTGTGTTTGGGCGTGTACTTAGTATTAAACACATATCCACTGTGTATAAATATAATAATCTATTTAGAAAAATTGATTATTTGTATTTAAATGAATTAATTGTTTAAATTTGGTAACTACCCAATTCACCTCCCCTCTTGGGTATCTGATCGTATCGCATTTGTGTAATTTTATACCCCTAAATTTAGGTTTGTTAATCGTTTGAATAGTGTAAATTATTATAAATAAATTTATTTTATTTATTTTTGTATGTTTATGAAAATGGAGCAAAACGACATTAAGATGGGATAAATCGGATTAAAAACAAGTAAACTACATCATGCCGAACAAAAGCTGAACAAAAATCGTATAAAGAAAAATGAATTGTTCGATCAAAATAAAATATATAAAATTGAATTATTTTATATGTTTTTGTAGGTTTTTGAAAAACCAACAAAATGACGTTGAGTTGGAGTGAATCAGATAAAAAACGAGCAAATCGCGGCAAACTGAACAAAAGATGAACAAATGGGACTGCTACAGTATGAAATCTTCTACAGTATTGAGCCAGCTATAGTACCACCGCCCCACTTGGCCACTTTCACCCCTGATATTTTGATCCCTTTACATTTTCACCCTTCTTGATTATGTTTTTGTCTATTTTACTCCCAAAATATCTAATATTTTTGCCTATAAATTTGGGGCTTGGGATCAATGTAAAGACATGTACATATTTAGAGATAGAATACTAATCTTAATATATTTTGTAAATATTTATTTTATTTTTATTATACAGAAGATGAAACTTCGATTTTTAGGGGTTCAAAGTGTAAAACGATATTTTTGAGGATTGTTTTTAAGAAAACACCGCTTTACACGACGATAACCGGCTAACTTCCTCCAATCAGGTTAGGATTATGGTAATGTATTATTGAAATTATGTAATATTATATTTTTAATTTAATTTTGGATTTGTTTAAACAATTATGTAAAGATGAAATTTTGATTCTAAATTCAATTGCTTCGTTAAATTTAGAACATGTCATCTAAAATTAACGGTCACATAATAGTATTCACAGAGATTTATTACTAAACTTGATGGTCTATGCCTCGATTTTAATTTACTCTAGATTAAATTAATGTAGAAATTAAATATTGCAGATAAATTATGCTTGAGGAATGATAAATCCTATTTTTCTGAACGTTCCGCCCAAAAGGTTAGGAACGCTCGTTTGTACAAAAAAGAACACTACCTAATCAGGGAAATAGGTTAATCCTACACCCAGAAAAATAATAGGTTTGATTCTAAGCTTATGAAAAGAATTAGGTTAATCATGTGTTTGGAAAAATAATAGGGTTAATTCTAAGTATGAGAAAAGAATTAGGTTAATCTTGCGTTTGTGAAAAAAATTGTCATAAAAGTTTGATTCCTACCTAGGAAAGGGATCGAGATTAGTGGATTGCAAATTCTTTGCAGGAGCGCAAGGGAGAGGACATAAGCAAAAGTAGTTTGCCGAACCTCTATAAATTTGGGTGTTAATCTCTCTATTGTTAACTGTTTGGTTCACTTAGTTAAAACACATTTTTGATAAATATCAAAATAATAACTGGTTAGGGAAATTGAAGTGGTGTGATTTGTTAAAGTTATTTGTTCAATTTTTTTTAACTATGCAATTCACCTCCCTTTTGTGTAGATTTTTGGGCCAACAAAAGTATTGATTAGGCATAAAGGGACCTTGTCTAATCAAAGTAAAGGTTTAATCCTTAACTGAAAAATAAATTGTTGTAAGGGTTTAATTTTAACTAGGAAAAAAATCAAGTGTGTTTAGTGGATTGCGAATTCCCTGCAGCAGCCTTGAGGAGTGAACATAGGCAAGAGTAACTTGCCGAATCACTATGAATTTATGTGTCACTATCTCTATCCCTCAACTCTTGTGTGTGCATTTAGTAATTCATAGGATAAAAATCAGTTAGCAAATTTGAATTTACTTGTTAATTTTTTAACTACCTAATTTACTCCCTCTTGGCTAGATCTTTGGGCCAAGATATTTTTTTATTTTTTTTCTAATATAATTTTTAACTTTCTATTTTTCTGCTAATAAAAACATGGTCAACATAATTATGTTTCAGTGATTGTTTTTAATCGTAAATAATTTTTAAAGAAAAGTACAACTTATTTTATTCTTACACATTATTATTTTTTTACATTTTAAAATTTCACTAAATATATCTATATAATAAAATAAGACAGGTTTGGATATTTTTCAATCGTCCGATATTCTGTGACTACATTAGTTCTTAGTAATGGACTACTATATCTAGTATTATCAACATATATATTATTTGATCGATTAAGTGTATTTTTCTTCGAAGATGAATGTTTATCCACAACAAATATTATTTATCCAGAAGTATTATTATGATTGTCTAAAATATTAAATTCTTATTGAAAATTTTCAATTTACTAAAGAATAATGTGAACATTTTGTAAAATATAAATTTCAATTTGATCTTATAATTTATTATAATTTTGTTGTGTTTGATAATTTATTCAAACTAATGTGTCTTGGAGGACTATTCGTTGTTAACTATACGATGTTAAAACTCAAGTAACATTTTAACTCATGCTGTTGCATTTAGAGTTGTAAACAAGCCGAGCCGAGCTGATCCGAGTATTAAGTGTTCAAGCTTGATTTATTTATTTTTCATACTATTCGAGTTCGAGCCAAGCCTAAAACATTATGTTCAAGCTTGGTTCATTTAATAAGTGAATTGTTCGCGAGTTTTTTCGAGCTTTTTTTTTTAAAGAATTATTTATTAATTAAATTTTAATGCTTAAAAACTATATGAATAATATATCCTTTTAATAAAATTAGTTATTTATTATTACTTATTAGAAATTCATATACAAAATTCAAATATTTAAGTTACGAGCGAATCAAAATATAAAAATTATAAATAATCAATGTATATTTATAAATACTCGGTCTGTTATAGTAATTAAATAGGTTAAATGGATATTTATTAAATTAAAATTTAATTGAAGAAAAAATTACCACTTAAGCCTATATTAAATATCTTATTACCAATAAATTTCAAGTAGTTTATATTAGACCAGAAACTCCCCTTAATCAAATTATATGCACTGTTTAATATCAGATTCGGGAATCCCTTTTTTTCAGTGGACATATTTGCCCTTCACGAGATTATCAGGATTTGGAATTTCCATAGTCAACAAAACCATTTTATTAAAATCAAAATAAGTATCGTTGTACATTGTTTTTTCAAAATCTAATTATATATTCAAATTTGTCTAAATAAGATCTACAAAACGATATCAAATTCACTATATATATTTTTTTATTAATTTCAATTTTTATATTTATACTAGTTTTAGCCCGCGCAATGCGCAGATTTAGATAAAAATAAAAAAAAGGATAATTGGTCATTAGTCCAAAATAACATATGTAATTTTAAAAAAGTCTCACTTGAGACTTAAGTTTTGATTTAGTCCCTTAACTTGGGTTTTGCTTGAGTTTGAGTTCCACATGTGCAGGCATTGTAGAGAGTACTTTGGTGAGTAAATTGTTATTATAGTGAATATTAGTTACAACTTAAAAATTAACATATATTACATATATCTGTGTAATTTTAGTTACACATACTTGTGTAATATTAGTTACATGTCACAAATTGTATATATTTGTGTAATATTTATAACATTTAATAAATATTACACACAGAAATTAGTTTAATATTAGTTACATATATTTGTGTAAACTTAGTTGCATATTATAAATTACATGCATTTTGTGTAATATTTGTTACATCCAATATTTTTTTTACACATAAATTAGTTACATGTTATAAAATAGAGTAATATTTGTTACATGTAACAAAAATTTATGCACAAATAAGTCACATTCAATTGCATGAGTGCAGGCGCGTGTATTGGACTCTCGCCTTTTTTTTACTAGGCGTGACAAAAATACAAGTTACTTCTGCCTCTGGGACTTTTTTAAAATTAAGGGCAAATTAAGGCACTTGCCACCGAATGAAACCATAAAATAAAAATCACAAAAATATGGAATGACAAAATTGGTTTTTGACCTCGAAGTGGTAAAATCACAAAAATATCAACATATTGCGTGTTTTCAAGTTTTGTAAAATTACTATGAGTTAGTAGACTGTATGGACATAATTTTTTTTTGGTGTATGAATAGTGATGTGGGGGAATTTCGTCACATATTCTACACGGACAATATCATCCCAGGGAATTTCGTCACATATTCCACACGGACAATATCGTCCCAAGTGTGGAAAAATAGCCGGTCTGGGAGCTAGAGTTCCCTCCGAGCTGAGCTGAAGAAGTCTGAACCGAGCCGATGGACTCTAGGCCAAGTTGACGAGCTCAAGCACCCTCCGCTCATCGTTTCCGTGCTCGGGGCCTCCTCGGGCCGTAGGCCTCTACAGGTGGGCCCAAAAGCCCAACCCAGATGACCAGAGTACTAATTTACTTGCTAATTAGTTGTTCAAATAATTAGGGTAATTAATCCGAACTTAGCTCCCTAATTTTGTGGCGCTGATCAAGTCCAGCGCCTATAAATACATGGTGGCATCCAATACCCAACGGTACGTCTTCTCTACTGATACTAGAGTATTTATTTGTTCTTTTTCCCCAGATACTTACTCTCACACCGGAGGGACTTTTACGTGGCACAACCCCAGTAAGTTTGTGTGCAGATACTCGGAGATCGGGATAAAGTCTAGAGAAGTATTTATCTCAAAGTCTGAACAGGATCTCAGGTCGAGACGAGGATTTCTGATTGGATTGCGATCACCTCGAGGTGGTTAGCACCCCCGAACTCACCAGTTAATCACGTCATCAACAATCTTGTAAGTGTATTATTTTTTCAGACCATATTGTTCGTCGCTCACAACTTTTGGACATTAACAGTTTGGCACTATCTGTGGGAATGCACTGAAAGCCTCCCCTGATTGTCAGCTCTCCACGAGGCTAAGACCTGATGATCACAAGGTCCGGAAAGAAAATTCACCAAGTCGACCAAGTGTTCGTCGTGAACAATAATCCACCACCTATCCATACAAGACATGTCGAACGCTCCTAGGTCAAACCCTTGGCCCCACTTGTGGAACGTCTCTACTAACCCGTCATCCAGCCGTTATAGCCCACCGACCAGTCGGGTCCTGTTTTACCCACTGGACCATTTGTTGGGCAGACTTCTGGGGCCCCTGAGATGGCCTGCGTCGATATCTTGGAACGCCAACTAGGCAAGTTACAAACCTTTTTCCAAATTGTCCTGGCCTGCTTGCCGCCGGCCCCTCTAATGGTTCGCTTAACAATCCAAGTCGCAGGTCAAGAGGGGCAAGCAATCGAAATTAAAGAGCGCATAATCCATTCCCCTCGAGCCCATAACAGTGGTCAAAGAGAGGTTGATTTAGCACCTCTTGAGGCCTCGAGATCTCCGTCGCTACCTCTACCAAGTAGAAGGAGAGACGATCGTACTGTGTCTCCTCCAAGCTGAGCTTACAGCCATACCATATGGTCCAACCATCATCCCCAATGCATTTGGGAGGTGAATTCCCACCAAGACAACAAGCTATATGTACCGCTTTAAGCCAGGCTCGAGTCCCTCTAAGGGTCGAGGTGGTAGTGGAAAGGCATCTAGCTGACATGGAGGTAGCCTTACATTAGATCCAAGGAACGAGGGGCCCAATTGGGCTTCCTTCTGAGGTAAGATCTCATTTCATCATTGAAATATTGGAAAAACCTTTGCCCGCGCGATACACCCACGCCTAAATGATCTTCTACGATGGGATCACTAATCTAGTGGACTACTTGTCCATCTTCAGGTCCTATATGGACCTACACACAGCCTCAGTGGCGATGAGGTACAAACATTTTCCCCTTACTCTCATGGGGGTTGCCGATGCATGGTTTAGGACTTTAGCACCAACATCCATCTCCAACTTTCATGAGCTCGAGCAATTTTTTGTCTCATGATTCAGGTGATTGCGGCATAGGTTGAAGACCATGGTGCACATCCTCGCACTTCAACAATTATCGGGCGAATCCCTAGGCAATTATGTTGAAAGGTTCTACAAAGAGGTCATTGGTTGCAACGAGCTCAGTGACATAGTCGCAATGAACGCATTCATCGATGGCTTGAAGCATTGACGCCTCACATACGACCTTTACTCTAACCCAGCTCTGAGTTTAGACGCTGCTTTGGAGAGAGGCGCGAGGTTCCATAATGCCGATATAAAGGAAGCCACCCGAAATTATCGCGAGGGAGGTTAGAAGAAAAAAGGTAAGGCTGACGAAGGGTCGAGCAAGAGTCATGGATCCAAGAGACTATAAGTGGAAAAGAGATTGGGCTCACTGCCCAGAGATAGGAGACTTCCCACCCCCAGGGCACCGCCAGCAGAACTTTACACCACTCACGGTCTCGATGGCCACCATCTTTGCCAAAAATTTTAGGAGGAACTTTTTTCCCCCTCCCTCTGATCCCAATGGAAAGCCAATGGGGAGGTCGATGGACAAATATTGTGAATTCTACAGGGACCGGGGACATTCCACCGAGAATTGCTTTCAACTCTAGGAAGAAATTGAGGCCATCATCAGCAGGGGGTATCTTGGCTACTATGTTCGAAGGGATGATCAGGCTCCCCTAAAACTAAAAATAACGATCCCCATAAAAAACATAGGGGTCGGAGAAGGAAGAGGAATAGAAGTCTCCCCCGACAGGAAGGAGATAGGGGCGGTGACGAACAGAAGGTGGATGGAGAGATCAACGTCATCCACGGCGGACTCAGCCTAGGGGGAAAAACCCTCTCTTCCAAGAGAATATATGAGCACAAAGCCAAGTAAAAAGCAGACGATGACATATTTGAAGTAAGCACGGTCAACGCTGCGGAACACAATGCCATTTCTTTCAGCGAGGCAGACCTTAAGGGTATGCATACCCCTCATGACGATGCCCTCGTCTTAGTCACTCTCATCAACCCCTTTAAAATAGGGAGGATCTTGGTGGATGGCGGTAGCTCCACCGATATCATCTTCAAATGAGCATTCAAAAAGATAAACATGGACCCCAGCAGTATAAAGTTGTCAAAAGCCCCCTGGTCGATTTTGGGAAAGATGTTATTGGTGCTGTTGGATAGGTCTCACTTCACGTCACGGTCGGAGCCCACCCCAGGACCTCAACTGTATAGACCAAATTTCTGATCGTGGACAAACCGTCACCTTATAATGCAATCATAGGCTGCCCCACGGTGGCGACTCTCAAAGCGGTGTGTTCCCCATATCACCAATCAATGAAATTTCCCACGGAGAAGGGTATGGGAGTGATGAGAAGAGACCAGGAGTCCTCTAGGGCTTGTGCTCGGAGGGCACTGAAAAAAGAAAAGGAAAATAGCAATTAAAAACAGAGTTGGAGCTCAGGGAACCCGAACTCATGGCTCTGTACCGGTACCCATTGACGATACCTGAGAGGATGAGGTCGGTCCCCGTCCACATGAGGAACTGGTGGAGATTTTAATCCACCCAACAATTCAAGAAAGAACAGTAAGAATTGGAGCTAGCCTCGTGATAGGTGTAATTTACCTATCTATTTCCAAATCGAACTTATTAGTTTTTTAGTATGTTTATTATGTTTTAATACATTTTTTATTCTTTATATATATATATATATATATATATATATATATATATATATATATCAGGTGTGTGGGGTGAAAAGGGATGAAAACGGATAAAAAATGATCAAATCGGATCAAGAACGGTGGGAAAACAAGCATAAGGGCAAAATTCAGAACCTACAGCCTACCGCCGTAGCGGTCAAGATGCAGAAAAGGCCTAAAGTCTCTAAAAATTCACCACCACAACGGTGAGATCCACCGCTACGACGGTGAAACATAATAATGACTTTGAACCCACCGCCGCGGCCGTGACCACAACCGACATACCTACTACAGCGGCAGTCACTCTGCAAAGATTTTAGATATTTATTTTAGATATTTTGAGCCCTATATCTTCTCTTTTTCTCTCCTCCCGACCAAAAAAAGACCCTTTAGGGTTTAGATATATTTTAGAGTTTTGGGGGGAGTGTTCAACAACCCCAAAGGAGGATAACACAAATCAAAGAAGGAGAAACGCTCTCGGAGTGGTTTTAGTGGCGGATCTTCGGAATACGGCTAAGTTCCTTTATTTATTTCTTTATTTTCTTAACTTTGATAGTTGGTTTGAGCATGTTTAGCTTGTTTATCGTTGTATATACGGTTATGGCCGTTAGCAAAACAGATATTGTCTAGAGATTAATATAATTTATGAATATGTGGTTTATTTGAAATCGGTATTTTATTAATGGTTGTTCTTCATTATTTGATTGTGTTTACAATACAGAGATTGTCAGATAAGTCGAACACCGTTAACGTAAGTCGAACGAGATCAAACACATTTAAGTAAATGAAGTTAATCCCTAGATAATCAATTCCCTTAAATATCTCAATATAGTAATATAGTTTAATTAGTATAATTAGTATTTCAGTATTAGTATATTTAATTATAAACTACAATTTTTATTGTCTAGATAAAATTAAGTTATGATAATTACGTTACTCGACAATAATGTCAATCAATCCCTATGGATACGACAACCCTAACTCTTCCCATTATAATAAAACTTGACCCGTACACTTGCGGTGAAAGTGACAACGTAATATTTTGACACCAAATTTTTGGCGCTATTGCCGGAGATTGTGTTTTAGATTATTGTTGATATTGTGAGTAAATTGCCTGATTTTAATTTAGGCATTTTTTAGTGTTTATAATTTTTTTTTTGTAATTTTGTTTTTGTTTTCCTGTAGGGTACTTGACGATGTTAGATCAACAAGTGTTTTTGCATTTCTTTCAATGGGATTCCGAGCTATTTTATTATACTTGGGATCGATACAAGGAATTGTTGTTTTGGTTTCCAAATCATCATTTCACGAGGGAGTATCAACTGCTGAACTTCCTCAATGGGTTACTAGCCGCAACAAGAAATTAGGTTGAAAGAGGAAACGGTATCACCTCTTTCGACCAATTAACCGCGGACGAAGCCTATCGATTGTTGGAAGACATGGCCGAGTTCAATTTTCAGTATTGGAATTATTCACCATGTTATCAAAGGTTGGGGGATAGTTTCATCGCTTTGGAGCCATGGATTAACATTCCGAACCAATAGGAGGAGTCTTCCCCCGCCTTAGAAGAGATATTTTCCACAGTTATAGGGGAGACTCAAGCTTTTTGGAGGGTAGAAAATGATCGGCTAAATAAGCACGAGGTTCGTCTTGACACAATTGAGACAACCTGTGCCGAAATCGATGCGACCGTAACATCTCTTCAGACGTAAATTGGTCAGCTTATCTACTTAATTGAGGCCGAGTCAGATGTGGTGGCATTGGGAGATACAAATGCCATATCCATTGAAAGCCACCACGAGGAACCAAAAACGAACGGAAGGAACTTAGGAGCATTCATAGATGATTATTCGAATGAGCCAAGAACCCAAGCATAGATCGACGATTGTGATTCGTCACCATTGGAGATCCACATTGTAATGCCACCGTCGATCCAAAATGATCACATCTACGAGGATCCGATGTGGCTCACTTGTCCTAAGTTGCTAAAAGCAATGATCTTTCATGCCCACCAAGCACATGAGCCGGTGGAGAGTTTTATTGAAAGTTCAAGCTATACATTGTCAAATCTCTCCAGTCTTGAGGGCATTCAAAAACCAAGACCCGTAAGTGGTGTTGTATGACACGTACTATGTGCTGAAGCTGCTCTTTGACGAGCCATTCTCCGTGTCAAGCCAAAGACAATAAATCAAGTGCTTCTTGGGAGGCAACCCAAGGTCAAAAATAAATTAAATCCATCACAGCCGACTTGATTCAGAGGCGAGATTCTCTCGTCTACCAGGTACGTGTTCTAAAGGTACGTGTTCTAAACCCCCTTCGTCAGCATGCTTTATTTTTATATGTTGAGATTGATGATTGAGTCATTGTGGGCACTGCCTATTTTAAGTTTGGAAGTGATGTGTAGTATTTTAGTATTGTTAGTTTATATTGTTTTGTTTTTATTGTGTGCATATTTGTTTGGATTAGTTGTTATTATGTGCTGAGTTTTGACTTCATCTGAGCCATTACCCGACGATAAGTCTGTTCTATGATTGTTTATTGAGGTCAAGCGTAAAGCTCATTCATGTGTGTTCTGTGTGCTTGATGTATCGTTTTAGTAAAAATTATTGTAGATCCTACTTGCACGAGCACGTAAACTCAATGTATAATTATCCAATTGATTTGAAAATGATTATCCGTCACCCAAATTCATGACAGTAAGGATTTTAGAACTTTTGAGGCAAAATCATAGGCGAGGTAGTTCAGGAGATATGATTTAGGCATTCATTTGATCGCTAGAGCCTTTGAAACTTACCTTGTTATAGTTTATCCTTCGTTACCCTATCGAAGCCAAAAAAAACCATTTCAATTCTGAACACTTAACTAATATCATGGCTAATTAAATTCTTTCCAAACCTATATCGCTGAACCGAAGGCACAAATTTGAGTGAATCAAGTTAGCATCCTTGTATGCTACTTGATGTGAGTGGTTGGGTTTAGGGCGAATTTTTAAATTGGTTTGGTATTTGAGTACACACTTGTATTTTTTTTCTTTAATTTTAACCACACCCGTGAAATTATAATAATCGAATAACTTTGGGAGTGTGGTTCGTTAAAAAAAAAAAAAAAAAAAAAAAGAAGAAAAACATGTATATACGGTTTTATTTTCCATTTCTTTTGACAAGTGAGTACGAAATTCATAAATATATGTTCAGGGTTGTTTCAAATTTATCTATGGGGGTTCGAGTGTAAGAGTGCCAAGCATGTGCCTCGGGTATCATCAAGTTAACGACGTGAACCTGTTTTCTATTTCCGATATACCCTTAGCCATTTTCCAAAACCGAACCAAGTCCTACTGATCTTTTTGAATTGCTCAGCCTACATTAGTTGAGAATAGAACCCATGTCAGGATTATGGATTCCCCATACCTCTTTGGTTTTAGTCATGAGCTTATTTGATGGATAATTCAATTCGATCGACGGATAGTTGTATAATTGAGTTTTATCACACACACACACACACACGTTAATAGGATCTAGAATGGTGCTTACTATCATCGAATGTTGAAATTCTAGAATGCTACATGGTGTGTTTTATTCTTGAACTTGATAGGATTGGGGGCCGATGAGGGAAAAATTGTTTGGCCGGTAGATAATATTCAAAATTTGCACATTATTGTTTTTAGTATTTTTCATTTTTAGTTTTTAAATTCATAATTAGTTATTATATTTTCTTGTATTGTATGAGTGTTTTGCTCGAGAACTAGCAAAATTTTAAGTTTGTGGGTATTTGATAGGTGCAATTTACCTATCTATTTCTAAATTGAACTTGTTAGTTTTCGAGTATGTTTATTATGTTTTAATACGTTTTTTATTCTTTTTGTATAAATCAGGTGTGTGGGGTGAAAAGGGATGAAAACGGATAAAAAAACGATCAAATCGGATCAAGAACGGTGGAAAAACAAGCATAAAGGCAAAATTCAGAATCTACAGCCCACCACCGTGACGGTGGTTTGGTCAAGATGCAGAGAAGGCCTAAAGTCTCTGAAAATCCTCTACGGCAGTGATGAGATACACTACCGTGGCGGTGAAATATCAGAATAACTTTGCACCCACTGCCGCATCCACCGCCGCGGTCGTGACCACAACCGACATACCCACTGCCACGACGATCACTCTACACAGATTTTAGATATTTTGAGCCCTATATCTTCTCTTCTCCCCTTATCCAAGCCAAAAAGAGGCCCCTTAGGGTTTAGATAGATTAGAGAGTTTTTTGGGGAGTGCTCAACAACCCCAAAGAAAGAGAACATAAATCGAAAAAGGAGAAACGCTCTCAGAATGGTTTTAGCGGCGGATCTTCGGAATACGACTAAGTTCCTTCATTTATTTCTTTATTTACTTAACTTTAGTAGTTGGTTTGATCATGTTTAGCTCGTTTATCATTGTATATACGATTATGGCTATTAGCTAAACAAATATTGTCTAGGGATTAACATAATTTATGAACATGTGGTTTATTTGAAATCGATATTTTGTTAATGGTTTTTCTTCGTTATTTGATTGTGTTTACTATTATTCTTCGATTATATTCTTGTTTAGATATATTGAGAATACGGGGTTTGATACTCGGGAGAGGTAACCCCAAATTCAGACTAGGGTTAAACACAACGTGACGATCTAATAACCTTGGAGGGTGTTAGAAAGTGTGCAATTAATGACATTGGGTCAAGACTCATGTGACTATGCGTTCTTCAAAATGCTAGAGGGGGACTTCGGCATTAACACGAAGTCGCGTATTCATTCACTTGTCACTCGGGAGAGGGAGTGAATGAGTTTACGATACAGAGATTGTCAAATAAGTCGAACACCGTTAACATAAGTCAAACGAGATCAAACACATTTAAATAAATGAAGTTAATCCCTAGATAACCCATTCTCTTAAATATCTCAATATAATAATATAGTTTAATTAGTATAATTAGTATTTCAATATTAGTATATTTAATTATAAAACCATAATTTTTATCGCTTTGATAAAATTAAGTTATGATAATTACGGTACTCGACAATAATCTCAACCAATCCATGTGGATACAACAACCCTAACTCTTCCTATTATACTAAAACTTGACCCGTACACTTGTGGTAAAAGTGGCGACGTAATATTCTGACGCCACCTCGCATTCGAACAGAGAGCTGAACTTACCGAGCTGCTCCAAAAAAAATTGACATCTTCATATGGTCCCATGATGAGCTCTCGGGGATCGACCTGAGGGAGGCGATGCATTGCCTGCACGCTGACCCGCACCACCCTCTCGTGAGCCAGAAGCGGAGAAAGTTTCATCTGGAGCGCCAAAAGATTATCGAATAAGAAATGGACAAGCTAATCAAATCCGACGCCGTCGAAGAAGTCAAGTTCCCTGACTGGCTGGCAAACGTGGTCCTGGCCCCCAAGGCCGGCAACAAGTGGCGCCACTGCATCGACTTCAAGGACCTAAATAAAGCATACCCAAAGGACCTCTTTCCCCTACCCAGAATCGACATCGTCATCGACGCCACGATAGGGTATGAGCGCCTAAGTTTCCTCGACACTTATGTCGGGTACAACCAAATCCCTATATTCCTCCCCGACAAGAGAAAGACATCATTCATCACGAACAAGGGGACATACTGCTACAAGGTCATGCCATTCAACTTGCGTAATACTAGAGCGACGTACCAACGGTTGGTGAACAAAATGTTCAAAGATGAGATTGGGCAGATGATGGAGGTGTGCATCGACGACATGTTGGTCAAGAGTTAGAGGGCCCCTGACCACACTCGACATCTCCAGAATTGCTTCGGTAAGCTTAGGGCTTATCGCATGAAACTCAACCCCAACAAATGCATTTTTGGAGTTTCTGCAGGAAAGTTCCTCGGATACATGGTCTCCCAGTGAAGCATTGATGATAATCCAAATCAGATAAAAGTGATACTCGGAATGACCTCTCCTAGAAGTAAGAAGAAAGTAAAGATGCTGACAAGGAAGCTCGCTGCCCTCAATCGGTTCATCTCGCGAGCGTCGGAGAAATGCCTACCATTTTTCAAGGTGCTAAGGGGCAACAATAACTTTGGATGGACAGAGGAATGCGAAACAACTTTCCAGGAGCTCAAAAATTACCTCTCCTCTGCCTTCCTGCTCAGCACCTCGAAGGCAGGATAAATTCTATACTTATATATTTCCGCCTCTCCAACGGCGATTAGCGCAACTCTTGTAAGGGAGGACACCGGTGTTCAGCACCCCATCTATTACTCCAGCAGAGTCCTCTTGGATGCTGATAGAGATAATTTATTCATTTATTTCCAAACCAAATTTGGTAGATTTTGAGTATTTTTATTGTGTTTTAATTAGCTTTTATTTGTTTTTGTATAAATCATGGATTTGGGACGAAAATGAGCTAAAACGGTTGAAAATCAAGCTAATCAGTGGAACAACAGTAGAAGAACGGTAGAAAATTAAGCAAAAAGGCCAAACCTGCAACTGCAGCCCACCGTTGCAGCGGTGAAACAATAGGATGGTCAAATTTCATTCTGCTTCCACCGCTACAACGGTCAAGCCACCACTGCAACGGTGATGTCTATCGACATGCCCACCGCTACAGCGGTGACCCCTGCACCTGTAAAGAGCATTTTTTAGATATTTTTGTTCCCTTATCTTTTCCTCCTCCTCCAATTTCGGAATTAGACCTCAATAGACATTAGAGGCATATTTTTTAGAGGTTTTGGGGATAGCTCAACCAAAACTGAAGAAGAAGATCATCAAGCGAAGAAGGAGAAATGCTCTCAGAGTGGTTTTAGCGTCAGATCTTTGGATAACGGCTAAGTTCCTTCGTTTCTTTCTTTATTTCTTAACTTTGGTAGTTTGTTTGAGCATGTTTAGCTCATTTAGCATTGTATATACGGTTATGGCCATTGACTAAACATGGATTATCTATGGGATTAAAATAATTTATGAAAATGTAGTTTGTTTGAATTGTATTTCTTTAACGGTTGTTCTTCGCTATTCGATTGTGTTTACCGTTCTTATATTTCCATTATATGCTTGTTTAGATATATTGAGAAATCGGGGTTTGACACTCGGGAGAGCTAACCCTAGATTCGGACTAGGGTTTAAATACAACGGAACGATCTAATAATCTAGGAAGGAGTTAGAAAGTGTGCAATCCATGACGTTGGGGCGAGACTCATGTGACTATGTGTTCTACAAAATGCTAGAGGAGGACTTTGGCGTTAACGCGAAGTCACATATTCATTCACTTTACACTCGGAAGAGAGAGTGAATGAGTTTACGATACTGAGATTGTCAGATAGGTTGAATACCATTATTGTTACCAAACATGTTTAAGTAAATGAAGTTAATCCCTAGATAATCCATTCTCCTAAACATCTCAATATAGTATAAATGGTGTAATTAGATTAATTAGTATTTTAGTTTAGTATTTATATTTATTAACAAAACTATAATTTTTATCGCCTAAATAAAGTTCGGTTATGATAATTGCAGTACTCAACAACCGTCTAATCCAATCCTTGTGGATATGACAACCCTAACTCTCTCAATCTATACTAAAACTTAACTCGTACATTTGCGGTGAAAGTAGCTATGTATTTATGCGCTACTAGATGCCGAGACCCAGTACACCAAATTTGAAAAACTTGCTTACGCCCTGTTAGTGGCCTCCCAAAAGCTAAAACAATACTTCCAAGCCCACACGATCATCGTCCTAACAGACCAGCCGATAAGGCAAATTCTGCATTCACCGGACGTCTCGGGACGATAATGAAGTACAATCTCGAGCTAGGTCATTTCTACATTGAATAGCACCCTAGGACCGCCATTAAAGGCCAGGTCTTAGCAAATTTTATTACCGAACTTACATTCCCTGATGATCTAGAGCCACCTGGTGGCGACCTAGGAACGAAACCCATAGAAGCGGAGGGAATACTAAGGAGCTCAAATCCATATTCCAATCCAACAACGTGGAAGCTTTTCACCGACGGATTGTCCAACACCAACGGTTGAAGGGCGGAAATGGTGCTCGTTGCCCTCGACAATGAAGAGTTCGAATACGCCCTGAGTTTAGGGTTCATAGCAACTAACTACGAGGCTGAATACAAGGCTCTGCTCGTCGGCCTCCGCTTAACCTGAGAATTTAATGTGAACACGCCGGCTCTTTTCTGTAACTCTCAGCTAGTCGTCAACCAGGTCAATGGGGATTATTTAGCGAATGATCCTAGTATGACTGTATATCTAGAGAGAGTCAAGGCTCTGATAGAGAAATTTGAGACAATCCATGTAACTCAAATACCCCAAGAAGAGAACCGGCACGCTGATGCCTTAGCAAATCTAGCCTCGGCGGTAGAATGGACCCTGAAGAAGAGCGTGCCCATAGAGTACATGGATGCTCTGAGCACAACGATATCCAATATGTGGCATCCACCTGTGAGCTCAACGACTAGCCCACTTCGTGGATCCAATGCGACAATACTTGGAGGACAGAACGCCGCCCGATGATTGCAATGAGACAAGGAGGATGCGATACAGATCTGCCAGATACTACATCATGGACTGGATCCTTTACTGACTCTCCTTCTCTGGCCCATATTCTCGATGCCTCCGACCAGAAGAGGCCGACCACGTAATAAGGGAAGTCCATGAGGGGATATGTGGCAATTACTCGGGGGGTAGAGCTCTGGCTGGCAAACTGCTCCGCCAAGGGTACTTCTGGCCCAAAATGCTCAAGGATGCGGCCGAATTCGTGAAAATATATGACAAGTACCACCGCTTCGGCCCACACCCTCATTTGTCTCCAATAACCATGGTCTTGATGATGAGCCTATGGCCATTCTCCCAGTAGAGAATAGATACACTAAGCTATTTTCCTCAGGGCACCGGCTAGAGAAAGTTCCTGATCATCTCTATTGATTACTTCACCAAATGGGTTAAGGCCGAACCCCTAGTGCGTATTACCAAAGAAAAAATTCGAGACTTCGTCTGGAAATCGATGGTGTGCCGGTTTGGAATCCCAAAGACAATCGTATTCGACAACAGCACTCAGTTCGACAACGATTTGTTTGCAGCCTTTTGTTCTAGCCTTGGTATCCGAACTCATTTTGCATCACCAGGTCACCTACAGGTTAATGGCTAGGTCGAGGTCACGAACCGAACAATCCTGCACGGTTTGAAGATTAGGCTTGACAAGGCCAATGGGAGGTAGGTGGAGGACCTTTACCCTATTTCTTTAGGAGTATCACACAACTTTTTGAACCCTGATGGGAGAGACACCATTCGCAATTACGTTCGGATCAGAGTCCGTAATCCCTGCAGAGATCAGAATGCTAACCCTTCGAAAGTCGGTCGAGGGTCAAGACCAGGAAGCAAATGACGCCATGCTGGCCCTCAACCTAGACCTGCTAGAAGAACAACGAGAGAATACTCGAATACGCCAAGCCGCTTACCAACAACGGGCAACTCGATACTATGATAGAAAGGTAAACCCGCGCTGTTTTGAAGTTGGAGACCTCGTCCTCAAGAAGGTAACCTTAACAACTAAAGAACAAAATGCGAAGAATTTAGCCCCCAGCTGGGAGGGACCTTACCGCGTCATCAAAATTGCAAGGCCGGGCACATACGAGCTCGAGACCGAGGAGGGCGTCCCACTACGACACCCATGGAATACTGACCATCTCAAGCAGTACCACTGTAGGGTTAAGGTCATTTTGTAATCATTCTATTTTCATGTCAAGTGTAATGTATTTTCATATCAATGCAATGGCTTTTCAAGAACACAAGATGCTACTAAAGCAATACTCTAGAACACCTAGATACATCGAGGACTGTCCCGAAGAGCCATGTTATAGCCAATAGTACGTGCAGTGAAACTACTTCCACTATAGGCTGGGGGGGCAGGGCGAATACAACCTTGGCAAAAGCAAGTATGAAATCTTGACCAAAAGGATTCCAAAACCAAATGGCGTCAAGTGTAAATTTTTGGCCAAGCTATGCTCTTGGGACAACACCAGCCCGGATCCATAAATTTGGTAATCCACTAAAAGAATTCTGAGCTGATATCTACGAGGGCTCAACATGGGTGCTAAATTTTAAAAGT
Source organism: Eucommia ulmoides (assembly GCA_016647705.1). Classification (NCBI taxonomy): domain Eukaryota; kingdom Viridiplantae; phylum Streptophyta; class Magnoliopsida; order Garryales; family Eucommiaceae; genus Eucommia; species Eucommia ulmoides. Next base: position 18,620,672 of record CM028335.1, on the reverse strand, counting down.
TAAACAAGTCTACTAAAACGGCCGACTACATTATCCCAAGCACATCAGTGGGGTTCATGCCCATTTACACAGTCTCGGGCTAAATATGGAAACAAATCACTTTCTATATCCTAAAGAGAAATAAAGAGAGAGAAGAGATTTTGGATAAGTAATTGCTCAAAAAATCTCCTGTGTATTATATTCAAAAAATGAGGGCTTACATTAGTGGGTTCATACCTATTTACATGTTCATGCCAGATAAAATAAAATAAAAAAAACAACAACAAAAAGTTCTAAGTCTTCAAAATTATCCGGGCCGAGGATCTGGCACCACACCCATGACTGCCGAGGGGCTTATTCTTCTCCAGAGACACTTTCGATGTCCACAACGTCGATAGTAGTGTCCTCATCCCCATCCTCCTCTCCCCCTTCGGCTTGCTTATTATCTCATTCGGCCTTCACCTCCTGAGCTTGCTCTTGTGGGACCACCTCGGCTTCTCGTTCCACTGTCAGCTCTCCTTCATTGGGAAATTCCATCCCAACACCCGAGCAGTCAAAATCGGGATAGTGATTTTGAAGAAAGCGAATTGTGCCCTTATGACCATCGTCCATATACTCCGTAGCCAGCTCGTATTTTAGGTTCTCAAATTTTGTGCCTGACTTGTAGTCGTGGACGACTTTCTTCTCGGCTTTACAGATTGCCTTCGCTTTGAGTTTCTCTTCTTTCTTCAGCCTCCTCTCTAGTTCATCCACCTTTTTTTCCAGGTTGGTCTTTTGTCTTTCAAAGTCATCTCACTCTTGGGTGACTAGGACGTGCCTGGATTGGAGGCTATGGTGAGCTTGGGTGGCAAGCTGGTGATCGTCATTTAGTCTACTCACCTTTGCCTTCGCCACAATCTTTTCTGACGGAAGCATGGACCCCTCCATGGCTCTCTTAAAGATCCGGTCATACACGACCAACATCCGTAGCATGCACTGCATCAGGGCGGTGAATTTAGAACAGTTGGAAAATTTTGATTAAATATGAAAGCAAAATGGAAACATGAATTGATGGGGTCCTTACCAAGATTTGGTCGTAGATGGCTTAGCACATAAGGTTATCGGTGCTCTCCTCCTCCATCAAGATTTTGTCATTGGGAGGGGTGATGCGATAGAGGTAAGCAGACATTACCTCTAGACTTCTCAGCAGGGCCCGGTCGGCCGGGAGCCCTGTGTTCAGGATCCCAAAAAAGGAACCGTCGACTGTCAGCTCGGAGAAAGCCCTGGCCATGATATTGGTCTTCTTAGATGATTTATTCTTCTTTTCTTTGCCCTCGTGGGCCTTTCTCTTCCAACTGTCGAAAGCTTGGGGGGAGGTGTCTCTATTAACAGTACGGGTGGAGTAACGGAAACCCGACTTTAACTATGGGGTGTCCCTTATTACACCCCCAGAAAGAACGGGGGAACGATTCCGGGCTGGTGTTGCTGGGTGTTGTTGCTATTGCCGTGACGACGTTGCAGGATGCTGGGATCCCCCAGTGCGCTCCGAGTTACCGGCATTTGCCGCCTCGACGGCCTCTCTGGCCTTTTTCTCCAGCAACTTCTGAACAACTATCGCTTTGTCCATATCCACAATATTCAACAAGATATTTAGAAATTCCTCTATACAGGGTGGTAGTATCCAAACATGGAACAATATGAAAATTCAACAAGTATGAAGAATTGACAGGGCCGAGATTGCTTATTGTTGCCTGAATCTTCAGGGATATTGAGTACGAGCGGAGTGTCTGGTGGTAGGTACCAATGGACGGTAAAAAGGTGAGAATCGAGCAAAGTATTCACATCCCTGAAGACCGTTCTCAGAACCTTGTCTCTTTGCTCAACAATTTTTTTGCTCAACTCGGGTCTCTTCTTCTTGGGTACTTATTTTGCTTTGCAAAATTACAAAAGGAGATTAAATTATAAGTACAAGTGTAAAGATAAGTCCGAGAACAAAAATCCCCCCCGAGGAGCCATAGTCTTACCGACTTTTCCCTATTCCATCTGGAGGGGATACCTTCCTTCGTCATCCGAGCCAGATTGCCAATCGCTCCTTCCGAGATAGAAGAACTGGGGCTTTCAATTGTGAATGGAAGAGTCCAGGTCCTTCAAGAAAGTTGACTTGGACGAGATGTAGCACCACCCAATGCCTCGGGGAACTGGTTTAGGGTAGAATAAAGCTTTGAAGAGCTCAACGCTCAGCTCAAGTCCCTCAGGCTCGGACTCCTCTGTCATATTCGTTTTGGTGTTCTACACTGGGCTCGAGATCGGGACCTTTATGAAAAGTTTCTTTGGCCCAACATTGTGCACCTTGTTTTCACAAAGTAGCTGGGGTAAGGAGACATCGGAGGGAATCTCCAGCACGGTGACGGTGTTAGGATGGACCCCAACATCAGGGTCATGTGATGTAGATGCACCCCCGCTCTCATCGTCATGACTCACCGCGACCGCACGATCGATAAGGAATGACTGGATCGCATTGCTCGTTTCGTGGATCCTGGCCATGGCAGTCGACGAGACATCTCTTGGAGCGACACGATGCTTGACCCTGAAAGACAGGGAGCTGGAGGACTTCTGTTCTAAGGAATCGAAGCCCGAGCTAAAGGAAAAACCTGAAGAGGAAAAAGAAAAGGAAGAAGAAGATTCCGACATTTTATCTGAACAAAGGAGAAAAAAGGTACCAATATCGAGGAAAAGGAAGAGCTCTGGAAATTCTGCAAGTGTTGAATGAATGTAGGGGCCCCCATTTATAAAAAGAGATGTACCCATACGAAGAGTCTCCCAGACCAACGATAGCAGATGCGTCGATTAACGCACCTACTGCCATGTGGCGCCCATCCAGCAGTTGTGACATTGGCTTCTCCTACAAGCCACAATGGGGGGCACGTGTCACCCACGCACCATGTGTGGACATGATCAAAAGGGGAAAGCCTCAAACCTTCCACCCTCCAAAGAAGACTAAGTTAGAAGAAATGTCCGAGCTGACCAGCCTACGTACTCTCAGCTCGGGCATGATCAAAAAAGGGGGGAGCTTTAAACCTTCCACTTTCCTAGAAGTTCAAAGTTAGAAAAAATGTCTGAGCTGATGAGCCTACGTACTCCCAGCTCGGACATGATCAAAAAAGGGGGAGACTCAAGCCTTCCACCTTCTAAGAAGTTCCAAGTAAGAAAAAATGTCCGAAATGACGTGCCTACGTACTCCCAGCTCGGACATGATCAAAAAGGGAGGAGCCCCAAACCTTCCACCCTTCCAAAAAGTTCCAAGTTAGAAGAAATGTCCGAGTTGATGAGCCTACGTACTCCCAACTCGGACATGATAAAAAAGGGGGGAGCCTCAAACCTTCCACCCTTCTAAGAAATTCCAAGTTAGAAGAAATGTGCGAGCTGACGAGCCTACGTACTCCCAGCTCGGACATGATCAAAAATATGAGAGCCTTAAACCTTCCACCTTCCAAGAAGTTCCAAGTAAGAAGAAATGTTCGAGCTGACGAGCCTACGTACTCCCAGCTCGGATATGATCAAAAGGGGGGAGCCTTAAACCTTCCACCCTTCCAAGAAGTTCTAAGTTAGAAAAAATGTCCGAGCTGACGAGCCTACGTACTACTAGCTCAGATATGATCAAAAAGGGAGAGCCTCAAACCTTCCACCCTTCTAAGAAGACCAAGGTAGAAGAAACGTCTGAGCTAACTAGCCTACGTACTGCTAACTCGGACATGATAAAAAATGGGAGAGCCTCAAACCTTCCACCTTTCCAAAAAGGAACAAGTTAGAATAAATGTTCAAGCTGCCGAGCCTATGTACTCCCAGCTCAAACATGATCAAAAAGGGGAAAGCCTCAAACCTTCCACCCTTCCAAGAAAATCAAGGTAGAAGAACTGTCCAAGCTTACGAGCCTACGTACTCCCAGCTCGGACATGATCAAAAGGGGGGAGCCTCCAACCTTCCACCTTCCATGAAGTTTCAAGTTTAAAGAAATGTCCGAGTTAACGAGCTTACGTACTCCCAGCTCAGACATGCCCACAATGTGAAGCCTACTTAAAGATTGAAAGGTTGTCCGAGCTGACGAGTTGCCGTACTCTCAGCTCAGACATCCTCCCAATATGAAGCATCGTTGAAGATTCTGACATGGTCCGAGCTAATGAGCTATCGTACTCTCAGCTCGGACATGCCCAAAACATAAAGCCTCTTTGAAGATTGAAAGATTGTTCGAGTTGACGAGTTGTTGTACTCCGAGCTCGGAGATGCCTATGATATAAAGCCTACTTAAAGATTGAAAAGTTGTCCGAGCTAGCGAGCTGCCGTACTCTCAGTTTGGACATGCCCAAAACATGAAGCCTCTTTGAAGATTGAAAGATTGTCCGAGTTGACAAGCTGCCATACTCTCAGCTCGGACATCCTCCCAATATAGAACATCATTGAAAATTGTGGCATGGTCCGAGCTGACGAGTTGCCATACTCTCAGCTCATACATGCCCAAAATATGAAGCCTTCTTGAAGATTGAAAGGTTGTCCGAGCTGACGAGTTACCGTACTCTCAGCTCAAACATCCTCCCAATATGAAGTCTAAAAATTAAAATGTTGTTCGACCTGACGAGCTAAATCCATTTAAGAGTTTTTCAATCTGTTTTTTTTCTTTTTTTAATTTTTGAAGTCATTTTTAGCGCCCTCTTTGCCTTCTGATCATCCCAAAATTGCTAAAAGCGGGCCACCACCCTCTATTTCTATGGGGCCGTTATATAAATCGAGCTTAGGCCTATTGGAAGATGTAGCTTTGGCTTACGAATTCAGTTGTTTAGCCACCGGCTTTGATTTGGCATCAATGGGGCGACCTCGGCACATTCTAAATGCACTAGGACCCGAATATTTATGCCCAATGGGGACATTAATCAGCGACCACAACATCGACATCCGACAAAGCGAATAACAAGCAAAAGACAAGTCTATACGGAATTACTTCATGAAAATCCCGAGCCTATCACGTTTCGCTCTCGCCCTTAGGACTTTGGGGGCAACTGATGTGGGGGAATTTTGTCACATATTCTACGCGGACAATATCATCCCAAGTATGGAAACACGGTCGAGCTGGGAGCTAGAGTTCCCTCCGAGCCGAGCTGAGAATCGTCTTGCCGAGCCTTAAGAAGTCTGAACCGAGCCGATGGACTTCGGGTCGGGTTGACGAGCTCAAGCACCCTCCGCTCGTCGTCTTCGTGCTCGGGGCCTCCCCAGGCCGTCTTGAGGCTCCAGCCCATAAGTCTCTACAGGTGGGCCCAAAATCTCCACCCAGATTACTAGAACACTAATCTACTTGCTCATCGGCTACTCAAATAATTAGGGTAATTAATCGAACTTAGATCCCTAATTTCGCGACGCTGATCAAGTCCAGCACCTATAAATACATCGTGGCATCCAATGCCTAACGGTATGTCTTCTCTACTGACACTAGAGCATTTCTTAGCCTTTCTCCCCCAGATACTTACTCTCACGCCGGAGCGACTTTACCGAGCACAATCCTGGTGAGTCTGTGTACAGGTGCTCGGAGATCGGGACAGAGTCCAAAGACGCATTCATCTCGGAGTCTGAACAAGATCTCAGGTCGAGACGAGGATTTCTTATCGGATTGCGATCACCTCGAGGTCGTTAGTACCCCTGAACTCACCAGTTAATTACGTCATCAACAATCTTGTAAGTGTATTGCATTTTCGTACCATACTGTTGGTCGCTTACCACTTTTGGACATCAACAAATAGTATACGAACTTAAAATTTTAGTCAATGTATTCCACATTGGTATAATAATTTTTTTATGAATAAAAAATTATCCTACTTTAAAATAACTGTAATTTTTATATAAAAAATTACATAACTTTTGTAGCGTACAATGACTTTTAATTTAATTTTTTTTTTTTTTATGGATTTTTCTTAAAAAAATCACTACAAAAAGTAAATTAGATAAATAGTTAATTATAAAATTTGAATTAAAAAAAAAAAAAAAAAAGTTATGAAATGCTCATCGAGAACCCATTTTTTTTCAATTATGGAAAAAAAATACATTAATTTAAGATAAGATTAATCCTAAAATAGATTATTGGGAAAAAGAATATCTTTGAGAAACCATTATTTTCAGCCCACACGATTCATCCTTTTTTTTTTTTTAATAAAAATAGATTTAATTATTTAAAAAAAAAAATCTAATATTATGAATACATTTTATTTTGTAAAAAATGAATGAAAGTTCAAATAAAAAATAAATAAATTAAATATTATTTTTTTTAAATCCAATATTATGAATATTTTTTTTAAAAAAGAATAAAAATTTAAATTGATAATAAAAAATTAAAAATAAATAAATAAATATAGTTATTGATTAAAAAATAATTTATTTTGTTATGAAAATATAGAATTATCCATTTTTAATGTCATTAATTTGAATTAAAAATAGTTTTCTATTCATTTAATGTTATTAGTAATGGGAAAAGAAGATCTTAACCATTGATTTAATAAGAGTAAGGAGATTGGAGATATTAGCTATACTTCATTATAAATGTTTGTCTTCCACTTTTAAGTATTACAATAAGATTACATTCAATATGATACTTCAAAAATTTTTAGTTTTCACATTTCATGTTACATTAAACATAGTACTTCCAGAATTTTCAACTTTCATGTATTACATTTAATATCAAAATTACCTTTATCAGTAAGTCATGTTACATTCAACACGCATATAATTTGTTCTATCATCAACAGTATAATGTTATTTTCAATTACATTGGATATTATATTTAACATTCACGGATAACACAAAATGTAGTAATGTTAGTGTTATATATAACATCCATATGCATTTCAATTTAGAACTAAAAAAAATAAATTAATATCAATCACCGAATGCTACATTCAACATTGGTGCCACACGAATTATAAAATGTTACATGTAACATTTACATGAAATACGATTCACATAAAAAAAATGATTAATATCTCATTTTAAAAAGGACGATCCCTCGATTATTATTGTATAAGAGAATTAAGTTTTCAACAGTAGGTTCATGATAAAATCGCATGTTTCATGTTCGACTTTTTTGATTGGAAGTTACCAAATTTATTTCTACATTTTTAGGAGTAATAAAAAATAAATTATAGTGCCGCATATTTTTAGGAAGTTATCAAATCTGATTCACACATATTAAGAAGTTAAAATCTCATTAAATAAGAGTATATTAGTCCACAAAATTACAAAAGGAGTGATCGGTGTAAATAAAATCTGGTAGGTTGAATTGATAATTTCCATAATAAAATGGACCTCTCAGTAAATGCCCCTTAATTGATTAACCTCCAAAATCATTGGATATATAAGATTATACTATTAAAAAAAGGAAAAAAATACCAAAAAGTCTACTTAAAAGGCTAAAACTACAAGATAGCCCCACTAGTTTTTCTTTGCACCAAATAATCCTTCAAAAAGCACTGGTTTGCACAGGGTAGTCCTAAATATTTTGAATTTACAATTTTTCCCTACTTTCATCCCCTTCCCTTTGATATCTCCGTCCTTATTCTCCGTCGATTCACCCAATCTGAGAAGTGCTGTAAATCTTGCGAAGTTATGTGTAGCAGAAACGATGGGCCCTATTTATGTGATTCCTGTATTTTCTACTGAAATTGGGAGGCCTATGGCTCCAAATTAGGTGAGGTGAGTTTTGATTTTGATTCCACCTCCCCAACATTCAGAAGTTTCTCAACACTGGCACGTTGATTGCGAAGCATCTGGAAAAGAATTATCGGAAACCGAAGAAGAGAGACAGTGAACAATAGTGTCGATCAACGATAAATGTTGGATTGATCCGGGTTCTTTGTTCTCCGTATTGGTTTAATTTGTTCGACTCTATCAATTAGGGCTTTGATTGGAGCGAGGATTATTGGTGATTAATTGTTTTGAAAGGGATATTTGAGGTTTTGATTTTGTATGATAAACCAATTTCAAAGAACTAATATAATGGATTATTGTCTTTTGTTATCTAGGGTTTTGTATTGATTTGGTTGTTTTGTTTTAGATTGATTTGGTTGGATTGAATGGTGAATTTGACATATATATATATATGTGTGTGTGTGTGTGTGTGTGTGTGTGTGTGTTATTTATGATTTATTTGGTTGGATTAATTTGATTTGTATTGGAAAAAAAATCAAGTATATGAATGTAGAGAGAGAATTATCAATTTGGATGAAAAATTTGGAATATAACATGATCTTGTGTTATATTCAACACGATATTGTGTTGAATATAACACGATGGCGGTAGCCCCAAACTCGTCGCCCTAAATAAGTGTGAGAGAGAGAGGAAAAAAAAAACAAAAAAACTTGATCTATGTACCTGGCGAAGTGGAGTTTATATTGGGTATATTGTATGGTTGTTTTAGTGAGATGAAATGGGTATGGTGACTTGGTAGAATTTGAACGACGGTGAGAGAATGAGATCGTGTTGAATATAACACGATCTCGTGTTTTATTCAACACGATCTCGTGTTATATTCAACGTGAAGGGCAAAATCGTTACAAAAAAACAAAAGAACTATCTTATAACATGTTTTTCAAAAATGTGTATTTGATAGTTTTGTCTGCATATTAGTATTTCTTGATAACTGTCTTTTAAAAAAATTTAATAGTATATTTTACTATTTTTTCATGCTAAAAAATTAACAAATTATTTTAATTTATGTTATTCGAGTTGTTTACGAATATTAACGAGACTAATTCGAACATACGATCTTTATTTATTTAATAAACGAATTTAAATAAAAATTTGATTTTGGTTTCATTTATTAGATAGACGAGCTTGGAGCCGAATAGTTCACACTTCACAAACGACTTCATTCGGTTAATGCATTTACCAGTGTCCTGGTGGGGGAGTCGATTGAGAGTTCGGGTCAAGTGGGTCACTTTTCTGCCCCGACCCCATTTCATGCCCTCAAACCCTTGCTTACGCCCTCAATCCTCTCTCCGTCGTTACTGCAAATTCTTTTTTGGCGGAGGCCGTGTTGTGAAGACTGAACTACGATCACAATTACCAGCCGATAATCCCAGCTGAAAAACCGAAAAGAGTTCAGAGAACAGTATACACACACACACACACACACACTCTCTATATATATATAGAGAGAGTGAGTGGTTTCAAATTTGAAGAAAATGGCTGAGAAGAATGGAATTGGGAGAAGCAAAGATATCAACATATCGTCAGAAAATCCATCGATTCCTTCTGGTGAACAAACAGTTTGGGCCGACGTTTCACCTCTCTTCGACGCCGCCTGCAAAGGTCTGATTTCTCGTCTTGCTCCTGTCTGTTTTTCTGGTCCTTCCCCTTGCCTGATTTTTTTTTTTTTTTGAGATTTACAGTTGATGTTCGAAGTGGATACATTTTTTTATTCATAGATTGGAGACGTAGATACAAACAAGTGGGAAAGAAACAAAATGAATATATATTGATTACCTGTTTATATTGACTCAAAAGACCTGGAAATTTATTATTGATGTTTTTACCCATTACTGGTTTGGTTGAGTTCATTGTGTTTCCTGAGAAAAATTTAAGCTGCATTCGGCAATTTGTCAGTTCTGTAATTGGAATTGGATAATTAGTGAATCTGCAAACGCATTTTCTTCAAACGCTTCTCAAGGTCTCAATTCCACACTAGCAAGTACATTATCAACTTAATTCAGTCAAAATGTGATGAATTTCTTAATGTTGGCAAATCAAATGACCAAAACATAGGCCAGGTTGAGGTAGCTTGGTTGAATTGAGGTGCATGTTAGAGAGACCTAATCATTTGCATGAGATATTTACTTGCCAATAGATCGAGTATCGGCTGTCCATGAGAATAAGAATTTAGAGCATAATGACACTTTCAAATCCTAGGAAGTACAAACACTTACAGTAAGCCAAAGTATTTGTATTTGAAATGTATCCAACAGGGATATGCCATTGACACACTTAGATACGTATCCGACACGACCCAAGTCCGTGTTCTGATATTTCATATTTAATCTATTGTTTTGACACTTCTTGGGGACTCATATGCGGTGCGACGCATAGAGAAGTTCATTTAGGTATTAAGAGGGTCAAATGTGCCAAGACATATAAAGATGAGATGTGCTCTAATTTTATATTCTTCAAAAACCCGAAGTCCATCTATATGTGGTCCATTGGCCTAGTAACTTTTGGACCGAGACCATATGGCCAAAAATGCGTAAGCTAAATTACTAGTAGTAGCCCACATAATACTTTATGTATCAAACCATTTCTTTTAATACTTTTGATTTGAGATCTCACAATATTCTCTTTGCAAATACACGATGGCCTAGTTCGACCTCTTAGTTGGTGGTGTAGATAGCAGCCCGTAAGCAGACACAAAGCAACCCATATGCTCACACTGACTATCTATCCCGAGGTCTCTACCCCTCTCTGGAGTTTCTACTCCTCTATCAACACTATAGTTGTTAAGTGCGCGCTTAGGCGCGCTCCTAGGCGAGAGTCGCCTAGGGTTAGGCGATTGACTTCCAAAAGGTGATCGCCTTTCTCGCTTGGGCGTGAGTCGTGCCTCGCATGGGACGACGAATTCGAACCTTCGACTAACGATCTGGTTCTTGAGCAGACGATTTCGAACCTTCAATTTCTCCTTCGTATCTTTTCTTTCTCTTCGAATCTGGTTCTTGAGTAGCTGAATCTCCTTCGAACCTTCGAATTTCTTCTCCTTCGGATCTTTTCTTCCTCTTCTTAGTTCCCCTGTTCTCCTCGTTCGACTGTTCGCACTTCCCAGGTGTCTCTTCGCTTCGTTTTTCTTTCTTTTTTTCTTTCCGTAATTATTTATTTATTAATTAATTTAACTGATTGTTTATTTAATTATTTGTTTAACTAATTATTTATTTATTTATTTGTTTAACTAATTGTTTATTTATTTAACAAAAATTAGTTTTATTAGGGTTTTATTAAAAAAATTAATTTTATTTATTTAATTGTTTAACAAAACTTGTTTTATTTATCAGTTTTTCCTTTTTTTGTTGTTTATTTAACAAAACTTAATTTTGTTAGGATTTTAGTTTGGATTTTGGAATGGTTAGTTTGTATTCTTAATTAATTGAATTTATTTGAAAATTTTATTGCTAATTCTTCTTATTTAGTGTCTCACATGCAACTTGAGTGTGTGTTTTATTTTTTATATTTGAAATTTAGTTCATAGTTTTGCTTCTTCATTCTAGATTTGTAATATATTAATGGTATAAATTATAATTATTATTATTTTAATGTCGTGCACTTGGCTTCGCTCTTGCGCCTTGCGCCTAGGCTCCGAGGGACCTTGTGTGCCTAGAGCCTTTAATAACTATGATCAACACCATCACGGTGCCATTCTTGGACCAGAGTTGGCTCTAATACTATTTGTAACGTTCCATGCGGCCCATTGGCAGAGTAACTTTTGGATAGAGGCCACATGGTCCAAAATGCTTAAGCTATGTTACTAGTAGTAGCCCACCTGCTATTTTATATATTAGCTAATCAAGGAAGTATGGACACGAACTCCCGTGTCGTGTTCGACATAGGTACGTACGGGGATATGAAAATTTCAAAAAGTCAGGATACAAATACGGATATGGTAGACAAAATGCCAGAAAATAAAAAAAAATGTAAAAAATTAACTCTTGAATTGAATAAAATAAAAAATCACAAAAAAATTATCTATGGAGGGAGGCAATTTGTAGGCAAGGCATAGTATACTTAACAAAAACTACCTTTTTTTAAAATTCGTAATTTTTTTATATTAATGATAAAAAAGTCACTGCACTAAAATATAATTCTTTTGTATATTTAATATTACAAATAGACTAATGTTCAGGGTAATATTTTCAATTTGATTATATATAGGGTTGTATCTGTTAGTTTTTAGTTGTAAAGGGGTGTGAGTCGTTTTGTCCATTTGCATTTTTTGGCCTTTATTTATTTATATTTGTTGTCTTATAAGTATTTTAAATATTTGACTATTACCTCGTCGTGTACCTTACATGTCTGATTTGAAATTTAAATTTTCAATTCTTTAGGACACTCTGACACATGTCCAGTACGTGTCCCGCTGTGTCCACCACGTGTTTATGTTCGATACGCATACTCCGACCCTCTGACAAGTGTCTGTGGTTCCTAGCAAACAATCTTTTTTAATACTTCCGATGGGGATCTAACAGACTAACACCCTTTCCCCTCAAATGAAATATGAAACTATTGAAATGTTCGGTATTATAACATGCCGTCATTGGTGCTAGTAGTTCACTTTTATTTATCATTTAAAATTTGTGTACAACTCTATTTCGTGAAAAGACTAATCGATATAATTTATACGATTCACTGTATCTATATATGTATATATATATTTGTTATTATTATTTTCTGTTTTCATATTTTACTTTTTTCGGATTTGTCATGATTCTGTGCTTCTTAGTTCAAATTAATCAATTAAGTAATTGACAAGAGCAAACGTATTTTATGAGCAAATTAGGTATTTAAAGATGGGACATACTATTGGCATTGCCAAAAACTCCAAGGCACTCTAATTACGCTATTCATGTGAGAGAAGTGAATAGTGAAATTGGAGTGCAAGTTAACATATTGGAGCTCCATTTGGCCTACCTCAAAGAATTCTAATTTGGTGGCAATGAAGGATATCCTAATATGTCAAATGTTTTGAACAAATTGAGAGAACTAATACATTCTATCTTAGCTACACAAAGTCTTCTTACTAATTGAGAGAACTAATATGTCAATTAAATTTAAACGTAAGTTGAATTACAATTGTGCATTGCACTAACCAGACTTATTTGGACAAAAGTTTAATACTATATGTTTGAGTTTATTGATACTTACAGACATAAGAAGAACCATTAATCAATGAAAGGTTAATTTTTGCAAATGACATAGTACTAGTTGATAGAACTAGAAGAAGTCTTAGCATAAAATTGGAACATTAGAGGGAAAACTTAAGTCTAGGGAGTTAAAGATTAGTAGAATTAAGACGGAATACATGAATTGCAATTTCGTAACTACTCGGAGAGATGGTGACATAGTAAAATTTGGAGATTAGAAACTCCCTAGGGTGGATAATTTTAGACACTTTGATTCTATATTTAAGGGGATGGAGTAATCAAGGAGGACATTACGTATAGAATAAAGCAAGATGGTTAAAGTGGATAAATGTATTTGGGGTGATTTTTTATCGTAGGATACCGTTGAAATTAGAAAAATCTATAAAACTGCGATAAGATCGATGATTATCTATGGTTCAGAATGTTGGCCAGTAAACAAGATGCACATTCCGAAAATAGGGATAGCAGAGATGAGGATGTTAAGGTGAATGAGCTGCAGGACAAGGAGGGATAAAGCTGAGAATGAGATTATTGGGGAGAAATTAGGAAGCACCGATTGAAGAGAAGTTGAGAGAAAATCGTTTAAGCTAGGTTGGACACATGTCTAGACGACCTAAGGATGTGCCTGTGCGAAAATATGATTTAATTCTAATTCAAGTGGAAGGTGCTCCAAGGGGAAAAAGTAAACCTAAGAAAACATGGGATAAAACAATTAAGAACAATTTGATTGATTTAAAGTTAACTGAGGGGATAACCCTTGAACAACCTGTAGGGTGCAAAAGGATTCATGAAGACGTTCTTACTTAGGTGGGATAAAGGCTCTTTTGTTTTTGTCGTTTATTATCTGCAATCATATTAACTGGGCGCCTTGTGTTGGTTTTAGTTCGTGAGCCTCGAAAGCAAGTTGACAAGGTACATGCCTTTGTGGAGAAGTTTGCCTAGGACTAAGTCCTAGTTTGGGAGTGCAGTCTGATCCGTGGTGGACCGCACTCAAATCTCCCAAACAATAAATATATTAACTACTGTTCTAGGCTATGAAGTACAGACATGGACACGACGACACCACAATTTCTCAAAAATCTTGACACGAACACGGCGAGAACATGTCAATAAATAGATATATATTTTTATATTTTAGCCTAATTAATGAAAGTCATGTGCCATAAGCAAATTCATTCAACAAAAAACATTAAGCAATAATCATAAATCTTCAAAGTTGAAAGCAACATTCACATTTGGAAAATTCCCATAAATAAAAGCAATAAGACACAACAACAACAACTAAGCCTTTGTCCCACTTAAATAGGGTCGACTACATGAATCCGTTTGCGCCATAATGAACGATCAAGGGTCATCCCCTCAATCAAGTTCAATGTCATCAAATCTGTGCTAATAGTCTCATCCCAAGTCTTCTTAGTCCTACCTCTTCCTTTAGTAGCCCCCCACACTTGAACTAAATCATATTTTCTCATTGGTGCTTCTATGGGTCTTTTATGCACATGTCCAAACCACCTTAAACGATTTTCTCTCATCTTCTCTTCGATGGTGCTATTCCTAAATTCTCTCTAATAGTTTTATTTTTAATTTTATTCATTCTCGTCTTCCCACTCATCCACCGTAACATCCTCATTTTTGTTACATTAATTTTCTAGACATGCTTTTTTTCTACTGCCCAACATTCTGAACTATGCAGAAGCGCCGGTCTTATTATAGTTTTGTAAAATTTTCCTTTGAGTTTTAATGGTGTTCTACGATCGCATATCACTCCAGCTGCACTTCTCCATTTCAACCATCCTGCCTTAACTCTATGAGTAATATCCTCCTTGAGCTTGTCATTACTTTGAATCATTTAACCCAAATATCTAAAATGATTTACCTTCAGAACCTTCTCATCTCCAATTACCGCACCATCATCTCTTCGGGTATTACTAAAATTGCAATGCATGTATTTCGTCTCGCTTCTCCTGACCTTTAAGCCTTTAGATTCTAAGGCTTCTCTCCATCTTTCTAACTTAGTATTAAGACCTGTTTTATTTTCATCAATTAGTACTATGTCATCCATAAATAACATACTCCAAGGTACTTCATCTTGGATATGTTTTGTTAGCTCATCCACCACTAGAACGAAGGGGTAAGGATTTAAAGATGATCCTTGATGTAAAGCCTTTTTTAATAGGAAATGCACAAATATCGTCTCTTCCCGTTTGAACGCTAGTGATTATACCTTTATATATATCCTTAGTTACCTCAATATATACATTGGATATATGTTTCTTTTCTAGTACCCAACACAAAACTTCTCTGGATACCCAATCATAAGTCTTCTCCAGGTTCACAGATACCATATGTAAATCTTTTTTCTTCTCTCTATATTTTTCCATTAATCTCCTGAGTAAATAGATAGCTTTAGTGGTTGATCGGCTGGGCATAAATCCAGATTGATTTTTTTTATGCTCGTTTCATGTCTTATTCTATATTCTATCACTTTCTCCCAAAATTTCATAATATGGCTCATAAGTTTTATGTCACGGTAGTTCGCGCAACTTTGAACATTCCTTTTATTTTTATAAATGGGCATTAAGATACTCCTCCTCCAGTCATCATGCATTCTTTTAGTCCTCAAAATGTCGTTAAAAAGTCTAGTCAACCACTCTATCCCAAGATCTCTCAGACCTTTTCACACCTCTATTGGGATCTCATTTGGTCTTACTGCTCTTCCAATCTTCATCTTCCTTAGTGCGATTCTAACTTCTGAAACCCTGATTTTTCTATGAAACCTATAAATCTTACGTAAAGGTAAACTAGGCAACTGTAAATTAGATTCCTCAGCGTTGTTCTCATTAAATAAATTATAAAAATAATTTCTCCATCGTTCCCTTCATCCTTCACCAGGACCTTCTTATCATCGTCTTTAATGCACTTGACACTTCCTATATCTCTAGTCTTTCGTTCATGTCGCTTAGCGAGTTTAAATATGTCCCCTTCTCTAGTTTTTGTATATGACTTTTGATACAAATTATCATACGCCTGAATCTAATTACTTTTCTTGCCTCCATTTTTGCATTTTTATACTTCTCCCAACTCTCCCTACTTTGACATTTTTGTCATTCTTTATAAGTTATTTTCTTATCATGAACTGCTTTTTGGATCTCCTGATTCCCCCTCCAACTTTTTTTATATTACGGTCCCCCTCTTTTGAAAACTCCTAAAACTTCTCTTCCTATCTAAAAGCAAAAAAAAAAAAAAAAAAGAATCACTCGAGGTCGATTGGTTGTTTAACATCTTCACACCCTTCATCGGTGGATAAGACGGTTGACTTTCTGCTTCTCTCATTTCTCGTTTCTCCAATTCTTAAAGACCCATTTAATAGGGTTTATTTAATATCAAATTACAAGATGCACCCTTAAATAATAATGTAATTATAGTATGTTAATAAAAAATTTAAAAATCTGACCCCCCAAAAAATTTACGACACGGACTTCTGAAGTGTCGGACATGTTCATTTTGCATGTCGGAAATCTTAAAAAACAGAAAAAAATGGACACGCCCTGACATGTGTCGGTTGCGTGTCATGACCGACACGTGTCGGACACTGACACTCAAAGTCCGGCGGAGTGTCGGTGCTTCCTAGGTTCTAGGTTGCGTTTTGGTTCTGTCATTACCTATCAGTTTATCCACCAAACCAAGGCATCCAATATACTTCATATAGCGTTCCATGCTCATCCTTTCTCTTGCCAATGGATATGGGATACATAAATGTTTTCTTCGTGTTGTCATCTTTCCTTTCCTCTTCACATTTGTTTTTCTTCAAAATTTATTTTCTTTTAGTGCATCCAAAAGTTTAATTCTGTAATCTTAGTTGCAAGAGGACACCAAATTAATCCAAAAATATTCAGTTAACACTATTATATGACACATTAACCTTAAGGTTGTATAAATTAGGCTTTGAAATTATAAAATTGACAAATTAACAACATAAAACTTGTATCAAATTAAATTTGTTCTAAGCTAACATAATATTTACTGTGAAATCTAATTATTTATAAATAAACCAATTAGCCATGCGATTTTGATGGGCAGCATTGGCAATACATAATTTAGAATCACTATTAGATATGAGACCAAGAACCAATATCTGAACTTATTTTTACAAATAGGGTTTTTTAACAATTCAACCGAACTTTTATTGCATTTAAAACTCATTCTACAAACAACACTTCCAAATTGATTTTCAAAAACACCAATTTTGGCCAAAATATACAGCTTAACCAAAATTAGCACGAAGCAAGTTGCCACAGTTGGGCACACTTGTTGAGCCGGGCCTTGGGCCTAGGAGCAAACTTAAGCATGCAATTAATAACAATGATTATACGAAAGATGGAATGTAGTAAGATATAGCAAACAATTTTCGGAAGTTGAGGAATAGACACCTTTGCTTCTTTTGACTTTAAGTTTCCTCCCCCCACCCCCACCCCCCCGCACGCAATAAAACAGTTTGTGCATCATTTATAACTGGCAAAAAATTAATAAATAAATCAGATTTATTGTCTTTGTATGGCACACAATGCAGTTATTTTTTTTCTAGAATAAGAGTCCATGTGATTGAAGATGGCCTTTGAAATATAATGGCCGAGCAATTGATGGAATTCTGCGTTTCTAGTGAAAGAAGGCTTGAGTTCCACGAGGGATAGGGCTTGTAGGCAAGCCTTACTACTTACGAGCAAAGAAGAAGCTGTCTATGGACTGATATTCACATGAATTTTATCTCCTGAAAATTCTATATGCCAGTTATTTTAGAGAAAATCTACTCTTAAAACTACTCTACTTTTGAGACGGTAATTGTATCATTGTATAATTCTCATCTGGCTGAATTCTTGTGCTCAAGGATCTGGATTCATTTAGTTGTCAAGAAATTAATTGGCTTTACAAAGAAATAATTTGTAATACAAGAAGATTTGTACAAATGAAAACCAAATTTATATCAACCTAATTTCCCAAATCAATCTGGATATGTCTCTTAGGACCAAAACTCATTTTCTGGCTTTGTTCACTTCAACCACCTTGACTAAGAAGAATTTGGACTTGATAAATTGGTCCTAAAATCTGTAAACACTTTTTTATGAGCTTTGCCATATTATCCAACAACCTAATGCTAGTATGTTTTGCTTGCTGATTTTAGATTGTAGTAGGTGCAACATTGTAATGCACACAATGGAGGGGTGTGTTTTTCAATTTGTTGAAAAGGTATACATTTTCATTCAAAATACATACACGCTAGGGGATCTCAGGGCTGTAAGATGTTGAAAATGATGGGCTGTACTTGGGAAGGAAAGACACTCAAGAAAGGGAGGAAAATTCAAAATTTGAGACTTCATTAAAATCTAGGCTGTGGTCTTCAATGTTACAAATCAGATTGAGTAGATTTAGTGTTTGGAATGTTGTCTGGGGTGTAGGAGGTTAGAAATTATATTTGGGTCTTGCAACGAGTGTGAAATACTGAAATTAAAGCACCTGGGCATAATGATTGTAACAAAATTGGCACTGGCCCAGTTTGGAATGTGATGACTGTAGTTAGAACCTTGATAGTTTCACTAAGTTACTTTCCTATTGATACCTTACCGTAGTTGTCAAAGGCTCGTGTAGGTGTGTGCCTAGGCTCTAGGTGCGGAAAGAAGTGTGTCTTGCGCTGAGGCGCATTCAGTAAATGCGCGCCTGAAGAGCCTAGGCTCAAGGCATAATCCGCAAGAAAGGCGTGCACTTATTGAAGTTGTTAGATGACGTTTCATCTACCCTTGTTTTCATGATTTTGCTTTTAAGTACTCTAGAACAAGGTAGGCATGCCGGATCATACCTAATATGTAACTTTAGTTCTTTCTCCCTCTTGTGTTAAATTTTATATCGGTTATACTTCCTATGCTTTTGTCACAGATTTGCAAGAAGGTGAGCTTATACATGGAGATAATTTCAATCTTTTTGCCGCGATGTCTGCTTTAGAGGTAATGGAGCCTTTTTTTTCTTAAAAAAAAATTATCATTTGGTATAATTTTGAATTATTTGGGACATGTGCAACAAACTGTGACATCATAAAGAGACCTACAATGTGGTATTAATATTTATGGGGATCCCGTATGTGATGAGCTGATCACTGATGTTTTTTTCAAGAAGTTCAATGCATTATACACTGCTAGGATGGTGTAACCCAAGTATATAGAGATATACAATTGATATGTTTGAGACTTTGTGCCAATAAATATTTCATTTATGTATATTTTCGACTAGGATCTCTTGGTGTATGTCTCAATCTTGTGAAGACCTTCTACTTTGTTGGAACTTGGGTTGGCCTGACAATCACCTTTTGAGGACCTGAAAGATGGTCCACTTGGCTCTTTTTTGGTGTATCTGGCGAGAGCAGAATCGGTGAACGTTTGATAGTATGTCCTTAGCTATCCATCTTCTAAAACAGTCACTGGTGTTCCTTCTCTGTTTTTGGTCTTAAGGATCATTATCACTTTGGGAATCCCGGACTTTGTTGAGGAGCTTGGGACTTTCTGATCTTCTACATGGCTGAAGCGCTTTGTTTTCTTTTTTTTTTTTTATACATTTTTTTATTAAACAAAAAATAAAATACAATATCTGAACATATTTTAAAGTGAAAATGTGTCTAAGCTATGTAAAACAATAAGCTAGTTGTTTTGGTTCTCCTGGTAAGATGTCGGCTTCAAAAAAATAAATCCGAGAAAAGAAAGAGAAAAATGCATTTCAAAAGGTGATATTTGGGGTTTGTTTGTTTTGCAATCTGAAAATAGTTTTTTTTTTTTTTTTTTTCTAGTTCCTGTATATAATTTCTTGTGAAAGGAACCCCATTTGGTTAGGCTTTGAAAATAGTTGCCGACTCAACAGAAAGTTGAAAAGTACTTTTGTAGCTACAAACCAAACAAACCCTTAATATTGCTGGAAGTTTGCTTCAGCTACATTTTCAAGCATGTGATAAACTATAAAGCATTTGGTGATCAGAGGTGAGGTTGGAACTTGAAGGAAGCTTTATTCAGGGAGAAGATAAATTGATGCTGACGATTATATGTTCCATACTGTCATTTTCAGAATATTAATGAGATGACTGTGAAATAAATTAGAGGGGGAAGTGGAGTACATCAATGCATGAATATACAAGCTCCTTGGATTGTTTTCTTTCTGATTTGTTTCCGTTGATGCTAAAGGTGATGTATCTTGAAATCGTTTATATTTTTTTGTCCTAAGATAATTATTTTGGACAAGTTTTGTCACCCTTTAATATTTCAGTTTTGTTGGTTATGGACTATTAAATGTTAGAAATTTTGCTTCATGATTACTTTATAATTTTCAGTTCCTTGCTTCACTTTCTGGAGCGGTGGCTATTATCTACCTGTTTATAATTTTATTTGGGTTTCCCTCATTTTACTGCGAACAAAGATGCTCACACTCACTAACCTACCTGTATTTTTTTAATGTGCGTTGCTACTATATATGGCCGTTATATCGAGTATTGAATAAAGCTAAAGCAGAATCTCTAGCAAAGAGTTGCATGACTTTGTTTTCACATCAATTCAATAATGTCCCGATTCTTTGTTCAAACTGCATGATGCATAGTTTTCTTAGTATATGATACACTGATGGTTTTGCCCTTTGTGTTGTAGACTCTTCTTGACTTGTAATTATTTGTTATATGTATTTTATTAGATAATGGACCCAAAGATGGATTCAGGTATTGTTTCTAGATATTATTCAGTTGATGAAGCCATCGAGAGTGGCGCTGCTCCAGTCCCTTTGAGTTTTGACAAAACTACTGATATTTGCTGTACTATTGACATCATGGATCATCTTCTGGCATGTGAGGTATAGTTGATGTTTCACTGGAGATCATTCTTACCTACATTCCGAGTTTCTTAAATTATCTACCCATGAAATGTGAGGTAGAATAAAATCAAATGGAGAATAGTTCTCTAACTGATCTACTGTCTTGCTTGACAGGCTACGTGGCACAAGGGTCATTCACTAGCTCAAACAGTTTTCTCTTGTATCTACCTTCTAAGGCCTGAAAGAACATCATCACATACATTATTGCATGCTTATTGCAGAGTCATTCGGGCCACCTGTAATGCAGTTGTTTCAGCTGTCTCGGATACACGCACCAATGAAGTAAAGTATTCTGAAAGCTCTTTGCCTGTTTGCTTTGACTTATTCTTTTATGTAATTTACATCTGCTTTTCTAAAAGGTTAAAAATAGAAGAATGGTTGGATGCAGAACCAATAATTGCCCCCCCCCCCCCCCCCCCCCAAAGCCTACCAGAAAAAAGCAAATAAAAAAAAAAAATATCAATGTAATCTCGATTATTTACTGTGGATGTTAATTCATTCTATTTATGTGCAGCAAGATAACATATCATAAGAACTGAATACGGTTATGTCCAATGAGACTTAGCAAACAAATGTATGTCCGATAAGAAGTAACCAGCATATACCCTTGTCCAAGTCTCAAATATTTGTCATGGGTATATGAACATTTTGAATGATGTAACTAAGTTTGTTTTGAATGTATTATTGTTTGAAGAATGTACAAGGCATATATTTTTCTTGCACCTTAATAAAAAGACATGGAACAGAACAAGACTGAATGGGCTGTCTTGGGTTGCAAGTTACTAATATATTCTCGATGTGGGTCACGTAATGGTATGGACCTTCTCTTTTTCTTGGCAAAAGTTAACTGACTACTAGGAAAAATCAAAACACTTGTCCCTAATTTTTTTTGTCTCCGTGGAGGTGGATACATCACTGTAGAATCAATATATTCCAAAGCAGTTGTATCAGATTTGTGAAATTGTTGGAGTGGCACCTCCCTAAGCAGTGACATCTGTGGCTTATGGTTAAGAAACATGGGGTATTCCTAATGGGCTTCTGTCCAGCATAGTAGAATTCTATCATAGTAAAAGCAATCAGATGAATAAGTACTAATTTAGTTCCAATATTTATTTGCAAATCTCCTTCCAGTGGCCCAAAACCCCTTGTTGATGGATCAAGAGTCCTCTTTAGTAAATTTTAGTGATAAAAATGGAGACTCAAATCCAATTTGTGAGATGGTAGTGATCTTTAGCTGCTCATGGCCATAATGTGCTCTTTTCCTTGGATTCATGACTTTTTGCGGAATGGATCTGGAAAAGATTCGGGGTTGGGATGGGGGTTGTGGGGGTGGGGAGTCAATTAATCAAACTGAATATTGTCTTCTGGTTTTATATGTTCTGATTGTGTATCTGATAGGTGTTCAATAGTAAGCATGGGCTATGCTTATTGCAGTACCATTGCCTGTCTGCACATTCATGCCTGATGTTAGAGTATGGTCTTGTTATCAATGGTTGACTTCATTGCACTTGAGTGCAATGACTCTCTGAACACATTTAAGTTATGCATTTGTACTTTGTGTCCCCATTTAGCACCTGGTCACTTTCTTTGTAGCACAAGACTCCTTTGGCCCCATTAGTGGTTAGTTACTAGGTTTTGGACCTTTGTTGCAGAAATCTACAAAAATAACTATATGATATTTACCACTTGATATTGTAAATGTACTTTGTGCATGATATTGCCTTATGGGAGTCGATATTGGTGCATGAAGTCGTCTCACAAAGCTGAGGTGCATGCGTTTGGACTTGTATTTGACAAGTTAGTTGGCGAAGGGTACTTAAGGCGCTGATGTGGTTGAAATATCCGTGCTGGGGTACACTATACAGGATTTGGGTGCAAGACGCAGAAGGTCGTGTGCTGTGTGCTGTCCTGAGACGTGTGTGCAAGTCCAGTTACATGGCCCTACTTCAATATGTGGAACTGGAATGGCAAGGTGGCGACGCTTGTTGAGTTGGAGCAAATTAGGCATGCAAAGAATTACTGCCAAAGTGAATCCATCATCTGAAACTGGACAGATAATTGGTTATGGTCAGAAATGAATAGCCTCAGTCCACTGGTTTTGATGTGGTTTCCTCTCTTAATCTTTTTGTCTGATCTATTTTCTTTGGTGCCCTAAAACTGGCTGAACCTACCTTCTTACGCATCTTTGTGGAATAATGTTTCTTATGATGGGTGCGGGTGAAAATCTCTGTCATGCAATGCCTGCAGGGTCTGCTGGTGTTATGCACTTTGAAATGCTTATGACAGACCTTAGCTGCTCTTGTAAATGGCCTTGGCCATGCTGCTTGTAAGGATCTCGCTGGTATTTAGGCACAAGACGTTGACCCTCGTGGACGTTCTCTTTCGAACGGGTGTAAGGCGCTTACTGTATCTTCTGGTCGCAGGTCTAGGGTTTTGGACTTGCATGGGTCCTGGCCTTGGTGCATGATGACATAGCTGTTGGTGTTTAATGTTCTGGAATTTAGATTTTTTTACCTTTTACTTATTATGTTCATGGGTGTTCTCGTGATGTCTCCATTGTGTGGGAGATTCAATTTTATTTAGAACCATTTCATTAGTAGGAATTGCATGCTTTGACAGATTAAACTCAACACTGGTGGGTGATTTGTAGGACATCAATGTTGACCATGAATTGTTTAAGTGTTGCCAAGATTTTGTATGCACGTTTCCCCAACTGTAGGTGATTTCAAAGAAACTTCATAACTGTGAGCTACTATGATTTAATGAAGAATATGTAGCTGCTGTATGATGTTAAACGTCAAATCTGTTTGTTCCCCATGGTGCACTCATTAAGTGATGTAGACAAAGGTAGATTTCGAGATGATTACCTTTCTTGAAAACTTGAGCTCATACAGTGGCTATTCCTGACAAAGGGAGATGTAGTACCCCAATTCTGTGGCTATGTTTTCCCCTGGTGAGGCCCTTTGTAACTTTGCTGATTGCCTTCCAGTTGCTGTAGCCTCTAGCCAGTTCCTGTGCAAGAGTGTATTTTCTTTCAGTTGGTGTCTCGTGCTGTACACATTGATAATAAGTTATTTTTAAACTCTTGAAAGTGTTTGACTATTTGTTTCAGATTACTTGATGAGTTTGAGGGCCCTTCTGTGGGGGGAGGGAGGGGGGAGGGGCAGATAAGAACAAGGTTTAATGTACAGTTGATATGAAGTTTAAAATGCGTTCTTATGCTGTGGAGACATATCGTAGAATTGCCAGATTTCTTGATTATATATTTCTCTTGAATAGTCTTGAGAAGTTGGCTTTGGCTTGCATTTGATTTTCTTTTTCATTTTGGCAGGAAGAGGATATCTTCACAATGACATACGGTCTGCCTTTGAAAGGGGATGGGGATGAAAAATGTTTGACATTGCTGCATGCAGTAGAAGAAACACTTTCTCGACAGTTACGTGCTTGTAAATCTCCATTATCTAAGAAAAGAGCATTAGAAGGTAATTGCTGATCGTTTCTGAGGTTTAAACATTTGCATGAGTGTGTGCACGTGTAAATGTATTTCTGCGTGTATCATTTGGTGGGTGGGGGAAGTTTAGCGTTATATTGATACTTGAAAGGCCTATGCATTCTGTCATCTGGAGAGGTGGAGTTTACTTCAGATTTGAAGCATGGATTAGGCCTCAAAAGGAATTTTAAAGTATATCTACGCTGGGCTGCTGGCAGACTCATGGTTTTACCTGCCAGAGCTCGTATTTCAACAAATAAAGAAAAGCAATTTTAAGTGTCCATTTTTTTATATTATTAGATGCCTTTATTGGCTGTCACTTTCAGGCTTCCACCATCACAGATTAAGAAATGCTTCCTTTAAGTGAGATTTCTTCTCTGTAGGGAAGTTTTCTTGATTATTACTGAGTAATTATGTTCTTTGGATATATTTTTAAGGCGCGTAGAATGGATTATTCCATGGAAACTACACACAAGTTAATTCTATTAATTTGCAACAATTTGGAATGCTTCAAAATTTAAGTGCTGGTTTTCGGATACCCGGTTTTGAATCTTTTGATTGCCAGGACTTCGCATTGGTTAGCATGGACCTGCATATGTGTTATGTATCTGGGTAGACAGTCTCTTAGTAAAACGTCTGTTACACTCCTCACTCAATGAGGTCATTGGGATTAGTGAAAAGCTCAAAACTTTAGGCCAACAGATCACTATTCTTTCAGTCCAGTTGTGGCATAATTTTTTCTCAAATTTCTGTTAACTATTACAGAAGGATTCCTTTGGAGTTTAGTCATGATAAATTTCTTGATTGTGAACCCTGAAAATTTTATTTAATTCATTGTGACTCTATAATTCAAATCTATCGTGATTGAGAATTGTTGGCACTTGGTTTAAACTAGAGCTTACTTTGTCCCACAATAAGGTTGTTTTTGGATGAGTATGGGGAAGATCTTGAAAGTAACATTTTACTTGAATTTTTTGTTTTTTTGAAGAAAGTGATTCTGACATCTATTTATTTATGGTTGCTTGAAATTATTAGTGTTGGTGGATTGGATGCTTTTCTTTTTCTTTTGGAAGAATGAAGGTTGGTTGTACTTTTTATCCTTGGTAATTTAAGAGTTGGTCGTACTTGATCCCCATCCCTCCCTCCCCCTTTATCCGTACACTTCTCTTTCTCCTTTTTCTTTTCCCGGACACAGGTTGTAAGTAACCCTTCTTGGGATCCTTATACGCTTTTTGCTAGTCCCTTTTCTTCGAATACATCTACCACATTTGACACATAGTTCCTTTTCATGGCATGCATCTGTCACATGTTATGCTGGGAGTTTTTAATATTTTACTGTCAAATAGGCTGGAAAGCTTTCCTTCTTACTTGGCTGAATGGGCTATTTTTGTCACGAGATAGCTATAACTCTTGGTTTTTTTTCTTTTCTCATATTTAAGGATATTACTTGATTGTATAGATATTATTCTGTTTTGGTTTCCATTTTTGTATTTCTTGTATAAATTGATTTTAGGTGTTCTAAGCACACTGTACTGCTTATTATGAAGCAGATATCGAGCCATTACAAACTAATCTTGATTTGGAAGAAGGATACTGCAAAGCGCTGTTATGCCGCTTACGCTTTCGTAAGGTCTTATCTTGTGTTCTTACAAGTTTCCTGTCTTGCTAGGATTCTGTATTGTTCATGATTTCTTGTTCTCTCGTGCAGTCATTTAGTTATTGTGGCATATGTGTGTCTCTTCTGCTTCCAGATTAAAACATTTTCTGTAAGTTTTAGGTGCGTGGTGTTTTTTTAGCAACTCAATTGGCATGAATTAAAAAATCTCACATGTTTTTTTTATAAATCAATGCAAGTTAATCTAGGGAAAATTACACTTTGCCTCCTTGTACTTTGACGCGGGAATAATTTTCCCCTCAACTTTGGAGCACATAACCCCCTAAGTGACTCATTAAAATGCAAAAGGGACATATTCCGTCTTTGATGTATTTTGTTAAACATGCATCTGAAACACATGACAAGCCTAAATTTACTATTTCATGGACAAAAGTATTTTTTTACAACAAAAAAGGTTTCAGGCTTCATTAAAAACAGAAACAATGGATACTGGAAAAGACAAACACAATACGAAACACATAAGCAAAGTAGGGGAGAGAGATTGAATCGAAACTGTTCCATATGATTGATCCTAATGTCACCTTATTTTTACCGAACTTTAACTCCTATCCTACTTTCAAAAAACTTGCTGTTGTCATGTTCATTGTGGCATTACCCCAATTTTTTTTTTTTTTCTCCACTAGTATTTTTACTATGTTTTCCTTTATTTTCAGCATTTTTACCACGTGTTGTCGTGTATGAGGAGACCTCAGGGCAGAGGGCTTGAACTGGCAAGGAAACATATAGTCTCCTGCTTATCCGAGTTAGATTTTATACTTAAATCAGCTGAATTTATTAGATCGAGCAACACACGTGGAGGTTGTGACCTTAAAATAGATGAAAGAACAACTGCTTCTGGTTGTCAACCCATTGGGTTTGATTCCACTTTAAATAGTAGATTATCTGCTCCTACTCCACCTCGTGCAATTCGTATCCTTAGCTGGAAAAAGGTGAGCATTTTGGGGATAAAACCCAGCTTGATATGCACCTATCCATGGCGATTTGATTCCTAAACAATGTATTCCTTTTTTTTTTTTTTCCCAATCAGGCTGTAGAATACTTCCAAAAGCTTCTTCATGATCTAGATATTATTTGCTCCTATCCTCTGGACCCTTTGTTTGATGGTCTTTTGCGCTTTGTGATCGAGTTCCAAAAGTCTCAACCTGATTTGGTTGCTAGAGCTCATCTTCAGGTTTGTTTCTGCTTTACCTTAGACCTTTGTTGTTTGGCCTTTGCACGTATGTTTTTTTGTTCATTTTGCGGGTTGTGGGGGCATTGGTGGGGGTGAGGTGGTCAACCTGGCTATTTTCCTAAAATTTTAGGAGTCTTCTGTTGAGTTTCATGTGTTTAGGACATACCGTGCCCTTAATGGCCTCAAACAATTATAACTTCTTTCAGGGATAGGGTTTATGAGGCTCCTGGTTGGCCCAGGTGTCCTGTAGTAGAGCTGAATATTTCCTTCCATGGATTTCCAATCTGGTAGATGAATCAGCACAACAATAACATACATGAATATTTATTGAGACCAAAGGCAATAATATATCACGGGAGCAACAAATTATTATGGTAAAAAATAACATATGTGCGTGTTTGCTGTTTATGTTGAGTCAGTTTTTTCCCTTAAACCTGTGAAAGTTCTTCTGTCGAGTATTGTCCATCTTGTTCCATCTTTTTATTACAAAATCTGAATTCTACTTTTATCCTTCACAATTGGAGACTGATATTCAGAACTAATGGCAGCTTCTACTGCTTCAAGATGGAAAACTCTATGGACGTGATCCTATATTTGCTATGATCTGCAAAGCTTCTCAATTACCTGAAGTAGCAAAAAACCATGATATTCAGAAGAATGAATCTGTTGTACAATTGGGTCAGGTGAGTTTCAAACATGTCTTATCTTTGTTTTATCTTTCGATGACAAATTATTTTCTTTGGTGTTTTTTGTATATTCTATTTGCTTGCGTCCTGGTAATACTTTATTAATCTTTGAACATTCTTTTTCATTTTATGAATTTCTTATTGTTAATCTCTACTCCCTCATTAAGTTCTTATGCCAACAGCCAGTTAATTTTGCATGGATGATGTTATTTGTTATTTGTTATGTTTCATTTTGAACAATTAGTTTTCTCGTAGACCAATGTTTGCTTTATGTACTGCAGTTAGCGACCACGTTGCTTAGAATTCTTTGTACAAATGCTGCATGGCAAAGGCGTAAGCTTGGGAAAATTTTGCAAGATTGGCGGATCATATATGTACAGGTTAGCTTATACATGTCTGTTTTCATACCATATGGTGTTTTCCTCACCTGATTTACCCAAACGTATACATATTTGAATCAGTTTGGCAAAATGTGTGCACCTGTGGTGTTGTAATATCGGTAACTGCGAACCCACATTTGTTAAATGAGCTTTCTCAAACTAGCATATTATTTGGATGGGTGGCTACCTGTTGCATCTTGCATCTCCCTCTTATACACGAAACAAATTATCAAGTTCAACAGCATTCAGAAAGTAGACAGAATAGGAACCGAATGCACAATAGAGGGACTATTTGTAGGATCTCCATTGTCAATACCCTTAACCAACAGAGAATTCATATACTATATTTTGTACTCTGCCTTCATTTGATCAGCAACCAAATGTAGAAGGAAATTCTGCAATATTCTACTTGTCACATCAATCAACTTCACCAGCAAATATACTTTTCAAATTGCTGGTAAAACACTATAACCGGCTGACACTCTCAACTGCAATCACCAGATTTTTCTGCGTGGGGTGGAAGAGTTCACATTGATGTTTGTCCGTGTGCAAAGAGCACATTGTCTGACCCAGTCATAAACATGCTGTTGGCAATCTATTTCAAAACCCCTCGGGGTGCTAAACCTGGTGATAGATTAGTGAACCCTATGTGGATCCCTTAAAAAGTTCAAGAAGCCTTATAAAGGAAAGGACATATGGAATGGCAACCCAGTATGAAAGTTATGGAGCCTTGAGTTTCCCTATAAAGTCAAGGAACACCAAGCTCCCAAAGGAAAGGAGCCTTTCCAGGAAAGTAAATATACAGAAGACTGTTTGGAAAGCGTCAAAGATAAAGTAACTCCATAAAAAATTATACAACTTCTCTCCTTCCAAATACTCCATAAGAAAGCCATCCGAATCAGCTTTCGCAGTCCCTTGGCTACTCTGGCCAGACTGCCACCATTCCAGCTGCCAAGAAAGTCTCTACCGGGTCCTAGCATGCACCAAGCAATCGCAAACAATGAGAACACCAAAGCCCGAATATCCCTAGCCAATTGACAAAACAACAACAAATGGCCAATCGACTCCGCTGCCTCCAAGCACATGACACATCTACTCGGACGATGGAAACCTCGCCTTTTCAAATTATTTACCATCAATATCGCTTCCAAGCCACTTTTTCGCCACAAAGAAAGCCACCTTCATTGTGGCCTTTGATATCCAATGTCTTTCCATGGGAAAAAGATCTCTCTCTCTCTCTCAGAAGTCTATTATAGGACTTGACTGAGAAACATCCTTAAGAGTTCCCCAACCGAATCCAGCTGATCCTCCTCTGGGTTAATATCCACCTCCAGCAGAAGCTGGAAGGACCCCACTATCTCAGTCAGCTCCAATAAAAAACGGCTCCTGAACGGTGGTGACTTGTCCTTCTGGTGCATTGCAAGTTGTATGTGAAATTTTTTAAAAATAGAAGTTAAAGTACAATCTTTTATTTGTGATGTTCTTGGGAAACTAGGGTTTGAAAGAAGCAAGGCTGTAGTGGCATAAAGAACAGCTGTAGTTCCCTTGAGAAAATTGTTGGAGGTTTTAATTGAGAGATGTTTCAGGAAGGGGAAAAAAAGAAAAAAACAACTCGCTAATTCTTGATGTTGTCCTTTTGATCTGTTTTCTTTTGACTAATAAAGTTTTCATCCTGTCAAGTGCTAAGCTCATAGGTCCAGCAACATTGTGATGTAGACATTGAATGTGGCTTGGAATTGTAAGAGAGAGCTCTCTTGCTTTTGAAATGCTGTTGGTGACATAAGGATTCTTTAGTGTTTTTTTTTTGGGTGGGGTGGGGTGGGTGGGGGTGGGGGGATCAAGTAATAAAGCGCTTTTCAGGTTTCTCATAACAGGAATGGTTTTGTTTATTAGCTGAGCTGCAATCGAAGATTTATTACCATGGTTCAATAAATATTCACTCTTAAATGAGAGGTATAACTCAAATTTCTCGTTTATGTTGCCATCCTCGGAAAGTCGAAGAAATTAACCTATTCCTTTTTGGTATCCAAATTGGCTAGTATTATTGCTGTAAACATGATTGCTTGTCTACGAATAAAGGTTGATGAAATTACGGAGTTTAATGGTCTGAAATGGTGTATAATGTAGGCTTGGGGACTTTGGGTAGGCTTGGACACCAGCACTTTCAGGATTCTTCCTTTGGATGTGAACTGTACTTTTTAGCAATAATCAGAGAATGATTTACAGTTTTTTAGGACATTTGGTTGAAAGAAAAAGGGTTAGGCAAATAAAATTCAATTTGAGCACAGAATAACATCTAAAAAAGGCATATTATTCAATATTCAGTTGTTATAAACTAAGGCTAAAATAAATGTTTATAATGGTAATCTAAATATACTCAAACTAAATTTTTCGAATCTCACATCCCTCTAGAGAAACTGGTACATTCTAAATGTCATTGGTGGGTAATTGAATGATCCTTACATTGTTAGTGGACCTCACATCATAAACATATTTTCCTATTGAACCTTCGAGGATAAGTACCTTTTCTACACGTCTTTTAGGCAAGATCTAATTCAAATTCGATCTCTAGTTTCTGATTTAGTCCTGGTTAGGGGAAGACTAAATCAGAAACTACAAATTCGATCCATTCTAGCAGTCCAATCTCCAATGTAGGGGAGACTGCTACAGTGGATATTCATCAAGTTCTTGAATTATTATATTACTATTTTATTTATTTCTTTATGCATTGTCATTTTGGGTTTCCTCCTTTTATGTTGGAGGCCATCCAAACTATGTTCTTTCAAGTTCACTGCACCAGTTCAAGTTAACTATCAATATGCTTGGGAAAAAATCTATTTAATTTTGCTGTTCTAAGATTATGCGAAGATGAATTGTTTGTTTGTGGTATGTATTTCCCTTCTTATGTATGTTTTTTTGTTGGTTTACCTGCTTGAACAGCTGGAGCTGGCCTTTGTAAATGATTTTGGAGAATTATCAAGCACTCCGATGAACGAGGTACGTGATGTATCTCTGCTGGGTGATCAGCAACATATTACCTGCCATTTGCCTTAATGTTCCTGCAAAGCATGGGTTTTTGAATCCATTACAATAGTTTGTATTGAGGGCAGCCATGTTCCTCTTATCTGGAATTTTCGTTCAAGTGCTATTTAGATGATATAGAAACTGATTTACTTCTCTGGGTGCATGAGCAAATGCATGAATTCTCAACTTCTGGAAGTTATTCTTTAATCCCAAGATTTTTGGAATGCTTATGGTTAGGTTTAGTCTGAGAACCCTGGCACGGTTGCCAGGGTCTGTTTAATGGCTTATTTGATAACAACTTAATTTTTAAGTGCTGAAAATTAAGTGCTGAAATTTTAAGTGCTGAAAATTTAAGAAGGTTGTTTGATAAAATTGTGCTGAAAATAAAGTGCTGAATTTTTTTTATTTGTTTGATAAGTACAAAATTTGTATGCTAAAAATTGTTTAATTTACATAACTACCTTTAAATTAAGATAATGTGGAAAAAAAAAAATAAATAAATTGAGAACAAAGCAATAAAATCAAGGTGCCATTTAAAAAAAAAATTATATTAAAATTAAAAGTAGAAATTAATCTAAAAATATGTAAATATTATGTGTTTTTTTATGTAATTTGATTACTTAAATTAAATTATAACAATAATTTAAATATAAAATAAAATTAAAACCATAAAATAATCTAAAATTAATTCAATTCTCATTAATCATAACTTTAATTAAACCCTCATAGGGGATCAGGGGTTAAATGGTTAAATGGTCAAAATATAATTTTTTTTTAAGTGGAAAATAATGGAGTGCATTAAGCAAAATAAAATAAGTGAAGGGACCTTGACTTAATTTTTTATTCACATTTTGATTTAATTTTTAAGTTAACTTAATTAATTAAGTGATACTAATTATATTTATCAAACAAACTTAATTAATTAAGTACTTAATATAATCAGTTTTAAGCACTTAATTTTTTTATCAAATATGCCCTTAAGTTTAATGACATTTCCTTGGATCTCCTGTAAAATACTAGGGAAGCGAATGAGTTGTATCCTAGGTTTCCCAACCAAGGTAAATACCTTGGCATATCACAAATTGGTAATGTCATCCGAAACATGGTACTTACTTTTCTGAACACAAAATTTGGCATTCGATTTTTTTTTTTTTTTTAAACTTTCTATGTTAAGCTTCGAACATTATAGGCAAATAATGGATGGTGTAGGATAGTAATTATATATACACTTATCATCAATAATCTACTTCTCAAATTAAGTTTTACTTGTTCCAAAGGAGTGTCTTATAGTTTTCTTTCTGATACCAACAAAAGTCTACCCCTACCTAACACCTTTTTGGGTGGTTCAATCACTTATCCAGTTTGATCTCCGTGCATAAAATGTTACATGTTCTTGGTGACACCGGTTCCAACTGTTGTTTGCTCCTAAACTTTTCAGAATATATGCACAAGGATTTCGAAGAACATTCTTATCTGGGTAGAGGAGCAAACATACTGGATAGCTTCTCGTTTTCTCATGTTGGGCTTTCAACTGGAGCTATATTCTCCCAGTGAATACTGCATGGTGTATTGGTACATCTATGTTGTCTTGATCAAGCTTGCGGAGAAAACACATATCAGGATGTTGCCAAACAATGAAACTGGTGGGTATGTTGTCTAAAACTGCTGCGTGCTCTTGCCAAGAATATCAACTAAGAACAATTACTGGGATTTAACTTGTACATTTGCACTGACTCATTTAGCTGGATAGTTAATTTTTTAACACGAGAGCTTGCTGCAGAATTTTTTTAAGTAAAAGAGAGCCGAGGGATAAATTTTTGGAATTTTCTTCCACAACTCCTATTTTGAAATAAACAACTTTTTCACATCCACACAAATAAAGCTTTGTTCAAAACTCCTATTTTAAAAAGAAAATATACATGGACTCCTACTAATATATAAAGTGGACAAGTGAAATTTAAAAAATTAAGTGAAATATGTGTATATAAAGGAAGGATAATTTTGGAATGATAATTGTTTTAGGACTTCTAAACAAGTTTAATTTTAGTAGTCCTTATATATATATATATATATTTTAAGGACCCCTGAAAAAAAAACCCTAAATTTTTCATTTCACACTTTGGTTTTATGGCATAATTTTTGCATTTCATGGTTTCCTCGGTGTTTAATACCAGAAAGTTGTTTTTGAGGTTATGAATATAGCCGTTAAAGCCAGTTCTGGGTTTAAGTCCAAACTCACCAGAACTCCTTATTCAGCATATGGTCAAATTGTTGCTTAAAGGATAAAAAAAACATTTTCAATGGCATGTGATAGTTCCTTAATTGGAGATACTTCTTAATTTCTAGCTTTATGAAGCCTATTCAAGAGTGTTTTCTTGTAATTCAGCTAAACGGAAAGCAAAGAAAAAAAGGGATGCATTCAAGGATGTGGCGAGGGATCATCAAATTCCACCTGCGGTCATGTTATTGCAGTGCCAAATATATCTTGCTGAAGGACTCACTATGGTAGAACACTGATAATTTACAAACTTCATGTTTGACTACTATGGAAGAACTTTTAGAATACGAAATAAAAATAGTATATTGTCATAAACAATTGCAAACTATATAAAACAGCTCTCTGGACCGTGATTAAGTTACAACTAACCTTTTATTCTAATTGAATATGAATGTGAGAATAGCTATTATGTTTGCCTGGTGGTTCATTTCTATCACCGTGACTCAACTAATCGCTTTTACTTTTCCAGATGCTTGCTGCTTTGAGGAATGAACACAGGCTCTTGCAATGTCCTGGTCCTTTTAATACTGAACATGAGGTAAGACTTTATTTTTTTTCAGCATTATATTTTCTGACAAACTTTTGATCGCACTATTGAAAATTGGAAGATCTTTTTTTTATTTGTTTCCCCCTTTTTTTACTTCATTTGGGTTGGGTGGTGGTGGAGTGGAGCTTCAGAGTGGCCTTAATTGTGTTGTTTCTTGTTATTATAGTTTTTTTTTTTCCCCAGCTAAGATTGCTTTTGGTTTAGGTATTTGATGAATGAATTTGATTTAGAAAAAGAATTCCTAATTTTTTCTTAATGAATTTATTTAAGAAACATTTAGGAATCATTTTTGTAAATTGAATCTTCAAATACCTCACCCAAACGCACTCTTACAGTTACTTGAGTATGAAAAAAATTGTCTCGTTTTGGCCACTGTATACCCTTGCATGCCAAATGCATAAATTAAAGATGGCAGCGAATTGTTTCACTGATTTTGATATTTATGACAGAGATTCATTCAGCACTTTGATCTCCTACAAAGGGCTTGTGTTCCTGATCAGGCTTCATTCCATTCATTCAACGAATCAACCATCCATGCCCGCTTATCCGTAAGCTCTCTCATGCGCTTTTTTGGGAGAGAATTGTTATATTATTCTCGAAATAAGTCCATAATTTTCTGTTCACATTTTTTTCCTTCTTGTTTTAATCCTCAAAATACGTTTTTAGTCCTTCAGTTAATATTAACTAGATTGAAATCATCTAGTTAATTAACTAGATGTCAAAGTCAATAAGGACTAACAAAGAAATTGCTACAGATTAAAGAATAAGTTGCTCTAGAAGTATGACAAAAAGATCATAAACTATTATTAGAACCATTTTTTAGCTATTTCATGATTTTATCATACAAAGCCCTAAAAACCGTTTTCTTTGAACAGACTCTACTCATGTATAATTGCTTCAGAGATGCTCAGAGGATTGCGAAAGATCTAAAGGGTAGCTTTGCGAACGATCTGGAAAAAATGGCAGAACTCCGGCGCATAGAGCAGGTGGCAGAGCACAACGGCGTGGCCTTAAATTTGATATGCCGGTTGGGGAGTATTGATCCTTCACTTAAAGTATACTTTGAGTTCAGTCATCATCCTTACTTTGCTACTGCTGTTGTGAAGAGATCTTGAAGGAGGGAAAAGAGTTTGCAATGATCTCTCTATTAGTACCAATTTTGATATTTGGGGGTTGATTTTCTTCACAATTTGAGCCATGAAAGGTGGCAGCTGTAACATTAATTCAATTTTTATTCTATTCTAAGGGTAGAATAAGCTTTCAATTAATTTTCCGAATGATTTGTGTGACTAGAAATGAAAAAAAAAAAAATCCGTTCAAGGCAATTCCTATAACGAAGGATAAGTTTGGAATGCTTAGGTGGAGTTTAGTGCTTCGATTTTTCCTTTGTTTCTTTTTCAAGAAAACTTGGAACAGAAACAGGGTTAAAAGAAAAAAGAATGTTTCTGTTATGTTCTCCAATTTTAGGGATACAGTTTGGGATTCGAACATTTTTTTTGGGGTGGGGTAATAGGAACAACTAAAAAATTTAAGTGTTAGAACAGACAAATTCAGGAACATAAGATATTATTGTGGTTCTGTTCTTAAAATTGTGTAAAGAATTTTTTTCTACGTCAAAAATACAACAAAGAGAGATCATTGGGCATGCAACTTTTCAATAGGGTGTCATGTTTATTTATTTATTGTAATGTTAAAAAAACAATTAGACAATTCAAGTTTTTATTCTGTTCCAAAAAATTATACAGAGACAAAAAACAAAAAAAAGAACAAAAACTAACTTTTCCGTTCCAGATTCCTGTTTGCATCGCCATAAATCTAAAAACAGAAACTGAAATATTGCAAGGAAAGAAAAGCATCAACTTTTGTTCGGCTCCTAGATTTTCAGAACAAATTTGTGACAGCAAAATAATATTGTTCCCAGATTTTCTAACAGAAAAACACAAAAGTAATCTAGCTTCCTACTGTTCTAATGGTTTTCCCTAAAATTTTCTGGAAAAAAGAAAAGAAAAATTAATTACGACCAGTACATTTTCAGAAAGAACATGATTTTTTTTGAATTTTTGAATGAGCTGAAATTGCTCAACCACAACACATGCTCCGAACCAAAAACAACACCCATCCATCCATCATAAATCTTATAGCCTGTGACAACCCCCCAAAATCAAAGAAAGTACAAGAAAAATCTCAGCCACACCACCCATATATAGCCAAACCCTACAACAAAATCTCTAAGCCAAAAAAAAAAAAAAAAAAAGAATAAAAAAAAAAGATTTATTTCCCTGGACTGAACTCTATATATGTTACAAATCCCCTAATTTCAAAGGAATTTTTCTTGACCTACTTGTTAAAACAACTCTCAGGAGTGGGCTGTAGATGAACAAATTAAACAGACTTGACAAGAATACAAATCAATCATCATGAACTAAATCATAAAGAAGAAGAAGAAGACCCATCTAATTCTAAATTCCCAGGAACAAACCTAATGTGATTGTACCTTTTCAATCTGGCCACCGCTTCCTTCGTGTTCCCCAGCCTAATTTCAATGTAAATCTCTGTCATAATGGCCTGTGGGCTATCGGAAATCAAAGACGATGCTTGAACAACGAATCGGCGAGCTTGCTCCAGGTCCCCCTGGATTGCTGACGTGGCAGCTAGGTTTGCGTACA
Source organism: Eucommia ulmoides (assembly GCA_016647705.1). Taxonomy (NCBI): domain Eukaryota; kingdom Viridiplantae; phylum Streptophyta; class Magnoliopsida; order Garryales; family Eucommiaceae; genus Eucommia; species Eucommia ulmoides. The sequence goes on along the minus strand of CM028335.1, from coordinate 18,583,972 downwards.
GTGTTCCCCGAGCTTCTTCCGGACTCAGAAACCCTAACTTTCGCGATGAATCGTCGAGATTACCCCTGAGGGGCCTGCCGTTTGTTTCCTCAGATTCCGCTGCCTTTTCCAATGATGTCCATTGTTCATAATCGTCTTGGCTAAACGGTAATTTGATCTCGTTCTCGCTCGACAAATATATTGATAGATACTCAGCGGCTTCGACCAGCCGGTTTAGAAGACAGAGAGCCTCAGCTGCGTACACGTTTCCTAAGAAGAGAAATATTCCGGAACATTCCGGGAGTTTCAAGAGAGTTCTAGCCATTGAGAGGGCCTTCAATGGATTCCCCAATTCCAGCTCCACGTACGCGAGGTCAGCAAGAACTGATTGCTTCGTCATATGATTCTCTCTCCTATGAATATCTTCGTATTCAGAGATCGAGCTCATCAATGAGGAAGAAAAAGTCATGCTGTTTCCTCCCTTTTGCTCTCTACCTTTTTGTTCCTTCGCTTCTCCGTTCGCATGAACAGCCTCTTTTGATTCGATTTCCTCTGCTTTTGCATTACTAAATGAACCCAGTTCGGTATACTTGGTATCTGAACAGTTCAGTAAATGGAGTGCATTGTTAAGACACTGTTTGGCCAGAGAAATCGAGAGATTATGCTGTTTTTTTTCGTCACCCAAGAACAAATCTTCTCCATTTTTCAAAATCCCGTCTTCAATACCTAGTTGTCTCCATTTTCCCTTTCCGATAACAGAAGCCTTAATATCTGATACTTTTGATGGGCAAAAACTGGATTTGATGAGTCCTTTTTCCAGCGCCATTAGACAGCATTCGGCGATTCGTAGCCATAACAGAGGCCGATTGTAGAAAACCAAACCGGCCTTATAGAAGCAGCGAAAAGCTAGCAATGGCTTCCCACAAGCCAAGTACTGGATACCACAATTGTATATTATTAGGTTAGACTTGTCCTCCAAAACCGTTGTGAGCTTCAATGGCTTCTCCTTACGTAAAGACAAACCGCTGTTGAGTGCTTTGGAGAAGAACAGGGACGATGTGTGATGTTTTCCAAGCCCAAAATATATGCACCCGAGATTGTTATAGTACATGCTTAAAATTCCCGATTCTGACCGATTGCTTGATGCCATTAGGAGCTTGATTGCTTTACGGTGATTTCCACGAGCATATTCAAGCTGAGACTTCAAGAAGAGAGCTATTGAATAGTCTTTACCCTGGGCAACATTCATAGCCATCTTGACTTCACGTTTGGCTGCCTTTAGGTTTCTGGTGAGGAGCAAAAACCGAACCTTGTAGAAGTGCAATTTTAGCCTCAGATCATTGGTGGAGATATATTCATCAGCTTGGGTTTTGTTTGATGATTGTAAGGGAGATGGTCTTGGTAGGTTTTGACTTGATATGTCGAGGGAAAGGAAATCGTATTCAAGTGTTTCCTCTGATAGAGTTCTGGTTAATGGAATTTCTGAGGCATTGGCACTAGCAAGTGAATCGAGATTGGATGATGTATCAGGGATGGTTGAATTGCTTGGGACAGCAGAAGATTTTAGCATCATAGTTGAAGATTGTTGCTGCACGGAGCTTCCGTTGTCACCTTGACTGATCAAACCGTTGAAACAAAAGACCTTCTCGATATAGCTGATCACATCCTGGATGCAAGAAACAAGAAGAGCTAGAACCATTTGGCCTCAAACTAGTGGCTTTCCACCACAAAACTCAAAAAGGGATTTTTGCAAAAAAAGAAACATACAACAAACAAACCAAAAAAAAAAACATAGCTTATTATTCAAAACCACCCCCACCCCACAAAAAAAAAAAAGAAGGGAAAAAGGTCAACGAAATTGGTATTTTTAAAAAGTCAAATATTTAAATAAATTATTCACGAGTACGAAATTTTTTCCACTTGCTCATGCTTATGTAGCGAAAGTGAATGGGATGGCATTTAGGTACTCTAAATTCCTTGAGCTAGAAGTTGATTTTAAGGAATCACATGCGTTCATTTCTAATTCCAATTCCAAGACTCCAATTACTTGCAGCCAAACACAACTTGAAACCAAATTGGCCAGCATGGCGTATGTATGAAAATAACAAATACCAAGTTGTCAATGACAACTTCCTCAATCTATGCTATTTGAATTTTTCTTAATTGGAATCCATCTTGACAGCACTCAATTAACATAAAAAAAAAAAGAGTACAATTGCAGCTCTTCCCAGATGCCATAAAACGTTCATTAGATTATAGTCACCAACAGATAAATGCACCAAAAAATAACTACAATGGAACATGACCATAATATTACCAATTTCAAATCTGTGAGAAGAGGAAGATGGGTAAAAATGTGTGCTAAATAAACCAACCAAGGTAATGCTATCCAAACTCAGGTCAGCAACCCAGCAGTATATTTACAATACTCATGCTAGGAAGCACAGGCCCTTCTAGTAGGCTAACGTATCCGTGTCAAAGACGTATACATGTCCAACATGTTGTGGACGCACCTAGCAGAGTATCTGACATGCCTAAATCCATGTCATAATATTTTATACTTAATTTATAATTTATTTTTTGGACATGCGAGGACACATATATCCATCTAGGCATCTACCAATCTCCCTTCTCTCGATTTTTACTTCGGTTAATGGCCTCCAATGGTGCTAATAGGCTGAATAAAGCGAGCAATGAATGGAGGGAGTAGATCTTTTTGATGTTTGGTTTATAATATATTAAGTATTAATGACACTAAAGTTTTTGTTTGGAGCAATTTGAAGTTTAGTGTCTACCTTTTTTTTATGATCTAGTTCAGTAGGTTGACTTTGATGAGTTGTATGACTATATATACATACAAATTAACTATTAATGACACTTAAGTTTTTGTTTGGAGCAATTTGAAGTTTAGTTTCTACTTTTTCTTTATAATCTAGTTCAGTAGTTTGACTTTGATGTGTATGACCATATATATATATTTATATAAATAAAACTTGTTGTTTCCTAGCCATATATATATACCATATTTTTAGAATTTGGCATGTCGCAGTGTCTGTGTCCCACCATTATTGCTTCCCACATCCATGTCCGTGCTTCGTAGTTTTTAAGTCACCAATATGTTTTGCCACCCAGGCTATATAGACAACTGTATGAGGGGATGATAGCAAGATAAACCATTTTTAGTAGAAGAGGGACTCACTTTCCTTTAGAATATATAGTCATGCCTCAAAAGCTAATCTGATCTTGCCATCAGATTCAAACCAACCAGATGTTATTAATATGTGGTGAAATTTTTACAGAGAAATTTAGTAAAAGTCAATATTCTTGATTCATACCAAAGACTTTAATGCACTAATATTAGCACAAATAATATCAAACAGGAACCATGACAAAAGTTTCTTACACTGTAAAAGAAATATTTTAGAGCTCATTAGGGAGAGGCCCTTGATTGTCACAGACTCTCGGTCTATTTAATTAATTATATATTCTTAAATGTTTATATAATCCAATTTACTTTATTCTATATATTTACAAATGCATAGCATGTGTGCCTCAACCTCGCAGTCATATAATCAGAGCTGGTGAAAAATAGGACAGCCAAATTTCAGATTCAAAACACAAATGTGTGCAGCATTGGTCTTAACTTCAGCCGTAGCTTCTACGTTATTCCAGAAACTGTTAAAAATTGACTGAAATGTGGTATGATCACATTGGAATTTCTAACAATCACTGAATGGCACGGGAAATCAAAGAGGAAAAATTGAAAATGCAAAAAGGAGGTCAGTATTAAATCACTTTAGAGAGAAACCAACTACTGATTCTACCAATGAGATTCACATCTAATGGTAGCTTTACACAATAATCTCAACATGAGGACTGAAGACAATACCTATGACCAAATTAAAACAAGCACGTCTTTAAATTAATATCAATAAGAGCACTCCATTCACAATATATTACCGTCTCCGGTACCACCATTTGAAAAGACAAGATAAACTACAGCAGAAAGAGACCTAGTGGTAAGCCTCACGGTCCCTATTTCTTTAGTAAAATAAAATCTTGAATCATCATTGTCGCAAGTATCAGCCAATTTTATATAAAAACATGCATTAACGAAGCTAGTAATCAGCCTGATAAGAATGAGACTTACAGCTGATCTTGATGCATGGCGGGAAAGTAATGCAACATCAAGCAACAAAAGGCAAATACGAAGGGCCGTCCCCTGTATGCGCACTTTAAATGTTAATACACATCTGAAATTGCAAAGCCAAAATACAAATAATACTATACAGCATACCTCATCGATTGGTTCAATATTCTGATACAATGGTTCCAAAATTGAGAAAGCCTTTTCATGTTCATGGAGGTAAAACCAGGTGACTGCCTGTGTAAGACCAAGTTCAACACAGGTGTGAATACTCATGAACATGCATGCATATAAAAGATAGAACCAAACCACTTTAGTGCCACTAAATTATCGCAACGTCAAGCACACATACTATGTTGTAAGTTGCAACAGAAGAGTCAAAATCATCAGTGTATACAGCTGGTGAACTATTTGGTGCAAATAGTTGATTTCCCACACTATTAGATGCTTTACTTCCTGTGATTGCTTTGCTCCCAAGGTTGCTAACAGGCTCTACTTGTTCTGCCGATGCACGAACATGGTCTTCATTACGTTTCTAAACCCAAAAATGAAGGAAATAACAAAAAGTAAGAACTAAACCAAAATAAACACAAAACACCGCTGACAAATATGTAATAACCAAAATAGTTTACGCATACCAAGGACGACAATCATAACCAGAACCTTTTAAATTGCATTTAAGTTAAGATGTCAAAAGAGATGTTTTAATGGTGATCGCCAACTCTTTTTTTTTTTTTTTTTTCCCTCAAAAGTAAAAGAACTTTAAAGATGATTGCCAGGGTCAAAACCCATGTCCAAAAAAAGCTAAACACAAGAAAAATCCTCGAGGAACAAAGTGAAGGGAAAACAATCAGATTAAATCTACCTTAGAGCAGGAGCAAAGTAAGACATGCTAATATTGATGTGTAATGGGTCAAATTGCAGGCAAAAATATCAAGCAAATAGATAAGTTCAGTTGTTTGTTAATTATACTTCAACTGATTCAACTTTCTGGTTTAGGATGTTTAGTAGGGTGGTTCATGTGATTTGTTTTGGGCCTGCTACCAACAAAAATGGACAAATTAATAATTCAATAGTATTGGGTTTTACTTTGGGAATTCTTATATGAGAAGCGATAATGTCCCAAATATCTGAATTCTTGGGGCCTTATCACACTCAACAACCCCCAAAAATATCCCTCAGAACCCTCTGATGCCCCTATAATCCACCCACCCTACTAGCTTCCCTTTCTAGAATACTCGCCACCACCACAGCCATCACGGTATCACCACCGCCAGGGCATCGCTATGCCAAACCATCACCACTAACTGAATCAGATGGAGAGGCAAGTATGCATAGACTGTATCAAAAATAAAAATAAAAATAAAAAAATTACGGAAACAAATAGTTCAAAAGTATAAATTGATCACACATATAATGTTGGATGACAGGTTGTCCCAAGTGGCTAAGTCCTAACACTATTAGTACAGGATAAAACAAAAAGTACAGAAATTTCAACAGACAAAGCATAAAGAGAGGAGGCATTTCACTCTCTGGAGGATCAACGGTGGCGCAGCAGTACACATGCCAAATGCCCTAGGCTTCAATGAATCATAATATTCAACTCCAATTAAACTAATTCAAATACTAAATCCTGATTGGACGGTGATACCATGTCAGATTTATAATGGTTGTAACGAATATCTAATCTGAGAGTAGATCCAACCACCTTGATTCCCCTAATCCTACCAATGAACAACACAACAGTGGCAAGCATGACATGTATATATCTAACAGAAAAAGACAACACTGGTAACTAAAATAATAGATATAGCAAACACATATAGTAGCTGCTCAGAAATTAATAAAAAGGCAACAAAAAGGAAGGATGAGATGAGATGGCCAACTTAGAGTAGAAGTATACAACTAACAAAAATAAAACTGAATAACTGGTAGGAACACTATGGTGTAAACGGTGCTTCTAATGATTTTTTTTTTTCTTTTTTTGCCTAAGTACTTCTGATGGTTTTATTTCGTTAATGTCCTCAATTTTTTCAGTCTCTTACATTACTGGCTTGCATTGTTAAAAATTTCTACCTAGATTGCTAAAAATATCCTCCTTTTCTTCCTCTCCCTCCATCTGTCAATCGCACTATGAAAACATAGGTACAGATTTTCTATATTGACGATAGAAAAAAATACATAAAGTAGGGAAGAATAGTTTATTTACCATATTATACCAAATTTTTAGCATATCATGATAATCCAAACGGTTAATCATTGTATAAACACATACCTTAACATTATTAAGAACTTCAAGAAGCCTCTTTGGATCTGAATAACCATCTTGGAAGTTCTCGGCAATAGCTATGTTATGTAGAACCTGAAGCATCGAGTGGAATTAACAAAAGAGAGATTAAAAACATTAAAATTACCCAAGGATATCGACCACCCAGAATTATAATCAAATAGATAACAACTATTAAACCACTTTAGATGACAATTATTCAATAGGTAATGGTAAAATAAACTATAAATATACAATTATTGAACCATTCTAACAAGACATCACATTAGCTCAACCATACAGCCAATTACCCAGATGACAAAGCCAACAAACCCAATATTTCTTATTGATACTTCTATCCCTGAACTAAAACATGCAGTCATAAACTTGTACCCAACTTCCTCTTCATTTAAATACAGCTTCTCTTATTCTCCGACAGTCAGACGACCGGACAATACATGAACCCTTTCAAGTTAATGTTTACTTTTATAACTGAAGATATCCCATTGCCAATGGAATCCAGAGTATCATGTGCATTGTTAAACCAATTTCTTATCAATGCTGTCAGTTTCACTCTAAATACCTAGAAACACCAACTATTACCTCAGCTGTGATATCGAATCTCTGTTCACAAGCAAAAGAAAATGTAAAAAAAAACTAGTATCTTACACCAACAACCTCATAATCAAACTCTTCCAGATGAAGTACGAAAAGGAAAAGAGAAACATGGGATACCATTAGCCAAGAATGTTGTTGAACTATGAGTTAAGCGGTGAATAAGAATTAAAAGATATAAACAATAAAATGAAAACAAAGAATCAGTAAAAAATATTCAAATAAATACTTAATTTTATCAACTAAACTCAGTCAAACCAAAACAAACAATGTACATTTTCTATTAAAAGACATTACAAATCAGAACATTACCAATCAATGCAGTCCAACAGTGAAAATAGAACTTCACAGCTAACAGGGCTCGAACAGAATTTCGAAATTTCAATAACACTATACTCCAGCGACAAAGAACTTTAAAATCTCAAAACAAATTACCTTCAGGTCATTCTCTTTCTTCTGCAAAAGCTGATTCAACACCTTGACGCAGTCCGCGAACTTACCAGACTGGAACAGCACACCGGCCTCCTTCGCGAGGCCCGCGGTGACGGGAAGAGCGCCGTCATCTTCAGTCGACGACGAAGTTTCTCTGTTCACACCACTCCTTGCGGTCGACGGCGAAGATGAATCCATTCACAGATCGGCCAATCTAATCCCCAACAAACTGAAATGCCTAGCGCGAACCCCCAAAAAACGTACCTTTAAACTCCAAAGACTCGATTCAAACTGGAAACACAATCTGAACAGAGTCGTTCACATTCGAATCTGAAATTCGACAGACTTTTAGACCGTGCAGACTTGAAACCCTAAGCCATCGAATAGAGAAGGAGATTGAACAGTTGGATACGTAGGCGTTTGTTTAGCCAAACCTTCGTATCGACTGCGATGCGTTGATTTATAGAGAGTAGGATTTTTCATATACGGGAGGAAAAATGAGTAGGGATAGAGAGAGAAAATCTAGAGGGAGAAAGGAGAGTAATTTCTGGGTGGAGAATCCAGAAAAACAAAACAAAACAAATTATTAAAATTAATAAATATGATTAAATGAGGAAAAAGAACAGAAAATTTGTGATGTTGGGGTGTTGATCTCTGGGATTTATTAGAAAAATGTTTTATTTAATTGTATCTACCTGAGTAATGTTTGGTTACACAAAATTAGAATCTTAAACTTGAAATTGGAAATGAATCTAAATAACAAAGGGGTTAGTCGAATACGCACGGGAAAATATTTTTTTTGCCAACTAAAATTTAATTTTTTTGGGGAGCATTCAATCTCAATCTCCTGGGAAAGTGATTAAAGGAGATGTGCATAATCTGATTCGGACACACCTCCCTGAAAAAACAAAAAAAAATGAACTTATATAAAATACGTGCATTCGTACCAAATTCTAATACCGCGACTTCAATTCCGCTTATAGTGCAATTGGTGGTACTTGAGAATTTATTTCCCATGTGTCAAGAAGACGCTACCTTAAATAGTGCTTCCACCTAATTTTTTTTTTTTTTTTTAATTAAAGCATTATTTGAAATAGCATCTTCGTGAAGAAAACTCTATTTTAAATAGAGCTTTTTACTATAAGAACATATTTTTTTAAACATGGTTAAGTGTTTTTTGAATGAAAGGCACTATTTCAATTAGATCTTTTATTTAAGTGAAAGCGTTATTCGAATAGTGGTTTTTGCATGATTAATAAAGCCCAGATTTCCTTTGTCATGCTATCACCTTCGTTCATTCCATCATTTTTCTCTTCTTTTTCTTCGTCTTGATCTGAACCAACAATCATCGTCGTAGTAATCTTTCATCTTTATCCTCGTCGTTGGTCAATCTCTGCCTAGCTTCTTCTTCTTTGGATATCATGGCATTTCAGAACTTTAGGCTAGTTTATTGATTTTTCTTCAGTTTCTCCTTTTTTTGTTGCAATTGAACCGTGCAAGTTTTTTTTTTTGAGTTGCTTGTGATGATAGTACAGTGTTCTATGTTGAATTTGGCTTGAATTGTGTTTAATGTTATGTAAAAATAATTTTTTAGGTATTTTATGACCCAATTATTTGTAAAACTCAATCTTAATTTGGAAAATATGATTATACTAATACATTTTCCTTGGAGAGGCGAAGAATGTGAAATATTTATTTATGTAAAAATAATTTAAGGTGTGAATTAAAATTGTTCACTAAAGTACCTACTTGAAATTGTTGATTGATGTGTTGTGTGAGTTATCTCATATTAGTAACTGAAGAATATGAAAAGTCATTTTTTAAGACTTAAGTTATCTCTTGGAGGTAAGCTCTCTAGGTCGTTGAATTGATATAGACATAAAGTAGACTATATGTTATAAAATAGATAAAGTCACACGGGCAAACATATCGCCGCTGACCAACCGCCCGTTGGCCCACCTGGCCAGGCTGAGCTCGGATCCGAGTCCTAGGTCTTGGGCTTGTGGCCTTGGGGTCTTGAGAAATGTTTGGTTTGAACTTGGTATGTAATATACATAATCTAAACTTCGAGCCCAAACAGAATTGAAAAGCCTTACTGTTAAAAAAAAATTGTAACTGCAAAGAGTTACAAATCTTGAGACTGTTCAGGTGTGTAACTGCATAATTTTTTTGAGAGAATTCCTTGTTATTCTTGAGAGTTATTGTGAGAGTTCAACATATTTTTAATTTGTTGAGTTTTTAGTTTTCAGTGCTGGTATCAGCAACTGTTTGATCGTTATATCCTAAGAGGCAGACGCTTACTTAAACCGTAAGCACCGTAGCAGGGGCGAAATGTACTTTAAGGAGAAATCGTCAAACGATTGCCTCGATCATTTTTTCTAGTAGTTTTGTTTTTGTTTCTATTTGATAATACACTAAATACCTTGTTCTTATTTTTTTTATTTATTATTTTATAATTGGACCGTAATATCAATCTCCATTATGTTTTTTTGTGTTATCATACGTTAATTGACAAGTAAATTTGATCTGTTTCATCTTTATTTTTTCATATTTCTAATATATTATTTAATTAATTCCTGAACTAACTTTTTCAACAATCTTAAAGTATATTTCTAATATTCATATACAATTCTGGTTTTGCTGAATCAACATTCCGGTAATAAAAATTCATATATTTTTTATTACCTTTATTTCAAGAAATACGTATTTTTCAAATGATATTGTTGTTAGCGCTATTGCAGATGCAAATTAAGCTGTCACACCACCTGCTGTGATTGTGCATGTTGCGCGTCCAATGCCTACTTCATATGGAGAAAAGCCGAAGAAGTTTAATGAAAACTTCTTCAAGAGATGGTAATAGAAGATGTTGTATTGGCCCAAAGAGTTACCCAAGAGGGAGGAGGTGAATTAGGTAGTTACCAAATTTAAACAATTTATTCTTTTAAACACAAATAATCAATTTTTCTAAATAGATTATTATCTTTATACGTAGCAGAAATGTGTTTAATACTAAATGCACACCTAAACACAATATAAGAAAATAATAAATGCAGTACACAATAATATATTCTAGTTCGGTAAGCTACTTTTACCTACATCCTACCCCCCGAGCTCCACGGAGATTCGCAATCCGCTAAACCCCTGATTCTTTTCCCATGTAGGAATCAAACCCTTATAATTTTAATTCTTTTTACAGGCTCAAAATCAACCTTTACAATTATCCTTTTCCCAGGCTTAGGAAGAATCTTATCTTTTTATCAAGTTCAAGACTAACCTAATTCTATTATAGGAATGATCAAAACTTAATTATTTTAACAGGTTAAAAATCAAACCTACCGCTTTCTTACACTTTTACACTTATCATTTTCTCTGATTTAGGAAGAACCTTTACAATTACTTAATTCTATTATAGAAAAAATCAAAACCTAATTCTTTTCAAGGGAAAAGAATAATCAAACTTTTTTGCAAGACAAAGATCAAACCCTAATCATTTTCACAGAAAAAATATCGAAACCTAATTACCCTGACTAGACACCGTCCCAAACATATCTAATCTGCTCAAACTCACAAATAAAAAAAATGTAACTTTCTTCCCACAAGGAGCTTCTACCACCTCAATACAAATATATTCGATTAATGTCCCGAATAATTACTACGTGATAGAAATAATGTGTGGCAAATAAAATCTGTAATAAAGTGGGTAGCACAATTTAAAACACGAAATTAGTTAATAAAATAAAATCGTTTAAAAAGAATTTCAGGATTTTAAGTTTAAAATAATTTTCTAAACAATCTTAAACCAAACAATCAAATAAAAATATAACTTCAAAGAAACTAACAAAGTTTGAAAAGATCTTACCGGGAAACACTGAAGATAATGATAGTATCGCAATAGAACACAAGTCGGTGACCCTAAACTACAAGCGCTTTAGATCAAGAACGTAAAATAAATCTCTCACAAAAATCTCAGTAAAAATATAACTCTTAGAATAGCTTGAACTGATTGTTCTTGATGTATTGATTTCAATTTCTGCATGTCTATATTAATAAACAAATATCAAACCGTCCAACGGCTAGTTTTTCAAATATATGCCTCTAAAAGACACTTTTGGACCCATATATGATAACATTTCAATTTAGGAGTATTTTACTTGAAAATATCTTTCAATTCTCTCAAATAATTCCATAAAATAATTCTCAATTTAAAACCATACAAATAGAAAGTATTAATCTATTTAAATTAAGAGAATCCATAAGTATGTGGACCAAATCAATAGGGATAATAGAATAGGTAGATCATATTTTAATTAGGTTCAAATCTCCCAAATCTCTCCCTTGGAATTCTAAAAATTGGATAGTTTTTTACCAAGAGACCAAGTCACACGAAACCTCAACCAACTCAGTTAGTTAACTGAGCCCTGACGATCGATTGACCGATAAATCCCGCACCATATTTCAACCATTGGCTTTAGCCTAGTCGGTTGGCCGACTACCTCTAATCGGGTGACCGATTGGATCAAAGTGATTCAATTTTCCTTCAATTCTCCCTTTGACTCAAATGGTTAACCGACCCATTTCATTTGGTTGACCGATTGGATCAGTATGCTCACTTCCTTCGCCACTTCAGCCACTGTTTCAAACGGTTAACCGACTAGATTAATAGCACCTTATTTCAGCTCCAAAACTCATTGTTTGATTTGGTTGACCGATTGCTTTTCTCAGTTGACCAAATTCACACGAAAATACAATTTTTTATACTTTAGAACAAGTTTTCCAATTAGGTCAATTATCAATTTCATTTTATATAAGGAGCACATATAATATTTCATTTTAAGATCTTGAACTTATCATTTCTTATCATAACACACATATAATTAACTCATTTAAAGTGTCATGTGTGATCCTAATTCGGGTTACATTAAGAGTATATAAGTAGAGAGTTGTTTTTACCTATTTTCCTCCAGGATCTTCAAAACTCTTCATATCTTAATTGTATCCATCTTGTACCCTTTATGTTTTCTTCATGAGGTCTTTCTTCTTAATCACATGTTTGGAACTTATAAATCTGAAACACTTTGATAAAATAATTAGTTCTACCCAAAACATCAATATTTAATTGTTCATCAAAATCTTGGATTCAACGTGTTGTTTTATCTGACAATATTAAACCTGGCAAGGTTCCTCCTCGAAGATGCTCCTGCCATGACTAAACAGTCTGATACTCAGGTTGTAGCTGTTGTTGATGCATGGAAACACTCTGATTTCCTATGTAAGAACTATGTTCTGAATAAATTGAGTATTACACTCTATAATGTGTATTGCTTGTTCACGTTGGCTAAAGAACTATGATAGTTCCTAGAAAAGAAGTATAAGACTGAAGATGCTGGGACTAAGGAATTCATTGTTGAAAGATTTCTGGACTATAAAATGGTGGACTCAAAGATAGTCATTAGATAGACTAAAGAGCTCCAAGTTCTACTACATGTCATTCATGCAGAGGGAATGAATCTTAGTGAGTCTTTCCAAACGACAGCTGTGATTGAGAAGTAGCTATTATCTTAGGTTAATTTTAAGAATTATCTCAAGCACAAATGAAAAGAAATGACTCTTGAAGACCTTTTTCTCAAATTGAAAATCTAAGAAGAGTACCAGATCTCTTATAAACATGAGGATTGTTATTCTATAATATCAAAAGCCCATGTCATAGACACTCACAAATCCTTCAAGAAAAGAAAGTAAATTGAATCAAGCTTAAGCAACGGAGCTGCGAACAAAAAGTTCAAGGACAACTGTTGTACTTGTGGAAAGTTGGGACATCGTGCTCAAGATTATCGTAAAAAAGTTATACCGAATAGTAAGAAACCTATAACTAGACTCATGTAACTGAAGTAGAAAATCTTACTAATGAGGTTTCCAAAATGAATTTCTTAATAATTGTATCTGAAGTCAATCTCATTGACAATCCGAGAGAGTCGTATGTGAATACTAGTGCTACTCATCACATATGCTCAGATAATAAGATGTTCACCGCTTATTAGCCGGTAAAATCTAGGGATAAGCAATATATGGAAAATTCTTCAACTTCTAAGGTTGAAGGACAGGGAAATGTCGGGCTAACGATGAACTCTAGTAAGGAACTTACTTTGAATGATGTACTGTATGTACCAAATATCCGTAAGAATCTAATTTCTAGATTGTTGCTGAGTAAGAAGGGATTTATACTAGTAATTGAGTATGATAAATTTGTACTTACTAAGAGTGGCACATATGTTGAAAAACTCTATATGAATGAATTTCTTTTCAAATTCAATGTTATCACTGTAATCCCAAATAATAATAATAATAATAATAATAATGAAATCAGTATTTTTTCTACTTATTTGATTGAGTCTTTGGATGTGTGGTATGATCGCTTAGAATATGTTAATTATGATACTTTACATTACATAAATTAATTAATATGAATTTAATTTTTAAAGTCAAGATAATATAAGTCATAAATGTGAGAGTTGTGTGGAGTCAAAATTGACTTGAACTTCCTTTTTATTCAATTGAACGAAAAATAGAACATCTAGAGTTAATGCATATAGATGTTTGTGATTTAAAATTTGTACAAATTAGAGGTGAAAAAAATACTTTGTTACTTTTATTGATGATTGTAAAAGATATTATTACGTTTATTTTTCAAGAAGTAAAGATGAAGCACTAGAAGTGTTTGTACATTATAAGACTGAAGTTTAAAATCAACTTAGCAAAAAGATTAAAGTGTTACGTAGTGATAAATGTGGAGAATATGTTTCACCTTTTGGTGAATTGTGTGCACCACATGAAATTATTTACCAAACTACAACATCTTATTCATCTCAGCAAAATGTAATTGTTGAGAGAAATAACAGAACTTTAAAATAAATAATGAATTCTTTGTTAATAAATTCTGGTATATCTCAAAACTTATGGGGAAGGATTTTTTAACAACGAAATTTGTTTTAAATAAATTATCTCACAAGAAATTAAATAAGACCCCTTATGAATTGTGGAAAGGCAGAAAGCCTTATATTCATACTTTAAAGTATAGAGGTGTCTTGCGAAAATGGTACCTAATCCAGCAGGTTAAAATAAGACAAAAAAACTAGTGTATTCATTGGACATGCACAAAAGTAGTAGCACATATCGATTTTTGGTTCATAAATTAGAAATTAAAAATGTGCATGAGAACAAAATTATTGAATTGAGAAATGCATCATTCTTTGAGAATATTTTTCTTTGTAAGACTCTTATTGAGTTGAGTTTTTTAAAGTGAATTAGTAATACTACATCTAGTAATTTTCAAGAAGATGAAATTAAATCTAAACGTAGTAAAAAAAAAAGTTTTGAAATATTTTGGTCCTGGTTTTTTTACCTATATAATAGGATATGAACCTCAAACTTTTGGGGAGGCTATGTCTATGCTTGAAGCACATCTTTCAAAAGAAGTTGTAAATAATAAAATTTAGTTTGTCTTACAAAATCATACTTGGGAATTAGTGGATCTTCCATCTGAAACGAGACCACTAAGATGTAAATGGATCTTTAAGAAAAATATGAAAGCAAATGGATCAATTTACAAATATAAAATAAGACTTGTAGTTAAAGGTTACAAGCAAAGAAAAGATATATATTATTTTGATACTTATTCACCAGTAACAAAAATCACGTCTATACATAATAGCAATAGCAATTATGCATAATTTTAAGATACATAAAATGGATGTTAATACTGCATTCTTGAATGGCGAATTAGATGAAGAAATCTATATGGAACAACCATAAGAATTTGTGATTCTTGGAAAAGAGAATAAAGTGTGATAAATTTTATAATCCTTGTAAGGATTAAAGCATGCGCTAAAACAATGATATAAGAAATTTGACAATATTACATTGTTAAATAATTTTAAAATCAATAAACATGACAAGTGTGTGTGTATATAACAACAGAGTCTTGTTACGTTATTGTATACTTTTATGTAGATAACATGCTTATTATTGGTAGGAGTGAATAGATTATCAAATCTACCAAACAAATGTTAACAAATAAATTTAAAATAAAGGATTTAGGAAAAACATTTGTCATTCTTGGAATTAAAATTTCAAGAATATCCGAATGATTGATCTTATCTCAATTTCATTACATTCAGAAGATCCTTGACAATTTTAATAAGGATGATTCAGGTATAGCCAGAACACCCATAGATGTTAATCAACATCTTTCTAAGAATACTAGTAAGAGTATATCTCAGTTTGAGTATTCTTAATACATAATAAATTGTATAAGACCTAATATTGCTTACACAATAAATAAATTAAACAGGTTCGCTAGTAATCCAGGTAGAGAACACTAGAAAGGTATAGTGAGACTTTTGAGATATCTAAGATATACTCAAAATCATGGTTTGTATTACACGAGATATTTAACAGTACTTGAAGAGTACATTGATACAAGTTGGATATCTGATAATAAAGACATCAAATTCAGGAGCAAATATGTCTTTATATTAGAAGAAGCTATTGTGTCATGAAAATTCTCTAAGCAAATTTGTATTTCCAAATCCACAATAGAATCTGAATTTATTATTTTAGATAAAACAGGAGAAGAAACAAAGTGGCTTCGACAATTCTTGGAAGATATTCCAATGTAGACTAAGTTTTGTGCCAACTATCTGCATACATTGTGATAACCAATCAAACTTGAAAAAACATAGAGTAGTATATATAACAATAAGTCTCGACATATATGTTGAAGGCATAATACTGAGAGACAGTTACTTTCTAATAGAGTTATCGCATTTGATTATATTAAATCAAAAGATAATATTGAAAATTCATTAACTAAAGGTTTTACACAAGATAGACTAAACTACTTATCGAGTGGAATGGACTTAAAGCCTATTACTGAATAGTCATCATAATGGCAACCCAACCCTAGTTGATTGGAGATCCCAAGATCTAGGTTCAAAGGGACAACTGAATTATGAAGGTGACTGTGAGTGTATCACTGAGTAGACAAAATATACAGTTCATTCCTATGATATAACAGTGATCTCTGTAATATGGTTAAGGTTAAGTATGACTTTTAATAACTTCTATATCTTAGAAATTTCAGGTGGGGTATAGGAGAATAATCTTTATAGAAAATCACAAACATGAATGAGAACTAGGCTGGTTCTGGGAGAATGAAAAGGTTAAATTCTCTAGAAGCACTCATAAAGTACCAGGGTGTTCAAGGTTAAAATGAATGCAACCATAAAACGAAAAGCGTCTCGAAAACAATTGTGCAATTTCCATTGTCTTGGTTTACACCAACGGCCGAACAGTTCAAATCCAAAAGTTACCTATCCTGATGTAGTTTATTTATTTTTTAGCTCTCTCTCTCTCTCTCTTGAGTCTTCATTTCATATGAATGTTTATTCGATCAATTTTCATTTATGTCGAGGATGTTATATAATAATAATTTTTGAGCATTTTGTGACCCAATTATTTGTAGGATTCAATTTGAATTTGGGACATATGAATATATCAATATATTTTTCTTGTTGAGAATATGAATATGATATATTTATTTGTGTAAGAATATTTCAAAAGGTGAATTAAAATTCTTCATTACAGTACCCACTTGAAGTTATTGATTAATGTGTTATGTGAGTTATTCCACATTGGTAACTTAAGAATATGAAAAGTCATTTATTAAGGATCGGGTTATCTCTCAGAGGTAAGCTTTTTAGGGTGTTGAATTCATATGGACAAAAAGTAGGCTGTAGGCTATAAAATAAATAGTTGTACGAGCGCGTATCGCCACCGCTAACCGACCAATCGACTGCCTGTCCGGCTGGGCGAGACTCGGGCTTGGGCCTAGGTCTAGGTCCTCGACCTAGGTATGTGACCTTGGGGTCTTGAGGAATGCTTGTCGTGGACTAGGTTTATTTTATACATAATCCAAAAATCCAAGTCCAAACATAATCTAAAAGCCTAATTATTCAGATAGATTTGTAACTGCAGAGAGTTATAAACCTGGAGACTGTTCAGGTGTGTAACTACAGAAAATTATTGTTTCCTCTTTAGTGCCCTCTTAATTTAGGAATTTCGGGCTTCTTCATTACCTTCAATTACTTGTCTTATTCCTTATAAAAGGGTTGACATTCTCGGCATACAGGAGTCCAATATTTAAGCTTGCATTACATTTCTTCAAAAAGTTTTTTTAGAGTTTTCATTATTGTTCTTGAGAGTTCGTGGGAGAGTTCAACATATTTCCAGTTCGTTGAGTTTTTTATTTCCACTGATAGTACCAGTAGTTGTTTGATCATTGCATCTCGAGAGACAGATGCTCACTTAAATCATAAGCACCATAACGGGGGTGAAATATATTTTAAGGAGAAATCGTCAAACGATTGTCTCTACCCCTTTTTTCTAGTATTTTTGTTTTTGTTTCTGTTCGATAATATAGTAAGTACCTTCATTTTATTTTTTCACTTACTATTTTATAATTAGACTGTAATATCAATCTTTATTCTGTCTTTCAGTATTATCATTTGTTAATCTGGAATGTTTCTATAACCAAAAAAAAAAACATTGATCTATTTGATCTTCATTTTTTTACTTCATATTTCTAATTAATTATTAATAAAATAAATAACTATTTAATTAATTTATGTACTAACTTTTCCAACATTTAGTTAAAGAAATTTTTCTGAAAGTTTCGTTAGGATTTTGGATAATTCACCCCTTTTTTTTTATAAAGAATATGTGAATTTTTCTTTTAGTTGATTGTTAGGAATGATTATTTTAGGTTGTAGACAATGTGAATAGAGTTTAATTTATTTATTTTTCGTTCAATTTTTACAAGATTTCGATTAAACAAAATGAGTTGTTCTTAGGAAAATTTATTATTTAGTCTTCAAGAAATATATATATATTGAAAAATAAAACTCCACCTAACATAATAAAAAATTTAGTCCTCATAGATTTTTAGAAAAATAATCATTTGTTCATTAACTATATTTTTTCATTATTTACATACAATGACATTCGGTAAAGAAATCAAAACGTGTATATTTATATTTTTGCTACTTTTTAATATTTAATACGTGCTTATGGCGGATTGTATTGCTGTGAATATTCACAACTTTTGCCAAACACACCAGTATGAACATTTCATCAAACACACCGATGTTTATTTTTACTAAAATATTGAAAAACACCGATATAAATATTTTCCAAGAATGTTCAAAACTATCCAACAATCACAATCACAATCAATAAACCAAAATCACAATTGCACCACTAAAAATCAAACAATAAAGATTCCCCCAAAAAACGACTGAATCAAGAACATTAACAAAAAAATAAAAGGGTTAATTACACTTTATCCCCCTTTGATTTAGCCAATTTGCACTTTATCCCCCTGTAATTTGAAAATCGTCACTTATTCCTCCTGTGGTCAGATTTTTTAATCACTTACCCCCTGATGTAGGGGGATAAGTGCACCAAATATTTGACCACAGAAAAGGTAAGTGACGATTTTCAAACTATAAGAAAGTAAGTACAAATTGATCAAATCACAAGGGGATAAAGTGTAATTAACCCAAAATAAAAACAAGATTAACAAAAACAAAATCAGTGTAATCGTTTTTGTCAAACCACATGAATATTCACAAAAACACCATAAATGAACATTCACAAACACAAAATAATAAAAAAAAAAAAAAATCAATAAATCAACCTCCACCAAAATCACAACTGTGGCGGCAAAATGGTGATTTCCATCACCGTCTAGATTGGATCCATCAAAAAATTCAATTTGATTACCAACCATATGAATAGTCATAGCAATATATATTTTCACCAAAACACAACATTCATAAAAAAAAACATCGATATGAATATTCACAATCACACACCGATATTTACTTTCATCAAAACATAGAAAATACATCAAAATACACCATATGAATATTCACAAAGAACAAAAAAAAAAATCAACAATCACATGAATACAAAAATAATCAATAGAAATTTGCATAACACAAGATCACATGAAAAAAATCAAATAAAAAATTCACAGAACCACATAACACAAGATCACATGAATAAAAAATCAAATCAAATCAAATTAAGTCAAAATATTGCTGGGAACGAACGCTGACAAACGACGATGAACGAACGGCTGAGGACGAATAGATCTGGACGATCGTCGTTGGATGATGAATAGATCAGGACGAACAAATCTGATTTTCGCCGACAAACCAATCAGCAATGGCGTTCGCTAGCGTCGATTTTGCTGCCGTCCATAGCCACAAGATCTGGACGAATAGCTACGATCAGCGTGGCGGGGGATGCCTTCGGTTATGGACAGACGAACGACGATGACGAACAACAGACGATCACTGGTGGAGGACGATGATGGACGAGCACTGATAGAGGACGAGCAACCGGCGGCGACCTTCAGTGAAGGTGATTTTGCGCCAGAAGAATGGAGAGGGAGGAACGACTGAACAAATGAGGTTAACATTAGGGTTTGGGGTAGCATTTGTTAGTAGTTATAAAAGGTTACATTTGTCCATTTAATTTCTTTTTAACTAATAAAAACTAAATAATAATAAAAGGATTAAATAATAAACTTTATGTTTAAAAGGTTAATTGAGGAGAGAGAGCCAAATTAGGTCTAAAAATTAAAAAACCCTAGTTTTTAACATTGTTTTAGAAATTGTGGCTTTTTAATTTAACGGATTATCGGTAATGATAGCTAGCGTCTTGATTATGGTTTAAAAAATTTCTCGTTCAATTTTTGCAAGATTTTGATAGAAAAGTGGGTTGTTTTCGATTTTTGTTTAGAATTTGCGGGTTTTTAATTTAATTGATTGTTATGAATGATTATTTTAGGTTGTAGACATTATGTATATAGTTTAGAAAATATTTTCATTAAATTTTTGTAATATCTGTCAAAAATGTGGTTGTTTTTTACCCTTTTGTTTTTGTAGTAGTTTATTTGAAATTGGTCTTACTTTTACTTGAACGTTGAGGAATGGAAAATATGCATTTGTTTCAGTTTTATCTTCTTCTTTTTTTTCTTTTATAATTTCTCAGATAGAATTTTACATTAGCTATCTCATTATCATTGATTTAAAATAGGAATTTTTAATCAAACACCAATTTTTACAATAGATATTTGTATGGAGGGTTTATGCCATTTATCTCCTCTATCGTTTTGCACTATACCAGATGTTTTTCCTGTCCTTTTGTAAATACCAATCAGACCCTAATATTTTTGGTCAAAAACCACTTACCTCCCTTATTGATTAAAAATGATAAAAAATTTATTGTAATGACAATTTTTACCCTTAACTATTTAAAAAATTATTAAATAATTAAAAAGTAAAATACACAAATAACCCATTAAACTTGGGATTAACTACACTTTACCCCCCTGTGGGGCTATTGTGTATTTTTCTGTTTAATGGTTTTGATCATCATCTAAACCGAAGTCCGCAAAACCGCAGAACAGCAGCAACGGCAAATCACTTCCGACAACTCTCTACCACTGCTTCTCCAAGCCGCCAGAATCAATAGATCTCTCAACGTGGGTCTCTGACCACCTCTGCAAAATCCTCTCTCTCTTTCTCGTAATTGCCACCGTCGTCGACCTCTTCTTCCTCCGCAATGTCGGCGACAGAGCCGCCTTCCTTTACCTCCAATCCGAGTTGTCTAAACACCTCCAATCACTCGAATTCCCCAAAATCGATTGGAACTCAATCAAACCCATCACTAACAAATTCACCCCCACGCGAATTTCTGATCCGAAAATTGGATTGTCGTTTTCGTCACAAATTACCCCTTTGATTCGATTCGAAACCTCGCCAAAATCAAAGGATGGCAAGTTTTTGCAATTAGCAACTTTGAGACACCCAAAGATTGGAATCTCAAAGGTACCATATTTCTCTCTCTAGAACAAGAATCTGAAACTATACTAGGCGATGGATGTCCATGCCTCATTATGGTCTGTAGAGAAAGATGTTCAAGAATCAATGGGTTTGTAACTTTCTAAATTCTAATTTAAAAATTATTGGCTTTGAGACGTGGTCCTCTAACTATATTTCCCTGAAAATTCATGATTTTCTTGAAGCCAATTCTTGAAAATTCTTGCATGCTTTTCGCACAAACCCTCTTCAGCGAGTTTGGTACGAGGTACGTCCTTCAAATCGATCACAACCTTTGATCTATCTTTGTAACCTACAACATCGCCACTGACTTCAATTTGTCCCCTTGAAGGTGGTGACGGTTACGGAGGTGGTGGTGGACGTTACCATGGTGGAGGACACGGAGATGGTGGTATTTTTGTGCGCAGGTTGTGTCCTGTGTTCTCTCTTCCTTCGCTAGTAGTGGCAAAAATGGTGAAGTTTCTTAAGCCCAATTAAAATAGGAATTGTGATAGAGAGAGATAGAGTAGTGGGTTTGGGTAGAGAGAGGGGATGGGAGAAGAGAGAGATATATAGAGAGAGATCGGAGATGGTGGTTGGTGGCCGCTAAATAAGCGCTGCCACTTTCACCGCAAGCGTACAGATAAAGTTTTAGTATAGTGGACCTTTCGGTCGGGTATCGTATCCATAGAGATTGGTGTTGTTACTATCGAATACCGCGATTGTCATAACCTAACTTTATCTAGGCGACAAAAATGAAATATAATTAATTAATACTAATACTAATATAGCCTAATT
The DNA here is from genome assembly GCA_016647705.1 of Eucommia ulmoides. Taxonomy (NCBI): domain Eukaryota; kingdom Viridiplantae; phylum Streptophyta; class Magnoliopsida; order Garryales; family Eucommiaceae; genus Eucommia; species Eucommia ulmoides. Next base: position 18,561,789 of record CM028335.1, on the reverse strand, counting down.
TAACTATACTAATACTAATATTAATATGGGATAGTTTTGAGAGAATAAGTTGTCTAGGGATTAGTTTCGTTTACGAATACGTGTTCAGTCTTGTTTTAGTTTATGTTAACGACGTTCGACTTATATGACAATCTCAATTCGTAAACTCCTCTGCCACCTCTTCCGAGTGTAAAACGGGGAATACGCGATTTCGTGTCAACGAAAAAATCTCCTTCAACGTCTTAACGACCCTAGACCGCGTGAGTCTTGGCCTAACGTCATTGATTGCACACAATTCAACTCCCTCCCGGGATATTGGATCGTCGCGTTGTGTTTACCCTATCGACAATCTCCGTTCTAAAACTCTCTCGCCACCTCTCCCGAGTGTAAGACGAGGGAATACGTGACTTCACATCAACAACGAAGTCCCCCTCAACGTCTTAACGACTCTAGGTAATGTGAGTCTTGCCCCAACGTCATCGATTGTCCACAATCTAAACCCCGACCGGGTTATAGGATTGTGGCGTTCGTTTATTCTAGTCCGAATCTGGGATTTGTCAAACCCCGTATTCTTGATATGTAAATCTAAGCAATATAAACAAACAATATGGCACACACAATCAACATAACGAAGAACAATCGCAAACAAAACACAAATTCAACTAAACAACGTTTTCATAAATTATATTAATAATCCCTATACAACCTCTGTTTAGCCAATGGCCATAACCATGTATACAATGTAAAATGGCGTAAACATACTCAACAACTACCAAAATATAGAAAACAAAGAGAAGAAACGAGCAACTTAGCCAATATCCGAAGAATAGTCGCTAGAACTGTCCACCAATTGCTTCCCTCTTCATCCTCCACCTCGGGTTGAGAGCTCTCCCTCAAAAATCCCTAACCTAACCCTAAAGTATAGCCTAAGGCCTTAGGAGCTGAAGAAGATCAGAAGAGAGGAGGAGAGAAGGGTATAAATAGGCCAAAAAATATCTCAAAAATATCTCACTGTGTAGAGGTTTTCGCCTAGGCGAAGTTAGGTCGGTTAACTTTCTTCCAAATTTCTGCCTAGGTGGTGGAATTTTCCACCTAGGCGCAGGTAGGTTGGTTAACTTTCTGCCGGATTTCCGCCTAGGCGGTGGAATTTTTCGCCTAGGCCGAGAAACTGCAGGTTTGCATTTTGTTTTGACTGTAACTTCTTTATCCGAACTTCGATTGAGGTGATTCAAAAACCTATGAAAATATAAGAAACAGATCTATAACTTCCATGTTTTGAGTGTTTCCAAAATCATATTTCATCGTAGTCCAAAATAGCCTTGAAGTTACAGCACATGTACTGATTTTTCAGGTTTGGTGACCGCTTAGGCGAAGAAGTAGGCGGTGGACTTGGAAATGTTTTCAGCATCTTCACAGCCTAGGCAAAGGTCTGGATGCCTAGGCGATGGGATTCTTTCACAATGTTGCCTCCTTGCTCATTTATCCACCGTAACTTCGTTCGCTTTAGTTCGATCACATCGTTTTTGTTCCAATTTCATACCTTTTCACCCCACGCACCTGTTTTAATACAAAAAGAATAAAAATATATTAAAACACATAAAAATAACTATAAACGTACTCGAAAACTAACAAAATCGGTTTGAAAATACGTAAGTATTTTACACCTATCAGTGGTAAATCAGTTGTCGTCGGTAGTGTGGTGAGTGAAGTAGTAGCCACCGTTTGGGTTGAAGAAGAGAATGTTTGAGTTAGGAAGAGGATTGGGTTGAGGAAGAGGATGATGAATATTGTCTAAACTACACACTTGACCCTTAAATTTTAGATAGAAAATAAAATTACCCCTATTAAAAAATTTAAAAGGTATAGGGATAGCATTGGGCGGTGGGTGGTAGTGGTGGGTGGTGGAGGTGATGGTGGAAGATAAATATAATTATTTAAAAAAATTAAGGGTAAAAAATATAATTTTCAAAATAATTTTCAAATTGAAGTAAGGGTATTTATGTCTTTTAACACAAAAAAGTTGGTCAATGGAAGGTCTCTGGTATTTGCAAAAGGACATGGGAGGTATCTGGTATAGTGCAAAACAATAAGAGAGGTAAATGACGTAAACTCTTTGTATGGACCCTAATAAACAAACCCAAACAATGAAAACTCCAATCAATTATTAATGTTTTAGGAAAAACCCAAGATGGTTCATCACTCAACCTCACGCACGATTGCCACTATGAAACCCATTAGGTATATTTGGAAACAATCATCAAGCTAAATAAGGAAATCTCCACCAAATTCATTCATTCAAGCTACGAAAATGAAAGAGATTTGGGTGATTAAACCTTCTATTCTTATTCCTCATTACCCTAAATTGCAAAGAAACCAAGTGGGTAACCCTAAACACCTAAAATCTGGTAAACGGAGACGACAGAACTACTACTGCTCAGACGGAATCTACCAGCGACGACAATCAACGGCGACGACCTAGACTGCTAAGACATTATGAATAATGCTTATAGTCAATATTTCGTGTTAATATGAGTAAACTCATTTGTTTGTTATTTTACTTGACAATCTTTTCCTTCTTTCATTGTTTCTCTTTGTTCAAATTTCTTATAGTTAATATTCTTTGTTGCCATAAGTAACCCATTTCTCCGTCATTTATTGTATATTTATTTTTTCATTGTTTGTTTTGTTTTTTTTCCTTTGGAACTTGAGGATATCCACGATTTGAGGGATGGCATCGGATGTGACTATTTCTGATTGTTATTAACAGAAAAATTAGAATCAGTAAGGTAGTGTGTGGTTGATAAGAATGGGAGGTTTGAAATTGGAGCAATTATATCCAGTTTCATTTATCATCATGGATTCAAAATTTGATGTCATTTAACACCAATCTATATAAATTGGTTTGGCAAAAACAAGATGGCTAGTATATGAATATTCAAATCGGTATGAATATAAAGCTGTATTTTTTAGTGGTATGGAAATTGTTGTACATCAAGGTTTAAGCTTGTTGTGTTGTCCTGGTTTTAAATATTGTTGTGCAACAATTTTTAATATTTCTTGGTTTGAATATTGCTAAAAGCCGAGGGTTCAGTTCCTAGTTTAATGTCGCTGTATTTTTCCCCTAAAAAATACAGCGACATTAAACTAGGAACTGAACCCTCGGCTTTTAGCAATATTCAAACCAGGAAATATTAAAAATTGTTGCACAACAATATTTAAAACCAGGACAACACAACAAGCTTAAACCTTGATGTACAACAATTTCCATACCACTAAAAAATACAGCTTTATATTCATACTGATTTGAATATAACAATTTTTAAGCCCGTTGCATTATTCCTGGTTTAAATATTAGGAAAAAGTACATTTTAAACCCTCTAGGTATTAACACATTTCTAAATAGTCCCTCTCCATTTGAGCATTTCATTTTAAACCCTTTAGGTGAGACTGGCAAAACAGGTATTTACACAATGACACGACACGAGATCAATACGAAATTATCAGGTCTAGATTTTGCTTATCAGGTACCGGGTCGTTATCGTGTCAGACCCGATAACCCGATAAGAAATAGTGCAGGTTATCAGGTTGACCTGATAACCCAATAGGTTACACGATAAGACACGATAAGAATTTCGTATATTCAGGTTACACGATAACTTGAGATCTAATAGGTTACCCATTAATTTAATAAATTATTTTTACAACCCCAAATTATCAAATATTATAAAATCAAATATTATAATTTAGTACCTAATATATATATTCACATTTTCCTAACTCTACTCATTTAGTCAACTTAACAGGTTAACACGTCATTAACGTATAATGGGTAGGTTAATGTGTAATGGAAACGTATCAGGTCTTATCGTGTCGTGTTTGCTTGATAGGTTTTGTGTCATCGTGTGACACGAAAAATTATCGTGTCGTGTCGTGTTAACACGATAATTTTTGTGTTGTGTTCGTGTTTGGGTAGTCTGACACGATATATTTATCGTGTCGTGTTTGTGTTTGGGTCTTATCGTGTTTTGTGTTATCATGTAATGACCTGGTACACGACCTGTTACCTGTTTTGTCAGCCCTACCTCTAAGTATCAGCAAGTTTTTATTCGGTTCTTCTATAAAAAAAATCTGTCAAAACTAATAGAATAGAGGGGTAAATTAGTCTTTTTTATATATTTTTAATTTTTAATGATTTTTTTTTCTTTTTATTATTTTTTTTTCTACATTTCTCTATCTCTCTCTCTCTTCCTCCTTCCTCCCTCCCTCTCTTTCTATTCCTTCTTCCCTCATCTTCTCTCTCCCTCTCTCTCCTCGCCGGCCACAACAGGGAGGGAGAAAAGAGGAAGGAAGGAGGGAGGGAGGAAAAAGAAGGAGCAAAAGAGAGAAAAGAATAAAAGAAAATGAAAAAAGATTAAAAAATAAAAATATGAAAAAAGACTATTTTGTCCTCAAAATTCAATTAATTTTGACAGATTTTTTGACAAAAGGACCGAATAAACATGTGCTGATACCTACAGGGTTTAAAATTAAACGCCCAAACGGAGAGGGACAATTTTAAAATGTGTCAATACCTAGAGGGTTTAAAATGTACTTTTCCCTAAATATTATTGTACAATAATTTTTAGTGTTGTTGTACAACAACATAGGGGAGGATTGGAGGATACATGATGCATTTTTTTGCTATATAGCAATAGTGTACAAACATGTTTGACATAAATTGCCGGTGGTTTTAATTTTTTCTTCCTTTCGGTATGTCCGACCTCCCTCTCTCTCACGAACAAAAAAACTTGGCATTTTATTTACATAGTTTAATTGTTTTCCAATTTGCTCGGTTCAATTCTTGATATTTTTTTATCGTTTCTCCATGGTTACTACATTTGTGAGAAGTATTAGATACTATTCTTGCTTTTTTTTCTTTTTTTTTTTCACCTTGCCAGTTGATTTGCACCCCATGGATTTTAACTAAAAATCCACTTTTAGTCCCAAATGGCTAAGATATTATTGTACAATAATATTTAAAATAATATTATACACCAACAAACTCACCAGCAACAAGGGATTTGGGGGATACAAGATCCAAATGTTTGCTATACAGCAATAGTGTCTAATTGTAACGCATGTTACTGTATAGTAATAATTAGTAAAATGTCACAGTTTTGCACTTTTACCATTGTTTATATGTGTTACTGATAATCAAATGAGTTGTATTTTTATTTTGACCAAGAAATAAAAATTTGGACGAACGTCATACTTGTGTCTAAACACATGTGGACCATACACATTTTTGGTATTGATAGCACATCGACCATTGAGGATTTATATGACCTCGTGTACGACAAGTATACGGGTCTGGGCATGAAAAATTTCAAGTTGTCTTATTCAATCCCAAACTACCCAAATTGGTACTTAAGAGACATGGAGTCATTATGCAATCTCCGTAAGATTTCAAAAGTCATAATTTGGAATGTATTGATTTATCTATATAATTAACGCACATTGGAGGGAGTAGTAGAGTTGTAACTAGAACTGACACTGAGTATTATAGCAAAAATTCACAAAGTAACGAAGGTCAAATGTGTTGATACAGTACTGCTCAAACAAGTCAACAACAATGTTTGCTGATTGGACGTATTTAATTCGTGAGGAAGAAAAAAAATTTAAAGGTGGGGTTAATGATTTTAGGGATTGCTTAGTAAAATATTCCATTTAAATTGGGTTTAAATTTGATTATTATAAGAATGAACCATCTTGGGTCGTGGCATTTTGCGCAGATAAGTTTGAGCGCGGATGCGAATGGTTCATATGTGCGAGCGTCGATAGTAAGAATGAATATTTTTACCTCATGAAAATAAACAACATTCACACATGTGGTGCTGCGTTCCAAACCAGAAAAAATGGTTGGGTTAATTCTAAAGTTGTGTCTAGTTGTATAAAAAACTCGTTAAAGGTTCAACCACTAAAGCGTCCTATTGGCATCGTCAAAGAATTTAAAAAAACTATGAGTTGGACATAAGTTATGACCATGCATGATGGGGAGTTGAAAAGGCTAGAGAATATGTATTTGGAGATTATCATAGAGGATATGACGAGTTGAGATGATATAAAGAAGCGTGCATTGAGACAAACCCAAGTAGATATTTTGAAATTGAATATGATTTGAGTACTGATTGTTTTAAGAGACTTTTTGTTTCATTCGGTGCTAGCATTGCTGGTTTTAAATATGTACGCCCTCTACTATTTCTCGACGGAACGTGTTTTAAAACAAAGTATAAAGGCACGCTACTTGGCACGATCAGTAAAGACGGGAATAATGGTAAGTGGGTTAAAAATTCTACTTGTATTTGACATGTTAATCATTTATTTTGTTCTTATATCCCATGTAACAATTGTTGTCGATTGACCAATGCAATTAGTAATGTCATTTTAAACGTAATATTTGTTGTACGATAAACATTTCAATTGTTATTGTATCGATAAGTGTCAAACACCTCATCACTAATGTTATTAGCAATCTAAATAACTAAAGTTCTTATCATTTCTGATAGGTATATATCCGTTGGTCTTTGGAATCGTGGACTCTGAAATGGAATTCCACTGGAAATGGTTTTTAAAACAACTAGTTAATATTATACCACCGGATGAGTCATGACATTCGTATCTGATCAACATGCTGGGTTAATAAAAGTTGTGAAGAAGATTTTCTCAGATTCATTTCATTCATTTTGTTTGAACCACTTAACAATGAATTTCAAAGAAAAAATCGGAGCTCGCGTATCGGTGGTAAAACAACTGTTGTTGTAGCTGTTACGTGAGTTGTTACAAAGCAAAAATAGAGTTCAACTTTTACACATACTTTGTAGAACTAAAAACTGAGGGTTCCAAGTATATTTTTTATTGGGTTGATGATTTGCTTTTAGTGAATTGGATAAACGCTTTTTTCAAGAGTCGAAGGTACAGTGAATTGACATCCAACGCCGCAGAGACATTCAATAGATGGATTGTTGAAGCCAGATACTTACCAATTCACAAGGTTGTTGATCGAATTCGTGTTGACCTAATGGAACAACAAATAAAACGACGTAATATGGCGTCTGGGGTGAACAATATGCTTTGTGAAATAATTGAGAAACAAATGCTAAAAAGATTGGAAGAATGCAAGATATGGGTGCTGTGCGAATTTGTAAATGAAGTATTTGAAGTTTAATCGGATCCTTCTGTACTTGTGGACCTCAAAAAACATATGTGTTTTTGTTTCGATTAGAAGGACAACAGGATACCATGTACACGTGCTTACGCTGCAATTACAAAGCCCGATCGAGATTTGAACTCATACGTAGAGAAGTACTCCCACATGTCATTTTACCGTCTAAGTTATGAGGATGGAATTTTTATTGTGCCAACTGCAGGCAAAAAATAGACGAAAGAATAAGATATTGTAATACTGTCGCCAGTTACAAAATGATCTAGGGGACACCCGAAGAAAATGAGGATCCTATCAAAAGGAGAGTTCAATAAGGAAAAATATAAAAGTAGTCGTTGCGGTAGGAAATGATACAACAGGAAAACATATAAAGAATCCATATGAGATGACAACATTTATTAGACTTTCATTGTATTTTTTGGTAGAAATTGTTACTTTGTTTTTGAATAATTCAACATTTTGTGGATGTTTAATGACGTGCATCGTTTTATTAATTGATATTACATTTTTCTAGTTTGTTGCGCTAATTTTATGTTTGCTTATATTCTTGTGAAAACTCAAAAAAATAATGTGAAATGAAGTATCGATTTTTTCACCAAAACACGTAATATTACATTAATTTTACTGTGCAGAATGTTTTGAGATACATATTTTTTGCACGGCAACATAGTGAAAGTTTTTAACAGGACACATGAATATCACTACATAGTAAATTTATGTGCAGTAAATTTATGCAATAAGTGATTATTGATGCACAGTAACCTTTTGAATAAACACAGTTTTGTGCCTGAGAATATTTTTATTTCGTTACAACTATGAAAATTTGTATCATTAAAATCTTACTCATCTGAAACATTTCATGCAAATTGATTCATACGTAACAAGAAACACACCGAAATAAAGAGAATTAATCATGAACCACATTCATCATAAAATTACACACATCAACAAAAATTAAGAAATAAGTTCTCCATTAAATCGAAATAACACAACAAAAGTTAGAACCAATAATCCCGTGAAACTTTGTTTTTCTTAAGAATTGAAAAAACAAGAAAAAAACATAGTGTCGCCCAACTCATCGCACTCAACTACTTTGTGAAACAAATGTATGCTCGTCGCCCAATAACGAACTACCTCACTCGATACGTAACAATTACTCCACAATAACATTCTAATATATCAAAGCATATACTCACAAAATTAATACAAATCCAAAACCTCACTTATCGGGTTTTCTTTTGCTGAAGTATGTCAAAAACAGGGCTCCACCGTTATGGATCTTTCTTGAATTGAAGTGCTCGACTCAGTGGCATACCAATTAACGTAGTTAGTAATATAATCCTCCTAAATTTTGCAAACCATGAAATCATTAGTTAATACTAAACACATAATAATGCTAAATAACATAACATAGTAGGATGTGGGATAGTAAACTTTGATGAACTACAACGATAAAAATAGCAGCATATGATATTGGACTTGGGGGGGTAAAATTTCAAACCATAAAAACAATGAGTGTTTTGGGAGGAATAGGAGTAAATATTGTTGTACAGTAACAAACGAAATAGGGATGCGAATGCTGTTGTACAAGAATAATGTTGTAAACACAGTAACTAGGCAAATTATAACTGTACAGCAACTCCGAAAAAACGTGGGGGGAATGGAAGTAAATATTGTTGTGCAGTAACAAAGAAATAGTAATATAGTAGGAGAATAGGGAGATACGAGATGCGAATGTTATTGTATAACAATAATGCTGCAAACACAGTAACTAGGTAAGTATAACTGTATAGCAACTTTGCAAGAACGTGCAACAAGCGTTGTAGACTTATTAGTATCAACTCACAACCAATTAATGCGAAAAACATATAAAATCTTACTATAAGCTTGGCATTTTCAAAATGTGGATCACGTGAATTAAGACTGTATAGCGAGTTGTGGTGATTTAATGTCCTATACTCCATCTTAAAGGCAAGTATTGTCCAGTGCGATGAATTAGATTTTCTCTCAGGCGTATTTATTGGGAACATTATCGTCACATATCTCTTGGCAATACCTTTATAGAAATTTGTGTCCAGTTGTTTCCAAGTGATTGCGTCTTTATTCTCTTTGACAATAATTTATCATCAAAATTAATATAGAATTTAATATGCACTTAAACTACAAAGAGATAATACACCAAAATATTAACATATCAAGCATATCGGCAAAGGAAGTTACCCAAGAAAGATTAGGTATAATAAATACTCTATGTAGAGCATCAATATTTGTTCCATCATTACAAAGTTCAAATTAGCGATGGTATATTTTCTCGGCAAACATATCTATTACCTATAAAAAAAATAAGGCAAAAAAAAAATCAAGTTGATATATTTACTAAAATATACAACATATAGTTTATTTTCTTACTCTACTAGACAACTGTCTTCCATTTAAGAGATCGATTATGTCACTGAAACGGACGCCTAGGAAGCCGTCCAATCCAATATATACCAGGTAACTACAAGAAGAAAAGTAAATTCAAATACTACATTATGACTTGAAGAAAAAAGTAAAAAATGAATAGAGGTAAATATAAGAAATATATATGCATCATCTTGTGTTTCATTATGAATTTTATTTTATCCTAAGCACTTTTGTCAAGTAATTTGGCCACCGCACAACTATTTTTGTTTGGGAGTTTTTCTGGCTTCTTTCTAGCGATTTGATGTATTAACGAGACATCATCCACGTCAACCACTGCCCAATCACAACCCTGTTTACTCTATTTTTTAGCTCCCTCGTACACGTAAACTGATTTTTATGTTGGTTTTCTCTTTTGCCACTTGATCTTCCTGACCATAGATGTTTGTATTTCGACATGCTCAGGACCTTTGATATTTGGAGATGGAACTAATTTGGTAGCGAATTTTTTTTCACATAACAATTCCACATCAATAATGGCAGTTCGTTTTCCCAAATCATCCAGTTGTGTCCTCAACGATAAAATCAACTCATCACGAGTCTTCAACTCAGATCGAAGATGTATATTTTCGACAACCAACTCACTATTATGACTTAAAGCATCATCCAACAGTTTTTTGATTTCACTGATCTCGTCAGGAGGGTATTGTCTGTGAGGAGGTAGGTCAACTGCTACTGTTGGTTGGACCCTGAATAAATGAATTTCTTCAATGGCCAATGGCACCAGATCATCGGAGATCACCTAAAAATATTAGAACATGCAATATAATATATAGAAACAATTAAACAATGCTAGAAAATAAACAGTTTCACCAAAAAATTGATAGCAATTTAAATGTACAGTAAACAATCACATAACACCAACTAAAAGCTACTATACAACAACATATGTGTCAACAATGAGTTCATAATTATTGATGCATATCAATTTTCTTAAAATGTATTGAATGAGAGGACGTGATAAATATTGTTGCATAATAACAATTATCCTAAATTGTGCAACAAGCCCTTCTGCAACAAACATATAATATTACAAAGATACAATAGGTACTAACCTAATCTCCACTTAGTTCATCAACCCCATGAAGTACATTTTTTAGAGAAGGTAAATTCCACCTGGTAAAACGGAGAATGCCGATCCAGCTGACGTCTCCCCCCACCGGCACTCCTTGGTGATTGTAATCTAGATCTAATAAGGTTGAACGCTCACAAAACATATACAAAGAGTAACATATAGAAATTAAGAAAAATTACTATATCAACAAATAGAAAGATATAAAACATTTGTTACTGCAACTATAAACAACTTATCAATATAGTGATAACATAGCCATGAATCATGTATGGGCTCTTGATTTTATTATAGATAGACTCATTTAGCTCATTTGTAATTGTGTTAGTCCATGCGTATTCAAACATTGCACGAATGTCCTCCACCATGTGCACAAATGACTATCCAATGTTTGTACCCGTGGTTGCAAAGAAACACGTCACAAAAGCATACAGACATATAAATCTTACAACGTCCTCGATATCGTCTTGATCTGTCCGATCAATAATCTCGTCGATTGTCTCCAATATCACTCTGGTGGAGACTTGGTCTATTTCAGCAAAGCGTCATTGAACAAATGGACTTCCAATCTTCTTTGCATACGCTGCTTTGATCTCGTTCTTTATCCCAAAAATTAATGATATATCCATTGAACTCAAAGTAATACACTTGCCGCCAAACACAAAAGCACGCCTACATTTGCAAAAGCACATTGTCAACAAGACAATAAAACAATGTTTAGAAAATTAAAGTCAAATAGTAAATATCAATGCAACGGAATCTTACGAGATGAATAGTAAAATTTTTACCGATTATAATATTTAAATAGTGTCAAGATGTCCTGGTAGCTCTTAGTACATTGTTGGACCACAACATTACCGTCAACAAAAGGCTTAAAGAACGGCTAAAACGAAGTGACCGACATAACATCAATGTGTGCTAGACGAAACTTCCTTTGAATTTTTCTCATAACATTGTAAAAGCTCTGTAGATTATATCTATACTATTTACCCCTAGCTTCCTTATGTGATATTGGATCATTGTCGTATTTTGTATGTCTCTCATACCGATCGTCAGATACACCCGCCATTTCCTGATAAACAATTACAGTGTAGCAAAAAAATTAATGTACAGTAAATTTTGAAGACAGTTATAATGTAACAAACTTTTCAAACCACAGTTAACCATATTTCAACCCTAAACTTCTAGTGAATAGTAAACTTTTCACAAAATGTTGACGTACAGTAACAAACAAAAACAAAACATATGGGAGAATAGGGGGATATGGATTCGGTACATTTACAAAAAAAAAAAAAAAAGCGATGATGGGTTGCAACTTGTCAATAAATTTTACTGTACAATAATCTTCTTTACAAAATCTTATTGTACGAGCTTGTATCACCATCTACAAGTTGCATAAGTAATTATTTTGTGTTCTAAAAACACCATGAAAATGCAAATGCAATGATTGAACTTTATGGTATTGAGAGAGAGGGTGTGTCTTACAGCATGCAATGCCTAAAAGGAACAAAATGGTATCATGCTAACATCCACAAATAAAGCATCAAACAATGTGCCCAATACAGTAGTTATCAACCTTTTTTATGGTGGCCACTATTATTACTCTCAAATCAGATCCAATGAACGCTTGATAATAAGGAACTCACCATTGCTTCTTTGTACAATGAAAGCGTGATAATAAAGAAAAAATAAAAAGACAATTCCTATTAAAATTTTTATAACAGACAAGATTAAAGTATAAACACAAAAGCACCAAGGAGGAAAAAAATCTCTATATTGGATTTTGCTACACAGTAACTATTTCGACAACTCAAACATCAACAATGAAAAGAATGAAGAGGAAAATTCAAAACAAGACTCTAATATTGGATTTTTGCTACACAGAAACAATTTCAACAAACTCAAACATCATCAACGAAAAGGAACCATAGCAAAATTCAAAACAAGGCTTAAATATTTGATTTTTGCTACACAGTAATTATCTCAACAACTCAAATATCAACAATGAAAAGGAAGAAGAGAAAAATTCAAAGCAAGACTTCAAGTTTGGATTTTTGCTACATAGCAACTAATTCAATAACTCAAACATCAACAATGAAAAAAGAACAAGAGAGAAACTCAAAACAAGACTTCAATATTGGATTTTTGTTACACAATAACTATATCAATAACTCAAACATCACCAACGAAAAGGAACCATAGGGAAATTCAAAGCAAAACTTCAATATTGGATTTTTACTACACATTAACTATATCGACAACCCAAAATATCAACAATGAAAAGGAAGAAGAGGAAAATTAAAAAATCAAGACTTTAATATTAGATTTTTGCTATACAGGAACTATCTCAAGAACTCAAACATCACCAACAAAAAGGAACCAGAGGAAAATTCAAAAACAAGACTTCAATATGGGATTTTTGCTACACATTAACTATCTCAACAACACAAAACATCAACAATGAAAAGGAAGAAGAAGGAAATTCAAAAATCCAAGACTTCGATATTGGATTTTGCTACACAGTAATTATCTCAAGAACTCAAACATCACCAACGAAAAGAAACCAGAGGGAAATTCAAGAATAAGACTTCAATATGGGATTTTTGCTATACATTAACTATCTCAACAACCCAAATATCAACAATAAAAAGAAAGAAGAGGAAAATACAAAACAACTCACTGACATTGGTTGTTAGGGTTTTTATTACCTTTTTGTTCATCTCTGAAATTGACTAAAATTGATTGAAATTGGGTTGCTATGAGGGACCACACAGGTGAGAGACTGCTACGATGTGCTGCTGGACCGAGCTGCCTCAAAGACATCGTCCAAGGAAATAAAATACGATGGCGTTGGATAGGGTTTTGATCGGCGCCGGTGATGGATGTGGTTTGGATGGATGACGGCGAAGGCAATGAAAAACGACAGCAAAGGGAAAGGAAGTAGTCGATGCTCTGAAGTCTTCAAGGTTTCTCAAATATGGAAGGTGTTTATTTTGGTTTTTCCCCCTCAAAAACTCTTACCATGTATACACACACATCATGCGCTTATTCAAGGGGTTGAAAGACACGGGATGTTTTTGGGGTTTTTACTAAATATAAACGATGAATGGGGATACTATCAATATAATAGTGGGCCTTGGGACTCATATTTTAATTTGAAGCATTTAAATCTCCTATTTTTAAATTTACTCACAAATGTACATTGATATCTAATTTCGATGTTAAACTCAAAAAAATAAAACTCATGTAAAAGCATACAAATTGATGATTAAAATTAATCTCAGTTGTATGTCGAAAATATATAAAACTTATTGATAAAAAATTAAAATATAATGCCACAAATTTAAATATGAGTTTTATTCTTTTTAATGACTATAAAGATAGTGATGCTTCATAGTTAATCAATGTTATATTATTGAAAAAATGATGCTAAAAAATTATTTAAAGTAAATTTTGGTCTCAATTAGTACGGTATATTTTACATATAAAATATGATATATTAAAAAAAATACAATATATTATAAAAATATAATAAACCGGTATGGCACGATATAAGTAATATAATATACATACTAGTTTTGTGCCTAAAATATAAAATATACTAGTGATTTAAACTAATATATACATATATATATATATATATATATATATATATATATATGGGCAAATATTAAATATGTAGGTTTGTTTATTCAGTTTTAAAATTTTTGTGTGTTTCTGGCGAGTGTGTATATATTTACTTATATAATATACATGAAAAATAAGGGTGTTCATTGAATTTTTTTTTGTTTTGTTTTTTGTTTTTTTTTTTTTTTTTTTTTTTTTTTTGGAGAAGAATGAATAGGTGGGGATTACAGGATTGAATTTTAATAATTATAATCAGAGAATAATCCTTTCCTATTAGAATTAGGGATGTGTACAAAACTGATCGAACAGAAAAACTGAATTGAATCGAACAAAAATAAAGTCAAAATCTTCCAAAAAAAATTCCCACTTTGATTTATGCCTGAGACAAAACCGAAGGCTCCAGGTTGGTCTTCGGTTCTCGTCAAATAATTGTTTGGTTCATCGAACCAAATTGACCTACTAAAAACGGCGTCGTTTTAAGTAGGCATACACACACACCTCTTGAAGAAAACCTTCTCATTTAATCTTCGCAAACCCTAGAGCAGCCTCCAAATCATCACAAATTGCGGAAGCAACCTCCTCTCAACCATTAATATTAAATATTTTAAAGTTAACTTTTATTTTTAATTTTAATACAAAAATATATTTAAAAACTACAGTTAATTCTAAGTTATTTTTAATTTTTAATTTTGATATAAAAATACTTCTAAAAAAATAACACATCAATTTTGCCACGTCTGTTGGAACACTCACTCCAAATTAAATGTGTCATAATACTATTCATGTGTCATATTTGATAAATGTCTCATTAAGTTTGA
This sequence comes from Eucommia ulmoides, assembly GCA_016647705.1. Classification (NCBI taxonomy): domain Eukaryota; kingdom Viridiplantae; phylum Streptophyta; class Magnoliopsida; order Garryales; family Eucommiaceae; genus Eucommia; species Eucommia ulmoides. The sequence goes on along the minus strand of CM028335.1, from coordinate 18,546,629 downwards.
CCTAACTGTCAGAGATGCATTTAAAAACTCTTACCTTGTTTTCGGATGTACAAAATTAAAATTTTAAAACTTACATAGAATGAGCGCATATAAATTTAAAATATTTCCATGGATTTATTTTAATTTTCAATACCAAGACTTCAATTATGTAGTACCAAACACAACAATAATTAATTGGATACAGCTTTGCATCACTGGCGGTTCTCGTATAACTTAAGATTACTAATATTTCACAACTCGAAACCCATTTATGTTCGTTTATCGAGTATTTTGTTCCAAAATTTAAGAACAAAAACAAAAAATGGTAACTAAAAGCCATCCCAATTTCTTGATAACAAAAATTTCTTCATTCTGGTAAATATTTATTGTAGGTGTCAACTAAAAATCATATGATTTCAAATAGGAGATAGAATAACTCCTTTGACTTACATAGTAATTTAAAAACTCTCAAGTGATCAATGTGGAATAGGAATTTAATACTCGCCCTTAAATACAACCCCTAATTTGCACTGATAATTTAACTACAAGAGAATGATAAAAAAAAATGTATAACCCCAGCTTGCACGGATGATTTGACTACAAGGAAATAAGAATTAAATTCCCGTAACCTTAGCTCTGATATCATGTCATGAGACGCCAACTTAAAACCAAATGATTTCAAAAGGATATAGGGAGATAGGAGAAGAATCTATTGTATTTTATTGATTGTACAGAATGAGTTCTATATCCCCAATTGTATAGCCCCAGGAACAAGCTAAATTAGGAAATATATCACCAAAATGAATGGGCTAATAATGCTCTACAATCAATATACCAAAACTAACAAATACATAAATATTGTATTTCAACACTCCTCCTCAAGCTGGGGCGAAAATATTAATGAGTCCTAGCTTGCCAATAGCTGACTGAAGGAGAGATCATCCTATGCATTTGGTGAAAATATTGGCAAACCGTTTGGAAGATGGGATGAAGGCAGGTGTGATGATTCTAGATCGGATTTTCTCACGAATGAAGTAGATATCTACCTCAATATGTTTCGTCCTTTCATGAAAAACAAAGTCTAAGGATAATATTATGGCAGACTTATTGTTATAGAACAACTCAGATAAGTTTTTCATGGGAAGTCCCAACTCGGTCAAAAGAGAGCGTAGCCAAAGGAGTTCATATGTTTCTTGAGCCATGGCACGATACTCAGCTTCAGCAGAAGATCGAGAGATAACGGATTGCTTCTTACTCTTCCACGAGATTAGGTGTCTTCCATTAAAGGTGCATAGGCCAGAGGTCGAGCATCTATCACCATTCGATCCTGTATGGTCAACATCTGTAAACTAGGAGAGTCATTTCTATGCCCCTGTCATATAAAAGAGACCAAAACCAGGGCATGTTTTGAGGTGCTTAAGGATATGGTAGACAACATCCAAATGTGATATACATGGTGAGTGCATAAACTGGCTTAGAAAACTAACAGCATACATAAGATCTGGTCTTGTATTAGTCAGATAGATGAGGCGACCCACAAGTCGCTAATATACTGACGGATCTGATAATAATTCTCCCGAGTCTGCTGTTAACTTGAGCTTCGGATCCATAGGAGTAGAGGCGGGTCTACATCCAAGCATCTCAGTATCTTGAAAAAGATCAAGAGCGTATTTTCGCTGGGATAGAAAGATACCTTTCCGAGACCGAGTAACCTCAATACCGAGGAAGTAGCGAAGATGACCCAAATCCTTTATGTTAAAAATCTTTCTGAGATCCTTCTTTACCTGTCAAATGCCAGGTGCGTCGTCTCCCATGAGAATAATGTCACCCACATAGATTAAGATAATGATGCACTGGTATTGGCGACGGATGAAGTAGGTATGATTTGAGTGACACCGTATAGTGAGGATGGCTTCACTGAATTGGTGAACCATGCATGAAGAGACTGGTTAAATACATAGAGGGATTTTCGAAGTTGAAACATATTTTGCCCGAATACTCCCCATGAGTTCGAAATCCCTGTTGAGGCTCCATATAGATAGTCTTAGTTAGGTTAATATTAAGGAAGACATTCTTGATATCCAACTGGTACAGAGGCCAAGAATAGGATGTAGCCAATGAAACAAAGAACCAAACAGTAGTCAACTTAGCAACCAGGGCAAATGTGGCACCAAAGTCTTTGCTTGGGATTTATGTGTAGCCCTTAGCAACAAGTCATGCTTTGTACCAACCAATCGATCCATTAGCCAGATATTTGACACTGAAGACCCACTTATATCCAACCGGTCATTCACTACTCGGCAAGTCAACCAATTCCCATGTCTGATTCCGCTGTAGGGCATCCATTTCTGCTTGCATAGCGGTAATCCACTTTGGATTCTGGAGGGCCTCATGAATGGAGCGAGGAATGACAACCGAATCAATTTGTCCAATGAAGGATTTATATTGATCCGAGAGACCCTAAAAAGACAAATACTTGGGGGATGATTAGTAAAACATGAAAGAAAGTAGTGGGATGGTGAGCGACATCCCCGAGTAGAGTAACGAGGAGGAACAGGGTCAGAGATAATGGGAGATGGAGATATACTTGAGTACGGAGAAAATGACGGTAGGAGATGTGAAACACGTGGATGACGAGAGTAGACTCGTAAGGGGGGGAGTGAGGGGTTAGGTGGTAGGTGTAATGTGGGCGGGGAAGATATATCTAATACAAGAATAGGGTGCGGAAGTGGGGTATGATCTTCAGTAATGGCTACCTCAATAGGTAGAGAGGGTATAGTACCAGAAAAATAGGGTACAATCTCGAGGAACGTAACATCGAGAAAGTGGTAAGTACAGTGAATAACTAGATCGTAACACCTATATCCTTTCGACATGGAAGAATAGCCGAGGAAAACACACTGGATAGATTTATCATCTAAATTAGTGCGAGTAGGCTCCGATTTTGGACAAACACGTACAGCCCAAGACACTGGGTAAGACAGGGAAAAGGGTGCTAGTGGGTTGCAGTATATGAAGGGGATTTTTTCTTATAAAGACAGGGCTCGGTGTGCGATTAATGAGATAGGCAGCAGTAAGAACTGCTATGTGCCAAAAAGATTTAGGAACATTCATTCCTCGCAAAAGACAATGAACTACTACATGATGTGATGGTTCTTATATTCCGCCATACCATTTTGTTTAGGGGTGTAAGGACAGGTAAGTTGAGGAATGATGCCTTGCTTATTAAGTTCAACCCGAAATTCATCGGATAAGTATTCTCGCCCATTATCTAACCTGATATTACACACAACGGTTTTATATTGGATTTTATCATTTGGAAGAAGTGGGTAAAGTGAGTGAAACCCTCTAATTTGTGCTTCATCAAATAAACTCAAGTGCACCGACTATAATCATCTATGAATGTGACATAGTAACGATGTTTGGAAACGGCTGTAACATGAGAAGGTCTCCAAATATCATAATGGATAAGATCAAATGCTTGGGAGACACGGTGCATACGAGAAATGTAAGAGATGCGTATGCGTTTAGATAATTCACAAACTGCACAATGAAATTTAAAGTTCTTGCAAGTTTTATTAATAGACAGAAACAACCAACATAAATATTGAAAATTTGCATGTCCCAGACGGGCATGCCACAAGTTTAAATTTTTTAAAGAACAGATAGAGGAATAAAAAACATGTAATGTATAAGCTTGTATACTAAAAGGTGAAACGGCTAGAGGTAGAGGACTGCCAAAGTAGTAGAGATCATCGCATTCATATCCCTTGCCAAAAATCTTCTTTGTAGTCAGGTTCTGCAAGAAGCAACAATCAAGTAAGAAAACATTGGCGTGAAAAGTGATATAGGGGGATAAGCAGGCATCTCCCTGATAATGAATAGGGATAGAAGTACCATCGACAATGCAAACAAATTGGTTGATGGGCAAAATAAGAGAGGTAAAGGTAGAAAACTCACCAATCATGTGGTTGTTAGCCCCGGAATCCAGAATCCAAGTTGGGCGACCAAACTTACCATGAAGCGCAGTAGGAGTACCAGAGGCAAAAACAGTCGTGGGGCTGGAAGACGATGCCAAAGTGGTTAACTGAGTCTGATGCTAAGCCAATTAGGCCTAAACGTGGGAAATATCTAGGGGAGCTGATGGGGGATCTGCCAGACCGGGGACAATATCAGCAATAGCACCAGTACGTGGTCCTCATTTTCCTTTCCTTCCTCCTAGGTTTCGGGGTTTTAATTCAAGATGAAGATTATAACAATGGTCAATGTGATAACCAGGCTCTCAGCAGTGCTAACAGTATGGTCGCATGCCTGATGGACAAGGACCAAAGGGAGTTGGAAAGGTCATTTGCTCAAGGACTGAAGGAGTGACTTCAGGTGGAAAAAGGAGCCGACATTTTGAATCGTTGTTAATAGTAGAGAATGCACTATATAGGTCTGGCATCGGTGATGTATTTAAAACCTGAGTGTGAAGATTCTCGTACTCCGAATTTAAACCTATTAGGAAATGGTATGTGTGACGATGATCTTGGCGCTTGGCTTTAATCTCAGCAGCATTCTCAGGGAATTCACTCAGAGGTTCATTTTGCGCAAGTTCCTCCCATCGAGATTGAAGGTAGCCGAAGTAATCCGCAACTAAAAGTCCCAAGGATACCTGGGAGGCATGGGAAATCTCACGGTAGAGCTCGACGATCCGTGATTCATTGCGAGAGTGGGCATACATCTTTGTAAGAGTAGACCACAAACCTCTGACAGTCTCGTGGAACATGAAGATATAATAGATTTGTTCCTCCATAAAATTGAAGATCCACCCGAGAATGGTACAATTATCAAGATCCCACTGAGCACACTAGAGATCACTAATATCTGGTCGTGGCTCAATGCCGTCAAGCCATCCAGTCTTACACTTTCCACCAAGGTAAAGACGGAGAGAGTGAAACCAGGCAGGGAAATTCGCTCTATTAAGTAAGACGGTGGTAACACGTTGGACCGTGGCCTCAAGCGCACGGGTAGAATCTAAGCAGGCGGGAGTAGGAACGGTCTGAGATGGGACATCACCTTCTTTTCTGGAGGCCATTGATACAGATGAGATGATATTGTAGCAATGAAACAAGAGGACAAATGCTACGGAAGACTGACTGGGCTCTGGAAAAAAAAAGGTACAATATGAGAAGGGTAACCAGAGATGTAGTTATCTAACCATTTAATAAATAGAAAAGATGGTCGTGTATTTAAGCCATCTGGAACACCGACAGATGGACAACAACAGCGACGAGCAGCAAAAATTTACTGAAACAGATGAAGAGCAGTCTGTAGTGAGATGACTGCCTGATGTCAAGCGGCGACAAACAGAACACAACAAGCATGATTGGTTCGCGCAAGATGGTGCACGTAGGTCTTGTTTCGGGAGATTGTTGGTCGTGAAGGATTTCGCAAGGTCACAACAACGAATGACGACTGATGGTAAGGTCGTTGGTTAAGATTTCAAGGTGGTTCGAAGGTTTGTAAGGTTTGCAGTAGGTGGTGGCTTTGGCAGCTTGTTAGGGTTTCTATATAGGTGGCAGCTGGTTAGGGTTTGGAGCTGGGTGGTAGCAGCTAGGGTTTCAGGGTGTAATGGCCATGGTTAGGTTAGGTGGCAGCGACGGTTAGGGTTTTGGTTATGTAGGCAACGGCTAGGGGTGTGCGGAGGTCGGGTTGGGGAGGTTTGGGGTAAAACCGCAGACCAAACTGATATTATGCGGTTTGGATTATTTTGAACCGTAGACCGCCCAATAGTATGCAGGTTGGAGTGGGCGGGTTGACTACTTCAATCCGTGAACCGCCCAATAATGTGCGGTTTGAGTTTCGGGTTGGACTAATAAATATTACTTAAATAAAATAACATTTTTATTGCTTTGAATGATGCAAGAAATAAACTAAGATTTAATATACATAAATAGCAACATGAAACAACAAACAGTAAAAAAGAAAACTTCATTCATTAGTCTAAAAACAAAAACAACAACATGAAACAAGTCAACAACAATAAATAAACCAAATAACCAAGATTTAATATAAAGAAATAGAAACAACATGAAACATCAAACAACATAAATAGCAGCATAGAAAATGAAAACTTTATTCATCACAAAAACAGAAACAAAGGAGTAATAATCCATGTCATCAACAAATTGTAATGGTACTTGATTGTCCGCTTGTTGAACTTGAAGCCGATTGATCTAGACCTTGTCATAAATTAAATCAAATAATTAGTAAATCTAATCTCAACATTATGAACAATAAAAAATTGAATTATATAAAATAAAAAACTTACATAATACAAACCTGATTCGATATCTTTTTCAAATTCATCAACTTCATCCATTATATTGCGAAGAGATATTGGCACTGAAGATAATAACCAATTTTGTGCACAAACAAGACGCTCAACCATTTGAGAAGATAATGAACTACAAAATGGATCTAGTATTCGTCCCCCAGTACTCAACGCAGACTCTGACGCCACAGTCGACACAGGAACAGCCAATACATCACGAGCAATCATAGCCAACACTTTATATCTACTACAATTAACCTTCCACCAATCCAAAATATTAAAATTTCCATCCTTAGTCCTTTCAGGTAATTCGTTTAAATACTTTTCTACCTCAGACTCCCCACCCGTATCCATTTTTCCTTCCATAAAACTCTCAAATTGTGAAGCAATTAACTTATGTGGATTTTCATTCATAATATCTAAGTCCATAATTGACGTAAATGTCACATCCCCGCTCCCACTCCCATTTGGGTCACTTCCACCCCTGGTTTCAACATGCGTATTTATTGACCCCATAGAAGAATAACATTCATACAACCGATTTATAGCAATCTTTACATTGTCAATCAATAAATTTGTAATTTCAATAGAATACATTTTCGAAAAACAGAATTGGAGATATGAAAGCTTCTTTCTTGGATCCAACAAAACAGCCACATACAAAATAACATTAATCTTGTCCCCATTTCCCCAGTACTTGTCAAATTTTGATTTCATATTCGTCGCCATTTTAGCCACCCCATTATCTTGATTCAAGATTAAGTGATCAATTGCACTTCGAATTATAAAAATCTCATCAAAAAAAAAAGTTCGAAGTAACATATAAAGTACCAGAGAAATGTTTCGTTGCCTTATAAAACAATTTCAAAAATTTAACAAATGCATGACATCTTATCCAATCTTCATCATTCGAAGGAGATCCAGTTATATCACTCATATCTTTTTTAAGAAAATAAGCACGAAATCTAGGATCCTCAACATCTAATCTCTCAAATGCCTTTTCAAATTTCCCAGCAGACTCTAACATTTTGTAGGTGGAATTCCATCTTGTTTGCACAGCAAGGCACAAAAGACTTTTAGACTCAATTTTCAACATATTGACGCATTTTAAGAAAGATTGAAGTCTACTAAGCGAAGATTTTACATATCTACTGCTCCACGAACCCTTTGAATAGAATCATCCAAGTCTTTTAACCCTTCCACCACTATCAAATTTAAGATGTGAGCACAACATCTTATATGTAAAAGCTCGTGACCTAAAACTGTACCTTTCCAACTTTTTGTCACCTTTTGTAAAAATTTAATGGTAAGATTATTTGAACTAATATTATCCACTGTTAAAGTAAAAAACCCTTCAATTCCCCATTCAAGCAAACATTCCTCAATTTTATTACCAATAGTCTCTCCCTTATGATCGTCAACAATGCAAAAATTCAATATCCTTTTTTCAAGTTTCCAATCATCATCTATGAAATAACATGTCAAACACATATAATTTAAATTCTGAATAGACGTCCATGTGTCCGTAGTCAAACATATCCTACGACCCTTCAAAATTTTTCTCAAATTTTCTCTTTCTACATAAAAAATCTTCATTATATCGCGAGCAATTGTGTATCGAGAAATATTAAACCATTTCGGTTGCAAAGCATTACAAAACCTCCTAAACCCATAATTTTCCACAAATCTAAAAGGCAATTCATCAATTATGATCATCTCCGTAAGAACCTTTCTAGCGTCCTCTTGATTAAAACTTAGTGCAACAAGTTGACCAGCTTCTTCCCTAATTTTTTTAGGTTTAAAACCTAATGTTGCTTGTCCCTTAAGTTGTTCTCTATAAGGATATTTAGGACAATTATGCAAATGATTTCTTAAACTACTTGTGTCGTGAATCTTTGAATTAGCACTATAAACTTTTTTACAATATTTGCATGAGCCTTTCGGTTCACCCTCTATTTTAAATTCAACAAAATGAGCCCACACTTCAGATTTTTTTCTTTTACGTACCATACTTTCAGGAGGAAGTTGCCCATTCGAATCAATATTCCCATTCGGACTGTCCACTTTCACTTCATCTATTACTGTAGTGTCCATCACTAAAAGAAAATATAAACCAAGATAAGCAAAATGACAAACCGAAATAGAAGCAGAAACAGAAACAGAAAACAGAAACAATAATGCAAACATAAACAGAAAACAGAAAATAGAAAATGATGCAAACATACACAGAAATAAGAGCATAATATGAACAATAAACACTACTCAGAACATAACATGAACAATATAAACTAATCAGAACATAATAAGATTAGAACAGACTAAGATCGTAACAAGAACATAATATGAACAGATGCATGATTTCAAAACCAGATTTCTCAAATAGGTTCTTTGCTATCTTATCCAATCCAACATTATTACAAAATATAAAGAAAATCAATAGATAACCATATTGATTTTAGGTTTAGAAAATCAAAAACAGAAAACATGAAATAAACACAGGTTCATTCGATCAGAAACATGAAACAATAGACAGAAACAAAAACAGAGTTAAAAAACTCACCAAACAGAAACAATGCTCAATTTTTTTAGATCCTTAACAGGATATTAGTAGGAATTGCTCTTTCAAATTTAAAAATTAAAAGCAGAAAATCATAAGATGGAAAGATACGTACCTATGAAGAAAAATCGAAATCGAACTCGAATGTGTATGGAATTTAAATCGAATGTGTATAGGATTGAAATCCAAATTGAATCGAATTCGGAAGCTCTTCGTCTTCGAAAACAAAATCGAAATCGAGTGTGTAGTTTGCGATTTGCCTTCATAGGACTTCACTATTGTATTATAGAGATCCAGAATCAGAAAGCATCAATGTTTCCATAATCGAAATTGGAAATCGAAAATTTTAGGAAGGTAATTAGACATCTAGATCAAAGATTTATGGAAGGAAACGGGAAAACGAGATACGGGAACCCTAGCCGTCGGCGAACATGGAATGAGAAGAATCCTTTGAACACATACCAGGCAATACGACGTCGTTTTGTCAATTATTGCGGGCGGGCCGATCAACCCGTGAAACACACTACCCAAACCCGCGATCTGCTCTGAATCTCAGCGGGTTGGCACTGTTCACACCACGCAATGCGCGGGTCTGTTCGGCTGGTTCAAATTTCGGGCGATTTGGGTTGATTTTACAGGTTGAGCCGCCCCGCTGCACACCCCTAGCGACGGCTGGTTAGGGTTCAGCTAGTTCGTGGTGGTGTGGCGGCTAGGGTTTCAAAAGATAATGGCAACGGCAGCTAGGGTTTCAGGATATAATGGCAACAACAGCTGGTGGTGATTTTGGGTAGGAAAAAATATTTAGCTCTCAATACCAAAAAGGATATAGGGAGAAAGAAGAAAAATATATTGTATTATATTGATTGTACAGAATGGGTTTTATATTCCCAATTATATAGCCGCAGAAGCAGGCTAAATTAAGAAATATATCACCGAAATGAATGAGTTAATAATACCCTAATATCAAGATACCAAAAATAACAAATACATGAATATCGTATTTCAACAATTTCAAGTAGAGTAACTCATTTAATTTATATAATACTTTGAAAACTCTCAAATCGATTTGTAATAAGAATGTAACACAATCAAATATGCTGCATTCATCATATTGTACAACAAATTGAACTACAGGAAGCACTATGGTTCATCCATACAGCAAAACCACAGGAAGATTAACTTGGGCAGCGTTTGGAAACACGAAATTCGAGCTTTTGAAATTGAAACTAAAAATAACTTAAAAATTTTTTTTCTTTCTGAAGTTCATTTTTACTTCTATTTTGAAGGTCTCAATTCTTTGCAACCAAACACTACCATGGGCAAACAAGTCATATAAATTTACCATCTTTTCACAAACATCTACAAAAATGGCTACTGCCTTCATAGTTTACTAGCTATCCTGTGAATCCTCATTCCCCTGAGAGAAATCTACACCAGTGTTAGTCCGAACCCCCGGTCCACGCCCGTCACAGTCCCTCGATCTTCCTTGTTGTGCTCGCCTCACTTCCTTCTGATGCTCCGTCAATTCACATTTTTTTCTTTTTGAACCCAAACAAGACTTAGCGCCTCGTTCAAACAACCCGTAAACCGTTTCCTCCAAAAATTCTACTTTTTTTGAACCAAAACTAGACTTACCAGCTTGTTCAAACATCCCACTAACCGGTTCCTCTACAAACTCAACTCTTTTTGAAACCAAGCAAGACTTATCACCTTGTTTGGACAAACCATTAATCGGTTCCTCCACAAATTCAACTCTTTTTGTAATCATGTTGTGATTTGCACTTCTCACACTATATCTCTGAGGAACTTCTACTTTGTTTCGTGTTCTGTTGCACATGAATATTTTTCCATTTCTTGAGAGTTTATCTAATAAAGGTACTAATTTTTTGGGGTAGTTAAGGCTCGTTTGTTGCCCGTAAGTGGAATTCCAAAATTTTACGGTAAAATTGGAAATGAAGGGATTTGGGTGGTTGAGAGTCGTTTCAAGGAGGGGCGACTGAAGCTCTTGGAAGGAGGAGTCGAATGTTAATGGCGGCTGACTTATTTTCAAAGAATTGAGAATTTCTTTCCATAAAAGTTGGAGTTCACGAATGGTGTTCTCGTCTTTGATTTTTGAGTGTGATAGCCACTGAAGTAATGGGGTTGAAATAGCCTGAGGAGAAACAATTAAAAGGGAAAGGGTTAAATGGAAAATGCATTAAGGACCCGTTTGTTTAGTGCTTACTTCACAGAAATCAGGAGCAGAAACAGAACTATGAGAACAAAAAATATGAAAAGACATCAGCCAAGTTTTAGATAAAGCAAGAATCTTAGTAAATGATGTAGGCATAGCTTTCTAAATGATTTCAAATGGTATACATGATCTTACGACTTTGTGGAGACCTGTGTTTTTGGTAAACAGTCGTTTGGGCATGGTGACTACGACCCCCTCTGTGAGAAGGCCCCCTTCTCCCGAAGTTACGGGGCTATTTTACCGAGTTCCTTCAAATCTAATTCAAATATTCTCGTGGCCTCAAAATCTATGTCGTAATTTTTTTTTTTCACACACTAACCATACGCTACAAGGTTTCAACAACCCCCCACCCCCACCCAAACCAAATGATTAAAAAAATATAATAAATAAATAAATATCTTACAAGGCCTTCACATCAAACCCATCATTTGTCTTCTCTTATAACTTCACCAGAATTATCCACCGGAACAGACTCTAAGGATTGGGAGGCTTGTTCCTGAGCCTTCATGAGTTTTTCCATGTCTCTCATCCTAGTCTTGGCCACACTTGTAACCAAAACTGCAAGAAAGTGAACAAACCAATTTAAACAAGAGAAAAACAGCATGTGTGTGCGCGCGCGCGCACAAGAGAGAGAGAGAGAGTACCAGCAGCAGTGCCAATGGTCCAGACCCACAGGATCTTATGGCCAGGACTCATGTTTCTTATTTTCCCAAGCATAAATTCATTCACTGCACCACCAGCCTCATCCAGCAACAATGCAAATTAGAATCCATCGTAATTGGAGATAATTAAAGAAAAAATTAGTTGATGAAAAGAAGTTCCATTCCTTTCTTTGGAGTTTAAAAGTTGATAGTAAATGCCTGGTAAAAATGTATGGCACCATTTGATAACGCTCAAGTATTTTTTATTTTTCAGACAAAAAGTACTCTCTCTCAAAATCAGAAGTGAATTTACAAGTGTTTTGATAATCTTTTAATCAGAAAAAAAATCGTCGAGGGCTAAATTTTTTTTGGGTAATTTGAGTAGAGAAACCCTAATTCATAAATCTCTTAAAATATAAAACTAAGTAATTAAAAACAATTATTCTTTGCATTTTTTAAAGAAACGTACTTGTATTATTTTCATTTTTTGTACTTTTATAATACAAACAAATGCCAAAGCACTTTAAAAAATGTTCTTTAAGGATGCCTAAGTTTCTCAAATGACTTCTCCAGTTGTAACTAGAGCATTGGTAACCCCTCTTTCAATGCTTTGTAACTGAGAGAGGGAAAGAACCAGAGATCGAAACCGCGGTAAACACTCACTAATTTCAAGATTCAAGGACATTGTGGAATGGAGGATGGAACACGGTGCTCTACGCCCCCCTACCCACTCGCACATAAAGAAGAGTTCTGCCACAAGCAGTGGCAAAGTCAAAAGGTTGGGTGGACTTGACCTCGGACTTAGGCTAAAGTAAAGAAACTATTTATTAGTTATATACTGGTATTCAATATGACACTAAATTATTGTCCTGCCCTAATCAGCCGTATAAATAATTAATTCCAGAAAGCAATTGGGACAGACACCACCACCACCAAGGCATACGAAAGAGAAAATTCTCATTGAACTTTCCATCAAGTAAACCTTCAGTCTAAAGTCAGAGATTACACAGTCAATTCCGACTACATGACTTACCCCTCTCTCTCTCTCTCTTAGACAAGTTGACCGACCTTTTCTCTTCCTTCTCAAGTTCTCTAGATCTATTCTACGTAACGTCCTCTATACATTTAAGAAATTACCTTCATATATTTTGACCCTTTAACAATTTGGTGATCATTGTAACAGGGTATTTCACAGAAAATAACTCACGGCAAGAAGAAGTGGATAAACAAGAGTCAACTTGAAAATTTGCAGGAAGAAACTTCCAAGAATCGGGGCATCTTCGCTCCTCGTGAAAAGGATCCTTTGAAGCTCACTTACAATAAACAAGAACCCGTGGTTATCCACGGGGGGCAAACATCCAGCCCCGGGACTGTCCTTTGTGGGTAGTAACCTGGCCAATTTCTTACCTCGATACTAATGAGAATTCCAGAAGTTATTCAAACTTCTTACTTGGCCTTTTTAATGCAAAAATATCTCTCAACTAAGATTTGCAATCCCATGGATTAGTGCCCCAACCAATCACCACCAGCTGCACCTCCAGCAGCAGTCACACGGCCTTTGTCACGCGCACCAGCCACCAGCCGCGCCACCGTTCTCGTCACGCTCCGCACCAACCATCAATAGCTGCGCCGCCTTCCCCATGCACAATCCACCTTAGTCCGCGCACCCCGCCGAGCTGCCATCTAGCACCTATCCCGTGCTGGTGTTAACCGCTCGTTGCAGTCTATCCACTACCGTAAGCTACGGCTTGTTCGCCGCCAGTAAACCCCGACTATTCGTCACATCTCTCTATTTCTGCATCGTTGTTTTGCGGTTGCTGCCCGTCACCATTTTTCTATACATCTGTTGCTGTTCCGGATGTTCTAGACACACGGTAGTTCCTTTTATCTATTGTATGGTTGGGTAACCGCGTCTCTAGTTACCCTCGTCACATTGTACCTTCTTTTTCCAACACCTAGTTAGTCCGCTGTCAGATTGTTTTACTACTACAATCTTATATCATCTGTATCCATGGCTTCCGGAAAAGAAGAAGATGTCCAATCCCAGACCATTACTACTCCATAGCTACCCACCTGCACAAACCCCACTCGTGAGAATGATCCCCCAATCCATCGTGTCACAATTGTATAACTCAATGGGGCGGATTTCCATGCATGGCCTTGCTCTTTCCGTCTCTACCTTGGTGCAAAATGCAACACTAGATGGCTCGTAGGCACTGAGCCAAGGCCATATAATAATTGTCCCAAGTTCGCATAGTGAGATGCAAATAATTGTACCATCCTAGGATAGATATTCAATTCTATGGAGGAACAGACCTATAGTATGTTCATGTTCAACGAGACAGTAAAAGGATTATGGTCTATTCTCACGAAGATGTATGTCCACTGTCGCAAAGAATAAAAGATCACCGAGCTCTATCGTGAGATCTCTCATGCCTTCCAGGCATCCTTGGGGCTATTAGTTGCAGATTACTTTGGGTACCATCAAACTCGGTGGGAGGAACATGCTCAATATGAACCTCTGAGCGAATTTCCCGAGAATGTTGCAAAGATTGAGTCTAAGCATTAGGATCGTCATAACACATACCATTTCTGGTTTAAACCCTCAATATGAGAATCTTCACGCTCAGATTTTAAACACATCCCCGTTGCCTGACCTATATGGAGCATTCTCTATTATTGATAGCGATTCAAAAAGCAGACTCCTCTCACTTGAAGTCACTCCTTCTGTACCTGAGCAGATGGCCTTTGCTACCCCCTCTGGTCCTCGCCCAACAGGATCGCATCCATTCTGTCAGCATTGCCAAAGGCCTGGTCACCACATTAATTGTTGCTATAACCTCCATCCTGAGTTGAAACTTTGGAACCCAAGAGGTAGGAAAAGAAGAAAAGCACTACGCACTGGTGTTGTTACTGATATTGCACCCAGTCCGATAGATCCACCACCAGCTCAACCAGATGTTACCCAAATTTAGGCCTTAATTGCTAGCTTTAGGCTCAGTTAACCAATTTGACAACGTCTTCCGGCCCCACAGCTGCTCTTGCCTTATGTACTCCTACTACACTTCATGATAAGTTTGGTCGTCCTACTTAGATTCTAGATTTTAGGGCTAATAATCACATCATTGTTGAGCTCTCTACTTTGACCTCCCCTGTTTCGTCTGTCGGTCAGAGAGATACCTGTTTGTCCCCCAACATCACTCTTTACTTTGTTTACTGTGTCTCTAAATTTGCCTATAATCTTCTATTTGTTAATCACTTTATTAAGAATCTTAATTGTTCCATTGTTTTCTTAATCGACCGTTGCTTCTAGCAGAACTTGATTTCAAGGAAGATTTGTAGCAAGAGATATGAACACAATGGTCTTGACTACTTTGGGAATGCTCCACCTCCAGATGTACCACATTCTAGCATGCAAGCCTTTGTGCTACTTATTTTTTATCGTTCTATCTGTTTGTTAAAAACTTTAGACTTGTGGCATGTCTGTTCAGGACATACAAATTTTTAGTATTTATGTTGGTTGTTTCCTTCTATTAATAAAACTTCCAAGGATTTTAAATATGTGTGGTTTGTGAACAGTCTAAACACACTTGCACATCCTACATTCCTCACATACACTGTGCATCCCAAGCCTTTGATCTCATTCATTATGGTACTTAGGGACCCTCACCTGTTACAGCTATTACCAAACATCCCTATTATGTCACTTTCATAGACGATTACAGTCAGTGTACTTGGGTTTCTTTGATGAAGCACAAGTTAGAAGTCTCCACACATTTTGCCCACTTGCTTCAAATGATAAAAATCCACCACAAAATTGTCGTGTGCAATATCAGGTAAGATAATGGACGGAAATACTTATCCAATGACTTTCGGGTTAAGACTTAATAAGCAAGACATCCTTCAACAACTTACTTGTTCCTACACCTCTCAACAGAATGGTGTGGCGGATTATAAGAACATTCACACCATTTATATAGTTCAATATATTTTACGAGGTATGAATGTTCCCAAATCTTTTTAGCACATGGCGGTTCTTATTGTTGCCTATCTCATTAATCGAATCCCAAGTCATGTCCTTTCGGGCAAAGCCCCCCTTCATATACTGCGGTCCACTAGCACTTTTTTTTCCTATCTTAACACGTGTCTTTGGCTGCACATGTTTTGTCCTAAATCAAAGTCCTACTCGATCCAAGTTTGATGATAAATCTATCTAATGTGTCTTTCTAGGCTATTCCTCCATGTCCAAATGATATAGGTGTTACAATCCGGTCACTCGTCATATTTATCATTCTCTTCATGTTACGTTCCTCGAAACTGTCCCCTATTATTCAAGTACTATACTTCTCCACTTATCGAGGCAACCCTTGCCGAGAATGATATCTTACTTTCACGCCCTATTCATGTCTTTGATATATTTTTACCGCCCACACCACACTTACCACCTGACCCCACACCCACACCATTACGTGTTTACTCTCGTCGTCCATGTGCTTCAAATCCTCTGCTGGCATTTTCTCCCAAATCAAGTATATCTCCATCTCCTATAATTTCTTATTCGGTTCCCCTTCTTTACCCTACTCGGCAACGTCGTCCACCCTCTCGCTATGGAATCAGCTATGGGAATTAGTTACCTTGCCGCCTGAAAACTTGTATGTCCTAGACGGGTATACCACAAGTCTAAATTTTTAACAAACAGATAGAAAGATAAAAAATAGGTAGCATAGAGGTTTGCATACTAGAATGTGTTACGTTTAGTGGTGGAGGATTCTTGAAGTAGTAGAGTCCATCGTATTCATATCCCCTGCCAAAAATCTTTCTCGAAGTTAGGTCCTGCAAGAAACAATGGTTGGGTAAAATAACAACAACACAGTTAAGATTCTTAGCAAAGCGATTAACAGATAGAATATTATAGGCAAAATTAGTGAGATTGTAAAGAAAGTGAAGGGTGATATTAGGGGATAAGCAGGTAACTCCTTGGCAACAAATAGGGATAAAGGTCTCATCAACGACACACACAAATTGATTGATAGACGACATAGGGGAGGCTAAGGTAGAGAACTCACCAGTCATGTGATTATAAGCCCCAACATCCAGAATCCAAGCAAAACGACCAGACTTACCATGAAGCGCAGTATGAGTACATGAGGCAAGAGCAGCCGTAGGGCCAAAAGACGATGTCAAGTTGGTTAACTAAGCCTAAAGTTGGGCAATTAAGGCCTGCATTTGGGTAAAATCTGATTGAGCTGGTGGTGGATCTAACATACCAAGTGCGATATCAACAACACCACCAGTATGTGGTGCTCTTTTTCCTTTCCTATCTCCTGGGTTCCAAAGTTTCAACTCAGGGGTGGAGGTTATAGCAGCGGTCAATGTGGTGACTAGACCCTCGGCAGTGGTAAGTGCTAACAAAATAGATGTGATCCTGTTGAGCAAGGACTGGAAAGGGTTGCAAAGGTCATCTGCTCGGGGACAAAGGAAGTGATTTCAAGCGGGAGGAGGAATCAGCGTTTTGAATCGCTATCGACAATAGAGAATGCTCTATATAGGTCAAGCATCAAGGATGTGTTTAAAATTTGAGTGCGAAGATTCTCATCTTCAAGGTTTAAACCAATCAAGAAATGGTATGTGGTACGACGATCCTGATGCTTGAACTCAATCTTCGCAACATTCTAGGAGAATTCTCTCAGAGGTTCATACTACGCAAGTTGAAGGTACCCGAAGTAATCTGCAATTGATAGCCCCAGGGATGCTTGGGAGGCATGAGAGATCTCACAATAAAGCTCGAAGATATGGGATTCGTTGCGAGAATGAGCATACATCTTCGTGAGAACATACTATAATTTGTTTACTATCTTGTGGAACACGAACATATTATAGATTTGTTCCTCTATAGAATTGAATATCCACCCTAGGATGGTACAGTTATCCGCATCCCACTGGGCGAACTTGAGATCGTTGATATTTGGTCTTAGCTCAATGCCTGGGAGTCATCAGATCTTGCGTATTGTACCAAGGTACAAATGGAGGGAGCAAAAACACGCATGGAAAATCGCCCATTGAGTAATATAGTTATGACACGATAGAGTGGGACATCATTTCCACAAGTAGGGACTGAGCAGATGGGTAGCTATGGAGCAGGAAAGATATAGGATTGGACAACTTCTCCTTTTCCAAAAGCCATGAGTACAGATGATACGTGATTGTAGCCGGAAACCAATCTGGAAAATGCTAAAGAGGACAAACTGGGTTCTGGAAAAAGAAGGTACAATCTGACGAAGGTAACCAGACCCATGGTTACCCAACCAAACAATAGATAGAAGGAACTACCGCATGTTAAGGACATCCAGAACACAAACGGATGTAGGACAACAATGATGGGCAACAACCGTAGAACCACAATGTGGAAGTGGAGAGATGCAACAGACATGCGGGGTTTATCGACGGCAAACAAACTGAAGCTTGCTATTGTGGACAGACTGCAACATGCGGTTAAGAGCAGCATGGGACAGGTGCTAGACAGCAAAGGACAGGGTTGGACGGCAGCCTACGGCAGTTTGCCCGGACTGAGGTGGGTAGTGCGCGCGATGAAGGCGGCACATCTACTAGTGGTTGGTGCGCGCGACAGCTGCTGGAGGCGCGTCAGATGGGCGCAACTTTTGGTGCTGGCGCGCGCAATTGCTACAGGAGGCGTGAATATTGTTTGGCGCGACTGGTGGTGATTGGTTGGGGTACGGCAGCTGGTTGGTGCTTCTAGTGGTGATTGGCTGGGGTGCAAAAACTGGTTGGTGGCGTGGCTGGTGGTGGGAGCTGTTAGGGTTGGGGAGGCTGCGGGAGTGATGGTGGTGGTGGCCAGCAGGGGTTAGGTTTTGGGTAGGGAAAAAAAAACTAACTAGTAACTAACAAAAAGGATGTAGGGAAAGAGAGAAATATTTTTGTATATTCACAATAAAGCCCTACAATAAAAACTAAAATAAATGCAATAAATGCCATAGTCCAACAGAAAGCAATGAAAGTTGTAAATTTTTACTTAAAAAGAAAAAAGAAATACCGCCATACTGATGCAAGATTGAAGTATTTCTTCAATTAACAGACAAATTAGACCATTTAAAAACCCAATTCAGACCAAGAACATGCATGCGTATATTGTTTCGCTCTTCAGCATTAACAAATAAGCAATACACAGTGTCTTGTTATAAGCAAAGCATCCAATTAAATGATAACTGGAAAAACAATTGCAGAAAAAACGGAGACACTGCTCAATTCTAGTAAACAAAGATATTTACTCAGCCAAAACTCTCTCCAAACCAAGAAACAAAGAAGCATCCACCAGATAGGATGAAGCCCAAAATACATAAATATCAAAGAACAAAAAAAAAAGCAAAATCAGCAAAATGGGCACGTTTTACGAGCAATGCAAACAGAGCAAATCTCACGAGAGATGAACATATACTACGTATGTGATATAACAACGTCGAAGATAGCAGATAGTAGAGAAAAACAAAATGTCACAATAAGCCTTCAACGACAAGCAGAATCGCAAGAAGAAAAAAATGGAGAAAGAGAGGGCTTACCAAGAAGAATCGGCGACGGCGAGGTAACAATTGCAGAAGTCCTTATTTCTTTCTTCACTATAAAAAACGATCAGAGAAAGGAACTGGTGGCCTCCATGATTTCTCCACTGTAACCCTAGAACATGGTGGTCTGAAAGAAGGGAGCAAATTGAAAGTGCCAAAACGCCCGCTCCAAAATTGTACAGTTTTCCCTAAAACCCTAATCTCATTGACATTTTCCACCCTTTAAATTTTCACTCAATTTTATTTTAGATCCTCGATATTTAATTGAAATACAGTTTAGTTTACTTTAAACATCACAAATTGTATCCATGAAACCCAAATAAAATCATTAAAACATAGAGTTTACGGGAATATTTCAACGGGTTTTTATTACAAATATTATCGTAATTTTTTTATTTTTTTTTAATAGGTATCTTTTTATTATAGAAATTTTTATTGTTTAACACTTATAAATAATTGTTCTGCAATTTTAAAATTTATTATTATTTGACTCACTTAACGCTTACCAATCTATGGATTTGTTTTTTTTTCTATATATCTTTATATAAAAAATAAGATTTTTTTTTTTCTATAAATCCAATTTTAAAATCAAACTTTTTAAGTACCAATTAAATAAAACATTATTTATAACCCAAAAAAGAAAAATCAACACTAACTCCACCCAAAAAAAATATAATGACAAAATTACTCCTAATGTTAAAAATCCTAAATACACAAACTTTTTTTGTCTCTCTCTCATACCAAATAATTTTTATAGTTGCTCTTCCATGGAAAATTAGTAACAAATGAATATGTTGCTAGTTGCTCCAATGATATAACTACAATGTGCCAAAGGAGTAAGGAAGTGAATGAAACGATAGATCATGTACTAAGGACTTGCAATAAAGCAAAGAAAAATTGAATTTTTTTTAGTCTGCATCAATTCGAGCAGAGTTTTGTAAAGATCTGTGTTGCTGGATTAAAAATAATTTGAAAGGTAAGTTGTTGTCTCCCTCTTCCTTTTACTTTTTTATTGCTATTATTTGAAAGATCTAGAAGGACAGAAACAATAAAGTTATTGAAGGAAATTCCCGAGATACCTGCATTGTGGTTCAAAAAAATAAAATAGACTAAAAAATGATTTACTTGACTCTTTCTGTCCCCAAAACATCTCCAAAAGTAAATGTTGCCATCTAAATGGTCACCTCCTTGTGCAGGATTCTTTAAGCTGAACACTAATGGATGTGTTAAAAAAAACACCGGAAAATGAGATTATGGAAGATTGTTGAGGGACAAACTGGGAGTTTGGTATTTTGGCTTTTATGGACATGTGACTAGTTGCAACAACCTAAAAGTAGAAATAAGAGAAGTCCATCAAGGCATAACCATGGCGGCTAATGGAGGGTACCCAAGAATCATCGTCAAGATTGATGCAACAGAATTGACAAAACTATTTTTAGAAGAATGCCCAAAGAATCACAAATTCAAGCCATGAATCAATAACTGTAAAAGAATGATGAAGGCTAATGGTTACATGGTCCAACTAGCGCCAAGAGACAATAATCGATGCACTAATTATCTAGCAAATTTAGGAACAAAAATTAAGGAAGAATTTAAACTAATTTTCAATCCCCCTGATGAACTTCTTGTTTAGGAAAATGGACCCAGAGGCATTTGTTAAGTGCTCTTAGTTTTTGTTGTTTCTTTTATGTACCAAAACGAAAGTTAATGTTTATAATTAAAAAATTAATTGAGGGGTATTATTGTCATAAAAAATAATATATTTTTTAAATTAGAATTTTCATAAAATAAAAAGAAGAATGTGGGTTTAGGCCCCAAAAAATGGCCCTTGTTTATATTGAAAGCGTTCTAATATTGCTTGATTTTTTATTTTTATTTTTTGTTTTAAGTTGATACAATTAAATCCAAAAGGAATTAGATGTTAAATTGTAATTTAATTTTTAAGTTAGGTAAAAACTTGTTATTTGCCAAAGTAGATAACACAAATGTAAATGTCAGTTTTCAAGAGCTTGACATTCTTTTAATATTTACTTGGGAATATTTGATAAACAAGAGCCAATACAAAGTGCCCCAACCAATATTACAAATAATAATCTATAGGTTATCTATATGTGGAAGTCAACTTTTGAAAATGAATAACAATCAAGGATTTTCTATCTCTCCAATCCTATTTGAAGGGTTAAGATTAATTCTAATTTTTAAATATTATTTATTATTAATATAATAATTTTAGTGAATTTGATTGTCATTTATTATTACAATAATGGGTTTAAAGAATTTTAAAAGTTTTCTTCTATTTCAAATAGTGAGATTTTTTTATTTAAATAAAAGATATTTTTTTTACAATAAATAATAAAAACTATAAATAATTTACTAATTAGACTTTTTATTTAAAAAAAAATTATGTTTTTATTTCTCATATAAGTTGTGGCAAGAATTAAAAATATATTTTACTTTTTAAAAAACAAATTTCTAAAAATTACAAATATAAAAATGATAAATTATATTTATATCATATCATATAGTAAAATTTAAAAGTGAAAAACATGATTTGTAATGAATGAGAGTTAACTATTAACTATCTCTTCAATCGAGTTCTTTACGTAATAAATATAAAATAAAAAATAAAAAAAAATAAAAAATCTGACAACAGATTTATTTTAACTTAATTACGGAACCCACGTATTTCGGGGTTGGTAACCTCGGGAACTGAGATCCCGGGGTTGCCAACCCCGAGATTTTCGGATTTTTTTTTTTTTTGGACAAATGGTCTCGGGGTTACCAACCCCGGGACCAAGCTATAAGCCAGCTGAAGCTTGCACAAGCTGTGCAAGCTTCAGCTGCGACCATCCCGGGATTGGTAATCTCGGGATGTTATGCCGGACAGCCGCCGTAGCCGGCGACGGCGGCTGACGGGTCCCGGGGTTACCAACCCCGGGACCATCCATCTTAAAAAAAAAAAAAAAAAAAATCTGCCAAATCTAACCCCTTCCCCTTTCGCAACTGTTTGGAACTCTTTCCTCTCTCGACCTTCTCCAACCGACCCCTTCTTACAACTCTTTCATCTCTCGGATTTTCAGGTAATTTTAATATATTTGTTAATTTGATTATTATATTTTTTACTTAATTTATAATTAATTTAGTTAATTTATTTTTTAAGTTATTTTGTTAATTTAATTTGTTAATTTAGTTATTTAATTAAAAATTAAGAACTTTAACATCTCAAAATTTGAATAAATTATTATTTAGTTAATCTGTTTGTTATTTACTTTACTTATTTAATTTGTTAAGTAGTTAGTTAATTTAATTTGTTAGATTACTTGTTTAATTTCTTAGTTAGTTTGTTACTTTAATATTTTTTTGACAACTATTTTTCGTGATGTTATGTACTTTATTTTTTATGTATTGTCTTTGTTATGTATTGCGTTTGTTATACCTTGTCTATATTATATCTACCTTCGAAAAATTTTCTTTCAAATTCAAGAAGAATAAATATGTACGGTAGATTAACAACTTTTTAACCTCTACAAACGTTAAAAAAAAAAAAGGATTATTTACAAAAAAATTGTATTTACAATCCTATACTTAAACTATCTACTATTTAACTAACTATGTACCACAAGGCCTACGTCGGACGTTCCTCCGCCCTCGGCGTTGAGCAATCGGAGGTTCCTCAATCTCGTCATGAAGCTGTGTAACTTGTCCATCATCCCCCAACCATGGCACCGGTGACACTTGTCTTTCCAATCTTGTCGGTTGGACAAATGCCATTGGAGGATTCACGCCTGAAGTTGAGACAATTTCGTCCATCGCAGGAGTGAAGAATGAAGGTGACAGCTGCAATGGCTTATGCGAATAAGGGTCGTGCATCTGGTACACGTCGGAAGGCCCAGCACCGTCACCCAATCCGTACGTGCTAGATGGTCCGTCATAAGCACCCATGTTGTACGATGTGGATGGTCCGACATCACCCACACTATCTGGATAGTAGGCATCAGAAGTCCATTGCTGATGAGGAGACTGATGTGCAGGCTACGGAGATGGAGGAACGTCAGGTGCCACATGGCGTGGTACTCCTCGGTGCATCCTCCCAATGGTGCCATCATTGATGGCATGAGACAATGCAATACCTGATTCCGCAGTACCCGACCGCAGAGTTAGATCATTCAAGCGTATCAGGTTTGATACCTCCGTATCCTACGAAACACATATAATTGGTTATTTAATACATGAATAATAACAACATAATCAAACTCATATAACTAAACAGATGGTACAATCAAATGGGGGCCATACTTCTAACACAACTCGTCCTCCCGTTGCTAGATACCCAAACTCAGGTCGGTACACCGGGTTGACCAAGATCCTTCGTGTGATTCTCCAATACCAATCCATGTATCCTTGGTCAACCCCTATCCCTTGCTGAAATCTGCGCACATCTGGTGCTCGTCGTCTATTTCACGCAACTATATGTGCGTGGTGCTTCTCAGTCCAGTTTACACCAAAGTATCATCGCCGAGTCATTTTGTGCAAGTCCCGATCCATAATTACCGGCTGAGGAACCCCTTGGCGATAACTAAACTGTCGTAGCACGCGCAGGGGATACGTGTATTCGACGACCTCGAAACAAATGAGAGGTAGCGATGCTATCCATATATCTTCTCCATCTGTAGTATATGGAGGCAAAGTCGACAAGATATAGGGCATCCAAATAACCTGTCAAAACAAAATATAAATTTATTTAAATAAATAAAGAAATAAATTTATTTAAATTTTGATATAAATAAATAAGTAACCTCGTCATTCTGCAAGCGATCTAACTGATCGCGATACACCGCTAGAACATGCATCGGCAAGTTTTCTAAATTGAATTCGAGGGTCCACCTGTACAACAAACATATAAATCATAAGTTTAATATCCATAAATAAATATTTATTACATGGTAAATGAAATTAAAAATAAAATACAAATTAGTTACCAAGCACCCCTTGGAGCAGCTGGGAACATCATACCATTACCGAAGTCCAGCTCTGCGATTGCGATGTCATACTGGGGTTCATGGATAACTTCAGGTTGAAGTCTCGGCAACCGCTCCCAGGCCCAACACTCCAACAAAAATAGACAACCGGCTATGTCTTTCGTGTTGGCCTTCGACGCCTTACATAGCTCGCGGTAGAGGACTGCAAGCGTCGCACTGCCCCAGCTATACTTGACGCTAGGTGTCAAGTCACTAAGTAATGGGAGGTAGATTAGCCTGACGCTGTTCTCCAATTTATCAGGCAGCAACATCTGGCCAAGTATAAGCAAGTAATACGCACGTGCGTAGCAATGCATGACTTCCTCGTCGGCATCCTCAGGAACTTCGGCAAAGGTGTTACGTAACCACTTGAGCTTCAAACACCCATTCCTAATATGTGCCTCTGGTGGTACTACTCCAAGGAGCTGGAGGCAAAGTGCTTGCCATTCGGGTCCCGCTCGCGCTGGCTCATTGGCGATAACCGGCTTCCCATGCACGGGTAACCCCAACAAGATGGCAACGTCCTGTAATGTGATGGTCATCTCCCCAATGGGTAGATGGAAAGTGTGGGTTTCCGGACGCCATCTCTCTACCAATGCAGTTATGAGAGCCCTATCCAATCGCTTCGGCCACAACCTGAACGGGCCGTAGAAACCGACTGATTCTATTAATTGTATAATTTGAGGGGGAACGTTTTCTCTCCATTCTCCTCCATCGGATCCAGGACAGTCAAGAGAACGAATATCCTGAAACATTAAATAAGACACAATAAATAACATTAAATTTTTTAAAAATTGAAATATAAAAATTAATATAATGCAATAGCCTAAATATTTACCTGTGTTGCCCATACTACTTCAGACCTATGTTGCGCCTGCATATGTAGAACTGAAACATCTTCTGGTCCAGGGATTGACATGGCTGAAATTTGGTCCGTCAACACTTGTGGTAAATTTGTTAGTATGAAATTAAAATTTAATGACATTTATAAACAAAATATAGCATTGATCATGAAGAAATGTGTGCATGGAATTTATAATATATAAAAGTTGACATAACAAACAAATGAAGTAGCATAAACATAATTATAATGAACCGACAAGATTAATTGGGCGTATGACGGGGTCGGGATGGACACCTCCGCCTATCATGTCCAGTTTGAGAACATAAACCACAACGATTTGTCATTATTCTCCGCGATTGATCCATCTCGTTTTGAATGCGAGTGGAATTTGGTCGACCACGATGAACAACCCGAAGTCTGTCATGATCTGGAATAAGGTTTGGAAAATTGGTCTCTGGCCAGTAGTCCTCGTGAATAATCGGGCGAAACGATGACTCCCATGCCATCAATTGGTTTGTCATCGTGTACTTAGCTGCAATATAGCGAAATGCATCAACTCCACTATACTCGGTGGCAGCAAGCATATGAGAGCACGGATATCGCCAAATTTTATACTTTCCACATGTGCAATTCGCGTCATCACCTAATGTGACTTCATGAGCGATCAGACCCCCAATGAGAGTCTTTCTAGTTTTAACATGGTAGATCATGTTCTCTCTAGAAAAAAAAAATTATATTACATTAAATATGTGTCGATGCAGTTATATGTAACATGAAAATAATTAAAAAATAATAAATTACCGATTGAATATTTGAACTTCGTATGTTTTAGACTTGGCTTAAGATTTCAGTATTTTCTCAACGACGTGTTTAACATATACATAACCATCGGCCGAGTCCTTTAGAGCTTGTTGTCGACCAATATCAAAGTATTTAACCATCCTGTAGAACGTAATCTTCACGGATGCAGTAATTGGAACATTTCTTGCACCCTTCAAACAGTTGTTAAATACCTCTGCATAATTGGTCGTCATCACTCCCCAACGCTTACCATCGTCGTGTGCCCTGGTCCATTTATAAGGTGGATGACTGTTCAACCATGCATGCGCCTGAACATCAATTTTTTTTATCTCTTCCATGATAGCATTATATTTTCGAATTTGTGTCGCAGTACCCGCATTCCAAGCAAGATCTTTGAGATTCTGATTTTTAGCAATCTTGTTGAAATTGCTGCAAAGGTGACGCAAACAAAATCGATGATGTCGGACAGGCTCATTTTGTTGATTAAGCCAGATACTGTCAACCGCACTAGTAATGCCGCCGTGTCTGTCCGATATCAATGTTACCTCAGGGCGATTTTCGACAATATGCCTCTTAAGCATGTAGATGAACCATCGCCAGCATCGGTAGTCCTCTGTCGGTACAATGGCGAAAGCCAATGGATAGCACTTGTTAGACGGCGTCATTCCAATGGCGATTAAAATCTTGCCCTCGTATTTACCATACAAGTGCGTCCCGTCGATGGTGATTACGGGGCGACAATAACGCCATCCGTCAACTGAAGCTTTGAATGCCCAAAATACCATGTCGAACGTCTTGTAGGCAGGCATATCAGTCGACACAGTCCTCCACTCGACAATCATTCCCGGATTATAGTGCTGCAACGCGAACATAAACTTCGGCAACTTCTGATAAGATTCGTCCCAATTTCCAAACAAGGTCTCGATGGATTTAGCTCTAGCCATCCAAGCTTTTCAGTAGGAGATGGTGAATCCCTGAGACTCCTTGACGTAAGCCACAATCACTCCAATCTTCAATTCTGGATCCTGTTCGACTTGTCCAAGTATTAGGTTGGCAATGAGTCCATAATCCAGATTTTTATGATCTACAGCAGTATGATTATAAAAACATGTGTGCTGCCCTTCATACTGCGTAATCTGAAACATGCCGTGACTTTTTTTCCTACCCGCCCGCAATCTCCAACTGCATCCATGCAAACAATGAACTGACCAGACCTTTTTGTTCGTTTCCAACACATGAAACTCTTTGTTTTTCTTCACGTGGTAATATTTAACGGCTTGCTGCACATGTTCCTTATCCTTAAAGACCATACCAACACGAAATTCGTCCATCTTTGGTGTCCAAAATTTTTTCCGCAATTTTGGCTCGTATTTTGCCATATCATCGTCGTCACCCCATTCCAAGTTATTGAAGAATGGAATATCCCTTTCCAACGGCAATTGTTGATTCTCACTACCTTGCCCACTAGGCCCAGCATCTACAACTTCGTCTGGGTCAAACGCAACATCTGCATCTAACTCTTCCTCTGACACATCATGACGACTATCAATTGTATCAAACTCACCACCATAATTACTTGTGTCATGTTGTGGTGGACTATTCAGTGAATAATGGTGATGTGGAAGACCAGAGCTGGTACCCTGATCATGATCAGATTGGGGGTGCGGCATGGGAGTACTGTGGGAATGATATTGTTCTGGAATGTAAGGGGGTGGGACAATATAGTTAGACTGGACTGCTTGGGGGAAGGTGCCAAAAAATTGGCCATCAGATTGGCTACTGTACGGATTAAAACTATGACTCAATAAGTTGGTAAAATGACCACTTCCAGGGAAAAAATTCGAACCATCAACAAATGCTCGTTCCACCTCTACATACACCTCAACAGCAAGAAGCGAGAGTATGTAAAGTGGTAACTCAAGTACTTGATTTAATGCTGAGTCATCCCCGATAGAAAATAGGGTATATTTACAATTCGCCCCGAAAAGTGCCATCGGCATCCTACACTTCAGTTTCAAATTCCCATCAGTCTCATTCTCAAGAACATACGGTTTTATCATCTCAATTAATTCATCTAAGGTTGTTCCCCTATGGACAACCAAAGATTTTATAGCTGATGTACTGTAACTAATCCCGAATTCAGTACCTTCCAATATTCTACCACCCCAATACAATAACAAACGGACGTGATCCATTTCAAGCGACTATCATTTCAAAAGGCAAAACAAAACAAGAAAATAATATCATCAACTAAAACTCAATCATAAAAGTATGTTCTTATACCAATGCACAATTTTTAATTTAAAATTTATAAATTAAACAACTACATTCCTAAATTTAACTTAAAATTTAACTAACTAAATAAAAAAAAATAAACAACTAACAATTTATTTTAAAACAATAAAATAAATTTTATATTTTTCTAATTGTCATACTTTGAAGGGTCAAAGTGGATTTTTTTAATTAAACTCAAATTAACTTACAATTTATTTTAAACCAATATATATATATTTTTCTAATTTGCATAATTTTGAGGGGTCAAAGTGCACAATTTTTAATTTAAAATTTATAAATTAAACAACTACATTCCTAAATTTAACTTAAAATTTAACTAACTAAATAAAAAAAAATTAAACAACTAACAATTTATTTTAAAACAATAAAATAAATTTTATATTTTTCTAATAGTCATACTTTGAAGGGTCAAAGTGGATTTTTTTAATTAAACTCAAATTAACTTACAATTTATTTTAAACCAATATATATATTTTTCTAATTTGCATAATTTTGAGGGGTCAAAGTGCACAATTTTTAATTTAAAATTTATAAATTAAACAACTACATTCCTAAATTTAACTAACTAAATCAAAAAAAATAAACAACTAACAATTTATTTTAAAACAATAAAATAAATTTTATATTTTGCTAATTATCATACTTTGAAGGGTCAAAGTGGATTTTTTTAATTAAACTCAAATTAACTTATAATTTATTTTAAACCAATATATATATTTTTCTAATTTGCATAATTTTGAGGGGTCAAAGTGCACAATTTTTAATTTAAAATTTATAAATTAAACAACTACATTCCTAAATTTAACTTAAAATTTAACTAACTAAATAAAAAAAAATTAAACAACTAACAATTTATTTTAAAACAATAAAATAAATTTTATATTTTTCTAATTGTCATACTTTGAAGGGTCAAAGTGGATTTTTTTTAATTAAACTCAAATTAACTTACAATTTATTTTAAACCAATATATATATTTTTCTAATTTGCATAATTTTGAGGGGTCAAAGTGCACAATTTTTAATTTAAAATTTATAAATTAAAAAACTACATTCCTAAATTTAACTTAAAATTTAACTAACTAAATCAAAAAAAATAAACAACTAACAATTTATTTTAAAACAATAAAATAAATTTTATATTTTGCTAATTATCATACTTTGAAGGGTCAAAGTGGATTTTTTTAATTAAACTCAAATTAACTTACAATTTATTTTAAACCAATATATATTTTTTTCTAATTTGCATAATTTTGAGCGGTCAAAGTGCACAATTTTTAATTTAAAATTTATAAATTAAACAACTACATTCCTAAATTTAACTTAAAATTTAACTAAATTTAACTTAAAATTTAACTAACTAAATCAAAAAAAATAAACAAATAACAATTTATTTTAAAATAATAAAATAAATTTTATATTTTGCTAATTATCATACTTTGAAGGGTCAAAGTGGATTTTTTTAATTAAACTCAAATTAACTTACAATTTATTTTAAACCAATATATATATTTTTCTAATTTGCATAATTTTGAGCGGTCAAAGTGCACAATTTTTAATTTAAAATTTATAAATTAAACAACTACATTCCTAAATTTAACTTAAAATTTAACTAACTAAATCAAAAATAAATAAATAACTAACAATTTATTTTAAAACAATAAAATAAATTTTATATTTTTCTAATTGTCATACTTTGAAGGGTCAAAGTGGATTTTTTTAATTAAACTCAAATTAACTTACAATTTATTTTAAACCAATATATATATTTTTCTAATTTGCATAATTTTGAGGGGTCAAAGTGCACAATTTTTAATTTAAAATTTATAAATTAAACAACTACATTCCTAAATTTAACTTAAAATTTAACTAACTAAATCAAAAAAAAAAAAACAACTAACAATTTATTTTAAAACAATAAAATAAATTTTATATTTTGCTAATTATCATACTTTGAAGGGTCAAAGTGGATTTTTTTAATTAAACTCAAATTAACTTACAATTTATTTTAAACCAATATATATATTTTTCTAATTTGCATAATTTTGAGGGGTCAAAGTGCACAATTTTAATTTAAAATTTATAAATTAAACAACTACATTCCTAAATTTAATTTAAAATTTAACTAACTAAATCAAAAAAAATAAACAACTAACAATTTATTTTAAAACAATAAAATAAATTTTATATTTTTCTAATTGTCATATTTTGAAGGGTCAAAGTGGATTTTTTTAATTAAACTCAAATTAACTTACAATTTATTTTAAACCAATATATATATTTTTCTAATTTGCATAATTTTGAGGGGTCAAAGTGCACAATTTTTAATTTAAAATTTATAAATTAAACAACTACATTCCTAAATTTAACTTAAAATTTAACTAACTAAATCAAAAAAAAAATAAACAACTAACAATTTATTTTAAAACAATAAAATAAATTTTATATTTTGCTAATTATCATACTTTGAAGGGTCAACTACATTCATAAATTAAACTAACTAATTAACAATTTTAACTAAATTTAAAAAAAAAAAAAAAAAAAAAAAAAAAAAAACCAACTAACAATTTATTTTAAAATAATACATTAAATTTTATATTTTTCTAAAACAATATATTAAATTATATATTTTTGTAATTGTCATACTTTGAGGGGTCAAAATGTATTTTTTTTAATTAAACAACTAAATTCAAAAAATAAAGTCAAATTAAGTTAGAATTTATTTTAAACCAATATATTTTAATTTTAATTTTTATAATTTGTCAAATTTTGAGGGGTCAAAGTGCACAATTTTTAATTAAACAACTAAATTCATAAATTAAACTAAATAATTCAATATTTTAACTAAATTAAAAAAAACAAAAACAAATAACAATTTATTTTAAAACTTTTCTAAAACAATACATTAAATCATATATTTTTCTAATTGTTATACTTTAAGGGGTCAAAGTGTATTTTTCTAACTAACTAACAATATTTTTAAATAATATATTAATCTATATTTTTCTACATATGTGAAAGGGACCATAGTGTAATTTTTAATTTAACAACTAAATTAACAAATTAAACTAACTAACTAATTTACAAATTAATTTAACTAATGAACCAACAAATTAAACAAGTAAACTAACTAACAAAATAAACAAAATTAACTAACAAATTAGACAAGTAACAAATTAAAATTAAACTATCCTCTAATGTTTTTTTTATGTTTAAAAAAAATTAAATTAACAACTAAACTAACTAATTTATTAAATAGTATATTATATAATGTGTAAAAAACAAATAATCAATGAAACTAACAAACAAGAAAATTAAACAAAAAAATTAAACTAACAATTAAACAAGTAAGTAAATTTAATAAGTAAAAAACATATTAATCTAATTAACAAATAAATTAAAAAAATTAAAATAAACTTACCTTTTATAGTAGGAGGAAGAAGTTGTGAAGTTGTGAAATTTGTCAAAGATTGATGAACAATCTTCGTTAAATTTTTACACCAAAAATGGAATGATCAAAATTTGTGAAATTGAGGAAGAAAAAAGGAGATGGAGAAGGGAAAGGAGAAGGAGAAGCTGAAGCTTGAGAGTTGCATGAAATGGAGAAGGCCGTTGGGGTTTATATGGTCTCAGCCGGTAGGGGTTTGGCGGGGGGGGGGGGGGGGGGGGGGGACTGTGCTGCATAAAGCAGCTGTTCAGCTACTTTATGCAGCTGAGCATAGAGCAGCCGGTCACGGGGTGTGACCGGCTGCTCTTAGGTTCCCGGGGTTAGTAACCCCGGGACATTACGTCCAAAAAAAAAAAAAAAAAAAAAATTTAAAAGTAAGATCCCGGGGTTGGCAATCCCGGGATCTTAGTTCCCGGGATTACCAACCCCGAAATACGCGGGTTTTGTAAATAAGTTGGAATAGATCCGTTGTCAGAATTTTTTTTTTTTTTTTTTTTATTACGTAAAGAACTCCTCTTCAATCCTATTGAATGGGAAGTGAATGGTCAAGATTGACTCATTCCACTACTAATATTATATTCATTCATTCCTCTTCTAATATTCTAACACTAATTTCACCATTTATATTAGATTTATTCATTTCACTACTAAACATTTATTTTGATTAAAAATTAATATAAAATCCCAAAAAGAAAAAATATTTATCTTAAAAATAACATATCAATTCATCAATGTTTTATGAACCTTATGAAAAATAAAATACCATCACTATAGTACCCGTAAAATTTATATTTTTTCAAATAATATCTTATTAAAAATAAGTTATATTTTTTTTAAGATTATTTGTATATTGTGAAAATTTAAGGGTATGATTGAATATTTATTGATTTCTAAAAAGATAAAAATTCTTGATATTTGTTGATTCCTAAAAAGATAAAAATATAATTATTTCTTTATTTGGGGTGTACAAATGTAATAATTATATTTTTGGCATATTAGTGTATAAAGATGTAATATATCATATTTTTGTTTGTGCATGTATAAGAATTTATATATTATATTTTAAGTTTATGAGTGTATGAAAGTTCATGCAATTATATTTTTATTTATTACTGTATAAAGATTCATACAAGTAGGGTTTATAAAAGTTCGCCATATATGTGATATTTTTGTTACTATACAAATACAAAAAATGAATTTGCAATCGCACATTTCTTTATCATTAAAATTACGTTCAACTAAAATTTCATCATTCTATCAAACATTAAACAATATCCTCAGTTTAAACATGTTAAACTAAAATATTTGTAATATTAATTGAAAACAAATATTACAAAAAAAATCTTAAATGTGTTCAACAGTCTAGATAATATATAGTTAATAAAAAAAACAAAACAAAAAAAAACTACTAACTAATACAAAACATTTTGTCAAACACAACAAATACAAAATTAAATTTACACAATTGAATAAAATACACATACAAATTAATTCAAAATCCACGTTTAGCGTATGCCTAAAACTAGTAATAATGATAATTGTGATATGAATGAGAAGGCCCCTATGTTACAATAATTATATTATCCAATTCACGTAGAGAAGACAACAAATGTACAGATTTCTTATATAAAGGAACCAGTGGTTCAGGGGAAATGAAGATGGTAGAGACCTCCGAAAGATATGGAAATACTGCTACTAGCTGAAATGGACAAAGAGACTTTCAACAGAGGGCTGTAATTTTTTCCGTTTTCTCGTCTTGTACCAACAAAAAAAACAGGAAAAAGAATTGTTGGTCCGATTCATTAAAGTTCAATTTTTTTAAATGTCATTCGGCTTTTGTTCAGCCTTCACTCCCTTCATCATCGTATTCAAATTGATACAACAACTCATCCTCTAGCTCCTTGCCGAAATTCTCACCCTCTTCATGCCCACTACCATCATCATCATCGTCATCACCTTCGAGTATGAAGTTTTTGCTTGCTTCATTTTGTGGAGCGTTTCTGCTGAATCTTGGTCTTTTGGATTTTTCGTTCTCATTCTGTTTTTTGGGTTCTGGAGAAGAGCGACGGCGTAATCCTGTTTGTTGACAGAACAACTCTTTCTGTGCATTCCAATCTTGAGCAGTTTTCTCCAACAAATCCCCAATCAAGTTCTTCTTTTCGGCTATGTGCTTTATATTTTGCACATCTACCACCTCGCTCGCCTCTTTAACACAAATTAAATAGAAAAATCACAATTAGTATGCCTCGTGAAGATGAAAATAGGCGTTAAATTATACAAATCTTATAAAGAATAAAGAGTACGCAGCATAATTAGCAAGCGCATCCTTGTTTATTATTTTTTGTTTCTGTTTCCAGAAAATTTGGAAAGGATGCATGACTTTGGGAACAAAAACAGATACGCTTCTCTTCTGTTCCCAGAAATTTGTTCTAAACATTATGGATGAAAACAGAAACAGATTTTTTTTTTTCGTTTTTGTTCTGTTTCAGTACCAAGAATCCTGGGAACAGAAACCGAAAATTTGGGAACATAAACACTAAATACACGCCAGCAACGTTCCAACTTCAAAGGCTTGTACAACTTTCAGAATTATACCATGTCTATCTAGTAAGAAATATGGCATAACGTTTGAACTTCAAAGAATCAACAAGAGCAAAGAGTAAGGAACAATAAATTGTAGCAAGAAAGAAAGGTCTTGTAAAAGAACTTTAAATCATCTGAGGAATTTTAACAAAGAATAAAATGTAGATATAGTGTAATAAGCAGACAAAACAAAAGGAAAACATTGTTGCTAGATAATTGACATCTATTATGAATAGTTAGCATGTGTTAGAATAGTTTGACCTCGGCATTTATCTTCAGTTGGAGTCTTAAGGTAGCATTTGCAAATTTCACCCTTGGAATTATAAATGAAAATGAATGCATGCATTGCTTTTATCATACATTGGGATGGCAATTCAACCTGAATCAATGGGTAACCGAACCAAACCAAACCGAACGGTTAGGTTTTGAAACTGATTAAATGGGTTTGGTTTTGGTTTTAGAATTGAAAATTGAAACTGTTTTTTTTTTTTTTGGATAGTAACCGTAAAACCAAACCGCATAACCAAACCACGTAACCGGTATTTTAGATATATTTTTATTATATACCCTCACTTTTTTTTTTTATTTACATTTAAATCTCTACTATAGATATATGCTATAGGATTAACTGGGTTAATTTTGAGGTTTTTATAATTTCTTCTGAAATTTTAGTAATATTTTGTTTGTATATAAAAACAACGGTTTGCGGTTTCGCGATAATTTTGGTTTTGGTTTTACATAAAATTAAAAAACTTTTAACGGTTTAATGGTTTAGTTTTGGTTTTGCATAAAATTGAACAGTTCGGTTTTAAAATCGTTTTCTAAATAAATGATGGTTTTAATTTTGGTTTTGGGTTTAGATTTGGTATATACCCAATGGTTATGGTTTTGGTTTTGGTTTCTAGTGAAACCAGCCCAAAACCGAACCGTTGTCATCCCTAATTTTACACGTGTTCATTTCTAATTCTAATTCCAAAACCCAAATTCATGAAACCAAATGCTACCTAACGATTTTTTCACAATGTCTGTGCCGAAAAAAGATTATTCACACCGATCGTGTTATAATTCTTCCCCTCAAATCCATTTGGAATATTAGATAAGAAAAGTTCTATGCATACTGGGAGTAAACTCATACAGCTGCTCAAATTAGCTTGGGATGAGCACCAGTTTCATAGCACATTTATTAAATGTGCACTGTCCAATTACAAAGAGAACACGCGAGCGTACCTTTAACGGCAAATTCCTTGGCAACTGCATAGTTTGTCGAACTTTCCTTGAGAAAATCAACTTCAAATTCCTTACCCTAAAACATGTTAGAAGTTGGAAATATTACTTTAGAAGACTGATATGACGACATGTAAATTAAATACAAGGCACAAAACCACAAACTATTCTTTTAACAGTTCTTGTTTTTGTTTTCTGGGAATGTCTTCTTTCTAACAGATTAAAAATTCAGAAAAGAAAAATGACAGGCAAAACCAAAAAAACAGTGACCAACATGAACCCAGAAAAACATCTCAACTGGTCTTTCTCCGTAGTCTTTTCTTTCAAAGAAACGTGTTCAACAATTCAACAAACTAGTCGGAAGTGTGTACTAAACTGAACAAGATAATATGACACTAGAAATATACAGTTCTTTTACATTCTGAATAGTTTTAAAGTGACAACTAATTTGGAGGTTTATTTAGAGAAAACTAATCATAGGTCATAGAAAACTAAAAAGTTCAACGTAGATAAGTTGTTCATGAAACTTAAGTAACTGCTTCACTTGAAAAACATATCACTCTCACCCCATCTACTAAAAATTTAATACTCTATATAGAAAGGTCAACAAGAAACAATTAAAAATTCCAAGGAAAATGGTTCCAAAGATAAAAAGCATTCTCATCGATTGATCAAAATTAACCTTTTCAGTCAGTTGATATAAAAAACTTGAAATAATGTAGTGGGTTGCTTGATTGCTTCATAACCTCATAAGCTTTGGTAACAAATGCTATAAGGGAGTGACTCTACGTCTATAAATAATCGACAATGCAACCCCACATCACGAAATTGCTAAGGTTATCCTGGAAACTCTTTAAATTTTGCTTTCGCTTTTAATACTTAATATTGTTTTGTTCTTTTTTTTTTGGGGGGGGGGGGGGGAAGGGGATGGGTTCCTAATACTTTTGAGACGTCCTTCAATATCAAATGTTGTTTGATTTGCATAGATGCTAAACATATTAATCATGTACGCAAAGTCTTACCATATCCATGTGGACGAACTGCTCAAGCTTTGTATTTTCAAATAACCTGTCAATTGAATGAGGGCACAGTTAGGAAATAAATCTGCAGGGATTTATGCAAGTTCATGCCAACAATATTAAAATACAAAAGGAGAATAGCAAAGAAAATGGTTAGGCTAAATACTTTCTGTAAGCAACTTTAACGCGAGCATTTTGTATTTCTCCGAGTTCATTAATTCTCTGTGTCACAGAGCCTTCATTTATATCTACAAAGCCGAAAAGGAACATTTTCTTTTCCAGCATACATTTAATTACAGCAGCTACAACTCCTATGTTCTGTAACTTCTGTTTCTTTGCATCAACAACAATATTTTTTAGACTGTTCAATTCTCCTGTCAAAAAGAAAAGCATTAGTATGGGTTTTTTTTTTTTTTTGGGGGGGGGGGGGGGGCAGCACATGCAATTTCATGGTATGATTAAACCTTCATTTAACTGACATCAGTAATTGATACGTTATTGAGGATAGAAATAACAGTGAAATATCTCAAGTGATGAAAATAGTTAGCACATAGAGAGAGATAATCAACAACCTCTTCCAAAGCAGAAGAAACTCAAAACGTTTACCCCAGGATCTGTCACATTAGTATTTAATTATTCATTATCCATTTTGAAACTCTGAAAGAAAGAATTGACGAAATTAAATGTCACAATCTAGGAAAATTTACATAAGGTTGAAGCTGAATGTCGCTTCTTATGTTTATGGCCGCAAGTATGATTTGAGTTCTAGAAACCTGTAACCTAGCTTACAACTTATCTAGTCCTCACAAGAAAGAAGATTCGAGCAGCTTGGAGGCAAAATTATCTTCCTTCAACCGACTGAAAACCATCGGGTTTGAAAAAATTCAGCCCACCAGCATGCAAAACTTATACCCAATCCAATATTTATTCGGTAAAACAAATGTGGGTTCAGGTAGATATGATCTGAAAGAATGTTTTCCGCTTAAGCATGTTTCACATTCGAAAAAGCTTCAATCAGGGGGTCTAAAGAATTATAACAATAATTGGGTAGTAATCTTTTAAAATTTTGTGGTAATGTTTTATGGTTTACTGAAAAAAGGCACTATTTGGTAACCATTTTTTTAGTACTTTTAAAAAAATGGCAAAAAAGTGCTTTTACTTGAAGCAAAAAGGAAAAATCGAAAGTGTATGAAGTAGTGTAGAAATAATGAAAAAAAGGCAGCTCGGTGCTACAAAGCTCTCGATATACGCGGGGTCCAGGGAAGGGTCAAACCATTTATGTCTATTGTACGCAACCTTACCTTACTTTTTGCAAGAATCTGTTTTCACGACTCGAACCCGTGACCTTCAGGTCACAAGGTCAAGGAGGTAATATCATCACTAAATCTAAAAAAAAAAATGATCAAAAAGGTGAATAGAGGTCCTAATTCATCAATCTCTAATGATAAAAGAATCGAAAAAACAAAAAGCAATTACTTACTGATTTTCGGAAAAAAAAGTACTTAAAATCGTGTTATTACTTTTTTTTAAGTGCAAAACAAATGCTACTTTTAAAATTATTATGTAATTTTTTGCTTTAAAGCCACAAATTACTTAAAAAGCATAACCAAACGGTGCCTAAGTTATTAATTTAGATATTTGGTTCCCCTTGGTAAAAAAATCTTGGCTCCATCACATGTGCATCACTAGTTTTCACACAAACCCAGAAAAATAAATTGGTAGTCTCATTGATAGCAACAAAAGCATTTTCATTAGCACGATAACTCTAATTATAATCGGAGGAGGAAGTATGCATCATACCAAGAGATAAATAAATCTTGAAAGGAGGCTTGAATGGTTGAGTTTCATGAAGACAATAAAGGCAAAAGAGCCCACCAAGTCTATGAGACAGAGAAGCAGTAGATGCCATGTAACCTGCATGGCAAATACACAATTAATCAACTCCAGGTGGAAAGTATAAACAGCACAATCGAAATCGTAAATTCTAATCACTAAGAAGGGAGATATATTGTAAAATACGGCATATTACATGCACAGGTTTACAAGTTGAGAAACTATTAGGTGGCATCCAAGTCAGTCTAATTATCTGCAGAATATTGTTCAGGAATGTAGCACACGCATCAAGAATGTACTTCTTCAAATATCATAGTGTCTAAATTCTGTGACGAAAATTACGCTTTATTTAGAAAAAAGAATGACTGAGAAATTAATAATTTCGAAAATA
This sequence comes from Eucommia ulmoides, assembly GCA_016647705.1. Classification (NCBI taxonomy): domain Eukaryota; kingdom Viridiplantae; phylum Streptophyta; class Magnoliopsida; order Garryales; family Eucommiaceae; genus Eucommia; species Eucommia ulmoides. The sequence goes on along the minus strand of CM028335.1, from coordinate 18,507,873 downwards.
ATAGATGCCAAAACTATATTAAACATGTAAACGTACACAATGAGTTCGGAATATAAATAATAGTAAGTCTTACAATAGGCAGTATAAACAAGTGACCTAAATGATAAGCAATGAGAACCTCAAATCCATGGGACAAGGAAGCATGACAACAGACAACTCTTGGTTGAATGACAAGTAGTATACATTTTCCAAGTCACAACCTTTTTTAAGTCCCTCAGTAGCAAGTCTTAGAAAGTTAGAGGCATACGGCTTCATTGATATATACCTGATTACCAAAAGCTTAGATTTACATGATATTTTAAGCTTCACTATGACTTCACATGTTGTATCTAATTAAAACATTTATATCGCCAACAAGGAGGAAATATAACAAGATGAACAAGGTTAACCATTCATCCTTTTTCTTTTTTGGCCAAGTATCTAAGTATCTTAAGTATGCATTCTTATTCTTGATGGAGAAGAAAACTAAATGAGAAGGCTAAGCAAATAAAAACAAAGGAGAACAAACTAGATGAGCAAAGTCATTGCATTGCTATGCAAGCCAAGCGCTTTAGACCTACGGTTATAACTCTTAATTAGTGGGGGGAGGTCGGGTGATCAAGTCAATAGAAAGACATTGAATTCCACTGAGAAAAAAATTGAAGGACAAGAACACGAGAGCAATCAGAATAATGCAAGGAGATATGAGGAGTCATGCTAAGCATGTGAAAGCATACCAATTGTGTGGGAATATAATGATTGCATAAAGCATGCCAAGTTTGTCGAAGGACTGGCTTCAAAAATAAAGGAGAATTTTCTTGATAGCCATACTCTCTTCATATCAACCAAAGTAGTTGATCCTCCCTGTGTTAAACACAATTCAACTATCATGATAAATTGCCCCCCAAAAGATCATCACAATATATATATGAATGAAGAAATAAAGAGACAATCCACTAAATAATTGTAGCAGAAGATAACATTGCAACATAAGGTACCTCCACAAATTCATTTATAAGCTCGTCAATGTCCAGCTTGAACGGTTTGAGATCCATTGTATTCAAGGTTGATTTTCTGCACGAATGCCAATTACTTACATAGATCCATTGTAAAAGTTTCCCACTTTTCAGGCTACCAAACAGAAGTAGAAAATGGAAACAATAATATTAAAACTTTAGCATATGCCTGCAACCAATTACACCCATCGTATTGGTGCAAAAAATTAGGAGAATAAAAGAGAAATTAAAAAAAAAATAAAGAACGGAAGTAAACCAGCTTGATGCATTAGAAGTGCAAGTAATGACACTAAGAGAGAGTCAGATAGTCAAGATTTAAGATGCCATGTTCGCTTGAACTTTCTAAAATTTAATTGTACATTTTGTTTCAGTAGAACTTACCTCATCAAAAGAAAAACTATAATTCAATTATTATTTTTTTTCAAAAAGGAAAATCCAATATTTCATATGCTCCAAATTAAACAAACTCCATAGATATCTGCAGCAGAGATCTTGATAATCACCATTACCTTTTTTATATTAAAGATCATTCCTCGTTATGAACTATTTGATATAATGATAAATTTATCCTTCAGTAAAAAAAAATATGGGGAAGCCAAATTTGGTCAAGCTTGGACACGGACCCTCAGATTTGTTAACTTTTGATAAAAGAACTGGCCAAAAAAAGAACGGCAATCTCAGAAAAAGTACAATGAACATGAGAGTTAATTGATTCACGAATTAGGCAGGTTAAAACTGAAGTTAGCACAATTCACTAAAACACTAGCGATCAGCGAATTTGAACGATCATTCCAAAACATAGTACACTCCCTATCAGGAACCTGAATTTGGCGATCTGAAATTTTTAACTTGAATAGTTAATTTTAAAAGTTTAATCGTAAATAAGAAATTAGCTCCTTATAATTATGCTTTATCACAAGTGTCACTAATCGTTCCTTCAATTTAAAAGTTTTAGATATATTATTGAAGTATATCTTTACATTTTTATGTATCAAATACGTATAGAAGTCTACCCCTAGCATTCCAAATTTTATGATACATGGCGAACCTTATCCCTGTACCCATTCTACATACTGAAACGTTCTGCGTTCCGGGAAACATTGGTTAAAGTATTTTACTCCGTGATGTCATGCCGGAGTTAACAAAATTAAATATATAGAATACAGTTATACATGAATATGTACAAATGCGCCATTTAAAAAAAAAAAAAAAAGTGATACAAAGGAATAGTCAAGAGACTCCAAAATAATTCTTTGTTAAACCCAAACTCACCATTGGTGCACAGTCTTCAGGCTCACAATTCAATATCTAATCACAAACATGGAGCAGAAAAAGCATAATGAAATTACCTTTGCACCACCGATACAAGAACGCCAGGCATTTCTGATCACTCACGCCATGGTTGAGTGAGTTACAATAACAACTCATGATCCCCTCCTGTTTGGAGATCTCATTTTCAATACTTATTGCCGAATTAAATCTATAATTTTAGAAATGATCCCTACTGTTAGAAATTAACCCCAATCACCATGCCCTCCAATATACCAGTTAAACTCAATTTTGGAAGATAACCATAATAAATTCTATTTTAACAATGATGAAAACTAAGACTTAAACCCTAACATAAATTATGGCTGGCACATAGATGATCATAGGGTTGACAGGGCTGTGGAGTGAAGGAGAAGAGGATATGTGAGGTCGTAGTTGGCAGGATGGTGGTGTGGGCAGCGGTGGTATGGTACGTGCATGAGTTGATCGAGAGAAGTTATCACTGGTGGTGGACAAAAATGTTGTCATGGGCGCCCTGGGGCGGGGCGCAAGGAAATCGCCCCTGGGCGATGACTTTTTTTTTTTTTTGTGTTTTGGGGGGGGGGGGGGGGGGGCGCAAAATCTAGTGAATGGGAGAAGGCGACGGAAATCGCGCACGCTGCACACACACATACACATAGAGAGAGAGAGAGAGTAAACTGGAGAGAAATACAAACCTACTCGTCGGAGAAGACGACGATGGTGGCTGAGGTTTCCGGTGGATGCTGCTCTAGACCTACTCGTCGGAGAATTCGACGATGGTTGCCGGTGATGGTTGTGCTGATCGATCGTCGGAGAAGTCGACGATGGTGGCTGTGCTGATCGACCGTCGGTCGTCTGAGACTGGACTTATCAATTAGGTCTGGATCTTAACAATTGACTAAATTATACATTTTACCCCCTTAGTTTTTAAGACAATACATTGACCCCTTAAGTTTTTTAAGACTGAATTTTACATTTGGCCCCTTAATTCCTCAATATTTCATCTTAATACAATACTAGTTTTAGACATGCGTAATATGCGAGCCTAGAAAAAAATTATATTAATATATATTTTTTATTTAAATATTACACATACGATAATTGATTATTTAATTTTATACTTAATTTATCTTATGAAAGTATGAAAAAAAAAATGATGTCCAAAAATAAAATTATAAACTAAAAAACAAATAATATCAATCTCTAAAATTATTAATATTTGTCACGCATATTTATTTTTAAAAAATAGTATGTAAATAATCTCCTGTAGGATTTTTTAAATTTTCTATTTTTTTTAAATAATAATTTTAAAATAATCTAATAGGGTTTTTTTTTTTTTTTTGTTATTATTATTATTATTTTTTTATTTATTGTTTGATAGTTTGTATTATTTGGTTAAGAATTGTTAGAATACTCTTTAAAGCACATGAAATTGAATAAAAGTTATATGTAATTAATTGATGAAGAGAGAGAATTTTATTAAATGATTAGAGAAAGAGGGATGAAGAAATAAGATTACATATAAATATATAATTAGTTATAATGAAAACAATCATCAATCAAAATATGGGTAAATTTTAATGAATTGAAAAAACCTACAATCATATCTCCTGTCATTTCGAAAATATCTCTGACCCCTACTTCTTTTGATATTAAATATAAAATTACATATTTATCCTTGTTAGTATACTATTAAAAAATTAATTAAAACAATCTAATAAAAAAAATTCTCTTATAACCCTCTTAAAAGAATTATAATTTTGATTTTTAAATTTTGTTTCTGTAATATATTTTCAAATATATTTTTTATTACTTTTAGGATTAAATGATGATTGTTACGTTTTTTTACTATTTAAAAAATACTTGGCATTGAATATTTGAAATTTAAAATTATTCTGAGAAATAAATATTATTAATTTATCTAATAGATTTCTAATTCTATTTTTTTTTATTACTTTTGGAATTAAATTATGGTTTTTTATATTTTTTGAGTACTTCTATTTTATTTTATTATTATTTTTTTTTACTCACACACCCGGTGAGAATTGAACCCCTGACCACTGTCTGGAGAGGGGTAAGCCTTACCACTAGGCCAACCCACGATTCTCAATTTTTTTAGTACTTAAAGAGTACTTATTACAGAATTTTTGAAATTTAAAATTACTCTAAAAATTAAATATTTTTGATTTGTAAAAGTTAGTTACACTTTATATATGTTTGATTTAGTTACCTTTTTTTTTTTTTTTTGAATTGTGTGGTGAAGTCTTCATATGAGATTTTACTTAGTAATAGTTTGACTCGAGTAAAAAATATTGAGGTTTTTATTATTTAAACCTAAAACAAGAGACCATGTAGATAAACAGTTGGGTTATGGTTCAGACCTCACCGTACAGGAAGAACAATTCTTGATCCTCTGGTGATTATAGGTGCTCTGTGATGGATGATTATACTCCTGCACGACTGACGGCCCAACTGAGATGGGGAAAACGGTTACGGTAAGTGACAAAATAGGAATTTTAGGTACATTCTATTATACGTATGACATTCCTTACATAGGGCAGGGAATTTAAAAAATATTCTATTCAAATTGTAGGCGTTGCAAAGCTATTTTACCAAATGGTACGAGAGGAAAAAGTTGAGACGAAGGCGAGACACGATGACGGCGGTCAGAAAGTTGTGTACGACGAAGAAAGCTCAATTTGGTCGATTGCATTCAGTGAAAAGGTATTTTAATTGCGTTTAATGAGTTTTTTATTCATTTTTCGATAAGTGCGATCATGTTTTTCAAGTTTTGCGTTTTGAGCTCCGTGGTCGATAAATGCCCCCTGTTCTTCAGTTGGATGGTAGTAGTGCGTTAACATTTATACGCGTATCTAAACGTGTATAACAAAGCAAAAACAATTTGAATAATTTCCAAAGATGTTTCTAGACGCTTTTATTAGTTCATTTTGTAAACACAGTTCATTATGTAATTGTCTCATTTACGTTAACATGCACGGTATTGGAGCATGTATGGGGGAGTTTTTGAAGTTTTAACATGGGGGTTGGTTTTCGTACGTTAACATTCATGCAACACACGTTGATGTGGAAATAGACCCCACTTAGCCGGGGGGAAGAGAAAGGGCGTTTAATGTTAACGCATGCATGTTTGCAATCGTTTCACGTGTTATGAGATGTATTATAGGTTAATGCTAATGCAAAATGTTTTTTTTAAGTGACGATGCTTTCTAGCACACGTTAATGTTAATGCACAATACTTTTAGCAGTGACAATATTTTTTCATTAGTAACAGTTTTAACGTTAACGTTAATGCATGCATGTTTTTGCAATCGTTTTCGTGTGTTATAGATATGTTATAGGTTAATGTTAATACACCATGTTTTCTTTGTAGTGGCGATGCTTTTTAGAACACATTAATGTTAATACACAATGCTTTTTGTAGTGATAATTGTTTTTCATTAGTAACACTTTGACGTTAACGTGAATGCATCCATGCTTTACACGTTAACATTAACACACAAGCTTTGAAGTGATTAGTTTTTCAATAGTAACACTCGATGTTTTTAAACATATTTTTTTTCATACATTTGGTGCATTTTCTCAATTTGCAGATTTACTAGGGGGTAATGGCGACGCGTATAATTTTGATGTGCAAATTTGATAGATATTCGTTGGGTGTTAAAGTCAATGATGATTTCACGCAATAGTTGTTAATTCAAAATTTTGTTGTCGAGGTGGGACGTGTTGATCCCGATATTTTGATGAACAATTAACTTTCATGTTTTCTTCAAAATAAAAATGTAACCACGCTCCTCCTAAATCTGAGGACGGATATTTAGATCATTTAAGCACAATCATGAAGATAAAGTCAAACATAGATATTCAATAAAGCACAATTTAAGCAATTCAACATAGATTTATCTTTAATCAATGCAATGTTTAGGTGAACAAATTTATAACTCGTTTAAAGCAAACAAATTTCGCATTGAAACATCAACCAAATTCTCCCCCTTTGTCATCTCAAAAAGTGGGGATGGAGTTCCAAAAAACAGCATCCTAGGCAAACCTCATTATGCCTAGCCATACCTAAACCTCAAATAATTTTCACAAACTGATCTTCCGCTAAAGGTTTGATAAAGATATCGGCAAGCTGTTCGGAGGTATCAATATACTCAATAGTAATATTGATTTTTTGAATGTGATCACGAATGAAATGATGTTTAATTTCTATGTATTTAGTTCGTGAGTGTTATGTTGGATTCTTACTTAAAAATCTATCACTTCTATTATCACAATAAATCGGGACTTCCTCTATATATACTCCAAAATCATTCAATTGTTGTTTAACATATAGAATTTGAGCGCAATAATTACCAGCTGCCATATACTTAGTCTCAGTAGCGGATAAGGCAATTGATTTGTCCTAAAAAATGACATGACTTGCTTGTGAGCAACCCAAGAGGGGGTGAATTGGGTAGCTCACTGGGGCAACAATTAAATCTTTCAACACTTAAATTATCAAATAATCAATTTATCCTAAATCAATTATTGTCTTTGTTACGCAATGGATAATTGTTTTTATTCTAAATGCACACCCAAACAGAATATGATAAAAATAATAACAAAACAACATACCAAGATATATCCTAGTTCAACAAACTAACCTTGCCTAATCCATCCCCCGAGCTCCATGGAGATTCATAACCATTAAACCCTTGATCCATTTATCAGGGAGGAACCAAACCCTTATAACGATTCTTTTTCCAAGCTCAGAATAAACCTTTACAATTTTCTTTTTCCTAGGCTAAAGAAGAACCTTATCTTTTTACCAGGCTAAAGACTAACTTAATTCTATTACAGTTAGAATCACAACTTAATCCTTTTACAAGCTAAAAATCAAACCTCACAACTCTCACAAGTATCATTTTCACAGGTAATGATGGAACCTTTACAATTCACTCAATTCAATTTAGGAAGAATCAAAACTTAATTCTGTTCAAGAAAAATAATAACCTAACATTTTTATATTTACTCTTATATAAAGCAAGGTATAGGGCACTATTCATTTGGCTATGTCAAAATATCCTTAGCTTACATATATATTCTCTAAAAAGTCACTCATTTTATCTTACTTATTATGATGACCCATGTGCTCTTAAACGCACAAGCATTCTTGTATTGTAGCACCCTACACGTGTACTCTCTATAAACCAAGTATTCTTGTTCTACTGTACAGAAACAGTAAACAAAAGGGAAAAAAAAAACCCATTAAAACTAAATGATCTTATTGTAGCCTAATTTGGGTATGGGCAATAGAGCCTCACGTCTCTGGCCGAATGGACTAGATAGTCAAGCATGGACTTGGATGGGTACAACCTTTCTCCACTTCTTTGATCTTCCACTTCGACTTCACCTTTGCAACAATTGTGAGCAGGTATTCTGTACAGAAAACCAAACCCTTGCACTTCCCTCTTAAGACACAAGCTTACAAAGACCACTTACCTAATCCTATCTATTCTGAGTTCTCTTTACAAAATCATCACCTAAATCTATCATTTCCATCTCAGTTATCATGGCCTCTGCATAAGTACATCGCCTTACCGCGTACGGAGATTACACCCATGCGTTGTCTCTTGTTTTATATATGAAGTTGGTGGATCCAAATCTCACATTCTCCTTCCTATCATGCTACATCGCCATTTTCGTTCGGTAAGAGCCCTAATTTATTCTAAATTTCTATCTTTGTTCAAAAAATCAATCTAAGCTTCTTCCCCTTTAATTTCTCCTACTTCTCTTGAATTTGCCAATTGGCCTCTAATTGTTTCTATTTTTGGTTTAGAAGTACATGTGAACTTGAATTCTGCCTCCCACGTTTGAGTGACATAGCTTGCTTCCAGGTTCTTCTCTCACTTATTATATAGATAAATGCATATAATTTCTTTTTGCTTAGATAGTTAGACCTGGAATTAGCTTATATGGTAGTATAATGTGTTTGTTGAAACTTTTGTCTGATATTTAAAATTAACGTTATTTGACAGTTTAATTTCTTTTGTTTTTCATGTTTTGACCCAATCAGCTTATATGGTGGTACAATGTGTATGATATGGATGTATATGAACCTCTTTGTTTTTAAGGTGTTTGGTTTTACCTGAAATATGTTAGAGTTCTTTTTGCCTATTATGCATGTTTCATTCAAGCAAAACTTTGAGGATTGAAATTGTTGCCTGAGTGAATATGATTCAATTGCTACTCCATTCTACAGAACTTTCAGGAATTTACTTTCTCTCCTAAAGATTATTTTGCTAGCGGTTGGTTAACATCAACCAAGATCGCCTTATGATCATGGTTTTAAAAAACGGTCGTTATGTAACGGAATCGGTAGCCACAGATTCCATTACAGCCCATTACAGGGCTGTGAACCTATATCACACCGTAACGGCTGTGAAATTTGAATTTCATAGCCCCTTTGCTTTGATGAAGACTACGACGGAATCGGAGAAGAAAGTGGTTGAAGAATCCACGACGGAAGGTAGAAATTAGACGGCGGTGGTGGAACGTGTCAAGTTGCAGAGTAAATGACAGTTCTCAATGCAACCATTCTGATTTTTGACCTAAACAGAAGGTAGGGATGTTTTGAACTTTGAAAATAAATTAGATGAGAAAGGTACTGAATATGAGCCTTGGATGTTAGTTTAAAAAAACTAGAAAATTCTCTAGTTGAAGCCCAAAGAAATAGAGGCTAAAACTAAGAACCCACATGTTGATAGGTTTAATTTCCTATAAGGTCAAGGTGACGCCCAAATTAATATAGGACTAAAAGCTCTTAGAAATGACCCCAATACTGATATGTGGGCTTGGCGTAAATATGGCCAGAAACCCATTAAAGGGTCCCCATTTTCAAGGTCTCTCTCTCTATGTGTGTGGTGTAAATTATATTTGCATGGGTGATCCATTTGAGTTTGAGTTAGAGAGAGTAAATTATATTCACACGCATGATTCTTTTTAAGTCTGAGTTCATGTTCTAATTCTCTCTCTATATATAGAGAGAGTAAATTATATTTACATGGATGATTCTTGATTCTATTAAGTTTGAATTCATGTTCTAATTATTTCTCTATGTAAAGAGAGATAGAGAGAGAGTAAATTATATTTACATGGATGATTCTTTAAGCCTGAGTTCATATTCTTATTAGCGCACTTTCTTTCTCATGTTCTAATTAGTTCTCTCTCTCACACACGCAACACATACGTTGTAGTAAATTATATATACATGGATGATGTGGGCGGTATTGGTCTTTCTAAACCCCAAAAGCTAATTGTGAGTTTTTCTCGTACTTATAACTTGACTACCAGTCCCTTCCACATTTAATGTGTGATAAACCCAACAATCTCCCTCTCACACATTAGGTTTTGGTCGGCTAACTCTAAATCAATCTATTCTTTCGTCGCTATTAGGCCAGAGTTGTTGTAACATGAACTCTGATACTAGTTTAGAGTGGTCTTGTGACCTTTTTCTTGACCCCAATACGACCGCGATATTCGTTACTATTACGTTACACCCGCTTCACCCTCGCTTCCACATCACCGCGTCTATTACCGTCACGATCGTCGTTACCGCGATTTAAAACCATGCTAATGATTAAACCTAGCCATTCAATTTGCTTTATAGTTGTAAAGGAAGCAATATTAAAAATAATTTCTATGTCGAAATATTTTGGGATCAAAATTGCACTTTATTAAAGAAAACTATAACATATAAATTGAAAGTTGGAAAATGGTGATTTATATGACACGCCCCCCCCCCCCTCCCCCAGTTTTTACTTCTCAAATTTTTGAAGATGACACTTACAAAACCTATGGTGATTCATGGAAAGAAAACCCCTAGCTAAAGGTTCCCTTAAGACTGCAAAAACATAACACGTGAAGGCAAGTCTCTTGGCTAAACACACCCTAGATTGAAAATTCTGGTACGAATCCTCACTTTTTTTTTTTTACATTCTGTTCTCTACAATCCATTCGCTCCTCAAATATAAGAAAACGAAATATTACTTCTATTACGGGAAACCACCACCATGCGATTGAAATACTTTTATGATTACCTTTCTTTAGTCAAAGCCCTCTGGATTTACGTCTCTAGCAAAATTCTTCAAAAAGTAGATTTTCTTTCTCAAAGGCGACATGTTACTACATAGCATCCCAAACTTTGATCTCCTCATAATGTCTCAACCAAAATATATATCTGTATGACTTTAAAGGGAGGAAATCACAATTCTAAATTTCAAACTATATACGTAAAACATTTTCACATATAAGAAATTCTAATCGGAGGGAGAAAAGACAACTCATGAACCATTAGAACACAACAATATACATTAGCCCCTTGTACATTTCCTTTCAAATCTAATTAATATAGATCTGAATATCAAAGGCCTTGTAGGGACATGGATTACAATAAATAATAAATCTCGAGCGCAGTAATCTGAACTTTTAATCTCCACATCAACTATAAGACCTGAATTTTCTACGCATAATTAGCCACATGGTCATATAGTCCATTAAATCTTAAATGAGAGCATATATTTGCTAAACATGGTCGGTTATATTGATATGAATAAACAACATATACGAGGCCCTTCAATTTGATACCAATGTTCTTTTTTAATTTTCAAATATTTTTATTAATATTATGTCAAATAAAAAATCTTATCTTTGGTTCAATAATTATCTTTTTTCAAACTTTTTTAAAAAAAGAATTAAGAGTATTCAAAAAAAAATATTTAACATTAAGAGACAGTATTAATCTCACTTATGGGTTCTAATTTCTAAATGTAGACCTGCTACAATTGCACTTAGCAAGAGTGTCAATGGTATTTCCTTGTAACAAAAAAATATATATTATATTTTTCCCCTTTAAGTTATATGAAAGTAGCCTCAGTTATACCTTGATTCGCAACAACTTATTGAATTGCTCACTCTTCAATTTTTTCCCATTTTTCTTTGGGTTTTGAAGTAAGGTGTGTCTGGGTCACCTTACGCGTACTTCGAATAACAATCTCACTGAGCAATCTTAAGGGTGCACTTACCCATGTTGGTTTTGTGTATTTAATATTTAATTTTTAAAGTACTCTGTAATAGAGTCAAACAGTGACTGACAAGGAAATAAACGCCTACATCCCTAATTTTTTTAAGCAAGATCTAATTTATTCCCACATAGTATCACCCTTTTCGTCGTAGCTCGATTATGCTCCTTGACCAAATAATCTATTACCAATTATACCCCTATTATTTAATGAAGCTAGAAACATGTTTTGTCGAAATGACGAGTATGTTTGTAGAAAAAAAAATATCTACAAAATTATAAATAAAAATATAATAGATTATTGGGATCCGCAAAACAAAAATGATTTTATTCATTTACATGTTAAAAAAATAAAGAAAACATTAAATTGTCATATATCAAACCTCACATTCCCTATAACGAACCATGAATTCCTAAAAGAAACATAGAACATGGAACTAAAATTTAAGTATAACATCATCATTTTCAAGTTTAATTTCAGAAACATGACAAAAATTCAAAATTTGATTTTGGGACACACTAAAATATAATTAAAAACTGCACAATCCAGAGGCGAAATAAATATTATAGGCATACCGAACATTTTAATAGGAAAAAAGGGAAGAGTTTGAACGGAGCTCGGGAAAGAGAGTAGAAACATAGATTTTTGGGAGAGGAAAAATCCCACAAATAAGGCTGAGAATGGAGTAGAAATGAGGAGTAAGTAGATACATATCCATTGAAAACTAGGATTTGTAAGACTTTAAATGGACTTCCAATATATATATATATAAAATTTTCTCTATAGCAAGAAGTATATATGTACTCCTCAAGAAATTTCTCAGGGGGTGTAGTACCAAACTTACTATAAAAGTTTCTTCATCATAGTTCACCATTTTATTTTTTTAATTAAATGGACATGGTATAACTACTCAAACCGACAGATTAACCATGGAGCATTGGGATACTTTGAAAAAAAATGATGAAATTAAAAAAAAAAATGTAAAAAGGAAAAAGAAAAAAAAAATTACTTGTTGAGCATGATAATGTTACATGGTTAGAAAGGTACCTCCTATATACTGGTTGTACAGTCAATTGACGATGAGGCCAAATAGTCCCAGCTATTGGAAAATTGCACGAACGAAACTTCGTTGTTATGATTGGTCAAAATCTACAACATATGAAACATGTTCATGCATATTTAACGAGCATAAAAGCAATCAAATGTAATTAAATAAACACTAATGATCCTAAGTTTAAATTTCATCCATAAATATGAGGTTAGTAATGAATTCAATTCTTATCATTAGCCAACAATTATTTCAGTATTAACCTATTGACAACAAGTATTTAGTGTAGGGTTGATAGGTGTAAAATACCTATCTATTTCTAAATCGAATTTGCCAGTTTTCGAGTATTTTATTAAAGTTTTAATTTCTTTTTAGCTATTTTTTATAAGTCAGGTGTAGGGACGTAAACAATCGACAAACTGAGCGAAATGGTGGAAAAAAGGGTAGCCAAAAGATAAAAAAATAAAGGTTTCAAGAACAGTTGAAATCCGCCTAGGCGAAGTTTCCACCGCCTAGGCAGAAATCCGTTAGAAGGTTGAAAGTACTGAAATGTTGAAATCCGCCTAGGAGAAGTTTCCACTGCCTAGGCAGAAATCCGTCAGAAGGTTGGAAGTACTGAAATGTTGAAATCTACCTAGGAGAAGTTTCCACCGCCTAGGCGAAAATCCGTCAAAAGGTTGAAAGTGCTGAAATGCTGGAAGTGCTTAAATGCTAAAATCCGCCTAGGCGAAGTTTCTACTACCTAGGCGGAAATCAGTCAGAATGAAAGAAGACGAAGAAGTTAGTCCTCTGCCTAGGCGAATAAACCATTGCCTAGGTGGATTTCTAACCGACTTAAACTTCACCTAGGCAAAGATTCTACCGCCTAGGCAAATTTTGCAGAACATGCCAAAATATCTATTTAAATATTTTTGAAACCTTTGGCCTATATATACCCATTTCCCACGTTTGAAAAAGAGAGTGGATGATCCCTAACCCTAGTAGAGAGTTATTAAGCTATATTTGAGAGATCAAAGAGGAGGTTCATCATTCGGGCAAAGACGAATCACTTGCGGATCGATCATTAGCGACAGTGGATCGTTTCACTTTCAGATTTGATCATTCTTCTCTTGTTTTTATCTTTGTAATTACTTTTCCACATCTAATAATGTTGAATCCCTCTTATTTTGTATGGTATATGGCTAAGAATGTTACTTAGGTGTAGTTGAAATCATGTAAATGTTAAGTTGAATGAATTAATGTTACTTTAATATGTTGTTTATCTAAATTCGATTGTGTTTACCGTTATTCTTGATATTATACTTGTATTGATAAACCAAGAATATGGGGTTTGACACTCGGGAGAGGTAACCTTGGATTCGGACTAGGGTAAATGCAACGTGACGTTCTAATGACCCGGGAGGGCATTAGAACGTATGCAATCCATGACATTGGCTTAAAACTCATGCGACCTAACGTCGTTAAGGCATTGATGGGGTCTTCTTCGTTGACACGAAGTCGTGTAATCCCCCGTCTTACACTTGGGAGAAGTAGCGGAGGAGTTATCGATACAGAGATTGTCGGAATAGATAAAAACCGCTAACTAAATGATGTCAATTATGCATTATGTGAAAGAAATCAATACCTAAGTAATTAGTGTAATTAGAACTAACCTAATAGTTGTTATTTATCGTAGTATATTAAATAGAATACAAACAAATTTTGATTAGTCGAGATAATATGAAACTCTTTTAATCACAATATTCAACCAAGTTACACGTGTTCCCAGTGGAACGATATCCGATCTTTCAAGATCCATTATATTAAAACTAAATCTCGTATACTTGCGAGTAGTCAATACCACGAGGACGATGATGAAATCCACGGGCGTACAAGTTTTTGGCGCCGTTGCTGGGGAATTACGGTGTTTTTCAATTGAGTTGATATTGTGATCAAGTAGTTGAATGTTAATCACGATAATTCTTTTGCTTTTAATTTCATTCAATTCATTTGTTTATTTGATTTCTTTGTTTGAACTAAGTAGTGCATGCAGTGTAGTCAACGCATTAGTAAACAGAAAGAGGAGAAAGCTACCACTATGGCCGGGGGACGTGAAAATGTTCCGCAACCGCCGGAGCCGCACGCACTCCAGCCTCCGGAGCAAGAGCGCCTACAATGAGTCCTTAGGGACTATTATCGACCTTTAATGCTGGATAATTATTCAGGGATCCAGAGACAGCCGATCCAAGCAAATAATTTTGAGTTGAAGCCCGCCCTAATCAACATGGTTCAACAAAACCAGTATGGAGGGAATCTTCATGAAGACCCCAACATCCACTTGGCAATTTTTCTCGATATTTGTGACATTATAAAAATCAATGGTGTTGCCGAAGACGTTATACGATTGAGGTTATTCCCTTTCTCTTTACGAGATAGAGTACGGGGTTGGTTCCAATCGATCCAATCGGAGAGCATTAATACTTGGGAGGACCTTGCACAAAGGTTCCTCACTAAGTTCTTTCCACATTCTAAGACTTCTCAACTCCGAGATTATTCAGTTTTGCCAGAGAGACTTTGAGCCGTTATCTGAGGTGTGGGAGCGATTCAAGGATCTATTGCGAAGGTGCCCCCAACACGGGTATCAGGATTGGTTTCAAACCCAATTTTTTTACAATGGGTTGGATGGCCAAACCAAAACGATCATTGATGCTGCCTCAGGGGGATCGTTGTTGTCCAAAACCCCGACCGAAGCTAATGCACTATTGAAAGAAATGGCGGCTAATAATTATCAATGGCCGAATGAGAGGAACACGGGAAGACGGGTCTCTTCTATCCAAGAATCTGACCATATTACAACGTTATCGGCCCAAGTTTCCAAGCTCTCGGATCAATTGGTCGCCATGTCTACAAAAGGCGCTTTGTCAAGTCAAGGGGAGGAGATTGCAGCAAGTTGTTCTCAATCCGGATTAAATAATAAGTTCGAGGAATACCACTTTCTAAACAATCGAGCCTATACTTTCAGGCCCGCTACCAAGATTCCAACTCATTACAATCCTGGACTTCGTAACCATGTGAACTTCTCATATGCGAACAATCAGAACTCTTTGCGGCCACTTTCGGGATATGGAAATCAAGCTCCTAGATATCCGTTGCAATCCAATCGTCAAATGCAACAACCACCAACACAGAATCCAAAATCAAATTTGGATGAAATCTTGGATTCGTTTATGAAGGAGACTCAGACTATGATACGTGAGACACATAACCGGCTGAACAAACATGAAACACGGATTGACTCAATCGATACAACTTGTACAAACACCAATGCCACGGTGAAGTCTTTTGAAACTCAAATCGCGCAGCTTGCTAGGTCCATCCAAGAGCAACAAAAGGGAAAATTTCCAAGCAACACGGAAACTAACCCTAGGGAATGCAAGACGATTAAGTTGAGGAGCGGAAGAGAAGTGGATGTGAGAAAGCCTATGGAAAATAAGTCGGGAGTAAGTCATGAGTTTCATCATGACGAACCGAGAACAATTGCGGAGGAGGAAGTTGAAGTAAAAATTGATGAAAGAAAGGAGAAGCCGAGCGAAGACTTGAATGAGGATAAGAACCAAGAGAAAGTTGAGGAGAGAAGAAGAGATGAAAGAGTGATGCCGGGACGAGTAACATTCTCAAAAAATTCACCGATTTTAGTAACCCTATTGCCATATCCTCAAAGATTCCAAAAGAGGAAGTTGGATGCCCAATTTGAAAAATTTCTTAAAATTTTTAAGAAAATCCACATCAACATTCCTTTTGCGGATACATTGGAGCAAATACCCAATTATGAAAAGTTCTTGAAAGACATTATGACAAAGAAGAGAAAGTTGGAGGAGTACGAAATGGTAAAGCTAACGGAGGAGTGTAGTGCAAAACTATAAAGGAAGTTGCCTACCAAATTAAAGGATCTGGATAGTTTCACAATTCCGTGTACTATCGGGAAATCTCATTTTGATAAGGCTCTTTTTGATCTTGGGGCAAGTATTAATTTGATGCCTTCTTCCGTTTATCGGAAGTTAGGACTTGGGAGTGCAAAGTCGACAATGATCTCTCTTCAAATGGTGGATTGTTCGTTAACCTATCTCAAATGTATCATTGAGGATGTGCTAGTGAAGATAGACAAATTCATATTTTTGGTGGATTTCGTTGTGCTAGAAATGGAAGAAGATAGAGAAATCCCGATCATCCTAGGAAGACCTTTCCTTGCAACGGGAAAGGCCTTAATTGATGTGCACAATGGAAATCTGACGTTAAGAGTGAATGATGAAGAAATAAGGTTCAACATTTTTAAAACTATGAACTTTTTGGATGAACTTCCCAATTGCAATCGAGTTGATGTTGTGGACTTTTGCATAAGGGAGTTTTTTCTTGCAAATATGGAGACGGATTCGTTAGAGCATACTCTCACAAATTCCTTATCTATGGGGGATTTTGGTGAGGAAGGCTGTACTATGGAACTTGATGTTGTGGACTATATGCTGACTTTGGATGCTCAATCTAAAGACGTAGAGGATCCTATTCATGTGGCGAAGATTGAAGAAGTTGTAAACTCTCCCGAGAAATCAAATCTGCCTCACGGTGGATTATTACTCAAGCAATTACCGGAGCATCTTCGGTATATCTTTTTGGGAGAGAATTCAACCAATCTGGTTATAATTTTATCATCTTTGACAGAAGAAGAGGAGAGTTAGTTGCTGAGAATCTTGAAGAGGCATCGATTCGCTTTTGCTTGGTCTATATCGGATATCAAAGGAATTAGCCCTTCGTTTTGCATGCATAAAATTTTGATGGAGGATGCGTTCAAACCCTCCATTGAACATTAACGGTGGCTAAATCTGGCTATGAAAGAAGTGGTGAGAGTAGAGGTGTTGAAGCTCTTAAATGCGGTAATTATATATGCTATATCCGATAGTGAGTGGGTTAGCCCGGTGCAAGTGGTGCCCAAGAAATGAGGTATGATGATGGTGAAGAATGATAGGGATGACCTTATTCCTATACGGACCATCACGGGATGGCGTGTGTGCATTGATTATAGAAGATTGAATAAGGCGATGAGGAAGGATCATATTTCTCTTCCTTTCATTGACCAAATGCTTGATCGATTAGCCGGATATGAGTACTATTGCTTTCTTGATGGCTATTCAGGTTACAATCAAATAGCCATTGTACTGGAGGACCAAGAAAAGACTACTTTCACATGCCCGTATGGGACATTTGCTTATAGACATATGCCGTTCGTCCTTTGCAATGCACCGACAACTTTTCAACGGTGTATGATGGCAATATTTTCTGATATGGTGGAAGAGAAAATGGAAATCTTCATGGATGACTTCTCAGTCTTTGGGTCGTCTTTTGATCACTGTCTATACAATTTGGCGCTTGTTCTTGACCGATGTGAGGAGAAGAATTTAGTTCTTAATTGGGAGAAGTGCCACTTTATGGTTAAAGAGGGGATCGTCTTGGGTCATCGAGTCTCTTCCAAGGGGCTTGAGGTGGACCGAGCAAAGATTGAAACGATTGAGAAGCATCCGCCACCGATTAATGTGAAAGGAGTTCGAAGTTTCTTGGGGCATGCTGGCTTTTACCGGTGCTTTATTAAGGATTTCTCGAAGACGGTGAAGCCATTATGTCACCTTCTTGAGAAGGATACTTCATTTGAATTCAATGAGGCTTGCATGGAGGCTTTTAAGGCGATAAAGGAGAAGTTGATCACGACTCCAATAATGGTCGCTTCGGATTGGGAGATGCCATTTGAGATTATGTGCGATGCGAGTGACTATGCCGTTGGCGCGGTGTTAGGCCAACGGAAGGAGAAGATCTTCCACTCAATCTATTATGCAAGTAAGACATTGAATGATGACCAGGAAAATTACACCACGACTGAGAAAGAAATGCTAGCTATTATTTTTGCTTGTGATAAGTTCTGGTCTTATATCATTGGTTCAAAAGTGATCGTCTACATGGATCACGCGGCTATCCGGTACTTGTTCGCAAAGAAAGATGCCAGGCCGAGATTGATAAGGTAGATTCTTCTATTGCAAGAGTTTGATGCTGAAATAAGGGATAAAAAGGGGAGTGAGAACATTGTTACCGACCATTTGTCAAGGTTGATTCAAGAAGACGTTGGTGAGGAGTTTAGCATCATGGAAGTGTTCCCTGACGAATAACAATTTTCAGTTGAAAATGCACTTCCTTGGTATGCGGACATTGTGAACTATCTTGCATGTGATGTGTTACTACCTGATTTGACTAGATTCTAAAGGAAGAAATTTCTTTTTGATGCAAAGTATTATCTGTGGGACGAGCTACTGCTATTCAAGAAATGTGTTGATCAGATGATTCAGAGATATGTTCCAGAGGAGGAAATGGCTAGTATTCTCTACCATTGCCATTCATCACCTGGTGGCGGCCATTTTGGTGCGACTCGGACAACATCGAAAGTACTTGAATTAGGTTTTTATTGGCCTTCTTTATTTAAATATTTATACACGTTTGTGAAAACTCGTGATAGATGTCAAAGGGTGGGTAACATATCGAGAAGGTATGAATTGCCATTGACGTCTTTTCTTGAGCTTGAGTTGTTTGATGTGTGAGGCGTAGATTTCATGGGGCCATTTCCGCCGTCATTTGGCAAGGAGTATATTCTGTTAGTGGTGGATTATGTGTCCAAATGGGTCGAGGCTGTGGCAACACCTACCAATGATGCCAAAGTGGTTTTAAAGTTCCTTCAACAAAATGTCATGACACGGTTCGAGACACCCTGAGCCTTAATCAGTGATGAGGGAACCCACTTCTATAACAAAATGCTTAGTGCTTTGTTGGCAAAGTATGAGGTTAGGCACAAGGTGGCGCTATCATACCACCCACAGACAAATGTCCAAGCTGAAGTTTCAAACTGAGAAATCAAACTAATTCTGGAGAAAATAGTTCATACTAATTGCAAGGATTGGGCGGTGAAGCTTGATGATACTTTATGGGCGTACCGCATGGCTTTTGAGACACCGATTGTCATGTCGCCGTATCGATTGGTGTTTGGGAAGGCGTGTCATTTACCCGTTGAATTGGAGCACCGTGCATTCTGGGCGATTAAGAAACTCAACTTTGACCTAAAGGCTTCTGGTGCGCAACGTCTCCTCCAATTGAATGAAATGGAGAAATTCCAGCACGAGGCTTATGAGAATGACAAGCTTTATAAAGATAAAACGATAAGGTGGCATGATAAAATGTTAGTCCGGAGGGAGTTCAGTCTGGGCTAACAAGTTCTATTGTTTAACTCAAGGCTGAGACTCTTTCCCGGAAAGTTGAAGTCTCAGTGGTCTGGACCGTTCCGGATCAAGCATATTTATCCATTTGGTGCTATCGAGTTAGAAGGAGAAGACGGACGAACTTTTCGAGTCAACGGGGAGCGGATCAAGCACTACTTCAAGGATGAAGAATGAGTTGGGGAGAACATCTCCCTCGTTGAAGGATAAATCCAGAATTCATAAACGTCCAGCTAAGGACGTAAAACCAAGCAACATCTTTTGATATGTCGTCGAGGGTAACGAACATTCCCAACTTTGTATATATTACTTTTTGGAGATCGTATTGATCCTGGAATATTATTTTTTGTGGTGAATTGATGAGGCTAGATACTTAGGATTGAATTGCATGCTAAAAATCGTTTAAGGAATGAAGTGGAAATAAGAGGTGTAGAGCAAAAATGTGAAAACATGAAGGAATCCAGCCAAACTCCATACTGCTGTAAATTCGCCTAGGCAGAAATAGGACAGAAGGCTGAGTTTTTATATTGGCGTAAATTCACCTAGGCGAAAAAAACCCACCGCCTAGGCAAATTAACAATAGAATCGAAGGGTTTCACACTGACGAAACTTCGCCTGGGTGGAAAAACCTCCACCTAGGCGAATTAACATCATAAGATCTTTTAAAAAAATAAAAGACGCTACTTCGCCTAGGTGGAAAAACCTCCGCCTAGGCGAATTCGCGACAACCCTGTTTTAAATAGGAGCCTTTCCCTTCACAAACGGCACTTCCCTCCTCAAATTTTCAGAAACCTCTCAATTTCACCATCCCAAATCCTTTCCTCCCTTTAAAAATTCATCCTCAATTGTGAAAAACTTGGAATTCTACCAAGAATCTTCGTCCAAGCGTTGGATTTCTCTTCCCCATTTTCGGAAATCTAGGGTTTAAGGGGTGAACAGTCCGAAATCGACATCTTCAAGTGATTTGACTGAATTTTTTCAACAAGTATCAATGATCCTATTTTTCATTTAATTGTTGAAATCTTTGCTTCATTTGCATATTTATTTCAAAAATCATTGGATTTGGATAGAACCCTAAACCCTTTTAAACCCTAGTATTGCGTTTTTCATGCTATTAGGGATTTAGGACTGATTTTTGGTAAAGCCTATCATGTTTATGTGTAGATACACAATGGGAATCGTTTATTTTAGGCTACATTGCGAAAAAAAAATGTGATTTGGTTTTGGTTGGTATGATATATTGTGAAATTCGTATTGTTTGGTTTTGGTTGGTATGTGGTTGTTAAAAGGGTATTGTGTGTTCGCTGACAATGGGTTGAATTGTGTGTTCTATTGTTATTGTTGTGGATAGTGTTGTGATTGTGATTTATAGGCAAAATGTCAAAGTGTCGAGCATCTAAACAACCACGCACAGAAGAATCTTCGATTGCCACGGATTACAACTCCTTAAAATTTGTTTCCAAATAAGCCGAAGCCCATTTCAACAGATATGAAAGTAGGCGTTCCAGCATTTGCTAAAGGGGATTAGGACCTTTGCAAGAACTTCCTGAAGAATTCAGGACAATCATACAAAGTCAAAAATGGGAACAGTTCTACGCTTCACCCCCACCAGGGGAGTTGGTTTTGGTACCCGAATTCTACGCTAATATTACCGAGGCCATTGGCTTTCAGACGAAGGTTCGAAACATCCCAATTTTGTTCAGTACGGACCACTTCAATGAGTTACTGGGTTTGACGGGGCCAGAAGCCTCGCGGGATTTATCCGAAGCTGCCACACCAACGATGAATGCTGTGATTTAGGCCCTGACTGCGGGTAATGCCTAATAGAAAAACACATGGCAGGGTCAGGCCATCTTTAAAGTGCGATTTTTGAAACCAATCTGAAGATATGACATCAATTCATCTGCGCAAATCTACTCCCCACCTCCCACATTTCAGATGTTTCCAAGGAGCGCACTTTTATGCTAAATGGTATCGATAGAGGGACCCCCGTCAATGTCGGTTGGCACATATTCTCTTCCATACTTCATGTTACCAAAACGACGAAGGGTGGCCTTCATTTTCCCTCCTTCCTAACCATTCTATTTATGCGTGCCAGAGTTCATTTCACAGCGACAAGCCCCTTGCCACCTAAACATTTGCTCGATCTTTCAATGATTAACTGATTGTGGAAGGGAGGACCAGTTAAGGGAGAGGAGGGTCCTAACGAGGAAGAAGTTGGCCCTTCAGAGGCACCAACGCCCACAACCCGCCGTGACCAACTAAACCAGATTTTGCGAGATATCCATGGTCTCCAATCCGACATGAGCCATCTCCAAAAGAATTTTTCTCGGATGGATATTTACATGGATCACTACATTAGGCAGCAAGATCAAAATCAAAGGGTTTTATTTGAGCACCTTGGAATCGACATGATGCGTTATACGCCCGTGCCGCCTTTCGAGACCGATGAGCTGCAATCACCATCTCCTCCCCAATGAACGGTAGGAGGTTAGACTTGTATGTCTTCTCTCCTAGGTATGTGTTCGACCCAATTTTCAATACTTAGATTTCTATTCTATTATTGGGTTCGCTGCCTAGTTCAAGTTTGGGGGTATTCAACATGGAAGCATGTAGTTTTTGTTCTTTTCGGGATATGAAGATATGAAAGATGATTTTTTTTTTTTTTTTATGTGAATAGGACAAAATTCTTTTTGTGGACAAATTTTTGCTTATAATGGTATTAATGTTTAGTTTTTGTAAATTTTGAAATTCTTTTTGTTGTGCATGTGTAATGATTAGTTATGCATGTGTAAGGATCATTAGCATAAGTAATGTTAGCTTGTAGAATTAGAGTAGATATGTTAATGAATGTAGTTGTACGTGCATGTTGAGTTTTTGAGTTTGTCCGAACCATGTCCCGATGATGAAAATTATCCCCTAATTGTATATTGAGGTCGGGGGTAATGCTATTCATGTGTGTTTTGTGTGCTTAGCATGTCGATTAGGTAAAAATTATTTTGATCCTAAATCGCACGATCACATAAATTCATTGTATAATTAGTTGAACGATTTGACGCCGATTATTTAGTAATAAGTTCATGACAGAAATGAGAAATCTAGAACTTGATTGGGAAGGCTTGAGGAGAAATTATAAGTGAGGTAATTCCGGAGGCATGATATAGGCCTTCAAATTTTTCGCTTGAACCTTTTGAAACTAACCTGAAAATTTATTCCCTCGTTCTCCTGTCGAAGCCATAAACTTTTCAATTCTGAACTTGTTTCTATACTTTAACCAAGTAAATCTTTCAAAACCATTGTCGCTAAGAATAAAAGTAAAAATTGAGTGAAATCAAGTAGCATAAGATTATGCTAACTTGTTGAGCAATCGGGGTTTCAGTTTAAATATTTTTGGTTAAGTATAAGCGTATTCACTTGTTAATCCTTTAGTTGTATTTACAAGCCCCTAAAATTGTACAAAATTGAATAAGTTTGGGGGTGTGTGTTAAAAAAAAAAAAACCCACTATGTGAATAAAGTGTTTAATCTCGGTTGTTGTGACAAGTGAATACAAGTTTACTTAATCTTGTTCAGGGTTATATCTTCAAAGATAGGGGATTACGAGAGAGATTTAGCGACAAGCGTTTATGCCTCGGGTATCGTTAAAATTATAACGAGTTTCTATTTCTACGATACCCTTGGTAGTTCTCCAAAGCCAAACCAAGTCTTATTGATCTCTGTGAATGTCCGAACCTACATTAGTGGATAGTTGATCCCAGTCAAGCATATGGCTTTCCTGAATATTTTAACAAGTTTAAGTCATGACCTTATTTATTGAATAATCCAATTCGGTGTTTGATTAGTTATACATCTAAGTTCTCACACACACACATTTCAATTAGATCTAAAATAATTTTAACTGATATTGAGTGTTGAAATTCTAGAACACCACGTGGTGTGTGTTATTCCTTAACCTGATCTGATTACGGGTTGTTGAGGGAAGAACCACATGGTCTCTTTGATTGAACTTGAATCTCGCAGGTGTTTACTTCTTATTTGTTAATGATTATTTGTTTTTAGTTTAGAAATTAGCTAATTAATGTAGTTCGTGTTATTTAGTATTAGGGTATTTTGCTCGAGGACTAGCAAAATTCCAAGTTTGGGGGTATTTAATAGGTGTAAAATACCTATCTATTTCTAAACCGAATTTGCCAGTTTTTGAGTATTTTATTAAAGTTTTAATTTCTTTTTAGCTGTTTTTTATAAGTCAGGTGTAGGGATGTAAACAATCAATAAACTGAGCGAAACGGTGGAAAAAATGGTAGCCAAAAGATAAAAAAAATAAAGGTTTCAAGAACAGCTGAAATCCGCCTAGGCGAAGTTTTCACCGCCTAGGCAGAAATCCGTCAGAAGGTTGGAAGTACTGAAATGTTGAAATCCTCCTAGGAGAAGTTTCCACCGCCTAGGCAAAAATCCGTCAGAAGGTTGAAAGTGCTGAAATGCTGGAAGTGCTTAAATGCTGAAATCCGCCTAGGCGAAGTTTCTACCGCCTAGGCGAAAATCAGTCAGAATGAAAAAAGACGAAGAAGTTAGTCCTCTGCCTAGGCGAATAAACCATCGCCTAGGTGGATTTCTAACTGACTTAAACTTCACCTAGGCGAAGATTCTACCGCCTAGGCGAATTTCGCAGAACATGGCAAAATATCTGTTTAAATATTTTTGAAACCTTTGGCCTATATATACCCATTTTCCACGTTTGAAAAAGAGAGTGGATGATCCCTAACCCTAGTAGAGAGTTATTAAGCTATATTTGAGAGATCAAAGAGGAGGTTCATCATTCGGGCAAAGACGAATCACTTGCGGATCGATCATTAGCGACAGTGGATCGTTTCACTTTCAGATTTGATCATTCTTCTCTTGTTTTTATCTTTGTAATTACTTTTCCACATCTAATAATGTTGAATCCCTCTTATTTTGTGTGATATATGGCTAAGAATGTTACTTAGGTGTAGTTGAAATCATGTAAATGTTAAGTTGAATGAATTAATATTAGTTTAACGTGTTGTTTATCTAAATTCAATTGTGTTTACCATTATTCTTGATATTATACTTGTATTGATAAATCGAGAATATGGGGTTTGACACTCGGGAGAGGTAACCCTGGATTCGGACTAGGGTAAATGCAACGTGACGTTCTAACGACCCGGAGGGCGTTAGAACGTATGCAATCCATGACGTTGGCTTAAGACTCACGCGACCTAGCGTCGTTAAGGCATTGATGGGGACTTCTTCGTTGACACGAAGTCGTGTAATCTCCCGTCTTACACTTGGGAGAGGTAGCGGAGGAGTTATCGATACAGAGATTGTCGGAATAGATAAAAACCGCTAACTAAATGACGTCAATTATGCATTATGTGAAAGAAATCAATACCTAAGTAATTAGTGTAATTAGAACTAACCTAATAGTTGTCATTTATCTTAGTAGATTAAATAGAATACAAACAAATTTTGATTAGTCGAGATAATATGAAACTCTTTTAATCACAATGTTCAACCAAGTTACACGTGTTCCCAGTGGAACGATATCCGATCTTTCAAGATGTATTATATTAAAACTAGACCTTGTATACTTGCGAATAGTCAATACCGCGAGGACGATGATAAAATTCTCGCGTGTACAGGGGTTGAAATTGAAAGATCGATCATGCCTGTCTCAGAACTAGACCCCAATTTTTTGTATACACTCAAATTAAGTTGTATTATAGCACATTTGAAAATAACGAGGTGGACGGTGCTACTAATTGTGTGATTTAAAACTTTTGGGGTTAATTCGTAAATTGTTAAAAATCTTAAAATCGGAATTGGGTCTAATTATTATTTTAACAAAATAAAAAGGGGAGATTTATGTAATTATAACTATATATATATATATATATATATATATATATATATATATATATATATATATATCTAAAGATCAAGGAGAGAGAGAGGTAAGGCGGCATAGGGGCGTGGCCTCTTATCCACACACACACATATATATATATATATATAGACTCCTACACACGTAAACCAGAGAGAAAGATCGAGAAATGGTCAAAAAAATCGGGAAAAAGAGAGGAAGAGGAAGAAGAGAGAGAGAGATGGAGGATTGCCGGTGGGATTTTTATCGCCGATCGTGTGGGGTTCGCTGGCGGAGGTTTATGAGTCGTCATGGGTAGGTTAACAGGAAACCAAATCAGAAAACAAAGAGAGAGAGAGAGAGAAGGAATTGGTGTTGGTCTGGTTTGTCCGTGGTGCGGCTATGTATGTGTGCGTGCTGTTCCATTTTTTGACCGTGTGTGGTATGTACGTGTTCTACTTTCGTCCATCATCAAGTGTGTATTGTTGTGTATGAATGTGTGGGAGCAGTATGTCTGTGTGTGTGTGTGTCGTCGAAAAATAGAGAAGAGAGAGAAGTGAATGTGGGTTCGTTGGTGTGTGTCCAGTGGCCGACGATTGTGTGGGTTTGTGTGTGTTGTATATGCTGTGGGAGTGTGGTTGTGAGGTTTGGGTATGTTGTATTGTGTGGGTGTGAGCCGATGGTGAGAAGAGAGGGAGAGAGGTGACTGAGATCTCAAAACAGAGCAGAAGGAGGAAGATGTTTATCGCCTAAGCGGTGGATTTTCGCTCAAGCGGTGAAACTGCAGTGTGTAGAATGAGAGAAAGTTCGCCTAGGCGGAAGTTTCTCGCCTAGGCGGTGGGTCGTCAGTGTGGAACTCAGAACTGTAAAGGAGCTCGTTCGCCTAGGCGGTGGATCGTCCGCTTAGGCGGTGGGCAACAGTAAGCAAAAATCAAGGAATTCGTGTTGAGATCGACAACCGATTGGGAGCGGGTAACGTTTCTCGTTAAAATTTTGTGATTTGTTAATTTAATTACTAGCGTCGAAGTTGTCGAAATGATGGAAAACAAATAATGAGATTGTTTATAAGAACAAAGTTATATATAGTAAACCGTAACCAAACGATACTAGTTGAATAGTTATATTTCGTAATAAAAGATGAGAAATAGGAAATTAGGATTTCATGGCGTGATTAGTTTGTTTTATACAAAAATATTAATTTAGGCCCTGTCATCGTTAGGTTCGCAGGCACCGGAGTTCGGATAGGGGATAGTCGGTTAAAGTTTACGAAAGCGGATATCAGGTGAGTGTACTGTTTTCTTGCCGAATTATTCTATATGTATATAAGATGGAAAATGATGGTGTTTAAATTAGATGATTTCAAAATAATATGGATCAAGTAAGTTTTTTTGGAGTGAGTTGGTAAAACGATATTTTTTGGGAAATTATGTTAGTTTCTAAAAAGAAGGATTTAAAATAATTATCGTGGATTTTTGGGTGAGTTGGCAGAAATGGACTTTCGTTAAAATATGGTGGTTTTAAAAGAAAGTTGAAAAATGAGTTTTGTTAAATTTGGTGGTTTTAAGAGAAGATAGAAAATATTTGGTTTTCATAAAAATAGAGATGGTGAAAATGGTTGTGTTAAAATTAGAGGGTTTTCAATCAAAAGTTAAAAATATAATTTTCGGATGTAAAAGTTGGTTTTTGTTAAAAAGAGGTGGACGTTGGTAATTTTGTCGATATTGATGAAGTGGTGATTTATATTATGGTCTGTTTGGAGGGTGGTCCTGCAGATAGATAATTATTTGTGATTTAGTGATAATATTATTGAATTGACTATGCCATAGTTTATGATGTCCTGTCCGGAGGGTGATCCAGCAGGTGGTGATTTATATTATGATCTGTCCGGAGGGTGGTCTGGCAGATGTATATTAATTTATGTGGTGATTATATTATTGGCCTCTGGAGACGTTCGGTAGGCGGTGATTTGCGCAGTTAGGTCCGCTAGGAAGGCATATCCTACGGATGGTTACGGTACCGTTGCAACTCCCGATCGTGAGGTTAAAACGATCATTATGGCTTAGCCGGTGGGTATGGGATTGAGATGTGTGTTTGAGTTGGGGTGGTTTATATATATATTGGGTGATTCATTATGGTGTTTGGAAACTTATTTATATTGTTTTACTTTCACTGCTTATTTGATACTAGGGATTTTATCAACTGTGTGGTGGATATATATATTTACTCTTGATCCATTTAAATGTTGTATTATTTAGAATGTATTATTATTATGTTAAAAATAGTTTTTACTAAGAAAGCAGTACACTCGCAGGTGAATCTTTTAGGAGACGGTCCCCTACTGGCATTAGGTGGAGTCATCTGGAAATAATTTGAGTTGAGTTGTCAGAGGGGAAAAATATGAAAGTGAAAGATTATGTATATGTTGTATAATGAATTGTATAGTAATTTATGAAATTTTGTAATGTATAAGAAGATTTAAATGTAATAGGTGATGTCATGTTGTTGTCATGCCTTTCTTGGGATGACGGGTGTCCGGGATGGGTCGTGACAAGTGTAATTAGAACTAACCTAATAGTTGTCATTTATCTTGGTAGATTAAATAGAATACAAACAAATTTTGATTAGTCGAGATAATATGAAACTTTTTTAATCACAATATTCAACCAAGTTACACGTGTTCCCAGTGGAACGATATCCGATCTTTCAAGATCCATTATATTAAAACTAGACCTCGTATACTTACGAGTAGTCAATACCGCGAGGACGATGATGAAATTCTCGCGCGTACAAGGGTTGAAATTGAAAGATCGATCATGCCTGTCTTAGAACCCTGAAAGATCATTCCAACAGGTCATATAACCTTCTCGTTAGGGTATTCGAGAATCTACATAACCTTCTCATTAGGGTATTCGAGAATCTACTCTAAATAAGAAATAGCAAATCTAAAACCTAAACAAATTAAAAGTAAAACGCAACAATAAGTTCACGAATAGATTAGCCCCCTGACTGGTCTCCGTAGGGATATGATCTCAACCACTTGATGGTCTTCATAAAGTGATATAGAATAATTAGAATTGTGATACATACATGAATCTATCTGAGCACCAACAACCATTTCAACAAGATGTTCCAATCTTCTTTTAGACATAGTAATGGGAGGATGAAGCACTTTTTCCAATTCTTTTAATATTTTCTTACGCCATTCATCAACAATAGCTTCATCAATTTTACCCAGTTCAATGTCCTTCATTGATAATATCCCAAAAGCAAGTTTTTGAACCTTATTCTTATCCTTCTCCAATCGCAAGTTAGAAATCCGTTTTCGTAGAATAATCAAAGCTAAAGAGTCATCCCCACGACTCATATACTCTAATAAACACTACTTCAATACAAGAACAACGCCAAGGCTCATATTTCGTCGGGCATATCTTTGATTCCAGAAAGGCAATCAATGCAGTCATCCCAACTTCCATGTAGAACCTTAGATTCAAGTAATTCAAACTGCAAAGATTTGTATGAAATACAAGATTCTGATTCCAAACAAGCTGCAGATTTTCTGTATCCTAAAAAACATAGACACTGAATAATAAATTTGACCATTTTATACTTCTTGATTATGCCTTTATGCTTACGCATTTCCGGTGAAACCTCCATCATCACAAGTAAATAGCTCTAACTTATAATCAATTATACTCCAAAACTATTCTCATTCGCAACTCTTTATGAGCGTTATAAATAGCCACAACAACCTCAAAAAGTTAACATATCAATCTATTCCGTGAGAAGCTTTATGAGCATGCACAAAACCTCGAATTCAATGATTCGAGTACATTGAAGTCTTTTCATAATATGCCATATTTTAAGGGGGTTATTTGGTAAATATATTATTAGGGTTTACGGTTCAGGTGCATTGGGCATTAAAATATGTAAATTTCACTAGAAATGTAAATTTCACTTGAACTATATTTATGTGTTTTTTTTCCTTATCAGCATTTAACCTAGAGCACAATGTTTACATTCAAGTAAATTTGAATTTTTTTTTGCTAACTATTGCCTTCTTATTTCATTACATGAAGTGTTGAGATTGTAATCTTTAGTAAATGACACATTTAAAAATTTCATAATGAAGATGACCAAATAAGCCATATAATAGTAGTAAGGCCAAATTAATTTCAATCCTTGTTAAGTAACGCTATTGATAATTTCCATTTGTTGTAATTAAAAAGAGAAATGATTGCTGATGATAATCCCACCAACTGTATGAAAGTACAAAAAGAAAATCTATAACTACTATGTAAGTACACAAATAAAATCTATAACTATTAAAAGTATCAATTAATATAAAGTTTGTTCTAAATAGAGTAAAAATATCATCTATTATTTTAAAACTGTCTCTTAAAACTACTTTAAATAATTTTAAATTAAATATCGGTATTTATGTTTGTCGTTACATATTTGTTTTACTTATGTTTATATTTTATATTTCTATTAAATAGTTTGAGTTTTTTTTTTTTTTATTACCAAATATTAGTTCTTTTAAGTATGCACTACAAAAAATGGGTGATTTTTTTTTTCTTGTTTAATATTCTTAAGTGCCATTTATAATTGTACTTCGTGTATAAAATTATTATATAAAAAAATTGCCTATGTTTACATGTATATTATTGCTATAAAATATACAAAAAAAATATAAAATGCCTTTCTTTTTTTTAAAAAAAAGTTTCAAATTTACAATGAATTAATTTACAATTTTACTTGTGCATATGAATAGTAAACAAAAAAAGACTAACTTTGATAATATAGATAATAGCTTAATAGTCACATACATATACATATATATGTTTATAATAAATATACATAAAATAGGTAAAAAGTTTACTTTTAACTCTCACAATTTTTTTGGACAAATATGTAATTTTGCGTTATTAAGTTAAAGATAAATATAAGTTCTTGGTTTGTACTTTCTTTCTCATGTTCTATTCCTCTTTTGGTTAATTTTGTTGGCCCCTCCTGGTAAGAAAACTTTAATTACTGAAAATAACTATTGTGGCAACAGATGCATCTGAATCTAATTACAAAGTGGTTCTATTTAGAAAACATTATAATGAAAATACACCTAAGCATCCCATGTGATTTTTGTTTACTAACTTGTGCACATAATTTTGAAACTTATTGGTGGCTTCGTCATGTTTTGTCGGGCTAATAAAATTATTGTTCTTAATACTTAATAAAATTCGTTTAACTTTTCAAAGGTCCATTTGCACTTGTATAGGTAATTAGGGAAAATACTTGCCTCAAACTCCCTACCTACTTTAGACAAAGGGATCTTTTGGTGTTTCTATGGCCTTATGCTTGTTTTGAGAGACCATTGAGGATCTCCATTCACCACTAGGACTCAGTACAATCCAAAAACCTCTTTCCATTACCTTTTCCTACACCCATTCTTTTTGAAATAACTTGCATTCGCCATGTAAATTTTAGGTTATTTATTTGAACATTATCTTTAAAAAACTAAATAAATATAGTTTTGCCCTCTAAGTTCCAATACCATGTCTCAATGTTTCTTATAACTTTCGTTACTGTTGCGACAATTCAATATGCATTTATCAATTGGATAGATGGTGGAAAATTCTAAAAAAACAAAAACAAAACTAAATAGAAACCCCTAAACCAAATAAGTACTTTAGTTTTAGTCACATCTATTAGAATTCATGGAAAAACTAATTTTCCAATTATAATTGTGTCGCCACCATACTCTGTTGGCTAGATTCCAGTTACAGTTGATCACTAGAATAAGAACCAACTTCAATGTTATGTTTTCTTGCTTAACCACTTCAAACAATTAGAAACATATTTTTTTTTTACCAATGATTTATTATGTTAAGAAAAATCAATATTACCAGTGGAATGTCTTATAACAGTTAACGATGTAAACAAATTTATTTTATTTTAGACATTACTAAATTGGAGGTATATGATTTTCATAATAACGCATGCATACATACTTTTAATTTATCTTTTTATCATTTTTTTTAAATAACACTCATTTTCCCGACAATTACAATTTTAGTGTATTTCAACTGTTATAATAAATGTGACATTCTTGTTAGTTCTCTTATTTAACATCTTTAATTTATGTCTTCTTCTCTCCCATGTAATGACAATGAGTGATTTGTCTTATGACTCTAGGAAATACTAAAATACACAAAGTTTATACTTGCTTTTAATTTTCTTTAGAAATTATAAATTGTTCTTTGCAATAACCAGGAATTGATCAGTAGAATAC
The DNA here is from genome assembly GCA_016647705.1 of Eucommia ulmoides. NCBI lineage: Eukaryota > Viridiplantae > Streptophyta > Magnoliopsida > Garryales > Eucommiaceae > Eucommia > Eucommia ulmoides. The sequence continues at coordinate 18,476,011 of CM028335.1, read as the reverse complement.
CTATACTAACATTTTGCATGTCACAATTTTCCTAACCATTTGTTCTTTTGCCTAGCATGTTGTAAATCCAAACACATTTGCCTACAAAGTGATAAAGATGAAAATAGCACGCCAAATTGTAGACACGGCATTTTGACCACCTCATAAAAATTTTATACTTTATTTTTATAATTAACTTTGTTTTATTTCCCTATGTTTTATTTTATTTTTATTTTAGAAAATACACAAGAAGAGAAAGGTTTTTGAAAATGAAACAAAACGGCATTTATTTGGAGCAAAACGGACAAAAAACGAATAAAACACGGCAAACCGAACGCACGTATGAATAGTACCCGCGCGTGAACAGTACCGCATGCTGATGAATAGTGTCTGCATGATTTTGGAATAGTATCACACATGATAATGAATAGTTCTTCCCTTTTGTTCTTTTGTGCATATTTTCTTCCCATTTTTAATGTTTTGTTCCCCTTTGTTTCTCCCTTTGGTTTTGATTTTTTTTTGTATTTTTGTCCATTTATCTTACCCAAGTAATGATGAGGGCATTATTTATATGGAGAAATCAGACGAAACCAAGGAGGGAGAGAGAGGAATTTTGAAGAGAAATTTTTTTTGAAAGAAATTTGTGGGAGAGATTTTTTTTTGTTTGTTTTTTCTTGAGAAAAATATATATTTTTTTTGAGAAGAATAAGAAGAAGAGAAAGGAAGAAGAGAAGAAAATATCTAAATTAAGGTTGGAACTTCTATCTTTTGTAAATCTTACTTATGCATTAAGTCGTTATTATATCAAAATTTTATTTTGTAAATTATATATATATATAAACTTGTGAATTATTTAATGTGTAGATAAAACGAGGTGGAAAACTCCTAACCTTCCACTGGAGCGGTTTAGGTTCAGAAGGAGATTACTCCCCTCAATATATAGATTAAACTAACTTAAGTATGTGTGTGTGTGTGTGTGTATGTGTGTGCGCGTGTGTTTCTTTAACTTGTGTTTTGACAATACGAGGTGAAAAACTCCTGACCTTCCATTAGAGCGGTTTAGGTTTAGAAGGGAGATTACTCCCCTCGATGCGTGTGAGTGTGTGTGCGCGTGTGTTTCTTTAATTTGTGTTAAATAAAATATGTTGACAATACGAGGTGAAAAACTCCTGACCTTCCATTGGAGCGGTTTAGGTTTAGAAGGGAGATTACTCCCCTCAATCCATGTGAGTGTGTGTGTGTGCATGTGTTTCTTTAGCATGTATTAAATATAATGTACTGACAAGATGAGGTGGAAAACTCCCGACCTTCCATTGGAGTAGTTTAAGTTTAGAAGAGGGAATATTTCCCTCGATGTGTGTGAGTGTGTGTGTATGGGTGTGTGTTTATTTTTTATTTTATTTTATTTTATTAAATTTAATAGATTGTCAAAACATGGAGGAAATTTCCCCGCCTTCTATTTGAGCGGTTTGGAAGGAAATCATCCCCTCAATATATAAATTCCTTGATAATATATATATAAAATACAAAAAGATTTTCTTTTTTAGAAGGAAGTGATTTCAAAATAAAATAAAATATTTAGACTAAACTAATTGGACTTAATTGGATATAAGGTACCGTTTTGGACGGATGTCTTGGGGTGCCTAACACCTTCCCTGAGCGTAACTGACCCCCGAACTCTTTAAAACAAATATCTGGTTGGACCATGTTATTTTTGGAGTTATAATTTTACTTAAGCCGTTTTTTTAAAATTGTTTTTAAAAAGAAAAATCCCGTGACCTAGCACACTATTTAAACTCAATGCTAGGTGGTAACTCATTTTTTTAAAACTGACTTAAGTATTTTTATGAGAAAATTGACGCTCTTAAAAAGCCCCTTCTCATTTACACTTGTATATTGATTTTGATTTCTTTAGAAAATCGGGGCGCGTCAGCTGGCGACTCTGCTGGGGAATGTTTAGAGGGTTGAGCCTAATATGTCCAAATAAGTCCTACCATTTCATGTCTGAATGTTATATTTTTTTTGCTATCTTTTTTTTATTTTTTTTTATTTTTAATAAGTTGTGATGTCTACTTATTTTCTTTTCTCTCGGACTTTTATATTGTTGTAAACCTTCCGACACAAGTACGGTCGTCTTGTATCCATATTATCCCCTTGGTATTTTATGATACAAGACAAGGGTTTCACACTTGATGGATTGATGATGTCTTAGGAAGTCTTAAAAACCAAATGAGTTCGAAGTTTCCAATACCGATTAAGCTACGAAAGAATTTTCATAAATCATTATCTATTTTGATCGATCGTTATCGGAATTGAAAACTTTGAACTCGGATAGGTTTTAAGACTACCTAAGACTCACGTGGATTAATAAATGGATTTGTTATAAGAACAGAACGAGACAGAAAAATTGGTCCCAGAAAAGCAATTCCAGTTCCCCCCATTTGAAGTCTGGTCTATACTCGCAGCTGGGCCCAGACTCACTCCAAGATGACATCAGAAAGCAATCTCGAATCTCTCTGTGTAGCCTAGATGGCTCGTATGTAGGAAACCATTGACATACTGAGGGAAATGATCAACGAACTTAGCCAGCCTCAGGAGGCGCCTATTCTCCCATTTAACGGAACTCTCATGACTGAATCACTAAATAGAAATCCTCCAAGTGCCGAGATGGAGAACTCTGTGCCAAATCCGAACCATACCGGCCCGAACTTCGCGGGATCAGTCTACTATGGACCCCAAATGGGCCCTTATTCTTTTGCCTATAGAGAACCAGTATACCCCAACCAGGGGCATATCTATCAGGCTCCACTTGAAGGTTCGGCCCCTCCTGCAGCCTAGATCGTCATCCACCCGGAGAGGATCGTTGCTCCACCAAATGATCCTAATGCTAATCAACCGGCCCTAGCCGTTGAAACAGAAAACAGAAACGAAGATGGACCCCATCCAGCCTGGGTTATGAAAATAGAAGAATTGGAGAAAACCATAGAAGAACTAAAAAGGGAGAAGCCATCCAGAAAAGCGGCGTACAAAGAGCTGTCAGCACCACCCTGAGTGGTGTATCCAGAAAATTTTGTAGTTCTAGAATTCATGAAGTATGACGATACTGGCCCCCCAGAATAGAATATCAGTATCTACAAGGAAGAGTTGGGAGTTCATGCTCGGAATGAAGACCTTTGCCTAAAAATATTTCGACGATCGTTGAAAGGACCGGTTCTCAGTTGGTGTATGACCCTGGACTTGGTACAAATTAAGATGTTCGAGGATCTGGTAGAGGCCTTCTGTGAACAATATGTGTATAATAAAGATGCCGCACCAGACCGTAATACTCTCTACTAGATACTGAAGAGAAAAAATGAAAGTTTCTAAAGGTAAACTGCCCGCTGGCGGGAGGAGGCTGCCAAAGTTGTCCCCAGGTTGAACGAGGAGGCTTAGTTGGAGATATTCAAGTCAATCCAGACGCCAACGTTCTATTGAGATCTCTCAAGCATAGTAGTGACATCATTCGGCGACGCGATCAAGAAAGCCGATGTGACAGAAGAAGGAATAAGAAGCGAAAAGATTAAAGGGACCTCGCCCGATCTGACTAGGAGGTCAGCCCCACCAAAGAAGAAGGAGAGTGAGATAGCCATTGTTGTTTCCCCCCCAACAAACCCATCACCAGGACTACCCCCAAGCTTCCTATCCCCAAAACTACTCGAACCAGAACAACCAATATTACAACTACCCTCCTCAAAATTGCCAAAACCAACATTACCCCCAGAACCAATCGTATTCCCAAAGCCGTGCCCACTATTACCAGAACGTACCTCCTCCTTACCAAAACCACACTCCCCAATATTATCCCCAAGCCTACCGAGTACCCTCTTACCATACATATCAACCAAACCTGAACACTCCACCTCAAATTCCTAACCACACTCTAAGGCCGGGAATCCAATACCACCAAGGTTCTCTACCTTGTGCTACTGGGAGAGACTTACGTAACGATGACAAAGAGCTACTAGACCTTCCGGTCTTAATCACCGAGTTGTACCAGAGTTGTTTGAAGCAGGGGATGTTGACACCCCTTCTATTCTACGAAGTTAAACCTGGGAGTAAAATAGCTTCTTAAAATGCTTTCTGTGAATACCACTCAGAAACCAGAGGACATGCGACCGAACAGTATTTTCAGCTAAATGACAAGATCCGGGAGTTCATACGGATAAAAGCCATCATATTTCCTAAAAAACCTGAGGCCGGTATGCCAAATTGTCAGCAAAATCCGCTATCTGAACACGCCCCCTTAAGAAGTAGCGTCAATCTAATTTTCACAGAAGAGGTCGAGGAAGAAGTTGATGTGATCGGTATCGGTGGTATTTGTTTACACCCGGAGGTTCTCGACGGAGGGTTCGAATTACATCCAGAAATGGTAGCCGAAAAACTGGAGAAATCTCTAGTTCTGTCTTTCCCGCAAAAGCCAGTGGAAAATCTCAATAAGATCCCGTGGAATTACGAGATCGTCGCTAAAACAGGAGAAGGAGAAGAATTGCCAATCTCAATAGGAGAAACTGGTGGAATCACTCGGTCTGGAAGGGTGTACATGCCACATGATTTGATCAGGGTTCCTGTGAGGGAACCAAAAGGAGCTCTAAAAAATCCGGTGTCAGAACAAGAGGCTCACAACTTCCTAAAGGCAATGAAGAATTCAGAATACAAGATATTGGAGCAACTTAGCAAAGGGCCGGTGCAAATCTTGATGCTCTCACTACTCCTATCCTTGAAGTACACAGACAAGTACTGCGAAAAGTCCTAAATGAAGCCCACTTGCCTAGCACGATCCCTCCAGAAAGGTTTGTCACTCTGGTCGAGCAAGTCCTAGGATCTAACACCATCACTTTCATAGATAACGAGATGGACAAAGACGGAATGAGTCACAACAAGTATTTGAATATCACGGTCGAAATCCATGGAATGTTCATAGCTCGGGTGCTGATTGACAATGGAACGACACTGAATATTTGCCCTTTGTCGACCCTGGAAGAAATGAGAATAGATTTGTCACTGATTTGATCGTCAAAGACAGTTATCAGAGCATTCGATAGGGCTAGGAGAGATAGCGTTGGAGAGATTGACCTGCCAATTGAAATTGGCCCGATACAGTTCAATGTGAAGTTCCAAGTGCTCGATATACCTGCTTCGTACAACCTGTTGTTGAGGAGGCCATGGATCCATAATTCTGGGGCAGTGCCTTTGTCTTTACACCAGAAGATCAAGTTCATTGTTGATGACACACTGTACGTGATCAAGGCTGATTTGGATATCATACCTTTCCGTCAAGCGATAAGTCGGTATGTCACGTTAATAGACGAGAAAAAAGAGAAGATTAAAGCCTCTTATCACGTGTTCGACGTCGCAAATGCTACCTTTGTGAAGGAAGAAGGACATGAGATGACACCATTACTGTCTAATACTGTGGCCTTCATTGCTAAAGAAATGAAGTCCTTGGGTTGTATTCCCGAGAAAGAATTAGGCAAGAATCTGGATGGAATTACAGAATCAATAGAAGTCAAGGAGAAGATGGGGAGATTCGGATTGAGATATGAGCCGACAAGAGCAGACAGGGCAAAGTTCTTTTGAAAGAAGAGGGATGGATCCTAAGACAACCAGTCGATAAAGATTCCGTATATCCGGGTCAACTTTTCCTATCTAGCAGAAACCATCAACAAAAGGAAAGAGGCTATAGGATTCGAGTTGCACCCTGAGAAAGTGATGATCAAGGAAGCTGTGAACGTAATCCTGGAAAAGGAGGCATGACTAAGTCATGGGTCTGGTATTCGAATCAAATGGGGTAAAAAATTATGGAATTGGGATTCTTGTTCCCTCCCGGTTCATCGGGCGTTTCGGTAAATTGGGAAAAAATTTTGTACTCACCTTTCCATTCAACTAGCCTTTTGGATGGAAATGGATTTTTGTTTTGTAATGGCTTTTTATATTTAATGAATGCAATTATGTTTTATCTAACATATGGTTTAATTGTTTAAATTTTATGCTTTCAGGATGCCTAAGTTACCAGTGTATGATGTATGCGATATATCTGAGCTAGAGTGCGATAAGTATGATTTCAATACAGAACCTGACCATAACCTGATGGGAGTGGAAACAAAAGATGACTCTTGCCAGCCAGACGATGGTGAGATCTGAAAAGCTTTTACAAAATTTGAGAATAGGTCGATTCCCAGTAATGACAAGACTGAGTTGATAAACTTAGGGACCTCGGAAGAGTTGAAGGAAGTAAAGATTAGATCAGCTCTCACGGCTCTGGAAAAGAAAGAGTTGACAACGCTCTTAGTTGCCTACCAATATACCTTTGCCTGGTCCTACGATGACATGATAGGACTGGACAAGAGTATCGTGACCCATAAGCTGCCGCTAAAGCCTGGGAGTATACCAGTCAAACAAAAGTTGAGAAAGTTGAGGCCTGCTATCAGCCTCGAGGTCAAGGAGGAGATCGTGAAGCAATTCAACAATGCTCGAATTATTGAAGTCTGTAACTATAGTGAATGGCTCTCAAATGTCGTTCCAGTGCCAAAGTCCTCGGGAAAAATCAGAGTCTACGTGGATTATCGTGATCTCAATCGGGCAAGTCTGAAAGATGATTTTCCGTTGCCAAACATTCATATCATCATCGACAACACTGTAGGGCGAAAGCTCTATTCTTTCGTCGATGGATTCTCTGGCTATAATTAGATTCTGATGGATGAGGAAAATCGAGAAAAGATAGCCTTTATTACACCATGGAGAGTCTTTTGCTAAAGGGTGATGCCTTTCGGTCTCAAAAATACCGGGGTAACGTACCAAAGAGCAATAACAACCCTCTTTCATGATATGATGCACAAGGAGATGGAGGTATATGTAGATGACATGATCGTTAAATCTCAGGAAGATGAGGATCATCTCTGCTATTTGAAAAAGATGTTTGACAGACTTCGAAAATATCAACTCAAGCTCAATCTAGCAAAATGCGCTTTCGGGGTGACTTCCAGAAAACTTCTTGGTTTTATGTTAAATCTCCATGGAATTGAGATTGATCCTGCAAAGACGAAGGCCATTCGTGAGATGCCACCACTGAAAAATAAGAAGGAGATCCGAGGTTTTCTAGGCCTATTGAATTTCATAGCCCGATTCATCTTCCGGCTCACTGCCACTTGTGAGCCAATCTTCAAGCTACTTCGAAAAGAAAGTGACGGGTGATGGAATATAGATTTTCAGAATTCCTTAGAGAAGATTAAAGCCTATCTAACCAACCGTCCAGTTTTAGTGCCGCCTCGGGAGAGGGTTCCATTATTGCTATATTTGTTATTTCTCGACTCCTCTATGGGAGCTATTCTCGAGCAACTCGATAAATCTGGAAAGAAGGAGCAATCCATCTATTACCTCAGCAAGCGCTTCACGAAGTACGAGGAAAATTACACCTTGCTGAAGAGAACCTGTTGTTCATTGGCCTGGTCTGCTCAAAGACTACGCCATTACATACTCCTACTGACTACCTACTTGATAGCCAGGATAAATCCCTTAAAGTACATCTTCGAGAAGCTGATTCTATCAGGAAAAGTTGCAAAATAGCAGATGCTGCTAACGGAGTTCGATATCGTCTGCAAGACCCAAAAGTCAGTGAAGGGTCAGACGATAGCAGATCAGTTGGCTAGTTGTCCAGTTCAAATGAATCACTAGCCTCTTGAGACACTATTACCTAATAAGTCGATTCATGCGGTAGATGAAGAAGATGAGGAAACAGTTTGAAAAAATGTATTTCGATGGAGCAGTAAACTCTCGAGAGGTCGAAATCGGAGCTGTTCTGGTTTCTCCGAGCAAGCAGCATTATCTGGTGGCTTCCAAGTTGAAGTTCCAAAGCACCAATAACTGAGCTTAGTACGAAGCATGTATTTTGGGACTCCAGTTGGCTGTCGACATGAAAATCAAAGAATTTCTAGTGTTTGGGGATTCTGAGTTGATAATCAATCAGGTGACGGATAAGTATGCCACTATCGATCCGATTATGATAGCCTATAACAATCACCTCCTGGAGTTGTGCGATGATTTACGATGATCGAATTTGAAAGCATACCAAGGCTCAAGAATGACTTTGCCGATGACTTAGCTATCTTGGCGTCTATGATCTCTATCACTCGGGAGGAGGATGATATCATTCCAGTGGCAATCTGAGTTCAGCGTCGACCGGCTCACTGTTTCTAGCTTGAATCTGAACCAGCCAAAGACCCGTGGTACCATAACATAAATAACTTCCTGAAAAATCGGGAGTATCTGGAAAGGGCATCGAGTGTTGATCGAAAAACTCTCCGGAGGTTAGCAGGCCAATTCTTCCTAAGCGGAGAGACACTGTACAAACGCTTCCCTGACATGGGCCTGTCGAGATGTGTTGGAGTCTAAGAGGCCATCCAGTTGATGAAAGAGGTCCATGGTGGCATATGTGGACCTCACATGAGCAGCTTCATGCTCACAAAGAAGATCCTGAGGACTGGTCATTTTTGGCTAACGATGGAAAGCGACTGTGTGCAGTTTGTTCGAAGATGCCATAAGTTTAGATTCATGGTTATCAAATCCATATCCCACCTTCGCAACTTCATTGCTTGGCAGCCCTATGGCCTTTCTCAATGTGGGGTATGAACGTTATTGGAGAAGTTACCCCTAAGGCGCTGAGTGGTCATCATTTTATCCTGGTGGCGATTGATTATTTTACCAAGTGGGTAAAAGTTGTTTCCTTGGCCCGAGTGACTCAAAGGACAGTACCTTGGTTCATCAAAGAAAATATTGTGTCGAGATACGGTTTGCCACAAGCACTGATAACCGATAATGCCAAAAACCTGAAGGGCTTGAAAATATAGAAAATATGTCAGCAATTCAAGATCGAGCATAGAAACTCAGCGCCTTACCGTCCAAAGATGAATGGAGCAATGGAAGCCGCAATAAGAATATAAAGAAAATTCTCCGAAAAATGATTGATAACTATAAAGAGTGGGATGATATGTTTCCGTATGCTTTGAAGGCTTACCGGACTTCGATTCAGACTTCGACAGGGGCAACCTCGTATTCTTTGGTTTACGGCACGGAGGCGGTAATACCGGCTGAGGTGGAAATTCCATCTCTGCGAGTGCTCATGGAGGCCGAGCTTTAGGAAACTGAATGGGTACAACAAAGATTGGACCAACTTTGTTTAATTGACGAGAAACGGCTAACAACGATATGCCATGGGCAATGTTACAGATAGAGAATTTCCAAAGCACATGATAAGCAGGTACGCCCTAGAGTCTTCAGGGCCGGTGAATTGGTATTGAAGAAAATATTTTCTTTCCAAGATGAAGCTAAGGGTAAGTTCGCCCCAAATTGGAAAAGTCTTTTTGTTGTTCACAAGGCTTTGAGCGGTAGAGCATTGATTCTCTAGAAAATGGATAGTGATGTATTTCTCGAGCCTCTAAACTCAGATTCTGTAAAGAAATACTTTGCCTAATAAAGATCTTTCTTTTCCAAGTAAGTTTATGTCGATTTGGGATTATTTGTAAAAAAAAAAAAAAAAAAAAAAAAAAAATGGGTACGGCTCGAGCATGGTGAAAACTCGAAAGAGCGCCATGAAAAAAATGTAGAGATCGTTTCAAAAAAATATATATTTATAGATCGCTCAAGGGGGGCATCTTCGGAATTTCCACTACAACCGACTTTCATTGACCGTAAAAAATTTCGTGTTCGGAATTTGATGGATTTGAGCAGAGTTGGAATCTGTGAAAAGGAAAATCAAATATGGCTCAAATTTGCATTGAAATCATACTTGTCAGACAATCCGGCTTAAAATCTCGTAGTTAACATATCTAGTGATGAAGATACCTGTTTGGGGTAAGGTTTTACACATTTTTCATATTTGGCTAAATCAATTTTGCAGGATTTGAGAAATACAAAGCAAACAAGAGTATATGATTCTCCTAATACTGAGGATGCCTAGCAGAAGAGGGAAAGTGAGAATTGGCGGGTATAGAGAAATAAAAGTTGATAGAGATGTTGTCCAAAACTAGACCCCGCCAGCAATCTAGGGAAAACCTCCAAAAAGTGCATCTCTAAAATTGACAGAAGGATGAGACGAAAGAATTTCCCAATACTGTCCCAAGAAATTCAAGCGCCATTAAACGAGAGATTGCAACGAAAAAAGGGGGAACGGAATTGTAAGTCGTCAAGGGTGACAAGTTTTTCAGACTAATTTTTTGTGTTGCATGTGTTTTTCTTGTCCAGTTACAGGGATCTCAAATGGCCTGGAAGCATGGATTTCCCAATCACAAGGACTTATTACCTTCCGGCTCAAATTGGAAACTCTCATTGCTAAAATTTCAGAAGCTCTAAATGAGCGTCCAGATATGCGTTTTCCCCGAAAGGGGCAAAAAGTGAACTACGCTAAACCTGATCCTCGGCGTAATGCTAAGGTACGTAGGCAACCTGTAAAGGTTCGGTCATCTGAGAGTCAGCCCCAGCCGAAGGCTGAGGCACATTTTATGTCTTTGCTCTCTCATTTTTTCCCAGCCAGAAGCTGGGGCATATTTTATATTTCTGAACTTTATTTTGTCCCTTGGCCAAGAAGGCTAGGGCATGAATAATTTTTCATTACTCTAAATGATCCTCTAAACAGACACTTGTTCTTCATGAGTATCGTCATGAGTCGTTCCTTTATCACTCTAAACAATCCTCTAAACGTACACTTGTTCGTCATGAGTCTTTTTTTATTACTCTAAACAATCCTCTAAACGAACACTTATTCATTATGAGTATCGTCATGAGTATTTTTTTATTACTCTAAACAGTTCTCTAAACGAACACTTGTTCGTCATGAGTATTTTTTTTTATCATTCTAAACGATTCTCTAAACGAACACTTGTTCGTCATGAATATCATCACGAGTCTTTTTTTTTATTACTCTAAACGGACACTGGTTCGTCATGAGTATCGTCATGAGTCTTTTTTTTTTTTTTTACTATTCTAAACGATCTTCTAAATGGACACTTGTTTGTCATGGATATCGTCATGCGTCATTCTTTTATTACTCTAAATGGACACTTGTTCGTCATGAGTATCGTCATAAGTCATTTTACTTTATTTGTTCTATTATTGAAAAATGCACTTTGAAAAAAAATAAAAAATAAAAAATGGGATGATCAAAATGGCGTGATCTTTTATCTTTGTCAAGTAAGTGAAACTTGCATGACAAAGAGGGGCAGCTGTAGACACGGCATTTTGACCACCCCATAAACATTTTATACTTTATTTTTATAATTAACTTTGTTTTATTTCCCTATGTTTTATTTCAGAAAATACACAAAAAGAGAAAGGTTTTTGAAAATAAAACAAAACGACATTTATTTGGAGCAAAATGGACAAAAAACGAACAAAACACGGCAAACCGAATGCACGTATGAATAGTACCCGTGCGTGAATAGTACCTCATGCAGATGAATAGTGTCTGCATGATTTTGGAATAGTATCACACATTATAATGAATAGTTCTTCCCTTTTGTTCTTTTGTGCATGTTTCTTCCCATTTTTAATGCTTTGTTTCCCTTTGTTTCTCCCTTTGGTTTTGACTTTTTTTTGCATTTTTGTCCATTTCTCTTACCCAAGTAATGATGAGGGAATTATTTATATGGAGAAATCAGACGAAGCCAAGGAGGGAGAGAGAGGAATTTTGTTGAGGAGATTTTGAAGAGAATTTTTTTTTTGAAAGAAATTTGTGGGAGAGATTTTTTTTGTTTGTTTTTTCTTGAGAAAAAATATATATTTTTTTTGTTGAGAAAAAGAAGAAGAAGAGAAAGGAAGAAGAAAAGAAAATATCTAAATTAAGGTTGGAACTTCTATCTTTTGTAAATCTTACTTATGCATTAAGTCGTTATTATATTAAAATTTTATTTTGTAATATATATATATATAAAACGAGGTGGAAAACTCCTAACCTTCCACTGGAGCAGTTTAGGTTTAAAAGGAGATTATTACCCTCGATATATAGATTAAACTAACTTAAGTATTTGTGTGTGTGTGTGTATGTGTGTGCGTGTGTATTTCTTTAACTTGTGTGTTGACAATACGAGGTGGAAAACTCCTGACCTTCTATTGGAGCCGTTTAGGTTTAGAAGAGAGATTACTCCCCTCGATGCGTGTGAGTGTGTGTGCGCGTGTGTTTCTTTAATTTGTGTTAAATAAAATATGTTGACAATACGAGGTGAAAAACTCCCGACCTTCCATTGGAGTAGTTTAGATTTAGAAGGGAGATTACTCCCCTTAATTCATGTGAGTGTGTGTGTGTGTGCGTGTGTTTCTTTAACATGTGTTAAATATAATGTGCTGACAAGATGAGGTGGAAAACTCCGAATCTTCCATTGGAGTGGTTTAAGTTTAGAAGGGAGAATAAATTCCTCGATGTGTGTGAGTGTGTGTGTATGGATGTGTGTTTATTTATTTATTTATTTTGTTAAATTTAATAGATGGTCAAAACATGGAAGAAATTTTCCCGCCTTCTATTTGAGCGGCTTAGAAGAAAATCATCCCCTCAATATATAAATTCCTTGATAATATATATATATAAAATACAAAAATATTTTCTTTTTTTAGAAGGAAGTGATTTCAAAATAAAATAAAATATTCAGACTAAACTAATTGGACTTAATTCGATATAAGGTACCGTCTTTGGACGGACGTCTTGGGGTACCTAACACCTTCTCTGAGAGTAACTGACCCCCGAACTCTTTAAAACGAATCTCTGGTTGGACTTTGTTATTTTTGGAGTTATAATTTTACATAAGCTATTTTTTTAAAATTGTTTTCAAAAAGAAAAATTCGGTGACCTAGCACACCATTTAAATTCAATTCTAGGTGGCGATTCCTTTTTCTAAAACTGGTTTAAGTATTTTTATGAGAAAACCGACGCTATTAAAAAAACCCTTCTCATTTACACTTGTATATTTATTTTGATTTCTTTGGAAAATCGAGGCGCGTTACAAATGTCTTATGACAAAGCTAGGATGATGTGTTACAAAATAGGTATTGTTACTGTTTTCCTAACACCTAAGACAACTCGCCTACAAAAAAAATAAAATTTCATTACATAATTCCTTGGAAACAGATGAAACGGTGTATGCTAATCCTGTTGGTCGAAAATGAAGTAGAAACGCCAATTTTAATGAATATGGGTCGCCTTCGCTTGTTGCACCAGTCTATCCAAATTCGCAAGACAATCCACTGATGTATGAACATGCGTCGGATGTAGTTGCACCATTGTGTACATCAAGCGCACAATTGACGACTCATCTCTCAAGAGAACAAATGTTAGAGCCACTTTTCTTCTTCCGATTATCTATTGTTATTTTATATAGTATTCTTAGAAGGGTGATAAATGCATCGTTAATCACAAAAAATATGCATTTGAAAAAATAATACTTTCTCCTTGACCTCATCTCCATCATGTTTGTTTTCTCTTTCTCACATTTGTTCCAACTCATTAGGGACCATATTCAAATCCAGCACCCTTTGATTGTACAAGCCTCTCCATAGGACAAAGGTAAATAGTTGCAAGGCTATTGAGCATGCTTAATACCTACCCATACATCGTTACCTTTTGTGGTATTATTCATATTCAACAAATTGAATTATCTTAATTATGTCATTTCAAGGTAAAAGAAAATACAGTCATATTTTTTCGCTATTTGAGGTTGTACCTTCAGAGCCTTCTCAATTGCAACATATTTTGAGATGATTTTTTTGCAAAGCTATACGATTCCAATATGAGCCGATCACGTTTTGTTGTTTGAACAGGGAAATCGCTCTTGCCTCAAACAATGCACCCCCTCTCATGTGGGAATTGCTAACTTCGAACTCTATACAATCCAACGAATTTTGCACATATATTCGCACCTACAACAACACATTTGCCTTCACATCATTTGGCGTGAAGTACGATAAAGACCTCTGCAAGAGAAGTAATGGTATTTACACTTTCAAAAACACAAGGTCAAGTCTACCATCATATCAATTCATTACTTCTTGTTGATGGAAACCCAACTTATTTGCAGTTATACATCTACGATACAGACCACGAAATCCAAAATAGAATTCAATTATCTGATCGTCTAAATTCTGATATCCTGAATATCTTATTGTTAGCCTTAAGCGAAAATCCTTATACAGTCTTCTTTAAGACCTTAAGGGATTTACCAAACCTTATCGACCATGAAATTGTAATACGTGCTAACCCCTGCTTGGATGAACGTATATACAATGCTCCTTCTACATCACAAGTTGCAGCAATATGGGTAGAAAGTGATGAGGCCAATAATTGTGGAGACCGCGACATTATTGTATATAGTAAATCGGGCTACAACCATAGAGTACAATACTACTTTGGGTGCTACGATCCTTTGCAATACCCCATTTTATTTCCTTTAGGAGAGAGCGGTTGGTATACTGGAATCAAGAAGAATATCATTGATAAATCTAGGTGTGTGGATATATCAACTTCGTCTCAAATTGATCCAAAATCAGTTTCCTCAGCAACCGAAAGTAGGCAAAAAAAACGCGGTTGTATTTCATGTTGCGAATATTATTGTTACAAAATGCAAGTAAGGCCATCTGAGAACTCCTTTATTCTACACTCGGGTCATTTATTCGAGCAATATGCAATCAACATGTATATTAAACTTGAAACTTTGTGGTTGGACTTTTTTCGTCTTAACCAAAAGCATATTAGAGCAGAATTGTACCAAGGAATAGTTGACAGTATATTAAGTGGTGAAACATGAGGTGCCAACGTTGGGAAATGCATTGTTCTACCATCATCGTTCATAGGTGGTCCCAGAGATATGCGACGATACTATGCTGATGATATATCTTTAGTACAACGATATGGAAAACCAGACCTCTTTTTAACCATGACGTACAATCCATCTGGGTTTGAAATTAAACAACATCTCCTCCATAGGGAAGAACCCCAAAATCGTCCAGATTTAATTGCAAGAGTGTTTAGAGCTAAAGTTGAAGAATTGAAGAAGGATATATTTAAGAAGCAAATTTTTGGGCCAGTCACCGGATATGTGTACGTCGTCGAATTTCAGAAACGTGGTCTGCCTCATGTTTATTTTCTTATCATCCTGAAAGGTAATGCAACAATCAAAAATCCAGAAATGTTTGACAAATACATTTGTGCCGAAATACCTGATAAAGATATTAATCCCCATTTATATCATGTTGTATGGAAACATATGATGCACGGACCATGTGGTACACTTAATACTAAAAATTTTTGCATGAAAAACGATGGAACTTGTAAAAATCATTATCCTAAAGTCTTTAATGATATTACTACCTAGACTAAAGACTCATTTCCAATTTATAGGCGTCACAATAATGGAATAATAATAAAAGTGCGCAAACATATCCTTAATAATCGTTGGGTCATATCTTATAACCCTTACTTGCTTGCTAAATATGATTTCCATATTAATATAGAAATTTGCTCCACGATAAAAGCGATCAAGTACTTGTATAAATATATTTACAAAGGTCATGATCGAATAGCATTTCAAGTGGTAGCAACTGCTGACATAATCCTCGATGAGATTGATCTGTATCAATCTGCCAGATGGGTATCACCTCTTGAGGCTACATGGATAATTTACAAATTTTTGTTGAATGAAATCTTTTCTGCTGTTATAAATTTGCAACTTCATCTAGAGGACCAACAACAACTGGTATTTCCTCCCTCAACTAATTTGTTAAATCTTATTAGCTTTGCTCCTTTGACAAAGACAATGCTCACTGAATTCTTTCACATGAACGCAATCGATGCTGATGCACAAAATTACTTATATCGCGAATTTCCTGAGCATTATGTTTGGAATAAAAAGGACAAAATATGGACCCAAAGAAAACAAGGCTTCTTCATTGGCCATATCGTTACAGTTAACCTTACTGAAGGAGACATATATTATTTACGCTTGTTGTTAAACCATATAAAGGGCCCAACTTCTTTTGAAGCATTGAAAATTGTTGATGGGGTTAGAGCAAATTCGTTTAGGTTGTGTTTGGATAGGGTATTTGTAGGAGGGATTTCAATTGGGGGAGGGATTTCAAAATGTTCTTTTGATAAATCCCTTGTTTGGGTAAGAGAGGAAAGAATTTGTCAAATCCTTTTAGGGGTGAATGAAGGGATTTGTAAATACTTTTGGGAGAGGTTGAATTTCTCAAATCCTTCCCTTCCCATTTAGCAAAAAGGACACGGAGGTAATTTTCATAATTGTTATGAGATCCCCTCTTCAAGCCGCGATCTGTTCTTTCTTTTTCTTTTTCTTTTTTCCTTTTTTTTTCTTGTTTTTCCTTCTCATTCAACGAAATACCTCCGTCGTCTGGTCGTCCTCTGTCTCCGTCGCCGTCGTCTGGTCTCCGTCCGTCATCTGGTCTCCGTCGCCGTCGTCTGGTCTCCGTCCGTCGTCTGGTCTCCGTTGCCGTCATCTGGTCTTCCTTCGTCGCCGTCGTCTGCTACTTCATCGTCATCATCTGGTTTCGATTGATTTCGAAAACGAAATCGAAATCAATCGAAACCAAATCGAAAGGGTTTCGATTGATTTCGATTTCGTTTTTGAAATCGAAAACAAAATCGATTTTGATTTCAAAAACGAAATCGATTTAGGGTTTCGATTTCTACTTTGATTTCTACTTAGATTTCGTTGCTTCGATTCAGGGTTTGTTCATCGATTTGGGTTTCGATTTGTTCATCGTATTCATTGATTTGGGTTTCGATTTCATTTCGATTTCAATTCGATCATTATCTCGATTTCGTCTTCGCCGTCGTCTGTTCGCCCACTAAATCAAACGAAATCTGTTCATCATGTTCTTCTCCATTTTTTTTTTTTTTTATTTTTTTTTTCAAAAGTGGGATAAAAAATAGATAAAAAAAACTATTCAAATACTTCAGTTCAAACAATCATCCAAACAACGGATTTGTAAAATGAAGGGATTTCAAAATCCAGGATTTTAAAATCCCTTCATTTTACAAATCCCTTGAATTTATCAAATTCCTTACCCAAACGCAACCTTAGGGAAGCTTCTTTGCTACGTGGTTTGTTGCATGCTGATAATAGCCTCCAATTATGCTTACGAGAGTCATCATCATATCAGATGCCTGTTGCATTGAGACGCTTTTTTCCTACCATCCTTATCTATTGTAACCGTGTAAATGCACGTGCCCTCTGGCTTGAATTTGAAGAACATTTAGGTGAGGACTATTTGCGCCTTGCTGGAATGAGAGCTTATGCTAGCCACAAAAAAACACTTCAAATAATTGGGTCGCAACTCGAATCAATGGGAAAGAACATCAATGACTATTTTATTATTGAAGAAAACATTAGTAATGAAGACGTTCGCAGGGGCTTTAAAGAAATTGAAAGGGAACTGAGTACTGAAATTTCACAATTTGACCTTCAATGTGTTGACATACTCAATAGTGAACAAAAAGATGCATTTAATTCAATTGTTCATTGTGCCCTTTCTAACAAAGCCTGTGCTTTCTTTGTTGATGGGCCGGGGGGCACTGGAAAAATATTTTTGTATTGTGCATTGCTCGCTTTCATGAGATCCAAGGGTTACATTGCTCTGGCTACTGTAAGCTCAGAAGTAGTTGTATCTATATTACTAGGTGGCCATACTGCACATTCAAGATTTAAAATTCCACTTAATGTAGATGACGACACTGCATGCCATGTTAGCAAACAAAGCGGATTGGCAAATTTGATCCAACAAGCCAAACTTATCATATGAGACGAATCACCAATGGTAAAAAGGTAAGGAATAAAGGCATTTGAGTGTATGTTACGTGATGTTTGTATATCAGATATTCTATTTGGTGGAAAAGTGGTTGTATTTGGTGGTGATTTTAGAAAAGTTTTGCCTGTACTGCCCCGTTCAAGCATCGAGCAAACCATTGATTCGAGTTTGGTTAAATCGCATTTGTGGAATACACTTGAAAAAATAAAATTAACTCAAAATATGCGTCCAAGACTAGATCCAGTGTTTTCTAATTTCTTATTGCGAGTTGGTGATGGAAAATAAGAGACTATTATCGATGATAATATAAAACTTCTTTATTCGATGTTGTTAAATGGTAATATTCATAGCCACTTAAATACACTTATTGATGCCACATTTCCAAACTTATCCGACTATGTTAACAATGTCGATGCCTTCATTAGTCGTGCAATTTTAGCCTAAAAAAATGACATGGTTGATGATATTAATTCTTTCTTAATAGATCAATTTCCAGGAATTTCAAAAGAGTATATTAGTTATGATGAACCTTTAGACATTTCAGATCATAGATTTCAAGATGATTTTATCAATACACTAAACTCTACTGGATTCTCACCGCATATATTACGCCTTAAACCAAATTGTCCTGTTATTCTCCTACGTAACATAGATTCGTCCAAAGGAATTGTGTAACGGCACCCGATTGGTATGTAAATTTTTTTATCCAAATATGATTGATGCTGAAATAGCCATTGGAATACATAAATGCAAAAGAGTATTTCTTCCAAGAATTCCGCTACTACCTCCAGAGAATGAAAGTAAAGTTTATCCGTTTAAGAGGATACAATTTCTCATTCGACTAAGTTTTGCAATGACTATTAACAAAGCACAGGGCTAAACTTTGGACTTTGTTGGCATTTATTTACTACAACCCATTTTCTCCCATGGTCAATTGTATGTCGCTTTATCCAAGGCTCAAACTTCCAGAAGTGTCAAAATTCCCATTGACCCAAATACATTTTCTAAAATCAGCACTGCTTGTACAAGGAACGTGGTGTACCAAGAAATATTGCAATTTGTATCACAGACCTAGATGTATAATACCATAACATCTGAAATCACAACAAAATTTACATCTGATGTGTTATTATTTTTTTTTTTTAATTAACATATTAATGATTCATTATCTTGCATGCATACATGACAACAAATCATGTCCTAAGGTAGCTTTAACCTGATCCATAATCCATAAATGGTCATAACTCAAAGTTAAAATGCAATTTTATTTTCTCGATCAATGGAATGAAATCCGGTCCAATAAGCGTTGTCGTTATTTTTCTTAGTCTTAGATATTTTATTTTTAGTATCTTTTATTTTATCTACATATTAAAGCCTATAATAACATTCTTTATATACAGATTATTTCCTCAACTAGAATTATTTGTAATATTGTTGTTTTCTTTACTTTCATATTTAGCATGCATTTTCTATTGAACACTTTTATTTTACACAATTCTAACCAAATGTAGTTACAATTATTAATTATTCATGCTACAAGTTATTTTCTTTGTATATTTCTCCTTGTCCTAGGTTATCACTTTAATGATTTTTTTTATTCTATTGTTTGTATGCACAAGATTAATTTATATATATATATCATCACTTTAACCGTTACATTTTAATTTTCTTGTTCACATACGCAAATTTAAGGTATTTTGGTGCACCACACCTATCGTCCCTGGCCTTTCACGTTTGGTTTCATTAATAACTCACTTCCAAAACCTACTCTGTGGACATGACTTCCAATAAAGTATGATTATCATAAAGAGGTTCCACTAATTAAGTCTTTAGTCAATCACGAGGTGTTGAAAAATCAAATTTTAAATAAATAACTCAGATACTCAATGTGTGGATTGAATGATAATTGGTGAGTCTTGAGTACTTTGAAATATATTTCTCTATGAAGTTTTGATTTACAAGCTATGTAATAAGTTCATTTGAAATTCTGTGATTTATATAAGATGCTATAGTAATTTATTGAAATGAAACCTAAATGCGAAAATAAAAAATCCATGCTACGCTTGACAAGGTAGGGTAAATATCTTGATGTTCATTAAATGAAATGTACTTTCTTGTAATTTCGAGAAATACGAAGAACACTTTAGATATTTTTTATCTTTTCAGTTTCTTTATTTAATACGCCCTCTATTACATTCAAGGTTCTTTTACAATTGGTTGAGAAAAATAGCTTTCGAAGTCGCAACGTAAATATTTTTGGTTGTTTAGTCGTATTTTTTTATTTTACTACTCTCTTGTTTTCTATTATATTATATATATGTATGTGTGTGTGTGTGTATTGTGTGTGTGTGTGTATATTACACTCATACTTGTTCTCATTATCGATTTTTATTTCTTAGGTTTATTTTTACATCTTCCTCATTTTTGCTTCTCAATTAACAGGTTTGAAAATGCATAGAGAAGTAAAATCAATAAAAGAAATTATACCACAAAGTAGGCAGCCTAGGACTGTCAAAGTTGTGGTCGCTGAAAAAACATATCCAAGACAGTCGATTTCCAGCTCAAAAAAATACCAAAGGATAATACTCACGGACTTTGAGGTTTTGATACTATTACTTCAACTTATTGTTGGATATTTAACCATGCGAAAAGTTTAGTTATTAAAGTTTTGCTAAAGACATACTCCAACAATTTAAATATTGTAGCTTATGATATGACCATTTAGGCACTTACCCTTGTTTCCATTTATTTGCATTGGTTTTATGTTAATATTCACTATGTCATCTCGCCTCAAGATTATCAACATATATCGTTTTTTTTCTTTCATCTTAAACCTTCTCATTAGGGAACTCGAGTTCAGGCAACTATATTTGAAAATGACATCAAGTTACTTCAAAACACTCTTGCTAAGCTTGAAACATATAATATCTCAAATGCCATTGTACAATTTGTTTCCCCTGAACACCGTCTTGCGCGCATGAGTTTCGGTGGATAATCAAGTCTCGGACAATCATTGAACATGTTCCTAATAAAATTCCACCCGTTATAAGTCCTCCATCCCACTTCACTTTCTTTAATGAGATTTTAGAGTGCAAGAACGAAGATAAGGAAGTCAGTATGTGCATTTTATCCATCTTTTGTTGTAAAAAAAGTACACATCTTATTTATTTATGTTGCTATAAAATATCGTAAAAAATTTTCACTTATTTCTTATGTAATTATATTTTCATTTATTGTACATATATCATTGCTCTTGTTTTGCATGCTTTTCCAGCCAAAACTCAACCCACCAAAAATAGCCCATCCAGGGTACAAGAGTTCCTCCTCATCACTGAATCATTAGACCCATAGTTTTCTTTTTAATTCATATTTTTATTAATAATATCTATTTTTTTTAAGGATATAGTAAATTGTTTTTACGATGGGTTATAGGAACAAACCTCTAATTCTGACAATGTGGAACCAGTTTACTGAAAATGAGGGGATGACCATCAAACGGATGATTGAGACGAAACCTATAATTGTTACTATGCGCCTTCGTACCTCTACCTATCATGGTTTGTCTTCTACCCATAATATAGTGATTGATTTTGCCAACCATTTCTTACTTCTATCTTGATGTGTATTACAGGTATTTCATTATCTACACGATCTTCAAGCACCTTTATCATTAACCCAAACATTCCGCAAACTGAGTAGCTGTGCACATGGTATATTATTTCTACCATCATACTATTACTATTTTTTAGTCAAATTTCTTCTTTTCTACCTCTTTTATTACTAACATTTTAGTATTGTGTTCACTTTTCAAACTTTATTTACGTGTCTCTTTTATCATTCTATACCCTTGATTCACAATGATAATTTTTTTTCCCATTAACTGATACTTAACTCTTTTTTTTTCATCGAATTTTCCAATGATCAATCAAAATCTCTATTTAATAGAGTGTCATATTGCACTTGCAACCAATCCAAAAGCGAACAACTTCCGTGACGAACCTCGGGAGCGTCATATAGTTCCACTTGCAACTTTACTGGGAATGCTTGATAATGTCTCTCTCCAATAATTGTGTATCCCAAAATTTGTTTTCCATATATATCTCATTAATTTGACATTTTCCCTCACACACAAATTTGTTTTTGCAACACTTTGTTTCGGTTAAATGTAGATTGTTTCTTGTTAACCTAGAGAAAGCCCTTATGGTACATATGATGTAGCCATTGTCACCGAGCAACTACTGCCTTGTATGATCAAGTGTTTACCTGTTTCCATTGCCAGAAAGAGAACACATGTGGTAGCCCCAAGTAATATCAAAAAGAACATTTCGGTCATTAAGGCTACTTTTGTCTAGCCTACATTTGGTTACGTTTTTTTAAGATTATTGTTTGGTTCCCAAAAATAGGTACAAAAAGAAGAACAACTTTGTCTTTTCTTGTAACTTTCTCCTCTTGAAAAAAAAACATAAATGGCAATTTGGTAACAAAAAACAATAAAACAAATGGAACATTATGTCTCTATTCTAAATAGATGAAAATTATAGAAATCTAGAAACTTAATAACATTTCTATGTCAAACTCCCATGGTCATTTCTAGCTTTCCTTTCTGGTCCTAAATTTTGGACAATTAAAATGAAGTAAGTAGACAAACAATGAATAAATGCCACCTATATTTACTTGTGCTTGTTAAATATTGAACATTAAAATGCAGGTGCCGTATTGATGTTGAAGTTCGCGATGAAAGCGAACCATAATTGGTTCTTTATTTCGAACTAATGCCGAGAGCTTCCTTGGTTGCACTGCTAAAGAACTCTGGGAAAATACTACCTAGGTCAGATATCTCTGTAGTCCATTTTTTTTTTATAAGAAATAACTCGAATGAAAATTTAAATTATCTTTCTGTTTTTACTTTGCTTATAATTGATCTAATTATGCATCATTTAACTTTAAATTGACAATTTGAATATCATTCCTAAAAAAAAATTCTCTTATAAACTTGAAAATTTGCCATGTCTATCAAATATTGTTTTAAAACACCAGTCTTCCTAACAATTTTACAGTTCAACTTTAGTTGTATAATGACCTAGAAACATAACACTTAGCAATGCACAAAACTTAGGCAATAGTGATTCAACATGCATTATCGCCATCTATTGCTATTGCCTTTATGAACTCTGTTTCGTCCTCAAACAAAAAGTTATACAACAAAAAACGTAGTAAAGACAATTGAGTCATGTGCCCAAGACCTTCTAAACAAATTTCAGCAACTTAAAAAAAAAAACAAAAAAAAACCACCTTAGCTTAGTTATATAGCATTGATGAGTACATTTAGCTTTATTCATTGCAATTTTACAACAAAAACTAAAAAGTAGAACAAATAAATAAATACATATAACTCTTTTCTAATACAAAAAATTAAACATATTTTATTTCTTTTATGTTTAACAACAAAGACAGAATAAATTCAAAATTTTGTTGTCATTTACAAATTCTGTTCTTCTTTTTGTTTTTGTAGGAAAATCCAACCGACATTTGTCGCATTGTAAAGACTTCAACAGAAATTGACCACTTGGAATGTGTTCGCCCATACCGATACCACATTCGTGGAGAACTGAAGTGCCTTTATAATTTGTCCTTTATATCTCCTTCCCATGAACAACCAACACGTTGTATTGAAAAAGATGCACCTAAAGCTTCCGTTGGAGAAACAAGCAATCAAGGTTCAATAATGCCACCTGCAAATACTGATGTCACCTCTGCTTCAACCACAATCAGTTTGGACGTCAACTTGTTTGGAGAAGAAGCATCCGTTGATGATACTTGATTCCTTAATCTGATATTTTGGACTTCTCGTCTTTTGCTTTTTTGTGGAGGGGTTGAGCGAATGGAACTGCAATCCTTACATCAACCTCATGTTTTGATTACATTCTAGACTTGCATATATGAAAGGGCATGTATCGTAAACAACTTCATACTTTACTGGCTTGGTTATGAAAGTATGCTTAATCTTTTGATCATGTCATGCACACATGTTTATTATTAGTGGACATTATAATTTCATTTAAACTATTTTTTTATTTTTTTTTACCATTTGATCTAAAACATAATACTTATACCATATTTCTTCACTGATTGTTTCTTTTTAAATTAATATACATATTTCTATTGAGGATTTTATTGATTAAATAGTGTAAAAGGTTATAAATATGTCAAACAAAAGAGATAACGGGCATGTGCCTTGCACGTGCTCTTCACCTAGTAATTTAGGATAAAGATCAAACCTCAACCTTTTTCACCAGAAAAGATTGAAACCTAACTACCCTGACTAGACACCGATCCAATTGTGTCTAGTCTGCTCATACTCACAAATACACAAAAAATTGAGTTTCTTCCCACAAGGAGCTTCTATCACCTCAATATAGATATACTCAATTAATGTCCCGAAATTTACTATGTGATAGATATAATGTGAGGCAAATTAATTTCCGATTATAAATAAGTTTGGGTAATAGAAATTAAAGCACGTAATCAGATAAACACACAAAATTGTTTTAAAAGAGATTTTTATGCTTTTCAAATTTGAAAACAATTTTTCAACGATCTTAACAACCAAGCAAATATAATAATATGAAATCACAATAAATAATAATAGCTTGGAAATATCTCACCAGGATAACACCGAAAAATATAAATAGAATCGTAAGACAACACAAATCGGTGACGCCAAAACAATCAACGTTTTAAATTAAGAACGTAACACAATATATCTCTCAAATGAATCTCAGTAGAATGATAATTCTTAGAAAAGCTTAGGAACTGATGTTCTTGATATTGATTGATCTAATTTTGGCAAGTCTATATATAAGGATTTAGATCAAGTCTTTCAACGACTAGTTTTCAAAAGATATGTCTATAAAAGGCACCTATTGGCCCTATATATCAATATATCATATCCATTCAATTCCGGTGTATTTCTCTTAAAAATAGCTTTTAAAACTCTTAATTAAGTTCATAAATTATTTCTTAATTAACAATCACAAAGATAAGAAGTATTTTATAAACCAAATTGAGAAAATTATTTACTATGTGACCCAAATCAATATAAACTCAAAACATATGGACCATATCTTCCACAAGATCAAATCTCCCGAATCTCTCCCTAAGAATCATAAAAAACAACTAGTTTTTTACCGAAACCCCAAAATCCTCGAGATCTCAACCGAAATAGTCAGTTGACCAAAACCTTAGCTAGTCGGTTGACCGATTGATTCAGCGTGTAAACCAGACCAAAACCAAACGCCAGTTAGTTGACCGATTGCTCTCCGGTTAGTTAACCGATTGGTTCAGAGTTTTCTAGGCCAAACCCCAACGCAGTCAGTTGACCGATTGCCCTACAATCAATTGACCAATTATTTCAGAGACTTTTCACTGCCATTCTACTACACCCAGCGGTTAACCGATTCCTTCTTGGTCGGTTGACTGATTGATGCAAGATCTTTCATATTTTCTTCGAAATCTCACTGTTTCAATTAGTTGACCAATCCTCCTCAGATCAGTTGACCAATTGATGCTAGTTGGTCACTTTTTCACTTATTTCTGCTCCAAATCTCAATGTTTGAACCCGTTAACCGATTGCTTTTCTCGGTTAACTAAATTGACTCTAAACTCAAACTTTAAACATTATTCTTACTTAGGTCAATTTTTATTTCTCAATTTCATATAGGAGCACATATTTAATCATTAATTAGGATCCTAAAATTCATTAAATCAAACACACAAAAAATATAGCTTATTCAATAGTCGTGTGTGATCCGAATGTGGGTTGCATTAAGAGTATAAGAGTATTGAGTTATTTTCACTTAATTTCTTCAGGATCTTCAACACTTTTTATTTCTTCGATGTCCATCTTTGCACCCTTTATATTTTCTTCATGATATAATATTTAAAAAGAACTTTTTTTTGAAACACTCAATGGATACATTAGTTCCACAAAAAATATCAATCTTTAATTGTTCATCAAAACCTCGGGATCAACAAGTCCCACCTCGACAACAAAGTTTGAATTTACAACTCATGTGTGAAATTAAATGAGTTATGCATTTGTTTGGCATAGGGGGAGATCATAGTAATATTGTGCTTTAAACGAGTTATGAATTTGTTCGCCTAAACATTGCACTGATTATAGATAAGTTCATGTTAAATTGCTTAAATTGTGTTTTATTGAATATCTATGTTTGACTTTATCTACATGATTGTGCTTAAATGATCTAAATACCCGTCCTCGGATTTAGGGGGAGTGTGGTTATATTTTTGTTTTGAAAAATATATCAAAATTAATTGTCATCATAAAAAAATGGGAGATTGTTGATCCCAAAGTTTTGATGAACAACTAAATGTTAATTTTTTTGTGGAACTAATGTGTCTATTGAGTGTTTAAAAAAAAAAGTTCTATTTAAAGATTGTATCATGAAGAAAATATCAAGGGTGTAAAGATGGACATCGAAGAAATGAAGAGTGTTGAAGATCTTGAAGAAATTAGGTGAAAACAACTCAATACTCTTATACTCTTAATGCAACCCAAATTCGGATCACACACGATACTATTGAATAAGTTATATTTTTTGTGTGTTTGATTTAATGAATTTTAAGATCCTAATTAATGATTAAATATGTGCTACTATATGAAATTGAGAAATAAAAATTGACCTAAGTAAGAATAATGTTTAAAGTTTGAGTTTAGAGTCAATTTAGTTAACCGAGAAAAGCAATCGGTTAACGGGTTCAAACATTGAGTTTTGGAACAGAAATAACTGAAAAAGTGACCAACCAGCATCAATTGGTTAACTGATCCGAGGAGGATTGGTCAACTAATTGAAACAGTGAGGTTTCGAATAAAATATGAAACATCTTGCATCAATCGGTCAACCGACCAAGAAGGAATCGGTTAAGCGATGGGCGTAGTAGAATGGCAGTGAAAAGTCTCTGAAACGATTGGTCAATCGATTGTAGGGCAATCGGTCAACTGATTGCGCCGGGGTTTGGCCTAGAAAACTCTGAACCAATCGGTCAACTAACCGAAGAGCAATCGGTCAACTGACTGGCGTTTGGTTTTGGTCTGGTTTACACGCTGAATCAATTGGTCAATCGACTGACCACAGTTCGATCAACCTATTGTTTCGGTTGAGATCTCGAGGATTTTACGATTTCGATAAAAAACTAGTCGTTTTTTATAATTATAAGGGAGAGATTCGGGGGATCTGATCTTGTGGAAGATATGGTCCATATGTTTTGAGTTTATCCTGATTTGGTTCACATATTAAATGATTTTCTCAATTTGGTTTATTAAATACTTCTTATCTTTGTAATTGTTAATTGAGAAATAATTTATGGACTTAATTGAGAGTTTTAAAAACTATTTTTAAGATAAATACACTATAATTGAATGAATATGATATATGGAGTCTATAGGTGCCTTTTATAGACATATCTTTTGAAAACTAACTGTTGGAAGGCTTGATTTAAATTCTTATATATAGACCTACGAAAATTAGATTAATCAATATCAGAAATATTAGTTCCTAAGCTTTTCTAAGACTTACCTTGCTGAGATTTATTCGAGAGAGATATTGTGTTACGTTCTTGATGTAAAGCACTGATATTTTGGCGTCACCGATTTGTGCTATCTTGTGATTTTATTTACATTCTTCGGTGTTATCCCGGTGAGATCTTTTCAAGCTATTATTCTTTATTGTGATTCCATATTATTATATTTACTTGATTGTTAAGATCATTGAAAAATCGTTTTCAAATTTCAAGAGCATAAAAATCTTTGTTAAAACAATTTTGTGTGTTTATCTGATTATGTGTTTTAATTTGTGATACCTACACTTATTTATAATCAGATATTAATTTTCCTCACTTTGTATCTATTACGTAATAAATTTTGGGATATTAATCGAGTAAATATATATTGAGGTAGTAGAAACTCCTTGTGGGAAGAAACTCAAATTTTTGTGTATTTGTGAATTTGAGCGGATTAGATACAATTGGGTCGGTGTCTAGTTATGGTAGTTAGAATTCAATCTTTTTCGGTGAAAAAGATTGAGATTTGATCTTTATCCTAAAGTATAAAAAGGTTAGGTTATTATTTTACTTGAAAAGAATTAGGTTTTGATTCTTCCTGAATTGAATTGAGTGAATTGTGAAAATTTCATCCTTACTCGTGAAAAGGATACTTGTGAGAGTTGTGAGATTTGATATTTAGATTGTAAAATGATTAGGTTTGATCTTTAGCTTGTAAAAGAATTAGGTAGTGATTTTTCCTGTGATAGAATTAAGTTAATCTTTAACTTGGTAAAAAGATAAGGTTCTTTCTTAGTTTGGGAAAAAAAAAATTGTAAAGATTGATTCTGAGCTTGGGAAAAGAATCGTTTTAAGGGTTTGGTTCTTACCTAGTAAAGGGATCAAAGATTTAGTAGTTGCGAATCTCCGCAGAGCTCGGGGGATTAGATTAGGCAAGACTAACTTGTTGAATCAGGATATATCTTGGTATGCTACTTTGTTATTATTTTTATTATATTCTATTTGGGTGTGCACTTATAATAAAAACACTTATCCCCTGCATAACAAAGATAATAATTGATTTAGGATAAATTGATTATTTGATAATTTAAATGTTGAAAGATTTAATTGTTTGCTCAATGAGCTATCCAATTCAACCCCCCCTCTTGGGTAGCTCACTGGGCCAACAAGACGTGTTGAGCGATGATTCGTTCGAGATGTTTTACTCAATACTAGGGCACGATAGGTGCCTAATAACGTGTCAGAATGATTTAAAGGTAATGGCTAGCCTTGCATGTGCAATAAAACTCAAATATATGCGGGTGGAGATAAAGACGTGTAGTAGCGGGAGTGGATCAAGTGGTAGCGGGCATAGAATGCTTACCGAATATCCAAGGGGACGGGGGGCGCAGGAGACATGAATGGAGATGATGACTTGTTAGCGGTTTTTTTTCCCATTGCCTAAAAAAGTACTACTATCCGATCACTTGGTTGAAGGCATCAAAGAAGTCGGGTAAATTTTAAAGGGTGGAATACCCGAATTTAGATAAGTATTAAGAAAATATGTTGTACAAGTTGGGTTCAATTTTTAGTTCGTAAAAAAGAATGATAGCCGAATGTTCACTTAAGGAAGAAAGAGGATGCGAATAGAGAGTGCATGGGAGAATAAATGAACAAAATAGGTTTTTTTTATTTATTTTTTATTTTATTTTATATATATATATATATTTGGGAGTTGGAGAGCAATCATCATTGCGGGGCTGCGTATAAAACAACGAGGAACGAGAAGATGAATTCTAGTGTTGTTAAGTCATGTCTGTTAGACTTGGTTCGGAATACCCCGGCCACTCGACCAATTGACTTTGTTCATACTTTTAAGAACGACTACAGAATTGACATCCCATATCACATTACATGGAATGGAGTAGAGAAAGCCCAGGATGATTTATATGGCGATCGTGAGTCGTCAAAAATCTTCAAACGAACCCATGCAATTATTTGGTGTTGGATTATGACAAAAAAACAAGCCATTTTAAGAGACTGTTTGTATTGTTCAACGCAACTGCACAGGGATTTAAAGCGGGGTTATTTTGATGAGCTTGCCACCGATCTTAAAAGCTGTCGAACATGATTATAGCACAAGATCACCATTTCTATGAGATCATCGTGCTTGTGGATGTTCTCTAGCGTAACCCTCTGTGTGTACAACGTCTCAAATAACTTTGCAAATGGTGTCTTTGCCAACAACAGTTTATGTTGATCGCTAAGTTTGCAATCTTTTAACAGCCCATACGTCTGCTTCAGGTTGCAACGATACAAGAATGTTTGTCGGCTACCCCCTGTCTTCTTTGGTTTCTTTAGCGGTTTTCATGCTAAAATAACGGAAAAAACAAGCTTGAGACACATCAAAGCTATTTTTTTGGATAAGCTAATGTGCACGCACACGTTAACATTAATTCACATATTCAAATGTTTTTTAGCAGGCTAAGCATGGACAAAGTATTAACATTAGCTTTAACTCACACGTTAACGTTAACTCACATATTCAAATGTTAACGCATACGTAAGTATGTGAGTTGTGACTAAACACGAACAATCACAAATGTGTTAATGGTAACATGAATGCATTCTCGCACGACCGAAAGGGGGAGGGGGGGAGGGAGAGGGCACATGGACATTTTGACACATAAAGGAGTTTTTTATTTTATTTTATTTACAAGTTAATGTTAACGCATACATAAGTGTGTGGGTTGTGGCTAAACATGAACAATCATAGTGCGTTAACGTTAAAGTTGATGCATTCACGCACGACAGGGGGATGGGGCACATGGACATTTTGACACACAACGAAGTTTTTTTCTCTTGTACAGGTTAACGTTAACGCACACATAAAACGTGTGAGTTGTGCCTAAACACAAACAATCACAGTGCGTTAATGTTAACGCACTGATAGATACGACAATAAGAAATAAAAAAATTACATAAATGTTAATATATTTTTTTGTAAAGAACACGTGTGCTTAATCAAGGAAGCATGTGAAGCTCTTTGAGACACAGCAAACGAAGAGATAAAATAGGAGATACGGTATGAGACTGTTAACACATATTCCACCAAAAAACACCAAAATCAGTCAATATAGCATGTCAATTTTGATCAGTAGATAAACATGCATGGATATTGACTTTGAAATGAAGTTCGCGAAAAAACTAAAATCGAATTTAGGGAAGAACATACCGTCACGATTGAGACTTTCTCGTTTTTTGGAAGCAGAGGACTTCAAGTGTTCGTTTTTTCGCCATTGTAGTGAGTTGGGAGCTTCGTAGCAAATTCCACCTCTTGAAATTAGGGGTTTAGAAGGTATGCAAGAGGAGAGCTCAAGGAATGGAGAGGTTTTGGGTGTATTTGGGAACTGGAGCGGTTAGTGGGAACGTGTTTCACTTAATATCGGAATGCAAACGGACACGACTGAACAGTACAGTGCGTTAACGTTAACTCAATTGTCAAATCTAAAAAAAAATAAAAAAAATACACTATTGCAAAGAGCGTGTTGAGCTCATTAATTTGATTTCAAAATTTAATGATTTCGTTAAGTATTTAGGCCTGCAAAGTGGGATTTGTGTCGTTCGTAGCTTTTTTTTTTTTTTTTTTTTTTCTTGTAGGTATTCATGTTCCATCAAGTAAAACAGCGGTTGCCGGTTCAAAATAGCACGATCCGTAAATACATGTCAACAGGGGCACAAAATGTAAGGACCTTTTCCTAAAGATTCTTTGTGGGCCGAAATTTTTTATTATTTGAATTGGGGATCTATTCTATAGATTCACCATCTTTGGGACCATAAAATAAATTACCCTTAATTTTTTTATATTAACTCTTAATATAAGATAAATAAGATAAAACAATAAAAATCTCCATATTTTTTCTCTCAACTTTGAATGGACATTTCATCAAATTTTAATATGAAAAAAAACCTCGGTGCCCACCAAAATTCCTAAATAATATATGAGTTGGGCATCCAAAACATAGTATATCTGCATCTTCTCGGAAAAATAGTTGGTTGTCTGTTTTTCCGAAAACAACATACGACAAAAAAAATGAACAAAGAGATTTAGACCCGTTTGGTTACTAATTTAGTTACGTGATCTCCAAAAATTTTGGGATTAATATACAACAATTTGTTTGATAAACGTGTTTCTGTTCCTAATTTTTTTATTCTCATTTAAAATTATTTTCCAAATTTGTTAAGAATTTGAGAAATAAAAAAATATTGATTCTTATCCACTCCCGTAAAACTATTTCCACTACCATCTCGCCGGTCACCACTACCACGCCGACCACCCTGCACTCGACCATCACGTATTTAAAGAAAAAAAAGAACAAATATTGCAACCAAACATATTTTTTGTTTCTGTTCTAATAAATTAAAAGAAATAATTTCAAAATAATGCTCCTTTCCAAAGATGTTTCTATTTTTGAAATACTCCAAAACCAAAAAGAATTCCCATCCCATAGAAAGATAGAAACACCAACCAAACCCGCCCTTATACACAAGGCCAAACTCGAAGCAACTAAAGCTGAAGCATCTCCATCTCATAAGCTCCAGTAAACTAATAAAATGAGGGCCAAACAAACAAATCCGAAAAATATGTTACATTGAGCAGTTCTTATGGGATGGGCACAATCCAAATCCAATGGACAAATCTCTCTCTACTATCATCATCTATCTCTCTAAACCTACCACCACCATAGGCAAACAAACACCAAATTATCTGTTTAACGAAAAAAAACCCCACTAAATTGGGACTTCCATCTTAACTAACGCGTTCGAAGTCTCGACCGTTTCACTCCGCATCCAATCCTTAACACACACCAGCGCCTCCACCGTCTCTGGCCGCAACGTGCACCGGTACCTGTCCATCTCCTTCCCCACCGTCTCGAAAACTGACTCTGGTGACACTGTCGACACCGGTATTGTCAACATATCCCTTGCCATCTTCGACAACGTTGGATACTTCAGCCGATTCAACTTCCACCACCCAATTGCATCGAACTCATGCACCCGTGGCAACAACGACTCCTCCAAATACTGATCCAGCTCCGATCTCGATTGTTGACTCGTTGTCTCCATCATGTAGAGGTCAAAATCTGTCAACCCCAGCCCGTTCCCAGCCAAAAAAGCACCATCCTCCTCCCCCTTCACTGCCATCTCACCACCTTCACCACCATTTGCTGCATCCACGAATGTTGGCGTCAGCGGCAATGGCAGCGCCACATACTCGAGAAACAACTCGTGAATCCCCTCGTCGACACTCCTGATATAAGCCGGCGCATCGTCGCCATAGATCTTCGAGAAGCTGAACTCGACGAGCTTCATCTTGAACCGTGGGTCCATCACGACGGCAATCGCCAAAACCAGACAACAATTTTTCCAGTACTTATCGAAATTCTCTTGCATTGGTTTCGCAAGTCCACTCGTGAATGGATCTTCACTCGAAGCAGCTCGAGCAAGCTCGAGCTGAATCTTCCAAGCCTCATGGAAGAACGTGTTGGTTGTAGGGATCGTTGATGACGTCAATAAACTCGCCGACTCGAATAACAGCTTCAAGTAAACGCATATTGTCTCCACCTTCTTCCACTCCTCCATTGATGGAGCTTCCCAACTATCGGGATCGGAAGTGTCCAAACAAGGAAACACTTCCTTCAGTTCTGAAGCAGCCATTAGCATTTCGTAGGTCGTGTTCCATTGAGTGACATCGTCGAGGGCCAAATTTTTGGTGCTCGGCACCTGAAGCTGATGTTTCAGCTCGAGAAATTTCTCCTCTCGAGACTCCCACGTCTTCACGTACTTCACACAATCCCGTATTTTCTTCACTGTTTCGTGCCCAACCCTCAACGCGTCCTGTGCGATAACACTTAATGTTCGGGCAAAGCAATTCTTCATGAGTAGCTGACCATTGAGAACGAGCGGATTCTTAACAGACAATAATGCCCTTAGACTATCCACCCCGGCTTCACTCAATGGCTCCTTCAGAGTGAGAGAGAATAGCTTACCATCCATGTTCCAGTCCGATAAACAGGCTGCAACTGCATGGCTAAAAGCGGAATCCGATTCAGGATAAGGCTCCATTACGAGGTTCAAAATTTTCCGGTGCATTTTCCAGTCGCTGTCGATGAACTGACCCGTTATGCAAACGTATCCGACGGTTAAACTCGAACTCCAGAGATCGAGGGTGAGGCAGAGACGACCGGGCATCGAATCGATCACCCTCTGGAGGCTCTGTTTTTCGCGGAGATAAGTTGCAACGCAATCCCCTTGCACGGTGTTGAATGTCACCATGTCAAAACGGGGCTGGAGATTCTGAACGAAAGCGACGAAACCTGGGTGCTCGACTATGTGTAATGGGTAATCGTGCATTATGATCATCCGAGAGATCTCATGCCGGCAACGGTCAGGATCAAACGAGAAGTATGGGGCAGCAGCAGTACGGTACCGCCGTTTCGGGGTGTTGTCGGCAGGACCACCCATTTTGGGAGGGGCACTGTAGGGGGATAACTGGCTTCTATCCTGGTTGTTGTTGTTGCGGAGGACAACGGGGCAGGTGCCCTTGGCAATGTGGCGCTTGAGGTGGCTAGTTCCGGCAACTTTGGTGCCGGTGCTGTAGGCGAAGGACTGTTTGCATTGTTTGCAGGAGGCTCTCCGGCAACCGGGGCTGACAGTCTCAATCGTGAAGTGTTCCCAAACCACCGACTTCTTTTTCCGACGCTTGTTAGGTTGTGTTTCCGGGAGAGTTTCCGGCATTGTTTCTGCAACAACGAGCTCGTTGTTATGGATTGGGATCGTGTCCATATGGAGCAGTTCGGAATTGAAATCCAGGTTTAACTAAAAATACTCCTGCAATCCACGAGCAAGATTCAATGATAACCAGAACACAACCGTTAATTTACCCAAACAGAGAGAGAGAGAGAGAGAGAGAGATTCCTCCAATTCAAGTAGCTCTAAGAAAAACTAAAGAACCAATTCTTTCTGATTTCATTTTTCAGGGGTGAAAGCGCAAAAAGACTGGAACTTTGTGCAACTTTCACAGCCCACATTCACAACTATACTTTAAGCCGAAGTTCTAACACAAAGCACAACTTAAGACGCTAAAAAAGAATAAGCACAAATCAGCAGAGCCTATAAAAGAAACGATGGTAATTTACAAAGAAAAAGGGATAAATAAGCAAAGCCTGTTCATACTAATTCAAGCATCCATCATTCATGGACATATAAGTTCATGTGCACAATCCTAGCATCATAATACACACCCATAAAGGAATCAGACCCATGTCCAAAGAGAAAATAATGATATTTGTTTTCATCTTCACTTAACATGGTTTCACTACCTTTGTCCGAAAACGAGGACGTAATAAAGCTACAAAGTCGTACTAAAAAGTAGAAACCCAACTACAACCCAAGCGCGGAGACAAGGGAAAACGAGCCATCATCCATAATCAGCCAGACAGACCCAGATCTAAAACAGCGGGTCACTAACTCTCACTCACATGTAATATATAGTATAATAACAGGTGGCCCACGTCAAAGCCCATCTCAATGAAGTCACGGGGGGTTAGGGGCAAAATAGACATTTCATAATCCAATGGGCTACAAACAACCGTAGTCCGTCAAACAATAGATCTCCGATCTGATCGACCTTTGGGCTTCAATGGAATCCCACAAGCAGCCCAGAAAAAGGACGAAAAAAAAAATCAAAATCTCCCCACCGCCCTTTCCAGATGGACAAACTCGACGAACAATCACAGAAATTGACAAAGAAACAAAAACTACAGCTAAATAAAAAGCACAAAAAAATTGGGCTTCCAGAAATCTCTACACAGTAGTCCAGACAACAATAAACTACGATCAAGAAACAAAGAGCCATCCCGAATTCAAAAAACTAAACGAAGATCCCCCAACGAAATTCAAACATTGTCCGACGCGAATCGGAGGCTGAAAAAAACAAAATCGAAGCTCAAGCAAAAAACCAACACAATCAGGAATATTTATCAACAATCGCTAAGAGTTAGGGTTTCGCACCTCAGAAATCGAAGATTTCGAGTAGAAATCACGACGAAAACCGCCGGATCTTATCTTAATTCCTAGCTCGGACGACGATTTTCAGCTGCCTGCAACTTCGCCAGATCTAGGGTTTGGAGGAGAGAGAGAATTGGGCTTGAACCCGTGTAATTGAATTGGACTCTCTTTTTTGGGGTGGTTGAAAGATAAGGTTTCGGGTGGATGGAGGGGGGTTGATGAAAAGAATATTAAACCGTAGTGGATTGGACTTTGAGGTCCAATCTGTTCTAGTGTGTGAAAAATAACCGTGGGTGTGTGTGAGAGAGAGAAGAGAAGAGAAGAGAGAGAAAGAGAGCGGACCACAGCGTAGCCCACTTTTAGGGTTTTCAATTGAGCCCCATCGGGTGGGTGGGGTTCGGTGCGTGTAGCCCACTGAACCCCTACTGTGTGGACTATTTATTTTTTCTTTTTTTCCTTTTTTGTGGTGAGGGCCCACCTGGGAAATGGCAAAATTTTAAAAATTTAGCCCAAATATTTTGGGGGCAAATTTAAAATTTTTGTAACTTGACCCAAATAATTGGAGGTGGGTTTGGGGTTTTTCTTCTTCCCACCCAAACATTGGCGGGGTGGTATTGTAATTATAAAATAGTTGGTTAGGCCTTTGGTGGTTGGGTTTTTCATGCCCAACTCATTCTTTCAATATACAATCTCAGAAATTATTGGTCGATTTGAATTAAAATCTGATGGGATAAACTATTGGGATTGTCATCTCCATAATAATCTATTCTATAAATCATACCATATTTTATATTTTGGATATTTTCGACTGCTGAATCTATTTTTTATTCAAACAAAATTTTATAATATTTTTATCCTATTTTTTATCTCTAAACTCTTACAAATTTCATCCAAATACTCTCTTGCTTACCTCTATATAAATCAGAACGGAATTTTAGAAATGTCTTTTTGTCAAGAGTTTGGATTGATGTAAAAAGAATGCATGGTTCATATTAGATTATAGATTTTTTTGAGAAAAAATCCCCCCTAAAACTGTCACTCCTCCACTTACAATGCAGTGGAGTTGAATTTTATTTTGTACCCTTTAAGTTTCATGCATGTAGTTTATTAGTCATTTTTTTTATTTACTATCTTTTTACAAGTATAAAATTAAAAAATCAATATAATGTCTTCAGCACGGGAAATCCTAGTTTATTATACAAATCAAGATATATTTCATATTTTAAACATTTTGAACTATTAGATAAATTTTAAATTCAACGGTTGAGATAAAACAACATTTTATATATACCCTTCTAGTTTTATGTCATATAGTTTCTCTAATGAAGTACCAACTGATCCCACACAAAAAATTCACACTTTAATTTTCATGACAGTTAAATAAAATTATATTTTGCATTTTTTAAGTTTTATATTTATATTTATATTTAATTGGTCATTTTTAAAATTATTTATTATCTTTTTATATTATAAATTAAAAAATTAATATAGTGAATTTTTAGTAATAATATAATTATTGTGTTTAATTGATTTTGAGTTTGGATCTTCATGTATAAAGGCAGAATGTGATACGCGATTGTGTGGTAATTCAATTTTCAATATTCCACTAGTAGCTGGCATTGATTGGTATTTTAATATTCTTTATTTTGTTTCCCTTCTTAATCATTTACATTAATTATTTGCTTATATTCTTAATTTGAATAGTCAATTTTATTCATTGCATGTGCAAGTTAAAACCCAATCTACTTGTTTTCTAATTCAATAGTTTGTCTTTGCTTATAATTTTTATTAAAATAGAAAAATAATTTAAATTTCAAGCCAATATATTAAAAATATTATAAATCAGGACAATGTTAACTCTACACATTATTTTTTGTCAGTATAACGACTAAGATTTATTAAAAAAAAAATGTAGAGTAAATTTCAATTACTTGATTGAAGATATATTTTTATCTCTTGCATTACATATCAGAAGAAATCTTGTCCTCTGTATTCATAATATTAATTACTTTGTAAATCTCACACTATTTATAATATAAATTAGATAATTTAAGACGATTAATGAATTATATTTTAAATTTTTTATTTTAAAAAAAAGTAAAAAGAAAATAGTTAAAAAAACACTTTACAAAACCTAAGAGCATTGGTAAATGGGAAAAATATTTTGATAACAGAAAAAGAAAATCCACTGTAAAACCAAAACCCAAAGAAGATAAAATAAAATAAAATAAAATAAAAAATGAATTATATGTTATATGTTAGATATGATAGAACATATTTATAATCCTGAAATTAAAAAGAATATTTACTTAAATTAAAAGAAAAAATCATACAAGATGAACAACGTAAGAGAATATTTACTGTATATATTTTTACTATATATATTATATATATATATACACACATACTTTTGAATCCAAAGTTCTGATGAGCAATTAAGTATTGATATTTTTTGTGGAATTAATAATTTTATCATGTGTTTCAGATTTATAGTTTCATACATTTGATTAAGAAAAAGATTTAATGAAGAAAACATAAAGGGTGCAAGATGGACATGACGAAGATATGAAGAGTTTTGAAGACTCTGAAGAAAAATAGGTGAAAACAACTCTTTATTTATATACTCTTAATGAAATCCAAATTAGGATCACACACGATACTTAAAATGAATCAATTCTATGTGTGTCATGATAAGAAGTGATGAGTTTAAGATCCTAAAATGAGATATTGTATGTGCTCCTTATATGAAATAATTTTGATAATTGACCTAATTGAAAAATGGGTTTTAAAGTATAAAAAGTTGTGTTTTCGGGTCAATTCGGTCAACCGAGAAAAACAACTGGTCAACCATTAGAAATAGTAGTTGAAATAGATAAGGAAGTAAGCACAATGATAATCAGTCAACCGAATGTAGTGTCTAAATTGAAATAATTAGGAAAGATACTGATCTAATCAGTCAACTGACTTAACAGGGTTGGTCAACCGACTGGTGTAGTGCCAACGACTAAATTGTAACCTGGTACAGTCGATTAACCGAATAGGGTAGGTCGGTCAACCGACTGCTTCAGTTAGGTATCAGGCTTATTTGGTCTCTTGGTAAAAAATTATCTATTTTTTATGATTACAAGAGCATGATTTAGGAGATTTGAATGTATTTCAAATATGAACAACCTATTTAGTAATCCCTATTGATATGGTCCATATATTTTGAGATTCTCTTAATTTAAATGTTTTAATACTTCTTATTTTTGTGGTTTTAAATTGAGAATAGTTTTATGAACTTTAATGAGAGACTTGAAAGATATTTTTAAGTGGAATATACCTATAATGAAAAGTTAAGATATATGGAGTCTTAGAGTACCATTTTATGACATATCTTTAAAAAAAAAATAACTGTTGGAAGGCTAGTTATTGGTCTATTAATAAAGACCTGCGAGAATTGAATTATAGACATCAAGAACATTAGTTTAAGCTATTATAAGAGTGAGATTTTTGTTGAGTTTCTACAAGAGATTTTATATGAGTTCTTGATTTATAGTGCTTGTTGTTTAGCGTCACCAATTTGAGTTTCAATTGCGATAGTATCATTGTCTTAAGTGTTTTCTCAGTGAGATCTATCCAAATTTTATTAGTTTCTTTAAAATTTATATTTATATTGATTGTTTGGTTTAGGATTGTTAGAAAATCGTTTTAAACTTGAAAGCCTGAAAATCATTTTTAAATGATTTTTGTCTGATTATCTGAGTACATGCTAAATTTTTGCTACCCACTTCTATTATTTAATCATATTTTATTTGTCTCACATTGTATCTATCACGTAGTAATTATTCAGGCCATTAATTGAGTATATTTGTATTGAGGTGATAGAAACTCCTTGTGAAAAGAAACTTATAATTTTTCAT
Organism: Eucommia ulmoides; assembly: GCA_016647705.1. NCBI lineage: Eukaryota > Viridiplantae > Streptophyta > Magnoliopsida > Garryales > Eucommiaceae > Eucommia > Eucommia ulmoides. The sequence goes on along the minus strand of CM028335.1, from coordinate 18,436,664 downwards.
ATTTGTGAGTTTGAGGGGATTAGACACGTTTGGGAATGTGTCTAGTCAGGGTAGCTAAGGTTTTGATAGTTTTCTCGTGAAAAATATTAGGTTTTGATCTTTATCTTAAAAAAAGATTAGGTTATTCTTTTCCTTGAAAAAAACTAGATTTTTGTTCTTTCGGTAATAAAATTAAGTGATTGTAAATGTTCTTCCTAAGCTTGCGAAAAGGATAAGTGCAAAAGTGTGAGGGAGTGGTAGGTTTAATCTTTATCTTATTAAAAGGATTAGATTTTAATTCTTCCTGTAATAGAATTAGGTTAATCTTGAGCATGGTAAAAAGATAGAGTTCTTCCTGAGCTTGTGAAAAGGATAATTGTAAAGGATGATTCTGAGTATGTTAAAATAATTGAGATTGTAAGGGTTTGATTCCAACCTGGGAAGTGAATTAGGGGTTTAATGGATTACGAATCTCCATGGAGTTCGAGAGACTGGATGTAAGTAAGAGTAGCTTACCGAATCAGGATATATTGTTATGTACTGCATTGTTTATTTTCTTATATTGTATTTGAGTGTACATTTAGTATTAAACACATTTTTTGCCGTGTAACAAGATAATATAATTGATTTAGGAAAATTGGTTATTTGTGTTTAAGTATTTAATTGGTTAAATTTAGTAACTACCCAATTCACCCCCCTCTTAGGTAACTATTTGGGCCAACAATTCGTACCAGAGTTGGTTGAGCTCATTTGACTTAAAATCTTAGCTAAGAAATATCACATGGCACACCCCATAGGCACTCTAGTTGAGGGGTAGTCTACGCACTGTCCACCTTTATTTGCAGGTGGTATCTATTCATTCTGGAAGGATAAAATGATCGTTTTTTTTCAAGCCACTAATTATGATGTGTGATTGGCCATTGATAATGGTTCATTCATTTCTAAGGAGAATTGAGTGATTAAGAAGAAGGAACAGACGAGCTCATCCGATAAACGAAAATCGTCTATTAATTCTCAAGCTATTAATATTTTGTTTTGCTCTTTAGATGCTAATGAATATACCAGGGTTTCAAGTTGTGGATTGACTAAAGAAATATGGGACAAAATGCAAATCACACACGAAGGGACAAATCAGGTGAAATAATCCAAGATCAATGCCTTAGTTCGACAATTCAAGTTATTTAAAATGGGTGAAGCAGAATCAATTCCAAAAATTTACACGAGATTCAATAATATCTGCAACAACCTTGGTTAACTCGGAAAGTCTTATTCTATGGAGGACAAAGTACGAAATTTTTTGAGATCGTTCATGAAAGTTTGGGTGCTAAAAGTGATTGCAATTGATGAAGTTAAGGATCTCACAGGGAATACCATTGATGAACTTATTGGCAACCTAATAACCCATGAGACGACTATTTGAGGATATAAGGATGAAATAGAGAATAATAAAAAGAAGTCCTTGGCATTGAAGGTTCAAAAGACAGATGAAAGATACGATAGTTATGACATCAGTTTTGATAGTGAGTAAGAAAATGATGTGGCGCTTCTCATAAAAAAATTCAGAAATATGACCCGACGAACATTTTTGTGGGAAGAAAAACTTCAACATGAATAATATTGAGTGCTTTAATTGTCATAAAACCGATCGTTTTCAATCCGAATGTCCCAAACTAGAGAAGGAAAAATAGAAAACTAGAAAGGAAAAGAAGAAGATGAAGAAGAGTATAAAGAAGTCAACAAAAGCCACCTGAGATGACTCGGAGTCAAGTAGCTTAAAAAATTGAGTAGTGATGATTCATCCATGCTTACTTTGATGGTTACTGGAGATGAGGTAACAAAATGTTTTAGTTCTCGTCCTTTAGATTTCAATGATTTATTTGATGTTTATTAAGAATTTATGCATGATTATAAAAACCAGTGTTTTCAAATTAATACCTTACAAAGTAGGGGTGTTAAAAAAAATCGAAAAATCGAAAAAACCGAACCAAACCGATAAAAAAAAACCAAAAAAACCAAATCGGTAAAAAACCGACCAACACGATTTTTTTTTTGCGCCGAAAATTGTGAACCCGGTTAGGCCCACGGTTTTAGAATCGTGAACCGTGATTTAAACCAAGCCGAACCACACATATAAAATGACGTTGTTTTATATGTATATATATACACAGTTACACACAGATAAGCAAACCCTAGCCTTCGTTCCTCAAATTTTCGCCGCTTCCAAATTCGAAACTCTCCACAGGAGTGATAACCTTAGGCCTTCGTTCTCTCTCTCCTCTCTCCATTTCGTTCTCTCCTCTCTCCAAGCCTTCGTCATCTCCTCTCTCTGCAAGCACAAAGCTTCGCCTCATGCGAGGAGAATCACGTATGCGCATAAAAATGGTGAACACAGAGCTTCGTCGTCGTTGTTGTTCAAATGATCGAAACTAAGATCCAAACGATCCAAATGATTGCAGCCGGAGCTGAGATCTTCCTTCTCAATCAGATTGAAACCCTAGCCGCAATAGATCGAAAGGTCAAATCTCAATAGATCGAAACCCTAGCTGGAAGTGAGAGTTCCTCAAATTTCTTTTTCGGTGAGTATCACTCTCTAATTTCTTCTTTTTATGCGCATATATTTGATAGTTGTCATCATATTTGATCGAAACCCTGGTGCTCTGTTTGATAATTTCTTCTTCTTCTTCTTCTTCTTCTTCTTCTTCTTCTATTTTGTTGACGTTGGATTTGGATGTGTAAAGTAATAGGATATGCCTATATTTTTTTATTTATTTTTTCTTTTCTTAATTTTTAGATAATTGATGGATGAAAATGTTGACAACACTTCTACAGTTGCTATCAATGATGAACGCCCACCATAATGTAAAGAAAATAAGAAATCCTTTGTTTGGAAACATTTCACATAATTGAAATATGAGGAAGGTGTAGGTCAGGGTCCTAGGGCAGCTTGTAATTACTGCTCTAAAAATTTTGCATGTGATTCAAGAAAAAATGGAACTAAGACAATGGCAGTTCACCTAGAGCAAAGATGTGACAAATACCCGTTGAAAGTCCTGAATTCCAAACAAACAAAGATTGCCTTTAAAACGAAATCAGATTGTAGTGGTACTGGTAGTAGTCAACTATGGTATTTTAGTGCAAAAGATTGTACAAAAGTACTTGCTAGAATGGTTTCTTTTTCTTGTTAATGCATTAATTTCTTTCATTTTTTAATTATAGATCTTGGTTAATCTTTTTTTCCGGAATCAGAGATTATTAATTAGTGATGGATCATCCTTTTGAAGTTGATGTTCAGGTAATGTTATTTTGATGTGCAAATATCATATCAATTTTGATATCTGAAATTGAGATAAGGCTTGGTATGGGAGTGTTTGGCCATTTATTATAGGACGCATTTGCTTGATGTAATCAACTTACTTCAGGTTGTGATTCTCTGCTCAATGGTCAATACAATGAAATATATGACAATCTCTAAATTGAATCGATATGCATTTGTTTCTAAATGCAAATTAGCTTCCAAATTTTGATTTAAATATGATAATATAGTTATTCTAAACTCTGAATGGATTACGCAGAGCCCCAAGAGGATGCAAACTTTGGTATGTTAAGAGGGCCTTATTTGCTCATTGGCAAAAAGTTGCAGGTATTTCTTTGTTATCCCAATGTTTAGGTAATGGTTTTGGTGTGTTGAGAGGGCCTTATTTGCTCATTGCCAAAAAGTTGCAGGTATTTCTTTGTTATCCCAATGTTCAGGTAATGATTTGGGATATATTGTTTTTTATTTATTTTTTTAATTTTTGGGATTGTAAGTTATTTTTAATTTTTGTATTGTATTGTGTTGTTGAAATGTGTTGTGTTGGTGAATTTTGCTTTGTGCAATGGTTGGATTGTAAGTTATTGTGTTGTATTAGTTAGAATTTTGCTATGTGCAATGGTTGCTATGTGTTGTATTGTGTTGTTTTAGTGAAATATGGTGAACTGTCATGACAACGGTTGGGATTGTAAGTTATTGATAAATTATAATTTTTGGACTATCAATTAGTTAATTGTATTTTATGGACTATTAGGTATTGTGTTGGTTAATGGGCTGAAATTGAATTTGGAATAATTCACTAAGGAATTGGGCTCTGGATTAAAACTTAAAAGGAATTGGGCAGTGGGCTGTGAAAAAACGAAAAAAATAAATTCAGGCCAAAAATCGAAAATCGAACTGAAATCGAAAAAAAGCACAGGGGCGATTTTCTCCACATATGAAAACCGAACCGAACCGAACCGTGCATACCCTTACTACAAAGTACAATTAACAGAGTTAACCAATAAGTGATGAAGTTCAAATATGAAAACACTAAATTGAAATCTAACGTTTCGGATTTACATTCGATTGTTCTCAAATTCACGAGTTGTGAAAATATTTTGAAATTACTTTTGGGGAATTCAAGAGGGATTTTTGATAAAACTGGAATTGGTTTTCAGAAAAATCTTAAACGAAAGAGATTTCATAAATTCTTTTATGAAATCATGAATCTTGTTAGATGTTTTAAATGTAACATTGTGTGGCATACCATTAACAAATATTTATCAAAAGTATCTAAATATGGACAAGTTTGGATTCCTAAAGGAACTAAAATTATCCCGACTAACAAGATGGGGCCTAATTAGATTGGATACCACTTAGGAACTTTTTGAGGTGCTCTTTGCAAGTTAATCTAATAAACATCTATATGTAAGTACAAATTGTTCTCAGGAAGTGGATGTTCTCAGCACGTGATAGGGGATAAAGTAAAATTTACGTCTTTGACACCTAAAGACAAAAGTCATGTAATTTTTGGAGACTATCCCATGCGTAAGAAAATCAATTTAAATGAACTGGTAAGAATTTCTAAGATCTGTGCTGTTTTACATATTCTTTTGTTGTCTTAAAATTATTGTATGATAATCATATAAGTTTATATATTTTTATGTGATTTTCTTATATTATGCTATATGAGATCTACTAAAAGTTATGCGTAAAAATATGCAAAACATGGTATATCAATCCATGACTTGTTCATCACTGAATTAAGTTAATTTGTTAAAATGCATGATATCTTGATCTATTTGAAATATTATAGTTATTTAAATGATAAACAAATGATTTAATTGATACATTTATATGATTTGAATTCTAAGTATTGATCATGACCGTGATAAAGTTTGCATGACAGATATTGGTTTATGAAATTATGTTAATTCTTTTTGAAACCATCTACATGATCTCTAAATATATATGACATTTCAATCTGTTAAGACTATGGTACATGGATATCTTTATAGGCATTAAGTGTCTGACATACATCTAATGTCTTTTGTGTTTTAAACGATTATTATTTTAGAAGAGAGTTGTAATTTTATGTGATAAATATGTACTTATCCATGTTTAAAGCATGCATTAAGTTTACGTTGATAGTTTCATAAATTATTATTGAGTTATGCTTCTTGTCTTAGTGTGTTAAAGATTACATATTTTTTTTTATTAAATGGAAGATATTAATTGATAAAACATATTGATTTAATTGAAATTATATGATTTTATGCTATATTGTTGAAATATTTTGATGATCTCTTGAATTTTCCTGAAGATGGTTCATATAAAGATTAATCTTAAAAATTGTTCTCATCACGATCCCCATTTTTGGACAGAATTTGATGCTTTTATAGTAATATTATTAGGGAGAAAATATGATGTTATGAATTTTTGTTCTCCTTAGCATGAATTGATGTTTACAATTATATAGGGGGAAAAAGTTTTTATAGGTGGAACAATAATATGTTATGCTTAAATTAAAAAAGGGGATGTATCTATTGAATATGTTGATATCTCCAATCAGCTAGCTAATATTTTCACCAAACCTCTAGCTGAAAATCAATTCGTGAAAATTATTTGAGGTTTAGGTATGACTAGGCATAACGATGTATGCCTAGAGTGATGCTTTTGGTTCTCCGCCCTTACTTTTTGAGATGACAAAGGGGGAGAAGTTGATGTTTAATGAGTAGTTGATGTTTAGAGATTTGTTCGCCTAAGCATTGCATTGATTAAAGGGAGAAGTTATTAAGGGCTTGCGTTGAATATTTTTATTATGGTTTAATTGGGATTCTATTGAATATCTTTATTATGGTTTAATTATGTTTTCATGATTATGCTTAAATAAATTTAAATACTCGTCTTTGTATTTAGGGGGGAGGGGGGGGGGGGGCGTGGTACATTACATTTTGAAGAAAATGTTAAAATTAATTGTCATCATAAAAAATTGAGAGATTGTTGAATCCAAGATTTTGATGAGCAATTAAGTACTGATATTTTTTGTGAAACAAATGGTTTTATCGAGTGTTTTAGAATTATAATTCCATGCATTTGATTAAGAAGAAGATTTGATGAATAAAACATAAAGGGTGCAAGATGGACATGACAAATATATGAAGAGTTTTGAAAACGCTGAAGAAAAATAAGTGAAAATAACTCTTTACTTATATACTCTTAATGCCACGTGAATTAGGATTATGCACGACACTTAAAATGAATTAATTTTATGTGTGTCATGATAAGAAGTGATAAGTTTAAGATCCTAAAATGTGATATTGTATGTGCTTTTTATGTGAAATGATTTTGATAATTGACCTAATTGAAAACTATGTTTTAAAGTATGAAAAGTTATGTTTTCGGATCAATTAGGTCAATCGAGAAAAGAAATCAGTCAACTGTTTGAAATAGTAGCTAAAATGGGTAAGAAAGTGAGCACACTGATCCAATTAGTCAACCGAATGAAGCAGTGTCTAAATTGAAGGAATTAGGAAAGACACTGATGCAATCGGTCAACCGACTGGTATAGTACCAACGGCTAAATTGTACCTGGCACAGTCGGTCAATCGAATGGGGTAGGTGGGTTAATTGATTACTTGAGTTAGAAATTAGGCTGATTTGGTCTCTTGGTAAAAAACTATCCATTTTTTATGATTCCAAGAGAGAGATTTGTGGGATTTGAATGTATTTCAAATATGAACAACCTATTTAGTAATCCCTATTGACATGGTTTATATATTTTGAGATTATCTTAATTTAAATATTTTAATATTTCATATTTATTTGGTTTTAAATTGAGAATAATTTTATGAACTTAAATGAGATATTTGAAAGATATTTTTATGTGGAACATACATATAATGAAAGATTATGATATATGAGATCTTAGAGTGTCATTTTATGACATTTTTTTTTAAAACTAGTTGTTGGAGGGCTAGTTATTGATCTATTAATAGAGAACTGTGGGAATTGAATTATAGACATCAAGAATATTAGTTTGAACTATTATAAGAGTGAGATTTCTACGAGAGATTTTGTATAAATTCTTGATCTAAAGTGCTTGCTATTTAACATCACCGATTTGAGTTCCAATTGCGATACTATCACTGTTTTCGGTGTTTTCCCAGTAAGATCTATCCAAATTTTATTATTTGAATTAAATTTATATTTATATTTATATTTATTGTTTGGTTATGATTGCTAAAAAGTTATTTTAAACTTAAAAGCCTAAAAAATCTGTTTTAAATGATTTTCGTCTGATTATCTGATTACGTGCGAAATTTTTGCTACCCATTTTATTATTTAATCAAATTTTATTTGCCTCACATTGTATCTATCAAGTGGTAATTATTCGGGTCATTAATTGAATATATTTGTATTAAAGTGGTTGGAGCTGCTTGTGGAAGAAACTTACAATTTTTTGTATTTGTGAGTTTAAGTGGAATCAAACGGGTTTTCAACCACCTGAAATTGATTGTATCCTATTGATCAAAAGACAAAAAAGTGTCCTATATACAATGAAAACATAAGAAGATAAAAGAAATTAAAGAGAAATTAAAAAAAAAAAAAAAAAAAAAAAGAAGTGGAATTCACCTTTGGTACAGTTCCTGATTAGACCCTATTGAGCACATTGCAAAGAATAAGTTCACTTCTTAAACAAAGATTAAACCCTTCTTCAGAAGGCTCTACTGGTAAATCTCTTGCACCTACAACTCCAACCATATTTCTCAACCATGCAGCAGCCTCATACCTTCTTATTGATGCAATTAATAGATAGTACCATTATATTGATGAACTCACATTGAAAAATTAGTAGTTGTTGGTCTATCTGCAAATGTCAAATTCGAAAATAAAATATAAACACTCTTGGTATTCTATAAGGGAATATTACAGAGATAAACATAGAATTGGAATTGGAAATGAAAATTTATATTCCTTCACTTCCAGCTCCAATTTCAAGGCACCAATTCCATGCAACTAAACACTAGAATTGACGAATGATGTAAGCGAATCAGAAGGCCAAAAACTAAAAGAAACAAGCGATTGAGCAAATTATAAATTATTAAATTCAATAAATTAGAAATTTGAATATCGATCTTGACTCCTGAGCTACCCTAATGCTTTGGCTTCTACTTAATGAATCAGATACAAACTAAAAAAAAAATCCAAGAATTTAGCATCTTTTCCTTTTGCCTACTTTTCTAGTTGGTAACCACTAACCAAAGACATTTACATTGTACTAAATTACAAGAAAATATCATTTTATTATAAGGAATAAACATAAAAGAAATAGTAAAATCCAACATTGATAAGGCCAAATAACCTCAATTTGCACCACAAATTAAACGAAACCAAAGAAAAAAAAATAATTACCACCTTCCTCCACTCTCTTGGTGTCTAAATCAAGATCTCTTGATCTCAAGCCTTGCTGTTGAAGAACATCCTTCACCACAGACGCCGGAGAGAACCCCAACACGCCTTCAATCGCCATTCCAAAGAAAAACGTTTTTTTTTAAAAGACAATTAAGTTCCCACCATCCGAAGTTCCCAATTTAACCCAATATCTCCCCAAATAAAAGAAATCCTACCAAATCTGATATCTTTCTGCTGAAATTTGAATAGACAAATATGATCTCTAGACTCTTTTAGACTAGAAACTAAAGAATCATAGCTAGGGTTTTCAGTACAAGATCAGAATAGAAAAATAAGCTTGAGAGATAATGATGGATATATTGATATAGATATTGTATACAATATATATATATATATATATATATATATAATACATTCAAAGCTTTTTCATTTAGCGATGTAGTCCTAGACAAAAAATTTGTGAATGGTTCTAAATTTTTCCGCACAAATTGTTTTCCTGTTGTTGTAGGCTTTATATTTATTCCAAATTTTCAAACTCCATTACCACTAATCTGTTTCCACTCACCAAATGATTTGAGTGCTAGAAAGCAATTCACTATTCTTGAAAATTTTCCTTCTTAGAAAATTGCCAATAAAAAAAGTAAGAATTCACTAGAAATAGCCAAAACACAACTCCCAATCCTTATAATTCAGTAAAGTTCTATTCTTATAGTGCAGTAGCTCAATCATTTCCCAAGTAATTCACATATTATTCCTCCCTAAACTCTAGAAATCACTACAAAAACTAACAAAAGCACCTACTTGTTCCAAATAGGATGCTTCAAAGGTAGGAAAACTCATCTCTTGGAGAGCTACACGAAAGTTCCTCACATTTTAAAAGTATATAAAGCTGCTCCATCGGGTATAAGAGCAGAATCACACGAGCTTTCAACCACCTGAAATTAGATGGCAAACTATTTTATCAGTATTTGATTTTCAAATTGAATTTATTAAAAGATCTTAAAACTCTTTACCATATTTTTTAGTAAGAGATTTTATTCAGGAGAAGAAGTAAAATGGATTCGAAACCTATTAAAGCTACCAATTATTATGACAACTTTGCTAAGTTTCCAAGTCTCTTCACTCAAAACTTTACTCAAAATAAGTTCCAGTCACTTGATTATAAACAAGCTGTTCAAGGCTCCTCTTCCTCAATAAGATTGGTTACTCAAGAATCTCCAAAAGAAGAGCATATCATCAAAAAGATGTCCTTGAAGACCTCTTCATAATTGAAAAAGAATGGAGTTCCACAATCCCTTTGGATTGCATCAAAAACGTTTTTCCTCCAAATTATCATTTATTGACAAACAACCTCCATAAATCTTGTATGTTTTATGAATTAATTTTGGTAGAAAATAATTTTACCATTATTACTCATACTTCTAATTCAAAAAAAACCCTTCAAGAATCATTTTTTCAAAACTCTGAATTTACAAAGTCTTAACCCCAAGAGATTGAGAAAAAAGTCATTGTTCTCAAAGAAGCTTTAAAGGTCGATTCAAACACCAATATTATGATTATGAAGATTACATTCAAGCTTGGACAAAAGTTTTTTTATCTTAGAAATTATGACCACTCATGATTTCTTCATTTTGACAAAAATATTGATAGGGATTTTCCCATATGGTTTCATTCATAGTTTTTTAAATTTGGTCTCAGCCCCACAATTTTAACAAAAACAAATTTTAGATTATTTTCTGTATTTTTCAACACAATGGACTTTCACAAATGATTTTCAAAATGAGATTTCTAAATTCATGATTTTCTGCTTATGTTTCTTTGTTACCTAATTTTTTTTTGCCGGGACTACTCTATAGTTAGTGGTTCAAGTTCTTTTGGACCATTCCCAACACTTAGAAGGATTTGCAAAATCAAGTGGTGGAAAAAGTTTGGTCTTCAAGAAGGAAGAGTTTAAGTCTGGTTAAAACAAAATATTCTTGGCCATAACTCCCCCAAAACCTCAAAATCCATTGCCTCTTCAAAATTGAAAGCCAAGGAACCCATTTCTCTATCCTCCTCAAAATCCAAGAAAAAACATAATCTCCAAGTTCAATTAAACCAGCTTAAAAAACTTATTACAAAAATAGATTCAAGTTTAGATAGTGATAAAACCCAACCTCTATCATCAGCTTCATATTCGAAATCCGTCAATCTTACTCCATTAGAAAACTGGGCAGATTTTTGTGAGAAAGAAGCAAAAAGATCAAGAATCAAGAAAGAAAAATGTATCAGAAAAGGAAAAAACCAAAAATGATCAATCACATTTTGACAAAAGATAGACATGTTTTTCAAAAGGAAAAACAGTCTTTTCAAAAGATATTCGAAAAAAGACAATCGTGGCAGACAACTTTTCAGATAAGGACATATGTAGCACCATTTTTAAAAAACAAGGAGTTTCAAGGACAAAGCGTGGTTTCATTTTTCAAAAAACAAAAGTTACTTTTCAAAAGGAGAAATCTTTTTAAAGCTGTGTTATCCTTGTCCAGGATAGTGCATGAGTTAATATCTTTTTATCTTTTATTCAATTCAAGTTTATGTAATTTGGAGTCTGGAACGTATATAAGGTTCCTTAGTGTCATTGGTAAAGGCTGAAAGAAAATTTCATTTTGTCCCATAGAGGTCTTGAGTGTTCCAAAATATTCAAATCTGAGTATCTCCTTTAGTAAAATAAGTTTAGAACTTAGAAGTTCTAAATCTTCTAGCCTTACTCAAAATTTTGTACAATTACTCAAGATAATCTTTATCAACTGTAAGTTTTAATAGTTTGTAATTTTTATGAATTTTCAATATCTTGTAATTTTAAAAGTTGTTTAACTTTATGTATTTTTCAATTCTGTATTTGCAAATAATAATAATAATTAGATAAATCATTTTCAAGCTTTCGTCTTCGCCTCTGGTGACCTAGTACTGTCATTGGTATCAGAGTCAGTGAGCTCTACTCTTAGGGGGAGAGTGAGAGTATAGTATTCAACCAATTCTACGTGATATTCGGAATAATTGTTCAATAGTTGAAGTATGTCACAAATAGTAAAGTGGGTAGAATTTCTAGGTGTTGGTCAGCCGTTAAGTCCGTTGGTTAGCATAGATAGAGGTGGTCCCGTCTAGGTTACAAACCCTTTACTGTAGTAAGATACATTAGACTATGGAAGAACTATTTTGAAGTATCTTTAGAAAAGAAAAAAAATACTATCTCAAACTCAAACCTAGGATCAAACTCAAAAGGGTTTAATTCAGGATTAAGTTCAAAAGATAAAGAATTTCATGTCTCCTTAGGTAACATTGAAGAAAGAATAAAAAACTGGAAAGGTACAGGTCTTCCAGATCAAAATGCAAAAGAAATATCGAAAATGTCAAAATCTGATGCAAAAATTATTAAACAGTCAAGATGAATAGAGAAAAAAACAAGAATATGCAATTAAAACAGTTAATAGATCAATAACCTTACATTCTGAAAACTCAAGACAAAGATTAAGATTATTAAGCAGAGAAGATTTACAAAAATTCATTCCAAAATATGATAGAGTACATATAGGATTAGTCCAAATAGGAGTATTTCCTTTAACAAGAGAATGATTAAACAAGTCTCTATGTATTGCCCTTAGAAATTCAAGACATCAAGAATTTGATGACTCTTTATTAGGAATGTTAGAAACTAATATAGTAGAAGGACCAAAATATTTTGAACGTTATCCAAATCTTAGAGCTGATATAGATGATGAATGATTATATAAAATTTAACCTTAGATGTTCAATCAAAAGACTATAAAATGTGCAAAGGATTAAAAAAATTAGAAATAATTTATAAAGTGTATTATAAAGTTACAACATCAACAGTATTCTCAGACGCAAGAAGGAAAAGTCCTAAAGGAATTATAACATTTATTCAAGCTAATGAAGATAGGTCTGTTTTAATTTCTCAACCAAGAAAACTTCAATGACATGAAATCATAACTGGACGCGAATGAAATTTTGAAGAATTAACCAAAGAAGTCAAAACAGTAGGATTCAGAAAATCTATTGCCAGAAGGAATAATCAAGATTCAGATGGAAATGTTACTATAAACTTTCAAACACCCATAATCAGATCTAGAAGTATGAACTGTGCTAAAACATCAGAAAGTTATCAAGATTTAGGAATAACGAGTATCTCCAGTATCTATACAAAACTTAATAAACATTATAAGCTTAGAGGAGTTAATTTTGAAAGAAATATACCTCATAGAATTTATAAAGAAGAATCTGAAGATTCTTTTATTTTAGATGAAAATCAAAGAAATAATCAAATTTTAACTATTAATAAAGAATTTGAAATAGACATGGATTATTTAAGAAAATAATTTATGCATAAAAATCATTCAAAGGATAGGAACAAGTTTTTCAAAAATCATCCTAAAGAGGAAAGAGAAAAAATTAAAGCAAAACGGATGAAGAAAATAAACAAAGAGAAAAGAAATATTCATTTCTTTGATCACTATAAGAAAAAATATGTTTAAACTATTCAAACAAATAAGAAGAAGTGGAAAATAGCTGATAAAAATGAAGATGTTAGTTTAATACATCCACCATTGGATTCAATTGAAATAGATTATAAGAACACTAAGATAGCAGCTTCTCCTTTAAAAAAAACGGAAGTTTCTTCTATAGACCATGTTGTTAGTCAAAATAATTATACTAATCAAATGTCACATACAACCACTAATCAATTCAATAGAATAGAAAATGTTCTAGAAAATTTGGTAGAATCAAAACCATTAAAAATTGAAGAAGATGAAAAATTAAAAAATAAGATTAAAATACAAAATCCCATCCATAAAACCTTTGAAGTAGAAAAAGATTTCAAGTTTAATTTAGGAATTAAAAATCCAGATGAAATTAGCAAACTATTAGATTCTGTTAACATAAAATTATCAAAATTAAGTTTAAACAATAATAATGTCAATACTCTATCAAAATTGGAAGAAGTAGAAAAACTTAAAGATCAACTTGAAGATACAAAAAATAATAATCCACAAATTAATAAAATAAAATATTCAAAAGAAAATCCAAATTGGAAACAATCTCAAAAACCCTAGTATTCCAGACCTTATTTTCCTGGTATGTTATATGAAGCAAAGACCAATCCTAGATCTGCCTATGATGGCACCCCTCTCTATGAATGGAACATAGATGGACTTTCAGAATATCAAATATTAGGAATTTTTAATGAAATGGCTATGGCAGCTATAGCCTACAAATCCAGAAATGCTAGTGACATGACAATAGCCCAAATATTAACTCGAGGATTTACTGGTTAATTAAAAGGATGGTATGATAATTGTCTTACCAATCATGAAAGAACGAAAATTCTCAATGCTGTCAAAATTAAAAATGAAGGCACTAGTCAAGAACCAATAATAACCTCAGATGCAATTTCTTCACTAATCTGAGCTACAAAAAAAGCATTCTTAGGAGAATCAAATTATATGATAAGCAAAGATAATGAAATATTAATCAATCTTAGATGTCCAAAATTACAGAATTTCAAATGGTATGAAGATATGTTCTTATAATTTTTTTAGCTTAGGACAAATTGTAAGGAAGCCTTTTGGAAAGAAGATTTATAGTAGGATTACCAAAATTATTTGCTCAAAAGGTTAAGGAAAGGATCCAAAAAGATTTAGGACCTGACTATAATTTGCTAATTTATGGACAATTAATAACCACAATAAATAAAGAAGGATTAGCACTGTGTATAGACTTACAACTGAAAATTCAAATGAAGAATGAATTAAGCAAAAGCAAGAAAGAACTAGAAGATTTCTGTAGTCATTATGGTTATGAAAAAATACAAGCACCTTCTACAAAAAAAGAAACAAAAAACTAAAAAAAAAATTGTTAAAAAATACTTTACAAAACCTAAGAGCACTAGTAAATAGAAAAAATATTTTGACAACTGAAAAAAAAATCCACTGTAAAACCAAAACCCAAACAAGATAAAGAAAATGAATTATATGTCATAAATGCGGAAAACCTGATAATTATGGCAAAAACTGTAAAATGAAAGCGAAATTTCAAGCTTTAGATTGAAGTGAGAATCTGAAAAAACAAATGATATCTTTATTCATCAATAGTGATAAAGAAAATTCATTAGAAGAACTTGAAAGTGAAAAAATTAATGAAATCGTAGAAACTTCAAGTGAAGATTCTGAACAACAATCTAAGAATTATGTTAGATATGATAGAACATATTCATGATCCTGAAATTAAAAAAGAATATTTATTTAAATTAAAAAAAAATAAATCATACAATATGAACAACCTAAGAGAATATTTACTGTATATATATATATATTCACATACATATATACAGTATATACTAAATGCAGTATATAGTACAGAGTGAATGGGACAAAGGGGTACTTGCACTATGGAAGTATGGATCTAGGAACATTTTTTCTTAATTTTTAATACAAATTTGATTTTACAGACATAATTGGTTAACAAAATTTTGGTGTCTTTGATGGTTTGCGGCCCAAAGTAGTCGCCTTGATGGTTTTGGGCCAAGATCACACGCAGGCCTTGGGAATATCCCTTTGGTTCTCAAAAATATATTCCAAAAATAAAATTTAATGTTCCCATATTTTTACTTTTAAGTTTTCTTTATGAACCTTAAATTTGTAATTTATTAGTCAGTCGATCCAGTAACTTTTGAGAAGAAGATTAATAATTTTGTTAAAAGTTCAAAAGAATTGCACCATATAAAAATTATTACAATTTTTCACATGAAGAAAATAATAATATAAGCAAGCAGACAGATAGACAAAAAATTGAAGAGAACTACAAGTTTATCTTACTTGCTATCATCCCTATTTTGGCGTAAAGAAGAGGAAGCAAGCAAGTAGATAAGGAACCGTATTAACACTAGTAAAACGTTCCATTTTTTGTCTAGCTGTGCGTTAGAGTTTCGCGGATTTCTTGGCCCAGGTCATGTACCATGGCGTTCACAATAGCCTGCGCAAAAGCTAGAGTTAGCTACAGTTAACAATCAAGACAAATTGAATCGCAAAAGATTGAAATTGACTTTAGGATTGGTTGGCGGATTGGGGGTAGGAACTCTTAAACTTTTTCTAAAGTATATTCGTGACAAGGGGACAATTGAAGCCCATAGCATGCCTTGAATAGGCCGTTTAAGGAAGGGTATGAGACAAAAAAAATTCAATTTGATTGATGCCTCTCTACCGCTTCTATCCACGACCTCTATTTCCAGGTATGATTGCAATGGCGGTACGGCAACGTTCCGTCGATCAAATCATCCAACATTTTCTCAAGTAGCAGCAAATCAAAGACATCTTGAACATTTCTCACTGACTTTGTGTAATACAATAATTTTGGATTTAAAAAAAAAAAATTATTGTAACAAGTGGACTGTATAAAGAAATTTTTTGAATTTGTGAACGGTTGCATAACACTTTATTTATGTTTAAGATATTATTTGTATTATTATTTTGAATAAAACCAAAAATAAGAGAACAATAATACGAAACAAGCGCGGGCATACGAGTTGGGAGGTGCACCTTTCACATAAAAGTGTCCGCCAAAACCCAATAACCCACCCGACAACGCGACCTCAGCCCGGAAAAAAACGGGTGTGCCATCGTCACACCTCCCCACATTCGGGTCACCCTCCTCACATGCATCCATGTGAAATCCACCCCATCTTTTTATTTCCTTTTCATTTTAGCCCCTCTCCTAAATTCACACTTTAATTTACTTTTTAAGCTCCACAACTATTTTGGATTTCATTCCCCCACTCTCATCCTACCCCGCGTGTCTTTCAATTCTCCCAAAAAAATCACACATTCACCCCCCCAAAAGTTTATACTAAGTTTCACTTTGTGTCCAAAACTTTCAATCGTAACGTATTCAACGTCCAATTCTTAAATTGTGTCAAAGAATGCCAAGTGGGCTATTGCGAGAAGTATCTCCCCAATTTTTAGGCTTTACATTGTTTGATTTAGTGAGTTAAATGAAGTTTTATATTTTTACCACGTATTTGTCTGTGCTGCAAAATGTAATAAATTTTATCGTGCATGTGAACAACTTGTCACATAGTAAATGTTTTATTTTTTTTGTCCTCGTGGCATATCACTTAATTATTTATCATGCCTAACCTATTTTTCATGAAATTTTATTAATTTGGCAAAAATATAATTGCTTGAAAAATACATTAAAAGACTGAAAAAATAGAAAAAGAATTGCTTGAAAAAAACCTATTAACTACACTTATGAATATCAAATCTAACTTGAATTGACAACTTTAATATATTAAATGCACCTCCAAAATGTACCTTGATTTCAAACCACAATCTATGAGAACCTCAAAAATAATGACCAATGCATGATTCTTGCACTTATAAACTCACTGTAATTTCAGAGGTAGACTGTGAAGTACAAAATATAAAAAAAAAGGGAAGAGCAAAAATCTATAGGAACTTCTGATACTTTTAATTCAACCAAAAGTTATTAAGTTTTAGTTACCTATATAGAAACAAGTTTGAATCCTTTGGGGTCACTTTTTTTTTTTTTTTTGGAATAATAAATATGGTATGTAGTACAAAAGTGAGATACAACAACAATTATATCACATCAAAATTTATAGTAAAGTACTATATAGGTATATAAAGGCACTAAATTTATTTAGTCTACTAATTTGAATATCCTATACACTAATCATGAGTATATGGAAAAAATATTTTGTTCAAAATTTAAATTAATGGTAGAAAATGTTTCCCACCATCTAATGGTAAAAAATATCTCAAATGTAAAATATTTCCTAATTTATAGATTCTAACTAGTATATACCTCGTGCCTGAAGGCTCAAGTGTAAAAAAATAAACCTAAAAATAAATTATTATTATTATTATTATTATTATTGTTGTTGTTGTTGTTGTTGCTGTTGTTGTTGTTATCATTCAAAATTCTATCAATTGTTTTTCAATAATCCTGATATAAACATTCAAGAAACTAAAAACTCACACCAAGAATAAGGATTACTGGGATTACTGGATCAAAATAATAATAATAATAAAAAAAAACTAATAAAATTAAAAATTAAACATGGAGTGCAAAATTCACAAATTTGGGTAGAATAGTTTAAACTTTTGCAAATCAAATAAAAGGTAGAGAGTTGATTATTCTGTGATGGCTAGTGATGGTGTTGATAAAGGTGCATGATGCAACGGTCGTCGGGCATGGGAGAGGGACGACTGCTTAAGTTTTGAGAGAGGAAGGAAATGTGGGTTTTAATAGTAAAGAATTCCATAGTTAGGGATGGAGAGAGAAAGATAGGGTTTATACATGTTAACATCCCTGTCATTTTTCACCCAAACCATGGGAATCCTATGGTGTATTGAATCCTCCCAAGAAACCACTTATATATATATTATGTTAGAGTATACTAGCATCCCTTCAATGAAAAATAAAATAAAAATTGCATATTTTTCCTTCGAAAGTCAACTTATATTTTAATTTTCTTAAATTAATCTTATTCTTTTGTAATCAAAGATCAAATAACCTCGTTTTAAAACATGAAGACCTAAATGAAACATCAAGAAAATACTGAGGGTATGATTGTAATTAGGTATGCCATTTATTTAAGGAGTTCTTTACAGTTTAATTATTATTTAAATAAAAAATTTATGAAAACTTGTATATACAAACATATATACTAAACGATGACAAAACGGAAGTGCGTTTTCTGAGAAACGCATTTCCAATCTGCGTTTCATAAAAATAAAGGGATAAAAACGCAAAACACAAAAACGTGTCTACAGTTTTTTCAAATATTTTTTTGATCGTTGGCAAGAAACGCAAATAGGACTTGCGTTTCTCAACCAAGAAACACACACTGGATTTGCATTTCTTCCCCGACAAACCCTAACCCACATCCCCCTTCCCTTTCATTTTCATTTCCACCTCCTTCAGCTTTGAATCTCCACCGCCGTTCCCCTCCTCCTTTAGCTTCGAATCCCATTTGCATTTCTTCGTCGTTGCCTCTTCTCCCTTCTTCTCATTCGCTGTTCTCCTTTTGCATTGCCACCAAAGGCCGCCACCAAACGCCACTGCCGCCGCCTCTAGCCACCGTCGCTGCTGCCGCCATTTCTAATGAGGTGAGAGTTTTTCGGTTGAATTTTTTTTTTCTTCAGTTGCAATATATATTTTTGGCTAAAGATTAATTGTTTAGGTTTGTGTTTGTGTATGGATTTGTGTTCGTGTTTGTGTGTAGGGTATAGTATTTGTATTAATTAATTACATTTAGATTTCAATTTTTATTTGTGTAGATCGGTTTTAGATCTCATTTTTATTATTTTGGATTTTTGGTTTGAACACACATTGAGAATTAGTAGTTAGATTTTGATTTTTTTTATTTGTGTAGATCTAGGTTTTAGATCATGTTTTTTTTTTTTTTTTTGGATTTTTGGTCGGGACACACACTGGGGAGTAATTAAAAATTTGAACATCTCAGTTTTATATAGAAAAGTTTGGGATATACGTTTTAAATTATTTTTTAAAAAATAATCAAGATTATAGATTTCGTTTTTTTAGTTGTGAGAAAATTGTTGTTGCTATTTAGATTTGATTTTAATACGTGTTTCGTTAATTTTCAATAAGTTAGTTGTTTTCAATCCAAACTTATGTGTTTAAGTTGCTGAATTTTATAGTTGAATTCAACCTTATATTTAGCTATTAATATCACGAGTTGAATTCAACTACGTTGGTATTTGGTGATAATAATTGAGTCTCTAGGTCGTTTTTCTTGATATTTCTCTATTGTTGATTGAGTTCAGTTTTTGAACCTCTGATTTTGTTCTTTGGATTCAACTAATGGTTTAAATACTGAAATTATCAGTTGTAATCCTAAAATGATTTGTTGGATTAAGATAAGCAAATAATGTATATGGGATGAATCGGGGAGGGGGAGGGAGGAAAAAGTTTTTTTTCCTGGGTTGATAAGGCTACTTTCCCATACTTCAAGCCATTCAATATTTTTTATCTAATCGAATTAGATTTGTTGTCGTTCGTGACTAAGTCTGTATCAATCAAACAATCAAGAAAACGAATGACCCTACAAACACCACTGGAAACCACTGATTTTTTTTTTGACTCGTGATTTTGTTTCTCTTCGTGTCGATAACTTGTCTTCTTTACTTTTTAATATTACTACCTTCATAAATCAAGTGTAGACTAAAAAGGGCATTTGGATAAGTAATTGTGTATATCTAATTTAAGATTTAATGAATGATAATCAATTTCAACAGTATTTATTGAGTTTTAATTGAGTAATTTCAATTTTTTTTTTTAATAACATGATTGATAATGATAATAATATTTTCTTTGTTTTGCTTTGATTTGTGAAATTGTAGTTATTTGAAATGGAGAACGTTACATTATATTTGTATTGGGGTGGTAGGATATTGGAAAGAACTGAGCTTGGGGTATCGTATAGTATATCTGTGGTCAAATCGTTGGATGTTTGTTAGGAAATTACGTTAAATGAATTGATTGGGATGTTACGACCTTATATCTTTGATGATGGAGTTGATGGAACTTTGAAGTTAAAGTGCAGGTTACCTATAGCTACTATTGGGCCGAGAAATAATAGATACATATTGTTTTCAATCGGTGATGATGAGGCATTAGACCATGTACTTCAGTTACCTCTTAAGGTGCCCTCGTTGCTTGGTGTTGAGGTGTATGTCGAGGTAGAGCGAACTTTTGATCACGCTCCAATATTTTCTTCCAAACCTGGTCCTTCTATCCAATTTTTAAGTCAGAGTTTCAATCGTCATGTTACCGCATTATTTGAACAATTTTCTTCGTATAATATTCCCATGTTCGACCCCTAAGTTGTTCAATCCAGTTACACTCACCGATCACCTTACATTCCTGAAGAATATCGTCCCCATACAGTGATTGACCGTGATGCAGGCACTAGTTCTGCTGCTCTACATCACTATCATTTTCCAATTAGTCCACTACATGATAACAATTGTTGTAGGTATGATGGGAACGTGGAGGGTGGGCTAAATACATTCGATAGTTTCCACAATGTCGAATAGACAGATTTAGAAGATGCTATTGCATTAGAGGAAGAGGAGAATGGTGGGGATGGAGATAAAGATATGTATGTCGAGCTAAGAGGGCAAGGGAGTGAACAATTACCGTTGCATAGGGTTTCTTCATTATATAATCAGTTGGAATGGGGTGATGACGATGACATGGAAAAGTATGAGTCAAAGTTGCAGAAGAATTCCTAGAACCCGAAAATGGAAGAATTCTATGGCAGCATAGTCTTTAAGGGCAAAAAACATGTCTAGAATGCGGTGAAATATTACCATGTTATGAAAAATAAAGAGTTTTATGTGGCGGAGACACACCTTAAAGTTTGGTCGATTAAATGCAAGCACGGTTGCGGGTGGAGGATACGGGTAGCTC
Organism: Eucommia ulmoides; assembly: GCA_016647705.1. Classification (NCBI taxonomy): domain Eukaryota; kingdom Viridiplantae; phylum Streptophyta; class Magnoliopsida; order Garryales; family Eucommiaceae; genus Eucommia; species Eucommia ulmoides. The sequence goes on along the minus strand of CM028335.1, from coordinate 18,415,465 downwards.
TGAAAAAGAGTCACGAAATGTTCCAGATTACGCGGTATAATGGGCGACACACGTGTTTCTATAATCATACGGCCTTGGATTATGGAAACTTGGATTCGAAGAGGATCTGGAAGTGAAGATAGACGTTATCGTTGCTGCCATGAAAGAGTCTTGGAGATTCACCATGTCCTACTGAAAGACTTGGTTGGCTAGATCTAAAGCTATCGAGACCTTGTTCGGTGATTGGGACGGATTGTATCGAAAGTTTCCCAAGTTCATGTCGGTGTTGCAACACTTTAATTATGGGACGATTATTGAATGGAGTGTCGTTCCGACTGCTCAATCTGGCTATTCGACGTCTGATATGGTGTTTTGGCCATTCTAACTTTCTGTGGTCGGATAGAGATTTTCTCAGCCTATTCTCACGATTGATGGGACCCAATCTGTATGGTAAGTACGAGGGGAAGATCTTGGTCGTCATTGGGATGGTACCATTCAATAAGTGTTATCATTTGGTGTTCGCGGTCGTACCGATAGAGGACCACCGCTATTAGTCTTGGTTTATTTCGATGCTAAAGCGCTATATTGTTAAAGATCGTCCGGAAGTCACGTTGATACCTAATAGACATACTGATATTATTAGTGCAATCAGAACTTTATTACTTAATCAACCGAACGAGCCCGCTCGATATCATCAAATTTGTCTGCGGTACCTTTGCAGCAATTTCAACAAGATACATAAAAATCAACAACTAAAAGATCTTGCTTGAAATGCGGGTATTGCGATACAAGTTCGAAAGTATAATGCCATCATGGAAGGTGTTGATCCTAAGATTTTGATGGACAATTAAAGGTTGATGTTTTTGGTGAAACTAACAGTTTGATTAAGTGTTTCAGTTTATTAGTTCCAAATGATGATGATATGATAATCAAGATGATCAATGATTAAGCGGTTGAAGAATTTGAAGAATCAAGGGAAAATAACTCAGGTTAAATTTCAACTCTTAATATCCCAATTAGGATCACATACAACACAAAAAGATTTTTTAAATAATTTTTATAAATATGTGTGTTTTTGATAGGATCCTAATTAGTTAAATTCTTTACTCCTATATATAATTGAAAAAGAAATATTAATAATTGATTAAAATTGAATTTAAGTATTTAATGAAGCTAACCGAGAAAGAAAATCGGTTAAAGGGGTGAAAACGTCAATGAGAATGAATTAAAAACGAATTTAGAAGAGATTCCAGCATTGACAAGTCGATATGTAAGTCGACCGGAGAATAGAAAGAAAAGTCTCTGAATCTCTAAGTCGACAGGTAGGTCGACTGGAGCTTAAATGTGAACTCTCTGAATCTCTCGGTCGATAGATAGGTTGACCGATGGGCATAAAAATTTTAGCTTGGCTACATCCTGAATCGATCGGTCGACAAGTGATCTTTATCGGTCGATTTATGGGATTGTTTCAGGATATTATGGAATTCCGGATTTTATTCTAAAAGTAACCGTTACTAGCCGTTTTATGGTTAAGATTCACGAGATATTTTAGGGATTTAATGTTATTTGAAATATACAACATGTATTATGATATCCCTATAAATTTGGTTAATTAAGTTTGAATATTTTTCAATTTGGTACATGTAATTCTTTCTATCCTATTTAATTGTGATTGAGAAATAATTGGGGGACTTAATTGAGAAGTTCAAAAGCTATAATTAAGTGATTTGAACCAAGATGAAGTCTTAATAATATAAGGGATCGATAAGAGTAATTAAGTGTCATAACAAGTGGGAACTAGCCGTTAGAGAGCTTATTTTATTCCTATTTATATAGACCTGCGTTTTTCATATTAGTAAGAGAGATCAAGAGTATTATACCAAGTTTTTCTAAGAGAAATCATATTAAGAATTGTGAGAGTTTTTCTAAGAGTTATTCTTGAGAATTATTTGTTGTGAATCATTACTGCTACCGAATCTGAAGTGACATTACTATAGTTATTCTTTCGGTGGATTCCGGGTGAGAGCTTTCCAAATCACTTTCTATTTAGTATTGCTTGATTATATTTGAAATTTGATTTTTAGAAATTGTTTTCTGATTTTTTATTGAAAAATAGTTTTTAAACAATTTCTTGAATAAATCTGATTACGTGTTTAATTACGTGCTACCTATTTTTGTTTAAAATTAGATTTTGAATATCTCACTTTTCTATCATTAGTTTTGGGATATTAATTGAGTTCTAATTTATTTGGGGTGGTAGAAGTTCCGAGTGAGAAAAATCACCTGTCAATTTTTAATTGGTGAGTTGAATGATAGATTGAATACTGTTGGGTGTATTTAATCTAAGGGTAGCTGGTTTCAGTCTCTTCCTGTAAAAAGATTGAGGTAGTAATTCTTCCTGAATTGAATTATTTTGTGAATAATTTTGTAACGGTCCAATCCTTACCAAGTAAAAGGATATTTGGAGTGTTTGTGAGGTTTTGATTCTTTAGCCTTAGTTTAAAAAAAAAAAATTAAGTTATTCTTGAGCTTGTAAAAAGTAGAGGTTATTCCTAAGCCTTTGAAATGGAATTTGTAAAGGTTGATTCTGAGCCTGTAAAATAATCTCTGTGAAGGGTTTGATTTCTACTTTTAAAGGAATCTTGAATTTAGTGGGTGAAACTCTCCGTAGGGTTCAGAGGACTGGATTAGCCAAACGTAACTTGGTGAACCAGTATAAATTTATGGTGTACTGCTATCTTTACATTATTTATTTTTGTTGTTTGGTGTGCACCTAGTTGATTTTATATTTCCGCTGTGATATAAAAATAATAATTAATTTATGATTAAAATTAATTATTTGGATTATTAAAGTATTTTTTCTCTGATAATTTTTTATCTACCCAATTTATCCCTCTCTTGAGTAGTTCACTGGGCCAACAGAAGGGATCAAAAAATTGATACGCGGACATATACGTGGTTGGATTAAGTAGACAAAGAGAAATGGACCATGACACACGATGATGGTAAATGTTGGGGAGTGTTGATGACCAACTATACTGAAGTATTTAACAACCGTTTGAAAGATGCAATGAATGTTCCAATTACATCAGCCGTTTAGATAATTTTCTATAGGTTGGTGAAATACTTTGATGTTAGTCGATAGGAAGCTCTAAAGGACTTGGCCATGGATTCGGGGTACGTAAAACATGTCGTTGACAAAATTTAGAAATCGCAGGCTAGGTCCAAAACATACGACGTCCAAATATTCAATTGATAAGGTTTTTTAACTTACAATTTATTATTATTTTTTTTTTATATTTATAATACAAATGATGCAACACATTATCTAATTTTATGTATAAATATATTCAATCGTAGGGAGAATGCATGTTATCAAGTGAAAAAGATGAAGACTTTGGTCGGTGGTATTGTTACACAGAAAGTTGCTTTAGGGGATAACCCTGATTGCACTTGTGAAAAATATAAGGCTTTCAGATATCCATGCTCCCACATACTTGCGGCGATCGAGTATTGTGGCATTGATGCATTCTACTACATCGCTCCTGAGTACACAATAGTGAACTTGGGTTGTGTGCTCAAACTGGCCATGATAGGCAAATATGTCAATCCCGACCCCAAGGAGTATTCTCAATTAATTTGTTTGTTTCATTGTAATGGAAACAACAATGTTTCTTTTTAATTTTTGGTTTATGGTTCTAATGACATTTGTATTGTGTTATATTCTGTTGTCACTTAGTTGATAAACGTAATATTTATTTCATATAATATTAGTTGATGAAATTTTGGTTTCGTACTAATAATTTTTACACAAGTTTTGATTTTTTTATTGGAAATATAAATGGAAGAAAAAAAGAAAAAGAAAATGAGAATTAAAAAAATATAAGGCCCAAGTGTGATATAAATTACAGCGAAAATTCTAAATGAAATTAAATTTTATTTCTTTTTAGTATAGTATTTTATTTTATGTTGTGTAGATATATCATATTTTTTGTAGACACTCCAATATTTTTAGATTCTTGCAGTTATGGTTGAGCCTGGGCCCGTGGATCAATCGTTACTTTATTTGCAGAGTGACCACAGGTCTGTAGCAGTTTGGGAAGAGCGTGGTGTTAGGTTGTACTAAATACATATTTAAGCATTGTATTCATTTTTTTTTTCTTTTATATTTTTTTAATTGATTGTCTTTTAATTTATATTTTAGCATTGTTCTAGGCTTGATTGTTCTTGGGCGGGAAGGATTACTGTTTGGTCGAGAGATAGTGTTAGGAGACACATTCTAGCATTTTTTTGACGCTCCGGTAAAGTGTCGCCGCATACCAACTCTGTCCCTACAAAACCACTATATTAGTTGCCTGTTCTCGTTCTAATTATCCCCCCTAATGTGGCAACATATTGACCAATTATGTAACCACTAATATTCACCAAGTACTTCCCTGCAAAACAACCAATTGTCAAATTAGGAATAAAAGGAAATAATATACATATATTCAAGAACATTTACCATGATCTTCTTTGTAAATTTTATTCATTGTCTTTGGGAATAAAATGAAAAAAAGTGGATACTACTAAACAAAGATTGATTTCAACAATACACGTTGCTTTTTATGAGCTGAGCTTGTTCCTATTTATAGAAAACAAACTAAGGTGGGAAATCAACAACAAATTGGCTAGAAATTGGGGAACAAAATGGTGGGAAAAACTTTGGTGGGAAAAAAAATAGACAAAAAAAAAAAAGAGAAATTTTTTCAGAGGGAATTTTTTTGGTTGGAATTCCGTTGGCGGGAAATGAGGAAGGCACAAAAAATTGCCTATCTATACATTTATATTTTCAGAATTATCATTCGCACACACTCATTTCTATTCTCTATTTTCATTACTCAAAAAATCATTTCAAATGGCAAGCGGGTCACTAAACAATAAGGGTAAGGGCAAAGGCAAGAAAAAAATGAAGATCCATTGTACTGGTGAGGGTTTAAGGACAAAGGACCATGCTAAGTACCAAGATGAGATAAGTACGTGGTATGGAATCCAGATACACTGGTCAAAGTTCATATATTTGAGCGAAGACGAACCGCGACACCCACTATTATGGTATGACACCCGAGAGAGGTTGTGTTACCCCCAGGACGTTTGCGGTCCGTGGGATGTTATAACAGATTGCACAGTTGTTTAACGACAACTAGATCTATCTGGATCATGGATGAATCCCATCAAGAGGAAACAAACTTTCTTAGTACACTGTAATCCTTTCAAACAAACTATTCGATGGGTCAATCGTCGTTACCACGAGAGTTACAACTACACTAAATGAGGTAAGGATAGTGAAGAGGCAAAAAACTTACAATGGACAACACTAATGAAAAAAGAGAACCTTTATGAGGCAAGGTCTCATATATACTACCTCAAGATTATGAAATTACAGTCTTTTGAAATTTTGAAAAACGAACCATATAACATCGGCAAAATTTGTTACGCATTGAAACGAGAAATAAAACAAATGGAGAAACGAATTCATGTCAAACAGAGACTTTACTAGATTCAGAAGACTAATGCCCCAAATGTAAACGAGCAGACATTTAAGTACTTTACCGATCCCAAATACACTGATGACCAAAAACTGTCCGATTACGAAGACGGAGAGATTCACTACGAATGGTTTGATAAAACTAAGTAGTTATTGATGCTAAAAAGTTCAATGATGGATAATATTTTCTAATTTATGGAATGCTTTTTTTTTTTTTTTTAATGATTACTACTTGTACTTGTCATCATGTTTAATTTTGATTTGATGTTTATCTCGGTTATAACAAGAAATTTTCGGAGCCCCGTTACATAATCTCTTGCATTGCTTTCGAAGAGGTTCGTTATCTGTTTTTTCTTCTTCCCCCCCATCCAAATCAAACATAATTTTTAGGTCACTTTTTGACAATTCAGAAAGTGTCATCAGATGTGAGTCGAAATCTAAGTCATGGTGACTCAAATTCTCTTCCACAAGTTCGTTGCTTGTTGGGCTAGTATCATCGATGTTGGCTAATGTAGACTGCGAGGAATTTGTATTCCAATTAGTATTTGAATTTTTTAATTGAAAAACAAAAATAATAATAAAAAACTATTTTATCATCAAATGAGAAACAAAAATTTAAGAAAAATAATTATTTTTATTTTCAAATAGAGCTAGTTCCCAAATTGAAATGAATACTATTTATATTAGTCTACCTACCTAACTCCAAGGAAAAAAAAAATTGAAAATGTAAATCAATTAGTTTGAGTTAAAAGACATTTATACCCTTAAATATTTGAATAGGGTTTATGTTAACATTATTCTTAGACTTAAAGGGTTAATAGTGTATTTTTTTTATCATGTTCATGAATGAGAAGTCAAAAACGCCCTGTGAGAAACGCATATGTGATTTGCATTTCTCACAAGGAAACGCAAATCATGATTTGCATTTCTCAAAAAATAAAATAATATATATATATATATATATATATATATATATATATATATATATATATATATATAAACCGTATAAACATATTAGTGTTTTGCGTTTTTTTTTTTAGAAATGTAGATTGGAAATGCGTTTCTCAAACAACGCATTTCCAATCTACGTTTTATCATGGACCTGTATATATGTTTATATATACTAGTTTTCAGAATTGTTTTTATTTAAAAAATAATTAAATGGTAAAGAACTCTTTATTTAAGTTTCACCTAAAAAAAAGTGGGGAGAAGAACAAAAATCCTATTTGTCATTGCCACACAACTTGTGACTCCAACCACTGTCATTCATCTCTTTCTCTTTCTCACCCCCCGGCCCTACCACTGTCAACCTGCAACTTCAACAAATATCTTCATCTCTACTTTAGATTAGGGCCATCGACCGTTGCCAAACTGCAACAACCCCGGTCAACATACTCACGAATGCAGACTTTCTGGCTTAGATCAAGCCACCTAACAATTTCCATATAGGTAGATTGAGGCATGACTGTGGCGGTGATGGTGGATTGGGGCTTGATAATGATGGAAGATAATAAATTTTAGAGAGAGGGTAGTAGTGGTTGCCAATGGGGTGTGCCACGAGAGGTAATAGGTTGGTTGTGTTTGACAATTTGGGTTTGTTAGAGAGCAGGAAAATAGAAAAGAAAAGAAAAAATAAAATTATTGAAATAATTGAAAATAAGTTTAGTTTTGGTTTTAATAAAGGTCACAATAGTAATTATGTAAACCTTTTTTTTTTTTTTTACTTCGAATAATAAAAGATCAAATAATCATTTTATTCTTATGTTTTCGGGTAAGGTTTCCTTGGTAGTTCAAATATGTGAAGGGGTTGTCATTGTTTTTTAAAAAAAATGACAGGGGGTATTAGTCGCATTAACTCTAGAAAAAAGAAAGAAAGAAATGGAAATAATTGGGCGAGAAAGCAAGATTCATCCTAATGGCATATTTTTTCCTTTACTATTCTCTTAAAATATGTAAGAAAATGTTTGAAAAATATATACTGAGTTATTTTATTAACTACACTAGTGTATAACATATGCCTTAAGGATAAAAAATATAAGCTTAATTTAACATATATATGTGTGTATATGTATGTATGTATTCACATACACACACATACATATATACGGTGAACGAAATGGGAGCAGCCTAAACCGTGAAAATGGAGTTGTGGGAGAGCAATACAAGCATCGTGCTGCTAGGCGAAGGGATGGAGTGCTGCAATGACAACGCTTAGAGAAAGACAACCGTTTTCAAAGTGTCGGGAGGTGCTCAAAGTTTCTGTGCTCGATAAAAAGCCACTTCTTTTATTGTTCGAGAAAGTACATACTACATGAAAGTCAAGCTTTTTCTTACACAACAAACAAAATAAAAGACAGAGGAATCTCAGGATTCTAGTAGACAAAGGACTTTCATTAGCATAAATAATTACACAAAACATAATACTTGATTTTTACCTGAATGAATAATAGGATGAACTAAGGACAAGGTTTTGTATTGTCCTAATGTTAATCAAATAAACACTATCCATTTAACTAAGAATTCATTTTGGCATTGAATTGGCTATAAGTCACGTCAGGTCTACCGCTTAGTTGAAAGTTATGAAATAAGTCTGCAGTAGTTCAAAACTGGAATTTACATAATATCGTCAAGTGGCCAACCTTACTCAATCTGGGGAGACTTTGATGCTACGACTCATGCATTACTTAATAGAAGTGAAAGACTTACAGAAGTACCATTATATATTGACATATGAACCAGAGTGAAGGAAGACAAAGAAACAGGTCGGACCTGCCCAGGAAGCCCGACCCGAAAGAGACAACGCAATAGTTGGCATGGGACACTGCCCTAATAGCCTACAAATAAGGTGTTTGGCCTACTGAGCACAACCCAACCTCGCATTGGTCCTATTTAGAGTAGGACAAGGCCACCCAAGCAGGGCCCAATAACCGAATCTAAAGGTAGTAGGTTAACGTTACCGTTGTCTCACCTACTACCGCCCCTATGCACTAACATGATTGACGCCACTTCCTGTAATGGGAGCACAGGCTACGATTACGATGGCTAGTTATGGAACGTGGAGAAAATCATGGTGGGAATGACTAACCAGAAGAACAACCTATATATACGGCAGAGAAGGATGTATCAAGGGATTCTCAAGACTTAACTCTCTGTATACAATTTTCTATACACTATTGTATTTTTACCCTTCTTAGAGTAAGTTTAATTCTAGAAGGGTTGTGTGTTATGGAGTTTCCTGGCACGTGAGGCCTTGGTTCTTGTACTGGGTAAATTTTGGCAACATCATTTGGCGCCGTCTATGGAAAACTGAGCAAAAAGGATTTCACCAGCGAGATGAGCCATTTACGATCAAGAATGACTGGACAAAGTCAGGGAAGTGAGATCCCACTGCCAGCAAACACGAGGGCTCACATGGAGGCTTCGGGCAGATGATATACTATTCCTCCCCCTGAGGTGCAGACGGTTAACACGCTAGCAACAAAGATCATCGTAATGGAAAGAATGCTGACTAGAATGGCCCAGAAGATTTTTGCAAACGCTCAACACTCTCCTCCCATTAATAACGGCCTTGGGAGAACATACGGAGTCACTGGAATCTCCAAATCCATCGTAGGGAGGACGAACAGAACAAAGGGGCTTGAGTGCCCACCTGGGTAGGGGACGGATGCTGACTTGTAATGAGATAGTAGACTCCCACCAGAAACACAGAACGTTGGACGGTAGAGATCTACCAGTTGACGAGCTGGACGTGCTTCTAAAGAGAACTGAGATGTCATTCACCTCTGATATTTTAGAGGCACCATTGTCCGACAAATTCGATCCCACCAAGTTTTAGAAGTATGACAAAAGAACAAACTCGGTGGATCACATCTGACAGCACAGAAATCTGATGTCCATCTACAGAGCAGGGAATTCCGCATTCTGTAGGGCTTTTACAACGACCCTGAAGGGGTCAACACTAGAGTGGTTGCACTAACTGCCACCAAACTCAATTTCGTCCTTTATGGACTTTGGGAAGCAGTTCATTGGTCGGTTTATCACATGCCAAAGGTTAATGAAATGTGCTGACTATCTGTTGATGATGCGACAAGAAAATGGAAAAACCTTACGCCAATACATGAATCACTTCAGCGAGGAACCGACGTGCATTGAAAGTTGTGATTCAAACCTCATCATTAATGCCTTTACTTAAGGGTTGAGGTCGGGTCGGTTCCAAGACTCGCTAATGAAGCACACTCCAAAGACCATAACTGAACTAATAGAGAAGGTAAAGCCTTACATGAAACTGGAGGACATTAAGTATGCACGGGAGGGCAGATTAGCATCGAAGGACAACTCTAGGGATGAGGAGACCGGTCGTCAGAAGAGTAAGAGAAGTATCTCAGATCGGCAGATAGAGCATCTTAAGAGCTCAATGATGAGAGCTGGGATGCAGTAAGAGGTAGACCTCTCGAACTTACGAGTGCCTATCTCTAGAATACACCACGAGATCAGGTCATCCGAGGTTATGCAGTGGCATCCTAAACTCCAATCGAAGTCCACTAAGAACAAGGGTAAGTATTGCGAATTCCATAAAGATCACGGACACAACACGGACAACTGCCAAGAATAAAAAATAAAATAAAATCAAATGGTTGATTGACATGAGGAAACTGCGTGGATACCTACAAGAGTAGACGAGAGCAGACCAAGGAGTGAAGTTCATTCAAAAGGCTTTGATGATGAAAGGAAGAATGATGACCCAGGAAACACTCATGGGGTCATTTATATGATAAACATGGTTAACCCCCATACGGGGAAGACAAATCGTAAGCAAAAAATGAAGGTTCGCGAGGCAGTAGAGGAACGATTCTACGGGAAAGTGATGGAGTTAACCAGTAATATGGGATCGGTGATTGATGAGTGGTTTATTTACCAACAAATTAAGTATTTTTAGATTCAAATATTTGTTTTTTTTCAAGTACTTTTGTTAGTTTAATGTGTTTATATAGTGTTTTATAGGTTTTTTGAATAAATGGGTGAAAAGAGGCAAAGTTGGTATAGGTCTAGTAACTTCAAGGCCAATTTGAAACATTATACATTTAGATTTTGGAAAAACTCAAAACATGGAATTTGTATAAATGTTTCTTAGATTTCTATAGGTTTTTGAATCACCTCAATCGGATTTCAGACACAAAAGTTAAAGCCAAAATACCAACGGGTGTCACCGCGGCGGCGGTAAAACAACCGAGAGTTGCTAAACTCTCTGCATTTCCACCGCCGCAGTGGTCACTCTGCACTAGATTAAGATATTTATTAGATATTTTAAGATATTTAGCCCTATTTAATCATTCATCCTCCCTAATTTTCGGCCATATAGCTCATTAGAGCATATTTTGAGAGGATTTTGGGGAACTCAAGCAAATCCTAAGGAGAAGAACACAAAGAAAATAAAGAGAAGTGATCTTGGAACGTTCTTAGTGACAAATCTTCATACTATGACTAGTTTCTCTCATTTCTCTCTTTATCTCTTAACTTATGATTGTTGTTTGAGCATGTTTAGCTCGTTTTACATTGTATAAATGGTTATGACCATGAGTTAAACATGGATTATCTTAGAGATTAACATATATTTATGAAAATGTGATTTGTTTGAGTTTGTGTTTCGTTTATGGTCGTTCTTTATAATTTCATTTGTGTTTGTCGTGTTGTCATGTTATTATGCTTGTTTAGATAATTAGAGAATACAGGGTTTGACACTTGGGAGAGGTAACCCTGGATTTGGATTAGGGTAAGTAAAACACGACAATCTAACGACCCGGGAGGGCGTTAGAAAGTGTACAATCAATGACGTTGGGGAGAGACTCACGTGACCTAGTGTCGTTAAGACGTTGAGGGAAACTTCTTCGTTGACGCAAAATAATGTATTCACTCGTCTTACACTCGGGAGAGGTGGCGAGTGAGTTTACGAGCCGAGATTGTCGGATACGCCAAACGCCGTTAACGTAAAGTAAAACAAAATCAAACTCATTTAAGTAAATAAAGTTAATCCCTAGGAAATCTACTTCCCTAAACCATCTCATATTAATATTAGTATAGTTAATTTAATTATATTATTTAAATTAGTATTAGTATTTAATTATATTCTATTTTTAGCGCCTAGATAAAATTAGGTTATGAAAATCGCGGTACTCGATAATAGTCATAACCAATCCCTGTGGACACGATAACCCTAACTCTCCCGATCTATACTAAAACTTGACCTCGTATACTTGCGAGTGAAAGTAGCGGTGTATTTACAAGCTACCAAGTTTTTAGCGCCGTTGCCGGGGATTGTGTTTTTTTGGTTATTATTGATATTATGAGTAAATGACCAAATTTTACTTTAGGCATTTCCTTTGTGTATAAATTTTTGTTTGTAATTTTTGTTTTTGTTTTCCTACAAAGTGCTTAGAGAAGCTAGATCAACAAGTGCTCTTATGTTTATTTCAACAGGATTCTGAGTCATTTTATTGTGCTTGGGATCGTTACAAGGATTTGCTACTCTGGTTTCTGAATCACGGTTTCCCGAGGGAGTGTCAACTACTGAACTTCCTCGATGGGTTACAAGTTGCAACCAAAATGTGGGTTGAAAGAGGAAACAATACCACCTCTTTCGACCAACTAACCGCGGACGAAGCCCATTGGTTGCTGGAAGACATGACGGCCTTTGATTATTAGAGACTAAATACTATAGCGCCATGGATTGACACCCCGGTCTAAGATATGGAGTCTTCCTCCTTGGAAGAGATATTAGATGAATTTATTGGGGAGACTCAGGTATTTTAGAGGGAGACGAATGACCGGCTAAACGAGCACGAAGATCATCTTGATTATATCGAGACGGTCTGCGCCGACATAGACATGACGGTAACGTCTCTTCAGACGTAAATCGGTCAGCTTATCTGCTTGATTGAGGCCGAGTCAGACACGGTGGCACTGCGAGATTCACAAGACACATTCAGTGAAAGCCATCGTGAGGAGCCATAGACAAGCAAGAGGTATTGGGATGAGATCGAGGGAGATTCATACATTAAGTGTTGTGAATTTTCACCATTCGAATTCCAGTTGGTGACGCCGCCATCGATCCAAGACGCTCACATTTACGAGGATCTGATGTAGCTCATTGATCCTTTACTGCCATTAGCAACGTTCCTCCAAGCCCACCAACTACATAGGCCAGTGGAGCATCTTGTTGAAAGCTTGGTCCGATCAGAGCTTTATCTCTCCAAGCTTGAGGGCATGTTAAATCAAGACCCGTACGAAGTGTTATTTGACACGTACTACGGGTGGAAGCCGCTCTTTGATGATCACTTCGACGTGTCGAGCTGATGACCATAAACTAGGCGCTTCTTGGAAGGTAACCCAAGGAAAAGATTAAATTAGATCTGTCGCAACCGATTTGAGTCGGAGGCGAGATTCTCTCGCCTCCCAGGTACGTGTTCTAAATACTCGTCTTCATTATCATGTTATATACTGTCATTGGGATCGCTGATGGGTTGTTTTGGACATCACCTATTTTAAGTTGGTGGTGATGTGTTAGTATGTTTTAGTTATAATTTATGTTTTACTGTGTTTTATATGTGTGCATGTTTGTTTAGGATAGTTGTTGTTTTGTGCGGAGTTTTGACATCATCTGAGCCATTATCCAATGATGAGTATGTCCCCTGATTGTTTATTGAGGTCAAGCGTAAAGCTCATGCATGTATGTTCTGTGTGCTCAACGTTATGTTTTAGTAATAGTTATTATAGATCTTACTTGCACGAGCACAAAAACTCATTATATAACTGTCTAATTGATTTGAAAACGATTATCTGTCACTTAAATTCATGACATTAGGGTTTCTAGAACTTGATTTGGAAAAAATTCGAGGCGAAATCCTATGCGAGGTAGTTCAGAAAACATAATTTAGGCATTCGTTTTTCTCGCTTGAGCTTTTTTAAGCTAACTATGTAAAATTATTATCCCTCATTACCCTGTTGAAGCCTTTAAACCGTTTCAATTCTGAACACTTAACCAATACCATGTGACCGATAAAATTTCTTTCCAAACCTACATCGCTAAACTGAAGGCATAATCTGAGAGAATAAAACTAGTAGATTGCAAATGCTACTTGATGTGAGCGGTTGGGTTTAGGATGAACTTTTGATTGGTTTGGTATTCGAGTACTCACTTGTTATTTTTGTTCTTTTTTCACACACCCCTTAAATTGTAACAATCAAATAAGTTTGGGGGTGTGTTAGTTGAAAAGAAAAGAAAAAAAAAATAGAAAAGAAAAAAAAAAGAATCAAATATAAATACGATTTTTATTTTCGTTTCTTTTTGACAAGTGAGTACGTCGTTCTTAATATATATTTAGGGTTGTTTTAAATCTTATCTGTGGGGTTTCGAGTGTGAGTGTGCCAAACAATGTGCCTTGGGTAGTGTTAAGTTAACAACGATAACCCGGTTTCTCTTCCAATTTTCCCTTGGTCATTTGTCCTAAACCGAACCAAGACCTATTAATCTTTTTGAACTTCTAAGCCTACATCAGTGGAGAATAGATCCCGGGTCAAGCCTATGGATTCCCTATACCTTAGGTTTTTTTTTTTTGTCATGCACTTATATGGTGGATAATCCAATCCAATTAACGGACAGTTATATATTTAAGTTTTAAACACACACACACTTTAGTAGGATCTATAATGGCGCTTACTATTATAAATATTGAAATTCTAGAACACTACATGGTGTGCTTTTATGCTTGAACTTGATAGGATTAGGAGCCGATGAGGGATAATCCATTTGGCCGGTAGATGATACTCAAAATTTGCACATATTTGTTTTTCGTGCTTTTCAATTTCGTAATTAGTTTTTATTTTTTCTTGTATTGTGTGGGTGTTTTGCTTGAGGACAAGCAAACGTTTGAGTTTGGGGGTATTTGATGAGTGGTTTATTTACTAAGAAATCAAGTATTTTTAGATTCAAATATTTGTGTATTTTCAAGTATTTTTGTTAGTTTAATGTGTTTTTATAGTGTTTTATAGGTTTTTTGAATAAATGGGTGTAAAGAGGCAAAGTTGGTACAGGTGTAGTAACTTTAAGACCAATTTGGAACATCATTTATTTAGATTTTGGAACAACTCAAAACATGGAAGTTGTATAACTTTTTCTTAGATTTCCATAGGTTTTTAAATTACCTCAATCGGAGTTCGGACACAAAAGTTACAGCCAAAATACCAACAAGTGTCACCACCGCGGCGGTAAAACAACAGAGAGTTGCTAAACTCTCTGTATTTCCATTGCCGCGGCGGTCACTCTGTACCAGATTAGGATATTTATTAGATATTTTGCGATATTTAGTCCTATTTAATTATTCCTCCTCCTTTATTTTCGGCCATATAGCTCCTTATAGCATATTTTGAAAGGATTTTGGGGAACTCAAGCAAATCCTAAGGAAAAGAACACAAAGCAAAGAAGGAGAAGCGATCTTGGAACGTTCTTAGCAACAAATCTTTGGACTACGACTAGTTTCTCTCGTTTTTCTCTTTATCTCTTAACTTAGGATTATTATTTGAGCATGTTTAGCTCGTTTTACATTGTATAAACGGTTATGACCATGTGCTAAACATGGATTATCTTAGAGATTAACATATATTTATGAAAATGTGATTTGTTTGAGTTTGTGTTTCGTTTATGGTTGTTCTTTATAATTTCGATTGTGTTTTCCGTGTTGTCATGTTATTATGCTTGTTTAGATAATTAGAGAATACGGGGTTTGACATTCGGGAGAGGTAATCCTGGATTTGGATTAGGGTAAATACAACACGACAATCTAACGACCCGGGAGGGCGTTAGAAATTGTACAATCAATGACGTTGGGGCGAGATTCACGTGACCTAGTGTCGTTAAGACATTGAGGGGAACTTCTTCGTTGACGCGAAATAATGTATTCACTCGTCTTACACTCGGGAGAGGTGGCAAGTGAGTTTACGAGCCGAGATTGTCGGATACGCCAAACGCCGTTAACGTAAAGTAAAACGAAATCAAACTCATTTAAGTAAATAAAGTTAATCCCTAGGAAATCTACTTCCCTAAACCATCTCATATTAATATTAGTATAGTTAATTTAATTATATTATTTAAATTAGTATTAGTATTTAATTATATTCCATTTTTAGCACCTAGATAAAATTAGGTTATGAAAATTGCGGTACCCGATAATAGTCATAACCAATCCCTATGGACACAATAACCCTAACTCTCCCGATCTATACTAAAACTTGACCTCGTATACTTTTGAGTAAAAGTAGCAGCATATTTACGCGCTACCAGTGATCCCCTTCAACTATGAAGGTTATAAGGGAATAACTCACCCTCATGATGATGCCTTGGTGATAACTCTTTGGATCTCTAGCTTTGAAGTGAGACGAGTTCTAATCGACACCGGCAGCTTAGCCAACATAATTTTTGTTAACACACTTAACTGGATGGACGTTCCTAGCTTGGACATTAGGACCACCCAGACAGTAATGGTAGGCTTCAATGGGGATCTAAGCTCCCCCAGGGGGGAAGATCCCCTTACCTGTCACCGCAAACAAAGATGAAGGTGAAGTGACCAAAGCTACTGAATTCATGGTTATGGACTCAACATCTCCATACAATGTCATCTAAGGATGACCTTGGCTCCATGCAATGGGAGCTGTGGTATCGATACTCCATCAATACATCAAGTATATAAAGGATGACAGAGTGACAATAATCAGAGGAGACCAAGTCACTTCCAGGAAGTGCTTTGCGATAGCCATAAAGAAAAAGAGAGTTATACAATGATAACGAACGTGGAAGCAAGGATGAGTGAAAGCCAGCAGCCCAGCTCCTTTAAGTTTACTTGAAAGACCCTAGTTTGTGAGTTTTTGCTTTTTGCTTTGTGATTTTCGTTTTTAGTTGGAAGAATATTTATCCTTTAGTGTTTTCTGAAATGAAATAAAAACCATTTACCTTCATAAGGGAACGTCAGTTTTATATTCAGAAACAATAAACAAAGCTCAATCAAAACTGCCTAGCCCAGCTCAACAGAATTGCTCAGCTCAATTCGCTCATGGATTGAACTGCCCAACACAATTCATATCTGAAAGCTGCCTAGCTCAACTCAACAGAACTGCTCAACTTAGTTTGCTCATAAATTGAACTGCCCAGCACAGTTTACATCCAAAGGCTGCCTAGCTCAACTCAACAAAACTACTCAGCTCAATTCGCTCACGAATTGAATTGCCCAGCATAGTTCACATCCGAAAGCTGTTTCGCTCAGCCCAATAGAACTGCTTAGCTCAGTTCACTCATGGATTGAACTGCCCAGGGAAGTTCACTTCTAAAAGCTACCTAGCTTAGCTCAACATAAGTGCTCAGCTCAGTTCGCTCATGGATTGAACTGCGCAGCACAATTTACATCCGAAAGTTGCCTAGCTCAGCACAATCAAAGCTGACTAGCTCAGCTCATTAGAACTTCCTAGTTCATTTATAGATTGAACTTTCTATCATGAACCACAAGTAGAGCTTCTTAGCGTAGCTCAACCAGGGAAACTAACCAAGTAAATAAATGCGATTTATTCGACCATTTATTTCAAAGACTCGGACTGTCCAAAACACGTTAGTTATTTAAGCTTGTTACGAAGGAGGGCAAAGAAGAATGTTATGGGCCTCATTTTCCAAAACATTTAGAGTTTGGAACATTTGTAAAATTAATTGCACCATTTGTGAAGTTAATTTAACACACAACATGTAATGCTCAACTGCAACTCAAATACAATAAACGCAACAGTGCAATACAAAATAATATTCTTGAACTCATTACTTCTTATCATAAAGAATTATATTTTCCCACTAAAATCCTACCAAATCCATTAGAAGAGTGTTGCAGGAGCTCATAAGCCTATATTGCTCAAAAAGGGAAAAATACTCTCAGGGTTTTCCGCAAAAAGAAGAAACAAGGTAATGATGAAGGGATTGATGCTAATCCGATCCAGGAGAGGGTATGGAACCCAAACCCTCAGAATCGAAGTTCGAATGGTAGAAGTTATGTTCTTCGTACCGATTCAACGCTCGGATCAGAGAGCGTATCTTCTCATTTTTCTCAGTATTTTTCTTCAAAAGCTTATTCCTCTTTGTCTGTAGCACCTTATTATAGGACTTGTGGAGGTCAACTTGAGTTTGCAAGTTGTTAATCTCTCTCTACTAACCTCAGTTGATCATGAAGCTTGTGGATCAAAGACACCGCACAGAAATGGGCAGCGTCGAGAGAGGCAAAGGTAGTATAGGCACCTTTGAGGGCACGAAGTCATGGGTGCCCATCGTTAAGGACCATTACCATCATCATAAGTTCTCGGAATCGGTGCTCCAATTCGACCTCTTCCTTCCTATCGTCCTATACAATATCAAAGATATCAGACGCAGAGGACAATGAAGTCATAGCTAATATGTAACCAGAAAAAGTGAGAGAGAAGAAAAAGGGACACTTGAAGAAAATATGAAGAATCCACAAAAAATGTAGGCTTTAAATAACCAAGCCAACATCTACCAAATGACCAAAAAAGGCAAACCAAATCGTCAGAACATTTATAATGAAAGATACGAAATGACAATAGCTAGTATCAAAGGAAAAATAAAAGGATTCCGAAGAATAAATACGGTAGCTATTTAAAGATTGTCATAATTACAAAATGCCATCATTACAAAACTAATGAAGTAGGAGTTGAAAAGACAGCTGCCCAATCAACCAATTCACGGCTGATCTACATCATCCAGCAGAGGTGCGGTATGAACATCAGCAACGACCAAGAATGAGCTGCTGAGCAGGGGTTTAGGTTGGTCAGACACGATCAGAGCTAGATTGGAGCTGAGTTGGACTAGTCCAAGAATAGGCTGAGCTACGACCCTTGCTGGTTCCAAAGCTGGCAGTATTGGTTAGACTTGATTAGAGGTGGACGGAACTTGTTCGTGACCGGACTCAACTTAGTCAGAGCCTAGTGGAGCCTGGTTGATGAAAACCAAACCTGGAGAAGGGGACGGACACTTTACCCCCAACACTCGGGAGTTCAATGACTAACGTTGGCTCCGAAGTAGAGATGTGATACTTTTCGTCCTCACGGATAAATTAGTCTAGGAAGCTAAGATCCAGCTCAAGGCGAG
Source organism: Eucommia ulmoides (assembly GCA_016647705.1). NCBI lineage: Eukaryota > Viridiplantae > Streptophyta > Magnoliopsida > Garryales > Eucommiaceae > Eucommia > Eucommia ulmoides. The sequence continues at coordinate 18,396,773 of CM028335.1, read as the reverse complement.
CTTGCTGCACCTAAACTCGGCAGAAATAGAAGCCAAGCAATTGAATTCTCTTCTTGAGCAATTCAAAATGTTCTAGGAGTTCTTTAACCCCTTCTTTATGTTCTACCTTTTTCTGCTCTACTGTTGTGGTCAGCTTCGCCAAAGCCTTAGCCTGCTCTATTGATCTTGCCTCTAGGGTTGCCAATTTCATCTCGAGTACTGAGGTCTTAGCCTTTTTAGAACTCAGCTCATCAGAGACCAATTTCTTTTCCTTATTTGATTGTTGGAGGGCATGTACCGCGGTATCCAACTCTGTGCACTTCAAACCAAGTTCGGACTACTGTTTGTTGAGTTTATCCCCCAATGTGGATTTCTCAGCCGACAAATTTTTAACATTATCCAAGAGCCGAGAGTTCTCATCGAGTAAAGACTGGTTACTACTCTGAAAAAACTCGCACTGAGCACGTGCAGTTTGCAATTTGGGCTTAGATTGTTCTTTTGAAGACCTCTCCAACTCCAGCTTGATTTTAAAGGAAGTTTTTTTCTCCTCCAGGTTACAAAAATCGTCCTCCAACTGACAGAACACCGTCAACTGATGCATGAGCTAGGTGTCCAGTTCGGATTTGTCATCAGAACTTCCAGCCAAAGCAGAAGACAGATGGATACTCTGCAAAGTACCCGAATTTACTCAAATTCCCATTCAGTATTCCAAACAAATTACAAAAACAAAGTTACCTGAAGAAGTATACAAACAAAGGATCGGAAGAGCTCTGCTCTACTACGTTTTGCAACCTTGGGGCGACTCTTCTCCCAGAAGTACGAGCTATGGGGCCACAATTGCTCGAGTAGCCGATTCCAATCTGTGAATTTCAGTAGGAATCAAAGCATGGGAAGTGAGAACAAGGATAGACACAACTCTACGCCGTTTAATACACAGAGATTGCGAGTTATCATCAAAATCCAATGACGTAGGGGTGGCAGACAAAGGGACTTGAGACTAGACGGGTCTAGGAGGAGCTACTATGGGTTAAACAGCTGCGGCAATTACAGTAGGTTGTGAGGTTTTCTTGGGCTCTCTCTTTTTCTTTGTTAGAGCCACATCATGCTGTTGGGAGATGTGAGTTTTGTTAATCTTCATGTTTTTCTTTGGAGGCACAAATGGCTTGTGGGCAAGCTTTTGGAAATACTGTTCCTAAGGTACCGAAAGCTTCTCTAATTAACCAATGATCTTCTGCGTCAAACGGAACCTTTGACAAATGTTCCTACCTGCACAACGCAATTTACAAAATAGGTAGGAATATTGCGAATGCAGTGCAACTCATAAATTGCAAAGACAAAATAAAAAGATTACTCGGTAATTGAAATGTCGTAGCACAACTAGAGGCTGCCCAACCTCTTCAGGGGAGAACTCTCAACTCCCTTTGAAAAACAGGTAGTAGTTCTTCCAATCCTTAATGGCTTGAGAAAGATCGATAAGGAAGGTGTACTGTTTTGAGAAGGTAGAGTATTAGAACCTCCTAGTATCATTGTGAAATTTCAGGGAACATACACTCCTAATCATGTCTACAGTTAAGGGTGCTTTATTTAAACGAGACAGTGCAAGGGCGCCCATAATTTGGCAAAATCCTTTAGGAACCAACTGGGCTAGGGTGATTTCCAATTGACGAAGCAGGTTGCAAAAAAGTGGGGAAAAGGGAAGCCGAAGACCGTATTCAAACATCCAAACAAATAAACAAATTTCATTATCCTTATAGGAATAGGGGCACTCATGTTTCGAAGGAACCTTAATTTCAACTGAGGAAGGGATTTCTAATGTGTCCTGAAATGATCCAAGCCATTTATCCTTAAAAGAGCATGCCTCGTGGATGAGGAACCAGCCTCGGCTGGACTAAGCGATGGAGTAGATGCCATTACCATAATGGAGGACTTGGGGAAAACAAAGAAACACAATGTGGCAAGGAAATCAAATAACAAAGCAAGAGGAATAAGAGAACTTACAATGAGTAACCTTACGTTCTACTTTGAAGAACCGCTACGAAGGTCAAGAGGGAAAATGATGAGAAAAAAATTCCCATATGCTAACCAGAGAAAAGGAAAGACGAAGAAACAGGTCGGACCTGCCTAAAAAGCTCGACCCAAAAGAGGCAGTGCAATAGTAGGCATGGGTTGTTGCCCTAATAGCCCACAAACAAGGTGTTTGGCCCACTAAGTGCAGCCCAACCTCGCATTAGGCCTATTTAGGGCAGGACAAGGCCACCCAAGCAAGGCCCATTCATCGAATCTGAAGGTAGTAGGTCAACGTAACCGTTATCCCGCCTACCACCGCCCCCATGCATCTACACGATTGACGCCACTTCCCGTAATGGGAGCACAAGCTACAATTACGATGGTTGGTTATAGAACATGGAGAAAATCATGGCGGAAACGCCTAACCAGAAGAATGGCCTATATATACGACAAAAAAGGATGCATCAAGGGATTCTTAAGGCTTAACTCTCTGTACACAATTTTCTATACACTGTTGTATTTTTACCCTCCTTAGAGTAAGTTTAATTCTAGAAGGGTTGTGTGTTGTGGAGTTTCCCTGTACGTGAGGCCTTGGTTCTTACACTGGATAAATTTTGGCAACATCATATATATATAGCCATTGTATTCAACAGAGTATTGTAAATGAAAATATCTTTTGAAAATATAGTTTGTATATACCCTTTCATACTCTATTATAGAGATATGTAATAAATTATTTTTCTATTTATTAAAAAGAAAATCAATTACTATGCATAAACGGTTTTGCAATTTGTTAGATAAAAATAATTATACACCAAACATGACAATAAGTATTCAAAAAAATTGATATAAAGTAAATACGACATTTTAGCCGCATTGAATAATATCAGTGATCCTACTCTGAAGTCCTTTATCTAATTTTTTACCCCTATGTTTTAGAGCAATTTACTTTTAATAAGTCATTTTCAACTTATTTCTTTGTCCTTCTAGATACTAAGCATATGAATTTAACATTTAATTGATATTAACTGAAAAATACAATAATTAGTTAATATTATTAACTTAAAAACTAAAAAATAAAGAAGAAAAATGTGAGAATAAAAATTTATAAGTGACTTATTTCAAGGATAAACGAATAATTTTTACATTTAAAAAAATAATAAAATTTTATAATACAGAAAAAAGGGACTTACAAATTAATAAAAGGGAATGATAGGGCTTGAATACTTATGATGAGGAGACCCACCTTATTTTTGTTTGGGTGAGAATCTTTTTTTTTTTTTCAAATTCACCGTTGATCTATGCAGTTTATTTTTAAATCTAATGGTTAATAATGTCTCTTTTCTTATTCTAGTATATAAATCACAAAATAAGAAAATATATATATATATGGTGATGAAATTTGGGTTGTTTTAAATAAAAAATAAATAAAAAAGAGCATCTTAAAAAATAAATAAGAGATAAGTGGAAGATTTGGATACTTGTCTATTGAAGATAGAGAGAGAAAAATGATATGGTCTTCTGAAAATGTCTTTTAAAAATATCTCCAAAAATTATATGCTGAGTTGTTTTATTTTTTGAATGTAGTGGCTGATTATATCTTCAAAAAGTGTCATTTAAAAATATAATTTTTTTTAGTATATGAATAACAAAATTTTTAAAAAAATGAGGTGATGAAATTTAGGTTGTTTTGAATAACAAGAAATAATAGTTTGAAAATAAATAAGAGAGAAGTAGGGAGTTTAAATATTTGTCCATTGAAAATCATTAAGACTTGAGAGAATGGAAGATTGTGAGGAAGGGAAACTAGAGAACGAGAGTACATTATTTCCTAAAATTATTTTTTAAAATACGTCAGAAAAATATATAGTTAAATTATATACAAAAAATATACAACGAATTGTTATGATATCTAGTATAAGTTTTTTTTTTTTTTTTTTCTATTTTATTATACTGTAAAAAAATATAAAAATAAGAGAAAAAAAATAAGGTGATAAAATTTGAGTTGTTTTGAATTAAAACAAAAAAAAATAAAAAAATAAATAAGAGAGAAGTAGAGAATTTAGATATTTTTCCATTAAAAATAGTTAGGACTTGATAGAATAGAAGTTTGAGGAATTAGAAGAGGGAGTGAGAACACCGTTATTTTCTAAAATTATTTTTAAAATATGAAAGCAAAATTCTTAGTTAAAATAAGTCCGGAAAATAAAGAATCAATTATTTTATAATATAGCTAACATATATAATATATAAAATCTAAATGAAGTAAGAGATAAAATTGAATTACATTTCTCTAGAGAAAATCCAGAAGTCATAAATTAGCAAACTAAGACAAGCATTCAAAAATAATAGTTGGATATAAGAATATTTGGAAAACCATGGCTATTAGAGTTGATCAATTCCGATAAAGTTACACTTGGCACACATTTAAATTTTGAAAAAAATTACCGAATAATCTAGATTCCAATTGTTTAAAAATAAACCAAACAAGTTCAGTGTACAAATTTTTCGAACTATCTAGTCTAAAATTTTTAAAAATATAAAAATTGCATGACAAATTTGCCCTTGCAAGATCCGTGGGATTGAGGTTTTCCATATTTAACGGTTTTATAATAAAATTATTTTATTAAAATCAAAATCACTATTGTTGTACACATTTATTTTCCATGTTTTAATTATATATTTAAATTCGTCTGAATAAGATCTTTAAAATGATATCACATTCACAATTTTTTTTTTCATTAATTTCAGATTTGTACATTCATGTTATATTCAATATGGTACTTTCAGAATTTTTAATTTTTATATTTATATTACATTTAATCTGGTCTTATACATTATCAAAATATAGTCAAGTGTTATATTCAATATCCAAATTGTCTTTATTAATAAGTCATGTTACATTCAACGTGTTTATATAATTTGTGCTATTATCATTATTAATTAATGTTATTTGTATTGTATTGAATATTATATTCAACAATCATGAGGAACATATATTATAATGAAGTTATATATAATATTAACATCACAGTTAATGTTATATATAATATGAACATGCATCTAAATCTAGATTTAAAAAAAAAAAAAAAACTAATATCTCATTTTGAAGATCATGATTTATAGATTATTATGATTTTAAAAAATAATTGAACAAAAATTACAATTGTAAGAAATTGTAGATTTCGTTTTCAGTTTCATTAGTACTTTATTACTATATTTTGGTCCATGTTGTTCGGAGCGCATGACAACATGTATGGAAGGTAATGATTCATTAATAGAGGCAAATTAGTCTACGAAATGCAATTAAGAGTAATCGGCGCAAAAAATACCAATTGGGTTCATTTGATAGTTTTCACACCAATTTAGAAACTAGTGATGTGATAGAAGCCCCTTAAATTTTTAATACAACTTAACATACCTTAAAAACATTTTAAATTGTATTTAACAAATTCGATTTACAACTCAAACAAATGTCTCACCCAATTTTAGGTATTAGATTGTATTTCAGTAACAGATTTTGTGCATTAATTTTCCATTTCTTTTGTCACACACATATATTTTTTCTCTGCAAGGTGCAGAGAATCTTATCATGCATGTTAACAATATATGACATGATTTGTTAGTCATTTTCTTTTTTCTTTTTTGTTTGTTGTTGTTAGTCTGCTTATCAAGGGGTGTCCTATTTCCTTATCAACCAGGGTTCAAATATTTTGGAGAGCATTTCGAAAATTAAATTTTGAATTTAATCTTAAATACACTACGTCGATAAGGGGGAGTGCGCCCTTAAGATCTTCTAAAGCGGTGATTATTGAGGTGCACGTAAGCTGGTCCGGGATACATCTTACCGCAAAAAAAAATAAAAAAAATCACATATTAATTGTGAATTTTTTTAAAATGGTAAAAACTAATTACTTGATTTTTTATTTCTAATTTTGATAAGCAACTAATTACTTGGGTTGGATTTTTGTTCCGCATCGATCACTTGAGAGTTCCCAAACCCCTATACAAGTCAAATGAGTTATTTCACTTGACACCATATGATTTTAAGTTGCAAAATCCTAACATGTGATTAGAACTAAGGTTATGGGAATTCGTCTCTCATTGTCTCATAATCAAATTATCCGTATAAACCGGCAGTTGCACTTAAAGACGAATGTTAGATTTTTATCCCACATCAATCACTTGGGAGTTCCCAAATCACTATACAAATCAAATGAGTTACTTTACTTCACACCATTTAGTTTTAAGTTGAAACCTCCTAATAACTTGAATCCACTCATGTGATTGCATGTTAGTCCATCTATATTTAGGCAAGTAACCGAAATTTAGAAAGTTATGAATGATACTTTACAAAAAAACCTATAAATTAAAATTTGAATATCAATCTAATTTTTATTAACAACTTTTAAATATTAAATGCAAAAAAAAATGTACTTAGATTTCAAACCATGATCTAGTTGAACTAAGTAAGTGCTTACCAAACTTAGAGTATTGTTCCTTGTACCATCTTTTTATATTTTAACTTTGCTTTGACGCAAATCATTTAATTTGATTTCACAACAAATTTTGGCCCTCATTTTATAGTTATTGCTTGATTGATTCACACATGTAGCTAAGTTTTTATTAGGGCGGCTCTATTAACACTTATATAACTAATTATTCTACTCTTCTTCTTAATTTATTAAAAGTAAATTATCAAGACATCAATCACTTAATATTAGATATTAAAATTTTCATCATGTTCTTTTTTTTATTAATTCAATTTTAATGGTTTAAAGGTCAAAACAATAAAACTTAATTTTTTTTTTTGTCGATTTTCTTGTTCGATAAATTTCATTTTTCATCTAGTTTTGTCTTTTATTTATTCAAATTTGAGTATTTGTCTATTATTTAATTTCACTATTTAATAATTAAATGGAGTTGGTATCACACACACAAAGGATTCAAGCAATACTTGTTTCGGTTTAAGTTATTTGTCTAAAGGTAGCATATTTTTTTTATAAGACTTGTTGCTCTTGTAAATTCCTAGGCAGTGGTATTTCTAGTATAACCTTGACTTTGATCCAATGTCTCTATCCCGATTTTTCGATGTCAAACAATAAAGCAGATCAATTCCCTAACTCAAGAGACTCCCACTCAGTGTGCATTTGGGGTGAGGTATTTGAAGGATTTGATAAAGAAATTTCTGAAAGTTCTTTCCTACAATCCTTTGTTTGGGTACAACTAAAGAGGATTTACAAAATCCATTGAAATTTCAAAATGGAATTTCAAGGGGTAGGTTAAATGACATTTCTGAAATCCTTTCTAGTACACTTTTTTTTTTTGTTGTTGCTTAATTCACTCAAGAAGGAATTTACACTAGGGTTCCTCTGCTCATCCGTTGCTCGCTATCATCTCTCTTTTGGCCGTCGTTGTTACTCGTCGTGGTCTCTCTTCTAGCATCGCTATTGCTCTAGGTCGTTTTCTTTCGTCATTGCATCTTGCCTCGTCTGTTGTTGCTTGCACCATGTCTTGGCTTTTTTCGTATTTAGCCAATTTATTGAATTTTATGATCAATATATTCTTCGCGAGAATTTTATTGATACAAAATTTTAAGTGGTGTGTTTGGTTAGTCTTTATGGATTTTTTCTTTCTTGAAATTTTTTTGGATAAAATACAAAAAAAATAAAATATTTATAATATGTATCTTATATACTTTGATTTATTATTTTGAAATATGTTAGCACGTTGTCAATACTCAGAGGAGCTTAAAATTCAATGAATTTTAAAATTCTATGCACAAATACTTACATATCCAAATAAGGTAATTACGAAATTACACAAGTGAATTCTTGATTTAATTTACTTATCCAAACAAAGAATTTTAATGATGGAATTTTGAAATCCCATCATTTATAAATTCTATGAATTTGTCAAATACCTCACCTCAATGCACCCTGAAAGCACATTTGAGTGAATCCATCGCCAACCAATTGTGCTTCCTTAGTTGGATAAAAAATATTGAGTTGGAGGACCACATAAAAAAAATGCTGCAAGTAGGAGAACCCAAATTTTAATTTGTGCTAAATATATTTATAATTTGACGTTAAACAAAATAAAAAAGAAAAATTTATTATATAGTAATTAAGAGTATATAAATTAGAAAATAGACCCATAACTACCATAATAAAAAATTTAGTTCCCGGAGATTTTTTTAGAAAACAGTCCCCTGTTGTTTGACCATCATTTTTCCTTAATTTGCATAAAATGTCATTCCATAAAATTTATCCAGACGTGAACATTCATATTTTTAATTTGTTATTTTTAAATATTTAATACATATTTATGTACTGATTGTGCTGTTGTAAATGTTCACAATTTTTTATGTGAACAAATTATGTTTTTGTTATGTTCACGTGTTCTTCTGTTTTATATTATATTCTTCAACAAACCTTCAACAAAACAAATGGAGAATGATGTGAATGTTTTACAGATATGATGTGAATGATTTCAGATATGAAATTTTCAGATCTCGAAGAACAAATCTTGAATAATAGACAGTGAAGAACATATCTATCGGTAAAGACAAACGGCGAAGAACAGATCTCGAAGACACAAAAGGTGAAGAACAGGATTGGAAATTCCACGGCGAAGAACAAATATGGAAATACCACAAATCTGAAAATTCCATGGAGAGTGTGTGTGTGTGGTGTCGACGATTGGTTTGCGGCGGATCGATGCCCGTGAAGATAAACGACGAAGAACATATCTCGAAGACACAGACAGCGAAGAACAGATCTAGACATTCCACGACAAAGAACATATTTGGAAATACCACGACAAATCGACAAAGAGATCTGGACAATCGACGGGTGCGAATGAACCACGATGAACCTAATCATTTATGACAGTTGAACGAGTCCTCGAGCAACAGTTTCCCCTCCAACGGTGAACATATCTGGAAATACTACGGCTAATTGATGAAGTTATCTGGAGGATCGAAGAGATCTGGATTAAAATTTGTGCAGTTGAAACTTGAGTGGATGGATTGAAGAGATGGGATTGGGCGACTGAAATTTGAGAAATGAAAGAGAGTTTAGAGATGAGGTTAGGGTTTTTTATATTTATACATGGGTATAATTATCCGTTCACTATATTTTTTAACTGTCAAATAATTAAATATTAAGAGATGAATTAAATAATAATTTTTTTTGTTTAAAAACATCGTTGAGAGAAAGACAAATCAAAATTGTAGGGTTAACCAATTAAAAAAACCCATAAAAATAGTATTTAATTTGAGTGTGAAAAGAGATACCCTTCTATTAACAACTTTAATACATTTAATGCACCAAAATATTTATATTAAATTTAGACTCTCATTGAAAAAATATCTTGGAAAATAAGATTTGTGGAAAACCATGATTATTAGAATTCCCATATATTTAAGGGGTAATAATAGACAATATTCAATGTTTTCTCATTACTCGCCCACGAGCGCGTCCCAAATGTAGTTACATCTCCAACAAACGGACAGATCCAAGGTGTGAAGGTGGTGGGGTCTTGTGTCTTCCCGCACCGGGACAATCGCAGCCGTTGGATCAGAGAAGCTGCATCCTAGCCGTACGCTATAGCGGGTGGCAATATTCATACGTTGTTAACTTAATTACACTTTGACCCCTCGAAATACATATTAAGTTTCAATTTACATCTTAATATTTTATCCCCGAGTTTCATTTTTATTTCCAGACCCAAATCTAACAATTTCATATAGGATGTTATGGGATTATGGGTTTCTCAATTGCATATAAACTTTAGTGAGTAATGTGATAAATTGAAAATAGTATGATAAAGGTGAAACTTGATCAATCTAGTATTCAAAGTTTGTCTCGATTTGGTACCACGGACGTGCCCCACCCAAACAATACTTTTCCCCTAGATATCCAGTGAACTGCTATAGCTCAACGCATTTCAGGGAGAACCAACTAGCTCTGGGTTTAGGTGGCATTTCACCTCTAACCACAACTCATCTGCTTATTCTTCAATAAAGTTGAAACTTGATCAATACTTTGGGGGTCAAAGTGTAATTAACATACGTTATTAGGTTAATCGGATCAAACGTAGTCAGAGTTTTTAATGTAGGTGAAGAGGTCAGTTTGTATTAGGTCCCCAATATTCTTCTTGGGATTGGTGGTAAAAGACCCTCTCTCTCTGTCTCTTCACTTTCGCTCTTAATTTTCCTATAAATACAACCCCCACTCTCCTTTCACCCTACACCTAACCCATATTACCATCTTATCTCACACACAGTTCACGCACTACTCTCTTCCTCTCTCTAGATTTCTCACTTCTTCCTCTCTCTAGATTTCTCACTTTCTCTCTCAAGAAAACCCTAATAGGGTAGAATGGGTTGTCCACAAATGGTGCTCTCTGTATTCTTCCACAGCTTTCTTGAACTGCGTGGGTCTGGTTGATCGGTGATGGGATCTTCGCGGTTCAATAAAGCTGTGGGAAGATACAGGGAGGGTCAAGAAATTCCAGGGGATCAGATCTTGGTAAAACTTTCTTATTACTAGAATTTTTTATTTTTGTTATGATTATATATCATTTTAATTAGATTTGATGAAAAATCTGTAAACCCTAATGTTCACTATGGTGAAATTTTTGGGTGGGGAGAGGAATTTATTTATTTATTTTTCCTGAAATTTGCTTTTCATTGTTTTGGTTTTCAGTGATCAGCTTTTATGTTTTGTCCTTTTTTACGCATCCTGTTTTTTACTTGATAATATAGTCATCATATTCGGCGAAAAATGAAAGAAAAATGACGTCAAAATTTAATGAAATTCAACTGAAATTTGCTGTTTACGTTAATTTACTTCCATTGATTATAAATTATATGCTGTTCTTCTGATCTATAGACTTCTCTCTCTCTCTCTCTCTGTGCACAACCAGATCGTATCTATAATTTGGTCTATATTTAAAATCGTTATTTGATCTGCAAGCAAGGGGAAGGACATGGGATCTGGAGAGATTCATTGAATTGCCACGATTGATACCAAGAGGTTCTAGTCCGGTTGGGAGGTGTCTCCTTTCCTTGTTCGACTATTTTGGGAGCACTTCGGGAATTAAATTTTGAACCTAATCTTGAATGCATGAGGCTGATGTGGGGGAGTGCGCCCTTAAGATCGTCTGGGAAGATGATTAGTCAAGGTGAGCTAAGCTGGCTCGGACAACACCTTATTTTACTGTAAAGAAAAAAAAAAGGGAATAGCCATGATTGATGAGGAATATCAGTTTCTATCTTCTGTTTCTTGTCCTTTATTTTTATTTTTTTAAAATATTTTGATCCAATGTTTCTCTCTGTCTTCTGTTAAATTATTCAGTTAGATCCCCATTTTTTTGAAAAAAAAAATGAAGAACAATGTTCTTATTCCTGATCTGAACCTGGTTTATTTCTTCATCTGCAAATTATTATAATTTATTTTATCTCTGATGCATGCGAGCCTGATGTTCTTGTTCTATGGGAAGAAAATAAAAATAAAAATCCAAAAAACCCAGAAAAAATGAAGTAAAATTATTATTGTTATTGATGGTTGGAAGGACCACAAGAATGCACTACCTTCTCTGACATAGAACTCCCCACAAACTTAGTTTTCAGCAAATTTTAAAGCATTTATACGAATTAGATAAAGCATGTTATGAAAAGTATATACACAATTGTCAGGTCTATTTATCCAAGAAATGCAGTGCCTTGTTCATTGCGTTTCATCTTGGAAATCAGATCTGATGGAAAATATACTTAAAATCCAAGTCAATTTTAGAAAGAGCATTTATCCCACCAAGTTAATGAAAAAAAAAAACGAAAAAAAGATGGTCGAGCATTTTTTTTAATAAGCAAAGTTATATTTAATAAGGGAAAATTCCCAAACTACATAGTAGCATACAACCGAAGGTTCCAAAAGGGTGTACACAAGACACCACACCGGTCCAAAAGAACAAAATACATATAGCTATATAAGAGAAAACAAGAACCAAATAAGTGCAACAAAATAGCCCTCCATGATCAACCCACCGCAACCACTAGGCTTTCAAGCAAATTACTTGAAACCGATTCCCTCCAATTCTCCAAGTAGCTAGCTAGAAAAAGTTCCTCAAACCGCTTCACTCACGAAAACACCAACTAATCCCAATTCTACGAATGCCAATACAAAGTACCAAAAAATTCTCCAGCAACAACCAAGGACTAAACTGAGCACAAACTTCTCCCCCAATAGAATACCAGTGACACACAACAACACCGATTCTTTCCAAATAAATGCTTCAACAGATTAAAAACTAAATGATCTGACAAGGGTGACAATGGTCGAACATTTTAAGGCTGGAAAAAGACGTGCGACACAAACTAGAGATTCGGTTAGTAAATCTCAACGTCACATGATCTAGAACAGCGGAAGTAACAATATTTAATACCAAAAAGGTTTATCACAACTGTACATGCAAATAATGTAGTTAGAATACAATTACAAAAATAATAATAATTGCATTAATTTCGAAAGCTACATGCAAATAATGTAGTTAGAATACAATTACAAAAATAATAATAATTGCATTAATTCCGAAAGCTACATGTGAAAGGTTTATAATATGCTTTTTACAAGAAATAAAGAAAGAGAACTAAACTAAAATAGTTTTATAACTGCATTTCTTTCTTGGAAATCAGATTTGATCAAATTTGGAAAGAGCAATTATCCCATCAAGTGAATGAAAAAAAAATAAAAAAATAAAGCCCAAATCTAATTAAGAAAATGTTAAATTAACCCACCAAAGTAATAAAAGAAAAAAAAAAGAAATTAATAACCACTTCAAATTCAGAAAACGCTAAGTTAATGAAAAAGGGAAATTGGAAAAACCAAAATTAAAAGAAAGGGCTTAATAAATCCTTTTTTTTTTTTGTTGTTGTTGTTATTTTTTGGTTAATAAGTTTGAGGATTAAATTATTGTGGTAAAAATAACAATTAATAAATTTTTGCTAAGTCGTTTTTATTAAATTTATTGGTCAAATTTACCCTCAACTAACCCTAATTTATGTTTTAAAAATGGGTTAATTGCTTTTCATGTACTTTGATATTGTTTTATTTTTTCTCCTCTATTTTTTGTTTTTCTAATAAGCAAATATTATTTTTTCTCTTCTATTTTAAAAGCCTACACTTTATCCCTTTTAAGTTCTTTTTGTTTAATTTAACAATATATGATAAAAATGGATGAAATTATATTTTTTTGACTAAATGGATAAAAATACCCTTGATTGCAATAGTGGTGGAGCTAGAAATTCATGTGAGTGGGGGCGAAAAATAACGATAAAAAAGTAAGACTAAAATAATTTTATAACACTAAGATATTTCATCTCAAATTAAAATTATCCTCGACAATTTTTTATTTTTTTTTTTGGAATTGTTCCATATTGTCGCTTTTAATAATCTCATTAAAAAAATTATTCCCAATATACACGAGCAAACTATCGTTTTGTATGTGATTTGTCATTTGATTAAGTAAATGGATCTTTGTAGCCAAAATTACAAATTCCCAAATCAATAAACATAACAAATCCAATGAAAATTAAGTTATTACTAAAATTTCAACTCAAGGTTATACGTACATTTTACTATCTACTTTATAGATAGTAAAATAATTATTTGAAAACTATAATTGTTTCACTAAAAGTTTATAATTAAATTTTAGGTGTAATTTCGAATTGGCAAGGGTATATTATAGATTGTATAAAGCCAAAGCAATCCTTCTCTTACAAGGCGTCTTTTAGAGTGAGTTAGATCCATTGAATTTCTATATGGTATTAGAGTCAGACATCTTATATGATCTTATATGATGTTGAGTATATTGAATCTCACATTAATGTTGAGCCCCCAGCCCGATATCTGTTCATAGTGGTTTGCTAAAGTCCACTATGTACGTGAGAGGGCGTGTTGAATCCCACATTGATATTGGGCTCCTCAATATCTGTTCGCAGTGGTTTGTCAAAGTTCACCCTACACGTGAGGGTGTGTGTTGAATCCCACATTGCTTGTGTTACCTAATCCTGAACTAGATGTAAAGCATAAGACAATTCTTCTTTTAAAAGGCGTCTTTTGAGAATTTATTAGAACTGTTAGATTCCCTCTCCCCCTATTTGGAGTTATTATTTAGTTTGGTCTTTGTTACAATAAGAAAAGAAAAAAAGACAAATAGAAAGAAGTTTTTTTTTTTTGTTTTTTTTCCTTTAGTTACTCTTAAATATCAAAAAAATAAAATTAAGTTAATTTATAAATTTTAAAATAAAACATAATTTTCAATAGAAAGTGGTGATTTGTAACTTTTCAAAGTAAAACAATTAAAACAAAATTAGACTAAAGTACAAGAGGATAATAGACAATTAATCCATTAAAAATTGGTAATACCTTTTGCTACGTTATACTTGACAACAAAACACGCAATAAAAAATTGAAAAGGAAAAATGTTAATAGCAAAATTTTAGTCAAATTTTGAAAAATCACCCATCAATGTTATCATAAAAAAAATAAAAATTGAAAGAAAATCAAATTTTGAAAAGAAAAATTATCCCACCTAGGTAAATTGGAGTTTGATGAATGGAACACATTTGTGAATTGTTTTGTCTCGTTAACGCTGACATGATTTTAGATCACATCTTTGTGTTCTTGCCTGCCCCTTATATAATATACCCAACAAAATAAATTATTATGTAATTCTAAAGCATTTTTGGTTTCAATTCAGAACAACTCATGTACTACAAACTTGAAATCAATTTTAATCTCCTCAAAAACTTATCATAATCAGTCCCATACAGCTTGTCTCCTAATTATTGAAACCAAAAATTATTCAAATTTACAGATAATTTGGATCATTTTCTGTCTACTTTGCCTTGCTGTAAGATTCCTCATTTTGAGTTTATTTTTAATTCTTTTTTTTTTTTTGGGTTCTTGAATTGTTTCTTTATATATATATGTGTGTGTGCTTTGCTTTGGAGGGTCAAGTTCTTGATTATCAGCAGTAATGTTGGTTTAAAGCTAAGCATAGGGGATCAAAGTGATTAAAATATTTTATGTTGAAATGACACCCCACTAACTCAAAGTCAAAAGGGTAGGTTACTATTTTTTTTATTTGCCTTTTTCTATTTTATTTTTTCTTATGGATAGAAAGTATTTGGGGGGGGGGGGGGGGGGGGGGAAATTAAAGTTTAAAAAAATTGAAATCAAGTGATAATGGGAATTGGAAAAAAGGGTTAATGGATGAAGCACAATCTTATTATTTGATTTGGTTGTCTTGCCATTGTTTTTTTCTTTTTGTCCTTGTTTCATTATATATGATGTTGCACCAAGGACCATCCCCCAACAAGTAGAAATAAGAATGGTAGAGTTCTTCCTTCAAATTCAAATAATTTGAAGAGCAAAATCTACGGGGTTCTTGATTTTTCACAATATATTGGAGCAGTTGTGACACAAAATGGAAATAATTTTATTCTTTTTTCCTTTTAACGAAAAAAATTAGTGTTAATTTACCCTAACAGATTTATACATATCACAAGGTGGCATTTCATAGATTTTGTTTTTTTTCTTTTTTAAATTTTGATGCGAGGGACCCTTAACATTTTAGAATGCCCCAAATTTTCCCTGCATATTAAAATTTCGGTCAAACCCACTTTTATGTTCTAAAAAGATAATATATGGATGTTTCATGTTCAAAACTTGTAAAATTAAAATAAATTGAGAAAACTAACATTAATTGTTAATACAAACGTAAATACATCCATTCAAAAGTAATTAAATCAATTGCCACTATATTTAATGTTAAAAAAAATTATTTAAATATATATAGAATCGTAAATATGAAATATTTAATGTAAAAGATACACGGAAGAAGTTTTGATAACAAAGTAGAGAAAAAAAAATATAAAAATATTTTGTTAAAGAAGATTTAAACTGTCTTCCCTCTAAAAAGGAGGGGAAGATTCAATAATTGAAATGAATCTCTCTCTCATGGTAGATAGATGATTTGAAAAACATCACAACAAAGAGATGGTTGATCATTGAGGAAGTTTTTGCTTAATAATTGAATGTATTGACTTTGCTGAAAACTGCAAGACCACCTGGTTGCTAGCAGCTGAATAGTAACATTAACAAAAAAGTAGAAATTGAAAAAAAAAAAAAAAAAATGGACTTTTGGACAAAATTTCTCATCAATTGGAGTTGGTACGATGTCACTCTCAAGATGTGACCAGGCGCATGAACACCCACATGTATAATCATATATAGATATATAGGTTTAATTATACTATGAGCCCCCAAAGTTTAGGATTCCTGTCAATTTGCTCTTAAGTCTCAAAACTTTTAAAATCGTTTTATTTGGTCCATGAGGCTGGATTTTGTTATATTTATGAATGGAAGTAGGAGATGGTGAGTTTTGAGTACAATAGTAAGGTTGCTCTATGATCTAGAGGTCCCGAGTTCAAATATTGGAAATAGTCTCTCTATATATAGGGGTAAGCTTGTATACATTTGATTCTTCTCAAACCCCACAAAAACAGGAGCCTTTGTGCACTGGACTGTCTTTTACTTATGGAAGTAAGCATATTCAAGTCACATTAAGAACCAAATGAGAATAATTTTAAAATTTCTTGGACTTAACTAAAATAGATGCGACTTCAATATACTCACTTCAATTACCGGAGTTAGCAAAATCTAGCTGTGGAGAATAAATTAGAACAATTCTAGAATTTTAGGGCCTTGGTTGAAGAATCTAAAATATCAAGAACCAAATTTAAGTAATCCCAATTTTGGGGAACTAATTTTGAAGTTTACCCTCTTGGACATAATGGGGAAGATATGGACAGAGAGAGACATTGTAGCTGCAGTTCAATGTTCATTGTATCCTGCAAATTCAATCCTATAATATCACATCTCCGTGTGTGACAATTTTCAGTTTGTGACAATTCCACATAGGGAAACATGTAAAAAATAGATTGGGCTCAGCATATAATTTTTAAATAAAAATATTTTTATTATTTTATCATTTTATTAAACTTAAAATATTTTCACTTAACGACTTTTTAAGTTCAGTATAGTAGTGAAATTGCAAAAATATCTTCATTAAAAGACCATGTGCTGAGCATAACTTATTTTCCAACGAAAATCATTAACATTGCTTTCAATTTTGCTGGATTAAAATGAATGTGAAGTTATAGGAATAAAATGTACAATTAGACAAATCTCAGAGTTCACATACACACTCACCTCAAACATTAGGGGCCGAAAATGTAATTTTGCACCTCAAATCAATAGTGTGATTATTAGTACCATGAAAAGGTAATCAATAATGTGATTATTATTCTCTTCCACCATAGGCAATAAAGGGCCAACCACCAATGTTTTCCTAACTAATAGAAAGAGTGCCCCCCCCCCCCCCCCCCCCCCAAAAAAAAAAAAATTGTTAAAGAAATTACATTATGGAGTTATGACTTGTTCCATTCAAAGCCTAGTTTGGGTGGGTACAACCCGGGCTTGCACGTACAACAATTGACAGAGATAAAAAAAATAATGAGGGTCGAAAGAAACCCGACAGAATAACAAGTTAAACGAGAGAAAATTATCCGATTCTATTTGAGAAGAACGGTTTTAATCTAAAACTATATGACTATAAGTTAAGTACCTCATTAGACCTAAAGACTAGTTTGAGAAGTTCATATAAACGAGGTGGAATTGAAGAAAAATATTTCGTTTCAAATATTTTCAATTTTGGGTGTCATTTTACTTTGTTCTATTCTTTTAAATATTTATACATTGTTCTCCAATGTTTCATTTTTATGTTAGTTCGAATTGCATAGTTTGGATGACTTTTGTCATCGGAGTCAATCACATAATTTGCACCTTTGAGGCAAATTGCAATAACACTCAATTTCAAGTGTACAAAGTGTATTTTTTTTTTTTTCTCCTTTTGCCTGCAAGTCGGTGACGAATTATGGCCCCTTTTATTTGTTTATTTACTTTTTTGTTCCCTAATTTTAATTTTCGTTCCCAAAAATCTGGGAGCAGAAACAATCCCATACAAGATTTCTTTGTCTTGAGTTGGTAAGATGCGAGGGGAGAATTAATGTATGTTCTCGGTAAAGAGAAGGCAAGGGAGGAGGACTAAGGGAAATCGCAGGTCTTGTAAGCCTGTCGTGGAAGATGGCTAGTTAGTCATATAAGAAGTGTGATAAATTGGTGCTTGATCAAGGTTGAGTTTCTGAAAATTGAGACAAGTTTGCTAATGAAGTGTCCTCGAGCAGCGACTGAGCGTCATCTCAACAAGGGCAACAAGGGCTAGGACATGTTTTATTTATTTATAATTTTTTAAGCATATTTTATTTCTTATTTCTAGTGATCAATAACTTTTTTGGAAGTGAGGTGGTTGGTGTTTTATATGTTCTATGTATTGGTGTATGGCAGTGCCTAGGGCTTGCCCATGTATTAGCCTGTCGACACCATGGTGTTTGCTTTGGAGAGTCTTGCAGAATACATGGTGAATTTAATTGTCGTGTAGTTAGGGAAAAAATATATACAATATATATATACACACACAATATAACATGATTCTTTCATGATTCCCATGTTCACCATTGAGCTATTTTGTGCAACTTATCAACCCATCATATGTCAGAACAACTGTTTTAGCCGCAGAGAACTGATTCATGAGAACCATAACCAAACTGTTGAACCGAAAACCCCTAGGCAACTATCCAGATCTATTTATGATCTGTTTGGTTGGTGATTCTGTTTCTGTTTTTTTTTTTTTTTTTTTTTTTTTCTTTCTCTTTTTGAATTATTAGAAAGATTAGTAACAAAAACAGAAACCACAAAAAGAAAAATCTGCTTCTGTTCTGATCCCAAAACAAAACTGGGATCAACTTGGGCGTATAGCCACATTTATTAGCAACCTAACTTGTCATTCCTACAAAAGTGCCTGATCTCATTTAGTGCCCTCCACATAACCCATTCACCAACCTCATTCTTTATGATGAAAACAAGGACAAACTAAAAGCCCCATGCATTCACCCTCTGTGTGTGTGTGTTTGTGTGTGTGAGAGAGAGAGACAGAAAGAGAGAGAATTGGCTGGCAATTCAGATCGGTACTTTAACTGCTGCATAAAAATTCTTAGACCTTTTAGGACAAAAGTACTTCTAATACATAAACATAGCCTCAAGATCGAAACTTAGTACGCTAGATATATTATATTATTACAATTCTTGTTCTTTCTTTTTAATTTTTAATCATTATTTTTTTCCAGTAAAGAGAGGCTGTTGATAGTACTTCATATATGATGCGTCACAATCCATCTGTTTTGACATAGTTGATGATGATCACATATAGGCATAAAATCGCTTCTTGTTTATTTGGAACTGTAAATACCAGCAGTCAACAGTTATATCAGCGCTGTCAATAGTAAAATTACACTTTACCCCCTCAATTTGTTCCTTAATCTCCAAAATTTCAGTTTTACTATTTTTTCTCGTCTTTTACTTTGGACACTGAACTTTCAATTACGGTTGCAATGGAAATAGCCACCGATGGCGGCATGGTTTTTTTGTCTTCGCGGAGGCAAAGACGAGAGAGACAAAGGGAAAAATAAATCGAGAAGAATAATTAAATTGAACGGAAGGACCATTTAGATCAGATAATTAAGTTGTAGGGTCTAAATTGAAATGATTCAAAGTTTTATAACCACATAAAAAATTCCATAATTACAGTCAACAATGTATTTTTCCTAAAAAATAAATGTCGGAATACTGAATACACAGGCATATATACACAGCCAAAGCTCATTAACTAAATTGAAAATAATGGCATAATTTCAGTATCTTCTAAATGTAATTTACCCTGGAAGACCTAACAACTAAGACCCTGAGCTGTTAGTCCTGTTAGTAAGGCTGTTAGTAGGGAGAGGTGTACCTTTATTTGTCAAATAGGGTTCGACTCTCATGGAAAACACTACAAGAATTAAATCTTGAATTTAATCATGAATGCACCAGGCTAATGTGGAGGAGTGCATCCTTAAGATCATCTGGTGAGGTAATTAATTGAGGTGCACATAAGTTTACCCAGACACACTTTACCCAAAAAAGAAAAAGAAAAAGAAAAGAAGCTAAGAACTAAGCATCACAATTCACATGCATATCAAAGAGAAATGGGTTATTGAACTCTGCTTTAAATTCATGAATTCCCTTGTTTATATATATATATATATATAAGGATTACCTTGATCCATTACTATGTTATAAATGGATTCTTATAGCCAATTCTACTTAGAGTCTTGAATGCTAGAAAATTCATTGTCATTTAGATTGAGTTTTTGTGATGTCACGGGTGGCGTATTTAGTTTAGTCCTACGGGTCGTATTGTTTTGAGTCAAGGAGTTCCGGAGTTGACATTGAGGTCTTGTAAGGTACAATGGTAAAATTTGTTCCTCTGTAGAAAGCGAGACCTTTCCCCTCTATTGTGATATATATATATATATGAAAGAAAGAAGAAAAAAATTAAAATATATATTTTTTTATAAACTAATATAGGCAATAAATATAGAGAGTTAGAGAGAATTGAATCAAATTATATAGATAGTAGGCTATCATAAATGGAAATACAGAATCTCAACTACCATTCCGAGGTTAAAAGAGTTGTATAATTCTGAAACTAAATTGCATTTTAAGCATCTCACAGAAACTTCAATGCAGTAGTCAACATTTATTGCACCAAACCTAGATAGTTAGCAGCCCAAGTAACAGCAACAATAGTATTAATAAGGCTAAATTTTTCACACTTTGTACCCGTGAAGTTTCTAGTCAGTTGCCTTTTGGCCCCCGAAGTTTCAATTTTTGCAATTCACCATCTTTGGTAGAGATGGCAATGGTTTGATTTTGAGCCTGTTTCATTAGAAACCAAAACCAAAACCGTTAGCCATATATATACCGAACCCAAAACCGAAATTTTGGATTTTTTAGAGAACAATTTTAAAACCGAACCGTTTTACTTATATGCAAAACCAAAATCAAACTACTAACCGTTTTCTTTTTTATAGATAAATAAATTAATTCAATTAACCCTATAACATACACACACTAGGGGGTCAAAATATAAATAAATAAAAAACGAGGGTAATATATAAAATAAAAATATATCTAAAAATACCGGTTACGCAGTTTGGTTATGCGGTTACTATCCCAAAATCAAAATTAAAACAAAACTGTTTCGATTTTCAATTCCGAAACCAAACCCGTAATCAAAACTATTTAATTAGTTTCGAAACCGAGCCGTTCGGTTCAATTTGGTTCCGTTACCCTTCGGTTTAGGTCGCATTGCCATCCCAAATCTCTAGTCCAGTTAAGTGAAGAGTGTGAAATGAAACCGTAATCAAACTTCAACGGTATGGAGTGTAATTTTTATTATGATTCCAATTGAAAAAATAAATATCAAGAGACGAAGTGCGGGGTATTTATCCTAATAATGGTGCACGGAGTTTAATTATGATCATTTACATAGGCTGGAAAATTCAGAAATAACTACCTTATTTTGTCATTGAGAGAGAGAGAGAGAGAGAGGGGGGGGGGGGGGGGGGGGGGGGGGGGAGGTTTGGTGTTAAAAAGGTAAATAAATGGAACTGACTTTTGCAAATGGTGACAAAGTTTTACCTTTTTTTCAACTGGAATGTGGAAAATCATGCAGAATCAAAAACAAAAGGCAAACAAAATGAACTGTCAATTATTGCTGATACATGGCAGGGGAATCTTCACTGCAGATCTACTCAGTTTTCACCACTCACTGTGAAACGCTCAGCATATCAACTGGGAAAAGCTAAAATTTCAGAAGAAAAAAAATTAAAAAAATTTGCTATTTTCAGATTATTTCACTTTCAACCCCAAGATTTACACTCAGTTATACAATGCACCCTAAACAGTAAACATTACATTCTAAAATGTGTAAACTATGTGGAAATGGGACGACTCCGGCCAATGTAATTTTCGATGAAATGTTATCCGTAGTTACAAACTTTATACATGGCGTAATGGCCTCCGGTTGAAAATTTAGGATGCAAAGTGCAACTGAATGTAAATTGGAGGGGTCAAAATGCTATTGAATCAAAAAGCTAATGAGGGAAATAATTCAGGAAATCTAGCAGAGATAGAAGGGTGGCTGAGAAATTATTGAACTTTCTATTAATTCTAAAAAAATACACATAAAGAATGAAAACCCATGTTATAATTCAGCAAAAATGTAAGAATTCAACAAAAAGAAAAAGAAAAAAGAACAAAA
This sequence comes from Eucommia ulmoides, assembly GCA_016647705.1. NCBI lineage: Eukaryota > Viridiplantae > Streptophyta > Magnoliopsida > Garryales > Eucommiaceae > Eucommia > Eucommia ulmoides. The sequence continues at coordinate 18,374,456 of CM028335.1, read as the reverse complement.
AAATGAAGAAGAGAGAAATTTTATTAAATTTCAAGACTTACCATATATGGTTGAAGTTGATGCAGAGGGAAATCTTTCGATTAAGTCCCGAAAACTGCCATGATTTCCCACAGCTTTCTTGAACTAATTTCTTCAACATTTTGATCAGTTTTCAAAAGAAAAATCAAAACCCTAATCAGAAGCAGTTCAAGAAAGCTGTGGAAAAACATGGCAAGGACTTGAGAAGAAGAAGAAGAAGAAGATGATGATGAGGTATAGACAGAGAGAAATATATATAAACCAATTGGCAATAATACAAATTTTATCATGGACCACACTAGCTTTATAGCAGGGGGGGGGGGTTGTTAGTGTAGGGTTCACTACCCACACTGAGCTCATTTTTAACCCACATAATGCCTGCTTTAGTTGTGTGAGTGGGCAGTGGGGTAGCTGCAGCTACATCAGATGGGTCAACATGTCAAATAAAAACAAGGGTTAAAGTAGATTGTTGGTCCCTCAAGTTTGGTGTTAGTGTCAAATAGGTTCTTTATTTTTTCAATTTCTTCAATCAAGTGTTGAAAGTTTTCATGCAGTTTCAATTTAGTCCATAATTAAGGCTAATTCTAATTTATTGAGGCTTTGTTTGGTGGAGAAAATGGGGAGAAGAGAAGTAAAAAATATATTATTCTCTATTTAAATTAATTAGCATGAGAAAGTCGTATTAGGGACAAAATTGACTTACAGATTCTCACAAGCTTCCACTGCTGAAATTAACAAAAATTGAAGTTTTAGGGATTTGGTTGGAAAAATTAAAATATTAGAGACCGAAGTGATATTACTTCAAACTTTAGGGGCCAGTAATGTAATTTTTCCAATACAAACAAGGTTTTTTTTTTTTCGAAGAATAAATATTTGAAGCAAATAATGAAATTGAAATTAAAATGCAAAGAAATCAAAATTAAGAAAATAAGAAAAACGCCCATCCCATCCCCTCCACTCCACATGCCCCCATGTGAGCATCATCTTTTGTTTAGTTTGGAAATGGAAATAGAAGGCATGGGTGTTTTATGGTCCCCCGATACTTGTGTTTTTCTCTTCTCCTCAATATATATTGCCCAATTTCTTGATCAATTCAAAGTTTACCCTTTCTATTAACAAATCTCCGCGAAATATATTTTAGCGGTCCATATTTAATTAAAAAATAAATAAATAAATAGTTGAAATTGAATTTCTGTAACCTCTCAAGTCTCAACTCACTAACATCAAATTTATGTACACTATTCAACTTGCTCAATGGATTAGATCATGAAGAGATGAAATATTTGGGAAAAAACTCTCGCTTAAAATTTTTATATTTTCACTTTCAAAGCGTTAAATTTAATTATATTTTGTACCTTTTAAGTATGGAGTATAATTAAATCGCTAGCAATGGTTTGTACATGTGCATAGAAGACCTATAGAAACACCAGTGAAAAAATACGATTTAGTTCAAATGCGGGGAACTACTAGAAGGAGAGACAGATCTAAAAAAATTGGGATGAGATTATTTTTTTTAACTTATAAATTTAAAAATAGATATAGAGTCTTTAGTCACGGAAAATTTTTAAATTTTATAATTTTCAATTTTTACTTCTATAATTAATTGTAATTAAAAACCAAAATTATAATGAATGTTTTTTTTTTTTGGTAATTTTAGTTATAAGGATGACGGTAGACAACAAAGATCGGCGAGGATAGTCCACTTCATAAAACTAATGTATATTTTAGTTGCCATCGATTAAAACACGAAAATAATATATAAATTATGTTTAAAAGGTCATGGGACATAGATTTACAAAACAAATAAAATTTAATTAATTTACATTCATTTTACATTAAATATTATTTTTTAAATAAATTTTTGTTGGTGTAAATACCGAAATTTCAAGATAAATAAATAAATAACCATGAAATAAAACTAATAATTATTAAACCATATTAATGAGAATATTAATTAATCATGTATGGACATCTATATAATAAATCAGGACGGGTATATTCACAACCGTCGGATGAGAGACAAAACTCTAGACATTTTCTCACCGTTGAATGGGTTTCATTTTATACACTCCACACATTTTAGGGTTTGGGATTTCGGTAGCCGTTTTGTTCTCTCCCCATCACCCACCGAAAATCAAGCTCTCTTCCTTCTCTACTGCGTTCGCGCCTCCGTCACCCACCGAAGATCTCGCTGTTTCGTCATCTCCCGTGATCACCGCTCCTTCATCTTCGCGTCAAGCTTTGTTCCGCCATCATCTCATCTCCTTCGATCCGTAATCTCCCCTGATCATAGCTCATCATTGTCACCTCCTTCATCTTCGTGCCCTAACTGTTCGTTTGATTGCAGATCGTCAAATCGTGCCCTGATCTTTACCCTAATCCCTGCTCTTTGCCCTAATTTCTTAATGGAATTCCTCTCAATCTTTGCCCTAATCCCTAATGTTTGCCCTAATTTCTTAATGAATCCCTCTCAATCGATTATAAAACCCTCACATCAGTCCTCCATCTCACGATCTGCTGCTGCACCGCAATACATGATCTGTTGTTGCACCGCAATACACGATCAGCTGTTAAGGTCAGTTCCGATTTTACTGTTGTTCTTCTGATTTCTCATTCTTTTGCTTCTGTTGTTTGATTTCATACCCATATTGCACGGGTTTTTGATTTTCCATGTATGTTATATGTCTGTGTCTGTTTTCTGTTTGTTTACTCCTGATTAGTGTTTGATTGCTCTATAATCATATTGTGCACCATGTGTTTGATGAAATGTCTGACTGAAGAACAGTGCTATTGATTTCATATTTTGATTTCTAAAAGCTTTTGATTTCGGGTATGAAGCACTACATGTTTGATTACATTGGGGTTTTTTTTTGTTGTTCGCTTCTGCCGATTATATGTTTGCGGATGAATCATTGATTTTTGTGGTTAAATGTTTGTCTATTTGCCTATGATTTGCAAAAAATGTGTCCAATTAGCTTCGTGTTTCTGTTTCCATTTGTTGATTGTTTATGTTCCCTATTTGTGTTTTTGTTTTTGTTTTTTGTTAGTATGTGAAACTGCACTAATTGGATTTGTTTTGTTTTAATTGAGTGCATATTGACTAAAGTGAAAATTGAGTTTAATAAATGTGAATCATGATGGTTGAGAATTAAGTTTAATAAATATGAATCATTAAAATGGTGAAATGGCGCCGTTCCACTGTTGTATTAGGCCCCGTTTTGTTTTTGTTCCCTGATTCCTTTTTCCGCTACCTAAATTTTAAGATTAATGTCCAGACACGTGATTGGTAAACATGTTTCTGTTCCCAAAAATTTTAAAGTAATTTGACACTATTTTTTAAATTTCTTAAGAATTTGAAGAAAAACATGTTTATGTTATGTTCCCGGTTTTTGTTTCTGTTTCTGTTTCTGTTCCCTGTTTTTGTTCACTTTTTTTTTTTTGGCTTCTGCCGATTGTATGTTTGCGGATGAATCATTGATTTTTGCGGTTAAATGTTTGTCCATTTGCCTATGATTTGCAAAAAATGTGTCCAATTAGCTTCGTGTTTCTGTTTCCATTTGTTGATTGTTTCTGTTCCCTATTTGTGTTTCTATTTTTGTTCCTTGCCCTGTTTCTGTTTCTGTTTTTTGTTAGTATGTGAAACTGCACTAATTGGATTTGTTTTGTTTTAATTGAGTGCATATTGACTAAAGTGAAAATTGAGTTTAATAAATGTGAATCATGATGGTTGATGTAGAGAATTAAGTTTAATAAATATGAATCATTAAAATGGTGAAATGGCGTCGTTCCACCGTTGTATTAGGCCCCGTTTTGTTTTTGTTCCCTGATTCCTTTTTCCGCTACCTAAATTTTAAGATTAATGTCCCGACACGGGATTGGTAAACATGTTTCTGTTCCCAAAATTTTTAAAGTAATTTGAGACTATTTTTTAAATTTCTTAAGAATTTGAAGAAAAACATGTTTATGTTCCTGTTTATGTTCTGTTCCCGATTTTTGTTTCTATTTCTGTTCCCTGTTTCTGTTCACTTTTTTTTTTTTGGGCTTCTGCCGATTGTATGTTTGCGGATTAATCATTGATTTTTGCGGTTAAATGTTTGTCCATTTGCCTATGATTTGCAAAAAATGTGTCCAAATAGCTTTGTGTTTCTGTTCCCTGTTTGTGTTTCTGTTTCTGTTCCCTATTTGTGTTTTTGTATCTGTTTCTGTTTTTTGTTAGTATGTGAAACTGCAATAATTGGATTTGTTTTGTTTTAATTGAGTGCATATTGACTGAAGTGAAAATTGAGTTTAATAAATGTGAATCATGATGGTTGATGTAGAGAATTATGTTTAATAAATATGAATCATTAAAATGGTGAAATGGCGCCGTTCCACCATTGTATTAGGCCCCGTTTTGTTTTTGTTCCCTGATTCCTTTTTCTGCTACCTAAATTTTAAGATTAATGTCCAGACATGCGATTAGTAAACATGTTTTAGTTCCCAAAATTTTTAAAGTAATTTGAGACTATTTTTTAAATTTCTTAAGAATTTGAAGAAAAATAAATGTTTATGTTCCTGTTTCTGTTTATGTTCTGTTCCCGGTTTTTGTTTTTGTTTCCATTCCCTGTTTCTGTTCACTTTTTTTTTTGCTTCTGCCGATTGTATGTTTGCAGATGAATCATTGATTTTTGCGGTTAAATATTTGTCCATTTGCCTATGATTTGCAAAAATTGTGTCCAAATAACTTTGTGTTTCTGTTTCCATTTGTTGTTTGTTTATGTTCCCTGTTTTTGTTTCTGTTTATGTTCCAGTTTTGTTCTTGTTTTGTTATTTTATATATTATTTTATATTTTGCCTTAATAATAATTATTTTATATATTACTTCAATATTTTATTTTTATTTTTTTGTTCGTTTGTGGAATTAGAGGGAAAAGAGACAAGCTAGCGATGAGGGAAGGGAGCGACTGTAGAATCAGGTTAAATCTTAGCTTTCAAATCAGGTAAGACCAACTGTGTTAATTGTGAATATGTTTCAAACTCTATAAATTAATGTGATTGTATATTCTATTATAAGACCTGATACAAAAAAAATTACTTTAGCTGTTTGTTCGATATGGAATCATGGATGTTTTTCATCAGAAAATCATTCATATGATTCTGGTGCAAGTTATTTTGCCTCCCATCCTTTCCTTCACTATTTTCATGTATACACTTTATTAGTTATTTTTTATTCCACAATTTCATTCTTGGCTTGAGATTTAGAACCTTAGTATTGATATCCTTTGTGTGTATTGGTTTTTCGTTTGATTTACTTATGTTACGATTATTGTCCTTAAATCTCAGACAATATGGTACGGCCTGTTATTGTATTGAGAACGAGTGCTAGGTTAGAGTTGCATAAGGAAAAATAATTCTACTATTACAAGCCTTATTTACAAAATTGTCCCGTGAGAGAATATGACATGAATAAGATTTTAAGTGCTAGACATTTGCATAATTATAGGTATAAAATTAGTGAGAGAGATATAATTAACCAAATTGTTGATGGTTTGCCATCAAATTGGATTGTTGCGAAAGAGAACATATTTGAGAATCATCGACCTCTTACTGCATTTGAATTTGTGCAATTTTTAGAGGAGGCTGAGCGGGATGTACATCTATTGTGGAAAGAATTCGAAAGAGGGAAAATGAATGAAAACAGGAGTGTCAGAGAGCATATACTTAGAAAAGAGCGTCAGTACTACAACCTTAGACGTAGAAGGTTCCAACCAAACAATGCAGTCTTGGTGTATGCAATAGTGCGCACCCTACCTTCGTCATGGCCTAGAGTTAGAGTTTATAGAACCTTAAAGAAAGAACTCTTAGACTTGAGAGCATTGGGAGAGTTGTTAGAGAGTATCGAGGACGAGCAGATATACTTCAAGGCACTGGAGGATTACAAAGCTCAACTACAAATGGGCAGCCAGAGCAATGAAATTGTGCCCTAAACCGATAGTTTTAAGGTATAAATAATTTTTAATATATTTTGTATGCAAAATATATATTTTTAAACTTTTATATCTAATATATATATATATATATATATATATATATATATATATATATATATATATATATATATTCTCTTTTCTCTTTTCTTTTGTAGAGTTACCACGTCAAGCTTGTTTGTTCTCTTTGGTGGTTGAAGATGTTTCGGCTTTCGTTCAGTTTTTTTTTAATAATGATAATTTTTAATTTTTTACGTTATGTCATTTAGATTTCTAGAATAATAGGATTGTTATTTTTTATGTTTTCATTTATGTTGTTATTTTAAATTATAGACATGTGGGTTGATTTTTTTTTTTTGTTGTATTTAAATTTATATTATTTTAATGCAATGAAATTAATGTTATATGCCTATATTTTGTTGATCTTTTGTTTATGTACAATCTTTAAGTAATGTGTTAATTATTCAATTAAAATTTTAAATTAAAATATTTTAATTTTAATTTAGCATTTATATTTCGCATTGAATATTTTATTTTTGTATCTTTGCCATGCAATTGTGATGTATTGTTTTCTAAAAAATATATTCGTTTTATATTTTTTAAGGAAACATATTTGGCTATGGAAAAACAGAATGCGAATGATGACAAGTCGAGAGAAAATTCGACTTCAAATAGTAGAGGAAAAGAGAAAGTGTATTTTACTTCAAATAGTGCGGAAATCGAGAAGGAGAACGTTAATAGTAACGTGGTATGCATCTAATTACTAAGATTACTTTGAGTCAATTATTTTTAAATTTTAAATATCACTGCTTTATCATTCAAACATAATCATATGTTTAATCTATAAAACATGATTTATCAAATAAGTAAAACGAGGAAGAGAGACAAAACATCATTGACATTACAATACATTCAATACAGATAACTAATCATTATAGTTAGTTATCATTTTAAATGTATAATTGTTTATCTAATCTGATGTTGTATTTATACTCTTGCGTTTTGCGTGATATTGAGTTGATCGTATTCTTATTTATACTTTAACGTATTGCATGCTATTTATGGTTTAATGTAGTACCGATTTTAGTTCGTATTTTGCCACACACCTCCACTTTCTCTTTTCATTTCTTCAATCTACAAAATTGAAGAATCAAACCCATGTTACCACTAGGTATTCAATGATAATGTTATGTCAAAAGCTGCTCTAGTCCAACAAATGCGAAGGGAACGAAAGAGGCTTAGTCATTCGATTCTAGAATGTCAAGAAGGTGGAACATCTCGCTCAAGTGACATTTCAAGTGACAATACTCGTCGTCATATTCAGGAGGAGTATGATTTGTATTATTTTTAAGAAAACATCAACATAATTTTCATTAAAAAAAAAAAAAAGAGAGAGAGAGAGAGAGAGAGAGAGTTTGTTACCCCTAAGAATTATTTGATGGTTTTGCTGACACAATAAACTTGAATGTTTGATGGGCTAATGGTTTTACTGAAAATGTAATTACAGAGATTAGTAATTAATAGACAAAAATGAGAAATCAACATGAAAGATTTCAAGATGATATCAATGAAAAATGATGAAGAATGATTCATGAAGGATTTTTTTCGTATACCTAGGTAAAACAACGTTAACTCTTATAAAGTCTTGATATAACCCGATTAGTATCACTCACTACACGTGAAAATAAACTTAATTGCTTCTATGTGTTTGATTATGTGGTTTGTAGTAATAAAATGTCTAGTTTTTAAAAAAACTATAGTTAGAATCGGTTAACTAATTTGAAAAATTGATCAATTGATTGTAACTGAATTTTGAAAAGTAGTTAAAAGTTGAAAATATGATAAAAACATTCGATTGGCATAGAATTCGGTTGACCGACAAATACAGACTCCCAGAAAAACATGAAATTGGGGATTCAATCGACTGATAGGTTGGAGATCAAATACAAGATTTAAATCAGTCAATTGACAGTGGGATCTGGTAGACCGGCACGTATTAAACCCATGTATTTTTTTAACGTTAGACTAAAATGGTTGACTGATTCAGGGATCGGTTGATCGATTGGTTAAGAATTTTTTAAATGACCTGGATGTTATTCCATGTTATTTTTGCTTCGATTTTGCCTTTTAAATGTTTCTAAAGTAATTTAAAATGGTTTAAAATGATTTTAAATAGTTAGAAATATTTTATAAGGATTTTATTCTAAACTCATTTTAGTCCTTTATTTTCTGGATTTTGTGATACTTTTGGTAAAACATTTTTCTATATATTTTGGGTGTGTTATCTGTATATTTTTTAGGCTAAATTTAAACATTTTAAAGGCTAGATACGTGGGAAAAGTAGCCATTATTGGATGGACTAATTATTAGAGGTTTAAGGGAGAGAGTTTTGGCAAGATCTTTGAAATATAGTCATTGGATCTATTTTTGAAAACGCTTTATATTGACCTATGTTTTTAAAATTAAATTTATCTAGAAAATCGTAATTTTGAGAGTAAAAGGAAAATATTTTCTGAAATTTTATTTTGACGCAAAATATTTGTGAAAATCTAGATCGTGATTATACACATTTAATTGAGAAAGTCGTGTTAAAAGTATTATGATTATCCTGTAAAGACAAGAAGTGTTGCGATCATTTTTAAATAATTTTGTTGATCCTAAGATTTTGATGAACAATTAAGTGTTGATATTTTGGTCGAACTAATGATTTAATTGAGTGTTTCAGTTGTTTAAGTTTCAGTGATGAAGAAGATGCGATGATAAATGGATGCTAAATGATGATGACAAAGATGATGTAGAATTAAGAGTTTAAAGAAATTAGGGAAAACAACTCAGGTGAATTTCAACTCTTAATATCCCAATTAAGAACACACACAGCACAAAAAGTTTTTATTATTTATGTGTGTTTTGATAAGATGAAATTATTTGCTCTTATGTGTTATTGAAAAGAAATATTTATAAATGACTAAAATGGAATTTAAGAAGTTAGTGGAGCTTATTTAGAAAAGAAAATGGTTAAAGGGGCAAAAACGTAAATAAAAATGAGGTAAAAACGAGTTTAGAAAAAATTCCAGCATAGTCGGTCAACAGGTAGGTCGACCTATGTACAAAGGTAAAAGTCTCTGAATTAGTAAGTTGACTGACAGGTCGACCTATGAAACTCTTTAGATTGGTAAGTCGACAGACAGGTCGACCTATGACACTATTTCAGGATCTTGTGTATTCCGAAATCATATCTAAAAGTAGCCATTTTTTGTTGGGATTTATGAGAGATTTCAAAGATTTGATGATATTTAAGATATGTTTCATCTATTATTTAAATCCTATTGATTTGGTTCATTAAGTTTTAATATTTCTCACTTTGGTACTTAGAAATTGTTTCTATTCTAATTAATTGGATTGAAAAATATTTGGGGGACTTAATTGAAAGATTTAAAAGTTATTTATTAAGTGAATTGAACCAAAATGAAGTAATTATGATATAAGGGATCTATAAGAGCTATTAAATGTCATGACACATTGGAACCAGCTGTTAGAAGGCTTATTTCATTCTCCTTTAAGTAAACCTGCAAATTTCTTATATCATTAACAGCAAGAGAAATCATATCATATTATAAGAGTGAGATCTTCTAAGAGTTATCATTCTAAGAGTTTGTGAGCTATTTTAAGAGACGATCTTGAATATCAATTGCGTCTAATCTTTGTTGTTATCGGATTTGAAGATACATCGTTCTAATTATTCTTTCTGTGGATTTCAGGTGAGATATTTTCAATTATATTCTATCATTACATTACTTGTTTTATCTTTTAAAAATTGATCTTAGAAATTATTTCTGATTTTTATTGAAGAAAAGTTTTACAAACAAATTCTTGAATCTAATTACGTGCTCAATTATTTGCTACCCATATCTTATTTAAAATCAGATTTCAATTTCACATTTTTCTATCACTAGACTTGATATATTAATTGAGTTATTATTTATCTGGGGTAGTAGAAACTCCGAGTGAGATATCCTGCTTATCAATTTGTATTGGTGAGTAATATGACAGATTAAATACTGTTGGAAGTATTTAATCAAAGGATAGTTGAGTTTCAGTCTCTTCCTATAAAGAGATTGAGGTAGTGATTCTTCCTGGATAGAATTATGGTTTGAGTGAAATTTGTAACGGTTAAATTCTTATCGGGTAAAAGGATATTTAGAGTGATTGCTGAGGTTTTGATTCTTCAGCCTTAATGTTAAAAAGAATTGAGTTATTCTTTAACCTATAAAAAGTAGAGATTCTTCCTTAATCTAGGAAAAATATATTGTAAAGGTTGATTCTGAGCCTGTAAAAGAATCGGTGTGTGGGTTTGGTTCCTACCTTTAAAGGGATCTTGAGAATTAGTGGGTGCGAATCTCCATGGAGCTCGGAGGACTGAACTAACCAAGAGTAGTTTGGTGAACCAAGATATATCTTGGTGTGCTGCAATATTTACTTTGTTTATTTTTGTTGTTTGGTGTACACCTAGTTAATTAATTTATTCCGCTGTGTTATAAAGATAATAATTAATTTAGAATTAAAATTAATTATTTGATTTATTGAAGTTTTATTCTGATAAATTTTTTAAATACCCAATTCACCTCCCTCCCCTCTTGGGTATTCCACTAGACCAATACATTCGTTAAACAAATCTCGATGAGATCATTTTGATTATTATTTGTGTGCTCAAAATCTGTTCTTGTTTGGCATCCGATTATATATTGTTTTTTAGCCTGTGAAAGTAATTGAAAATTTCTCTAAAAAATCATTTCGGCAAATCTATGATATTCTTCGTTGAAAATATTCTTTCAAAAAATAGAAATGATTTCAGAAATCTGGTATTAATTGATTATGTGCTTATTTGATATCAATCCAGATTATTGTTCTCTTGCACGTTAATTGATAAAATGCTTATAGCACCTAGATCGAGATATCAATTGAGTTTATATTGGTTTGCGTTGGAAGAAGCTCATGTGAGAATAAATTGCAAATGTTTTGTATTTGTGAGTTTGTAGCTCAAACCCAAGTGCAATTGATCTGAGTGAGAGTGTTAATTAGGTATAAAGTGAACTTACCCAATCAGAGATTGTAAAGTTTTGGTTTTTACCTTCGAAATAATCAATATGGGGTTTGGTTCCTACTTGGAAAAAAGGATCAAGTGTGATTTTAGTGATTGAATTCTCTATGAGAGTTTAGAGGAGTAGACATAGACAATAGTAGCTTATCGTATTACATAAAATAGTGTGTCACTTTCTCTATCCCATCTCTTTGTCTGTACATTAGTTATCACGTTTCCACATATAATCAAAGATAAAATCTATTAGGAATTATTAATTGAATTAAATTTTTAAATTACAAATTCACATCACAACACTTGTGTAGATCCCTAGTCCAACACAACACTTAAAACACCAATTATATTTTCAGTTTTGCTTACCTATGACATCCTCCATCAAATTTTGTTAACAAAATATCCTCGTAACTTTTATCTTTTATCTTCGATTTTATATCTCTATTTCTTGCTCTCTCTCTTATTTTCTACTTTTTTTTTTTTTTTTTTTTTTTGGTATTGTATTTGTAGAAAATATAAAAGTAAAAAATGAAAAGAAAAAAAAAAGAATGCAAAATATTAAAGCAACAACGGAAAAAATCTAACAAAATATGAATTTAAAAACAAAAAAATGAATTAAAAAAAGAATATATATATATATATATATATATATATATATATATATTATAATTCAGAGCTTTTTGTATTATTTTTATGTTTTTTGTTTTCTAATTTCTTAGTCTTAAATAAAAATAAATAAATAAAACATTAAGCACCAAATAAAAATTAAAAAGGAGAGTATAACACAGAAAATCAAAACAGAAGGAAAAATTAAAAATAAAAGAATAAAAAAAATATTTTTATCAACAAAAATGATAGAGAATGTCTCATGTATTATGAAAACTAACAAAATAATTCAACTACTATTTTTTAGCAACAAAAATCAAAAATAATTTCACAGTATAATTTTCGTAATACTCAATTTTTCAAAATATATCTAATTTTAATATTCTAATATTATTATTTTATAAATTTAATTTTTTTTTTTTTGCTATCTTTATTTTTTTTATCTCCATATTTACACTAACCCACACTCACCCACCTTGCAATCATTCTTATTATTTCTTTTTCTTAACATATATTCAATCAATTGTATCACTTTTACTCTTCTATTTTTACACATTTTTAATATTTTTTATTTTTTAATTAAATTAAACCATAACACTTCTCAAAATTTTCAAAAATAATTTTTAAAAATTATTTCCAATATTTGTCAAAAAAAAAAATTCAAAAAACAAACTGTTAAATCTCACATTGATGTTGGGCCTTCCGATATTCGCAATAATTTGGCAAAGTCCACCCTACGCGTAAAGGGGCATGTTAAATCTCAGATCACTTGTGTTGCCTAATCCTAAGCTATATATAAAGTCTAGGGCAATTCTCATTTTACAAGGTATCTTTTGAGAATAAGTTAGGCCCGTTGGGTTTTTACATGGTATCAGAGTTGGTCTTTTGTATGATGTTGAGGCATGTTGAATCCTGCATCAATCTTGTACCCCTCGATATACGTTCACAGTGGTTTGTCAAAGTCCACCCTATGCGTGAAGGAGGGGTTAAATCACATGTTGATGTTGGGCCTCCGATATTAGTTCACAATAGTTTGGCAAAGTTAACTCTACATGTAAAGGGGCGTGTTGAATTCTACATTGCCTATGTTACCTTATCCTAAGCTATATATAAAGTCTAGGGCAATCCTTCTCTTTTAAGATGTGTTTTGAGAGTGAGTTAGGCCTATTGTGTTTGGACATGGTATCAGAGCAAGATCTCTTGTCTGATGTGGGTGTGTTGAATCCTGCATCAATGTTGGCCCCCTGATATCTATTGACAGGGGTTTATCAAAGTCTACTCTGCACGTGAGGGGGCATGTTGAATCTCACATTGATGTTGGACTCCCTGATATCTATTTGCAATGATTTGTCAAAGTTCACCCTACGCATGCAGGGGATTGTTAAATCTCATATTGATGTTGAGCTCCTTGATATCCGTTTGCAATGGTTTGTCAAAGTTCGCCCTAAGCGTGAGGGGGCATATTAAATCCCACATTGATATTGGGCTCTCCGATATCTGTTCCCAGTGGTTTGTCAAAATTTACCCTACGCATGAGGGGGCGTGTTGAATCCCACATCATTTGTATTATCTGATCCTGATCTATATATAAGTCTAAAGGTAATTCTCATTTTTTTAGGCGTCTTTTGAGAACGAGTTAGACCCATTGAATTCCTAAGGACACTTTAATGATTATGTTGCCACATACTTGTCCATCCCCTTAATTTTTAAAAATTTAACTTATTCCAAAAAATTGACAATAAAATAAAATAAAATAATTGTTCCTATTTTTTGGGCAAAAACACAAAATCACTAAACAATATTATCAATGAAGTTTGAATTGGATGCAATATGGACCAAGATCTGACCATATTTATTAACGTTGCTGGTTAGTTTAGTTCTCGTTAAAGTGGATTCAACAATTTTTTTTTCACGCTGCCATTCAATTCAAAGCCTTAGGACCCAGGAGGTGTTAGTTTGGTTGGCAAATGAAGATGTCTTATTTTCTTGTCAACTAAAGTTCGACTCTGTTGGAAAATACTCTGAGTCTATGAGAATTAAATCTTGCGTTACTATAATTTTGTCACAATTTTTCTACTAATTTTTATAATGTAATGGGGTTTTTTTTTAGCAACATTTATTATATTTCAAGAGTAATTCATGATTTTAATTAGTCCAATCCGAAAATATGTTCAACCCGTACACTATTGGGTAGCTCACGGTTTAAACTAATCAACCCGCACATCATTAGGCGATCCGCTCCTATTTGTCTGCCACTCACCCCTACCGATGTGGACGCGGGTGTCTTTAAAATCGTCCGATAAGATGATTAATCAAGATGTGTGTAACCTGATCCATATACACTTTACTTAAAAAAAAAAAAAAAAAATCACGAGGCTGGGCCGGTCGGCGGGAAGGCAGTTATTCATTTGCGTATTACGATCCTTTTATCGCGCGTCTTTTAGCGAGAAATCACGCTCACGCGGTAGGGCATCACCGATGGTGTTCTATCTCTCGCGTCACTTTCGAGATGAACAAAAACCCATCTGTCACGGCGTCGTATCAATTAATGTCTAATGAATCTCGTGGGCGTGGTTGGTGCACAGTTACCCTAACTCCGCCGGCGCACTTTAAGCCTCTTTTTCCCGTACCACAACTCACAAACAAAGGCCCACGGTCCACTATGTCTGTTCTCTTGCTGAGACTGACATGGGGTTCATGAAATTACCATTAAACGACTTCATTCATCAACAATACTTTATTTGTTGAACTCCTAAGTGGTTATTTGAATTACTTAATATATTTCTCTTTTTATTTATATATTGATTTATTAAATTTAAATGTTATTTTGTTTTAGAAGTAGATACAATTTATGGGTCAATTTCTATTTACATCAAGCAACAAATACACCACATGTCGACGATTTCTTCTCCATCCATAGTCAGTCAAATTATCTTTATTTTTTTTATAATGGGCTCCGAGGTCCACCCTTTAGTATGTGTTCACTATCCTCATATCTATATCTATATGTTATATTTAAAAGTGTAAGACATACCATCAAGTTCAAATATTGTTCATTTTTTCAATTATATTCACTTTGATGAATGAAAGGTCAAGATTTATTCAACCTTAATAATATTAACTCCCAAAATAATATTATAACCTTTTTTACTTCACCCCCGCTAATATCCCAACATTAGTCCACTAAAATTTCCCACTAATTTCCCAATCAACCAACTCAAATTCTAAACTAATTAAACACATGCCTCCACTTCCTAAAAGCCCTAACCCTACCCTAATCCATGCCCTCGAGCCAGAGGTCAAACCTGAGGAGGAATAGGAGGAAGAAGAGATTGACATTTTTTTTTTCGAGGAAAAGAGAAAAAAGGTACCACTAGCCGAGAAGAAGGAAGAGCTCTCAAAATTTTGCAAGTGTTAAATGAATGCAAGGGACCCCTTTTTATAAAAAGGAATGTACCCATACGAAGAGTCGTAAAACCCAACGATTACTATTGCCTCGATCCTTGTGACTGGTGCCACGTGGCATCCATCCAACAATCGTACATTTGGATTCCCTAGCAAGCTTGGATAGGCGCATGTGCCACCCACGCGTCGCATGCAAGAGCGTTGAACGAAGGACATGACATTTACGCGCCAAACGCTGGCGTTGAATGAAGCTTCCCAAAACACAATTGTCTCGAATTTTCCAATCTGAGAGCTCGGAGTCCCAATCATCCATCTCTGCGTCCGGACGATTAAAATTAGGGGGCAACTGATGGAGGTGAATTTGATAACGGAGATCGCACGTGCTGAAAGATGCCACCGTAAATCAAAGTATCAAGAAATATCCGAGCTATGGTGTCCGAGCACCCGCAGCTCGGACATATCCAAAAGGAAGAAGCCTCAAAACCCATATTCCCTCCAGATTTTCCAACTGTCAAGAAATGTCCGAGCTACGATGTCCAAGCACCTGTAGCTCAGACATATCCAAAAGGGAGAAGCCTCAGAACCTTTTTTTCCACCAGATTATCCAAGTGTTAAGAAATGTCCGAGCTACGGTGTGCAAGCACCCTCAACTTGGACATATCCAAAAGGGGAAGCCTCAAAACCCTTATTCCTTTAAGATTTTTCAAGTATCAAGAAATGTCTGAGCTACAGTATCTGAGCACTGCAGCTCGGACATATCTAAAGAGGAAAGTCTCAAACCCCTCCTTCAGGTCGTCTAGACATCAAGCTATCGAGCTGAGGTGTCCGAACAATCTCAGTTTGGACGTCACCCAAAGAAGAGTCTCAAGTGAAGAATTTGTTATTACCGAGTTGGGGTGTCCAAGAACCCTTAGCTCGGACCATCTGCAAATGGGAAAACCTTTAGAGGGATTGAAGACTCAACCTCGAGCTGAGATGCCCGATCACTTTCAACTTGGACATACGTAGAATGAGGACACTCAAAAAGAAAGTTCAAGCTACATGACCGAGTTGAGGTGTTCGAGCACTCTCAGCTCGGATTTTCTCAATTTGGAAAGCCTCAAAAGGATTTGGAGACATCTTGCCGAGCTGAGGTGCCCGAGCACTCTCAGCTTGGATTTGCTCAATGGGGAACCCTCGATGAAGTTTGAAGATTATTTGCTGAGCTGAGGTGCCCGAACACTCTCAGCTTGGATATATGCAAAATAGTGGCCATCAAGCAAATCATGAAGGAGAAGGTCCGCATTGGTGAGTCCGAGTACTCAGCTCGGATTCACTAAAATATGGAACCTTCTTGTCCGAACTGAGCTGGAGGATAACTCGCCAAGCTGGCGAGTCCGAGCATTCTTAGCTCGGATCCACCAAAATATGGAACTTTCCTGTCCGAACAGAGTTGAAGGACAAAGGTCCGAGCTGGCGAGTCCGAGCACTCTCAGCTCGGATTCACCAAAATATGGAACCTTTCTATTCGAACCGAGATGGATGCCAACACGCTGAGTTGACGAGTCAGAGCACTCTCAACTCAGATTCTACATATTTAGGGTCCTATAAGGCCGTTTTGAAGCTTTTGAAGCCATTTTGACGCCCTCTTTGCTTTCTAATCATCAAGAGGGGCTAAAAAACGAGCCAATGCTCTTCATTTCAAGTGGGCCAACCCATAGATTTCTACAAATGGGCCCAAAGCCCAGTCCGGGTGCTTAGAGCCTTAATCCGCAAGCTTGTTGGCTATCAGACAAATTAGGTTAATTAAACCGAGATTGGCTCCCTAATTGCGCAACGCTAATTGAGCTTAGTACGTATAAATACACCATGACATCCAATGCCCAAAGGTATACACTCTCTACTCACACTAGAGCATTCTTAGTACTTTTCTCTAGATACTTACTCTCACGCTGGAGGGACTTCACTGGGCACAACCCCAGTGAGTCTGTGTGTAGGTGCTCGGAGTGTAGGAGTAGTGTTCAACCCGGAGATCATAACAGAGTTCAGAGAGGAATTCATCTCGTCATCTTCGAGTCTAAACAGGATCTCAGGTCGGATTGAGAGGCTCGAGTCAGATCGTAGTGATCTCCAAAGCGTCAAAAGTTTCAGATTCTCCAGTTCTTCACTTACACCACACGTGTCGTGCCTTTCCAGATTATACTGTGGGTGCTCGCCATTTTTCGACACCAACAGTTTGGTACCATCTGTGGAAACAAACTAAAAGCCTCCCTTGATCATCAGCTTCCGAATAGACTTGATGATCACAAGGTCTGGAAAAGAAATATGATAAGACTTTCTGGTCCTGACTACTGAGAATTAACTGTTGCCGATTATTTCGATGGCCCAACTCATCGGCCCGACCGTTCAGCCCATCGGTTAGACAGGACCTTCCACTATGCCCTTTAGACCGTTTGTAGGGTAGACCTTAGGAGCGACAAAAGCTTCCCGTATCGACATCCTGTAACGCCATCTCGACGAATTCCAAAACATTCTCTCGAACGTCCTCGCCTGCCTACCACCAACTTTACCTCAAGGGGTGCTGATTCCCTAGCCCACAGGTCGGGAAGAACAGGCGCCAGAGTTTGAAAAGCATATGGTCCACTCTAACGGAAACGCCCCGAGACCCCGAGCTCGTAACAACGGATGAAGGAAAGTTGATTTGGCACCTCCTAAAGCATCAGGATCTCTATCTCTACCCCTTCCAAGGCAAAGGAAGGATGATCATATAGAGTCAACACAAGGCTGAGCCTAGAGCCATATCATCCGGTCTGAGCATTGGTCCCGACATGTTCGAGATGTGGACTCTCATTCCTCACCTAGACAACCTGCTCCACGAGCGGTTGTAAGCAGGGTTCGAGCTCTCCCAACAAGCGAAGTAGTGGTGGAAAGGCGTTTAGCTGACATGGAGGTTGCCTTATACCAAATCCAAGGAGTGAGGGGCCTAACTGGGCTCCCTTCCGAGGTAAGATCGCCATTCATCGATGCGATACTAGAGGAACCGTTCCCTGCATGGTTCACCCACCCCTAGATGATACTTTACGATGAAATCTCAGACCTGGCGGACCACTTGTCCATCTTTAGGTCCTATATGGACTTACACGTAGCTTCAGTAGCAATGAGGTGCAAAGTTTTTTCCCTCACGCTCACTAGGAAAACGGGCACGTGGTTCAGGACCTTGTTCTCAGTGTCTATCTCCACCTCCCATGAGCTCGAGCAACTCTTTCTCTCCCAGTTTGGGCACTCACGGTGCAGGACAAAAACCATGGCACATGTCCTCGCTCTCAAGCAGCTGCCCGGCGATTCCCTGGGAGATTGTGTAAAGCAATTCTACTGAGAAATCATCGGCTATGATAAGCTCTTTGATGTTGTCACGGTAAATGCCTTCATTGACGACCTCAGACACCAGAGGCTGTCCTATGACTTCTGCGCCTACCCTACTCTAAATCTTGATGTTGCGCTCGAGAGGGGCATAAGTTTCCATAATGCTAACCTGAGAAAAACTGCTCAAAAAGATCACGAATGAGATCAAAATAAAAAAGGCAAGGCGGACGAAGGCCCAATCCAAACCCACGGATCCAAGCGACTACAAGCAGAAGGGAGACTAAGCCCACTGCCCGGGGTTAGGAGACCATTCTCGCCCAAGGCTTCACTTCGCTCACGGCCTCGATCTCCACCATCTATGCCGAGAACTCCGGAAGGTATTTTTTTCCTCCTCCCCCATCACCAAGGGGTAAGCCAATGGGGATCATTCGACAAGTATTGTGAGTTTCACCGAGACAGAGGTCACTCCACGAAAAGTTGTTTCTAGCTCTGGGAAGAGATTGAGGCCCTCATCAGCAGGGGTTTTCTGGGCTATTACGTCAGAAGGGGCGGCCCGACGCCGAGATATAAAGAAAATGACCCCCATGAAGATCATCGAGGTCGAAAAAGAAGAGAAAATAGTAGTTGTCCCCTGCCCCAAGTAGAAAGAGCAGGAGATGATGACGAGCAGATAGTGGATGGTGAGATCAACATCATCGATAGCGAACTCAGTCTGGGATGAGAGACTCTCTTCTCTAGGAGAAGATATGAGCATAAAGCCAACTGAAAAACGGATGAGGTTATGTGAATACAACGTCGTCTCATTCAGTAAGGCTGATCTCCGAGGTGTGCATATCTCTCATGACGATACCCTCGTCGTAGTCGCCCTCATCAATCATTTCAAAACGTGGAGAATCCTAGTGGACGGGAGAAGTTCTGCCAACATCATCTTCAAATGGGCATTCGAGAAGATTAACATGGACCCCAGCGCTGTGAAGCCCTCGAAGGCGCCCCTAGTCAATTTTGGAGGGGATGTGGTCAACGCGCTTGGGTGGGTCTCTCTTCCCGTAACAGTTGGAACCCACCCTAGGACTTCGATGGTGTAGACCAAATTCTTGATCGTCAATAGACTGTCCTCTTATAATGCAATCATAGGGCAACCCATTGTGGCAACTCTCAAGGCGGTCTACTCCCCATAGCATCAATACTTGAAGTTCCCCTACTAAAAAGGGAGTGGAAGAAATGAAGAGAGACCAGGAGTCCTCCCGGGCCTATGCTCGAAGGGCACTAGAGAAAAGGAAGTAGCAATCAAAGAGAGAGCTAGAGCTCGAAGCACCCGACCTCAAGGATTTGGACCAGGGACCCGAATCGGTGCTCATCAATATCCCCAAGAAGAGGAGGTCGATCCTTGACCACATGAGGAGCTGGTGGACATTCCCATCCACCCCATAATCAAGGAAAGGAAAGTGAGGATCGGAGCAAGTCTTAGCCTGAAGCAGAGAACTAAGCTTACCAAGTGACTCCAAAAACACTATGATGTCTTCGTGTGGTCCCATAACGAGCTGTTGGGAATTGATCCAAGTGTGGCAATGCACCGCCTACATGCTGACCCATACTACCCACCCATAAGATAGAAGATGATTAAATTTCACCCTGAGCGGTAAAAGATTATTGAAGAAGAAATGGATAAGTTGATTAAATCTAATGTGGTGGAGGAAGTCAAGTTTTCGGACTAACTTGCTAATGTGGTCCTGGAACCTAAAGCCGACAACAAGTGGCGCCTCTGCGTCGACTTCAAGGATCTGAACAAAGCATGTTTGAATGATGTCTTCCCCCTCCCGAGGATCGACATTGTTATTGACGCCATAGCAAGGTATAAGTGCCTAAGTTTCCTCGACGCTTATGTCGGGTACAACCAGATACCCATGTTCCCTCCTGACAAGAGCAAAACCTCATTCATCATAGACAAAGGGACGTACTACTGCAAGGTCATGTTGTTCGGCTAGTGAAACACCTGGGCAACCTATCAGTGGCTTGTGAACAAGATGTTCAATGAGGAGATCGGGCAAATGATGGAAGTATAAATCGATAACATGTTGGTTAAGAGCTCGAAGGCTCTCGACCACATCAAACACCTCCAGAACTGCTTCGACAAGCTCAGGTCTCACCGCGTGAAACTCAACCCCAACAACTACAGCTTTGGAGTTTTTGTCGAGAAGTTCTTCGGGTACATGGTCTCCCCACGCAGAATCGATGCTAATCTCGATCAGATAAATACCGTGCCGGGAATAACTTCTCCTCCAAGCAAGAAAGAAGTTCAGATGCTCACGGGAAGGCTTGCCTCCCTGAACCGATTCATCCCACGAGTGTCGGAGAAATGTCTGCCCTTCTTCAAGGTGCTAAGAGGCAACAACAACTTCGGATGGACAAAGGAGTGTGAGACAGCATTCCAGGAGCTCAAAAGGCATCTCTCCTATACTCCTTTGGTCAGCACCCCAAAGGCAGGTGAAAATCTATATTTGTATATTTCTGCTTCTCCAACAACGGTTAGTGCAACTCTGGTAAGGAAGGACGCCGATGTTCAGTACCCAGTCTATTACTTCAATAGAGTAATCATGGATGTCGAGATGAGGTACACCAAGTTTGAAAAGCTTGCATATGCTCTACTGGTGGCCTCGAGAAAGCTGAAGCAATATTTCCAGGCACACACAATAATTGTTCTAACCAACCAGCCGCTATAATAGATTTTGCACTCACCAGACATCTTGGGCCGACTGATGAAGTACAGCCTTGAGCTCGGCCAATTCCACATTGACTACTGACTTAAGATCGCCATCAAAGGCTAGGTGCTGGCTAACTTCATTGTCGATCTCACCTTTCTAGATGATCCAGAAACAAGTATTGATGACCTGGGAGCTAAGCCCATGGAAACGGAAGAAACCTCGGCAAACTCAAATCTAGATACCGATCCATCCACATGGAAGCTCTTCACTGACGGGTCATCCAATATTAATGACTGTGGAGCAGGAATGGTTCTCATGGCCCCCAACAAAGAAGAGATAGAGTACGCCCTAAGGTTGGGATTTAGGGCAACCAACAACGAGGCTTTCATCGCTGGTCTTCGTTCAGCCCAAGAATTCAATGCAAGAATGTTGATCATCTTCTACAACTTCTAGCTCATCGTCAATGAGGTTAACGAGGAATACTTAGCTAAGGACCCAAGTATGCGTGCATACTTGGAAAGGGTCAAGACACTAATGGATGACCTTGAAAAAATCCAAGTGACCCAAATACCCTGAGAAGGGAACAGGCACGTCAATGCCTTGGCCAACCTCGCTTCAGTAGTGGATAAGACCCAAAAGAAAAATGTGTTCGTTGAGTGCCTAGATACTCCGAGCATAGCGATATCTGATTAGGGGAATCAATTTGTGAGCTTAACGACTAGCCCACCAGGATGGATCCGATACGACGGTACTTGAAAGAAGGGACGTTGTTCGAAAATCGTGCGAATGTGAGAATGATGCGTTATCAGTCCGCCTGTTATTGTATTATAGACGGAGTCCTATACCGACGCTCTTTCTCGGGCCCTTATTCCCGATGCCTCTTACCAGAAGAAACTAATTATGTCATGAGAAAAGTCCATGAGGGGATACGTGGCAATCACTTGGGGGGGCAAAGCCCTAGCTAGCAAGTTAGTTCGACAAGGGTACTTATGGCCAAAAATGCTTGAGGACACGGCTAAATTTGTGAAAAAATGAGACAAGTGTTAAAGATTTGGCCCCCACCCTCACGTGCCTCCAACAAATATAGTCCCGATGACAAGTCCATGGCTATTCGCTCAATGGGGAATCAACTTTCTTGGTTCATTTCCTCAGGGCACGGTCCAAAGAAAATTCTTGGTCGTCGCCATTGATTTTTTTACCAAATGGGTTGAAGTCGAGCCCCCTAACGCGTATTACAAAAGAGAAGATCTGAGACTTCGTCTGGAAGTCAATGATATGCCAGTTTGGAATTCCAAAGGCCATTGTGTCCGACAATGACACTCAATTCGTCAATGACCTATTTGTAGAATTTTACTCTGGCCTCGGAATTCGAACTCATTTTGCGTCACCAGGTCATCTCTAGGCTAATAGCCAAGTCGAGGTCACCAACTGAACAATCTTGCATGGTTTGAAGATGAGACTCGACAAAGCAAAGGGACGGTGGGTGGAAGATCTCTACCCTATTCTCTGGGTATATCACACTATCTCAAGAACCCCAACTGGAGAAACACCGTTCGCAATGACATTCAGATCAGAGTCTGTGATTCCTGCCGAGATCGGAATACCAACTCTAAGAATGTCTAGAAGGGATCGCGGCTAAGAAGAAAATGACGCCATGTTGGCTCTTAACCTAGACCTGCTAGAAGACCGAAGAGAGAGCGCCCGAGTATGACAAGTGGCATATCAACAACGGGCAGCTCATTACAACAACAGAAGGGTACATCCCATCCATTTTGAAGTAGGTGACCTTGTTCTCAGGAAAGTCACCTTAGCAACTAAAGAACCAAATGCTGGAAAATTAGCCCCCAGTTGGGAAGGACCTTACAACGTAAAAAAAAATAAAAAAATTGCAAGGCCAGGCACGTATGAGCTTGAGACCGAAGAAGGGGTCCTACTACGATACCCTTAGAATGTCAACCATCTCAAGAAATACTTCTACAGAGATTAGGTCATTTTGTAAACATTTCATTTTTCTACTAAGTGTAACAAATTTTCATATAAATGAAATAGCTATTCAAGAAGCAACGATCTTCTCGCTCGTATACATTTCTACTGGAGAGACACTCCGGCGAGGCCTGTTGAGAGTGCCAAACCCATGAAAGGTCGATAGTCCAAACCCAGGGATAAACCAAGGTCAAGGGTGAGGCATTGATCGGGGCTAACAGCCTAAAGTTTAGTATTTATCCTCTCATAGCCGACTACAGGTCAAGCGACTTAAAGATGATATATCTGACTCATGGACTATATTAGGATAACCTGAAAAGGCTCAGGGATGAGCCCAAATACAGAAAATCCGCAAGGACCAAGGACTGTCTGTAAGACCCCGATTTCTTAAAGACAAATAGTTTTGGTTGCATTTTTATAATATTTCGAAAATAGCAGGGAGGATTTTGAAATCAAAGATGTAATTTAAAAGTTTAGGGGACCAAATGGTAAACTTTCAAAAACATTAAAATAAAATTTGTTTTAATTCATAAACTTAACTAAAATGAAGGGGGTTTAAGTGTAATTATATATACATACTATAATTATAGAAAGAGAAGTGGTGGAGATGAGGATCGGGCCCTTAAGACCCTAACTTCTGCACATGTATATTTATTAGCCGCATTTTAACATTTAGAAAAAATGGGGTAGGATGTGTTATTTTTCAATTTGAAATAAAGGGGTAAATTTATGATTTTAAGAAAAATCAAAAACTTGGATAGGGATTCAAATAAAGAACTTAAAGGAAGTAGGGGGTGGTAAATGTAAATAAGAGATTATATATATACATACATTGACTGCTGGTGGGAGCTAGAAATGCAGAGAACCGGAAGGAGGTTTTAACGTGGCAAGCTAGGATCAAACGCAACCACCCAATTCATGCATATATAAGTAATTCACTCATGTAAGAAGGATTGAGAAGAAAGAAAACAGAAGGAATCAGAGAAAAATAAAAGAAAATGGGAGAGAGAAGGCGTCGTTGTTCGTCGGCGGTGACGTCGGTTGTACGGTCGGGCATGGCATGGTTCGTCCGTTCAGTCCAGTCTGGGTGTGGGTATGTTTTTATTTGTTCATTCGACGGTTGTGGGTGGGCGGTCGTTGACAGCGAGACGGTGTATGAGGGTATCGTCGGCGGCGGAGTGGTCGATTGTTCCGGTGGTAGGTGATCGTCGTCGATCGGTCGTTGTGTATGTGTTCGTCGTTCAGCTGGTATGCGTGTGTGTGTGTAATCGTCGTTGTCCCTCCGGCGAGTGCGCGTGTGTGTCCTGTTCATCCGGCAAATCTGTGTGTGTGTGTCCTGTTCATCCGGCTGTGTATGTGTGTGTACCGTTCTGCTGTTGCGGGTGTGTGTGTTGATCGCCCACGGTGAAGGTTGACGGAGAGAGAGAGAGAGAGAGGAGTTGGTAGGGCAGAGAGTTTTGGTCGGCGGCGAGAGTTTTTTGGCGTCGGTTGTAGAGATCGCAAACTGAAACAGAAACAGAAACAGTAGGCGCAACCGGGATGAAAAATAATAGAGAAAAAAGAAAAAAAAAAAAAGAAGAAAAGAAAGAGGGGAAATTGCAGAACCACCCCAGGAAAATCCAAAACCCATCTCGTGGTCGCCAAACGTTTCGGAAATAGGTGAAACTTCAATCGATTATTAATTCTCGTTAAATTAAATTTTAGTTAGTGTTACAAATCCAAAAATCATAATAATTTCGTAACGATTAATTAATTTTAAGTACGTGGTACATAAAATTAGTAACGATTCGGAATATAGGGTCTGCATTGCATGATTAGGATGTTTTAGATATTAATTTAGACTCTACCACTATTAGGTTCGCAGGCACTGGCGTCCAGATAGAGTGCGGTCAGTATCAGTGTCGCAAAACGGATATCGAGGTGAGTGTACTGTCTTCTTGCCAAATTATTTTTCTATGAATATACATGATGAAACATGTGATTATTTAAACTGTAAATGATATGGATCAAGCAGTATTTGAGTGAGTTGATAAACTGAATTTTTCGGAAGATTTCGATGGTTTTCGGAAAGAAGTTAAAAATAAATTTTTGTTGGTTTCGGTGAAATCAGACGGTGTTTTTCTAAAGGAGAACAGAAAATATTTGTTTTTCTAAAAATGCCGGGTTTTCTTTAAATAAAAGGGTGGAAAAGTGATTTTGATAAAATTAGACGTTTTCTTTAAAAGAAGATATGAAATATGATTTTGGATTCGAAAGTTGGTTTTGAAGAAAAGAGATAGATGTGGTGATTCGACGATGTGATGTGAAAATGTATTTCTTCCCGTAAGGGATGTGGATTTTTAACTATACTAATGATTTTGACGATAACATAGTTGTTCTCTCTGAAAGGGGTGTGGTTTCTCTCCGAAAGGGGTGTGGATTATATTTCTCCCCAGAAAGGGGTGTGGATTATATTTCTTCCCAAAAAGGGGTGTGGATATTTCGTAGGAAGGCATTCCTACGGATGTTACGGTACCGTTGCAACTCCCGATCGTGAGGTTAAAACGATCACTAGGGCTGGCCAGTCTGTGTGTGTTGGAGGTGTGTGTTTGAGATTGGTGCTTGAGATGTGGTGTTTTAGGTATATTGGTTGATTTGATATTATTTATTATGATGATTGGTATGATTTTATACTAGATGGATTTGGCTGGAACTTATTTATATCGCTTTATTTTCATTGCTTATATACATGTGCTTGATCCATACTAAATTGTGGAAATATTTAGAACGTATTAACATTTTAAAAAAATATTTTACTAAGAAGGCAGTATACTCGCAAGTACAACAGCTAGGAGTCGGTCCCCTACTGGCACTAGGTAGAACTATGTGATGGAGTCATATGGACGATTGAGAGAAGCTGTCAAAGGCGAACCTAAGAAGGTTCATGGATGAACACTTTTAGTTAGAAAAACTTTGGGCCGGGTGTGCCCCCCATAATAGATGTATGTATCATATAGTGGGTGTATTTTATTTTATTAATTAGGTATTTGGGGATTGGTGATGTCATGTCGTAGTCACGCCAGCCCCGGGATTATGGGTGTCCGGGACGGGTTGTGACACTGTCCCTTAAAACTATTTTCTAGTCAGCTGCACGAGCAGTGACACTACTCTTGCTCCGGGCTGGGGGAGTAGAGTGGATACAGCCTTGGAAACAACAACTAAATATTGTACAAGTATGGAAGTCTCGTCGAGCTCAACTCTCTGAGAACACTCAGTTCGGATGTGTCAGTCATGAAGATCAAAAAAGAAAATGGCGCCAAACATTTTCCAAGGGTGAAAATTTGGATGAGCTCTACTCTCCGGGGAACCTTAACTCAAATCCATCAAATTTGGGTATCCATCAACATTTTCCAAGCTCCATTCCCCAAATAATCACAATCCATTTTTGTCGATTATGAAGACTACCAAAACAAAATGACGCTAAAGATTTCCCAAGTGTAAAGAAACGTCCAAGCTACGGTGTCTGAGCACCCGCAGCTTAGACATATCCAAAAATGGGAAGCCTCCGAACACTTCTCTCCGAGCAACCTCTGCTCAGATAAGTCCATTTTGGGGAATCATCGATGTTTATCGAGCTCCGCTCTTTGAGCACTCTCAGCCCGAATAAACCAAAATTGAATAACCCTTCCGTGCCAAGCTATCCAGACACTCATCACGGTTTAAAAATTTTGGAGAGAAAATTAAAGGCCGTTTAAAGTACCAAGTGTGGGGAACTTGCCGACCACGAGTCTACGAGCACGTCAGCTCGGATTGATTGAAGCACCTTCTTGACTACTCTATCCTAAGAGAAGGGAGAAGAGAGAAGAAAGATTCAACGCAAGAGGTTATCCAAAAATTGCTCTGTGTATATTATGTTGTTAAAAAAGAAGGCTTACATCGGAGAGGTTCATGCCCATTTACACAGGTAGTGCAAGAATACACACACACACACACACACACACACAACAACAAAAAAAAAAAAAAAAAAACACAATGATTGAAAAAAGTTGAAAAAATGTTAAGTCCGTAAAAAAGGTCGGGTTGAGGATCTGGCGCCGCGCCCACGACCGTCCTGGGGGTCGCCTTGGCCTATTCCTCATCAGAAACACCCTCGACGTCGACCACGCTGACTGTAGTGTCCCCATCTCTATCTTCATCCTCGTCCTCAGCTTCACCCTCACCACCTTCATATACTTTGGCCCCTTGAGCCTGCTCTGAATGGGCCTCCGCGGTTGCCTTCTCCACGGCTAGCTAGCCTTCATTGGGGAACTCCATCTCGACCTGATTGCAGTCTATCTCGGGGAAGTGGCATCAGAGAAAGCGTAGCGTGGCTTGGTGGTCGTCATCCATGTACTCCGTAGTGAGATCATATTTTAGAGCCTCAAACTCCTGGCTAGCCTGGTACTTTTCGGTGACCTTCTTTTCGGCTTTACGAATCGCCTTCACCCTCAACAACTCCTCTTTCGTCAGCTTCCTCTCCAGGTCCTCCACCCGGGATTTGAGCTCGGTCTTCTCCTTTTTCAGGTCGTTCTGCTCCATGGTAACAAGATGAAGCCTGGCTTGAAGAGTATTCTATGCTTGCGTGGGGAACTAGCCGTATCTCTCTCGGTCAGGAGTTGGGACACTTCCATCGGGCCCTTGAAAAGTTTGTCAAAAATAACAGACATCTGGAGCATGCTCTGCACGAGAACGGGCGAATAAGTGTACTTGGAAAAATATTCGCCAATTAAAATTCAAATTGAAATTGGGAATTGGGCCCTTACAAAGATCAGGTGGCAGATAGTCTGCTAAATGAAGTTCCCCATGTCTTTGTTGGCCATCAGTTTCTTATTGTCAGGAGGGTTGATGTGCCTGAGCTAACCCAACATCACCTTAGGACTTCTCAAAAGTAGGCGACCAACCAGTAGCCCCGTGTTCGGAATGCCGAAGAATGTACCATCGGCGGATAGCTCAAAAGAGGCCCCGACCATCAACTTTGACCTTTTCGAGGACTTGTGTTTTCTATGTTTACCCTCATGGGCCTTCTTCTTCCCCTTGCCGGACGGATCAGAGGGAGAGATGTCGTTGCTTTCAGAAAGGGACTAGTGGGATGCCAACCTTGACCTCGGAGTGTCGCTGATCACCACTCCTGGAAGTGCCGGTAGACGGCTCCGGGATAGTGTCACAGGGAGCTGCTGCTACTGTTGTTGTTGTGGCTGCTGATGCTGGGATGAGGTGGAAAAGGTTGTGTTGCTGTGCCAGCTTGGGAGCTTCCTGCTTGCGTGGAGCCGCCGGTCTTAACCGCCTCAGCAGCCTCTTTGGCGTTGCACTCCCTCAACTATTGGACTGCCACCGCCTTGTCCATAGCTGCAATATTCAATAAAGTGTTTAGAAAATCCATTGACCAGGCCGACAACATCTATTTCTACATAAGATAACCTGCACGGTTGGGCCAAACCAAAGCAAAAAATTCACTAAGTATGAAAAAATAGCAGGACCGAGACAACTTACAGTTTGCTGAGTTTTCAAGAACGTCGAGAATGGGCAGGGTGCCTAGTGGCAGGTACCAGAAAATCTTGAAGAGATGGGAGTCAATCAGGGTCTTTACCTCCTTGAAAGTCGTCCTTAGAACCTTATCCCTCTGCTCGATAATTTACTTGCTCGGCTTAGGTCTGCACTTCTTTGGTTTCTCCTTCTCTGTACAAAATACAAAGGGAAGCAAAATTAGCCTAAGTGTTGGGAAAAGTTCAAGAACCCAAAATCACCCCGAGGGGCCACAGTCTTATTGACTTTTTCCCATTCCATCTGAACGGGGTACTTTTCTTTGTCTTCCGAACCGGACTGCCAGCCACTCCCTCCGAGATAGCAGATTTGGGGCTTCTAGTTCTAAATGGAAGAGTCCAAGTCCTTTAGAAAAGTTGACTTGGATAAGATAAACAACCACCTAGCGCCTTGGGGAAGAGGCTTGCGGTAGAAAAGAGCCTTAAAGAGCTCAATGCTCGGCTCAATCCCCTCGGCCCGGAATATGATGAATGCCGCCTCGATGGCCTGCATAGCATTGGGAGATATTTTTTATGGATATAAATCGTACTCCGCACACACAGCTCAGATCCACTAATGGATGGGTGGTAGGGCATAAAATACACCGCTACTTACTCTCGCAAGTATACGAGGTCTAAGTTTTAATATAATGGATCTTTGAAGATTGGATATCATTCCCACAGATAAAAGTGTGAATAATTGAATACCGCAATTTACGTAGTCTCATATTATCCTAACGATTAAAGACATGATTTATAATTAAAATAAGTTAAACTACAATTAGTGGGTTAATCCTAACTAAGTTGATTAACTAGGGAATGGTTTCATTCACTAAATACTTGTTTGATTTCGTTTAGTTAACAATAACGGAGTTTAGGTATCTGACAATCTCGGTTCGTAAAGTCCTCTGCTACCTCTTCCGAGTGTAAGACGGGAGAATACGCGACTTCGTGTCAACGAAGAGATCCCCTTCAAAGTCTTAATGACTCTAGGCCATGTGAGTTTTGACCCAACGTCATCGATTGCACACTAACTAATGCCCTCCTGGGTCGTTAGATCGTAACGATGTGTTTACCCTAGTTCGAATCCAGGGTTACCTCCTCCGAGTGTCAAACTCTAGATTCTCAAATCCAATCCTAATACCATTACAAGCATACTAAGATCATCATCAAATGATAAACACAATCGGATTTAAAAGCAACAACCATTAAAAAAACATATATTAAACCAAACAAGTATTTACATGAATTACATCTAACCCTAACTAATCTCTAATTAAACTAACATGTTCTTAGCCATTACAATGTTAAATCAAGAGGATATCATCAATATCAATAATAAACATTAAGTACAAAGATGGAAACTAGGGAAGAAAAATCAAATCTCAAAGTGGAGTAGTCCACTTTCGCCAAAGAACAATCCTCCCGAGCTTCCTCTTCTCCATTGATGAACTTCCTCTTCTAGCTCTTCAAGAATTGGCCAAGAGCACTTCTTAAAACTAATCTAATCTACTTTCTAAATTATCTAAACCTAACTAAAGTGGAAGGAGCGCTCAAAACATGATTCGGTCATCTTTTACAATTGGGGGAGAAAGGGGTTAAAAGTAAGGTTTTGGGAAAATATCTTCAAAATATCTAAAAACAGATATTTCTGCGTAGAGTGTCACCGCCTAGGCGGTGGTTGAGTTGGTTAAGCTTCTGTCGGATCTTCACCTAGGCAGTGGTTTCTCCGCCTAGGTGGTGGCTGCTGGCACAACATTCTGACATTTTCTCGCCTAGGCAGTAGTTTTCTCGCCTAGGCGGTGGTTCAGCACTTCAGCACTCCAACATTCTGACGTTTTCTCGCCTAGGCAGTGGTTCAGCACTTCAGCACTCCAACTTTCTGCCTCTTTTCCGCCTAAACGGTGGAATTTCCGTCTAGGCGGTGGTCTTCATGCACTGAAACCCAGTTCTTCACGTTTTGTTCACTGTTTCTCCACCATTTTTGCTTGTTTATCGCTCGTTAACGTCCCTTCACCTGTTTTACACTAAAACAAACTAAAACGCAATTAAATATAACTAATACGCTCGAAAACTAACAAATTTGGTTTCGAAATAGATAGGTATTTTACACCTATCAATGGGAAACCGAAGACTAGTCTCTAAATTATGTTTGTTGACGGTCAGGAAGCCTGGCGGTGGAAAACATGCTCAGTCATCAGGCTCGGGAACGATCGTCTGGACCCCTTCCAGGAATAAGAGGTTGCTCTGGCACTTCAGAACGGACTCCTCGGTCATAATCGTCATGGTGGACCAAAGTGGGCTCGTGACCGGAACTTTGATATATAACTTCTTCGGCCCCGTGTTGTGCACCTCGTTTTCATGAAGGAGTTGGGGTAAGGGAAGGGCCTGGGTAAACTTACTCACCGTGATAATACCAAGAGGAACCCTAGCACTGGGATCACGAGATGAAGATACTCCGCCGCTCTTATCACCTCGCCTCACCACGGTCGGGAAGTCGGCCTGGAAAGACTGGACCGCACTGCTGGTCCCGTGGATCCTAGCCAAAGCGGATGATGAAGCGTCCCCAAGAGCGGGACGACGCTCAACCCTAAAGGCCAGAGAGTTGGCAAATGTCTATTCCGAAGAAGCGGACCCCGAGCCAGAGGTCGAACCCGAGGAGAAATAGGAAGAAGAAAAGATTGACATTTTTTTTTCAAGTAGAGGAGAAAAAAGGTACCACTAGCCGAGAAGAAAGAAGAGCTCTCGAAATTTAGCAAGTGCCAAATAAATGCAAGGGACACATTTTTATAAAAATGAATGTGCCCATACGAAGAGTCGCAAAACCCAACGGTCACTATTGCCTCGATTTTTATGACCGATGTCACGTGGCATCCATCCAATGGTCATACCTTTGGCTTCCCTAGCAAGCTTGGAAAGGTGCACGTGCCACCCATGTGCTGCATGCAAGGGCGTTAAACAAAGCACGTAACATTCATGCGCCAAACGTTGGCGTTGAACAAAGCTTCCCAAAACACATCTGTCACGAATTTTCCAGTCTAAGAGCTCGGAGTCCCAATCATCTGTCTCTACGTCCGAACGATCAAGACTCGACAGCAACTTATGGAGGTGAATTTGGTCAGGGAGATTGCACGTGCTGGAAGACGCCACCGTAAATCAAAGTATCAAGAAATGTCCGAGCTATGATGTTCGAGCACTCGCAGCTCGGACATATCCAAAAAGGGGAAGCCTCAAAACCTTTCTTCCCTCCAAATTTTCCAACTGTCTATAATTGTCCGAGCTATGAAGTCCGAGCACCCGTTCAGACATATCCAAAAGAGGAAGCCTCAAAACCCTTATTCCCTCCATATTATCCTAAGTGTCAAGAAATGTCCGAGCTACGGTGTCCGAGCACCCGCAGCTCGGACATATCCAAAGAGGGAAACCTCAAAACCCTTTTTCCCTCCAATTTTTTCGAGTATCAAGAAATGTCCGAGGTACAGTGTCCGACCACCCACAGCTCGGACATATCCAAAAGGGGAAGTCTCAAACCCCTCATTCAGGTTGTCTAGACATCAAGCTATCGAGATGAGATGTCCGAACACCCTCAGTTCATCACCCAAATAAGGGTCTCAAGCGAAGAAGTTGTTATTACCGAGTTGGTGTGTCCAAGCACCCTCAGCTCGGACCGTCTACAAATGGGAAAGCCTTTAGAGGGATTGAAGACTCAACATCGCGCTGAGGTGCCAAAGCACTCTCATCTCGGACATACGCAAAATGAGGACCCTCAAAAAGAAAGTTCAAGCTACATGACCGAGCTGAGGTGTCCGAGCACTCTCAGCTCGGATTTTATCAATAGGGAACCCTCAATAAAGTTTGAAGATTATCTGCCGAGCTGAGGTGTCCGAGCACTCTTAGCTCGGACATGTGCAAAATACGGGCCATCAAGCAAATCATGAAACAGAAGGTCCGAGCTGGCGAGTCCGAGCACTCTTAACTCGGGTTCACCAAAATATAGAACTTTCCTATTTGAATTGAGCTGGAGGACAACGCACCGAGTTGGAGAGTCCGAGCACTCTCAGCTCGTATCTACCAAAATATGGAACCTTCTTGTCCGAACCGAGCTGAAGGCCAAAGGTCCGAGTTGGAATCGGAACTTGATGGATTTGAATGGAATCAGAATTTTTGAAAAGAAACATTGGTTTGTAGTCTGGAAATGTATTGGAACCATATTCCGTTGCAATTCGACTCACGATCTCACAGAAAATCATATCGGGTATTGAAGGTACTCGTTTTAGTAATTTTTGACATTTGCCCATTTTTTTGGGCTAAATCAGTTTTGCAGGACTTGAGAAAACACAGAGAAAGTAGGAGTATTAAAAACCCCAAGCATCGAAGCACCTAGAAATTTAAAAAGACAAGAATCCAATTGAGTAAACTAAAGAGACCTTGATGAAGCATATTGGACCCTCCCATGAGTTGAAAAGTAAAATAGCGGAAGTAAAAAAAAAAAAAAAAAATGTATCATTGAATCACCCTGAGGCATGTCGGGCCCTGAGTTGAAAAAAGAAGCTTCTAAAATCAAATGGAAGAATCTCTCGATATCGCTCCGATCTAAGCACCATCAGCCGAAGCAATTACGGCCGAAAGGGGGGAATGAAATTGCAGGCCATCAAAGGCGACAAGTTTTTCAAACTAAAAATTTATTTTGCATGTGTTTTCTTGTCCACTTACAGGGATCTCAAAAAGGATCGAAAGCATGGACGTTAGGACCTCTCACCTTCCGGCTAACTTAAATTAGAAACCATTATTGCTGAAATTCAAATGGCTCTAAATGAGCGACCAGGTATGTGTTTTACCCTGAAAGGGGCATCTAGTGAACTATGCTAAACCTGATCCTCGGCGTAATGCTAAGATACGTAGGAAACCTGTAAAGGTTCGGTCATTTAAAAGCGGCCCCAGCTAAAGGCTGGGGCACATTTTATATCTTTGCTCTCTCATTTTTGCCCAGCCACAAGCTGGGGCATATTTTATATCTGTGGACTTTCTTTTATCCCCAGCCAAGTGGTTTGGGGCTTGAGTTATTTTTAGATTACTCTAAACGGACACTTGTTCGTCATGAATACCGTCATGAGTCCCTTTTTTTCATTACTCTAAACGGACAATTGTTCGTCATGAGTATCGTCATAAGTCTCTTTTTCCATTACTCTAAACGATCCTCTAAACAGACACTTGTTCGTCATGAGTATCGTCATGAGTCCCCTTTTCATTACTCTAAATGATCCTCTAAACGGACAATTGTTCGTCATGAGTATCGTCATAAGTCTCTCTCTTTTTATTTCATCACTCTAAACGATCCTCTAAACGGACAATTGTTTGTCATGAGTATCGTCATGAGTCATTCTTTATTTACTCTAAACGAACCTCTAAACGGACAATTGTTCGTTATGAGTATCGTCATGAGTCATTATTTATTTACTCTAAACGATCTTCTAAACGGACAATTGTTCATCATGAGTATCGTCATGAGTCATTATTTTATTACTCTAAACGATCCTTTAAACGGACAATTGTTCGTAATGGGTATCGTCATGAGTCATTCTTTCATTTACTCTAAACGATCCTCTAAACGGACAATTGTTCGTCATGAAGATCATCATGAGTCCCTTTTTCATTACTCTAAACAATCCTCTAAACGGACAACTATTCGTCATGAGTATCGTCATGAGTCATTATTTTATTTACTCTAAACGATCCTCTAAACGGACAATTGTTCGTCATGAGTATCGTCATGAGTCCCTTTTTCATTACTCTAAACGACCCTCTAAACGAACAAATTGTTCGTCATGAGTATCGTTATGAGTGATTATTTTATTACTCTAAACGATCCTCTAAACGGACGTCTGTTCGTCATGAGTATCGTCATGAGTCATTCTTTTATTATTCTAAATGATCCTCTAAACGAACACTTGTTCGTCATGAGTTATTTTACTTCTTCTATTACCAAAAATTAATTTTGAAAAAAATGGGACGATCAAAATAACGTGATCTTTTATCTTTGTCAAGCAAGTGGAACTCGCATGACAAAGAGGGGCAGCTGTAGACACGATATTTTGACCGTCCCGCAAAAAATATAATAAAAATAATAAAAAAATAAAAAAGAGAAAGAAAAGGAAAAATGAAATAAAGAAAAAGGAGTGAAATTGGGAGAACAAAACAAAAAAGGTTGAAATTGAAAGAGTGCGAAATTGGGAAAAATGGTGGGACCCCTCTTTGGGTCCAAACCAAGAGAGAGAAAGGGAATAGGGAGAGAGAGAGAGAAATCGGAGAAGAGAGAGAGAGAAAGAAGGGCAGGCGTGGGGCCCGCCTGCCCACTCCTACCCGTCGGCTGTCAACACAGAGCAACCAGAGAAAGAGAAGATAGACTGGCAAGGGGGGCCCACGCGGCTGAACAAAAAAAAAAAAAAAAAAAATCGGCCAATCCTCCACTGCCATGTGTCGCCGACTTGATGAGCGGTAATTGGGCGAGTGATTACACGCGCCCGCAACCCTAGAGGCCTATTTTTGTATTTTTTTCCAATTTTATCCTTTCCCAGTCCAATTTGGACTGGGCTTTGGCGACCAAGCCTATTTTTTAGGTTTCTTAAAGTGTTCTTTCGTTCCCTATAAATAGGACCCTCTTCCTCTCACTTTATTCATTCAGAAATTGAGAGAAAAATCCCTAAAGAGTGATTTTCGACTTAAACACTTTCGGGAAACTGTCCGCATAAGAGAAAAAGCCTGCGCGTAAGATTTTTGGCCTAGAACAGGTATGCTTTCCTGATTTTTTTTTTTTTAGCTTTTATTTATTATCTTTGCAATTAAATTCTCTCAAGTTTAGTTATTTAAATTCCTGTTTGTGATTCATGAAAAAAAAAAAAAAAAAAAAAGATAAGTCGTCCGATGATCCGATGAAACGCCGAGGCGGATTTTCCTTAACCCCGAGCGTTAGGTGAAGGATGTTTATTATTTATGTTATCGCATTTTTATTCTCTTTATGTTTTTTTTTTATTCTTCTTATCAAAAAAATAAAAATAAATAAAAAATTTACGGATAGAAATTAATCCTTACGAATCCTAAATTAAATTCGCCAATCTGAGATCGTGGGAGAGTTTTTCTTGGCCCCGTTTTCATTCTCCAACCCGAGTGGAATTTAGAAACGAATGGTTTTAAGAAATTTCTTCCCTCAATAAAATTTTCGTGGGTTTTCATTTAAGATTCGGAAAGGTTAATTTCACCTAAATTGTTTCCACAAACTTCCCTTAATTCTCATACCCATAGAATTTGAGGGAATTTCAAATCGAAACTTCTTTAAATTAATCAGGCAAACTTTAAATAAATATTTTGGTATTCATCTAGCACATTTACTTTTTGTATCATTTAGACAACAGATTTAGGACACATTTTCACCATTTATACTTTTCGTACATATAGTCTTTATTTTATTTTAGTTTTTCATGCTCCTTCTTCACACACACAAAAAAAAAAAATCATTTAAATGTAGTTTTGCATTCATATTTTCAAATCTCATTTATCTATTTTTAGTTTGTCTATTTAAATTAAATAAGTCCCTTGGAAACATACATAAAAAACCCCTGGGGACTATCTTTATCGAATCCTTAATATTCGATAAGAGGTTATACCGGGGGAACATTCCAAAAATTCAAAAATTTGTCCCATCTTATTTGCAAAATACCAAAAAGATTTTATAAGAAGGAAATGATTTCAAAATAAAATAAAACACTCGAACTAAACTAATTGGACTTAATTGGACATAAGATACCGTTTTTGAACGGGCGTCTTAGGGTGCCTAACACCTTCCCCGAGCATAACCGACCCCCGAGCCTTCAAATGAATATTTGGTTTGACTGTGTTTTGGAGTCAATTTTTACTTAGGCCTTTTGAAATTATTTTCTAAAAATTCGGTGACGTAGCACACCATTTAAAACCCAATACTAGGTGGCGACTCCTTATTTTTTTAAAATGGCTTAAGTATATTTTTGAGAAAATCGACACTTAAAAAATCCCATCTCCTTAAGCTATTTATTATTCTTTTCCTCTTGGAAAAACGGGGCGCGTCAAGTACAATAATAAGCCTATACGAACACATGGAATTTAAAATTTAATAATTTTGTTTTCACAATTAATTTCCTAAACCTGAATCAATATCAGCTAATAAGAAAAATAATATAACAAGAATCTAATAAAAGCTTCAATACCTATTTCGTTTGCCTCAGTCTCTTACTAGGTAGTTCCCGAGGTATTATTTGAGTTGACTTTTTCAAGAGCGACAGGAATAAATCACGAAATAATATAAAACTCCAATAGCAATACAAATGTATCGTCTCTAACATTATTTACACAAATAATTCTATTTGAATAGTGTCTATTAATCATCAAAGAATAATATTTTAAATTAGAAAAACTAGAGTAGCTTGATTTGATTGTAGGTTGTAGTAAAAACCAAATCAATAACGCAGGAGAATGAAAGGAGGAGTCAATTTAAATTGGTCTTTCCTTATGTAGTTGGCGACCTCATCTCATGTGGCCCCTTTTATAGACAAGTGTATTGCAAAACCCTAGACTCTCATTTTTTCTATATTGGTTTTTGACTCCTGAATTTCTAAACAATTCAGCGTTACTATTAATTTCTTTTATAAGAACTATTCAAGCTTCCATTCTCCATTTGTGTGTGACCCATGTGGTTCATATAAAAACCTGTCCGTTAGAAACAATTTATTAAAATTGGAGTAATTCCAATTTTTTTCATTTGTAATGAACTTTTCTTTAAGATATGCCCACCAACATATCATAGTTATATTCAGTTAATAAGAATTTAATCAGAGAACCCCCTTGGTAGTAATTACCGTGCAATTTGATATCTCTATATCTACGTCCCGAAATAACAAATAGGGCGTGATATAGTCAAAATCCCTAGTTCGATTGTATGTATCGATCCTTGAAATAATTTACTTTTGATATCGATTAGAATTTAGTTCTAATCATCATATTGCTTTAACCAAAGACTATAAATAAATCATATTTAATTACATAGGACAATTTTAATTATTATTAAAGGGTGATAGATTCTTTATTGTATACTCGAATGATCATATATATGTTTACTATATCCAATTAATATTTTTGAAGTTTCGTAACTAGAAGACAATACTCATCATTATCAAAGTTTAGGAGTGCGCACATATGATAAATAATATCTTAAGTCAAAAGATCACATCTACTATTACAATTTGAAGATTTTATTTTGACTTTAAGCCAACATAGAATATCAAGTATGGTTACATTCAGACCTTTGCTACTTCCTAACAAGTCTCCTTATGATTATTCCAGTATCTCATACCATTAGATTTTAGATTCACTATTCTCAATATATAGAGAAAAACACCACACAAGCTAATCTATTCGGATTATTAAGTACTAATTAATAATTGTGTTGCTATTGGAGTTTTACATAATAAAGTAGTCTATATTAGGAACATTTAAGATATCAGTTTCCCAATATCTAGAATCTTAAACCTTTTAATCTTCCATTGAGAGCTAAGATATTTGAACTGATTTAGTTAGTTGAGATCATTCTCCTTTCCACAACAATTATGTCACTCCAATCTCACTTAATTTTCTAGGGTCGAAAGGGTAAGTTTTAAGGGTATATCTAGATAATTGTTAGCTAGTAAATTTAAACATTTTTTCTACAACAAAAATATCAAAATATAACAACAATTCACAAATTAAGTAATTGTAAAATAGTTGAATTCATTAATTGAATTACCCCTGAATTTTAGGTCACGTGCTTTGCACCTGTCAATTCCGTTAAAAATATAACAATCAGTTTTACTAGGGCCTACTTAGAATTAGAAACCTACCCAAAAACTCAAGGTTGATTGTATTACTTTAAAAATCACAGGGTCTCAAATTGAAACCTACCCAAAATATTGAGGTAAAAAGTGCAATTTACAGGAAAACAATAGATCTCTTTGATATTATTATTTTACCCAAACATATGGAGCGACAGAATTTGATTGGATGGCAAAACAAACAAATCAATGCCCAGTCGGATGTGATTTGCCATCATACGGCTCTGCATTCGTATAAACACACGCGGGTGTGGCCGTGGGAGTACAATTATTATTAGGATTTTGTTTAATCCTAATAATGGACATACACTTTTTTTTTTTTAAAATCAACTTATTAGAACGTGCGGTGATGAGCAAAATATAACTTTTTAAATGGATATACAATTTCTTTAAAATAAGCTTGTAACTTCTTTGGATATATATGTACTCCATTTTATTATTATTATTATTATTATTATTATTTTATTTAGATTCTTATGTAAACAAGGTACTCCATTTACCATATAGTTTTGGCTTAGAATTTTCTAAGATAGGATCAAAGTTAAGATTATGAAAAAGTATCTTTCTTTTTTCGTAGTCAAATCTCTTTAAATTGTATCTTTTTCTCATATTCATGTATTTCTTGAATGTGATACAAGCATATATATAGAGTTTAATTCTAGGACATCCCTATAATCAAACCATTACACAAATTAATTCCCTAATTACATACTCTAATTTAAGAAAATCTAATCATATACAATCAAGTCTTATTTAACACTCCCCCTCAAGTTGGTGCACAAATGTCTCACATGCCCAACTTATCTAAAAATTTTAAGAATACCCGATTTGAAACTGCTTTAGTGAGGATGTCAGTCAGTTGATCTTCTGATCGAATTTTCGACAATTCCACAATCTTTCCATCCAACTTTTCCTTAATCAAAAATCTGTCGACCTCGATGTACTTTGTGCGGTCATGTTGAACTGGATTATGCGCGATATCACATGGTGCTTTATTATCACGAAACAGTCAAATAGGTTGCTCAGATAGATAACCTAGATCCTATAAAAGGAGTCTCAGCCATAATATCTCACAAAGTACATTTGTCAAACCTCTGAATTCAGCTTCTGCACTCGAGTGAGCTACAACATTTTCCTTCTTGTTTTCCACGTCACAAGGCTACCTCCTAGAAAGGTAAAGTATCCAGAAGTAGACCTCATGTCACCCACATCACCAGCCCAATCAGCATCAGTATAGGCTTCTATGATTTGATTATCTATGTTTTTAGTGAATAATACTCATTTTCCAAGAGCAGACTTTATGTAAGACCCCAATCTTTGATATACGCATAGTTTAAGTCGTGTTTTAAAATATTTCGAAAATAATGGGGTGGATGGAGATATTAATTAAGTGATTTAAAAGTTAAGGGGGGTTAATTCGTAATTTTAAAAACATTAAAAATTAGAAGTTGGTTTAATTAATATCCTATCAAAAAATAAAGGAAGGCTTGGTGTAAAATGAAATATTATATACATAGAGAGATAGAGACGGTGGAAACACATGGAGGAGAAATGGCCATATATATATAAAGAGTCCAGAACCGAAGAGAGAGATGAAGAGAAAGAAAAGAGAGAGGGGTCCGACGGTGTGGGTTGTTCTATTGTCGATCATGTAGGGTCGCCGACGGTGGGTTTGCATGTTTCGTATGTGTGTGTATGTCTCGTCGCCGGTAAGTGAACATGTGTGTGTTCCCTATTTTTTTGTTCATACGTCATGGGTGTACCGTTCGACTGTTCTGTTTATGACAGTGTGTGTGTGTGTGTGTGTGTGTGTGTGTGTGTGTGTGTGTTCGTCATTGCGGTGCCGGAGTGTGTGTAGTGGATTCGACCATTAGGTGTGTATGTGTTACCGTCGGTCAAATGGGGCCAGCGGTAAGTGAAAGATATGGAGAGAAAGGAAGCAGTGGTTGAGTGTATGTGCCTGCGTGTATGTTTGTGGGTGTTTCGGCTTATTTGTGAATGTCGTTGGTGGGTGATCATTGGAGTGGGAGAGAAGAGAAAAAGATTGGCGGCTGAAATTCAAAACAGAGCAGAAAGAAAAAGGAGCAAGCTCGCCTAGGCAGAGGGTTTCTCGCCTCGGCGGAGAGAAGTCAGTGAAGCAAAAATTAAATATGTCACGCGTACGCCTAGGAGGTGATTCTTTCGCCTAGGCGGTAGAGGATAAGTGTGCAAAGGAGGGACGTGTGCCTCAGCGGTGGATCTTTCACCGCGGCGGTGGGCGTTCGCCGAGGCGGTGAGTGCAGAAGCAGAGATTAACAATTTTGAGGGAAAATCGGCAACCGTTTTGGGACAGGTAACATTTCTCGTTAAATTTTATGATTTTGTTAAATTAAATTACTAGTATCGAAAATGTCGAAATGGCAATAAGAAATAGTGAGACCGTTCACGTGAATAAATTCAATATAAGTAAATTGTAACAAAGCAATATTAGTTGAATAGCAATATTTCATAATAAAAGGCAGGGAATGGGTAATCACGGAATTTAGGGCCTGCATTATATGGTTAGATTATTTTTACATAAAATATTAATTTAGATCCTGTCACTATTAGATTCGCAGGCGCCGGACTATCGGTAGAGGATAGTCAGTAAAAGTTTTCGAAAGCGAATAACTAGGTAAGTGTACTGTCTTCTAGTAAATTTATTTTCATATATATATATATATATATATATATATATCATGGAAAAATGTGTTTACTTAAACTTGGATGAATTTTCTAACTTACATGGATCAAGCGGTATTTTGGGTGTTTCTGAATTTGTGGATTTCATTGTTTTTCTTAAGGGGTGGGAATTGTTTGTGGATAGAGACATTTGTTGTTGAGGTGGGAATTGATTGTGGACAGAGTTGTTATATGTTGAGGTGGAAATTGGTGTTTTGGTATTCACCTGTTTGGTATAGTCCAGCAGAGCATTGTTCACTTGCTTGACATAATCCAGCAGAGCGTTGTTCACCTGTTTGGTATAGTCCGGCAAGGCTTTGTTATGTCTCGTTAGGAAGGTATATCCTACGAGTGGTACAGTACCGTTGTAACTCCCGATCGTGAGGTTAAAACGATCACATGGCTAGCCGGGGTGTGATATGTTGTGGTGTGGTATGGTGTGATGTGGTGTTTTGTCGTATATGGTGTTTTGTCGTATATGGTGATTGAGATGAGTACATTTATATATTTTTTTTATACTGGATTGGTATGTTCTGATTTCATTATACTATATGGTTAGTTGAATTATTCTGGTTGATTTTTACTGTTTAGTTGGGGTGCTATATATATATAGAGAGAGAGAGAGACGTTAATTCTGCGATGACAGGAAAAAGGTGATTTTCTTATGATATGAGACATTTACATATTATGAGATTTTTATTTGATATGTGATGTTTATATGTTTCATACTTGATCCATCTAAAATATTTTTATTAAGAAGATAGTACACTCGCAGGTGCAGCAGTTAAGAGTCGGTCCCCTATTGACATTAGGTGGAATCATATGGGAGTTTTTGAGATGAGTTGTTTAAGGCAAACCTGTGAGAAATTCCTAGTTATTATATGAATGTTGTTATTATTGTGGGGACGGGTGTGTTTCCCATATGAGAGGATGTATATGGCATGTATATGCGATTATATAATTATGTATGCATAGTGTCACTTTTGAGTTGGCTGGATGTTCAGGTGATGTAGTGTCGACGTCACACCAGCCCCAGGGTAACGGGTGTCCGAGGTGGGGTATAACACTTTAGGTACCTCAAAATCGAATAACTGCATTGATATGTTGTTCTCCAAGATTATGCATAAACTGACTAACAATACTCAAGGCATAAGTAAAATACAGTCTAGTATAAGATAAGTACAACAATCTCCCTATCAGTCTTTGGTATCTTCCTTTATCAATTGGTACCTAGTTGGGCTCAACACATAACTTTAGACCTTTTTCTACTGGTGTATTAACTGGTTGACAAGCTAACATATCAGTCTCTCGTAATAGATCTAGAGCATATTTTCTTTGAGACAGAATTATCCCTTTGTTAGATCGAGATACTTCAATCCCAAGAAAATATTTCAGAGGGCCTAAATCATTCATTTCAAATTCTTTGGACAAGTAATCTTGCAAGGCTTTCCTTTCATTAGGATCATTCCCTGTAACTATCATATCATCCACATATACAATGAGTGCAGTTATCATACAGTGCAGTTATCTTACTCTTATTTCTTTTGAGGAAAAAAGAATGATCTGCGTTGCTTTGATAGTAGCTAAAGGCTATCATTGATTTTGTGAACCTTCCAAACCATGCTCTAGGAGATTGCTTCAGCCCATATAATGATTTTTTCAATCTGTAAACCTTTTGGCTGTGTCTTTTGGGTATCATGCATTCCGGTGGAAGATCCATGTAGACTTCTTCAGATAATTCACCATGCAAAAAGGCATTTTTCACATCAAATTGTTGTAAGGGCCAATCCAAGTTGGCAGCTAAGGACAGCAGGACGCGAACTACGTTGATTTTGGTTATAGGTGCAAATGTTTCGGTGTAATCAGTTTTGTAGGTCTGAGTATATCTCTTCGCTACCAGTCTTGATTTAAAGCGTTCAATTGTGCCATCAACCTTGTACTTCACGGTGTAAATCCATCGACATCCAATTGGTTTCTTTCCTGGTGGAGGATCAACTAGTTCCCATGTTTCATTTTTTTTCCAGATATTTTATCTCCTCATTCATAACTGCTTTCCATCTAGGATCAGATAAGGCTTCATGCATATTGTTAGAAATAGATACAACAGATAATTGATTCACAAATGACATAGTTGATTTTGAAAAATGATGGTTGGACACATAATGACTCATGGGATATTTTACTTTACTAGGGAGTTCAGGTTCATATGTGGATTTAGGAATACCTCTCGTGTGGCGTTGTGGTAACTATTTTCTGTGTGGCTCAGGAACATCTTCAGTAAACAATTGGTGTGATATGTTGACCGGAGATGGAGCTATATTTTCTAAAACTTTCGTTTTTGGCTGAGTTAGAGAATGATCTACCTCTTCAGTTACATTTTCTAGAACTTCAGTTTCTGGCTGAGTTGGAGAATGATCCACCTCTTCAATTATTTGTTGTTCATTACTATTTTGATCTAATATCATACCATCTATCTCCGATTCACCCATTTCTTCATTTACTCTAGTCTGTGAGTCGTTACCACCGAAATCTAATGTCATATCAGTTATCTCCAAGTTGCCTATATCTTGGTTATCGCAATCTAGATTTTGAATTTCCTTTTGGTACTTCCCTTGAATTCAGGTTTGGAGAAGTACACTGTATCTTCATAAAAAACAACATCCATCGTGATAAATAGCCGGTGTGTTGGAGGATGATAACACCGATATCCTTTTTTATGCGTGGCATACCCAACAAAAACATATCTCAATGCTTAAAAAGTTAACTTGGTGCGTTGATGCTTGTGCAGATGTACAAACACTACACATCTAAAGACATGAGAAGGTAAACTTGAGACAGTTGGAGCCACAAGTCCATCATTTAGAGTTTGGAATGGTGTATTGAAATCGAGGGTGCTGGAAGGTACCGATTGATTAAATAAGCTGCTGAAGTTAAAGTTTCTCCCCAATAAGATAAAGGCATATGAGCTTCTATTAGCAAGGCTCGAATAACCGCCAACAAGTGCCGATTTTTTCGCTCAGCCACCATGTTTTGTT
Source organism: Eucommia ulmoides (assembly GCA_016647705.1). Taxonomy (NCBI): domain Eukaryota; kingdom Viridiplantae; phylum Streptophyta; class Magnoliopsida; order Garryales; family Eucommiaceae; genus Eucommia; species Eucommia ulmoides. The sequence continues at coordinate 18,330,177 of CM028335.1, read as the reverse complement.
GAGGTGTGGTAGAACAAGTTGTCTGATGGATCACTCCTTATACTTCCAAATAATGTTGAAGTTCAATACTCTGATATTCTCCACCATTATCACTGTCAAAAACTTGAATCTTTCTGTTGTACTGAGTTTCAATCATTTTATGAAACTTTTGGAATAACGAGTTCACTTTATTTTTGGATTTCATCAAGCAAAGCCATGTCATCCTGGTACAATCATCAATAAACGTTACAAACCAACGTACCCCACCCAAAGTAGTGATCTTCGATGGATCCCAGACGTGAGAATAAATGATCATAAATAGACGTGGACTTTTATTCAATCGTAATGGAAATGAAGCACGATGACTTTTTGCAAGTTCACTAGTATCGCAGTGAAAACTAGAAACATCGACTCCTATAAATAAACTGGAAAATAACCTTTTGAGATATCCAAATGAAGCATGCCTAAATCGACGATGTTGTAACCATATTTCTTTTATTTTTTTATCTTCAGAACTAGCCACTGCCAAAACTTGTTGAAGGCTTTCGATACTATTTGATTTCAAGTCCAAGTAATACAACTTCTTCTGTCTAGTACCACGACCAATCGTTTTCCTGGCTTTGATATCCTTAAACACACAAAAATCAGGTCAAAAAATGACAACACAAGATAAAGTAATGGTTATTTGATAAACTGACAAAAGGTTATATAATATAAAGATGGAACAACTAAAACGGACTCTAAATTTAATGTATTAGTGAGAGTCAAAGATCCTTTCCCAATAATTGGAGTCAAAGTTCCATTTGTAGTACAAACAAATTTTTGAGTGGAGTGATTAAGCAATGAGACTTGTCTAGAATCATATCTCATGTGATTTGTTACACTAGAATCAATTATCCATGCATTATTCAAAACAGGTGTTGAAGTATTTAAAATTTTACCACCATTATCTGCCATGGCACTAGATTCAAATGCTTGGGTGAATGAAGAAATTTTTTTACTCATTTTTTTCTTCCCTTTTTTTTTGTTTTTTAATGAAATTGAAATGATAAAGAGGTAAACAAGAAAAGTTACCACAGTTCTTTTGTTTTTTTGGTGGTGATCTTGTTTGTTTGGGTGGTGAGTTACCACTGTTCTTTAATCATCCATAAGTGCCATTGATGCTTGAGGGTAAGGACAAGGTCAGAAAAGTTACCACCGAAAAATTGTGAAAGCACTTGAGGATAAGAATGACTTTGATGAAGTGGATTGCACTTCTGAGCTGGATTTCACTTCACTAGCGAACTGGCTGTGAATCTTTCATCAAGATTGACCAACGCCTCTTATCGCAAGCTTCCGCCGCTCCTCGTTATGCAACGGATGATCAATCTCTGCCACAACTGGCTTGTCTCTTTTGTTGCCGAATCGAGCAGATCCGATTCGGTTGGATCTGCTAGTGGTTACAGTTCAGATCTGGACGGCGAGCAGCGATAGTGAGATCTGAGGTTCGCTTCAGATCTGGAGCAGCGCCGAATCGAACAAAGGGTGCTCTTGGATCTCTGACAACCCCAAAAGCTAGCTCCGGCGAACTGAATCGGCAAGCAGCGGTTTCAGATACACCGTCGGATTTTTGGAGCCGTCCGTTGCGACGAAGGATCTGAACGAGCAGCGGTGGATATGCGTAGTGGTTAATCTGAACGGGCAACGGCAGTGATGACAACTTGAAATTGTATTTTTTTCTCATATTCATATATTTCTTGAATTTAGGGCATAATCAAGTTATTACGCAAATTAGTTCTCTAATTACATATTTTAATTTAAAAAAGTGTAATCACATATAATCAAATCTTATTTCAAAAAATCATCGTGTAAATTGAAAATTACACATTTCTCATCATTTATGTCAAATCACAAATTGAATTTGTGACGCTTTCCAAAATGACATATATATAAAAGGTGTTACTTCATTTTAACATTGTATAGTTTTAAGTTGGGATCATCTTAATATGATATTAGAGTTAGATTTGAGAAATCTCGTTTATTTATCTTCGATTGTTCGAATATTTGTCTTATTTCTTCTATTGTTCGGTCGCATCACGTGCGAGGTGGGTTTGCACGTGAGAGTGAGTGTTAGAATACCACATCGAACTTATGAGGCTTCCCAAAGTAACTTATATATGAAAAAAAAAAAAAAAAATTACTCTACTTAACACCATATATTTTTAAGTTGAAATATCTTAACAAGTCTCTCAAAATTAAATCATCCGTACAATTACCTTTGGAATCTCTTTAAAAAAAAGGAAAAATTACCGTTTACTCTAAAAAAATAAAACAATTTATCGCCTACTACCATCCACTTTTTTTTGCACCGTCTACTCTCATCGACTGCCTTTTCTTGCACTGAAAACTCTCATCGTCGATCTTTATTGCATCGATTAGTCCTATTTCCAAAAATGGCCAACGACGAGATTACCGAAATCCCTTCCCGTGAGCTTCTTCCATGAGAACAGCGGCGGACTCGCACTGACTATACACGTCGTTCGCCACCTTTTGCTCCGTCGTTCGCAATTTGTTCGTCGATCGCCAAGTTGTGCTGCATCGTTCGACTTTCGTTCGTCGTTCATCACCTTCAACTGCGTCGTTTGGTTCTTGTACATCGTTCATTGCCATTTCAGACTTGTCCGCATAGTTCTGGTCGTTGATGGTTCATGCGACGCCATTCGTCGCCGTCGGTGCTCGGATTTACAGTAAGCGAACAATTGTCGAGAGAAATGAGAGAGGGGGTGATAGATCTACGAAATGAGACGTCGTTCGTTGTTGGTATTTGTAGAGAGTGATGATATGGAATAGAATTAATTAATAACGATGGTGTTTTCAGCTGCAATGGTGTTTTGGATTAGGAAATGGTGTTTTCAGCTGGGATGCGTGATAGCTAGCAAGATATTTTCAACTTTTTCATTTTTTGCACTTTGCACCCTACAATTTGTAGTTTATTTGTGACAGTTGATGTTACATTCAACTCCCACATGTATTGAATATAACATCATATGATTTTTAACCGTGGATACATAAAACAAGAGAACAATTGATGTTACATTTACCATTCACATGTGTTGAATATAACATCCACGCATAATACGATTCATAAAAATATGAGAACAATTTATATTACATTCAATATCCACAGGTGTTGAATGTTACATTCAATATGCGCATGAGAGATATTTTGGTCAGAAAAAATATAATATCATTAAAAAAAATAATTGATGTTACATTCAACATCTACATGAGGCGTATTTTGGTCAATAAAAAAAAATAAAAAAAATAATTGATGTTACATTCAACATCCACAATTGTTGAATATTATATTCAACTTTTACATTAAAAGTATTTTGGTTAGAAAAAGATAAAATGAGTTAATGATTAAAAGAAAAAGAAAAAAAATGAGGAGCGTAATCGATAATTTATTTATTTATTTTGGACGGTAATCGATAATTTATTTATTTATTTTGGACGTTAATGTTACATGTCCGGTTAAAATACACACAAACATGAACAGGGAGACGGTAAGCTGCTTCTGTTATCATAAAAATTTGAAGGGTCCCACTCCGACAAGTTGCACAAAGAGTGGGCTCTCTTCCACCGTCCTCCAACTCCCACTGACTGATCATCCATTTCCATTCCATGCTCTCCTTGGACGTTTTCAATTTTTGTTGGGTTTTTAGTCTTGGAACATTTTGTACCATCAGAGTGTCGACTTTTTTTCATTTTACACCCCAATGTTTTAATTTTTTGATTTTGAACCTATGAATTTTATATTTGTGATTAATTGACCCTAACAATCACAGTGTGTCAATTTTCCCTGTTGGAGTTGGACATGTGCCAGTAAAATGAAGACACCAATTTCTAAAACATGTTGAAGAATTATTTGATCTTCTCCAAAGGAAAAGCCTATAATTTAAGAATGCAAAGTATAATTTAACTTGGTTATATATTAGAAATTATCAATTTTTCAAAGTACATATTTAAAACTTAAAAGGTATAAAGTATAATTATATTCAACCATTTTGAAATTGAAAAATATGAAATTTTAAGTCAATTTTTTTTCTCTAAATATTTCATCTCTGGGTCATTAATTCATTCTAAATTAATCTAAATGATTGAATGAGTTAAGTGATATAGTGATGTAGAGAGGTTTTGGAGTTTATATTCATACAATTATCATATTATCTCTCCACTTCTCCATTTAGTTTTTTTTTTTAGTTTTTATTTCTATTTTCATATTTTTTATTTTTATTTTACTATTTTCATTTTTTTTTTATTTGAGTTTTTGTTTACTACTTTTTGTTTTTAAGTTTCAGTTTTTTCTTCTATTTTTTTTTCGATTTTTAGGTTTTGTATTTTTGCCTTTTTGTTTGTTATTTTCGACTTGTTTGCTTCTGATTTTTTCTTTTTTTTCTTTTTTTCCCCTTTTTATATTTCCGTTTTTTATTTCCTTCTAATTTTTCTTTGTTTCATTTTTTTTTTCGTTTTTAAAATTCTATGTTTTTATTTTTTTTATTTTCTATTTTTAGTTTTTAATTTTTTATTTCGATTAAACATAAACAATTTTAAAAAATAAAAGTGAAAATGGAAAAATCAAACGAAAGATAAAAAAAACTAAACGAAAATAGAAAGTAAATAACAAAGACAACAACAAAAACTTAGAAAATAAAAACTTAAAAACAAAAGATATGGTATTTTAAAGTTTTAAGGATAATTTTGTCCATATTTAATTCCAACAGTTTTTAACTTGTTTGGTAACACAATTAAAAATAGGGAAAATTACCGAGTGAACTTAAATTAAGAATATAATTACCAATTGATTCTAAGTGTTTAAGTTTGAACTAAACGACCCTGTTATCCAAAAAGTTCGAACCATTTAGTCCCATTTAAAAAAAACGCTGAAATTGGCATGACTAATTTTTCCCTACGTGATTCATGGGATTGAAATTTTTCACATTTAAATTTCACACAAAATTATTTTATTAAAATCAAAATAACTATTGTTGTATACATTTTTTCATGATTTAATTGTATATTCAGATTCGTCTAAATAAGATCTTCAAAATGATATCGCATTCACTACTTTTTATTAGTTTCAAATTCGTGTTACATTCAATATGATACTTCCAGAATTTCAAGTTTTCACATTCATATTACATTCAACATGATATTTCAAAAAAAATCAGTTTTCATATTCGTGTTACAATTAATACAGTCTTATACATTATCAAAACACCGTTGAGTGTTACATTCAACATATAAAACACAATTATCAATAAGTCATATTACATTCAAAACGTTCATATAATTTGTGCTATTATAAACTGTTGGAAAATAATGAATTTTTACTTATTTAATTAAGATATAAAAATAATAATAAGGGTCAAAGATTTTCCTCTTTTCCTTTATCCCACATTAGTTGGGAGAAATGGTCTAGAATAGTATAATAGTGAGTAGGTGGGATACTTGGGGTGTGCCCCAAGGGGTACCCACATTTTGTGGAGGGGAGAGGAGATACATCCTTATTGGTTTACCATACGCGCGCGCACCGCCGTCCGTCCAGCCAAGCCGAGCAGGCATAAAGTGAGGTGGCACTTATATATATTTTATTTTGGACAAAATTTATTTAATAAACTATTATTTTTATTCTTGAACTGTTTCCAAAACGTTATGAACATTTCCAAACGCAATGTTTAAAGTTTTTAACGTTATAAATGTTTCATGTTTCCAAACGGTTCATTAAATAAATTTTTTGAACGTTTTCAAAACGTTACAATTTCTGGAATTAAGTGATGATTCGGTTTCAAACATTGTGATTTGATTTCAGGTTTTTTCTTGCCTATAAATACAAAATTTTCCATCTGTTTTGAAGTACAGAATAAGAATCTGCATTTGAGAAAAAAACAGCCTCTTCCCCGATCATTTTTTGCTTTCAAACCATCAGTCTGTTCATATCAGAATCATTCGATCTATCTGTACCATTTTTTATTTCGATTTTCAAGTTGTATTCTGAGCAGTTTGTTCGTTCATTCGAACAGTGTGTGGGTGTTTAGTATTCAGGTCTTCTGCCATGCAAAGAAGATTCTAGACAGAGGTAATTCTGGGCTGTTTTATCCTGAGGACAACGGGGCTGTTACACTGCTTGCACGTTCTTGGACAGAACCGCGAAACGTCTTAAAGAGAGCGACCTAGTCTGCGACTCAACCCAAGAAAATTTCGGTAACTTCGTTCCTTTTTAATTTCTGCAACAACATAAACAATAATGATGTTATTTTTATAACATTGGATATTATATTCATCACTCACAAGACACGCAAATTATAATGATGTTACATATAATGTTAATATCACACTTAATGTTATATATAACATTCACATGTATCATAATCCAAAACTCTAAAAAAATTAATATCTCATTTTGAAGATCATGATTTATAGATCATTGTAGGGTAAAAAAATCATTGAATAACAATCACAATTGGGAAAAATTGTAGATTTCGTTTTTAGTTTCATTAGTAGTTTATTACCATATCTTATTTTGCATTTTTAGCGATGACAACATGTCAGACCCCACCCCGGGCACTCATCACCCGAGATGTGGCGTAACGTCAACCTGACGTTACCGGACCAATTTACGAATATCCAAACAAACACATATACAAACACACACTTGCCTACTTGTAAATTTTTCTTACAAAATATATATATACCTGAACCTGAACCTTCCACGGTTCACATCCGACCGACTCACCTCCAACACGACACTACCTTCGGACTTTTCCTAGTGCCAGTAGTAGACCACACCTAGCCGCGGTACCTGCACCCCAAAACTTTTATCGGTGTACTGTCTTTATAATAAAAAAAATATTTCATGGATCAAGTATAAATAATAAACAACATATTTCAAAATATAAAATAATATAATCACATACCCGATTCCACTGCCTACCAATGAAAAGAAATAATATACGATAATACCACATATCGCACATCACATTCAGAACCAATTCCCCTATGTCCACAATGTAAAGAAATAATGTATTTAAAACACCCAATATAAATATAATAAAATCACACACCGTACGAAAATCCACTTTTCCTGTCCCCAATGGAATAAACCAAAATTTATATATATATATATTGAAAATATCCAATCCAAACATTATAAATCAATCAACCCGATTATTTTAGATCAATTAATCCAGATATTTTAAAACAGCCAGTTGACAATATTTTAAATCAACTCGTCCAAGTATTTTAGACCTACCGGTTCAATATCGTGTCACATGATAAAATATCCCACTAGTCAATCAAAATAATATATATAATTATATGTCAATCCATTTTAAAGTAATATATATATATATCCAACCCAAATCAATCCAGTCAGTTCATTGTATACTACAATACACCACACCACTCTTCGACTAAACATATGATCGTTTTAACCTCACGATCGGGAGTTGCAACGGTATCGTACCACCCACAGGGTTTGCACTCCCTGACGAGTCAATCCACATCCCTTACGGGAAGAAAATTCACATCCCTTACGAGAAGAATATCCACATCCCTTACGGGAAGAAAATATTATGGCATAACCAGACCAAACATCACTTTCCACCTCAAAAACATAACTGGACCAAACATCAATTTCCAACTCAAAAACGACTTGATCTGCAATTATTTTTTCACTCTTTTAGAAACCAACAAATCATTTTCCACCCTTTTAAAAACCAACGTAATCCACAAAATATTTTTCCACAAATACCCAAAACCGCTTGATCTATATAAGTTGCAAATTCGTCCAATTTTAAATAAACAGATTTTTCCTAATATATATGAAAATACAATTTGTAATTTACGTAGAAGACAGTACACTCACCTCGATATCCGTTCTGCAAAATTTCTACTGATCACACTCTATCAGGACGCCGGTGTCTGCGAACCCGTTTCGAAACGTTGGCGATTTCTCTTTTTCCTAAAAGAAATTTGATTTTTGGCTCCTGCATTCACCGCCTAAGCGAAAGATCCACCGCTTCGGCGAACTGCGTCTTTTTCTTTTTTGTTTCGCTACTGACTCGCCACCGCCTAAGTCATCTTCTCACCACCTAGACGAACACGCTCGACTTCTTCTTTCTGTTGCTTCACCGCCTAGGCAAATATGTCACCACCTAGGCAAATGACCGTCTTCCTCGATCAGCGTCTGCTTGTGATTAGCCGTCATTCCCTCTCTTTCTTCTCCGCTTTTGTTTTTGACCGCCGACGACCTTATAACACACACCACTGATCAACAACCACCACCCACACTAGTTATCAAGCTCTCCCCCATGCACAACAATACCCACACCCTATTCCAACACCCACACACTTTGCTGACAAAACACCCCCCCCCCCCCACATGCACTACAGAACTTGCTGGCTGTTCACACACCAATTCATCGTCAACGACGATCAACACACATACACAATGATGAATTGAAACAGAACATACACACGACCAACCACACACATGCACACACCGATTACTCCCCACCTATCGCCAGATGAAATTGAACAGAGTACACACATACACCTGTAGTAATCGAAACACACACACACACACACACACAGCTGAATGGCAACACGTACCACCGGCGACCACCGCTGATCACTCTCACGCAACGAACAAACAAAATCCCACACACATACTCACCGCCAGTCCATCCACGCCCACTACCGGCGACTGCCCTCTCTCTCTCTGGATTTCTACGTTTTCTCGATTCTTCTTTGAAGCTTTTTCTAATCACCACTCTGATGGATATTTTTTTATGCATGAATTTCAGTGTTTCTCTTAAATCCCTCTCGTTGCCACGTTTGATCACTCCTCTTCTATTTTTTATTTTTTCCTTTCTCGATCCTTCCATGTCCCTGTTTCTGATTTGTATGGTTGGACACACACACACACACACACACACAGACACACACACACACAGACATACATACATACATATATATATATATATATATATGCATATTTGGTTAAATTACATTCATCCCCCTTAAGTTTCTTTAAGTTTTTAATTAAAACAAAAACAAAAACTTAAGTTTTGTAAAAATTCCAGATTAATCCCCTAAAATTTTTAATTGAATTTTATTTACGAAATCAACCCCGTTATTTTCTATATGCTTCTACAATGTGGCTAAAATTATGTGTATACAAAAATCCGGGTCTTACACAACATGTATGGAAGATGCGAATTCATTAATAGGGATAAATTTATTCGCAAATTTCCAGTAGGACCGATTGGTAAAACAAAACTTTTGGGTTCATCCGATAGTTTCCTCGCTTAAATGAAATTGCTTGGTAACTGCTCCTTAAAAATATAAGAGGTTTCAAAGATAATCAACATAATAATTTAGGATATTTGTAAAAAGGATCGTCAGATAAAAAGATGAACCAACTTATATTTTGGACAGTTGGAGTATTATAATTTACAAAAATTAACTTTAATAAGGGTTTTCCTATCTCTTTCAGCCGCAATGGGATATCTCCCTTATCAAAATTGTCGATCTCTCTCTTACAAGGTCTCCAAGATTGCAGTTTTGATCTTTTGTACAAATCTTCGATCTTCTCACTCTGTTCAGATTTCTCGTAGATCGTAACTTTGATCTTTTGCACAAATCTCGGATCTTTTCTCTCTATTCTAATTTCTCGCATATCATAACTTCGATTTATCCCTCAAATCTTTGATATTCTCTTCCTATTTTGATTTCTCATAGATCGTAGTTTTGATCTTTCACACAAAACACCGATCTTTTCTTTCTATTTTGATTTCTCTCAGATTGCAGATCGTAAATCAATTTCTCTTAAATCAGAAATCGTAATTTGTGAGTCGATCTCACCCTCACCTACGAGTTCTCTCTGCCGATCTGGGAGTTGATCTAACTGATTGGAATTGATTACATATAATTGAAATTGAAAAATGACCAATTGCGAGATGCAATTTTATTGTGGTTATTAAATTGTTAGCCTTTTGTTATCCCAACAATTATTTAGTGTGTTGTTCAAGTTCAATTTCAATATATTTGAAATTGATCATTATTTTTCTTTACGAAAAACAAACTTGAGGTTGTGTGTGTAATTTATTTGTTTGTTAATCTTTTTTTGGTTGTGAGAAACTAATGTTTGGAGTGGCTACTATAACTCAAATATTCAATTTATGCATAGTTAATATTTTTGTCCATTATGATTTGTTCATGATCATTGTGACAATATCAACACTTCCTTCATTTTGAGAACTGAATAAAGACATCTCAAAAGTACACTAGAGCTTCGACAAACTAATAAATTTATTTTATTTAACCGAATTACCCTTCAATGAGAGCTTTTAAAATATATATTCAAGTCAAGATTAATTGTTGGTCCAAAGATCTACCCAAGAGAGGGGTGAATTAGGTAATTTAAAAATTTAATCTAATTAATTTACCCTAACTGATTTTATCTTGATTGTATATGGAAACATGATAACTAATGCACATATAGAGAGTAAAGGATAGAGATATTGACACAAGATGTTTTTATAATAGTTCGGTAAGTTACTTTTACCTACGTCTACTCCGCTAAGTTCTCGTAAGAAATTTAGTCCATTATAACCACACTGATTCTTTTTCCAAGAAAGAATCAAACCCACACTGATTCTTTTCACAAATTAGAATCAAACTTTTAAAAACCATGAATAGGTAAGTTCCATTTATACCGAATCATACTCTTACCCAGACTAATTGCACTTAGGTTTGAGCTACAACCTTACAAATACGTAAAATATTCAAAACAATTTCTCACAAGAGCTTCTACCAATGAAAACCAATATAAACTCAATTGATATATCGATCTAGGTGATATAAGTGTTTTATCAATTGAATTACTTGAGAACAATAATCTGGATTTTATCAAATAAGCACAGAATCAAGATACATAATCTAGACTTTTGATAGGTGTAAATTACCTACGTATTTTCAATCCGAATTTGTTAGTTTTTGAGTACGTTTATAGTTATTTTTATATGTTTTAATACTTTTTGTATAAATCAGGTGTGTGGAGCAAAAAGATAAGAAACTTGAGCAAAAATGATGAGATCGAACCGAAGGCGAGTCGAAGTTACGGTGGATAAACAAGCAAGGAGGCAAAAATATGAAGAAAGCCCACAGCTTAGGCGTCCAGACCTCCGCCTAGGCAGTGAAGATGCTGAGAATAAAAAAAGGCTACTGACAGCCCACCGCCTAGGCAGGAAATTCCTCCGCCTAGGTGGAAACCCCAGTAGAAACATTTCCAAGTCCACCACCTACTTCTTCGCCTAGGCGGTCGGCAAACCTGCAAAGCCGGTACAAGTGCTGTAACTTTAAGGCTATTTTGGACTATTATTAAATTCAATTTTGGAAATACTCAAAACATGTAAGTTGTAGATCTTTTTCTTAGCTTTCCATAGGTTTTTGAATCACCTCAATCAGAGTTCGGATGAAGAAGTTACAACCAAAACAAAATTGCAAACCTGCAGTAACTTCGCCTAGGCGAAGTTCTGGCAGAACGTTAACCGACTTAACTTCATCTAGACGAAGTTTTATTCGCCTAGGCAAAAATCCTGCAGCACAACCTTGATATTTATGAGATATTTTGACATCTTTTGGATATTTTTAGTCCCTTCTCTCTTCCTCTCTTCCCTTTCTTCAGCCCTTAAGGCCTGAGGCCCTATTTTAGGAGTAGGATTAGGGATTTTGGAGGGAGAGTTCTCAACCCGAGGTGGAGGATGAAGAGGAAGGCGATCGATCGACGTTTCTAGCGGTAAATCTTTGGATATCAGCTAAGTCGCTCATTTTCTCTCTTTGTTTTATTTATTTTGATAATTGTTGATCATGTTTAAGCTCATTCTATATTGTATAAATGGTTAGGGCCATGAGTTAAACATATATTGTAATAGGGATTAACGTATTATTTATGAAAATGTAGTTTTTGTTGAATTTGTGTTTCGTTTATGGTTGTTCCTTATAATTTCGATTGTGTTGTTGTGTTTTCTATGATTATATGCTAGTTTAGATATATTGAGAATATGGGGTTTGACACTCGGGAGAGGTAACCCCGGATTCGGACTAGGGTTAACACAACACGACAATCTAACGACCCGGAAGGGCATTAGAAAGTGTGCAATCGATGACGTTGGGGTGAGACTCACGTGACCTAGAGTCGTTAAGACGTCGAGGGGGAATTTGGCGTTGACACGAAGTCACGTATTCCTCAGTCTTACACTCGAAAGAGGTGGCAAGGGAGTTTACGAACCGAGATTATCGGATACGCCGAACGCCGTTAATATTAACTAAAACGAAATCAAACGCATTTAAGTAAATAAAGTTAATCCCTAGGCAATCTGCTCCCCTAAACAATCTCAAATTAGTATTTATAGTATAGTTAACTTAATTAGTATTTTAGTTTAGTATTAGTATTAAAATTAAATTCCATTTTTGTCGCCTAGATAAAATTAGGTTATGACAATCGCGATACTCGATAGTAATCTCAACCAATTCCTGTGGATACGATACCCGACCGAAATGTCTACTATACTAAAACTTGATCCGTACGCTTGCGGTGAAAGTGACAGCGCATTATTTAGCGGCCACCAACTTTCTTTCTAAAAATTCTGGTTTTCTAAATGTATTATATCTCTAAAAAATGCAGTCAATATATAGGGATTTTAAAATATACACTCCAACGTCTATATTTCAAATATTTTGCCTCAAATCTATCCCTTAAACCCCTAAGATTTGATCTAGTCAATGATGGTTGCTTCGATCATGTTGTTGATCCTAAGATTTTGATTGACAATTAAAGGTTGATATTGTTTTGTAGAACTAACGGTTTGATTAAGTGTTTCAGTTTATTAAGTTCCAAATGATGAAGATATGACGACAAAGATGATGAAGGATTAAGAGGTTGAAGAATTTGAAGAACCTAGGGAAAATAATTCAGGTTAAATTTCAACTCTTAATATCCCAATTAGGATCACACATGACACAAAAAGATTTTTAAATAATTTTTACAAATATGTGTGTTTTTAATAGGTTCCTAATTAGCTAAATTATTTGCTCCTATGTGTAATTAAAAAATAAATATTAATAATTGATTAAAATTGAATTTAAATATTTAGTGCAGCTAACCGAGAAAAGAAATCGGTTAAAGGGGTAAAAACGTCAATAAAAATGGATTAAAAACGAATTGAGAGAAGTGTTCCAGCATCTATAAGTCGATAAGTAAGTCGACCAAAGCATCGAAGGAAAAGTCTCTATATCTCTCGGTCAACAGGTAGGTCGACATGTGCTTAAATATGAACTCTCTGTATCTATAAGTCGACAGAGCGGTCGACCTATGATAAGAAATGGAACTCTCTAAATCTCTAGGTCGACGGATAGGTCGACCGATGGGTATAAAATTTTTGGCTTGGCTACATCCTGAATCAATCGGTCGACAACTGATCTTGGTCGGTTGACTTATGGGACTGTTTCAGGATATTATGGAATTCTAGATTTTGTTCTGAAAGTAGCCGTTACTAGCCGTTTTTTGGTTAGGATTCACGAGAGATTTTAGGGATTTAATGTTATTTGAGATATGCAACATATATTATGTTATCCCTATAGATTTGGTTCATTAAGTATGAATATTTTTCAATTTAGTACATGTAATTCTTTCTATCCTATTTAATTGTGATTGAGAAATATTTGGGAGACTTAATTGAGAAGTTTAAAAACTATAATTAAGTGATTTGAACCAGGATAAAGTCCTTATGATATAAGGGGTCTATAAGAGCAATTAAATGTCATAACAAATGAGAACTAGCCGTTAGAGAGCTTATTTTATTCCCATTTATATAGACCTGCATTTTTTATATTAGAGAAATAGATCAAGAGCATTATATTGAACTTTTCTAAGAGAAATCATATTGAGAATTGTGAGAGCTTTTCTAAGAGTTATTCTTGAGAATTATTTGTTGTGAATCATTACTACTACCGAATCTGAAGTGATATTGTTATAATTATTCTTTCGGTGGATTCCGAGTAAGATCTTTCCAAATTACTTTCTATTTAGTATTGCTTAATTATATTTGGAATTTGATCTTTAGAAATTATTTTCTAATTTTTTATTGAAAAATATTTTTGAAACAATTTCTTGAATCAATCTGATTACGTGCTACCCTTTTTTTTTTTTTTGGTTAAAATTAGATTTTGAATGTCTCACTTTTCTATCACTAGTTTTAGGATATTAATTAAGTTCTAATTTATCTGGGGTGGTAGAACCTCCGAGTGAGAAAAATCACTTGTCAAATTTTAATTGGTAAGTTGAGTAACGGATTGAATACTGTTGGGAGTATTTAATCTTAGAATAGCTGAGTTTAGTCTCATCCTGTAAAGAGATTAAGGTAGTAATTCTTCCTGAATTGAATTATTTTGTGAGTAATTTTGTAACGGTTCAATCTTTACCGGGTAAAAGAAAATTTGGAGTATTTGTAAGGTTTTGATTCTTTAGCCTTTGTTTTAAAAAGAATTAGGCTATTCTTGAGCCTGTAAAAAGTAAAGGTTATTCCTAAGCCTGTGAAAAGGAATTTGTAAAAGTTGATCTTGAGTCTATAAAAGATCTTTGTGATGGTTTGGCTCCTACCTTTAAAGGGATCTTGAATTTAGTGGGTGCGATTCTCCGTGGGGCTCGGAGGACTGGATTAGCCAAGAGTAACTTGGTGAACCAAAAATATTTTTGTTGTTTGGTGTGCACCTAATTGATTTTATATTTCCGTTGTGATATAAAGATAATAATTAATTTAGAATTAAAATTAATTATTTGGATTATTAAAATAATTTTTTTCTGATAATTTTTTTATCTACCTAATTTACCCCCCTCTTGGGTAGTTCACTGGGCCAACAATTGGCATCAGAGTTGGTTTTAGCTCGATATACTTCACAATATAGCTAAACGCGATCACATGGAGTGTCTTGATTCTGAAGTTATGTGTACTACTGTTGATTCTACTTCTTCTAGTAGTCATTGTTCTAATCGTGAGATTGATATAATTTGCAATGATGAGAATGTAAATAAGGCTATTGAGACGTTTATTGCTCTTACGTATGTTTTTGAAAAAAATAATTTTAAACTAGAGCAAAAAATTGCAACGCTTGAAAATAAGAAGTTTAGTACTGTCAAATCACTCAAGAAAAAGAATTTGGACAAATATTTTGAAACTGTTGAGCTTCAAAATACTCTATATGAAATTAGTAAGTTGTGTGAGAAAATTGAGTCTCTTGAGGATGAGATTGAGATTTTGAAAAATAATTTTTATGATCTTCAACATAATGAATTTAAAGGGAAAAATATTGAAACCTTGAATGAGGCCTTGAGTATTGAATTGGACAATACAAGTTGTGAGCTTGATAGAGCTCGTGTGAAAATTCATTCTGTTGAAAATGAGAGCTAAATTCTTAATAATGATCTTGAATTTATGCATAAAAAGAATTTTGGTCTATAGGTAAACGTTAGCACCAATGAACGGTTACTTGAGAAGACTCAAAAGGAGCTTAAAGAAGCAATGGATAAATTCAAGGATGTTAAGAGTACTAAATCTATTGAAAAATCAATAGTTACTAAAACTGCTTCTCAAAATCGCAAACAATATTATGCTCCCGTATGAAACACTGACTATTCGAAGAGGCGTGCTAACAATATTAAATATTTTTATTATGGTAAATTTGGTCATTATAAAAACTCTTGTTATTTATTATATGGTTACCCTATCGGATTCAAAAATAACTGGATACCAAAAAGAAAAAAAATTGGTGCAGGTACCAATCAGAGATTTAGACAAAGGTACAATGAATACTACGTCCCGACAAGGAGATTTGAACAGACAAGAACATACAATGAATATGCCCTGCCAAAGAAGGAACTGAGATTCAATGTACCAAATAAGAAGAATCAACACGTGCCAAATAGAAGAGTACAAAAGCAACAAGCTCAATATGTGAGAGTTAACAAAGCTTATCCACAACAAATAACAAGATACCAGTACAAGAAAAAGTTCATTTACAAATTTGTACCAATGTAGCCTGAAGCATCAAACAAATGCAAAAAAGTTCTTACTGAATCAGTTTAGAAAATTGCCATTCCTAAGAAGGAAGAAATTAAGGAAAAAAATCAAGTATTGGTGAAGTCAAAGGATTCCAAGTTAGAAATTAGTAATCTATCAAAGGTACACACACCACTTGCCCCAAAGATGATCCAGTTATGTCAAAAAAATTTAAGTTTAAGTTTATTAATTTTGTTAGGAAGACTAAGCCTGTTCATTTTGAAATTTAGATGTTTGTGATACATGTGTGTGTGTGTGTGTTTAAATGTGTAAGTAATTAAATTTTTATAAAATATATGTGGATCAAAATAAAAGGTAAAAAATTGAGCTAATTTGATAAGATTAGGGTTTAAATGCACAAAAAAAAAATCAAATAGCTCAGAATGAGCAGTCGACTCATGAGTCAACCGACAGTAGCAAGTTGGAATACAGAGAGACGCGTTGTATTCATCTGTCGACTTCCTCTAAGATGGCAGTCGACTGACCATTACGGGATATAAATACCCCTCACTTGTTCATTTTATTTCGTCCGAAGCTAAAACTCATTTTTCTCTAAAACCCTTCATCTCCCAAGTTTGTTCAAGCATAAATTTCACGAAATCAGTTCATTTCAGCTTGGATTAGAAGATTTTTGGGTTAAATCTAAAGGTCTAAGGCTTGGGTCTGAGATTTGGTGGCTCATTACTCGCGAAAAAATGTTGGTTCTCTCTGATTTCTAGGGTTTCGGTTGGTTCTCTGTTTAGGCTTAATCTCTTGAGTTATTTTGGTTGATTTGTTTTAAATTTGTGTGAAAAATGCCTAAAATCAAGAATCATGTTCAAAGGGTTACATTCGACAATGAACTTTTTCGAAAGCAAGAGGATGAAAAAAAATATAATGAGGGGTTTGTTAACCGAAAGGTTTTAGGTTGCAAACTTATAGATTTTGTTAATTTGAAAGAGAAAAATATTGATATTGAAGGATATTTTAGAAGTTTGAGGTGGGTCGATTTTGTTACCAAAATGAATGATTTTTATAAATATGTGTATTTTTAATGAGATCCTAATTAGCTAAATTATTTGCTCCTATGTGTAATTAAAAAATAAATATTAATAATTGATTAAAATTGAATTTAAGTATTTAGTAGAGCTAACCGAGAAAAGAAATCAGTTAAAGGAACGAAAAAGTCAATAAAAATGGATTAAAAACGAATTGAGAGAAGTGTTCCCGCATCTATAAGTCGACAGGTAAGTCGACTGGAGCATAGAAGAAAAAGTCTTTATATCTCTCGGTCGACAGGTAGGTCGACCTATGCTCAAATATGAACTTTCTGTATCTATAAGTCGACAGAGCGGTCGACCTGTGATAAGAAATAAAACTTTTTGAATCTCTAGGTCAACAGATAGGTCGACCAATGGGCATAAAATGTTTGGCTTGGCTATATATTGAATCAATCGGTTGACAACTGATCTTGATCGGTCGACTTATGGGACTGTTTCAGGATGTTATGGAATTTTGGATTTTATTCTGAAACTAGCCGTTACTAACCTTTTTTTTGTTAGGATTCACGAGAGATTTTAGGGATTTAATGTTATTTGAGATATGCAACATATATTATGTTATCCCTATAGATTTGGTTCATGAAGTATGAATATTTTTCAATTTGGTACATGTAATTCTTTCTATCTTATTTAATTGTGATTGAGAAATATTTGGAGGACTTAATTGAGAAGTTTAAAAACTATAATTAAGTGATTTGAACCAAGATGAAGTCCTAATGATATAAGAGGTCTATAAGAGCAATTAAATGTCATAATAAATGGAAACTAGCCGTTAGAGAGCTTATTTTATTCCCATTTATATAGACTTGCATTTTTTATATTAGAGAGATAGATCAAGAGTATTATATTGAGATTTTCTAAGAGAAATCATATTGAGAATTGTGATAGATTTTTTAAGAGTTATTCTTGATAATTATTTGTTGTGAATCATTACTGCTACCGAATCTGAAATGATATTGCTATAATTATTCTTTCGGTGGATTCCGGGTAAAATCTTTTCAAATTACTTTCTATTTAGTATTGCTTGATTATATTCAGAATTTGATCTTTAGAAATTATTTTTTGATTTTTTATTGAAAAATATTTTTAAAACAATTTCTTGAATCAATTTGATTACATGCTACCCATTTTTTTTTTTATTTAAAATCAGATTTTGAATATCTCACTTTTCTATCACTAGTTTTGGGATATTAATTGAGTTCTAATTTATCTGGTGTGGTAGAATCTCCGAGTAAGAAAAATCACTTGTCAATTTTTAATTGGTAAGTTGAGTGACGGATTGAATACTGTTGGGAGTATTTAATCTAAGAGTAGCTGGGTTCAGTCTCTTCCTGTAAAGAGATTGATGTAGTAATTCTTCCTGAATTGAATTGTTTTGTGAGCAATTTTATAATGGTTTAATCCTTACCGGGTAAAAAGATATTTGGAGTGTTAATGAGATTTTGATTCTTTAGCCTTTGTTTTAAAAAGAATTAGGTTATTCTTGAGTCTGTAAAAAGTAGAGGTTATTCCTAAGCCTGTGAAAATGAATTTGTAAAGATTGATTCTGAGTCTGTAAAATAATCTTTATGAGGGTTTGGTTCATATCTTTAAAGGGATCTTGAGTTTAGTGAGTGCGATTCTCCGTGGGGCTCAAAGGACTGGATTAGCCAAGAGTAGCTTGGTGAACCAGTATAAATTTCTGGTGTGCTGCTATCTTTACATTATTTATTTTTGTTATTTGGTGTACACCTAATTGATTTTATATTTCCGCTGTGATATAAAGATAATAATTAATTTAGGAGTAAAATTAATTATTTGGATTATTAAAGTATTTTTTCTCTGATAATTTTTTTTTATTTATCCAATTCACTCCCCTCTTGGATAGTTCACTGGGCCAACTCATGTATTTAGCATTTATAAAGTCCAGATTCAACATCAAAATAATTCAGATATCAGCCTCAAAATAAATAGAAAAAAAAATTAACTGATAAGACTATAAGATTGGAAAGATAGGGGACCGAAGCGCATTTTCAATAAAACCCTTATTAAAATATTTTCCACCATTTAAAAAATTTGAACAACTTAAAATTAATTTAGAAATATTTAAACATAAATATCAGGGCAAAACATATCATCGAATAATGTTCAGAATGTTCGAAATGTTTTTAACCAATCGGTCGACAATTCCTTTCATCAGTCAACCGTTTGAAGCCTAACATTCAAAAAATTTAAGTTTTCAAGATGTTTTGGTCGACCGGATCTCTTTTTCAGTTGACCGAATTCAGTCTTTTGATAACTTGTATCTATCATCAGCCTAGTCGGTCGACCGATTTCCAATCTTTTAAAGATTTATGGGAACCTGTAACTTTTAGTTAACCGTTTTGCTTGCGAGTCAATTGTTTGAAAATTATTTATCTTTTAACCAACTTTCAAAATTAAGTTACAATCAAAGTACCATTTTTTTAAATGTTTGACTAATTTTAACTAGATTTTATCCACCTCTAAACACGTAATTAAGCATATTGGAGCATATAATACCATTTTAAGTGCAATGTGTTAGCCCACAGATCTACTTAAGAGGAGGTGAATTGGGTAGTTATAAAAATTTAAATAATTAAATCTTTAAACACACAAGTTATCAATTTTCTTAATTCATTATTATCTTATATAATAGCGGAAACATATTTAACTAAGTGCACACCTAAACAATAGAAATGTAAAAGTAGCACATAACGATTTATCCTAATTCGGTAAGCTACTCATACCTATGTCCAGTCCCCCGAGCTCCACAAGACTTTCACAATCCACTAATCTCTGATTCATTTCACAAGTAGGAACAAAACTTTTACAATCATTTTTATAGATTCAGGACTAACATAATTCTTTTCGCAGAATCTGAATCAAACCTTTACACTCTTACACTTTTCTTTTTCACAAGCTCATGAAGAATCTTATCTTTTTACCTGATTAAAGACTAGCCTAATTATATTATAGGAAGAATCAAAATCTCATCTTTTTAATAGGCTAAAGATTAAACATAATCCTTTTTATAGGCTAAAGATTAAACTCTAACTACCCTGATTAGACACTATCCCAAATATGTCTAATCCACTCTTTCTCACAAATATAAAAAAAAAAAAAAAAAAATCAAGTTTCTTCCCACTTGAGCTTCTACCACCGCAAAACAATTATACTTAATTAATGCCCCGAATACTATGTGATAGAATTTATGTGAAAAAACAAATATGATTTAACTCAATTTAAAGTTAAAGCACAAATAATATGTAATCAGATTTCGCAGGGAAAAATCATTTCTTAAGATATTCAAGTAATTCAAATTAGAAAACGATTTTTCTAACAAAAATATTCCAAGTAATCAATAAGGTAATAAAAGATAAGCACTTAAATTAACTTAGAAATATCTCATCGGGATTTCTTGAGAACAGATAAGATAGCTCAGTGAAGAACAAAACCGGTGATGATTTTTTTTTTAAGTAAAGGCTTATTGTTCTTGATTGATTAAAGTTGAAAATACAGGTCTCCAGAAATAGAATTCAAACTAGGCCTATAACGATAAATTTCTAAAATATAATACCTAAAATGTCACACCCCACCTCGGACTCTGGTCACCCTGGGGCCGCCGTGACGTTGACATAACGTCACCTAACTGACTAGACAACTACAATAATGATAATATACAAACAAATTATATGTACAACCTATATATATAATTCCAACTGCTAGGAACACACTGTCCGAAATATAAGAATAACCAAAAATTCGAATCCCATGAATCTCACTTAGATTCATCTCTGACACCTCGCCTCAAAATTCCTCTCAAATGACTCCATCGCCTGACCCGCATAACTCTATCTAGCGCCAGTAGGGGACCAACCAACTCCCAGCTGTTTACCTGCGAGTGTACTGCCTTCTTAGTAAAAACCATTTTGTAATAAATAATTATTCTATAACATCTAAATGGATCAAGCGTAAGTATGTAAACAACGCGTAACTAGTAAAGTTCTCCATAATATAAGCAGTGGAAATAAACCCGTAAGTATAAGTTTCATCCAAATCCATCTAATACAAAATCATATCAATCACCAGAGTAAATAATAAATTACCCAATATAAGTAAAACACCACATCTCAACACACACCTCAAACACACACACTGGCCAACCCTAGTGATCGTTTTAACCTCACGATCGGGAGTTTGCAACGGTACCATACCATCCGTAGGATATGCCTTCCTACGAACACCCATCACTCCGCCGAAGCGGATAATCACTGCGCAGTATAAATGTCTAACATCACTCTGCCGAAGTAAATAAACATCACTCCGCCGTAGCAGATAACATCACTCCGCCGAAGCGGATAATCTCACTCTACCGAAACAGATAAATATTAGGGCATAGTCAAATCAACTACAGCATCGTCGAATCACAACTCAATAAATATCGTCAACATCGTCAAATCACCACGTCTATCTCTTTTCCTCAAAACCCACTTTTAAGTCCAAAAGCATATTTCCCACTTTTCTTTTTAGAGAAAACGTCTGATTCTTTCAAAACAACTTTTCCACCCTTTAATTTTCCTTTTGAAAACCGGACATTTTTTAGGAAAATAGAGATTTTTATTTCCTTTTAAAAACACCGTCTGATTTTACCAAATTCAATAAAAAATCATTTTTAGTTTCATTTTGGAAACCATCGAAATCTTCCAAAAATCCAGTATACCAACTCAACCAAATCCTGCTTGATCCATATCATTTATAAATTCATACAATTCTAAATAAACACATATTTCATCATATATATATATAGAAAAATAGTTTGGTAAGAAGACAGTCACTCACCTCGTTATCCGCTTTCCAAAACCTTCACTGACCATATTATATCGGGACACTGGTGCCTGCGAACCTAGTAGTAACAGAGCCTAAATTAATAGCTTTTCTAAAACATCCTAATCGTGCAATGCAGACCATATATTTCGAATCGTTACTATTTTATGTACCACGTAATTGAAAGTGATTAATCGTTACGAAATTATTACGATTTTAGGATTTGTAACGCTAGATAAAATTTAATTTCATGAGAATTATTCGTCGATTGAAA
Organism: Eucommia ulmoides; assembly: GCA_016647705.1. Taxonomy (NCBI): domain Eukaryota; kingdom Viridiplantae; phylum Streptophyta; class Magnoliopsida; order Garryales; family Eucommiaceae; genus Eucommia; species Eucommia ulmoides. The sequence goes on along the minus strand of CM028335.1, from coordinate 18,307,900 downwards.
TTTCACTTGTGTCCAAATCGTTTGGCGACCACGTGATCGGTTCTAGATTTTCCTGGGGTGGTTTCTGCAAATTCCCTCTTTTTTTTTTTCTTTTTTTTTTTTTTTTTTTTTTTTTTTCTCTTTTTTTTTTCTCTTCTTTCCCGTTTTCTGCGTCTGTTTTCCGTTACTGTTCACTGTTCTCTGCAGCCGCCGGCCACTTCCATTCCTCCCCGCCACCGTCCGCCGGCCACCCCACAACCGACCACCCGCCTACAATCGCAGCAGTACACCCACAGTGCTCACGCCGAGACACCCCCACACCCCCACACACATACCCACTTCCTCTCTCTCTAACTCTCCGGCGACAACTCCGGCGATCTACACACGGATCACCCACCTACACACCACCGTTCACGTACCCACAACCTAACACATACCTACCCACATCCAGCAGAGGCACACATGCACGGCTCTCTCTCTCTAAACATACCGCCGGTGATCATCCGGCGACGCCCATACAACCCCCACTGCCCACGCCATGCCCATACAACATGACCACCCACACACGCATCGTCACCGTATGAACAGCCACACACCGCCGGAACCAACGGATACCCACCACCTACCGTTACCGTTGGACAACACCGAAACCCACCGCCGATGCTTTCTCTCTCTCACTAACTCCCATTTACCGCCGGCCACCCTACACCGGTTACAAACACCACCACTGACCGACCACACCCAGAGCACACACTCTACCGATCCAACAACTCAGCCTCCGTCTCTCTCTCTCTACCGTTTCTCTGGTTTTTTTTTCCTTTCTTAATTTCTCCCCAGCGATGAGTTGTAAGCATGTATATGTATGCATGATACTAGTGGTGTGAACTTCATCCCCCAAATGCCACGTCGATTTGATCTAGCTCCTTCCCTTTTCTTCTTTTTTTTTTTTTTTTTTTTCCTTCCCTGTTTTGATCCCGGCGGTTTGTGTATATATATAATAATTTTTTTTTTCTAATTACATTTTCCTCCCCTAACTTCCTTTAGGGTGTTATTTAAGCCCTATTTAATCTTGAATATTCTTAAAATTATCAATTTACCCCTAATTTTTTAATTTTTATTTTCATTCACTAAAAAATTACCCCGAATTTTCCAATACTTTAAAATACGACTATTAATGACGCACGTATTACGGTTTGGGCCTTACATAAAATATCACTCTAAGACTCCATATATCATATACTATCAAAGGATCTACTGCATGTTCTAATTAGGCCTATTACTAGGGTAAGATCCAAGAGGATCAAAGAAGTACTCAATAGACTAATTTAATAGATTTGGACTGAGTCTAAAATAGTGAAGGACAAATTAAGCCCAAAGGACGATCAAGGCCTAATCCATCTTATCAAGGCAAGCGAATGAACTTAGGCGTGATTCTAAATGGGCTTGGCATGAGACCCACAAATTTTTAGTCTATTTATTTTATTACTAGTCTCTTAATTTTAGTTTAGGTCTTTTAATTGATGATTTGTAAGACATGATTGTCAATTAGACTTTTTTTTTTTTAGACTATGAGTCTTTTCCTTGTTAGACTAGTAGAGAAAGGCAAGATATGAAGTTTATTTTTCTTTTGTTTTCTTTCCTTATTAGACTAGGTTTTCTTGTATTCTCTTGGCTGCTTATTTAAAGAGGGTGTGTCCATGAGAAAAAAATACATTACTTTTGATTAATACAATTGTGAAAGTTTTCTCTTAAGTTCTTCAACGAATGTTTTTTGAACTTATCAAAAATTTCTTATGGAGTTCAAACTCTATATTTTTTTATTCATGATTCACTTAAAATCATTGGGTCGAGGTTTGTTCCCTTTATTCCTTTAGTTCGCGTTTCATTCATAAATGTTGGCTCAAGGTAATCTATCCAAATGTTGCATTTTTGTGTTCTTCTTTTTTCATTTATAAATCTGAATTTATATCGATCCTAACGAAGAAACCATAAATTAGTTTTTGCATCACAAAGGGTGATTATTCTTAATTGATTAAAGTTGAAAAAGTTGGTCTCTATAAATAGGAATTCAAGTTAGGCGTATAACGACAAGTTTCTAAGCCTAAAATATCACTCTAAGACTCCACATATTATCTACTATCAAAGTTGGTATATTTCATTTAAAAATGCTTTTAGAAAAACTTGATTTGGTCGGTAAAATTTTTTAAACACAAAACACTTAAAGATAGAAAGTAGTTTTACTAATTTAATTCGAAAAATCAATTAATATATGGAACAAATTGATAGGATCTTAATGATATATGATATATAATAGTAGTATACTGAAATCCCCAAAATATCTCATTTTCCAAAATTCAAAACCATAGAATTTGGGTAAAAAGATCTCATAAAACGAAACAGTAAAAAATGATTGTTCTGCTCCCGTCATGGTCGACTATCCTGCCATCGGTTGACCGACCCCTATAATGGTCAAATATTTTACCGTTGCTCAGTTACCAGTCGGTCGATCAGCCTTCTTGGGTGATTGACCGATTCGATCAGTAGGGATCCCTTTCAACCTTTTTCAAGCCATTGTTTTCGTTAGTTGACCAACCTAATTTGTCGGTGGCCGAATTGGCCAACAACTTTCTCACACATTTTCTTTCAAGCTACTGTTTGAGTTAGTTGACTGACCCTTTTTGTTAGTTAACCGAATTGACCAGAAACTTATCATTTTATGTGTTAAAAATATTTTCTCAATTCAACACTTTATCAAAAATATTTTTATAGTTTTAACACTTAAAAATCATTTAGGATCTTTAATTTATCACTTCTGACAATGACACATATAAGATTACTCATTTTAAAGTGTCGTGCGTGATCCTAATTTGGATTTCATTAAGAGTATAAGAGTAATGAGTTGTTTTTACTTAAGAATCTTCAATATCTTCAATACTCCACAAATCTTTAATGTCTTCACTTTGCACCCATCTTAAATCGCTTCATAAAATCTTTGTCTTGTAAATTTTCAATGGATAACCTTTTTTTATTCATTCTTTTTCTCATTTAAACATAAGGAACCTTTAATTTGAAATCACTCAATAAACCCATTAGTTCCATGAAACATCATCATTCAATGTCCACCAAAATATTAGGTTCAACTCAATGAGTGATCCTAATCAGGTTATATCGAGAGTTCATAAAAGTTAACATTGTTTTACCTAGGAAATTATTCTTCATCATTTCCCATTGATATCATCTTAAAGCATTTTCATAGTTTTATCATTTTTTTCTCGTCGATCACTTGATCATCCTGACTAATTTATATAATCACATCTTCAACAAAATTATTAGTCCAACAAAATATTCAAGTTAATTGTGTTACCAAAACCATTAAATCTCTTTTAGAGTTAACACTAATAATTTCATGAAATAATGAAAAATTCTCCGCCTTTTTTATATTATTGATTGATTATTTTTCATAAACTGAAAATTTTGATATATATATATATATATATATATATATATATATATATATATATATATATATACTAGCATATAACCCGTGCCTGAAGGCATGGGTGTAAAATAATAAAAACATAATAAAGAATTGACATATTTCATTTGAATATCAATAATAACTAACGATTGAAATTAACATTTTGCAGATATTTAATTATGCAGATATTTAATGTGAATATCAATAATAACTAACAGTTGAACATCACTAATAACTAATAATCAAGACTAAAACTTGAATCCATATAAAATAAAAAGACCTCACATGGATTATATAAAAGTAATAAATAAATTACGTTATAATTCATATATGAAAATAAGTATCACTTCACTTATATTATGATTCCCAATACGAAAAAGAAAGATTATACATTCTTTACAAATGCATGCTATTTATATACTTAAATAGAGCTTTACATAGATTTTTTTTTTTTTTTTTGGGATAATAATACTTTTGACCCCTTACAAATGGAGAAGGTGTTCAATTAGAACCCCGAATTTAAAAATAAACACATCCCAATTCAAATTAGAATCCCCATAATGCACTACTTTTTTATTTTTTTACCATGGAGCAACACTAATTAATCCAGCACAATCAGCACGGTAGAATAATCCTCCATGGAGCAGAACTAATTAATCCATCCACAGTAAGCAAGTAGGCAAAACGATCAAAGATATCTTTCCTCAAGTGGATCAATTGAGACAAATTATCATTTAAAATGCAAAACAACTATTTTAAGTCAACAATTAAATCCCAGTTAAGAAAGAAAAGCAAGACCAAAAATATTATTATTCAGATCTATAGCTAATATCCAACAAAGATAAGAAATATCAAAAGAGATTTTATTATGCATGGAAGAATATACACGTATAACAAATTATGTCACTTGTGAGAAAACGATCAAAAGGATAAGTTGTGGGAGCCCAATTCGAATTAGACATTTCAAAGAGACATTCCAACAGTCTGATTCGAATTAGACAGGTTTGATAATCGAACCTGCAGAGAATAGCCAAACAAAACCTAGGTGGTAGAGGTGAGAAATCGAGAGGGTCCAGATTCCATTAATAAAAATCATAAAAAAACGCAAATGCTATTATGAAATGCAACTACTCCCAAACAAAAACGAAACATGCAGAAAATAAAAATGAAACCAATCCCAAAACAAAACCAAATTAATTAGGAAAAAAATAGAAGGAAAAAATAAATAAAACATACCTAAAGGCTGAAAATTGAGATTTGAGGGATACCTGGATATGAAAACGAAACCCAAAATTGAAGATCAAAATGAAAACAAACCTGAAAACATAACAAACTGCAGTACTAAGATGCAAATACAAAAATTAACATAACAGTGTTAGGGGAGTATATAAAAATTCCAATGGTTAAATCAAAAGTAAACACATCCCTAACAAATTAATTTAAACAAACTAAATAAATAACAATCAAGAAGAACAAAACCCTAGACACATTAACAATTTAAAAATGTTAAGCAAACAAACTGTAAATTTCACAAAAAAACAAAAAAAAAAAAAAAACAGACCTACTGCAGTGTCGTAGTCCTCCGTGAGCCGTTTGTAGTTATCTATGGTCGTCATCATCGCTTACTGGTTGCTGATTGGACTGAGATCGTACAGAAAAACAATTCAAGAATTCAAATTATATATAATACACAATCAAGAACTCAAGAACGAAGTCATACCTAACATTAACAATTATATAAATGAAAATAAAGAACAAAACCCTAAACACAATCAAGAACTCAAGAACAAAATCACACCTAAAACAACTTGACCAACCTGACTATTGATCGACGACGGTGGCCATCGATCAAGACGATCGATCGATGGTGGCGATTTCAGCGAAAAGCAATTAGCGATGACATCGATCCAAACGATTTCGGGGAAGGGAAGATGGTGACGATTACATCGACCTAGATGACAATTTCGACGACGACGGTGGGGGACGACATCGAACCCATCCAGATTTCTGGGAACAAAAATGAAAGAACGGGAATACCAAACAAACACCAAGCAAAGAACAAATTCATAAGCGTTTACCTCTATCCCTCTCTGATCTCATCGTCATTGCTGTCATTATTCTAGATCTGGACGGCGGTGGTCAGATTTGAAGGTTGTATATATAAGAAGTTTCCATAGAGAGAGGGGTTGGGCGATATCAGAAAGGTAAATCATGATTTCCACTGATAGCCAGTAAATCGTGAAGAGAGAGGGGGGTGGGCGAGAGTTTCCATAGAGAGAGAGGGTTGACAATGGAGGTGGAGCAATGTGGGCTTAAGGTAAAGGTAATTTGATATGGCAGTGGCGTAACGTGATGAACATGGAAATAGTAAAGGTAAAGAAATAATGGCCCAGTTAATTAAGAAAATATTGGGCGTAATAAGAATAGAAAATAATGTTATTTAATTTAATTAAATAGAGAAAGGTAATGTGAATTAATTAATGCAAGAATTATCTTAATTTACCTTAATTTATACCTGTTTCCTTAATCGTTAGTATTAATTTATTTGTCCTAGTCAACAAATCAAATTTAGCCTAGTCAGCATTGTGTTTGTCCTAGTCATATTTTCATTTGTCCTAATTAGCAAAAGTCGTCCTATTTTATATCTATATATATATATAGAAAATCGATAAATTTGAAAATTTATTTTAAATTTCTCTAAATTAATTTGGAGTTTATGTTGGGATAAATAAACTTTTATGCAAAATTTTCTAAGGTGCAAACAATTGCCAAAAAACATAAGAAATTCTAAGATTAATTAAAATGTAAAAAAAATACATAAATATTAGGGTGAGTAAATGATAATTCATATTATTTAATAATCTATGTAGATGATAATTATTTATTTATTAGGGTAAAATTTTCTCTTAGATTTTCTTCACGTTATTTATCTATATTTACTTATATCAAATATAAAGAGAGAGTAAGGGGTTGTAGTTATTTTTGGTGCAACGTAATTATCTCTTCATATTTTTACTCTTTTTTTTTTTTTTTTTTTTTTTTTTTATCTTATTAAATTATTATTAAAAATATTTATTTGAAATTAAAATAATTACTTTTGTATTAAAAAATATATAGAACTTTTTGTTTGTAGTAGATTAGATTGTAATATTTGAAAAATTATGATTATTATTCAACTGATATTTCACATAAAAACTAAAGTAAATATTTTAACCATTATCATATATATATATATTCTTTTATTTAATTTTTTTTTTTCATTTAATTACTTAGGCATCGTTAAGGTAGAACATAAATTTATTGAAAATCAATCAAAGTTAGTTGACAAGATTTCGTAGCCGGTCAACCAACCTCCACAGTAGGTCTGAAATTGTTCAAATAGAATCTAAATGGTCGACTAGATTATTAGGGCGATCAACCAAAATAATTCAGATTTTTTGAATATTTGAATGTTTTTCAGTAACTTTGTATTTGTTTTTAATGAAACATCTTTCTAAATATTTTCTTCATATTCATAAATGAATTATCTTTTATTTGAAATATTTTATGAAGGTTTTATCCATCAAATATTATTTACAAAATAGATTTTCGTGGTATTATATTTGAGTCCATAATTTTTTAGATTTCCTAAATTTTCCTTGATGATGTTTGACCCATTTGAATTGCACAAAAATAGCTGCACGTTTTTAATGAATTATTTATTGAATGTTGTGCTATTATCTGTCCAAATACATTCATCAATATAATTTTGAGTGGCTTGAAATATTGAAGGTGTCAAAGTCTATAGTTAATGGGCAGGTTTTTAGAGAATAAAATCTGATTTTGTGACTGTTGAGAATTTATGAAATTTTGGCTATTAAACATAAAAAAAAAAATCACAAATAATACATATGTTCATTGAGTGGAAAAAGATGAAATTACTTCTTAAAAGATCTCTCTTAGATATTTAGCCTTGAGATAAAAACTGATGAGAAAGGTAGTGAAATTTTCTGAAGATACCAAGTGTTGATCGTAATCATATTCATACCGGGCTAAAATATTTTATTAATTTAATTCATTCTTCTATCCTGGTGAGATCGCTTTATATATATATTTTTTTCTCTAGATTAGAGTGTTTTAAATGATTATCTATTGAGTAATATCTATTTAAAAATTATCTGTGATTTCTTGTGATCTTAGTTTGGCCTGAAAGATTTCATAATTTGAATCGAAAAAATTTCGTATAAGAGATCCAAAATAATTGGTTACTCATAAATTTTTTTAATTGGAAATAGTAATTTTCTTTTATTGTGATTAGATTAGATTTGGTGTAATTTTGTATAAGAGATCATAATCACATAATAGGAAGTGTCCAATTAGATTCTTCAATGTAAATTATCCAATAACTGCCCTAGTTAGAGACTGGGACACATTTCACCCTATTTGGGATTTTCCTATAGAATCAACGTTCATTTCCGGCCCGGGATGTAAAATGGAATGCCTTCAGAAATAGAGTCCATTAATCAAAGATGAACTATGTGTCAACTTGATTCCTTATGAAAACAATGGTACGTAGGCAACCTTTATAAGTTTGGTCGCCAATTAAAGGAAAAAATAAGAAATGGAGAGATAATAAAATCATCAAGAGCGAACTACGCTCGAACTGATCCTTGGCAGCTCACCAAGGTAAGTAGAAAACCCAAGCGAGTTTGGTCGAAATCAGAAAAGTGTCAACTTCATGACATTCTCTCAATCCTGTAGCAGGGCGCAAATCAGGAGAGGTCCCTCGACTTCCTTGAGAAGCCGATTTCATTCTCTTTGTAAAGAACAGGAGATGCCTGAGCCAAGAACTATGTTTTGACCTGATTCTCTGTGAAAACAGGAAAACATGGGCAACAGCTGGGTTCGGTTGACAATTTAAAAAAAATCATTATCACAGAGAGGGTCGAACTACATTTCGACCTGATTCCTGACCTAGGAAATCAGGGTATGTAGATAACCTAGGTACGTTTTGGTCATCTGACGGTCATTGCCTGAAATAGCGATACAACATGATAAAAGACAAAAAGCAACCCAACAAGGTTCTCAATCGAACATTAAAAATCACGTGCTCAGTTCGGGATACATGGATGACCCATGTGGGTTCTGTCACATTCCTCCTGAACGCCCATGACATATTCTTGCACCCTAGCTAGAGTTGGGGCACATTATATTAGGTTTCTCCATCAAGATTCTTTGATAAGATTCGCCCCAGCTAGAGCTGGGGCATAGTATATCAAGTTTCTCCGTCGATATTCTTTGATAAGATTCGCCCCTACTAGGGCTGGGGAAAAATTCAAAATTTAAGAATTGAAATTCATAATACCTAAGAAGAAAAAAAAGAAAACATCATTGAGCCCCAGTCTATGATTGGGGCACCTTATATCCGAGGTAAATTTCTCACAGGAAGGCGTCTAGTCCTCGTCGGTAATCCCAAGTGGGATGTGGCCATGAAACTCCACTAACTGTCGAGTTTTCCTGAGGGATTTCTCAAGTGAGAATCGTCTCAGTCATTTTCAATCATGCATTGATATGACGACCCATGAATCGATTTCTATAACCAATAACCCTTTCCACCAAATACTGATTTATATTAAGTGTCCGAACTACATTGGACTTGATTCTTAGTTAGTCTAAGATATGTAGGTGCTTCGATGGGGTTTGGTCAAGCCAATTTAAAAATACAAAAAAATTGTTTAATTTACTATTTCCCTGTCGACCTCAGTCTCAAACTGAGAAGACACCCCCAGAATTGGTTTCTCTAACCCAAAACCTTTTCACCCAATATTGATTTACTTTTCCTATTAGAACTACATTTGGCCTGATTCTCACCAATCTGAGATACGTAGGAAAGCTCCTAAGTGGGTACGGTTATAACCTGGAGATGATGATAAGTCGTCATTCTCCATACGCTGCCAACGTAATCCTCTTAAGATAAGGTTTATCAATCGCCTTTGAAGAAAAATCCTCTTATGAGAAGGTTTATCAACCGCCTTTGAGAAAAATCCTCTTATGAGAAGGTTTATCAACCGCCTTTGTGAAAATTCCTTGTCTGTTTAGGAAGGAATGCACTATGTTTTTAAGACATGGTTTATCAATTGCATTTGAGAAAATTCTTCTTAGGGCAAGGTTTATCAATCGCCTTTCAAAAAATTCCTTAGCTAATTAAGAAGAAATGCATCATCCTCTTAGGACAAGGTTTATTAACCTCCTTCGAGAAAATTCATTTTAGGACAAGGTTTATCAATCGCCTTTGAGAAAATTCTTTACCCGTTAAGGAAGAAAAGTAGTAATCCTCTTAGGATAAGGTTTATCAACCGCCTTTGAGAAAATTCCTTGCCCGTTAAGGAAACAATGCAGTAATCCTCTTAGGACAAGGTTTGTCAACCGCCTTTGAGAAGATTCTTTACCTATTTAGGAAAGAATGTAGTATCCCTAAGGATGGTGCAGCGATTCCTAAGAACGCTCATACGTTGCTGGCCTTTGTTTTCCTAGGACTTTACCACTTTCATAGTATAGATGTAGCATTGTTCAGGAACGTTCCTGACTTTGCATAGTTAATTAAAATTTCATGTCTCGTAGAACAAAATATTTGTGTCTTATTTTTTGTTATTATGAGTAAACTCGCATGACAAAGAGGGGTAGTTGTAGACACTGCATTTTATTTCGCCCATTTAGTATCGGATTTAAAGCACAGGTTCAGATAAACTTTAAATTGAGGTTTAAAGGGAATGAATTTCTTCTTAGATTACATTGGGTACTACAAAAAAATGCAAAAAAAATATAAAATTGTCAATTTGATTAAATTCGGTATAAGTAAAAGTTTTGGATCAACTTCAAAATTCCTAAAGTTAAGGAGGACTGAAATGACATTATTAAATGTTGATTTTTCATGAAATCACTTTTAATATGAATAAAAATTAGTTACTACCCTTTAACTTAAGGAAATTTCAACAATTACATTTATTTCCCGTTTTGACCCCTGAAATTTTTACTATCACCGGTTTCATCTTTTTGACACAAAAATACTTCTTTAAGTTTTTGTTTAAACTATTAATCTTCAAGAAATCAAGTCAAAATCCTTGAAATTCCAAAGGATCTATCATGACATATCTAGTGACTCAAAGTAACTAATGCTAAAAATATGGTTCAAAACCAACCAAACCGAATGTCATCATGACAAGTATTCAAGGCCTAATCAAGCATTAAATGCCTCATCAATGAGAATTTAATGAGGAGACATTTTCAACATCTTTCTAGCAAAATATCTTGGATGAAAATCTAGTTACTTGAAAACGGTTACAAAATTAACCGAACCGGTTTTTCATCACATCATGCAATAAATGACCCATCAACTCAATATCACATCAGGCATTTAATGTTTGAAATAGCCATTAAGGACTCCATGCAATGTATGCATTTAATGGAGAAGATATTTTCACCAAAATATCTTAAAGGCAACTTGGTTACTTCAAAGTAACTAACAGTTACAAAACTAACCGAATGAATCTTCATCCCATCAAAGAATTAAATGTCCATCAAATTAACACCAAATTATTACATTTAAAGCTTGAATGACATGTAGAGATTACATTCATTGAACACATTAAATGTATGGAGATATTTTCAAAAATAGTAACTAGATTACTTTGAGTAACTACTACTTAGCAAGTAAACCAAATCAAATAACATCACTTTAAGCATTTAATGACCCATGTGCTAACCAATGATGAGCAATCATTACGTAGATATTTATAAGATTATGTAATCATTACAAAATCTAATGATTACTTAGATAATCTAAGTAAATCTTTAATATTTGGCTCTAACCCTAAAAGTAAGGGACATCAAAGGGTCACATCTAGCCAAAATACAACATGAAGAACAGGCTAGGTATGTCTACACATTCCCCAATGTGCAGGCTCCCCAAGCCTATAATTAGCATCATGTTTTTCATTTGGAACAAGGCTTGATCACACACATTCTCTCTCTAGTCTCGAAGTTCTTTCTTGGGTCTAAGGGAATTTTAAGCTTTCTACTCCATAAACTCTCTCAAATCTTATCAAAAAGACTTCAAAAAGTTGTTCTTGAAAATCTTAGAACGAGAACTCAAGAAGTTGTTGAGGAATTAATGATCAAGAACAATCAACAAGATCAAAGAAAAAGAAGAAAGAAAAACACTTAGGGAAATATCACTGCCCTAAATTAAGTAAGTCATCTTAAACCTCTCTTTGATTTCATTTAAATACTATTATATTGCTTGTACATACCATACACTACAACAAAAACAGACTTTAGCAGCAATTCTATTAATCGCTAAAAGTTTTAGTGGCAATTCATACAATTGCCTCTAATATTGCAGTCGTTATAGGTTATAGCGACTAATTTATAATTGCCGCTAAGAATTAACCGCTAAATATAAAATATTTTAGCGACTATTTAGATTTCATATAATGGCAAATAATGATTTAATTACTAATATAAAAGATTTAGCGACTATTGAAGTTTCGTATAGTGATAAATTTAAATGTCACTAGAAATAAATAAAAATATTAAATATTTAGTTTTATATTTAGTGAGAAAAAAATAATTTAGCCGCTAAATATACAAGATATTTAGCAGGCTAACTTAGATTTTGTATAACGACAAATTTAAATGTCGCATTTTTATATTTAGTGGCAATTAACGATTTACTCACTAAATGCTTCTAAGATAATATTAATAAAATAAGATGAACTTTAGTATTAATCACCAAAAAACATTCAAATGAAAATATATACAAATAATTGAGAACGTAAATCTAGTATCTCCAAACAATACTAAAAAAATATATCAATGAAATACTACTAAATTAAACTCCTAATTTAACGTAAATCGATCCTCTAAACTAATAATCTCCAAAATTCCTTGGAAGAATGCAACGAACATCAAAAGCCCAAATAAAAAAAAAAACACATGTACGTATACGGAAACAAAAACATTAGAGACACACCAAAAAAAAAACATAAATATTAAAATGGCGTTAACACAAAAATTTCAACATAATTCTCTTTGTTTATCCAACATTCTCAAAGTACCTGTCACCTAATAACACTATCAAATATAACCAACACCAAGCAAGATAATAACAAACACAAACACAATAAACAAAATAATGTTCATTAATTATTTTCAAAATTAAGAATATAAACGATATATAAGTCCACCACCCAAGACACTAGAGCCCACTACACAGGGCTATTGGAACAAACCTTGAGTATGGATTGTCAAAACCATACAATCGCTCTTAGATCACTTATGAAACATTTGTCTCTTTTTCTTCGCATTTTTCATCTACAATTCAAAATAAAATTAAATATCGATAACATATTGAAGTGTGTTATGTTTTTGTTTCGAGATTATAACATAATTTTTGACAACTTGAAATTGCAAATCCATGACGATTGTGAAAATAATAATGTTTTATCAATAAAATATAAGTCAATTGTTCATGACACTTGCTTGTTTTACCTTAAATTCCTTAATATTTCCTTCCTCGAACATGAAAAAAGGTTTTCATTTCTACAAAATGACATAATTAAAAATCAAACTAAGTTATAGACATTTAAAAAACGAGAACAAAAAATTATCAGCAATTTTTTATATTCTGAACACAGGAGAATAAAGAACAAAACAGTTGTTCTATAAACAAAATAGAACAGTTGTTATGTTTTGGTTCTGTCCACAGAACTAAACGGTTGTTATGTTTCTATTCTATAGACAGAAACATGAATGCAAGTGCAACTGGAAATACAAGAAAGGCAAAAGTGAAGAGGCATAGTATGCTTGCTAAGAATGGTATAGTAGAAGGCGATATGGAGACAAGAGATGGGAACGGGAATCATATGTAGAGAAGGAAAGAATCAAAAAGGGAGGAAACAATGAAAAGATTAGCACTAAGGAAGCTGAGAATAATATTGTTTTTAGTGGTATGATAAAATCAAGAAAATGGGAGGCAGAAGGTGATTTATATCAAGCAAAGGTTGCACAAAAATATGAAGAATCATAGCAGTTGGACGTTCAAGAAATAGATACATTCAGGGAATCAAAATGCAAGTTGGAAGAAGACGGAGAAGACTATAAGGAGGAAACAAATAAGGCCTGAGTTTTAGCCAAATCAACAAATTCTAAGTGCTATGAATGATTTAGCCAATGTCATTTGCAGGTTAAGATGGATGAATTACCTGTGTCCAAATATCAAACGAGGGAATTACTGCTAAGAGAAAGAAGATACTATCATCAAATTGCAAGAATCACTTGGTAGCAATTATTTTAATGAATTACTAAACTCTAAATCTTGACTCCCAAACCCTAATCATTTAAGCATTATTAATTAACGTTGGGATGAAAAAAAATGTTGCATTTGAACATGTATAAATGTAGAATTCTAATAATTTCCACTATACGAAATCAAGCAACAACCAAAAGAAAAACTGTATTTGTTTGTTCTATGAAAAAATATAATTGTTCCTAAATTTATTTTCTAATCGAGGAACACAAATTCTGTCCATCCGATAGTGAAGAAAACTAGTAAGAATCCCCTAATTATTAACCAGACCAGAATAAAAATTTCACAATTTAATTTATTTCATTCTGAAGCAGAACCGAAATCACCATTTTTACAATTTCACATAGTCTTGCATATAAACTTCACAATTTCAAAAAAATAATTGCATAAATTCACACTTACAAGTTTGAATTTCGCTGATCTCTCATCCATATCCAACAATCTCTTCATCAAGAGACTTCATCACTAAAATCAGTTTAAGGAGATATTGAACTTGGGAAATGCAAAACCAAATAAATTGTGAATGGGAATTGGACTTGGGAACAGAAGTGGATGGGAACAGAATTTCAGGAGAGATTAAACCTGGTTGCAATAGATACGATGGCGAATACTGGCTGTGAGGGTTGCGAGTCTGTGATAGTGAAGATTGGCGGTGAGGGTTATGACAATGACGACTGCTACAGTTGCGATGACGGCTGTAATGGTTGCGATGATGAATATTGGCGGCGAATGAGCAGTGGAGAAGAGAGGTGACATGTTTGAGAAGTACAATGGAGAAGAGAAGTGGTAGGTTTGCGGAGTAAATAAGAGAGATGGAAGAGAGAGAGAGATTATACTTTTATCTAGGGCAGGAAAGAAGAGCAACAAAATTAAAGAGTGAGAGAAAAAATTGTAAGGGGTGAGACAAAATTGAAGAGCGGGAGATGAAAATATAAGGGGTGAGGTTTTCATTTGGTTTTGGAAGACTTCTTGTTATTTTTTTTTTAATTAAATTGATGTTTGTAATATTCAATTTTAATTTTTTTTTAATAATTGAATAATTTTTATTTTTTTTTAATTTTAATTAGTTTTTTTTAATTAAATATATCAATATCAATATTTGGCACAATAATTTGGAACCAAAATAAAAAATATTATCGGCAATTAAATAATTTGCCACTAAAAATATATCATTAGTGGCTATTTTTTAACCGTCACTAAAATAATTGTCGTTACAGCTCATTTTTGTTGTAGTGATATTTGGTTAATTCTTAGATGCATAGATCATGTACATAGTGTAAATATCAAAGATCATATCAAGAACATCAAGTTCATATAAAAACATCAAATTAATATCAAGAGCATCAAGGACATGTCAAGAACATCAAGAACACCATGATTTGTGCATAACATCTTTGATTCTATTAAGAACACATGAAACCAAACTTCAACTCAAAACAAACTTCTGACAAAGGACTATTAACTACTGACTACTAACGAACTGACATTTACTTTACTGCAATATAGTCTAGATCATAGCCTAACCCATGTCTCAAGTTTGTGGACTGGAACCTTATATATATATATATATATATATATATATATATATATAGAGAGAGAGAGAGAGAGAGAGAGATGCTACTCTATCGAGACCCTTGAGGATAAAATTCGGAATAAAGGGAGGACCTCTATTCCTTCAGGGATAAGTGTGCATTTTTTTTCAGAAACGTTTCCATTTTCTTAGTTATTAGTAGGACTGACATATATATGATACATTTTCTTTTCTTCTGGATTAATAACATAAACTTTAACACTAAACTTTCCTAAGCAAGTAAGTTCGGTTGGAGTGTTCTTGACAAAATCAAAAGTGTTCCATTTGTTATCGGTGCGATTCATGTTTTTATCTCATAAAAAAGTAAAATTCATCTCAAGATGAACTATGTACTAACCTGATTCTTAGCTATCTAAGATACGTAGGCAACCCACACACGGGTTCGGCCATTTTTTAACCAAAATCATCTTGAAAAGATGAACTATGTGCTGACCTGATACTCAACTATCTGAGATACGTAGGCTACCCATACACAGGTTCGGTTACTTCTTTAAACAAAATCATCTTAAAAGGATGACCTATGTTTCGACCTGATCTCCCATGAAAATCGGGATACGTAGGCAACCTTTATAAGTTCGGTTGACATTAAAAAAAAAAATCATTAAATCTACTTTATTTGTCGCTGTTGTTAGATAATAAAAAAAAATCTTGTTTCTTTACATAAAAAATGTATAAAAAGACAAAAACATTAAAAATAAAAATAAAAAATGGGAATTATTGTGTTAAATAAAACCAAAGGAAGTAACCTAAACTATGTTTAAACGTGAAAATTCATTTTGACTTAGGTACCATCTTTGGATGGGTGTCTTAGGGTGTCTAACACCTTCCCCGAGTATAATCGACCCCCGAACTTTAAAGAAATCTCTGGTAAAAGACCAAACTATTTCTGAGTAAAAAACTTGGGTCATTTCAAAATAAAAATTATTTACAAAAATCTCGATAACCTAGCGCACCATTTAACTCCATGCTAGGTGGCAACTCCATTTTCTACATAAATCTCAGCTCAAAGAATATTTTCAAAATCGGCGTCTAGAAAAGCCCTTGAAACTGTATTTTCTAAAAATGAACAAATTTTTTAGAACTTTGAGAGAGAAGAAATGAAACCTTATTTTACTCTTCTTACCATTCTGTACTTCATTTGCTTCCAAAATTCGGGGTGCGTCAGATACTAGAACAACCACAAGGGGGCTTATAAGTTTAGTAACGGCATGAATGTGATCAACTAAGATATCTCACATGGTAGCTTTGCTTGATGTCGAAATGAATATATGAACTACAATTGTACTTGTGATCTTTTGACTTTTGGTACTGTGTATTATATGTTTGGATTGCTATAATTTGATAATAGTGAGTATTGTATTCTAACCATGAAATTTTAAATGTATTCATTGGATCTAGTGAAACATACATGTGAATATACGAGTATTAAGATATGATCTATCACTCTCAGAAAAGAGAAACGTGTCCCATGTGATTATATTTAAAGGTTTATACCATTTACCTCCCTCGTCTTTTTGCCGTTAACCAGATAGCTCCTCTATTATTTTACAAATACCGATCAACTATTTTGACTGCTTTTTTTACAAAAGACTTTGATACTCTTACCTTTTATGTAGACTTTATACAAATAAAAAAATTAATTGAAATGACTGATTTACCCCTTTATATTTTCAAGGAGGATTAGATCTTTCATAAAATGGGTTCATGCTTTTTTACTTTCTCTCTAACCTCTTATCTTTACTCTCTCTCTCTCTACCTTTTCCTCTATATTCTCTCTCTAACCCTTTTTCTTTGGCTCTCTCTCTACTATCTCTCTTTATTATCTCTCTGCTCTTTGCATATATAGACTATGCGGAACAAACTCTAGGAGAAAATTACTAAGTAAATACGTAATCTATATTATAAAATCAGATATACCCATATATATATATATATATATATATATATATATTGTTAGATAAATAATATCAAAAAATAGAGGAAATTTAGAATTAGTGGGTTTGAATTTAGCTTTGTTTATCTATTTTAGGTGATAATTTTTTCTTTGTTTTTTAATTGAGAAAATTTGATGTGGTTAAGAAAGTCTCAAGTTTCTAAGATCTTATTTGTGATTTCATTAGTAATAAAACAGAGCACTATTTTATTGTGTGAGATATATAGGGAGAGGGAAGAGAGAGTAGAGAGAAAAAAACTCTCAAAAGGGAGTAGAGAAGGGGTTAGTGAGATAGAAGGCTCGAGAGAGAGACTAGAGAATGTGTGTTTAGGGAGAGAAAATTCTAGAGAGAGAATTAAAAAAACACAAACAATGCATGAGCGTGAAGATCTAATGAACCCATTTCATGAAAATTGTATCTACATTTGTAAGTTGGAATCGTTTATGAATCATGATCATGTGAGATGAAGAGAGAGTGTTAAAAAAAATTATGAGGATAAAAATGATATTTATGTCCATTTACTTAAATAAAAAAAAAAAAAAAGAAGAAGAAGAAGATATTTATGTCATTTAATTGAAGTAGAATTAATTTGAGGGTATTATTATCAATAATATTGTTGTTTTATTAACTTTAAACTGATAGGGGTGTTTAACTGCCTAAAATATAAAACTACAGGGGGTTGACCAATATTTGTAAAATAACAAGGGAAGTAAGTGGTATAAACCCTTTAGATTTAATATAATTCATTGATGATTTTGGCTAGAGTAATGTGATGATTAGGATAAGATTCCAAGTGATGTCACAATAGATTATATTATCAATTAATATACATATGATGAGACACTGGATTTTTGACTTTATCTATACCTTATTGGTCTTTTCGGAAGCACAAGATAGAAAGAATGTACATTAGGAAAATCATAACTGAGGGAAATCTCTTGGTGAAATTCCTATCAAGTAGATATGCATGTGATATGTTGGAGGAGATGTATTGGAGAAATTATTTCTTTTGTGTAGGACCTTAGGCACAACTACTCATCTTAAAACCAATTGGTGTTAGGAAAGGCATTTACTTTAGCCTTATAGTGCATTAAGCACACATAAGCGCTCACGACATTCGATTATGACTTGACCCACACCCAAGCCTCCGCCACGGGACAATTACTGCCAAAATCTGGCCAACAATCTCTCTTTCAGCAATTGCTCCTGCTGGGAATCGAACATGTGACCTTGGCTCTAATACCACTTGTAGGACCTCAGGCACAACCACTTTTCTTAAAATCAATTGGTATTAGGAAAAGTATATACTCTAGTCTTATAGTGCATTCAACACACACAAGCGCCTACGACATTCGACTATGACTTGACCCACACTTAGGCCTGCGCTACGGGATGCCAAAATCTAGCCAACATTCTGGAAGGGCAAAATTAGAATTATGCTAATTTTAATTGATTAATTAATGAATTAATTCCTTTCACCATCCAAATCTTGATATGAACCTTAAGGATCACACACAATAAGAAATTGAACTTTGAATAATCCTTTAAAAGGAATGGTAGTAAGGGTGAACGATTTAGAAGTTCGAGAACCAAAGTGCAATTAAGAAAAGAAAGGGTTTATAGTTTGAACCCTTGGATATTGTCTATATAAGAGAGTCTGCTAGGTGGCCACCCATTGCACTCTAAAATTTGGCCAACACGTTTTCCATAATTACTTTACTATTTAGATTCTTATTAACTACTAAAGTAAAACAAAATCTTTCCCTGATCTTTAGAATTGGAATTAGATTCTTAGATATTCCGAAGATATTATTCCAGCTGAGTTTCTTGTGTGGATACTGTTAGAAGCAAGACATTTATGTTTCTTATGGGAAAAACAACTCTATTGTTGTTTCGAGATTAGATTTAGCCGCTCTCGAAAGAGTCTACTCAAATCACGCCTTGAAATCAACCAAATTTGGGGCTGAAACACAGAAATAGTTATAAAGTTTAAATGTGATTTTATATTTATATTATTTATTTTGTTTTATGTTAATATAGATAGATAGATACAGCTTAGGGAACCTTGTTTATTAAATGAATTAATTTGTTTGTATTCTGTTGTGTAAATTTCTAAATTTTAATATCTGGTTCCTTCAAGAAGATCTCGTTATGCCTTCTTCTTGCTACATTGAAAGATTTGATCGTCCTTTTGATTATTCTTCAAATTCTCATTCTATTGTGGGAGTCGTGGCAGGGCCTCTGGATCGTTAGCTTTTTCATCTCACTATCTCAAGACAAGACTTCTTTGGGTTGCCGCTTCTATGCCTCCACCATCTGTTCTACCAAGGCCCGAAGTTTCTTGATTTGTTGGTTCAATGAGGCAATTTCTTTTGCAGTAGGGTAGTCTCTTGGAAAACCGCCATTCATATTATCCATCACCATGTCCTTGTTTGTTTCACGTTATGACCTTATATACGGTATTACATAGAACTTATCATACATTTCTTACAAACAGTGCCAAATAACGTAACCAAAAATCTTTACTCCACAACAAGATGCTATAAATACCTGCAAAAACTGTAAAACTCAAGAGACATGTTGTGGTGTTCCTCAAAGACCCTCTATTGTGAGAATAAATTAATAGATCTGAGTTAAAAAATAGTTATATGTTCTCCTCGTTAATGAAGAGTATTAAAAATAAAACTCACACTTGAATTTCCCCTTGATTTAGGGTAGAATTGACTAGATTTCTGTATAGTATCTAAATAAACTTTGACTAGTCCAACGTCCACACAATACGTAGTGGGTTTTATAACTACTTAAGCCAATTTTGGGTCCTAACGCATGGTCCAATAGCCTATCCTAAAATGAGCCAATCACAAATTCTAGCCCATTCCCTTATTCGAGTCTACTCTTCATGTTCCTCATGTTAAGGATTTTATTTTCAAGAATTCCTTCCCATTATCTCATAATTGATTTGTGTAACACAATGTGAATATTAATGAACTAGTTTGTTAATGTTGGTAACATTAACAAATTAATTGAAGATAGTGGATGTTTATGCTTTACGAGACTAAAATCTATTTCAATAATTATTGGTTTAGGAGAATAATTCAAAAATATAAATAAAAAAATAAGGAAGTTAAAATGGACTTATTGTTATAATAAGAAGTAATATTCTTTAAAATTAGCCTAAATTCTCTATTTTCCTTTTTTTTTTTTTATATATATATATATAATAAAGTTGATGGATTTTTCTCTTACTATAAATTTCATTATTGATGGTATTGACCTATAGAATGAGACTCTATCTTTACTCTCATCTGATTTATCCATTTTTCCTAATATTTATCAAACTATGGAGTGAATGAATCAAGATTCCATTCTTTCTTCAATCTGGAATCAATTAACAAGAATTCCCATCCTAACATCGAGTTATTTTTCCTTGGGACCTTCCCTACAGTATCGTCACCGCCGTAGAGTTTCACCATCAAGTTCAAGATAGATTGGTGTAGTTCCTCTACACCTAGAACAATAGAATATCGAACCATGAACGAAGAAAGACTTAACAAGGGAATTAAGCATTTTTTCCTTCTCAATTTTTATTTTCAATTTTATTTGAAGTTCCCATAAAGAAAAAATTCTAAAATTTAAAAAATCTAAAAAAGTGAATTTGGTTAATATTGGATCTTTTATAGCAACAAAAGAAGAAAAAGAAATAATAGTAATTTGGTCCCAAGCATCTACTATTATACCCACAATGATCGGCCATACCATTGCTATCCATAATGGAAAATCTTATTTGCCTATTTATATAACCGATGGCATGTTAGGCCACAAATTGGGAGAATTTGTACCTACTGATTACATCATTGGCTAAAGCAAAAATTTGTAACGTATTCGGGTATCCCATTAGTAAACTGGTTTGGGCCGATTTATTCGATTCTAATATTATTGACCTATTTGGGCGTATATGCCTAAAAAAAATCTCATTATTATAACAAGTCCTCATACAAAAAAGAGTTCACCCGTCCAGGGTTGAACCCTGAGATTTGACGACGGACTTAAAAAACCACCTACAGATGCTTTACGCCCAATTATTCCCGATAATACTTGCATCATATGTATTACCGCGGCTGCTAGCACAGAGTTAGCCCTTGCTTATTCTCCATATATCACCATCGCTTCTTTTTCAAGAAAAAAAGTTCACGACCCCAAGCCCTTCAACCTCCACGTGGCATTGCTCCGTTAAGTTTTCGTCCAACAATGGTTTGAATGTATATGAAAATAGTTTATTTTTTATACTTCTTGCCATTAGATAGTGCCTGTAAATCTCATAATATGTACCCAAAGATTCATAGTAAACTTTGATAGGAACTTCTCTTAAAGCAATAACACGTTGATCTAGATGCCACCGGAGCCACAAAGGACTACTTGAATTGATTCGTTTTAGTAGATAAGCCCCGATTACATCATAGAAATTTAAAAAAAAAAAAAAAAAAAAAAAGAGTTCTTTGATATACTAATAGTTATTAGGGTTGCTTCTTTCATTTTGATAATTTCTGAGATTCTAGGGCTTATACTTATACCTATACCTATTTACACAAATACCACGACGGGTCCTACTTGTTAATACATAGAGTCCAATAAGTATATTTGAGTTGGTCAGAAATGGGATCCCCAATAGTTGGAGGCAAAAGGGCGAAATCCATTGATCTATAGGATTGATAAAAGCACTGCTTTCGTTTACACCTAACTTTATCTAATTCTAAAAGATTGTTCATTGTGTGTGATCGTTTAGTCAGGGAGGGGTCAAGTACCATATAGTTAAACGCTACTTCGTCCTCGTAATTTATGTTATCTTTCTCTACAATAGCGGGGTATATTCTTAGGACCATTATAATTACAACTGCCGTTTACTGCGGCTTCGGTTGCTGGTCCCCCTGTCATCAAGTCACCAAATTCTTTGATCATATTCAACATTTGGTAGACGTCAACCCCTATACATGGTCTTACGACTTTGTGGAGACCTACTAGGTTCGATTGTCCATCCTTTTGACATATTTGATTTATAAGGTATTCTCAGGATAATTCAAATCGAAACAATTGGATGTCCAACTCGGGCCTATATGACATGACTGATCAATAGAAATACTCCAACACCTCACCTTTGATATATATTCCATACATTATACTAGATAGATATCACATTTATGGAATACGATTCACTTTCAAGATGCCTTAGTGGTGAAATGGTAAACACGCGAGACTCAAAATCTTGTGCTAAAGAACGTTGAGGTTCGAGTCCTCTTCAAGACATAATATTGAGAATACTCATTGAATAAGCAATTCAATAAGAGAGCATTAAAATGAACGAAATAAGGATACAATGATCTGAATTTATTTAATAAAAAATGATATAAAAAATGATGATAACATTTTTTTTTTGTTAGGAAAAATCATTTTAATTCATTAAATATTAATGTTTAAAATTATTAAGTTACGTTTTAAGAAAAAATTCTAGCCAATCAATTTATTTTTCCAAGTCTAAGTCGGTTCATTTGTTAAAATATTTTCCTCTTCCTTCTTCGGTTTTTTTTTTTTAAATTAAAAAAGAAAGAGGATTACTTAACCAACTCAGTCTCCGATTTGGAACGTGTGGTCCCCAATGACACCCCTGTAGGCTCCGTGCGATCAATCTCAATTCTTAACAAATTCACTCTCTCTAGTTTCCAATCTCCATTTCCTTCTCTCAATAATCACATCTTCCTCAATCATAATTTCCCTCCGTTTAATCTCCACGAATTGCCGGCGATGCAGGAAATTGATCTCCACGATTTGTCCGACGACGCCGACTACGCAGCGTCTATGCAACAAGTGAGCTATCGCCAATCAATTCTTATATTAATCTCATCATTTTTTATTCACAAATTCATATACACATGAATGACTCAATTTTTGCTGAATCACAATATGATAGCAACTTTGATTAATGTTTGAATTGACTTACTTGGTGAATTGAATATCGGTTTTGTGTGTGATGTGCTTTAGGGTTCAACGAGCTTCAGAAGTGATAGTAGTAAGCGGAGCTCGTCGAGTGAGCCTGATGGTGCTGAAATTGTTTATCTGAAAGATAATGTGACAATTCATCCGACTCAGTACGCGTCCGAAAGGATTAGCGGCCGATTGAAGTTGATTAAGCAAGGATCTTCTCTATTTATGGTATTGGTCTATCATTGCAGTTATGCACTTCGGAAATTTGGTGCCTTGGATTTATATTTATATTCTATATGCTAGTTTTATTTGCTTTATGTGATAATTTATTTGAGTTATCTCCATTATGTTAGACATGGATTCCGTATAAAGGGCAAGGTTCTAACTCGAAGTCCTATGAGAGAGGTTCTGCTCTATCTCTGATTTTGTAATTTACGTACAAACAATAATGAATGTGATAGTTGCTGATATTCGTTTTCCCTATGACTTGTTATGTAGATACAAAACTTTATACGATAAGGGCGGTTCCATTTTCAGATGTCCGATCGATTCGTCGGCACACTCCAACACTTGGTTGGCAGTACATAATTGTTGTTTTGTCTTCAGGTATGACGTTTCATTAATTTTCGTACCTGTGTTGTTGTGTGATATAGCACTAAGGAGTTCAGTATTCCGAATGTTGAATTTATTTATTCTCTGTTATGTCATGACATTTACAGTTCAGATAAATTGATAAGTATTCATCACCTAACTACCAAGCTGAACTGGTGGTCACAAAAACAAGTTATCAAATTTATGCAATCTGTTAATCACTTGGTGCCAATTCATCACCAACTTGCAATTTAGCAACTCAAATTAACAAACTTTGCACGTCAAAATGTGTCTTTCTGTTAACACACGCTGGAAATTTCCGAATAGCAATCTTTGAACCATGTGCTCTACAGCCCGCTTTTCACAAAACTCTGAACAGCAACAGCCCAAAATTCAATAACACCTGTACCCTTTATAAAGGAAGTCCTCGGAGGTCTTCTTTTCTTTCTCTAGTTAAGATGATAAATAAATTCCTTTCAAATGTCCTGGACCCTTATCAAATTCTCTTCTTTCTCTACCTCTCAATGTAGATCCTCATTTAAGTATGTCACATTGACGTAACCATGGATGATTGTATTTGCTCAAATCGGCAAATATTAACCATATTTGAGCAATAGTTGAACCAACTATGCACGATTGAGAGAAAGAGCCTTGAACCTAAGTTAGAGAGTGCTCGATCATCTTTCCCTCTAGAAAAATATGGAGCAACAACAACAATAACAACTAAGTCTTTGCCCCTTTTATGTAGGGTCAACTACATGAATCCATTTACGCCATAGTGATCGATCAAGGGTCATCCCCTCCGTCAGATTTAATGTCATCAAATCATTTCTAATTGTCTCGTCTAACGTCTTCTTAGCTCTGTCTCTCTCTCTAGTAGCTCTCTGCACTTGAATTAAATCACATTTTCTCACTAGTGCTTCTATGGGTCTTCTATACACATGTCCAAACCATCGTAAACGATTTTCTCTAATTTTCCCTTCGACGGGTGCTATTCCTAAATTCTCTTTAATAGCTTCATTCTTAATTTTATTCATTCTCGTCTTTCCACTCATCTACCGCAATATCCTCATTTCTGTCACCCTAATTTTCTAAACATAATTTGTTTTTACTGCCCAACATTCTGAATCATATAGAAGCACTGGTACATAAAAAAATATACATAAAAAAATTCCAGAGAGAGTACAAACGAGAAAAAAATAGAGGGAAAATTGAAGACAAATTGTTTTTTTAAGAGAGCAAGTTGTTAATAAATTTTTAGAAGGGAGTTGTAAAGATACGAGCTTACTGAGATAGAGCATATTGCAAATAAAACTACTAAATAAATTCAATACTTAACAAATGCTACGCATGAGATTTTAGAACTTAAAATTTAGCACTTACGAGTTTTCAACACTTAATTTTTAGTTTTATCAAATAACATCTTAGTTTGGATAAGGTCTTGTCATTCTTATTGTCTCGACAGAATAGATGAAGGATTCAGTGTGACATGTTACAGAAATTTGTACAGTTTGTGGTTTGAGTTTTCTGGCCAGATAACAAGGATTTTCATTTGGCTAAATGTATGCTTAATTACTTGATGGGCAGGGTTAGGGCTGATTATATGCCAATCAACCTTTCAATTGCTGACAAGGGTACTTGCAACCACTTGACGGTTTAAGGAATGATGAGGGGTTGATGAAATCAGAAGTTTGGTATTGGTTGCAGAAATAATATGATGACACTAATTTTTGTCATTCTTGTTTAATTTGGGGTCCTAATGCCGAATGTTGATGTAGGGTTCACGTGCTCTAGTCAAAGTTAGAAGCATAGAATATAAAAGGGAGTAGAAAGAAAGAGAAAAAAGAATCCAGGAACATTAGGAATCACTCTCTAAAGGTGGCAATGTTAAGTATTGTGTTTGCGTCAAAGGTTTCAAATTTTACTCAATTTTATTCAATGTCTATTGAATGCAAAGATTCCTTAGACATCCATAGAGATTTCCTAATTTTGTCAGAAATATGATTCTCATATGCAAGGTCTACTTCTAAAATTTAGACTACTTTAATTTCGTCACAATATGAGAATATAATTCGATTAAATTATCTATACTATATATAAACTATAAAGGGAGAGCAATGGGTGGTGGTTATTTTTGGTGCAACAATAACTACCTCTCCATGTTTTCACTCTTCCTTCTTATTTAATTTCTTATTAAAAATATTGATAAGAAATTAAGGTACCATTTGGTAACGTTTTATTTAATTACTAGGTGGACAACACGTGCCTATCATCTCCTATGTCCAATATATTTTGTGAAAATTGGAAGAATAACTTCTCTATAAATAAGTACAAAGTATCAAGTAATGTAAACTATTCAAATTCGAGAATGTTACGATATATTTCAATTCTCATATAACTATTTGCATCAAAGAATAAAATATCTAAATTCATGTTGCTCCCGTGAACAAACATACCTTCAATATTTAATGAATCCAAACACCAATCAAAGTTAGACTATGCACAAAATAAAGTAATTTAACGCAGTAATGAGTATGAATATCTTAGTAAGGATGTTTTAGAGAAAAAAAAACGATGACAAAGTTGTTGATATTTGTACTCGGTATTATATAACTCTAATTTTCGATTGTGCCTTGTTATAAAAGTGGAAATATTAAAATGTCTACAATTTTTCTAGTCAAAAGTATTTCAATTGAAAGTCAAAATCTAAATCAAATGACAAAAGATAAATAAATTGAATATGTGTATTTTATGTTTATGGTATGTCATATTTTTCATAATACTTTCTACTTTTTATGTTTCTATATATAGTTGGAGTATTTTTTACACCAAATGAAATTATTTTCAAGAGAAACAATACAAAATGGGTAGTTTAGTTTTTTCTTAAAAAGTACAAGTTAGAAGTCTTTTTTTTTTTTAAAAAAAAACGTTAAACAAAAAAATTGTTTATGTATATATTTAATTATTTATAATATATAGATATTTTAAATGATTTTCTTTTATATTTTGAAAAAAATGTGCCTTAAATGACAAGTTGATTTTTTTTTAAAAGAAAAATTGAAGGGCACTTTGGTAATTTTACTTATATAAGTGAATAGTAAACTAAACAATATAAGAGTATAGATATATAGATATGTTAAATAATTTTTCTTTAAATTTTAGAAATTTAATGGACAAGTTGATTTTGTTTTTAAAGTTTTGAAAGGCAATTTGATAATTTTACTTATGCAGATGAATAGTAAACTAATCTTATATGAGTATAGATACATGGATATGTTAGCTCAAATCATTTGTTTTATTTTTATGGTTTGTTTCATTTTTTATAGTCAAAAGGTGCTCGGTTGACCATGTAATTCTTCAAAGATTTAAAGAGTAAGTCAATTTATTTATCCAAATGAACAAGGCATCTTTTATAAACAGTATTAAAAATTTTCTTGTAAATAATAAAAGGTAACAAGGATAGTTATGTAAATTTACATAGTAATTCAACATTCCTTTATATAATAGCTAAAGAAAAGAATAGTCATAGAAGTATAAGTAAGAGCTAATGGTTATAAATAGATATAAAAAAAAAGAAAAGTAGGTAAAAAGTGAATCTTTAGTTTTCAAAAAATTTGAGGTCAAATATGTAACTCTACATATGGAAATGAATAGTAACTCAAACTTTGCTTTATATAATATGTATAGATTTTTTTACCTGTAAGCGAAAAATACTTATTTTTAAAAGTAGCGTTTGTTTTGCACTTAAAGAAGTACTTTTATAAATAAAAAAAAGATAAAAAATATGATTTTAAGTATTTTTTTTGAGGAAAAAAATAGTTGCTTTTAGATTTTTAATTTTATAATGTAAGAAATTGATGGGCCTTGATGGACTAGGACCTCTCCACCGACATTTTTCAAACATCTATGTATTTTTTAGATTAAGAGATCACTCAAAAGAATAATACTAAGATATAATGCCTATACTATCGAGCATGCTTTTGATTTTTCACTTTTGCTTTTAAGTAAAAGTGCTTAATGTTAAATTAATTTTATTGCTTTTAAAAAGTACGTAAAACGTTGCCACATGGTGCCTAAGATAATTTACAGTATATTAAATAATAAAAAATGTGCACACACACGTGTGCCATCGAACTAGTTTAATATAAATGAAACACTAAAAGAAGTTTGACCAGAAGCAAAAGAATCCTTAATGTGACATATGAGAGTCAACTTAATTCTGAACTTTAAAATGTGAAGGCGAAAGAATGCTCTGTCTGGAACTGATTAAACAATTTTGTTCTTTACCATGTTATGATGGTTTGACGAGTTAAGGTGCTAGGTGTGCTATTACTTTTGTGTGTAATCTTCAAATGATCATTTCTGCCTTTTCGTAACTTAAATTTAACATAAACATTGTTTATTTGAGTCATATGTGTTTTTGTGCACTTCTCATAATTCTTTTTCATTCATCATGACATGATCTATCTTGATCCCCATTGGGTTTATATTGATGCTGAAATTCACATACGTGTGTGTATTATTTCTTTTTATTAGTATAAATAAAACTTGTTTAATTCAATGGGGCTGCACTGTACCTTTGTAGGTCTAGCATTTCCTCCACTTTACTTCTACAACGGAGGAGTGCGGGAGTTCCTTACGACAGTGAAGCAGCATGTTTACATTGTTAGGTTGGTGCTTTTTCTCCTCCTCTTTTTTTTTTTTTTGTTGAAAAAAAAAAAAAGGACTTCTTTTCTATGGCTATATTTATACCACTTGAATCCCTCTATTCCTCTATTATTTAATGGATATTTGTTTTCCATGATTCTAGATGTTAACACTTGGTTTCTACTTTCTATAGTTAATTTGAGAAAATATTTCCATGATGGGGCAAGGCAAGTAATAGAAGCAGCTTGCAGTGGAATTTGGGCTTCTTAATTTATGTTTCTGTTGTAGAAGTAATGCCAAAAAATAAAACTAAATGAGAAAGGAGAGCTCCTATGTTGTGCAAATAATTAAAAACTTGAATCGGAAGTTTATTTCAACGACATTTTATCCTCAAGGATCCTCAGTGGTATAGAGAACTTTTAGATGATCAATAATAACGTTGGAGAGCGATGTATTCATTAAATACAAAATTGTCTCTTATGGAAGGAAAATATATTACGGCAATACAATTTTGTTTGACTTCTTATTGAAAATAACCTATCTAGGAGACCACGTCCTTTCCAGGAAGAACATTATTTTCGAAATACATCTCCATGTTCAATTAAGGTGTTGAATGTTACTTTTAATGGCTTGCCAGCAGCAGTCCCCAAACAATTCCAATAAAAAAATAAGTTGATCTCTTAGGGGTTGATGTGCATCGTGTACCGTGTAAAGACTCGCTCGTGACACATCGAATCCTGGCATTTTGATCACCCCATTTTTCCCCCACCCTTCTCAATCTCTCCTTCAATTGATAAAGCTATTTCTTGTCCAGTGGATGAAACTTTGGTTTTAGTCAATATGCACTCTTTGATTCTAGGCATCACGTACTTGATGCTGATTGTGCTTTTTTTATTTTTTAATCTATAGTTACTAGTATTTTTGCTTTCTTGTTCCTATGTGTTCCTTGTTTACTATTGCTTCCTCAGCGATTTGTGGTGTGATTCACAAACCTGGGTTGATGCCATCTAAATTTGCTTTGGATTGTTATTGCTTGATTGTCCTTACACAACTTATTTCCAGGTCAGCAGAAGATGCTAATGTATTTCTTGTGAATGATTTTCAAGATCCTCTACAGGTGTGTGCAATGTTGAGTTACTTATTTTTCTGAGTTTTAACAATAACAACTCTAACTAAATGCTTGGAGAAAGTACAATTGATTTGGAGACGACTTTCCTTTTCAAATATTTGTAGTTTCATCTCATCATATTGATTTTGAATCTTTGATATGTGTTAATTGGAGTCACCCTTTTCATTCTTCCATCTGTTGGGGATTTTTTTAATTGTGAATCCACAATCCCCAGGGAACCCTCATGATACTCTTAACACGGTAAACAAGACTGCTAGAACGAAGAGGTAGTGATATTATCAATATACAATGTTACAAGGGGCTTTAAGGGTAGAATGATGAACCATTGATCACTTGGTGAATTCGGTAAGCATTAACAAGGCTAACTTGGTCCCCCTATAGCCTTTTTGTACCTATCTGAATTTGACTTCATAAGTTACTGAAGCATCATCTAAAGAAAGTTACACATCCAAAAAGTTAAGTGTCTTATGAATGCCTTTTTGGTAATACATTCGACTTAGGACATGTTTTCACTTGTGTTCTAATGTCTGCCAGCTCCTTCCATCTAAATCAAACCACTCTTTCTTACATGTATATTTCTTGATCTTTGATCATTAATGTCATTGTATCCTCATCAACTATTCTCTGTCTCTCTCTACATGTTCATTTCTTTTCTCAATTCTAGTATGACCACTCATCCAATTCCGTGTTCTCATTTGGTCACACTCATTTCTCACACTTTTTTTCATATTTACATACCAATATTCTGACCCATGAACTAGATGGTATCCTGTGATGACATTCAAACCCGAACACATTTCTCCACTATAATTGACTTACTTTAGTTTGTGTGATGCATCCCTCCTCAAAATTGCCACTGTGCTAACAAATGGAACACATCTGGGTACCAGGACCAGGAGTGATCGTTTTAAGCACCTTTATTTTACCTTTTCACAATGTCCTCCTGTTCAATTATTTCAAATACAAGTTCAAAATAAGTTTTTTGCTAAAGTGGGAAATCAACTTCTAGACATGACACCCGTTAAGATCTTTTTGATGCAAATATTTTCTTGTGATTTGATACCCTCTGACAAAAGAGGTAAGGTTGCCCTTCTCAAACCCTGTGTTGGTGGGGAACCTCGTGCGCGAGGCAGACCTCTGTTTATTGTCTTGTTTAGCCTTATGGCAAGTGTAAATATGGTCCTATTAAGATATCCTGCTGTATTTGCATTCTTTCACCTTGGTAGGATAGGTTTTGGTTAGGTCTATAGTATGTGTTGTGGTGGTGATTATTTTTGGTATATTTAATAACCATTTCTCCATAAATTTTATTTCTTCTTTTTTTCATATATTTGTAAATATTTATAAAAAAAAAAAAATTGAAAATAATTCTTATTACATTAAAAAGTAAATGCTACACAGAAATTGTGTGCACGACGGACTCTTGCTGCTTATGAAGGGACAAATAAATCTGAGTTGAGATTGAGGCAATTTGTATCTGTGGTACTTTCTGCTTCCATTTTTTTTTTTTTTTAATTTTTAATAAAATCAGGATTCCACTTCATCGAGTCAAACCTCTAACCTCCGTCAATTAGGTACTTTAACACTAGGCTAAGGTCTTCGGTACGTCTATTTTCTAGATTAGTTGTCCATAGGAGGGGGTTAGTGAAAGGATGTTATCTACAGTCTCGGGTACTGCCCAAAATTCAGTTTCACCTTTCATTTTCCTTCTCCCTCCTATCTAATGTTATTTAAAACCCACACCCGAGGATACTGTCACCCCAATTATTTGGAATATGAGAGCTGTGGGCAGATGTCCTATGCCTCTTTTTGGTATCTTATTCAAGCTTGCTTCATTGGCAGATAACTGTTATTCTTTCTGTACAGCGAACTTTGTCGTCCTTGGAGCTTCCTAGGGCACTTTCTGTTGTGAATGGACCTTCTCCATCCCTTTCAGCTAGTGACTCCCCCCTTCTTGGACATCAAAAGAGGACTGACGGCGATGGTTTTGATGGAAGTTTGAGTGATATTCAGCAAAATGGGAGGCAGAAGCACAAGCATAATGATCCTGCCCGAGATCTTTCAATCCAAGTATTGGAGAAATTCTCTCTTGTGACCAGGTTTGCTCGGGAAACAACATCCCAACTCTTTCGTGAAAGCAATGGCCACGGATTTGGTGCTAATGAAAGGATGAAATATAGTCCCTCTTTCCATGATGATAGTCAGAGCACGGTATCCAATATCTCAGAGAATGTTCCAGGAGAAATTCCTGTAGCCTCAGATCCTCTGGAGGTAATCTTTTGTTTATATCACTATTTCATATAATGTTGTATTAGATCTTTAGATGAAATAATTTATTCATTTGTGTTTGTGTTATTTACTTGTAACTAGTATTTCTTTAGACACTAAAATTTAGTGGTGTGTTTGTTCCAACTCAGTATTGTATGTGCCTTCTATTAGTCCTGTCAACTAGCTTTTAATATTATGTCCAATGGCCATTATAATCGTTAATATTTAATCTTTCCTTTTGACCTTAGGCTAAGCTTGAACATGCATATAAACATAGAGAAACACATAGAAATGTATTACATCTAGCTCACTATCTATCTTTAGAACATCGCATTACCAATTGCATGATCTCTATGTTTGGTACGGAATTTGATATACGTGTATTTAAATGTTGAAGCTGGGGAAAAGAACTGTTGGATTTAGGGCTTGAGATGCCCTTATTCAGAAATCATTTTATTTTAATTTTTTTTGGAACCTTTCTAGAAGAGAAAGAGTCCTTCAAACTGTTCTCATTATGATAATCAGTTTTTATTGTATGGCTCAGACCAATTACACTATTAAGCATGAGGTTCCATTCCAGGACTGTCTGATACAGCCCTCTGTATGCTTTCGAAACAGACAACTCCATGTTGATACAGCCCTCTCTATGCTTTCTAAACAGACAACTCCATGTAAACAGAATCATGATGAAGAAGATGCCACCAATGTGGGAAGTTTTGAGCTGATCAATTGTAAGGAGGTATAAGGAGCCTTGGTTTCTATTTAGCTCTCTTTTTCTTTTCATCCTATTCTCTTTGGGTTAGATGGAGTGCCCTATTTGTTTGGTGGCAGTGGTTTTCATAGTCCTTCAGCAGTTCTTTGGGTAGTTGTTGGTGTATCTTGTCGTGTCTAAGCTGATCTACTTTAGCCTGTCTTTTCGTACAAAAAGTAATATCCAACTGTTAACCCAGACTACCATCATTCTAAAAATATAGCAAATTGATGAGTGCAGAACAATAATTTCTTTTGAACTATTACTGATACTTCTGTGACTGATAGTTTTATTTTATGTTCTTATTTTAATTTGTCGTAATGTTCCTCGTTAGCAGACAATGTATGTATTTATATGGTAAAGCAATCGAATTAATAATACTTTATTGAACTTTTGTCGTTTTCTAGTGACTTGAAAATGAGTGTGAAAAAGAAAAGGATAATGACAAAGAGGTATGCTATTGGAAATGAGAGAGATGGCCCAGAAAGAAATCTGAAAGGGGTTGGCCATGTGATGTCTAACTAGCAAAAGAGTTGATCTATTTACAATTATTATTAGAAACTAGAACAGTAATTAGCAATCCTTTATGCATCAAGTTTGATGGATGTTGGAGGGTTGTATGTATTCCTGCGTAGAAGTTTGACCCTGACTTGTGTCTGTGAGGGTACCACGCTTTTAGGAATTAATCATTGAAAGATAATGCTTACAAATCTATGGGAAGTAGGCTGGACGGTCAGAGGAAAGCATGTTTTTAAGTATTTAAATCAGGGGTCTCATGTCTGTGTTAGGATTGGTTGGATAACTTCTTGTCTTGTGCTAAATTTTTTGCATAGGATAGTGATTGGTCTGTTGGAGAATCTTGGCAAAAAGGAAAGAAAATTTAGAGACAAGAAAAGAGAGCTGAAGTAAAGGACATGGTGATAAAGTTAACATAACCCTTCATTTGATGTCCACATTTAAACCAGTGGAAGAGATCCTTATAGTGAAATCACTAGGGACAACCAGTGACAAACCTTATCTTGTCTTTAGGAATTTCACTGTGGATGCTATTGAATTTCCGTAATGCATACTTACCGTCGAATATGTCCACCTGCCTTAAGGAGCTTTATTTAGCCAAACAAATCTTAGAGTCCACAAAAACAAAAGGTCCTGGAATTTAATTTTTTATAAATAAAAAAATCTGCAGTTGTGGTATCTTAGTTGTGTGTGGTTTTTGTCTTGAAGGATTGCCTGGATTGAAGGTAAATTTGGTTAAATCTGAAGTGGGGCTAATTGGATTGTTGAACTTGCGGACTTAGCTGGGATTGTTGATTGTGAGGTTGGATAAGTCACGTACTTATTTGAGTTAGTGGCATAGTCTTGTGTATAAGAGGATACGGCCCTCATTGCCCTTGTGCTTATGGTGGTTTTTGTGGAACATAATCAGCAAACCATGGGAAACACATAGCTCTGTCCGTCTCCAAAATTTTTGTTCACGTAGTTCTGTCTGTCTCCAAAATTTTTATTTAAGAACTTGCTACTGCTGGTTCTAGCTTTTGGGATGACAGGATCTATTGGGCCTTTTTATTTTAGACTTTAGCATGCTTGTACCTTGGTTGAGACCCCCTTTTCTTTATTTAAATTTATTTGCGTCACAGAATATATATATCTCAACCATATTAAAGT
The DNA here is from genome assembly GCA_016647705.1 of Eucommia ulmoides. NCBI lineage: Eukaryota > Viridiplantae > Streptophyta > Magnoliopsida > Garryales > Eucommiaceae > Eucommia > Eucommia ulmoides. The sequence continues at coordinate 18,273,546 of CM028335.1, read as the reverse complement.
TGGACTAGAGCTGGAATATGTTCCAGTTTTTATTTGGAGCACTTGTGGTTTGTTGCATGAGTTTGTGTCCTCTTGCCACTTGCCAGATATTAATGATCTTATGTCTTCCTTGATTTTTCATTTTTAATTTTTCCTGCATCACAGAAGTTTGGCTTCTAATTTATTTTAGGGATGGGGTCTCTTCCTACTCCTCACTAAAAGGAAGAAATTTTACTATGTCCTTTTTTTTTTTTAGCATCCTTTTGCCAAGTCTTGCATCCTATGTACCAAATATGGAAAATGTTCATTGTTCATGTGACAAGTCTTGTATGTGAATATATTTATGTTGATGCACATACTTTCCACCTAGTGACTGTATGACATGGTTATCGTTTTAAAATCTTGTTGTGTTCCTTTGCATGATGATTCATTAGTTGCGTCACAATTCTCTGAATAACTATACACTTATGTTTTCATTTTTTACCTTGACAAACTCAAAGCAGTTAGTAACATATGTTCATATGCCCTTTTGCACAGTATAAGTGCCTGTAGTGGGGTAATATACTAGATTGATATATGCAGGCATAAGTTGCTCTGAGATGAATGGTATGCATTCTTCATTGATGTTACCTATTTTAAGTTATGTTATGGTGGTGGGGTGATATCTTAATATGGTTGTTAATATTGTTATGATGAATTCCTGTGTTCGCTGTATGAATTTTCTCAGGATTTTGTGTACATTTTTGTCCTGCTGAATGCTTTCTGCTATATGTCATATTGCTGTAATAACATTCGTTTCCTTTTTCTCCCCTTCTACTTTTACCAGTTCGACAAATTAACTCTGGTATGGGGAAAACCACGTCAGCCTCCCTTGGGCTTTGAAGAGGTAAAGGCTGTAATCTTTTGTTCATTTTTCGTGCTGAATCTGTAAATTTGATGAGTTTTTGAGGAAACGATATATAGATTTATACTTGCAGTATATAATTTTTTTTGGTTTTACATTTTATTGCCTTTCCATAATTTTTGCAGCTTTTAAGTGCATCTAAAGTTGGCCTTGTAATGTAGGGAAATAATTTTGGCGACGCCACAAGTTTTTTTAAGTGATGAGATGAGTTATTAAATATCAAGTTTTCTACTGCTTTAATTAATGAAGAAACTTGCTGTTTTTGTTTAATTTCCTTAAAAAAATTACAACAGGTGTTTGTGTTTTGGGTGGTGGTGGATTTTGAAAGTAAATCGTGTATTAATCTAATCTAAGGACATTTACTAGTAAGTCATTAATTTGTACTTGATTACGAATGAGAAACGACATGATGTTTATGTAATTTTAATTATTTAAAGTGTCCATTTCAAGTGTTTAGTAGAGTTACTTAGCAAAAAAATTGTATAAAAGTGTTCTCCAAAATTATTCTAATTTCCTATTTGTGAGAGAAAATCGGTTATGAAAAATGTCTATAGAGGCAACACTATATATAGGCTATTATACTAGTAAGTGACCAAGGAACAATACAGTTGAGCATGATGTGTCCCTTTTTTCCCTCTTAAGTACATAATTGCTTTTGCTCCCCTTATTTTTTTACTTGGCTACATAGAGATTATTCTAAACTCCACTGAAGAACTTATCAATATGGAATATTGTTAGTTTATTTCATGATCATCCTATTTATTATCAACGTTTCATCCCTTTCTATTGCCCCTTAACTGGATGTTGTATAATTGACTGCTTTCCCTACTTAATTGCCTTGTAAGTGGGCCATTTCTCAGATTTTTCCCTGTTAATTTACACTTGGAGTTCGAGGAGTCACAGTTCTCTTTTTAGGTGAAACTGCATTTAACCGAATGTTTTTATCCAATTTTTTTTGTTCTACTTGTTTTACCATCAAAGTATCAATTCTGAAGTGTTAGAGTGAAAATAAGCCATCAACTTACCTATGAGAAACAGTGCATGAGGTATTGCCAATGATAAGTCGAAGGCCAAATATTGTAGAAGTCACTTGGCCTGAAAAGAATTGATAGAAAGATGATCTGGCTTTGTGACAGCTAGCTCATTGGGATATGTGGCTTTATTCTTCAGTCTACTTATACTGTATGCCATATGTTTTAGTTTTATGGAGCTTCAACCTTTCATGAATGATGATTATGTTGCCGATGTGGATGTCATTCTTTGTTATTTGGAGGAGAGGTGATGCTGCATGTACCAATTTTAGTTTTATGCCTATTTTTTAACTGTTTGCAGTGGGGCACTTTCTTGGATTCTGAAGGTCGAGTGATGGATCCTAAAGCTTTAAGGAAAAGAATATTTTATGGTGGACTTGAGCATGGTTTACGGAAAGAGGTTGGCAATGGAATGTTGTAGTCTGAGATTTTTACTTATTTTCAGAGAACCTGTTTCTTTTTTAATTTTGGTGTTGGATTCTTTACTATAGCATGAATTTATGTTCTCAGACATTTAAGTTGTGATCTCAGGTCTGGAGATTCTTGTTGGGATACCATGCGTATGATTCAACATATGCAGAGAGGGAATATCTTATATCAGCTAAAAAGACAGAGTATGAGACCATTAAAAACCAATGGCAGGTTTGTGCTTCATCTTGGTGCACCTATGAGCATGCAATACGAAATTCTTCCTCACCCCCCGTCAAAAAGGAATTTTTATTTTTTTATTTTCTGGTTCTTAATTTTTAGGAGGCAATAAATTTGCCATGGCTCGGGTTGTGCGGGTTTTGTAAAAAAAACGTCACCTGCACCGACATTGTTCGGTTTTAAGAAAATAGACCCTAGCCAACTGAGTCCATTTTTGTTTTGATCTCGGTTTTGTGGGGTCTCAGTCACTTAAACCCGTCGACTTTTCGGGTTTACTCTAGCAATTGTCCACCTCCTTCTAATCCCTAAATTTAGTCCTACTTCCCTCGTAATTCTGCTCCCCAATCCTATCTTCAATAGTCAACCGTGTAATAAAATCCTAAATCTACCATGATAAGCCATTGATCTAGCATTCTAATTCTGAGATCCAACTTTGAAGAATTTGGATCTACTTACTTATTAGCCTTCTCAACTTCTGATCTGCTCATCTACCATAAACTCAATGTTGTCAGGGGCAAGGCGCACCAAAATCACACTTGGGTGATTGGGTTTTGGGGGGGTGGGGGTGGCAGCAAAGCCTGGTGGGTGTACGCCCAGTGAGGCTGGCCGACGTGTATCGTTGATTTTACCTGTTACTTTATTTTATTTTTAAATGCTGACCGGTCTTCAATGATCTCTCCTCTGCTGCATTTCGAATTGTTGACCATCTCGAACTTGGCCTCTGGCATTCGATCGCGAACCCTAAGCCGCCATCCCTACCCTCTAGCCTTCGATTGCAAGCTTTGCTACATCACCTTTTTTGTCTTTTTTCTTTTCTTTCGATCACTAACCATAAGTCTCATTGTTGCCTTCTTTTAATCCCTTATTCCTATTGCCTTCTTATCCTCCAAATAACAGAATCTACCCTAGTAGTTTCTAAAACTCGCTGCATACCCCAAAATTTACCAAAACAACCCCACCTTTTCCTGAACTCATTGATCTCTTCTCTCTAACTTTCTACAAGTTCCTATTTGAACCCCAAACTTTCCGCAAATTTACATTGTTTTTCATTTTTTTAATTAAATATCATATATATCTTTTTAAATTATTTTTGGTATTTTTTAACTATATATATTATTTTTAAAATATTAAACATTCATGTATGGGCTTACGCCCCGCTTCCGCCCTCACCCCCGCCTTTTAGAACACTGCATAAACGTTAAGGTGTTGGCCTAGGAAGCACGGACACGAAACGACACGGACACAAAGACACGACAATTTTTCAAAAACCCCGACACGGACACGGAGACCTGACAATTTTTCAAAAATCCCGACACGGACAAGGCATGGACACGACAATAAAAATAAAATAAAATATATATATATATATATATACACACACACACACACACACACACACACACACACACACACACACATATATATAAGTAAATTGATTTAAAAAAATATTAAGATAATTATAATTATATATCAAAATAAAAAAAATAGTGAAAAAAACAAAAGAAAAACAGAAAATATCATTTAGTTTTTCTGATTATTAACCTAGACATAGAAGTTATAGTATAATAAGTTATAATTTATAAATAAAATAATGCTATAATTTATAATTTTAAAAATATTACAAAAAAATAAAACAGAAAAAATTTAAAAAACAGAAAAAATTAAAACAACAGAAAAATTCAGATTTAAAAAAAAAAAATAATAGAATAAAAAAAAGATAAATTTAAAAAGGTATTGGGCAACGGGCATTAGCTGTACTCCACTAGTCAAAAAACAACTTACTTGTCTCGATGTACTCCCTACATCAAACAACTTCCCTGTTTTTTGACCGACACTGTTATCCAACGGAGAAGCATTTGATGCAGCCGTCGCCGTCGCCGTCCACCCTTGTCATCGTCGTCCACGCTCGAGGTCTTTGCCGTCATCGTCCACGCCCGAGGTCGTCGCCATTGTCATCCATTCTCGAGGTCGTCGCTGTCGTCGTCCACGCTTTCTCACTGTCGACGACGAGGCCTGATCGAAATCTGCGTAGCAATCCCTCTATGCATGCTTGGTGAGTTCTCCATCTCGTTAGATTTGGTAGATCGGAGAGTATCATCTCATCGTCCAACTTGACTGACACGTTTACCTTCGCGTGTCCGATACGGTTACCTTTGTGTGTCTGCGCCGTGTCGGAATTAATAAAAATAAATGAAAATTTCAGACACGTTCCAACACGTGTCAGAGCCGTGTCGAAGGCGTGTTGGTTTCTGATGTATGTCGGGCACCGACACTCAGTTTCCGGCGGAGTGTCCGTGCTTTCTAGGTGTTGGCATTTAATCCTTATAGATCTGAATCTATAAATCCTATAGCAACATGTCAAATCATCAAGAGTTCTATAAACACGTAAATCGCGTATTTGGATCCATTACGAACGATCGACTACCGATATGTAAAACCTGTGATGATCGATCACGAATAGGGCACGGATCGAGGTGGGTATGTGGTTTTTCTCAACCAAATCTCCTTAGTTTCTCAATGGGACTGTCGTTTCTCTTCCAGATGAGGAGAAGAGAAGCCGTTTGTGATTTGGTATATTGGGGACCATAACCTTAACTTTTCTTTATATATAGTATGATTAGGGTTCTCATAATCTCCTAATCACTCCATAAAAACCGGTATCTACACATTCAACCCACAATATTTGAGCAGTCTACGGGTTTACCCAAATTAATTAGATCACTTAATTTCAGTCTATTAAATTAAATAGCTAATATAATTAAACTAATAATATGTTGCCCAATATAGATTAGAAAACGAGATTTCCTAACAATCTCCCACTTGGGCTACATATTATTCCTGAAACAATTATATCACAAAATTCCTTAGGCACGCATCCATATGCTATTTATCCTTATACTTTTCTTTAAACAATCTGATCCATCTCATATACTAGCAATTGAATTACCGCAACTTTTATAACAATACAGTCGTGAACATAAAAATGACTCTCACTAAACCAAGGTATTACAAAAAATAACACTCATATGAGCAGTGTGATCATGAAAGACCTTAGGGGTTAAGCCCTTGGTTAATGGGCCGTTAGCATAAAATTTGTTCCTATATGTTCTATGGAAATCTGTTTATCCTGAACTCTCTCCTTAACAACTAGAAATTTGATGTCGATAAATTTCGACTTTGTAGAGCTCCTGTTGTTGTTGGAGTAAAGCACCGCCAGTCACAATAAATCTTCAATGGTCTTTCAATGCCATCTACCACACGCAGTCTAGTGACAAAGTTCTGCAATCATATTCCGTGGTTGAACGCCTCATAGCAAGCAATGAACTCCGCAGCCATGGTTGAAAAAGCTATGAGAGTATGCTTAGCAAATTTCCATGAGATAGCTTCTCCAGCCAACATAAAGATGTAGCCTGATGCGGATCGCTTGCTATTCTGGCATCCCTCAAAATCGGAGTCAGAGAACCCAATGATCTCTAAACTGTCTGATCACCGATAAGTGAGCATGTAGTATTTTGTTCTCCTCAAATAACGCATCACGCGTTTGGCTGCCTTCCAATATCGCATGCCTTGACCACTCAAGTATCTATCCAAAACTCCCACTATAAATGTTATGTTGGGACAAGTATAGACTAGAGCGTACATTAGACGCTCTACTACCGATGCATAAGGAATCTTTTGCTTCTCTTTCCTTTCAAAATCATTATTGGGGCACTGTTTGAGACTAAACTTGTCTCTTTTAGCCACGGGCGTGTCTCCTGCTTTACTATTTTTTATGCCGAATCTACTCAGAATCTTATCGATATAGCTCTTTTTGTGACAATCTAAGGACACCTCGGGAACGATCTTTTAGTATTTGAATACCTAATACAAAAAAGGCGTTATCAAGATCTTTCATCTCGAATTTCTTCGTCAGAAATTTCTTGGTTTCGTGCAATAAGCCTATATCATTGCTAGCGAGCAGAATATCATCGACATATAATACCCGAAAGATATATTTACTCCTACTGAACTTGTGATATACACAGTTATTAACGACATTCGCCTTAAAACCGTACGAGGTGATGACTTGATGAAACTTGTGATATCATTGACGGGAAGCCTGTTTGAGACTATAGATGGATTTATTCAACTTGCAGACCATAGACTTTGGATCTCCCGATACAAAGTTTTCTGGTTGTACCATATAAATTATTTCGTCAATGTCTCAAATGAGAAACGCAGTCTTGACATCCATCTGATGCAGCTCTCGATCAAAATGAGCCACCGGTGCCATTATAGTTCTAAAAGAGTTTTTCGAAGATACCGGAGAGAAAGTCTTTTTGTAATCTACGCCTTCTTTCTGAGTTTAGGGACTAGACAAGCCTTATATCTCTCGATATTGCCCTTCGAATTCCTTTTGGTTTTAAATATCCATTTACAACCAATGGGCTTCATACCTTCAGGTAACTCGACGAGATGTCAAACGTTATTGTGTTTCATAGACTTCAACCCAACCTTCATGACATCAATCCACTTTTGAGAGTTAGAACTACGCATGGCTTGACAAAAGTTGATTGGATCATCCTCTGTTAAACCAACGCCATCTTCATGTTCTTGGAGAAAGACGATATATTCGTCCAAAATCGCATTTCTCCTCTCCCTAGTGGATCTCCTTAATGGCACTTCTTGAGGTTGTTGAGTTGTTCTATAGGTTGTGTTTGAGGAAGAATCATATTGTTGTCTTGGTCTGAAACAATGTCAGGAATAGGAGCCTGAACATTGTTGTCTAGAGTCGGGACTGTGTCTTGAACAACAATAGGTATAGAGATCTGGTCACCGTCAATAACAAATTCCCCTTCGAAGAAAACTGTCTTGAATAGCAATAGGTATAGAGACCTGATCATCGTCAATAACAGAGTTTTCTTCAAAGACAATATTCCTTTTAGTTTCTTCTCCCTCAAACTCAACATCCTCAAGGAATCTCGCATTTCCCGTTTTAAAGAAGGATCTTGATGTGGGATCATAAAACTTGTAACCTCGGGAACGTTCAGGGTAACCAACAAAATAGTAGTTAACCGTCCTTCAGTCCAATTTTCTTTCATGTGGCCTATAAAGCCATTCCTCAACTGGACAACCCCATATGTACAAGTGCCTAATGCTAAGATTCTTGCCTGTCCAAAGTTCATAGGGGTTTTTGACAACTGCTTTGCTCGGTATCTTGTTAAGGATATACACTGCGGTCTTTAAAGCTTCTCCCCAAAGTGACTCTGGTAAGGAGGAATGACTAATCATACTCCTTACCATATCCTTAAGAGTTCGGTTTCGTCGCTCTGCAACACCGTTCATGCTGGGTTTGCCTCGCATGGTGTATTGCGGAACAATTCCACACTCATTGAGGAAAATTACAAAGGGTTTTGGACATTATTCTCCTGATCCGTCATTTCTCCCGTAGTATTCACTACTACGATCCGAAATGAAAGCCTTAATTTTCTTTTTAAGTTGAAGTTCAACTTCAGCTTTGAAAGACTTGAAAACGTCCAAAGATTGAGACTTCTCATGAATCAATTATAGGTACTCATAATGAGAGTAGTTGTCTATGAACGTAATGAAATACTGTTGTCCATTCCATAAAGCCGTAGGGAATGGACCACAGATATTCGTATGTATTAGTTTTAAGACATCTGTAGCTTTCTTGGCACTTAATTTTCTATCTTTTATTCGTTTTCCCTTGATGCACTCGATACAGACTTGAAAGTCTGTCAGATCTAGGGGTTCAAGAATTCCATCCAACACGTCTCTGAATTCTCTGTTTAGAGATATAACCTAAACACTTGTGCCATAAGGTGACGGAATTCTCACTTAATTTTCACTTTGTACTACGTGAACTTGTTTGCAATATTTCGTTATAGGAACTAACATCAAGCATATATACAAATTATCAATTAAAGAACTGGAACCAACAAAATTTGAATTTTAATAAAGACTGACTTTGTTATTTTTGAAAGAACAAGAAAAACCTGATTTGTCCAAACTAAAAATAGAAATTAAATTCCGTCTAAAAGACGGTGCAACAAATGTCGCATACAAATCCAAACAAAATCCAGTTTTTAACTGTAATCTGAAAGTCCTATAGCTTCCATTGCAACTTTATTATCGTCGCTCACAAAGATGAATCTTTCAACATCACTTGGCGGTCAGCTCCACAGGCAACCCTGCATAGTCATACTTATGTGAGTAGTAGCACCAGAATTTACCCACCAAGTATCCTTAGGTACAGAAGTTAAATTAACTTCAGAACAAACCAAAGTTAGAAGCATACCCTTCTTTGCACGCCAGGCGGCGTATTTGGAACACTCTTTCTTCATGTGTCCCGTCTTCTTGTAGAAGTGGCAGGTAAATTCCTCATCCTGTTTCTTTAGTTTCTTCTGCTGAGAAGATCCTTCCGCAACAACCTCAGCTCTCTTCCTTTTCTTGTTTTGAGAGGTTGAGGCCAAGGGAGCACTTTCAGTTTTATCTCGCTGCTGCCTCTATTCTTTTTGCACACAGTGAGATATAGGCTCATTGAGGGACCATTTGTCCTTTTGAATATTATAACTTACTTTGAATTACCAAAAGTGTGCAGGAAGAGAGATCAAAACTAAGTGCACGAGCAAGTCATCAGACGACTCTAATTTAGTGCCTTTAGTTTCGACGCAAGATGAGACATCTCCATGATGTACTCTCTTATGTTTCCTTTACCCTTATACTTCATCGCGACGAGTTTACCCAAAAGGTTACTCGCCTTATACTTTTCGTTCTTGGCAAAATATTGCTCAATTTCCTCCAGGAACCTCTTGTCGCTCTTGCTCTCAGTAATAGAGTCCCGAAATGCTTCCAAAATGGAGCGCTTCATGATCATCAAACACATTCGGTTAGACCGATCTCACTTTTCTATTTTAACCTCATTGAGGTTTTCCGGAGTAGCAGTGGATTGATCATCCGGAAGTGTTTAATCTAAATCCATACAACCGAGGACAATCTCTACGGTTTCTTTCTAAAGTTTGAAGTTCGTCCCGCTCAGCATTGGGATATTGCTAACTTGGGCAAAATCATTCGTGGCAGTAGCAACAAATATTGTATAGAGAACAAAATAAACAAGTATACTCACAAGCATGTCATAAAATAATAAAACTAGACATGAATAATTAATTCAAATTGGGGGACCCATCTTAAGATACTTAGTACAACATTAATTCCTAGTATTTGGACAGAAGAATTAACTGTAAGTGGTACTCTTAGTGCAATAATCAAATGTTGATAATAAATCATGTCAAATAATAAGCCTTTCTTTGGATCGACTTACTGTTCACATGGAAACTTTATAATCATCACACATTTATTTTCGCAGGTACGTTTATTATTTGGCCAAATAATAACCTTCATTTGGGCCGATTATTGATTATATAAATAATAACCATACTAATTTCAAATCAATATCTATTATTTAGTTAAACAATAACTTTTCTTTAGGCCGATTATGGTTCGCATAAATAACAGACATCAATGCTTATTATTCGGCTAAACAATAGTCTTCCTTTAGGCCGACTATTGTTCGCATAAATAACAAACATCAACATCTTAATATCCCAAAATAAAATAAACTACGCAACAGAGATTATTTTGGTAATATATTGTTTCATTTTAATTTATTTCAAGATATAAGATTTCATTAGTCGACCGTCCTAATGGTTCGTTAATTGAATATTGTGCAACGGGTTAAAGTTTCTGATGTTGGAGCATCCAATCAGTCGACTGGTCCTGAAGATTCGGTTGACCGAATTGGACAGAGGCCTATTGGCCTCTGTTCTGAAGCAGTCGGTCGACCGGCCAATAAGGTTTGGTCGACCGAATCGATCAAAACCAAAAATTTGAACAACTGACTGATTTGGTCGACCGATTAAATCGGTCGACCGAATCGGTCAGAAGCCAAAACATCAAACGGTGATCCCTTTCTGACTGAATCGGTTGACCGATTCGGTTAGTACCCAAAAAACAGTGAATTCCTCTGATCAAATCGGTTGACCGATTTTTAGGGTCAATCGACCGATTAGATCAGATTCAAATTCTGATCCGTTTTTTTATTTTTCTGCAGCGAAAAACTCCCAAAAAAATCCAAAAAATGAGTTTTTCTTTCCTTAGATCCGTAACAAATCTGTAGTTCTTAGCAAAAAATTAAATCAAAACACACAAAATCTTAATGTTTTCTCCCACGATTCCATAAAGAATACAACTTTAATAGAGAAAACACAAACCCTAAAATTCTACGAATTTGAAAAACTTGGGCCCCGTTTGGTAACCGTTTCGATTTCAGAAATTCCCATTCCATTCTCAGATTTTTGGGAATTCTGTTTGGGAATAACGTTTGATAATTTTTGTTTCCGTTTCTATTTCATTCCCATTTGAGAATTGTGCCCACTTTTTTCTTAAGAAATGAGAAACAAAAAAAAATTGTTTCTCATTATTCCCATTCCATTCCCAAAACACATTGTCACTGTTCATCCCGCCGGCGACCACCATCCGCCGCCGCCTGCGACCGTTGCCGGCTGCCGTCGGCCGTCGCCGGCCATCTCCGGTGACCGTCGCTGGTCACCGTCCGGCCACTTCTGGCCGTCGGCCATTGTCACCCACCTGCCACCGCTATCCGGCCGTCGCCGGCGCCATTGCCTTCCTGCCGTCACTGGTGCCGGCGCCATTGCCTTCCAGCCGTCGCCAGCGGGAGCCACTGCCGTCCGCTGGTGCTAGAGCACCGCCGGCCGGCCGGCGACGGCACCACCGCCGTCAAGCCAAAAAAAAAAAAAAAAAAAAAAAAAAAAGGAGGATTTTAGGATAAAATCGTTACCAAACACAATTCTCTTCCCAAAACAAAAAAAAAATTATCGTTACCAGACGCGATTCTACTCCTAAGAAGAAAACAAAATTCCCATCCCATCCTATTCCCATCCCACTACTGGAATGGAAACAGAAACGGTTACCAAACGCCACCTTAATAACCCTAATGATTCAACTTGAAGCAGACTTTGATACTACTTGTTGGTATTTAATCCTATAGATATGAATCTATGAACCCTATAGCAATTTGTTAAATCATCAAGAGTTCTATAAACACGTAAATGACGTACCTGAATCCATTACGAACAATCGTCTACCGATGCCTAAATCCATTACGAACAATCGTCTACCGATGCGGAAAACCTGTGACAATCGATTACGAATAGGGCACGGATCGAGGTGGGTATGTTGTCTTTCACAACCAAATCTCCTTAGTTTCTTAATGAGACTATCGTTTCTCTTCCAGATGGGGAAAAGGAAAGCCGTCTGTGATTTGGTATATTGGGGACCATAACTCTAATTTTTCTTTATATACGGTGTGATTAGGGTTCTTATAATCCACTAATCACCCTATAAAAAATTGGTATTTACATATTCAGCCCACATTATTTTGAGCAGTCTACGAGCTTACCCAAATTAATTAGATCACTTAATTTCAGCCCATTAAATTAAATAGTTAATATAATAGAACTAATAATATGTTGCCCAATACAGATTAGAAAACGAGATTTCCTAACATAAGGCTGAATCAAGGTTGTTAAAATCGGGATCCTAAGTTGGCTTGTATTTGGGTTTCAAAAAATGGAATCTTGGATCGAATCGTAAGATGCTACAAATTAAGGCACGAGCATATGAACCATTTGTGAAAAATCATTTATTCAAACAAAAATAGAAAATATTAGGAATATGATGAGATGAAAGCATAGTTGTAATTACTTATAAATAAACATTGCAAAGTGCATTTCATTTAAGTTCTTAAGATGTCATATATATATATATATATATATACACACACACACAACAAACAGATCTTTGTCCTACCTGAGTAGGGTTATTTACTTTTGTTCGTTTATTTTATTTTTAAAAAAGTAGTTAGAATTTAATTTTTATCTAATAATACAATAAACAATGAAAGTAATACATAATTTTCAAACATGTTAGTAGAAAATCAGTTCGATGGTATAATTTACTTATTTAATGAAAATTCAAGGTGAAGAATTGAATACAATATTAAATATCTATAATATAAATCAGGATGGTGTGGGCGCCCTGCATTATTTTTGGTCAATTGAACAGTTAAGATCTATTAGATGGGACGTGCAGAAAATCTCAACCATTTAGTTGAAGAGATATTTTCATCCCTTAAATTATATATTTGGAGAGATCCTATAGCCTTTGTATTAACCTTAATTTCTGTGGAGCTTGCAATTCATGATATAGATTTGATTATTTAAGGTAATTAATTACATTTTAAAATAATATTTTAAATTGCATAATTTTTTTATTAGAATAATTTAAAAATGTGCCTTTATGCGCGAGTAATTATTAGTATGTAATTTTGTATACATGAAAACCTGGTGAAAAAAAAAAGTAAGTTTGTGAGACCTAACATTAAATTTAACAGTGGTGTTAATTTTCTTATAAAGAGCTAAAATAAACGATATCCTATAAAGACATGAAATAAAAACATGATGATTTAGGATCGTTAAAATCGTAAATCGAATCGGGATTCTAAGATTCAATGGGATCTTACGGTAAATATTAAGATTCTACCAGAATAAAGATTATACTAAGATTTGGATTGACTTAATTATTACTGGTTGTACTTGTAGAATCGCAAGATTCAAATCGGAACAACCATCATACATCACTACAACCAAAAGCAAGATGTCCCCGATTCAAGGAAAAAAATATATGAAAAAAGAGAAATGGGTAATGTCGGTGTGGTCATTGTTCTTGCAATGTCTCTTAAGTTATTCCTTGTCTTGAGCTTCCAATGGTTAAATATTGAGAAAAATAAGAGAGGAGGAGAAAAATGTGGTAGACAATGAAAGAGAGCTTCGAGTGTAAGCATAATGAGAGAGAGTCCGGGCCGACTCTCTAAGATTTGGTATAACATGCGGAGAACAAATGGTATTTATCATGTGATACGATGATGTTAATAAAGTAACAAGAGAATCGAAAAGAATGAGAAGGCTTAACTTACGTGTCAGCTTCTCCCTTTATTTATAATAGAAATAATAGAACAATACATTAACCCTAAACAGTAGGAATGACAGAAATACCCTTCAATACTCCCTCTCAAGCTAGAACATATATCTTATATGCTGTGTTTTGCATTTATATCAGTCAGGCCAAGTTACCCGTCAAAATAAATGTCATTAACTGAATCCCGACCGAAACAATGAGGTTAAAAAAAATCAGCCCGCTAGTCGTCCAAAGTACAACCTGATCGGATCGTCTTCAGGGAAGAATTTTTCTCAGCAATACTTGTGCCTTCCCAATTCATATTGGCTTGTACCAAGCATTGTCTTCAAGTTTTTACCTGTCTTTAGCGATGGATGGACTGAGAAAACATTTTTAGGATAGAGTGAAGTATGTTTTTTGTAGATGATATAGTAGTAGTTAATGAAAGGAAAAGAAGTAATCACAGTAAGTTAAGAGTTTTTAGAGAAACTCTACAGTATTAAGGTGTAATAATTAGTAGAACTGAGATTAAATACATTCATTATAATTAGTAATATTCGAAGAGATGATGATATGGTAAAAGTTGGATCAAGTAGTTTCTAATGCCAATTATTTTAGATGTTTAAGTTATATAATTCGGGGCAATAGAAACATTACACAAGAAGAATGATAGTTAAACGGAGAATTGCAGTTGGCGTGATATGTGGTATATTATCGAAATGAAAGGGAATTTCTATAAGCTTGCAATAAGATCAACACTTTAATGTGGTTTAGAATGTTGGGCAGCAAGGAAGAAGCATGTCTGAAAAGTAAGTGTAGTTGAGATGAGAATGTTAAAGTGAATGAATGATAATACTACAAATAATAGAATTAGGAATGAAAACATTAGAGAAAGGTTAGGAATAACATCATGCGAGAAAATTATTTAAGATGGTGCGGACATGTGCATAGAAGATCAAGTATCAATTAGAAAGTAGATCAAGTATCAATTAAAAAGTGTAATTTAATTCAAAGGGAAGGTGCTACAAGAGTGCAAGAGGGAAGGGTAGAATGAAAAATAAATTGGTAGAGTGATTTGATGGCATTCAGTTTAATGGATGGGATGACCCTTAAAGGACATATATGACTCGAAGCAGATCATGTAGCAAACCCTATATATGTGCAACATAGGCTTTGTTGCTGTTGACTTGTATTGAGTAGTCTTCCTTTGCTCTCTCTTAGCCACTTTGTCTCTCCCAAATGCAGTTTGGAATAGTTTATTAATGGTTTCAAAATATATAGTTGGTCACTTGTATTGGAGATTTCATCTGTTTTGACTGCTGTAAGGAAGTTGTGATGGAGTAGAATAATTGTGTTACAAATTTGGTTTAGGATAGGAAGGACATATTCCCCCCCCCCCCCCCCCCCCCCCCCCCCCCCCAAATTTATTTTACCAAAACTAAACAATAAGATATAATGCTGGAAAGAGAACATGAAGAAAGAGAACGTTATATTTGACAGATAGATACGAAAGATGAAGAATAAAATAGTGAGGTGTGGTACTCGTTAATATCATTAAGGCATTTAGAAAAATGTTATAAAGAAATGATTTTTTTTTCCTTTTATTCAATTTAAGTCGAGAAAAACACAATAAAATATTTTTCTATAATTATTTTATTTAATTAATCTTTTATTTGCTATAATTTGCAAAAATTGATTGGCTAAAAGAAATATGTAAGTTTGTCCTTTACATTTAAAGTAATTTTTTTTTTTTTAAAGTGAGAACTAATGTTGTAACCAAATGTGTTACTTTGGTTTTGTTCTCATAAATAATGAAACAGTTTAAGAAGAAGTATTGTTACCAAACGCATTTTTGTTCCCCGAGTTATTGAGAATCTCATCCCATATTTTTCGGAGTAGAAATAGAAAAAACAGAAACATTAAGTCCGCGTTAGTTTAGTGTTTCTGCTCCCAAATTCTTGTTTCCATTCCCCGAATTTTAAAATTTAAAGACAAAAGCATGTTTGGTGAACATGCTTTTGTTCCCAAATATTCCAAAAATTTTGAGATTAATCCCAAAATTCTTGGGATTTTGAGAAACAAAAAAAAAGTCGTTTCTGTTCCTTCCAAACTTATTCTCACTTAAAGGGGCAACATCGATATTTTTAAAATTCGTAATGAGGTCCTTCCTTCAAACTTCATTTGCATCAAATATAAAGAAGTAATATTTTTTTCCTTTTATTCATCTGTTTAGGCCAAGAAAACACAATAAAGTATTTTACTATAATTATTTTATTTAGTTGTAATTAATCTTATAGATTCGTTTTTTTTCTCTATAATTTGCAACAATTATTAGTAAAATTATATATATATGTTTGTGTGTGTATAAAAGAACTGATGTTGTAACCAAATGTGATTTGTTGGTTGTGCGCGCGCGCGTGTGTGTATATATAAAAGAACTGACGTTGTAACCAAATGTGATTTGTTGGTTTTGTTTTCCGTAAATTATGAAACAATTTAAGAACAATTGTCGTAACCAAACGCATTTTTGTTCCAGAATTATTGAGAATGGAAATACAATTCTCATCCCTTTTTTAGGGAGTAGAAATAGAAAAGCAGAAATATTAACCAAATGCCACCTAACTAAACTCCACGTTCATGGCCTCACTTTAAATGCCTCCCTCGGCGTAGTTAAAGATAGTATATGCTTCTATCGCCTCTCCTAATTGCTCAGACCAGGCAATCGCCTTAGACAACCCTGAAAAAATAGAGGCCGTACAATCATCGATTATCCTATGAACATGCAAGGCAATATCTAACTAGCTATAACCCACATATACTCAATCTGTACCCACTTATAAACGTCTTTGCTATTTTGATATGCATCAATCTATACATTATATCTATGATATGGATTATTTTGGAAGTATTAAGATGCTTTGTTTCATATGTGAAATTCCGTTGGTTGGATTACTTTGTATTATTTACTTTGGTATTTTAGATGGATTCAAATAATATAACGGAATATATTCGGATTGCATGAAACTGATTATTCTTTTTGGTCAAAAAGGAAAAGAAACAATATAGTGAAGTTAGCATGAATTTATGGTTGATGTTACTACTCGGAGTCTCTAGCTACTTCTGCATGCCACTGGTTGTTTATCAAAAATTATACTTCAACTAGTATATATCTTGTCACTAAACGCACAAATTTAATTGAGCTCCGTAATGTGTACTGTTAGATTCCTGTCCTACATCGCTCATCTAAGAGTTCCCAAACTACTATATAAATCAAAGGAGTTACTCCACTTAGCACCATATAGTTTTAAGTTGGAACCTCCTATCATGGTATCAAAGCCAAGGTTGGGTCTCTCATTCTCTCGTAATCAAATCATCCGTGCAAGCCGAGAGTTGCACATTTCTCATCATTCTCTCGTAGTCAAATTATTCGTGCAAACCGGGGGTTGCACTCAAGGGTGAGTGTTAAATTCTTGTCTCACATCGCTCATCTAAGAGTTCTCAAACCACTATATAAATCAAAGGAGTTACTCCACTTAGCACCGTATGGTTTTAAGTTGGAACCTCCTAACATGTACTATTTATCATTATTTAATGATGTTCTTAACTCATCACATTAGACATGAAAATGGTAATTCATGCCGAATTGACTAAATTAATCCTAATGTAATTGTAATTAGTTTTACTATAACCATAATTTCAACAAACAAACCTATTTAGCCATAATTTAAAATCTTAATATTCATTTCAACCCAAGTATAAGTTACGGTTGATACTTCCTTGACAAAATATAGGATAACACTATAAAACCCACCGACTAAGACCCCAAATTGCCTCTATCTAAAGTTCTAAACTTATGTTGTGCCACCTTGTCGACCTTTTTTTAAAATGCAAATTTTGTAAGCTCTAGCAGATACTATTACATAAATAGTTAGACATCTAGAATATAATCTTACAATTTTATTCTGTTTATTCCAAAACCTTTACAATGCAAAGTTTTTCTCTTTTTATTTTTAATTTTTTTTAAAATAGTTTTAATTATAAAATATAAAAGCATAAAATTTAATTAAGATAACCTTAAGAAATAAAAGTATAGATAAAGAAAGTTCAACTCTCAAGCGACAAGGAGTGGCGACGAATGGCGACATGTAGTGGCAGCAGAGGGCAAAAACTGCAAGAGAAAGTAGTTCAGGGACATAGCCAAGGGTTTTTGGCTGTGATGGTATTGCTTCTAGGTTTTCAAGGGAGAGAAGAGGACAGAAATACAAAATGCATCGGGGTTGGGGGTCAGCAGAAGTGTGTTTACTAAGAGGCAGCGTTAGGGTTAGGGGGTATTTTTGAGAGAGAAGGAAATGGCTGAGGTTGCGGTCCCTAATTCTTATAATTTGTATTTTAATCTTGTCCATCTATTCTATTATAATCGATCCTAGCTGTTAAATTATGTCTTCAAATATATCCCAACTAAAAATGTATACCATCCTACTTTTACTACATAGGGGATGTAAAAACGGGTGAGGCATGATGAGTTGGGTATGATTTCTTCTATAGATCTATAACCTGAAAAATAGGGTGCTTGACCAAGTTGTGCATATCATACTAATTACAAAGGGTATCTATAGTGCTTTTCCACAGCTATTACAGCTACAATGACCATTATTCAAATTTAGATTTCATATTCACACGCATATATATTTAATTAATTTAATAATCTGCACTTTGCTTCTTGTGGGTGAATTTTTTCCTATGAAAAAACACTATAGAATGTGTTCAATCTAATACTTCTTTCCTTACATGTGCACTACTTGGTTGTTCAAACTAGTTGATTCCTCTTGCCTCCATGCCTCCAAGGGGAGCCTTTCACCATCTACTGAACGGGTTTCTTTGATATGGTAGCACAGATGGATAAATTCAATTGGGATAATAAGAAAACATACCTATAGATATGAGGATGTGTGTAAGAGCACTATCTGAATGCAATAATACGGCTGTACACCCTTTAATTTGGGGTATCAATTTGTGTATCCAATGCACTTCAAAAGTGGGCGACAAAAGATGTTATATTTTCATTTCATACAAAAGACAGCATTAAGATTTGGAAAAATATAAAGATAAGTAGGATTCAGACGATAAAATGGTTTTATGTCATTTGAATCATTGGCAGGAAGTATTATAAAGGCACTAAATGATATGGGTTTCAAGTAACTCTCTGGTTTTGTGCTGCAGGCTCTTAAGGGTCTTTTTTTTTTTTAATTTTAAATAGTTATTAGAAAAATTATTGCACTAGTATGGCAGGCAAAATTTGCCACGTTGCCTGAATATGGAACATCTGAGACAGTTCAATGATAAAATTGACAAGACAGTACTCAGCAGTCAGCGGGACATTCTTCCCTTTATGATATGATGATGGATATTCTGGCATTCCTGAAAAAGCTTTTGAGTTGTATTCTTCATTTTGTTTCGTGAAAGAGTAAAAATCTCCTCAACAAGCTGGAGTTTTATGTTTTGCTGATAATTAACTACAGTATTGTTAATAAGCAACTTGCTAAGAAGCATTATTTCTGCATTCATATTTTTTCTTCAGAGCATCTCACCTGAACAGGCAAGGAGATTTACAAAATTCAGGGAGAGGAAAGGCCTTATTGAAAAAGATGTGGTATGGATGAATTCAGCACACCAATTCTGGGGGTTTAGTGAACTATATAGAATATTTAATTTATAATTTGATTTGATTTTTCTTCCTGTTCAAGGTAAGAACTGACAGAACAATCCCATTCTACGATGGGGATGACAATCGAAATGTGGATCTTTTACGTGACATTCTGCTGACATACTCATTCTATAACTTTGATCTTGGGTACTGTCAGGTAATTGAATAGTGCCATCTCTGATTATTTTTTGTTCGGGTGTCTTTCAAATTGTTGGGTGTATTGACAATTACAAAACATAAAGTTGCTCTTCATGTTGAATATGTAAGATGTTCACCCTTTCAAATTGTTGGGTGTATTTACAATTACAAAGCATAAAGTTGGTCTTCGAATTGAATATGTGAGATGTTCACTCATGCAATCTATAATTTTTCTGGCTACTCATTGCCTTCTGTTTGAACAAAGACATTATATATTTAACTTGAACAGATTTGAATTCGAATCTTTGTATGCATGACATCCCTTGGATATGTGGTTAGATGTATGAAGCTGAGGACTTGTTATTAATTTTGAATACCTTTTCTTGTTTCATGTGGTCCATATAGAACTCTTAAATTTTGGAGTAATCAATTGCTGATCTGATTTGATCAGTCCTCACCATTAATCATGCTTCTTGTTGACAAATCTAGTGGACGTGGCACAATTACTAACCCTATAAACGTACTGCAGTAGTGTCTATTTTTGTTATATATGCTTGGTAATCAAAGAAGCGGATAATCTGTCATTGTCTTACAGGGAATGAGTGATCTTCTGTCCCCATTATTATTTGTCATGCAAGAGGAATCAGAATCATTTTGGTGCTTTGTTTCACTGATGGAACGTCTTGGACCAAATTTTAATCGGGACCAAAATGGGATGCACTCTCAGCTTTTTGCCTTATCAAAGGTCTCTCTCTCTCTCTCTCTCTTCTGTGTGTGTTACCTCATGACTGCTTTGTTAGAGAAGACACATTAAGTTCTGAACCTAAAATAAGAGTACAGGTCTAGAGTTTAAATATATCCAGTGGACTCCTACCTTTGTTTATAATCAAGTTTTTGAATTGATCTGTCTTATTTGATATGCTACGGTATCTTTTTCTCTATATTTAGTGAGGTCTAAGTCAAAGATATTAGATATTCCGTTATTGCTGGGTTGGGTTGTGTTGTGTTGTAGGTGCAGTCCATGTGTCTTATCTTTGATGGGTTTGTTGATTGGGAACTTGGAAAAGTTCATAGGATTATACTAATTGTTGGAGTAGATATTGTATTTATTTTTATTTTATTAGTTTAGGAATATTATTAGTTTAAATAGTTATCTGTTAGCATCCTCAATAGTCTTGCATTCCTAATTTAGAAAAACATTATCCAAGTGATTTGGTTAGGATTGTCATTATCCTATTAGTTTCTCTGCCTATATGCACACATATGGGGCATGATTTATGTTGGAATTCAGACTTTATATTGAAATTTAGATTATTAATTGATATTGAGTTCGCCTGTTTTCTGTTCATTGTTTGTGAAACCCCCAATTGTCATACGGTCTTTGTGGCTATAATAGTTCATGCCCACTCAATATATTTCTGCTTTTGGTTATTAATCCCAAGTATTAGAAGCTGCCTAACAGCTTACAAATATCTATTTTAATATCTGAAAGGAATGATAGAAAATGGTGGATTTTGGAAATATTTTTACATGAACATCTTTTTGAAGCATGGACTTTGTAGTAAATTTCATAGCTTAAATTAGCCCCCAACGAGTGTTTGTGTATAGAAAAACATGGAATGACTTTTCATGAACCAAATTGTAGTATCAAATTTATAGCATTTCAAACTAATAGCTTTTCACTAGCACACTATTTTTTGTCAATCAAAAGAAATTTACACCAAGTGCCGCAAACATTTGAATCTTCTAGAATTCAACGATTCTCTTCGTGCTTCTAAACTCCAAACCTTTGAAATTTCAATGCATCCAAACTCCACATCCCACCCCCCCTGCCCCCCCACACTATCCCGATTGCCCTGGCACGTCATGCTTCGAAGTTTGAAAGTCGGTACTCTTTAGAAATTTGTATGTTTGCATTCACTATCATGACTTCCGGTTTTGGTGATAATTCTTGTTGGGGGTGATGTGGGTAAAATTCTACCACCCGCCACATGTCCGTCACCTAGATCAAAAGTGCCACGTCACCAACGCCGTGACATCAGCTGACCTGATGAGCCCGGCTGTTCATTAGCCCAGCGTCATCCTAGGTTGGTAACCATGGATTTGAATCAATCGCCAAGCAAGAGTCCCCAACGTTCTCCTCAGATGTCACCAAAGATGATCAGGTCGGTGTAGCTATCCCGACCTCCACCTCGGTGCCCGGGTCAATGTACAATTCTTAACAGGCTTGGCCCATGGACTTCTCCATCAACGATTAAAGGCCCATAGCTCTAATCTTTCACACACACTCCACATGCTAGACTGATTAGGACGGATAACCGAGCTTAAGGCCCTAATTTCCGGGATGCTAACGACATCATCACTTATAAAAGGAAGGCCTTGCCAAGCCATTCAGAAGTTGCGAACTTGAGGTAACAATTTTATTTTATCTAAGCGACCTCTTTTTTCCCCCCGAGCTCTTACTCTTACGCCGGAGAGGGTACGCTGGGCACACCCCGGTAGGTCCTATGTGTAGGTACTGACCTGAAGGCCAGGCTGGACAACGCTTCAACAACTCAGACAAGCGCAGGATCGAGGTTCTGAAGGCCTGAGGAATCCAGCTCCGACGAAAACACTCTCCAGATCATCCTTAGTTCTCCACGTATGGGTTGACCAGACCATATTGTTGGTTGGTCCATTTTTCGACACCAACTGTTTAGCACCGTCTGTAGGAAGCGCACAAAGTATCTTCCACGGGTCATCAACTCCCTGTTCTGCTAAGACTTGATAATCACAAGGTCACTCCTTGCGATCGAGGAATCAAAATGCCACAGTGAATTGCAACCCCACTCAAGACATAT
Source organism: Eucommia ulmoides (assembly GCA_016647705.1). Taxonomy (NCBI): domain Eukaryota; kingdom Viridiplantae; phylum Streptophyta; class Magnoliopsida; order Garryales; family Eucommiaceae; genus Eucommia; species Eucommia ulmoides. The sequence goes on along the minus strand of CM028335.1, from coordinate 18,251,268 downwards.
CCAGAGCTCCAAAGCCAGATACCAGGGCAACGACCCATGTTCCCGTCGAAGAAGAGAATGTTCCCATCATGGGACAGGCCGGCCCATCTGTCCTGACCTTAGGCGTCTTCGTAGGACAAACATCTGGAGTTGTTGTCGCCTCAAGGATTGACAATTTGGAGCGCAAACTTGGTGAATTCAAGAATTACTTCCATGTCCTCCTTTCCTACCTTCCTCCGGCCCCCATGCAAAGGGGACCGGATCTCCAGAACGCAGGGGGAGGGGACTGACCTCAAGAGTCCGAAGATCGAGTGATTCACTCTTACAAATGTGTGAACCAGGCCCGGCCTCAACCCTGCAACGGGGCAGTCAAGGAGAGGGATCTGAATCCCCTGCCGCGTCAGGGACTTTATCTCAGCCATCTTGCGGACGCCGGTTTGAAGACAGACCAGGGTCCCCGCCAGCTAGGGCGCCCAGCTGCCTGGCCTGATTTGAACACTGGTCCTGCCAGACTCGAGAAGTAGATTCCCATTCTTCGCCGCTAGCCCGGAGGCACGAGGCCCGAGCCGCTGTCAGCCAGGTCATAGCACCGGCCAGAGGGGAAGCGGCTATGGAACGCCGCTCAACTAGATACAGGTTGCTAGAGGTGTAGCCGGGCTACCTACTGGGGTAAGATCTCCTTTATCTATGAAATCGTAGATGAGCCTGTGCCTTATGGATTCCCTAATCCCCCAATAGCCCAATATGATAGCACCACTGATCCCGTGGATCATCTTTCCATTTTTGTGTCCCACATGGTATGCACGCCGCCTCCACGACAATAAGTTGCAAATTCTTCCCGCTCACTTTGACCGGTCCAACTCGGACTTGGTTCAACGACCTGACTCCGGCCTCGATATCGACTTTCCTCCAGCTCGAACAACAGTTCCTCACCCGATTCAGTCGATCCCGGTGCAGACCAAAGACCATGACCCATATCCTTTCCCTCAGGCAAGAGGTCAACGAGAACTTGGGTGATACGTTGATAGATTTTGGAAGGAGTCACTCGCCTGTGAAGGGGTCTCGGATGCTGTGGCCCTAAATGCCTTCATCGACGGATTGAGGCACAGAAGATTATCTTACGACCTGAGTTCACGGTCAACTCCGTGCCTACGTGATGCTTTGGACTGTGGTACCAGCTTCTATGAAGCCGACCTCCTTGACCTGTGAAGAAAGAAATAGAAGGACTCCTGAAGGAGAAGGGCCAAGCTGATGAAGGCCCGAGCTGGTCTCAAGGCTTGAGAAGGCTCTAGGCTGAAGGTCGGTTGGGACCACTGCCCAGGGATCGGAGACCTCATCATTCCCTAGGGCCTTGCCAGCACGGGTTCACTCCCCTGATAGCTTCAATCGCCACCATTTTTGCTGAAAATTCCGAGAAGGGAATCTTCCCACCTACCCCACCCCTGAGGGGGAAACCTATGGGCAGGTCAGCTACTAAATACTGTGACTTCCACCGTGATCGCGGCCACACCATCGAGAAGTGCTTCCAGCTAAGAGAGGAAATAGAGGCCCTCATTAAGAGAGGTTACCTTGAGAACTACGTACGCAGAACGAACAGAGAACCCCAGTACGGGAGTGGCGATCGCCGGGACGAGCACCGAGGTTAACGACGAAGGAGGAACAACAACCGACCTCTACCCCATGACAACAACTTCGGTGATGACGACGACCTGAGATTGGACAAAAATAAATATCGTTCACGGCGGACTGGGTCTCGGGGTGAAACCTCTTCCTCCCTAAAGAAATATGAGCACAAGGGTAAGAGAAAGGCCGCCTCGCACAACGTCGTCTCCTTCAGCGAGGCCAACCTCAAAGGGATGCATATCCCCTATGATGATGCCCTGGTTATTTTCGCCCTGATCAATCATTTCAAGACAAGAAGGATTTTGGTGGACAAAGGCAGCTTCGCTGATATAATTTTCAATTGGGCCTTCGACAGAATGAATGTGGACTCCAATGCTATGCAACCCGTAAAGGCTCCGCTCGTCGGTTTCGGAGGGGATGTTGCGAGCTCGGTAGGATGGATCTCCCTACCCGTCACCGTGGGATCTAGGCCTAGAACGGCCACTGTGTGGTCGAAATTCCTTATCGTGGACTGACCCTCGTCCTACAATGCAATCATGGGGTGACCAACGGTAGCCGCCTTAAAGGTCGTTTGTTCCCCCTATCACCAAATGATGAAGTTTCCCACCATTTCAAGGGTAGGAGAGGTCCGAGGAGATTAGGAGGCAGCCCGAGCTTGTGCAAGAGGGCAATGGAGAAGAAATAGCAATTACTGCACGGGCCTGAGCCCAGGGAGCTTCACCCTTTATTTCCCGAGCTCATGGCTCTGACCGGCAAGACCGTGCTCATTCTAATTGATGATCCCCAAGACGAAGAGCTTGGTCCCCAGCCCCACGAGGATCTCCTTGAGGTCCCCATCCACCCAACCATTGAAGAAAGAATAGTGAGAATCAGAGTCAAACTCAGCCCGAATCTGCGTGCCGAGCTCGCTGGGCTGTTAAAGATGAATTATGATGTCTTCGCTTGGTCTCATAACGAGCTCCCATGGATTGATCCCAGTGTGGCTATGCATCGGCTCCATGCTGACGTGCACCACCCTCCTGTTCGCCAAAAAAGAAGGAAGTTCCACCCTGACCGACGGATGATCATCGAAGAAGAAATAGACAAGCTAATCAAGTTTGATGTCGTGGAAGAAGTCAAATTCTCGGACTAGTTGGCCAACGTGTTCCTCTCTCCTAAGGCCAGTAACAAATGGCGGCTTTGTGTAGATTTCAAAGACCTCAACAAGGCCTGCCCAAAAGACTTTTCCCCCTCCCAAGAATTGACATCGTGATCGATGCCACGGCCAGGTATGAACAACTGAGCTTCCTTGATGCCTACGTCGGTTATAATAAGATCTTGATGTTTCCGCCTGACAAGAATAATACTTCATTCATCACGGACAGAGACACTTACTGCTACAAGGTCATACCCTTCGGCCTCCGCAACGCTGGGGCGACCTACCAAAGGCTTGTGAACAAAATGTTAAAGGAAAAAATTAGGGAGATGATGGAGGTGTACATCGACGACATGTTGGTCAACAGCAGCCGGGCTCAAGATCACCTTGGACACCTCCAGGCCTATTTTGACAAGCTCCGGGCTCATCGCATGAAGCTTAACCCGAGTAAGTGCATTTTCGGGATGTCCACTGGTAAGTTCTTTGGCTTTATGGTCTCTCAGCGCGGCATCGACGCCAACCCCGACTAGATCAGCGTGGTGCTCAGTATGGCCTCACCCTGCAACAAAAAGGAGGTCTAGATGCTCACAGGCCGGTTGGCCACCCTGAATTGATTTATCTCCCGATCCTCAAAAAAGTGCCTTCCGTTTTCCAAAATCCTCCGAGGGAACAAGGCCTTTGAATGGACCAAAGAGTGCGACAATGCGTTTCAAGAGTTGAAGAAATATCTCTCCTCGGCTCCTTTGCTTAGCATGCCAAAGAGAGGTGAGGACTTGTTCCTCTATATCGCGGCGTCCACTACGGCTGTAAGCGCCGCCTTGGTCAGGGAAGAGGACGACGCCCAGAGTCCAGTCTACTATGCGAGCAGAGTCCTTAACGATACCGAGACGAAGTACACGAGGTTCGAGAAGCTGGCCTACGCCATGCTGATCGCATCGAGAAAGCTAAGGCAGTATTTCGAGGCTCATACCATCGTCGTGCTAATCAATCAGCCTTTGACGCAAATTCTCCACTCTTCTAATGTTTTTGGGCAGTTGATGAAGTATAGCCTCGAACTGGGCCAATTCCATATCAAATACCAGCCCGGAACGGCGATCAGGGGATAGGTCTTGGCCGACTTCATTACAAAGCTGACCTTCTCGGATGAAGAGTCCAACGCCGACCTGGTAGCAGCTGAGAAGACCTCCCCACCAACCAACGAGACTGATAAAGCCCAAGCTGTGGCTACCGACCTGAAGGCCAGGCCGGACAACGCCTCAACAACTCAGACAAGCGCAGGATCGAGGTTCTGAAGGCCTGAGGAATCCAGCTCCGACAAAGACACTCTCCAGATCATCCCCAGTTCTCCACGTATGGGTTGACCAGACCATACTGCTGGTTGGTCCATTTTCCGACACCAACAGGGGGCAATAACATTTTTTTTTTTTAAATTATTATTTTTTTTCTTTCCGAGGATTTGGGTTGTCTAAGAAGGTTGTTTATGGAGGTTTTGAGTTTAGTACAAATATTGTAGAGTTTTTTGGGGAGTTTAGGGAGGGTTCACTGAATTGTGTGGGGCTAATGCTGGTTGGGTGGAGGGGCTGGCCTATCTGCTTAACTGAAGGGTAGAACCGTAGTAGGTGGCATAACTTGGGAAAAGGGTAATTTCACTTTTTTCTGTCTTTATCAATTCTCACATGTTAATTTCACTTTTTTCTGTCTTTTATCAATTCTCACATGTTAATAAGGGAGGTGAGTGTTATTTGTCAAAATTCGGCAGTTCTACCTGATATATAGACACACCTTAAGGGTGGTGGATAAAATTTACCCTTTTCCAAATTTCAAAAAGCTTTTTATTGTATTCCCTTAAATATCTTAAAGAAGCCGTGATATCTGATTTAATAGGCAACGCTAAATCTAAGCACATCTAAGATTACCGCTAGGCAGAATATTCTTATGGGTGTGAGCCAAGCCAATGATTCTTTTCATTTGGAGGGTATTCACTATTTGTATGGTTGGTAATTGTTTATGATCTCTTTCAGTTCTTAAATTTATGATCTCAAGGGTCGTGAGGTTTAGATTTACATTTTATAACGAAATTAGTACTTTGTAAATTGCATTCATTCCTTCTTGTAGGTATCTAACCTATATTTACTCTTGTTATGGCAGCTTGTGGAGTTATTAGACAGCCCCTTGCATAATTATTTTATGCAGAATGACTGTTTGAATTACTTCTTCTGCTTCCGCTGGATTCTTATACAATTTAAGAGGCAAGTGTGAACATTTTCAGATTTACTAGTTTGTTGTTTTGCTTTTTGTGCTCCATTCTAGATCTTCTGCCACGTTGTTATAATCTAGGCTGCTTTTTTATATATTATTATTTTTATGTCTGCACGTGTTAGTGTGATGCTCTTAGGAATTTTACCTTCCATTCACGAGTACCTTACTCATCAATCATAGAGTTAAAAAAAATCTAAAACTCTGTCGCCATAAATTAGAATTGAATTGTTGGTATGTATTGAAAGTTTAGTGAGAAAAAAATACTAATAAAAATAAATAAAATATAAAAACTAAAGAGTTGTATTGGTGATGTGCAGTCGTTTAGAATTGCATCTAAATTTAATGGGTTATGAATTTATGAAATTTTATTTGATTTTAACATAAAACCTAGATCCTTCTGAAGTTCTATTTTTGCGACGGCGCCTGGTTGTACGAGTTTCTCTTAATGAGGAAGCCTCTGTTTTTTCTTTTTTTCTCCGGCATTCAACTGTTGATGTTTTTGTTAAGCAGATTCCCAGGCTACTAGTTTTTTCTTTATCATGACCTTTAATTTGATTTTCCTTGAGTGAATTATAGACACAAAGCATACCGATTCTGGAACGTATGTAAAGGGGTCATTCCAGGTGCGCAAAAGTAAAATATTTGAGTGGTTTAATCCAAGACCGAGTTCGAGGGAAGTCCACCAAAATCAAAGATGGAAGCAATAAAAACGTGCATATGGATTTTTTTTTTTTTTTCCTCGTGGACTTGAGGGTGGTTTGTGGGTGGGGGTGGAGGGTGAGGGGGATTTTGCATCTATAATTCTATATCAACATGCGGCAGATCCAAAAAATTGATCAAGGGACGAATAATTTTTTATAGATATTTATATCAATTATGGGGTTTACATAGAACTTTAAGGGTTTTAATTGATTTTTTCCCCAAAAAATATAGGGATAGAAGTTAAAATTTTCATTGGTTGAGGGGGGGAGGGAAGAGAGTGAATCCCCCCTCTTCCCTCCCCTGTTGATATAAACGGTAAACACAGTTAGAAATATGCGTTACAATGGGAACAATTGATGGAGGGAGGAAAGAAAACGCTTGTATGGAAAAGAAATGACTACAAATTGCATGGTTTTGGTGGCATGAATTATTGTGACTTAGGGGAGGGCATTTCTGACATTTAAGTTTGAACAATAAATTTTTATGGTCTTCGGGTCTCACTAGTATGTAGTCTCTCGGTTGATATGAGCTCGGTAAACCATTGAGTTTCGAAATTCATTTAACATCTGGCTCTTTCATTTCATGACTCGATTTCCAAGTACAACAAGCCTCTCACCGTTATTGTGGTCCAAGAAGTAGCTGTTCAACTTTCTTGGGTTTACTTATATATCGTATGCTTCATTGCGTTCTTACCGACATTTTTTTCCTCAGGGAATTCGAATATGAGAGAACGCTGCGGCTGTGGGAAGTACTGTGGACCCATCATCTGAGCGAGCATCTACACCTCTATGTATGCGTAGCCATCCTCAAAAGATACCGAAACAAGATAATGGGGGAACAGATGGATTTCGACACACTTTTGAAATTCATCAATGAGCTGAGCGGTCACTTCGATCTTGACTCCATACTTAGGGATGCCGAAGCACTGTGTGTATGTGCAGGTGAGAATGGTGAAGCTTGTGTTCCTCCAGGAACTCCACCTTCTTTGCCTGTTGTTGATGCCTCCCTATCTACCCAACAACTAGATGACGATATATTGTAAACATGCATGGCCCCTTCTCTTTGCTAGAACTCTCTCTCTCTCTCTCATATACCGATGGGGATAGACATAATTGAAGACTCATGTAATAGTGGTTTTTCATTTGTTTTTGTTTGTTTTGTAAATAATGTACCATTTTCACATGAAAATAAATTCTCTCCCCTCCTACTACTGCAATAAATTGGCTTCTGGATTAGTATATGAATGGGCTGTGGAGGGTGATTATTTTTGTTTCCAAAAATTGTGTCACTAACCACGACCTATTCGAAGCAACACTCATTATTATCGAAATACAACAATCCATACGTGTAATATACAGTACTTCAAGTCAAAAGTTGACAAGTATAATCACAATTCAAATATCCTATGTTGACACTGAGCAAAGCTACTGCATAGAATATCAAGGATGATTATGTTCGGTCTCGTACTACACTACTGAGTCCTCTTGTGGTTGTTTAAGTATCTCATACTAGTAGTTTGAAGATAACAATTCTCATACTATAAAACACCTCAACAAGCTAGCTTAGATTGTTATAGAGTTGTTTTAATAATCCAATACCAAGTAGGAACAATTTAGGATACAAGTTATCATATATCTTTGTTGTCCGCTTTTTAATTATACTAAACACTTTTCAAGTTTATATACAAGGTATATAATAAAATTGAAAAATTTTGAAAATAATACTAAAACACTTTTTATTAATATTTGAGATTGTAATATTTTACAGATGAAATTCATTGAATGTATTAATACAAGATTGACTATGGGACTTATATCCAATAACAATTCCATGTGTAATATGTAGGATGATTATGTAAAAGGCCTTTACTACTACTTAATAAAGACTTTCTAGGTTTGTTCTAATGTCTCACATTAATGATTTGTTAAGACCTAATTAAACAATTCCAGTGGATTAGGAACATTTAGGATATAAGTTATCCAAATGTCATTATCAATCCATTTAATTATTGCTAAAATGTTCAAACATTTTTAACTTAATACCCAAAGTTCAACAAAAATGTGATATAATACAGAACAATACCAAAAACACATTTTATTAATTAATAGTTTACAATTGTAATTTACAGAAAAATTTACTAAATGACAAGCAGTAAACGAGGTGGTGGTTGAAAAGAGAGAGTGAGGGAGTGAGCAGGGAAGAGAAGAAGAGAGAAATAGGTGGCTACCAGCTTAAATTTGTAGTGATGAAGGGCAGTTTTGGCAATAAACAAATCAATAGTTTTTTTCACTAACACAATTTGTTCACTTGTATCTTCAGTATGCTCACTTAGTCAAGAGTCCTTAAAAATTTTACTACCTACATAATGGATTTATGGAAAAAGAAAACTCTAATAATTACTAATATAAATAATTAATAAATTAATTCACATTCCATATTATATAATTATTTTAGCTAGTGTTTGGAAGCATAAAATTAAAACTTTGGAATAAAAAAAAAACCCAACACTTTGAGTCTCAATTCTATGCAAGCAAACACTTCCTTGGGATATTTAGGGCCGAACAAAGCCTTGAAATTAATTTTAAATTAGGTTTAGACCTGCTTTTATTTCTTAGCAGCAAAAAATATTTTTGCCACAATTTCATGAAATATATTAAATATAAAATTAAAAAATTAATTGTGTCCCATGTGCAATACTATTAATGTTGATCACTCATATTTATTTTTAAAAGAAATAGTAAATGATAATAAGTACTCATGGATTTTTTTAACCGTTTATAACTTTCTTTTTTCAAATAATAATTTTAAAATAATTTAATAGCTAACTTCTTTTTTTCAAATAATAATTTTAAAATAAACTAATAGCTAATTTTTTTTTTTTTAAATAATAATATTAAAATAATTTGATAGGTACTTTTTATGTTGTTTAATAGTTTTCATTATTTGGTTAAGAACTATAAGAATAGTCTTTGAAGCATATAAAATTGAATAGATTTTACATGTAATTAATATATAAAGAGAGTTTTTTAAATGGTTAAAAGGGAGAGAAGAAATGAAGATGTGAGATCACATATAATTAATTATATAGAAAATAATCATCAATCATAATATGGATAAATTTTAGTGAAGTCCCATGTCATTTGAAAAATCTACAATGATATCCCATATGTTCATAAATATAAAATTGTTTTTTGTCCCTATTACTATACTATTAAAAAATAAATTAAAATTATCTATTACTCGTATAATCTCTCTTAAAAGAATTACAATTTTGGTCAAATTTTAATGTTTTGTTTTTGTAATTTTGTTTGTTTATTACATTTTCAATTTCAATTTTTTTTATTACCTATGGGATTGCCAAATTTTGTTGGTATTTAAATAGTAGTTGGTGCTGATTTTTAAATTTAAAATTATTTCAAGAATTAAATATTGTCGATTTATATAATACATTTTCAATTATAATTTTTTTTTTAATTATTATTTTTGAGAAATGATGGTTTTTTACAATTTTGTTTTGAGTATTTAAAGAATAATTCTTGTTAAAAATTATTCTAAAAATTTAATATTTTTTTATTATAAGATTTAGTTACAGTTTAGATATAAAATGTTTCATTTAGTTAAATTTTTTTTTTAATTACTTGGTCAAGTTTTCTTATGAGACTTTATTTAGTAATAGTTTCACCCAAATTCAAAAGCAGTGGACTTGTAGATTTTCTAATTGTTATTTCGAACCCTTTATTATTTGTGTCCTTTTTAACTTGTTCTGTATATGAAATTGATTGCATGAGAAAGAATTTTGTTATTTTTTATTTTGTAAAGAATAAATATTAAAAAAAAAAATAATCAAACAAAATTAGATGTAATTCGTTTGCAAGAATTTTGGGACATCGTCGTTGAGTTTCCAAATGACATGGGACATAAGTGAAATTTACCCACTTCATGCATTGAAGATCTCAATTTTTCAAATATAAAAAAGCATATGTAAAATCCATTCATCGACTCTAGTAATAAAAAAATAACAATTAAATTTACTCAAATAATTATATTAATGATAAATAATATTTAAAACTCTTCTACTAAACTGTTAAAGAGAGAGAAGTTGAGAAGAATCCAAAAATGGAGTTTTATGACTTTTCCTTCATTCTCAGGTCTAGTATTCTTAGGTGACGTTTGGTATGCGGGATTCAAGATAGGATTGGAATGGCCATGGGAATGGTTATTCCATTCCTATATTGGGTACATAAGATTTAATCACATTCCCATTACCAAGAAATCTCTAATCCTTGGTTAATTCTAATTATATAGGATTAGGTTTTAATTAATAATTGGCCAAAAAATGAGATCAAATACTAAACAAATATTTGAATTTAAATGAAATTTAATTTAATTAACTATTATACCGTTTGAAAATTCAATTAAATTACTATTTTACCATTTGATGTCATTCCAATACCACATGTAATTTATTTCGTCACCAAACATAGGAATGATAATGATCATTCTATTCTATTATCATACTATTAGAATGAGAAATATTCTTTCTCTAGATCATTTTATTTTCTCCTCTCTCTTTATTATTAGTTAGTAGTTTGTTATAGATATTTGGTTATTTAGTTATTTGTAGTTTGTTACAAGTTTACCCTTCAACCTATATAAGTTTGTACTTGGATATTGAATGAGAATAAGATTTCTGTTTTTCATTTCATCTTTTCTTCATTTCTAATATGGTATCAAAGCAATTACCTTCTGCTTGACGCTCTCTAAAAAAAAACCCTATTCAAGGGGGTGGGGTGGGGGGTGGCGGCGGCTATATCTCTATGCCGCCTTCCTTGCCATTTTCGAGTTTCATCTTTTAGCAACGATTTCTTTCCTACCTGTTCAAGAGTGAAGTCTTTGTGTTGCTTCGATACAAACGAAGCTCGTCTCCAATTCCGCCCCATTTTAGCGGCGATTTCTCCAACTCTTTTTTCAAGAATTATCATCGTTGATATTGATTTAATCCATCGTCGATTCTTGTGCTTCTATGCAATCGAGCTATTCATCGATCGTTGCGTCTTCGATTTGAAGATTAGATTATTCTTCATCTTGCTATTCGATTCGATTTTGCGATTCGGATTTGCGATGTTACGATTTGTCTTGCGATTTGTGATCTTCTTCATCGTCGGTTCAAGCTTGTTCAAGCCACAGTTTATCTCTCAATTAGTCCTTGTCGATTCAAGTTGCGATTCGTCTTGAGATCTGCATATGCAATCTGCAACAGAAATGCTTTGTGAATCCGTCTACTGTTTCGGTATCCTCAATCAATCTACTGTTTTGTTGTGTTCTATGATATAAAGATGAAGGACAGTGACGATTCATTTCCTCCGTTGAAAGACAGCTTGTTCTTGCAAAATTGCATAACAATTGTTTATTTACACTTTGCACCCTGCCAACTTGCAAGTTGTTTAAAGTGCAACCTACCATTATTCCAGAAATGGCACTATTGTTCCTTGCCTATTTTCTCTTGTGCCTCTGCACATTTTCTTGCTTCTGTGCAGTGTTTCAATTTCTTTTTCTTCTAACTGCTTTGTTCAGTAGCTCTTTCCCCATCTTCTCACTTCCCGAAAGTGGATGGATGACGGTTTTTCAGTTGTGGCTCGCTTCTTACACCGCCTTCTTTGCTATGTTTTTGAGCTATTTTCCCTTCCTCCCACTTTCGGAAAGTAGATGGATGACAATTTTTTGATTGTGGCTTGTTCCCTACACCGTCTCATCTGCTGTGTTTTTTAGCTCTTTTCCTATTCTCCCATATTTCCCGATATCTCCACCTCTGTCTCGGTGGTTAGATAGCCGTGGATGGATGGCGCTTTTTCGGTTGTGGCTAGTTTCCCACGCCGCCTTTTCTTCTCCATAGATTCCCCTTTGTGGATGTTTGAATTTCTTCTCTCTTCTCCATAGATTCCTTTGTGTGGATGTTTAGATTTGTCTTTGTGTTTTGTTTTGATTTCTGCTACTACAACGTATTGGATGTGTTATTGTGTTTTATTGTTTTCATTTTCATCTTTTACCAAAATGGGAATTCACATTCTCCATCTTGAGGGGGAGTATTAGAATATTGGAGAAATATTTTTTCTCTAGATCATTCTATTTTCTCCTCTCTCTTTGTTATTAGTTAATAGTTTGTTATAGATATTTGGTTATTTGGTTGTTTGTAGTTTGTTACAAACTCACCCTTCAACCTATATAAGAGAGCTTCTTTTGTACTTGGATATTGAATGAGAATGAGATTTCTGTTTTTCATTTCATCTCTTCTTCATTTCTAATACATACTAATAACAATCATATTGTCATTCCATTCCAGCGTACCAAACACAACATAAAGTGACATTTGGTATGTGAGATTCAATTAAGGAATGAATGGTTTCATGAATGATCATTTTATTCTCATGTTTGGTAGGTGAAATTTCATTCTTATTGCTAGGTATTCATTAATCCCACAAATCATGGGATAAGTTAATTCCAAGTAAAATGTGATATTACTTAATCTATAGATTAAAGAAGTAAAAGAGCTGGTACTGATCATTTATTTTATGTTTAATGTTAGTATTATTTGCTTTTTGTTTGAATATTCTATATTTAAAAAAAAATGATTTATTCCTAATACTAACTAAATATTGAATTGAGAATGGTTAATCTAACATTATATTTAATCCTTTTTGTCATCAAATTTAAGAATAGTAGTAATAATTTTATTTACGAGAGAGCGATTCCAATTATGTTGCGATTCATTTGCGTACAGCTTAATTTCACTTATATATTTACGAACATGGCCCAACTAAATTGAGCCTTGTACTTTATTGGGCCCTTACAAACAAAGTTTAAAAAATAAGGGTATTTAAAAAAAATTCAACATCCACGGGGACCGGGTCCCGAATGCGCACACCGTGTCTGTCCGAACCTGACTATTCAAATATTTTTATTAGGAGTTTTGACACTTTGTACCCCTGAAGTGTTACTATTATTTCAATATGGACCTATAGTTTCAATTTAAACATATGACACCCTAAAACTTCATAATTATCCCAGTTTAGTCCAAATTAATAGCTCCATTACAATTTTGGATGGAAAACCATCACCCGCCGTGCACCCAGGTATTTTTATGAGGATCTTAAGAGAATTTCCATCCTCTTCTTTTGACCTTTATAATTTTTTTTTTGTAAAAAAATAATTGAACTGAGATATGTGTTTTAGATAATTGGATAGGAAGGTGAACGAGAGCGGAGAAAGGAGGAGACTAAAAATGTTCATAAAACCTCCAAAATAGTCACATGCACAACAACTGATTATTTTTTATCCAAAATTATAATAAAAATAATGACTTGGATAGTAACGAGATGACTAAACTTTGAGGTGTTGTATGTTCAAATTGAAACCACCAAGAACAAAGTGAATTTTTGGTCAAACTTCAGGGGTACAAAGTGTCAAAACCCCTTTTTTATTATGTGACAATGTATTATTTCATAGCACACGGAAGAAATAACATTTTATTCTAATCTTGCTTTGTTAGACTGAAAGATAACTCTAACCCGTTATCTTGTCAACTCCATTTTTAATTCATACAACTTTATTTTAATTTTTAGGAAGTGAATTCCATATAAATTGTTGGTTGGAAAATTATTAACACCTGCAGTTGGAGCAGTCAGATTTCACATGACAATTTTTTTGCTGAGATAGCGACCTTGTGTACGGTGTTATTTGTCTAGTGAGCAGTCCGCGATTGAATCCTTACCATTAGAACTAGTAATCGCACAAAGACTAGGTGAGGTGTGCCCAACGAAAATCTTCCAAAGTGAAAGTAAGAGATCAAAAAAAAAAAAAAAAAGTTTAGTATTGCTTATGGAATTTTTTTTATATTACTTGATGCATTTATTAACAGCTATTTATGAGAGAAGAATCGGTTTAGTCCAGAAAAATCGGGGTCCTAAACTCAGTTAATTAGCTTAATCCAACTCATGGTTAATGAGGAGGCGTGTGACAAGTTTTAAACCACTAGCCCTTGTCTTGCATTTCAGCCAACAAGAAAGAGCCCACAAACCAACCAAAATGAATAGGGAGCCCAGTCCATGGAGGTCTAGGAACTTTCCTGGTGATCTGATAGGTGCTAGTCGATAACTGGCCCCGGATAGGTCTTCGATGGAGATCCAAACTCTGATTTGTGGACAATGAACGACCTGGCATATTTGGCCTAATACTCTAGTTGGTTAGCGATGGGTAGTCAAGAGAGAATCGTTGAGGGGACTACCTTGATGCATGCGTGTCGCGTACTTCGCATTAAAAGTAATATTAGAAAACGGTGTTATTAACAAAAATATCCTCGTGTTAATTATATATTCTGCCGGTGCTGCCATAACTTGGCAGCACATCCGGGCTTGACCTTTAGCAATTAAACTATTATTTTAAACAATAAAATAAAATTGGACAATTTAATGAGAGAGACCCCTTTGTTGAAGGGGTAAAATGGCCTTTCAAACATTAGAGTAGAGAGAGAAAGAAACCTTTGTTGAAGAAGTAAAATGGTTTTTCCATTAAGGTAAGTTTGGGCGGAAGGATAAAAAAAGAAAAAGAAAAAAATTGAGAGGATAATATTTTTATTTATTATAAAAAAAAATTTATTTTTTCTAATATTATTTGGTTGAGAAAAAAAAAATGAAATGAGGAAAAATAATTCACTTTGATGTAATTTACTATTTTGCCCTTATATATTACAAAAATAAATTAAAAAATATATTATTAAAGGTATAATTATAATTTTGATATATTTAACCATTTTTCTTTCCAAATTTGTGAGGAAAAAAAAATTGTCTAAAAAATTGTGTTTTATCCATCTTATTTTCTTTTTGTTTTTATTTTCTGTCCAATCAAATATAATTTTTTTTTTCTTGATTTATTTTCCATCTAACTAAACACACACTAAAAGTTTGTTTGAGAACGACTTAATTTTTAAGTGTTGAAAATTTAAGAAGGTTGTTTGATAAAATTGTGTTGAAAATTTAAGTGCTGAATTTTTTTGTTTGTTTGATAAGTACAAAATTTAAATGCTGAAAATTATTTAATTTACATAATTGCCCTTGAATCAAAATTATAAAAGCAATAACAAAGTATCAACTCAAGCATATCATCTTCCATAGCTAGAACAAATAGGTTCAAACACAATCATGCCTCATGTGAACGGAAAAAATGGAGATCACCCTTCTCCAACACATACATATGAATAGTGATAAGCGCTTCCAGCAGAAGGACAACGACAAGCAAGCTCAGCATAGCAAAGGGCTGAAAGCCCTGCGGCCATTCCAGCTATTAGGATGAAAATGTGAGAGCCGGTCATGTAAGCTCCCTAGCAACTGTTCCAACAAGTATGTGTACTCCAGCTCCAAAGGTTGATCCAACTCTTAATATAATCAACGAAGCATAAATTCAACCATAGCAAAGAACATCGAAATCGTGAGCTCAAACTAGAGATTCTAGGTCTAACTTAGTATTGATTGATCATTGTGGTCAACACGTATAAATTTGGAGGCACTATGCCCGATTGTAAAGCAGGAAAACAATCGGAAAAGGAACACACAACAACCAATTTCTAAATCGGAATAAAAAAACAAAACGAATATGAAAATGTTCCAAAAGACGAAGAGATTGAACTTGAATGACTAACCAATGGAAATGAGATCAAAAGCAGAGAGCGTCTTGACCAATTGTTGACCATCGTGATTGGTTCGATTCAAATTATCAACCTGTTTTCTCCTGAACAAACATTCAAATCCTTAAAAATAATTTGAAACCTATAGATAGAGAACTGTACAACAAGAAATCCTAATTTAAAACCAAGGCAGGATTACTTGAATCAATCCTAGTGTGTTTAAGATTGTTAAACCTCAAGACAATACCACAAAGCCCAAGAAATAACATTTAACAACCATAGTATGCATGTTGAGTATGTAAAGTGGAAAAAAATACATATATACTTTACTATTTTTGATTACGCATACAACTTTTTTCTTTAAATTTTGTTGTTTTCACTCTTCCAATGGGATGTTAAGGTAGCATTTGAAAGTATCCAATTGGAATTAGAAAGGACGCATGTCAAAAAAAATAGAAATTTAAACACGTTCATTTTTTATTCCAATTCCAAAGCCCCAACTCCGTGCAACCAAACACTACCTAAGAATATGCACAATGCATGCATGCTTGTATGTATACTCCATTGAAGGGGAAACAATCTTGAATTTGAGTATGCTATTTGGAGATAGAAACCAATATACATACACTATTAGAATTGCTCTAAGAACCCTTATCCGGGCATTATGCAAAATTTTGAGCGCAAAAAAAAATCAATATATTTCGTCGTTATTACTTTATTTCAAGAGAAAACATGTTGGGACATCGAAAGGCATCATTCTACCATGAAAATTGAACTTAAATGTTTTATTCAAAAAATTGTTGATTTTCAAAACCCATTCTTTTGTTCTATTAGACTTTAAGAATGCGTTTGGATTTGGTAATAAAACAAAAAAAAAAAAAAAAAGGGAACAACCCGGTGCTCCTGCTATGCACGGGTTCTAGGGAAGGGTTGGACAACTTGGATAAGGAATTTGATAATTAATGGAATTTAGAAACTTGAATTTGAAAATTCCAGTATTAAATCACATTTTGGAATTCCATAAGGCAAATCCCAGCCAAGAACTTACGAATTTCAGAATTCCCTTATCAAAATCAAATCCTTCCTCAAAATCCTTCACCCAAACACATCCTAATAATCTGCTTGAGCTCCTAAAAGAAGCCCAAACTAGCAGATAACGTGTAACTTATATGCAAATTACACATACAACACCCACCAACCAAGTAAAGGCACCCATTTACAGAACACTTTCATTGAGGCATTTTGTCGAACACCTCATGATCTTTATGCAGTAGTAGCAGAGTTGAACCCTAAACACAGTTTTTTTGGCGCTATAAGTTTAGCATACGATTACAGAACACAACTTGCGTAGGCTAATTTGGACTACTCAAAACCAAAAAACAAAAATGAAATCGAAACGTGAAGGTAGGCTATGTATAGACAACTGAATGCGAAGATACCAAAATTGAATGTATCAAGCAAACCAAAGAAACACAGACAAGAACATACCTCGTTCAAGATTTCTCTATTCGCCGCCACCTCTCTTCTCAACTCGTAGCCGCTTTGCTTCTCAACTCGCCGCTTCGATGTGTGAACAGAAGTACCGTAGACAAAGAGGATCGATGAATCGGCGGATCGTGCTTCGAAACCGAACTCTATATTTGGTGAGCCGCTTCGGATAACCTGACTCGAGCCTTCTCTTTCTCTTCTCAACTCGCCGTCGCCGCCTCCATCGCTTTGGAAAATGAAAATGGACTAGCGAATGAACAGAACATCAGAAACCCTACATCCCTAAGAGCAAAATGGTCATTTTTTTTTATTTGAAAAAATCTGAGCGCTTTCTGCAAAAACAATTAAATAAGGGAGACTTTACTGAATTTTTTACTTAATATTTCACTTAATTTTTAAACTAATTTAATTAATTAAATATTTTTTATTATATTTGTCAAACACACTTAATTAATTAAGTACTTAATTTATTAAGGCCCCGTTTGATTAGTGTTCCCAACCAAACCCAACCTAAAAATTCTGAGTTTGATTTTTGGGAACCCGTTTGACAAATACAAAACTCAACCCAACCTAACTCAAAAAATAAGAATTGATTATCAAAATGTTAAGAAAATGAGAAACAAAAAAACCTTGTTTTTTTTTTGTGCCCAAAAAACTCAACCCAAAATTCTCAATTTCAGCCACTATTCGACGACCACCCGCCGCTGTCCACCGTGCCGCCGGTCATCGGCCGCCGCCGTCCGGCGACCGTCGCCGGCCACCGTCCGTCTGCCACCGCCGGCCACCGTCCGGCTACTACCGCCGTCGCCAGCCACCGTCCGGCCACTACCGCCGTCGCCAGCGTCCGGCCGTCCGGCCACCGTCTAACACCACCGCCGTCGGGCCGCCAAACACAAAAAAAAAATTAAAAAAAAAATAAATTAGTTTTAGGATAAAATCGTTACCAAACACATTCTGTTCTCAGTACAAAACAAAAATTGTCGTTACCAAACACAATTCTATTTCTAAAATTCTCAATTCAACTCAATTCAATCCATTCTAATTATGTTCCGGAAAATGAGAACACTACCCAAACGCCACATAAGCGATTAACTTTTTTATACCTAAGACTTGAATGCCTCCGCCAGTACCGCATGATTCGGCAATCACGTGCAATCCTGCACCCTGCACATGCGAATAATACAAACAGAAGATCGTAAGCCGTCTACAATCCTCTACATCCGACCCCAGGATCACCCTAATTAATACCCAATCACAGCACACCATGTCTCTTTCAATTGGCCAATTTATTTTTATAATTCTCTTTAGCCATTTTCTCTCCCAGTCCTCCCTCTGTCGTTCCTCGAGGCCCCCCAAGTCTCTCTCTCTTCTCCTCCCTCCCTCTCTCTCCTAATCCGGAAATTGGCATGTATATATATATATATATACATACATGCGTTCATATATCTGTATATGTAGCGAAGAAGTGCAGGTAATCTGATATCCAGCTTTGGTTCCTCTGCAATTTGAAAGGAAGGTAAACGTTTATGATTTTTACGTCAATGCATTATTTATTTGCTTTCAATTTGATTGCAGTTGCGACTTACGTCCAAATTCTAGGGTTTTAATCTGTATTGCGTATATTCGTCGCCGTTAGAGGTGCCTGGGATGATTGTTGATAGGCAGTTTTAGCTAATTAAGGACTCGTAGTGAATTTGTTGAGGTAATTGATACAATTTGAATGTTGTGCGCTTCGAAATTGCGAGTGTCGTTCATTTCATAAGATTGATTGCTTTCGTCGCTGTTAGAGGTGTGTGGGATGATTATTGAATGGCGGTTTTAGCTTGTGATGAATTTGTTGAGGTTATTGATATAATTTGAATGCTGTGCGCTTCGAAATTGCGAGTATCGTCCATTTCATAAGATTGATTGCTTTCGTCGCTATTTGTGTTTATTTTTTATTTTTTGTTTTGAAATTTCGAGCATTATTTGTTTGATTAATAATTAATTGGATGGCTAAATCTAAAGCTGTTTCAGTTAATATTAGGAATATTCACTTCAAAAATTCTTTTCCTTCAATTTCTAGGGGGCATATACTTGGATTGTTTTCTTAATATGGCAATTCTTTTTTATTGTTTTCCTTTATTGGAACAAGATCAAGGTTAATCCTCAGGTTTTGTTACAATTCTGGTAAATCTGAAGGGGTTTAATCTATATTTATTACATACTTATCTTAACTAATAACAGAAAAATCAGTATATAAGCAGAAAGGACTGAAGTGAAACATTAAACATGTATTCTTGTCCTGTTCTTGGAGTGATTTTGCCTCTGATTATTTGTTTTTCTTTTTCCTGATAAAGATGATTGGAATATTGAGGTAGATCTTTGTATTATCTCAGTTGGGATGTTGTGAAAACTTGGAACTTTTATGTATAGTCGTTGTTTTCTTGTTGGGTTTATGCCACGTCGGATGTGGATGGGGGTGGTGGTGAGGTTATAAGTTTGAGTGAAAATCTCACCTCATGAGTTACTTTTGGGTTGAGAGATGCCCAAGACCACCTTACATTTCTAAGGGCTCGTTTGGTTGTCCTTCGATTCGCAAATCCTACTATTTTGAGGTATTGAATTGTTATAGTTTAGTATTTGATTGTAAGAATTAAAACGATTTTAGTTCTAGTTTAGATGCTATTTTCATGTGTAATTGGAATAAAAGATAGCTTGAAAATTTAAGTAAAATAAAACAATTGTATGTTTTTTGTTCAAATGTACATATCAGGTATTGAATTGTTATAGTTTAGTATTTGATTGTAAGAATTAAAACAATTTTAGTTCTAGTTTAGATGTTATTTTCACGTGTAATTGGAATAAAGATAGCTTAAAAATTGAAGTAAAATAAAACAATTGTATGGTTTTTTGTTCAAACGTACAATATGTGCATCTGATTAAGTCGTACATAAATGCAGATATACATATAATTCAATTAATCAAAAATAAGATAATTTAGGGCTTGTTCGATAACACTGAAAATTAAGTGTTGAAATTGGAAGAGTTGAATATATTAAATATCTATTTTTTTATACTTTTACCTTCAAAAAAGTTATCTTTCGACAAATTTTTGCCCTTAAAATAATTTTTACAACTTTATTTTTCTAAAATATTCTCTCTCTAAAATTTTCCCTCCTTATTTTTTTATGAATTTAGTATGCCCTCTATCTATAATTATTTGTATATAATGTTTTTGGAAAGATTTTGTAGTAGTGTTGTTGAATGGTGGTAATGGTAGATAGGTGTTTGATAGTTTTAAGTGAGAAGACCCAAAAAAATTAAGTGAATCACACATCACTTAAAATTTAGAATAATTTTTAAGCGATACTTATATTTTAAATGTTTGCTTCATTTTGTTATCAAACTCACTTAATTTGATAAGTATTTAATGCATTCAGTTTTAAGTGCTGAATTTTGTTCTGAAATGGGCCTTAGACAACCAAATCGGGCACTAATCAAATGGTGCTAACAAGTCTTAATTGAGCCTTGTCTAATGCACTTGTGGAGTGTTTTTAATCATATAATCATGCTATGATTTTGAGGTTTTTTGGCGTACTGAGGTCAGATATAAAGTGGTTTGTAGACTTCAATGAATGAAATACAAGACTGGCGCATGCCTTTTTCTCTAGACTTTCTCATTGCGTTCTGGAGATAAACTAGATTGGATCGATGATAACTAGCCGGCCTGAACAATAACTTAAAAATATATAAAAATAAATGAAAAATAAGCAAAAAGTTTGAATATGTGTTGGCGATTTGTCCTTATGAGTGTGTTTTCCCTTTTCAAATTTATTCTCACGATCTGCTACTTCGAAGAATCTACCCAAGAAATATGCAAATGAACTTCAGTGAATTTGGTCATGTTCGTCTTCTGTAGAGTATTCCATTGGTCTTGTCCACGGGTTCCAAAAGGTATTCTTAAAACGATAGAAATCATCTTCTTAAAACGATAGAAATCATCTTCTATTTTCTATTCCAATGTCATCGTTTGTCCTATAACGATTTTTCAGTATTTGAGATTTTTATTTTTTGTTTTTTTGGAAAAATGTGAACGTATATAAATTCAAATTTTCGTTCATGTATGTACATATTAATGTAATCACCATACAGCATTCATATGAGCATGCTTACATCTAATTGTTTGTCCTGTCTTCTTTATCCAGGGATGTGCTCTGAATTTATTTGCATCCTTGACAAGAGAAAACTTTGTGCGGTGGCTTCCAGGATTCAATCATATCATTTCAGGTTAGCTTGTGTACTCGGGCCTGTTTGGTTTAGAATTTGAAACCAGTTTTTCGAAAAATTGTAAAAATTTGTTTAGTTTGGTTTTTGAAAACAGAGAGTATGCATCCAAACCCAAATCAAATGGGTCCTCAAGGCCCCCTTTGGTTACTGTTTTTATCCCTGATTCCTGCCTCTCCCAAATTTCTCAAATGTTTATGTTGAGAAGTTTCTTTAAATGGATTCATTTGTTAATTTCTGTAACTTTTAGAATGGAATGTGAAGAAGGTATTTGATTGTGTGAAAAGATTTCTAACTGTTTTTTTTAACAATTTTTTTCAATAAAATATTAATAATCATTTCTCCAAGTCAAATACCTCATTTAAATGAACCCGAAAGTTTTTTTTTTTTTTTAAAAAGAAAAGAAAAATCTGATGGTGATAAATGCAATGGCAGCGCTACATGGGGACCAGGTGACACTCAAACCCGACACCCAACTTTTGAAAAATTTCACTTTTAGCCTTATATTTTTAGAAAAAAATAATTAAAATTTTTAAATTTTAGATAAGGCCACCAAATTTATATGAATATCTAATAACCTTCAAAACAAAAAATTTACTCCCCGCCTGATGATTTTTCTAGATCCACCGTTGAATAAATGGTACCCTTTCAGATTGTGATCTTTGTTCCCGGTTTATTTTCATGCAGATCATGAACAATGAAACTACCATTTGAATCCCCCATGTAAGTTTCTTGTTCTTTTTATGAATATAATTCCTTCAATCCATGGCCCCACGATCCTTCCGCCCTGCCTCAAGGCGGGCGCCGCCAAGATGCATTTTCATTCTAGTCTTGATCCTCGTCCCTATCTCCATGATCGTAATCTTCACCAATGGCCAAAAAATATCTTATTTCTTTCGCCCCCTGTGGGACAAACCCCCGGCCCCGTTCATCCACCTCCCCCACTACTATGCGGAGAATGTCTCCATGCACCACCTCTGCCGCCTCCATGGGTGGCGGCTTCGGCCCGAACCCCGCCGCGTTTTCGACGGAATCATCTTCAGCAACGAGCTTGACATGCTCGAGATCCGGTGGCGTGAGCTCGCCCCCTACGTTGACAAATTCGTCCTTCTAGAAGCGAACACCACCTTCACGGGCATCCCGAAGCCCCTCTTCTTCTCTGCAAACCGGGCCCGGTTCGCCTTTGCTGCCAATAAAACAATCCACGGCGTCTTTCCGGGCCGGGTTGTGAGCCATGGGATGCGACCCGACCCTTTTGTGCTTGAGTCAGAACAACGGGCCGCAATGAACGGGCTTATGCAACGGGCTGGGATTTTGGCCGGCGACGTGTTGATAATGTCCGACGCTGACGAGATCCCAAGCCCGCACACCGTGAAGCTTCTCCGCTGGTGCGATGGCATCCCGCCCACTCTCCACCTCGAGCTCAAACACTTCATGTACTCGTTCGAGTTTCCGGTGGACTACAGCAGTTGGCGAGCCTCGGCCCATATCTACGGCTCGTGGACCCATTACCGGCATTCTCGGCAGACTGATCTTATTCTCTCGGATGCCGGGTGGCACTGTAGCTTCTGTTTCCGTTATTTGAACGAATTCGTGTTCAAAATGACGGCTTATAGCCACGCGGACAGAGTGAGGCGTAGTGATTTTTTGGATTATACGAGGATTCAGAGATTGATATGTAGAGGGGATGATCTGTTTGATATGTTGCCGGAGGAGTATAGTTTCAGGGAATTGATTAAGAAGATGGGGTCGATTCCGGCGTCGGCGTCGGCCGTTCATCTGCCGGCGTATTTAATAGAGAATGCGGACAAGTTTAAGTTTCTTCTTCCCGGCGGTTGTTTGAGGTCACGGGAATGAGATATAAGAAAAGGTAGTAGTGAATCTCCCCATTGACTACGTAAGATTGATTTAGTTGGGACAAAATCCCTTTTGATAGTTTTTTTTTTTTTTCATAGTTACTACATTGGTTTAAGAAAATCTCCGTTTGGTGTTTGAATGAGCAAAATATTTTGTTTTTATGGGCTGTGAATGTACGAAATTTTGTTTCTCTCTCAGCTCAGCGCCAAGTTGTACCATTTCTATTTTTTTAAATCTTATATAGTGTATATTTATTAATTTTTATCAATTTATGTTTAATTTTTGTTATTTATATTTTGAATAAACCCTTAACATTGGTTTGGTTGGAAAAATAAAAAAAATAAAAAAATAAGAGGATAATATTTTTATTTATTATTAAGAAAAAAATATTATTTTCTTCAATTTATTATTTTGTTCTCATATATTATAAAAATAAATTAAAAAAATCTATTACCAAAGGTATAATTGTAATTTTTATACTTTTAACCATTTTTCTTCCAAATTTGAGAGGAAAAAAAATTATTTCAAAAATTGTTTTTTATCTATCCTATTTTCTTTTCCCTTCTATTTTTCATTCAATTAAATATGATTTTTTTTTTTTTTTTTTTTTTTTTTTAATTTTCCATTTCATTTCCTTTTTCTTTCATTTTTCATCCAACCAAACACATCCTTACTATAATACCAACTACAAAATTCATATTTTGTGTCTATGCTAACTCAATAGATTTAATTGTATGTTTACTCAATAGATTTAGAAAAAAAATTATTGTTTAGTTTTAACAAAATATAGAAATCCTAAAATAGATTTTCAAATTACTATAATAAAATTTTTAGTACTTAGATTTTTTTTTTTTAAAAAAAAGTCCGTTGTTTTTTTACCATCGTTTTTCTATAATTTACATAAAATGTAATTCTATAAAACATTACAAGACGTGAATATTTATATTTATATTTTGCTATTTTTAAACATTTAATACATGTTAACATATTGATTGTATTGTTGTTAATGTTCATAATTTTTATATAAAAAATTATGTTATTTTTATGTTATTTTGTTATATTCATACGTTCTTCTGTTTTAAGTTCTTTTGTTATGTTCACAAAAATTACGGAGACAATATTTACATCAGTTATGAACATTCACCCAAAAAATTTTTGAAAAAAGATCAACAAAAATAAATCGGTATGAACATTCACCAAATTACAATAAACATTAATAAAAAAAAATAAAAATCAGTGTAAACGTTCACTAAACAACAAGGAACATTCATAAAAAAACACATTGGTATGAACATTCACACTACTATTTAAATAGTTGTGAATGTTCAGGGGAAAAATATATATATAAAAAAATCAAAACTAAAACTAAACAAAGGATGAAAAATGTAATTCTTAACCCTTTAAAAATTGAACCGTAGCAAATTGAACCCTTATACTGGAAACGAGGCAAAGGACAAAGACAGTAATTGAATTGGAAATGAGACAGAGAACGAAGATGAAATTGCCACCACCATTCGCCAACTGTTGTTTCCGTCGTCGATGAAGACGAACATTTCTCGCTGCTAGTAATGCACCTGTTAACTATAGATACGTAAGTAGCCACTTCGAGGGGGCTAAGACCTCCAAATACTGGATTGGATAAACTTATGATGCCTTTTTTATTCATAATAACAACTCATATAAGCTTATAGATAATCATCAGACCATTGATTTACAGAAATTTAGCACAATTAACTGCCCAACACAATTAACTACCCATAAACAATAACTACCCACAATTCACTACATAACCCACCCACTAAATAGTAACTACCCATAACAATAACCACCCATTATAACCAACTGACTTACAGGACTTACAGGAACATGACAATCCTTCCCCCATCAAAAGACCTTGCCCTCAAGGTCAGGGAAGTCTTTTTGTAGCTTCTGATATTCAACCCACGATGCATCTTCTTGCTTTAGTCCCTTCCATTTAACCAGCAACTCACTGACAGCGCGGCCATTATTCTTCTTGAGGCGTCGTTGCAAGATTTCCTCAGGCTCAGATTGTGGACCACCATTAACCGCCACCCGAGGGATCGTAGTTACCAGCACATTTCGCGCTCCCAGCTTCATCTTCAAGCACGATATGTGAAACATCGGATGAAGGAAGGATGTGAAGAGAAGATCCAATCGATAAGCAACACTGCCAATTTGGGTGAAAGCTTCAGATTTTTGCGCTGCACAACTGAATGTTGTTTGTAAGGTTGGAGACGAAGGTAGACCTAGCCACCGATTTCAAAACTTCGTTCCGTGTGTTTCAAATCCGCAAAACGCTTCATCCTTTCTTGGGCCATCTGTAAGTTTCCACGTAATAGGCGTAAAATCTGATCCTGACTTTTCAGGGTGTCGTCCACTAACTGAACTGCAGCTGTCCCCGGCGAATGAGCCAACAAAGGTGGAGGGGGGTATCCGTAAATTGCCTCAAATGGTGAAAGCTCAGTGGAAGCATGAGTGTTTGTATTGTACTACCACTCGGAAATAGGCAACCACCGAGACCAATCTTTAGGCTTCTCTCTAGAAAAACACCTTAAATACTACTCCACGCACTTGTTTACGATCTCCGTTTGACCATCCGTTTGAGGATGATAAGCCGATGAAAATTTGAGCTCAGTACCATGCAATTTGAACAACTCCTTACAAAATAGGCTAGTGAATACGGGATCCCTGTCACTGACAATAGAGCTAGGCATTCTATGCAATTTAAAGATATTAGCAATAAAAATCTGTGCAATTTTAGTGGCTGTGTAAGGATGCACAATTGGAATGAAGTGCACATACTTGCTCAATCTATCGACCACGATCAAATCACACTAAATCCACTAGAAAGTGGCAGCCCTTTAATAAAGTCTAAGGAGATATCGGACCATACCCTTGTAGGAATAGGCAAGGGTTAGAGTAGACCCGCTGGAAGAGTGGTTTCGGTTTTGTTGCGTTGACAAACATCACACTCCCTAATGAATCGCTTAATGTTAGCCTTCATATCCTTCCAATAATAGTTAGCTCTAGCCCGAGATAGAGTTTTATGGAATCCCAAGTGGCCGGCCTGTGGGCTTCCATAAGATAAGTAGACCAATGAGTTCTTGAGAATAATGCAGTCACAAA
This sequence comes from Eucommia ulmoides, assembly GCA_016647705.1. Classification (NCBI taxonomy): domain Eukaryota; kingdom Viridiplantae; phylum Streptophyta; class Magnoliopsida; order Garryales; family Eucommiaceae; genus Eucommia; species Eucommia ulmoides. The sequence continues at coordinate 18,225,136 of CM028335.1, read as the reverse complement.
TATATAGCTTTCCCTTGTAAACTAACAGCCCATCTTTCATGTTATATTTGGTCTCATCAACATTCTTTCCTGCAAAATCAGAAATTAGTTTTTTTTTTTTTTTTTTTTTTTTTAATTTGGGATCCTCTGAATAAGATTTCCTCAAATCTGAAATCCAATTATCCGAAGAGAATGACAAGGCAACCAACATGGCTGTTGCATTTTCATATTTTCTTGACAAAGCATCGCGACCAAATTATCTTTCCCTTTCTTGTATTCCACCAGAAAATCAAATCCCAACAATTTAGTTAACTATTTCTGCTGCATGGGTATTCCCACTTTCTGCTCAAGTAGGTACTTTAGGCTTTGATGGTCCGCCTACACTCGAAATGTTTTCCCCAAAACATAAGAACGCCACTTCTTGACTGTCAGAACCAAGGCCATAAGCTCCTTTTCATATGTGGAGAAGTGTAAGGCTTTCCCATGAATGGCCTTACTCATAAAGGCAATAGGTCGTCCTTGTTTCATTAATACCGCACCCACACCACAACTAGAAGCATCACATTGAATAATAAAGGGTTTAGTAAAGTCAAGAAGAATTAAAATAGGGGGGGTTGGTTATAGCATTCTTAAGGGAAATGAAAGCTTCTTTGGCTATAGGAGTCCATTCAAAAGAATTTTTTAGAAGTAGAGAAGTTAGAGGCGCAACGATAGAACCATATCCTTTGATAAATTTTCGATAATACCCTGTGAGACCAAGAAAACCCCGTAAGGATTTAATTGTGGAAGGAAAAAGGCTAATTTACCATAGATTTGATTTTTTTTTTTGGATCAGCCCAGACTCCATCTTTAGAGATCAAATGGCCAAGATATTCAATCTCATGACACCCAAAAGAACACTTTGATTTTTTTTGCAAAAAGCTGATGGTGTTTTACAATTTTCAGTACCACAGTTAAATGTTGCAGATGCTCTTCCATGTTGGTGCTATAAATAAGAATGTCATCAAAGAAAACAAGCACAAATTTCCTCAAGAATGGTTTAAAAATATGATTCATGAGAGATTGAAAAGTGGAAGGAGCATTAGTAAGACCGAATGACATTACGAGAAATTCATAATGGCCTTCATGAGGACGAAAAGCAGTTTTTGGGACATCATCGGGATTAACTCAAATTTGATGATACCCCGAACACAAGTTTAGTTTACTGAAAATAGTTGCTCCATGCAATTCATCTAGAAGTTTGTCCACAACCGGAATAGGAAATTTGGCCTTAACGGTATTTTTATTTAAGGTTTATAATCAACACAAAGGCGCCAACTACCGCCCTGTTTATGAACTAGAAGAATCGGGGAAGAAAAAGGACTCTGACTAGGTCGAATGATACCCGAAACAAGGATGTCATGAACAAGTTTTTCTATCTCAGTTTTTTGAAAATAAGGGTATCGATATGGTCCTACACAAACTGGTTTAGCCCCTAGTTGAAGGACAATATTGTGGTTGTGTAAGACCCTGATTTAGCACATACGCCCTTTTAAATTTCATGTTAGAGCATTTAGAAAATTTCGGGGTAAAATTGATGTTAATTAAAAACTAAATTAAAAGTTATTGGCTCAAATTGAAAATATAGAAATATTTATTCTAAACTTGGAATGCAAATTGTCAAGTAAAATCTAAAAATTGAAAATGTTAAGGGTGAAATTTCAATTTTAGAAACTTATAAGTGTTAATTTGAACTAAAAAAAGGAGAGTTAGAGAATTAGGGGAAAAAAAAAGCAATTTAACAAAAAGATTTTTTATTTTTTTTTATAAACACACACACACACACACACACACACACACACACACACACACACACACATATATATATATATGCATATAGTGTATGTGTGCAGTGAGAACCGGAGGCAGAAACAGAGAGAGACCAGCGATGTGGCAACGCGAGGGATAACGAGTATACCACTAAATTCATGCGTATGAATATAAATGCATGCATTTCAAATCGATTACAAGGAAAAGGAAGGAGAAGAATCCATACAATCGAGAAAAATAGGAGAAGATTCGCGAAGAATAAGAGAGAGAATGAGCGAGAGAGAGAGAGAGAGAGAGTTCGCCGGTGTGGGTTTTGGGTGCTTCCGTCGTTCAAATTTCTCTGACGGTAGGTTGGTTGTGTGACGTCGCCGATAATGGGTGTTGCCGGCCGGAGAGTTAGAGAGAGAGAAGGTGGGTTTCGATTTTGGGTGTGTATTCTGTTCAACGTCGTGGGTGTTCCGTCTTCGTGGATGTGTGGCGTGATCGGAGTAAGGTCGGTGGGTGGCGAGTCCCAGAACAGAAACAAAAAATGAAGAGAGAGAGGGTCGGTGATAGTTCGGTCGACTGGGGTGGTGATCGTTCGGCAGTGGGTCACCGTGTTTGTCGTGTGTGTGTTGTGTATGTGTGTGTGTGGTAAGTTTGGTCAGTGGGTGATCGACGGGGTTGGTGGTGGTTCATTGAGGGTAGTCGTCGGTTGTGGAATTAAGTTGGCAGAGAAGTGGGTAGGTGTATATTTAGTTGTGGGTATGTGATTGGGTGTGTGTGTGTGAGTTTCTAGGTGTGTATGTGTGTTTGGATCGTTGGCAGTGAAGATCGGCGGGAGGAGTGAGAGTTAGCCGGCGTTGAGGAAGGAGATCGACGGGAACGCCAAACCGAAACAGAGCAGGAAGCAGAAACGAAAAAGAAAAAGAAATAAGAAGAAAAGGAAAAAGGGAAAAAAAAAAAAGGGGGGGGGAAATTACACAAACCACCCCACTAAAAACATAATTCCAATCTCTCGGTTAGTGGAAAATTCGGGGAAGGTAAAATTTCGTACTTCTTTAATATATACATTAAATTGTCTCAATGTAAAATACATGTTATCATTATCGTTGAATTTAGCGTTATGTGTCCGCATGAAAAATATCGAAATGGCGATAAGAAGTAGTAAGACCGTTTACACGAATAAATTCGATATAGTAAATTTCATACTAAAGCGTGAGGAATAGGTGTATGCGTGAGGATTCACAACCATCGTCCTCACGGTATTGACTACTCGCAAGTATACGACGTCTAGTTTTAATATAATGGATCTTGTAAGATCGGAAATCGTTCCACTGGGAATGACATGTAATTCGGTTGAGTATTGTGATTTAAATAGTTTCATATTATCTCGACTAATCATAATTTGTTTGTTTTCTATTTAATATACTAAGATAAATGACAACTATTAGGTTAGTTCTAATTACACTAATTACGTAGGTATTAATTTATTTCACATAATGCATAATCGACGTCATTAAGTTAGCTATAATGGTTTTCTATCTATTTCGACAATCTCTGTATCGATAACTCCTCCGCTACCTCTCCCGAGTGTAAGACGGGGGATTACACGACTTCGTGTCAACGAAGAAGTCCCCTTCAACGCCTTTACGACCCTAGGTTGCGTGAGTCTTTAGCCAACGTCATGGATTCCATACGTTCTAACGCCCTCCCGGGTCGTTAGAACGTCACGTTGTATTTACCCTAGTCCGAATCTGGGGTTACCTCTCTCGAGTGTCCAACCCCATATTCTTGGTTTATCAATACAAGCATAATATCAAGAATAATGGTAAACACAATCGAATTTAGACAAACAACACATTAAATTAACATTAATTCATTCAACTTAGCAATTACATGATTTCAACTATACCAAAGTAACATTTAACTACTACTACAAGATCTTAGCCATATACCATATAAAATAAGAGGGATTCAACATTCTTAGATATGAAAAAGTGATTACAAAGATAAAAACAAGAGAGAAACGATCAAATCTGAAAGTGAAACGGTTTACTGTTGCTAATGATCGATCCGCAAGTGATCCTTTTTTGTCCGAATGATGAATCTCCTTCTTGATCTTCAAAATATAACTTAAGAACTCTCTACTAGGGTTAGGGTTTATCCACTCCTCTTTTCAGACGTGGGAAAGAGGTATAAATAGGCCTAAGGGTTCAAAAATATCTAAACAGATATTTTAGCCTGTTCTACGAATTCCGTCTAGGCAGTAGAATCTTCGCCTAGGCGGAGTTTAAGTCAGTTAGAATTTCTCCTAGGCGATGATTTATTCTCCTAGGCGAAGGACTAACTTCTTCTCTTATTTCTTTCTGACGGAATTTCGCCTAGGCGGTAGAAACTTCGCTTAGGCGGATTTTCAGCAGTTCAGCTCTTCCAGCAGTTCAGCACTTCCAGCGTTCTGACGGATTTCCGCTTAGGCGGATTTCAATACTTCAGCTCTTGCAACCTTCTGATGAATTTCCACCTAGGCGGTGGAAACTTCGCCTAGGCGGATTTAAACTTCTCAGCGCTATCAACCTTCTGACGGATTTTCACCTAGGCGGTGAAAACTTCGCCTAGGCGGATTTCAACTTCTCAGCATTTGCAACTTTCTGATGAATTTCCTCCTAGGAACTTTACCTAGGCGGATTTGCATTGTTCTTTGAAACCTCTTTTTTTTTTTTATCTTTTTGGCTACCATTTTCTCCACCATTTCGCTCAGTTTGCCGATTGTTTAAGTCCCTACTCCTGACTAATAAAAAGAACTAAAAAAGATATTCAAACTTCAATAAAATACTCGAAAACTGGCAAATTCGGTTTAGAATTAGATAGGTATTTTACACCTATCAAATACTCCCAAACTTGGAATTTTGCTAGTCCTCGAGCAAAACACCCTAATGCTAAATAACACTAACTACACTAATTAGCTAATTTCTAAACTAAAAATAAGTAATCATTAACAAATAAGAAGTACACACCTGTGAGTTTTAAGTTCAATAAAAAAAACCATGCTATTCTTCCCTCAACAACCCGTAATCAGATTCGGTTAAGGATTAACACACACCACGTGGTGTTCCAGAATTTCAACACTCAATATCAGTTAAAATCATTTTAGATCCAATTGAAATGTGTGTGTGTGAGAACTCGGATATATAACTAATCAAACATCGGATTGGATTATTCAATGAATAAGGTCATGACTTAAACTTGTTAAAACATTCAGGAAAGCCATATGCTTGACTGGGCTCAACTATCTACTAATGTAGGTTCGGACATTCACCGAGATCAATAGGGTATGATTTGGCTTTGGAGAACGACCAAGGGTATCATAGAAATAAAAACTCGTTAAAATTTTAATGATACCCGAGGTACAAACGCTTGTCGCTATATCTCTCTCATAACCCCCTATCTTTGAAAATACTATCCTGAACAAGAATAAGTAAACTTGTATTCACTTGTCACAACAACCAAAATTAAACACTATATTCACATAGTGTATTTTTTTTTTTTTTTAGACACACACCCCCAAACTTATTCAATTTTATACAATTTTAGGGGCTTGTAAATACAACTAAAGGATTGACAAGTGAATACTCTTATACTTAACCAAAAATATTTAAATTGAACCCCGATTGCCTGCTTCAAGTTAGCATAATCTAATACTACTTGTTTTCACTCAATTTTCACTTTTATTCCTAGCGACAATGGTTCTGAAAGATTTACTTGGTTAAAGTATAGAAACAAGTTCAGAAGTGAAAATTTTATGGTTTCAACAAGAGAATGAGGGAATAAATTTTTAGGTTAGTTTCAAATGGTTCGAGCGATAAAAATGAAGGCCTATATCATGCCTCCGAAATTACCTTACCTATAATTTCACCTCAAGCCTCCCCCAGTCAAGTTCTAGATTCCTCATTTCTGTCATGAACTTATTACTGAATAATCGGCGTCAAATCGTTCAACTAATTATACAATGAGTTTATGCGATCGTGCGATTTAGGATCAAAATAATTTTCACATAATCGACATGCTAAGCACACAAAACACACGTGAATGACATTACCCCCGACCTCAATATGCAATTTAGGGGGTAATTTTCATCATCGGGACATAGTTCGGACGAACTCAAAAACTCAGCATGCACGTACAACTATATTCATTAATATATCTATTCTAATTCTACAAACTAACATTACTTATGCTAATGATCCTTACACATGCATAGCTAAACATTACACATGTATAACAAAAAGAACTTCAAAATTTACAAAAATTTAACGTTAATATCATTATAAACAAAAATTTGTACACAAAAAGAATTTTTGTCCCATTTACATCAAAAACATTTCATCATTCCTTCATATTCCCCTCCCCCAAAAAAACAAAAACTACATGCTTGCATATCATATACCCCCAAACTTGAATGAGGCAATGTCCTCACTGCCTAAGTAGCGAACCCAATAGCAGAATAGAAATATACGTATTGAAAACTGGGGCGGACACATACCTAGGAGGGAAGACATACAAGTCTAACCTCCTACTATTCATTGTGGAGGAGATGGCGGTGGCGGCTCATCAGTCTCGGAAGTCGGCACTGGCGTATAACGCGCTATGTCGATTCCGAGATGTTCGAATAAAACTCTTTGGTTTTGATCTTGTTGCTGAATGTAGTTATCCATGTAGCTCTCCATCCGAGAAAAATTAGCTTGAAGCTGGCTCATATCGGATTGGAGACTACGGACATCTCGTGAAATCTGGATGAGTTGGCCGCGGCGAGTTGTAGGCGTCGGTGGCTCTGAAGGATCGGCTTCTTCCTCTTCTTGACCCTCTTCTCCTTCACCTGGTCTACCTTTCCATAACCTGTTAATCATTGAAAGATCGAGTGGCTTTATAGGTGGAAATGGGCTTTTGGACGTGATACGAACTCCGGCACGTTGAAAGAGAACGGTGAGGAATGAGGGAAAAAGAAGGCCACCATTCGTTGTCCTGGCAGTATGAATTATTGAAGAATAAATGTGCCAACCGACGTTGACGGGCATCCCTCTATCAATGCCGTATAGCATAAACGCTCGCTCCTTGGAAATATCGGACACATAGGTGGTAGGGAGCAGATTGGCGCAGATAAATTGATGCCAAATCTTGGGGATCGATTTCAGAAACCGCGCCTTGAAGATTGCCTGACCCTGCCATGTGTTCTTCCACTGGGCGTTTCCCGTTGTTAGGGCCTGAATCACACACTCATTGTCGGTGTGGCGGCATCGGATAAATCTCTGGAGGCTTTCGGCCCCGTCAATCCAAGCAACTCGTTGAAATGGTCTGCACTGAACAGAACTGGAATGTTCTGGACCTTTGTCTAAAATCTCGTGGCCTCAGTAATGTTCGCATAGTATTCGAGTACGATGGCCAACTCCCCTAGTGGGGGTGAAGCACAGAACTGTTCCCATCTTCTTTATTTAATGACGGTCCTGAATTCTTCAAGGAGATCATGCAGAGGTCCGAACCCTCTCTGGCGAATGCCAGGATGCTTACTTTCATGATTTTTGTAATAGTCCTCGGCTTACTTAGAGACAAATTTGAGAGAATTGTAATCTGAGGCAGCCAGAGGTTATTCCATTCGTGGTTGCTTGGATACCCGACGCTTTGTCATTTTGCCTATAAATCACAATCACAACACCAACCACAATAATAACAATAGAGCACGCAATTCAAACCCTTGTCAGCGAACACACAATGCCCTATTTTATCAAACATATGCCAACCAAAGCCAAACAATACAAATTTCACAAGATATCCCACCAACCAAAACCAAATCACATTTTTGTCTCAATGTAGAGTAACATAAATGATTCACATTGTGTATCAACACAAAAACATGATAGGGTTTACCATTAATCATTCCTAAATCCCAAATAGCATGAAAACCGCAATCTAGGGTTTAAAGGGGTTTAGGGTTCTAACCAAATCCAATGATTTTTGAAATAAATGAACAAATGAAGCATATATTTCAACAATTAAATGAAAAATAGGCTCATTGACACTTACTTGTTGAAATTTTTTGATCAAATCACTTGAGGATGGCAATCTCGCACTGTTTCACCGTTTAAACCCTAATTTTTGAAAATGGGAAGAGGAATCCCACGTTTGGACGAAGATTCTTGGTGAAAATCTAAGTTTTTGGCAATGTAGGATGAATATTTAAAGGGAGGAATGGATTTGGGATAGTGAAGTTGAGAGGTTTCTTGAAAATTTTAGGAGGGAAGTGCCATTTGCGAAGAGGACTGTTGCGTTTTAAAATAGGACTGTCGCGACTTCGCCTAGGCGGAGGTTTTTTCGCCTAGGCGAAGTAGCGCCTTTTTCTTTTTAAAAACCTTCTGGTGTGAATTCACCTAGGTGGTGGTTTTTCTGCCTGGGCGAATTTACACCAATGTGAAATCCCTAATTCTGTTGTAAATCCGCTTAGGCGGTGGGTTTTCTGCCTGGGTGAATTTACACCAGTGTAGGAACTCAGCCTTTCTTCATTTTTCAGCCTAGGCGGTGGTTTTTCTGCTTAGGCAAAGTTACGGCAGTGTAGAAATTCAGACTCTTTCTTCCTATTTCCGCCTAGGCGAATTTACGCCAGTATGTTTTCTCAGCCTTTTGTCCAGTTTTCGCCTGGAAAATGGTTTTTCTGCTTGGGCGAATTTACGCCAGTGAGGACTTTGGTTGTATTTCTTCAGGTTTTCACATTTTTGCTCTACACCTCTTACTTCCACTTCGTTCCTCAAACGAGTTTTAGCAGACAAATCAATCCTAAGTATCTAACCTCATCAATTCACCACAAAAAATAGTATTATGAGATCAGTACGATCTCCAGAAAGTAATTTATACAAAAGTTGGGAATGTTCGTTACCCTCGATAACATATCAAAAGATGTTGCTTGGTTTTACGTCCCTAGCATGGACGTTTATGAATTCCGACTCTATCCTTTAACGAGGGAGATGTTCTCCACAACTCGCTCTTAATCCTTGAAGTAGTGCTTGATCTGTTCCCCGTTGACTCGAAAAGTTCGTCCGTCTTCGCCTTCTAGCTTGATAGCACCAAATGGATAAATATGCTTGATCCGGAACGGTCCAGACCACCGGGGCTTCAACTTTCCGGGAAAGAGTCTCAGCCTTGAGTTAAACAATAGAACTTGTTGGCCCGGACTGAACGTCCTCCGGACTATCATTTTATCATACCACCTTTTCATTTTATCTTTGTAAAGCTTGGCATTCTCATAAGCCTCATGCCGGAATTCCTCCATTTTATTCAATTGGAGGAGACATTGCGCACCAGAAGCTTTTATGTCAAAGTTGAGTTTCTTAATCGCTCAGAATGCAAGGTGCTCCAATTCAATGAGCAAATGACACGCTTTTCCAAATACCAATCGATACGGCGACATGCCGATCGATGTCTTAAAAGTCGTGCGATAAGCCCATAAAGCATCATCAAACTTCACCGCCCAATCCTTGCGATTAGTATGAACCGTTTTCTCCAGAATTAGCTTGATTTCTCGGTTTGAAACTTCAGCTTGGCCATTTTTCTGTGGGTGATATGGTAGCGCCACCTTGTGTCTAACCCCATACTTTGCCAACAAAGCGCTTAACATTTTGTTACAAAAGTGGGTTCCCTTATCATTGATTAAGGCTCGAGGTGTCCCAAACCGTGTCATGACATTGTGTTGAAGGAACTTCAAAATCACTTTGACATCATTGGTGGGTGTTGCTACGGCCTCGACCCATTTAGACACATAATCCACCTCTAAAAAAATATACTCCTTGCCAAATAACGGCAGAAATAGCCCCATGAAATCTACGCCCCACACATCAAACAACTCAAGCTCAAGAATTTAAGTCAATGGCAATTCATGCCTTCTCGATATGTTACCCACCCTTTGACATCTATTACAAGTTTTCACAAATGTATATGAATCTTTAAACAAAGAAGGCTAGTAAAAACCTGATTGAAGTACTTTCGATGCTGTCCGAGTCGCACCAAAATGGCCGCCACAAGGTGATGAATGGCAATGGTAGGGAATACTAGCCATTTCCTCTTCCGGAACACATCTCCGGATCACCTGATCAGCACATTTCTTGAATAGCAATGGCTCGTCCCACAGATAATACTTTGCATCAAAAAAAAATTTCTTCCTTTAGGCTCCCGTCAACTTAGGTGGTAACACGTTATATGCAAGATAATTCACAATGTCCGCATACCAAGGAAGTGCATTTTCAACTGAAAATAGGTGTTCGTCAGGGAACACTTCCGTGATACTAGACTCCTCACCAACGTTTTCTTGAATCAACCTCGACAAATGGTTAGCAACAACGTTCTCACTCCCCTTTTTATCCCTTATTTCAGCATCAAACTCTTGCAATAGAAGAATCCACCTTATCAATCTCGACTTGGCATCTTTCTTTGCAAATAAATACCGGATAGCCGCGTGATCCGTGTAGACGATCACTTTTGACCCAATAATATAAGACCAGAACTTATCACAAGCAAAGACCATCGCTAGCATTTCTTTCTCAGTCGTGGTGTAATTCTCCTAGGCATCATTCAATGTCTTACTTGTAAAATAAATTGAGCGGAAGATCTTCTCCTTCCGTTGGCCTAACACCGCGCCAACTGCATAGTCACTCGCATCGCACATTATCTCAAATGGCATCTCCCAATCCGGAGCGACCATTATTGGAGTCGTGATCAACTTCTCCTTTATCACCTTAAACGCCTCCATGCAAATCTCATTGAATTCAAATGAAGTATCATTCTCAAGAAGGTGACATAACGGTTTCATCGTCTTTGAGAAGTCCTTAATAAAGTGCCAGTAAAAGCTGGCATGCCCCAAGAAACTTCGAACTCCTTTCACATTAATCGGTGGTGGAAGCTTCTTAATCGTTTCAATCTTTGCTCGGTCTACCTCAAGCCCTTTGGAAGAGACTCGATAACCCAAGACAATCCCCTCTTTAACCATAAAGTGACACTTCTCCTAATTAAGAACTAAATTCTTCTCCTCACATCGGTCAAGAACAAGCGCCAGATTGTAGAGACAGTGATCAAAAGACGACCCGAAGACTGAGAAGTCATCCATGAAGATTTCCATTTTCTCTTCCACCATATCAGAAAATATTGCCATGATATATCGTTGAAAGGTTTCCGGTGCATTGCAAAGGCCGAACGGTATACGTCTATAAGCAAACGTTCCATACGGGCATATGAAAGTAGTCTTTTCTTGGTCCTTCGGTGCAATTGCTATTTGATTGTAACCTGAATAGCCGTCAAGAAAGCAATAGTACTCATATCCGGCTAATCGATCTAGCATTTGGTCAATGAAAGAAAGAGAAAAATGATCCTTCCTCGTCGTCTTATTTAATCTTCTATAATCAATGCACACACGCCATCCCATGATGGTTCGTGTAGCAATAAGGTCATCCTTATCATTCTTCACCATCATCATACCACCTTTCTTGGGCACCACTTGTACCGGGCTAACCCACTCACTATCGGATATAACATATATAATTCCCGTATTCAAGAGCTTCAACACCTCCGCTCTCACCACTTCCTTCATAGCCGGATTTAGCCACTCTTGATGTTCAATGGAGGGTTTGAACTCATCCTCCATCAAAATCTTATGCATGCAAACCAAGGGGCTAATTCATTTGATATCCAAAATAGACAAAGCAAAAGCGGATCGGTGCCTCTTCAAGATTCTCAGCAACTTACTCTCCTCTTCTTCTGTCAAAGTTGATGAAATTATAATCGGATCGGTTGAATTCTCTCCCAAAAAGATATACCGAAGATGTTCCGATAATTGCTTGAGTAATAATCCACCGTGAGGCGGATTTGATTCCTCGGGAGAGTTTTCAACTTCTTCAATCTTCGCCACATAAATAGGATCTTCTACGTCTTTAGATTGAGCATCCAAAATCAGCACGTAGTCTACAACCTCGAGTTCCATGGTAGAGCCTTCCTCACCAAGATCCCCCATAGATAAGGAATTTATGAGAGTATGCTCTAACGAATCCATCTCTATATTTGCAAGAAATAATTCCCTCACGCAAGAGTCCACAACATCAACTCGATTGCAATTGGGAGGTTTATTCGAAAAGTTCATAGTTCTAAAAATGTTGAACCTTATCTCTTCATCATTCACTCCTAACGTCAGATTTCCATTATGCACATCAATCAAGGCCTTTCCCGTTGCAAGGAAAGGTCTTCCTAGGATGATCGGGATTTCTCTATCTTTTTCCATTTCAAGCACAACGAAATCCACTGGAAATATGAATTTATCTACTTTCACTAGCACATTCTCAATGATACCTTTTGGATAGGTTAACGAATGATCCGCCATCTGAAGAGAGATCATTGTCAGCTTTGCACTCCCAAGTCCTAACTTCCGATAAACGAAAGAAGGCATCAAATTAATACTCGCCCCAAGATCACAAAGCGCCTTATCAAAATGAGATTTCCCAATAGTACACGGAATTGTGAAACTACCCGGATCCTTCAATTTGGTAGGCAACTTTCTTTGTAGTATTGCACTACACTCCTCCGTTAGTTTCACCGTTTCGTAATCCTTCAACTTCCTCTTCTTTGTCATGATGTCCTTTAAGAACTTGTCATAGTTGGGCATTTGTTCCAATGCATCTGCAAAAGGAATGTTGATGTGGATTTTCTTGAAAATTTCAAGAAATTTCTCAAATTGGGCATCCAACTTCCTCCTTTGGAATCTTTGAGGATATGGAAATGGGGTTACTAGAATCGGTGGATTCTTTGAAAATGTTACTCACCCCAGCATCACCCTTTCATCTCTTTTTCTCTCCTCAACTTTCTCTTGGTTCTTATCCCCTTTCAAGTCTTCACTCGTCTTCTCTTCTCTTTCATCAGTTTTTACTTCAACTTCATCCGTCGTACTTGTTCTTGGTTCATCATGAGGAAACTCACGACTCACTCCTGGCTCGTTTTCCATAGGCTTGCTCACTTCCACGTCTCTTCCGCTCCTCAACTTAATCGCCTTGCATTCCTGAGGGTTGGTTTCCGTGTTGCTTGGAAACTTCCCCTTTTGTTGCTCTTGGATGGCCCTAGCAAGCTGCGCGATTTGAGTCTCTAAAGCCTTCACCGTGGAGTTGGTGTTTGTACAAGTGGTATCGATCGAGTCCAGCCGTGTTTTATGTTTGTTTAGCCGGTTATGCATCTCACGCATCATAGTCTGAGTCTCCTTCATAAACGAACCCAAAATTTCATCCAACTTTGACTTTGGATTATGCATTGGTGGTTGTTGCATTTGACGATTGGATTGCATTGATTTCCATAGCCCGGAGGTGGCCATAAAGTGTTCTGATTGTTCACATATGAGAAGTTCTTATGGTTACGAAGTCCAGGATTGTAATGAGTCGGAATGTTAGTAGTGGGCCTGAAAGTGTAGGCACGATTGTTTAGAAAATGGTATTCCTCGAACTTATTATCCAATCCAGATTGAGAACAACTTGCTGCTATCTCCTCCCCTTGACTCGACAAAGCGTCTTTTGTAGACATGGCGACCAATTGATCCGAGAGCTTGGACACTTGGGCCGATAATGTTGCAATATGGTCAGATTCTTGGATAGAAGAGACCCGTCTTCCCGTGTTCTTCTCATTTGGCCATTGATAATTGTTAGCCGTCATTTCTTCCAATAATGCATTTGCTTCGGTAGGGGTTTTGGACAACAACGATCCCCCTGAGGCTGCATCAACTATTGTTCTAGTTTGGTTATCCAACCCATTGTAAAATAATTGGGTTTGAAACCAATCTTGATACCCGTGTTGGGGGCACCTTCTCAATAGGTCCTTGAATCTCTCCTATGCCTCAAACAACAGCTCAAAGTCTCTCTGGTGAAACTGCGCAATCTCGCCTCGGAGTTGAGAAGTCTTCAAAGGTGGAAATAACTTAGTGAGGAACCTTTGTGCAAGGTCCTCCCAAGTATTAATGCTCCCCGGTTGAATCGACTGAAACCAACCCCTTGCTCTATCTCGTAAAGAAAACGGAAATAACCTCAACCGTATGACATCTTCGACAACTCCATTTATCTTGACAGTGTCACAGATCTCGAGAAAGGTTACCAAGTGGACGTTGGGATCTTCGTGAAGATTCCTGCCATACTGGTTTTACTGAACCATATTAATTAAGGCGGGCTTCAACTCAAAGTTATTTACCTGGATCGGCTGCCTCCGGATCCCTGAATAGTTATCCAGCATTAGTTGCCGATAATAATCCCTAAGGACTCGTTGTAGCCTCTCTTGCTCCGGAGGCTGAAGTGCGTGTAGCTCCGGTGGTTGTGGAACATTTTCACGTCCCTCGGCCATAGCGGTAGCTTTTTCCTCTTTCTGTTTACCAATGCGTTGACTACGCTGCATGCACTGCTTAAGTCAAATAAATAAATCAAATAAACAAATGAATGAATTGAATAAAATTTAAAAGCAAAAGAATTATTGTGATTAACATTCAACTACTTGATCACAATATCAACTTAATTGAAAAACACCTTGCCATTCCCCGGCAACGGCGCCAAAAACTTGTATGCACGAGGATTCACAATCATCGTCCTCGTGGTATTGACTATTCGCAAGTATGCAAGGTCTAGTTTTAATATAATGGATCTTTTAAGATCGGATATCGTTCCACTGGGAATGACGTGTAATTCGGTTCAGTATTGTGATTTAAATAGTTTCATATTATCTTAACTAATCATAATTTGTTTGTTTTCTATTTAATATACTAAGATAAACGACAACTATTAGGTTAGTTTTAATTACACTAATTACTTAGGTATTAATTTCTTTCACATAATGCATGATCGACGTCATTAAGTTAGCTATAATGGTTTTCTATCTATTCCGACAATCTCTTTATCGATAACTCCTCCGCTACCTCTCTCGAGTGTAAGAAGGGGGATTACACGACTTCGTGTCAACGAAGAAGTCCCCTTCAACGCCTTTACGACCCTAGGTCGCAAGAGTCTTTAGCCAACGTTATAGATTGTATACGTTCTAACGCCCTCCCGGGTCGTTAGAACGTCACTTTGTATTTACCCTAGTCCGAATCTGGGGTTACCTCTCCCGAGTGTCAAACCTCGTATTCTCGATTTATCAATACAAGCATAATATCAAGAATAATGGTAAACACAATCGAATTTAGACAAACAACATATTAAAGTAACATTAATTCATTCAACTTAACAATTACATGATTTCAACTACACCTAAGTAACATTTAACTACTACTACAAGATCTTAGCCATATATCATACAAAATAAGAGGGATTCAACATTCTTAGATATGAAAAAGTGATTACAAAGATAAAAACAAGAGAGAAACGATCAAATCTGAAAGTGAAACGGTTTACTGTTGCTAATGATCGATCCGCAAGTGATCATTTGTTGTCCGAGTGATGAATCTCCTTCTTGATCTTCAAAATATAGCTTAAGAACTCTCTACTAGGGTTAGGGTTTAACCATTCCACTTTTCAGACGTGGGAAAGGGGTATAAATAGGCCTAGGGGTTCAAAAATATCTAAACAGATATTTTAGCCTGTTCTGCGAATTCTGCCTAGGCGGTAGAATCTTTTTCTAGGCGGAGTTTAAGTCGGTTAGAATTCTGCCTAGGCGGAGGACTAACTTCGTCACTTCTTTCTTTCTGATGGAATTCCGCCTAGGCGGTAGAAACTTTGCCTTAGCGGATTTTTAGCAGTTCAGCTCTTCCAGCAGTTCAGCACTTTCAGCATTCTGACGGATTTTCGCCTAGGTGGATTTCAATACTTCAGCCCTTGCAACCTTCTGATGAATTTCCGCCTAGGCGGTGGAAACTTCGCCTAGGCGGATTTAAACTTCTCAACGCTATCAACCTTCTGACGGATTTCTGCCTAGGCGGTGGAAACTTCGCCTAGGCGGATTTCAACTTCTCAGTGTTTGCAACTTTCTGATGAATTTCTACCCAGGCGGTGGAAACTTCGCCTAGGCGGATTTGCGCTGTTCTTTGAAACCTTTTTTTTTTTCCATCTTTTTGGCTACCCTTTTCTCCACCATTTCGCTCAGTTTGTCGATTGTTTACACCCCTACTCCTGACTAATAAAAACAGCTAAAAATATATTCAAACTTCAATAAAATACTCGAAAACTGGCAAATTCGGTTTAGAATTAGATATGTATTTTACGCCTATCAATAGGAAATTATGAAATTTAGGGTCTACAATTCATGATTAAGTTATGTTTACATAAAATATTAATTTAGGCCTTGTCACCATTGGGTTTGCAGGTATCGGAGTTCTAGTTGAGGCTAGTTGGTTAAAGTTTACGAAATCGGATATTCAGGTGAGTGTATTGTCTTCTTATCAAACTATTTTTATATATATATATATGATGAAAAATGGTTGTATTTTAAATTAGATACTTTTAAAATTATATGGATCAAGCAGGTTTTGAGTGAGTTGGTAAAATGAATGTTCGTTGAATTATGTTGGTTTTAAAAAAAAAAGATTAGAAATGATTTGTTGGATTTTGTGGTTTTAAAGGAGAGCGAAAAAATGCCTAATTTTCTAAAACAAAGGTGGAAAAAATGATTTTTGCTGAAATCAGTTGGTATTTTAAAAAGAAAGTGAAAAATATGATTTTTGTTGAAAATTAGTGGGTTTTTAGATGAAAGTGAAAAATATGATTTTTTAATTAAATCGGTTTTGGAAATGAAGGTTGAGATTTGTGATTTGACGATGTGGATTGACGATATTGATTAGACGATTGTTATAGATTTGTGGTTTGATGATGATGTTATGGATTTCTCCCTATAAGGGGTGTAGATTATATTCTCCCTGTAAGGGGTGTGAATTTTTGACGATATTGTTGATTTGGACGATGCCATAGTTTTATTCCCGGAATGGATGTGGATATTCTCCCCGTAAGGGGTGTAGATTATATTTCTCTCCGTAAGGCGTGTGAATTTCTTCCAGTAAGGGATGTGGATATTTCTCCCCATAATAAGGGTGTGGATTATACTGCGCTGTTTATTTCGCTAGGAAGGCATATCTTAGGGATGGTACGGTACTGTTGCAACTCCCGATCGTGAGGTTAAAACGATCACTATAGCTGGCCAGTGTGTGTTGTGGTGGAGTGGTGTTTTGAGATGTGGTGTTTTACTTATATTGGGTGATTTATTATTTATTATGATGAATGGTATTATTTTATACTAGATGGGTTTGAATGGAACTTATACTTATTGGTTTATTTTCACTGCTTATATTATGGAGAATTTTACTAGCTACGTGTTGTTTATATACTTACGCTTGATCCATTTAAATGTTGTAGATATGAATTATTACACTCGCAGGTGGAGTAGATAAGAGTCGGTTGGTCCCCTACTGGCACTAGTTACAGTTACGCGGGTCAGGCATTGGAGTCATACGAGAGGAATTTGAGATGAGCTGTCAAATGATGAACCTAGGGGAGGTTCATGAGTTCTATTTATTGTTTCTATGTTTGGGACAAATGTATCCCTATAGTATGAATTTATTATATATATATATATATATATATATATATGACGTGTAGATAAAAGTTTGTATATTGCAGTAGTTAAGTTGATTAGTCAAGTGATGTCACGTCGACGTCACGCCGGCCCGATGGTGACGGGTGTCCGTGGTGGGGTATGACAATTTTGGTATCAGAGTCTAGGTTATGGGTTTTGTAGACTTGTCAGTGGTCTTGTCAGTAGAAGACCATAAGGTAGGAGGACGTACCAGTCGTCTAGTCAGTAGGGGACATGAGATAGGGTGTCAATAAGTTAGTTCGGTTCGTGAGTGTTAGTTCTTTCATTACATTAGTTAGTGCATTAGCATGGTGCATGGAAGGTTGTCTTGTTGACAGGTAGTGATGGTGATATTGCCAGTTGGCGGATTTGAGTGGTGTTGTGTTGTTGGTGGTGAAAATGGGTGGATCGCGATTATGGGAGTGCTAATAGTTGGAAATGTGAGATTTTAATTAAGAAACAACTATATCTGTATTACGTGGTGATGAGATAACTATCAGTAGCACCCAATAAGTCATCCAATAAATCGTTATTAAAATAGTAGATAGTATAGAAGAACACATTTAAGTTGGAATACGAAGTGACATTCAAATAAAATATAGCATCATCTTCTAGGCAATATGAAAGGTATCTTATAATGATATTAAAAAAGAGAATTATATTGGTTGGAAACTAAAAACGTAAGAAAACTGTGACGAGAAGGTAGTACATTCTAGATTGACGGGAAGGTAGAGCAAAAGTTTATGAAACTTGTAGATATAGCAAACGTAATAGAAAATGATATGTAGGAAGTAGTGGAGAATTGTGAGTCTGGGATGAAAATAAGTGCGCATATAAATAGAGTCCGTTTGTATGA